>OX421358.1:79586065-80939997 GCA_949126925.1 Cheilosia vernalis | reverse complement strand
TTTGCACATGATTCTCTCACCGTAATTTGTATCCCTGTCCGAGCCCGTGTACGTCGTTATTATTCGCACTTTTTTATCCTTTTTTTTCAGCGAATTGTAAGGACTCCGACCGGATGAGAGGGAACTGCGTAGACTTCCGGTTGCTAACGACGGACTATTCCTACCATCGTAGTATATCGGTCTCTGATTACTACGTGAAAGCGACGATTGGCCACTTGAGCGCGGCAGGGAATTGGTGCCCTCTTTGACTTTTAGTTTTACACTAAACATCGTTTAGTTGTTGTCCTTGTTCCTGTCCAGTTGGTTTTAATTTACGGTCTTTGATAGTAATATCCTTTGGCACACGAGGTAGTGGTGGCTTACAGCATGTTCGACTTTAGAAATCTGAACGAAAGAAAGAAAATAATCGATTGAAGTCTCTTCTTCCGCAGTTTGGAAAAGAAAACCCCCAGGAGTGCAGGATCAGGGTATAGTGCAACTGGCCGTCACATAGAAGGGTGCACACGAAGTCGCAATAAAAGGATACGCGACAGCTCGTATATTCGAACCGACAGTCAGTAAAATGGGGGAAATATTAACTGTATCGTGTAATAGAAGTTTGTTGTCGCTCATGAAATTGCAGTTTAGCTGTTTTTTTTTTTCACTAAATGTGCCTCTGAGAGATTTTTAGACACAATGCAAATAGCCTTAGGACGGAATTTGGTAAAACAGTGTTTAAGCAAAATGGCAAGGTAATGGTGGCTTGACAGTGTTATGAGCAGGGAACTGATTTTGTTGACCTAAAAAATCAAAAAAAGACAAAACTAAACTGTGAAAAAGGCATAAACGCCTTTTATTAAAAAGAAAAAAAAAAAAAAAAAAAAAAAAAAAAACAGATATTTCATCCAAAAAGGTTCATTTATATGGTAACACGTAAACAAAAATGAGACATTCTAGTCGCATCAGAGAACTCTATTGGTAAGATTAGTAATTGGTGCAAAATTCGGTAGTATTTTCGCCATTTTATTTTTTAAAATTTTATAGTTAAGGAGAAAGTGCACATAAACTTAACAAATATGGGCGAAAAGGCAGAAAAAAGCAATATTCGAAAATTCCGAAATGCATTATTATAAATGTGTGAAAATCAATTGAAATAGATTTCCAGTGCAAGTGAACACTTTTTTTTTTGCGGCCAACTCAATACACACAAAAACTAATAGAATTCAGATTTGTTCGATTTGTTAACATGTTCGATAAGCATAGTTCTGTTTCTTGGAGTTGTGATCTTCAACATGGACACCTGTTAACAGATTTTTTAGAGGATATATTTCGACAGATTATTTTTCAGAAGCAATATGTTTTTTTTTTTTAAAGAGTAAATCTTCTATTGACGTAGAAATCAGAAAATGATTATTGAAATCGTTTTCTAAGCCGCTTTACCGTGTATGGATACGTAAGGCTGTGTAATGAAGCGAGATATTTATGTAGACTTTATAAAATTACTAAAATCAATGATGCTACACAAAAATGTTGTGATAACAACTAGAACAATAATTTTGTTGTTTCTAATGTACTGCCTAGCTACCTGTTTTTTTTACATAACCGTATGTCGAACACAAGACACGGCGGTTTTTGATTCTCGCAATACTACAAGAGCTTTGTGAGAATTGAGGGTTTACCACAGAAGTTGGTTTTATAGATACAAAAACCGATCAAAGTAATTACAAGCGAACAGAAAACTAAATAGGAAAATTACTGTCAAATTACTGTTCCTTAAAATCAGCAGTTGCTGTGGAATGTATTACTCAGAACTCGTGGAGTCAAAAGCAAGGGGTCTATTCCAGAAAGCGCGGCGGATCTCTTTTAATGGCGGATTTTAATTTTGTATTTCCAAAATTCGCTTTCCTTTCGACCATATGGAAAGCGAAAACACTTTTCAACACCATTTTACCATTGCATTGAAAGCGATAGGTGTTTAGGTGACGGATTGCTGGCGGATTGTTTTGCGGACCGAATGAAAATGTAAATATTCAATAAAACAAGGAGTTTAAAATTGCTGAAACATTTATTGTGTAATATTAATTTAACTCATTTTATATTTTTTTTAATAAAGGAGTCAAAAACATACTTTCGTTCAACAATTTCAATTTGTTGCACTTGTTGAATTTTTGAAAGAGAACAGTGGATTAAAGGCATTCTTAATGCTCCAGAATATAGAGCCAAGGCTGTAGAACTTTGGGACGGCATCACAAATGTGTTGAATTGGTTGGAAACAAATAAGTGAAATATATATTGGTTCTTAAATTATTTTGTGTTTCTATTAAGAGCCGGCGTATGCAAGAAAAAAAAAACACAAGCTAGGACGGGAAGCAGCCGTCAAATATTTGAAAAAAATATATGACAAATTGGAAGTCAGAATGGAAATACTTGAAATCACTGGAAAGATAATTTACGTCCCATTCGCATTTGAGAATAAGCAAAAGCGAACATGGGCGAAATTAAGGTATCGCTTTTGATACGATCCGCCGCGTATTTGGGAATAACCCCCCATAGCCGATAGTATTGGTAAGGTGAACTACAAGTACATTAGAGCTTGTAAGGTGGAAACTGTGGAACATAATCGCTTACGATAAATACAATTTAAATACAATGAGCGAACACACGGAGTTATCCATAGGATTGTCGTCATTTTGTTAAAGATGAACCTTGATTTTCAGCGACACTCCTAGTTTCTGCCAGTAATGTTGTCGACTGACCTGGATTTCTGAGCACGAGTTCTAATTAGCGACATCAAATTATTCAATTGGTTTAGGTTACTCAGTTGTTGACTAAGTTGCGGACTTAGGCAAAAATGCCTGACGAACAAAAGCACGAACTTAAAAAACGTCTTCACCAGTAGGTAGAAGGTATTTTGTACTCCGTATAGTAGTGTAGTGTATAAGTAACTTTCCATTTACTTGAGTTGACAGTTCTTTGGTTGGAAGGTCAAAGATACAGCAAAGTTCTAAGAAACTACCAATGAAATCAAATCTCAAAGGTGACCACGATATGGAAACGCTGCGAAGACGAAGAGGTATACGAGCACATACCTCACTTCCTCTGGCAATAACCAAGTCTCTGTCACTTGAGGACTGCAACATTTGAAAGATATTACTTCCATGAACTTTCCGATATCTTACAGGCTAAACTTTACAAGTTTTTAAACACATAAGGTTGACTGGGTAGGCCCGAAGCATGAAAGCACATTTTCATCGCCAGCACAGCTGATGCTAACCCCCGATAATGACATCCTAATGGATCCACATAGACCTATAAACCTAACCTAACTTAACCAGGAATTTCGACACGAAAACTCTTAATCTTAATCTCTGGGTCGACGATCAATTTAAAAAGCGCAATGCAGAGACACAAATGGTAAAAGCAAACTTCACACTTAATCGAAAATGGTTGCACATGGCAACAATCATTTACACCAACACAGTGAACAATGAGATATCATATATTGAATAAATAATTATATGAATATTTTCGCGTTTGGGAGCTTTTTTTTGTCAGCAGAGTAAGTTTAAACTGCAGATGTGGAGTATGTTTTATGTTTATTATGAAACAAATGAAAATGAAACTCTCAGCAACAGGTCTGTAGGGACCCCGAACCTAGCTTCTCGCAACCATTCGTTTTGTGTGAGTTTTTCATTTTTGGAACGAATGGAAGGGATTTAAAATTTTATGCCGATTCCAAACGGCTAATTGAGAAGCTCTTTCAAGACAGTTATACTCTCGGATGTTTGTCAGACGTTCGCGAATCGTGGCGCAGTGAAAAAACCCTGAGTTGGAATTTGGGTTTTTGTGCAGGATTCGAAACTGGGACCCCTCGCTTAGTAGTCCAACACACTAACCACTAAGCCACTGCGCCTACCCTTTCATAAGACTAAACATTGTAATTTACAGGCACTTTTCTTACAATTTGTAAAATTGTTAGAGTATACTTGTTAGAGTCATTAAAAAATAACAATTTTGAAAGAAATTCATACACCTTTTCTACACTTGAAAAAATTACAAAAATCCATTTGAATGTTCTTGTGACCTGTAATTTTGTTTTAACTTTAATTCTAAAGTCAACTTTTGACAAAATAAAATTAAATTAAGTGAAAACCAGTTACAAATGATATGATTTTATAATTTTTTTAAAACCATCAAAAAATGTTGATTATCATAAAAAAAAAATACGTATTGTCAAACGAAAATTATTGTTCACGTAACATACAATTCTTGACATTGCAATGCTCACATTTCATTACAATTTATCTATTGGACGAGTCCACTATCGCACCTAATGCGTGTACAGCAGATATACCCAATCCAAGAATGAATAACGTATAATTCGCTCGTATCAGCATTAGTATACGTATTTGAAATCACAAATGAACAGCAAATGTCAACTTCAATTAGCTCTGACTACATCCTAACCAGACACTCGCTTCGAAAAAATAGTATAAAAAAAGGCGCAGACCATAAACAAAAACTGTCATACCTATAGCGGCAATAAGACTTCAAAACCCAGGGTTTACTGGATGCTAGAAAACACAAGTAGGTACACAAATTGGAAGAAAATATTATACGAGTATTTTTTAGGGATCCGCTGCGGCCTAATTGGATGGGTAGCTTTTAATTCAGTTCAGTGGTTTAGTTCCTAAGGTACGAGTATGATTCTGCACTGCAACAGACGATAAGTTCATATCAAAAACTAAGCCCCTTGCAAATAATATACAAAAATCTAAAAACTTGTCAGACAAAATGTGCTGAATATATTATACAACTGTCTGAAGACAAAAGTTATAGGAATTCAAAAAGGTGGGTCGCAAAATTCTGTCCGGTCTGTCCGTTTGTCCGTCCTTCCACAGGCCTACAGCCTAAACGGCTTCCCGGATTACGGTCAAACTTCGGATTTGGAGTTTTTGTGCTTACAGTTCAGGAGGGGTTTTTTTTGCAAGGTAACCTAAATATTAATGGTATACTTACCATATATAAAATGTTCGTACCAGTGTGATGTGATCGAAAACGGCTCCAACGATTTCAACCAAAATTGATATTTAAGTTTAAGTAGGTGAAGTTACCATTTTTTTTTTTAAGTGGATTTTTGAAAAAAGTATTTTTTTTTTAAATTTAGTTTTTTTCGGTTTACCGGAAAACGGCGATAACGATTTTGACCAAAATGCAAACTTATAGTCAAATGGATGTTTTCAAAACTATTGCGTCCTCAATCTTCGGTTTGCTGAAGACTCGAAAGTCAGTCAGACTCGCACTCAACGAGAAGGTTTCCAGTCGTGCACTTTAAAGCTACTGTAATGTAAAGTAGCTTAGCTCGGCTTGTAAGACGGTGTTACATTTTAGTGTCTTACATTACTGTTAAAGCAATAATTAATCGCACTCTTTTTTAATTTGTTAACACCCTGTATTATACTATTGTTTTCTAGCGACATCTTTTAGCCAAGCGATTATTATGTTAAACTAAGCAAGTTATCATCTTTCTCTTTTACTTCCCTTCTTGTAATTTGTTCTCATATTCCATACTTCACCAAATAAATTTGTTATTCCCTTGGGATCGTGTTTTACTCCATCGCTTTTTATTTAAAAATTGCATTCTAGCTCAACAGAATTTTGTATCGTATCCACATCAGAGACCGCTACTTAGCCTACGAAACAAAAATGAAAGTAAGGAAGCGGTATAGGCGATGACTGGACTAGATTTACAATGACTTTGACAAAAGGAATTTGACATTTGTACTCAGTGACGCTATAAATGGCTACAATCATAGGAAACTGTATAGGAAAGAGATCCAAAGGAGCAATGAAAATCGGATTTGGATATGGGGTGGGTTGAAAAAAACCCTTACTAGCTATTGCGCATTAGAAATATTACGGAACTGGAATAATACGATTGAACTAGCCTGGTTCATCGTGGCTCTGTGATTTAATTAAAGCTAGCGAATATTTTTGTGAGTCAACTTCTTTCTGTTTTTGAAACCTAACGAGCACTACTCGTCCCTCAACCAAGGTTTCTATGTGCTTCAAGCATGTTATTTTCAGTTGATATGTCAAGCAAAATGCACGAAGTTGGTAGGTACAAATAATAGAGAAAAACAGTGGATAGATTCGAGTAATTTTCTGTTGCCTTTGTGTGCTATATAAAAAAAACCTAGACAGTATACTGTTCGAAACTGGCTGCAGCCATATTTACAATACCCTTTTATTCGCAAAAAAAAAAAAAAAAACGACATTACTACCGATAGACAAACTGAAATTCGATCAATATACTTGCCATTATTTTTTTTCTGTCATAATTTCTATTAAAACAATCAAGGAGAATAAATAAGGTTGAGACCGAAATTCCGCATCCGTATAAGAGTAGGTACTAAGTGAAGAAGCCCTGACGATACTCGAAAACATAATTTTGCAATGGATCAACTTTGGCACTTTGCCAATAAAATTGTTCACCCCACACTTTTGTCTGTTTTGAAGTGACATAATCTTTGTTTCATATGAAATATTAATGTTTCTAACTATATTCTCTTCCTATTTACCTATATAAACTTAATCTTTGTTAAAACGAAATTGTGAAGGACTATATGTCTGAGAATATTGAAAAATAAATAAATAAAAATCTACTTCATTTTTCGAAAATTAGATCTACCGTAAAAAAATTAAATCTACTGCAATTATTTTTTTTGGTACGATTATATATACACATGTAGATTGAGAGAATGTATCCCTTGTAGCATAGAACCTAATAATAAAATTAATAACTAAATATGTTTTCCTGTTTATATTAAAAGAAGAAGAATAAAGAAGCAGCTTGGCAGAAAGTTTACCGCTTTAAGCTAGCCAAATACACTGCCTAGGAGGGTACATTGGACTATTCATATTATTTATTGAATGGACCCAAGAGTAAGATTAAAGGTTCCCAAACATTTTTATTATTTTTGTTGAGTTAAATTTATTCTGCATTAAAAAATAATCAAACAAAGTACCCGGAACACTTGAGAGTGGCCAACAAAATGTTGTTCTTGATTTTCCGTAACATATCCAATTGTCATTCTCAGTATTCACGCAAATACCCAACAAATCTCATCACCATACTAAACGATTCCACGAGCCGCTGCATAATAAATTATCGATTCCGCTCTAAGGACGTTGGCATTTCTCATAATTTATTTCTGGTTATGCCTATGCAAATCGAGAAATCTCATTATCTCATATACACACAAATTTGAAAATTGAAAATCTACTCCGCCGTCGAATTGTCGAGTGTCATAAAGTTCCATTAACGACACAGTGCCATACAACGAAGATATTAAGCACAGAATTGATGATATGTTGTGTTCCTAGGATTGCACCATTTTATTGCTCCCCAAAGGACATTCAGTGTGCCATTTATTCGAACGAAATAAACTATGCATAAATTGCACAAAATATTAAATAAGTATGTTGTTTCACATGGAAACGGAATGGCACCGACCCACGTTTCCCAGACGAAAACCAACAAATTAAATTTCGTTTTATGTCCCATGGGGCACGAATTTTCCAAAAAATTAGCATTGGGTTTGAGTACATTAAAGTGTCGTAAAGTACGAGTATAATCCGATAAAGCGTTTATCGATTTCGTGCATAAAAGATACATACACCGACACGACAACATAAAAAGCGAATCTATCTACGAAATAATCAGTCAAAGTATCATTGATTACACACCACTTAAGGGCGAAGGAATCACACCGGCAACAGTATTTCTCTCAAGATGTTGACGCACAACGGCCGCTTGAGAGCTGTATAATTTACAAAAGCCCAAGAAGAAGGGAGACATTTTTTCGAACAAAAAAAATGATCTGCGCAAATAAATACCAGCAAATGTGAATCAAAAGCGGAAAAGATACCCTCCCGCACTCAAGAGGTGAATAGATGCTGCCATTACTGGAAATGTTTCGTCCTAAGATCAGATTCGCAGCAAGAGAGAAAATACAGATATAAATCGGAAATGGAAAAACATAAAATATATTGGAACAAATTTTATGACTGGATATAAAAAATAAAAATGAAAGACGTAAGCACTAGACGAAAGGTACTTAGGTGCACAGCCTTTGCACTTAGTGAAGGTGGGTGATAATATGAATGGTGGGGTGGCAAACATAAATATGGGAAGGACGTACATTTCAGTTGGCACGATGATAAACGAAAAGTACCAACACCAATGATGAATGAGACGTTAAAAGGTGTTGTTCTACACATTGCAAATGGATACGAGACGGTGAAAGCCAAATATAGACATACATCCAAACGAGACAAATAAACGATTCAGTCCTTTTTCATTATATATAAACGTTAAAGGATGTAATCACACGCCTGAATGGGCGAAATAGATGAAGAATCTTGAGTTCAATAGATAATACAATTTCAACATCTCAAAGACACCCATTTGCGACACCCATTGTGGTGTCGGTGATACGTACCGCGGTGTGCATTATTTGAGCGATACAGACGTTTGACTTTATTGGAATTGGGAATTGTTCTATATCGTTTGGGGTTGTAATGCGATTTCGATTGAATTGGATGACGGATTGAAATAATTGATACATGAAGGACACATTGGCAGCAACAGTGTGTATCGTTTGTTTTTGGATTGACAGTTCATAGGAAAAAGTAAACACAACTGCTTCATAAATATTCCATTTACCGAAGAGAATGTGAATATTAAATAGGGCCATTGACTGACATCCTGAGGGCCGGACTAAAATGCATCGATACTAGCAGGTGATGCGGATTTTGAATAGTCGTGAGCCCCAATGGCGATGAGTTCAGAAATGCGGGATTACCTACACTCACCTGCTGGACCATACGGTGAGACAATGGGAGTCTTGATTGAGAGCATACATCAACTCATCTGTAGAAGTTGAGACTAGGCCTCATGAATGGAACCTCTGCATCTTGTAACCGGTCCACAAGAAGGGAGATCCTACAAACTACGCTTACTATAGAGGAGGCACGTATTAGTGCCCTTAATATCGCAAACAAGATCTTGCCTGGCCCACTGTGTGAACACCTGAAACCATTCGTAAACGAACTGATTGGCCCCTACCAGTGCCGATTTAGGTTCGGTAAGTCCACAACCGACTATATATGCAAACTATGACACATCGTTTCAAAAACAAAAGAAGTTCAGATAAATACTATCGATTATTACAGAACCTATAGAGACGACCTGTATAGAGCCATGCCTAGTTTCGCAATCGCTGCCAAACTCGTCAGGTTGTGCACAATGACGACGTAGAGCACACCCAAGCAATCGGAACCCAGAGCTTTAATGTCAGAAAAGGATTAAGACAAGGCGATGCGCTGTCCTGATGTAACTTTTTCAAGAATTGCTCGAAATTCACAAGCACAAGGCACGAAGTTTCAAAAGTCTGTTCAATAACCTGCATATATACTGATGATGTCGACAAAATTGGTAGAACACAGCAAGCTTTCATTGGTGCTCTACCTGGTAAAGAAACGGAAGAGGTTGTTAAATGGTATATAAAACAAAATCAAGTTAGATATGCTATCACCAACAAAGAACAACCAGCATCGACGAATCAGATAGAACGTCACAATCGACAGCTATAACAGTCCAAATTAATCTCAAGACCCCCTTTCTAAAGTGAATGAATGTATTGTGCTAGGCATTTTTGATCCTGTTTGCGGTAAGGGACTTCGAAAAAGGAGATTCATCGACGAACTATATATCGACCTAGTCCAAACAATTTCGCATCGACTAACGCATGTTGAGCGGATGAACACAAATGCACTAAAATAATAGAACAGAATTGAAAGCAAAGCGACGCCGCTCTGCCGCTCAGTGACCGCGCGGTCACAACCATACAATTTCATATGTTTGAATTTTTTTTTTTGCCGCTCAGCTTTTTGTCGCTCTGCCGCTTGCCGCTCAGCGCTTGGCCTTGGCCTTAGGTGTCACGCACAAGTGGCACAAATGGGAACGTCAACCAAAATTGGAATGCGTGAATGCACTTAGCCAAGGACCAAGGTTAACTGGAGAGGCGTGTTGATTGAGGTCTAGGTCAACCACGAATTGTAAAGCAACATAAATTAATAAGTAAGTGTAAAACATTTACACACAAGCGGTGACAATTTTCCCATTACACAAGTGAAATTGGGTAGCCATAAATGTAATTTCCAGACAGCTGAATAAATAACAAAACCCTATTCCAACGACAAACGCCGCTCATAGTATACCAAACCAATATTTTTGATTTCATCTACTCAACACAAAAGGTGTGCTCGTCTCTACTTGAAATTAGCTCTACAAGCCCTTCAAAATGACATTCCCATTAGATTGAGTTTGAAAACAAACATCAAGCTATGTCGAGAACGATCAGCTGTCAGTCTTTGCGTTGGCGCATCTCACAAATTTACACCATGCATTTCAACGAATGCTGCGAGGTCCACTCGAAAAATTTGAAAAATATGGTAAAGACTTCTGCTTGGCTGTATCGGACTCAACTAGTTTTAATCCTCACGTGAGCTTGTTATAGATGAACATTTCTTTTGTTCAACTGGACTGGATCAATTCTGTAGAGTTCTGAAGATTGTGTCGCCGCAAAAGGTCGTCAAGGAGGAGTTGGCTTATAGTTTGGTATTGGTTACTGATGGACTTATACAAAGGAAGTATTGAAAAAAATACAAAGCAAAACGTCTCTTGCTTAGAAAAGGTGTCAAACATTTTAGCAATAGTTTTTTGTACTGGACAAATTTCTACGTTTGTGTCGCCCCAAAACGAGTTCAGTTTATTAGGACGAATGTCGTTAGTGGGCCAGATTTCAGTGTAGTTTTGAAAGTTTTTTTTCACTTTGGCTTTATTGAGAGAATGGTGTGGAGTGTCAATTGTAAATGTAAGTGAAAAATCTGCTACGGAACAACGTCTTGTTAACTGTCTGTCATTTTAACTGAGCAATTTATACAAATTTGTTATTTCAATTCAATGTGACATCTTAATTGATGATAGGCCAACCACAAAAAAGAATATTATTGCTGTTAGCTGAGTATGCGTTTTCGATTCCTCCAGCTTTTGATTAAATGGTACCTACTTAGTGAGTATGGAGAATATGCGGTATGACATTGACAATATTAGAACACCAAAAAAGACACACATTACGACCCAGCACTTCATCTTGGAATCCTAAGTACATATAACTAGATGGATACTTTGGTCATAACTCATTTTTTTATCATTCGCCTCTAGTCGGAAAATCGGCTTGAATTTTTTTGACAAGTTAAGTTTCGTGATTTTGTTTATACCTTTGCGTTGTAATGTAGTGCATAGCTCGAGCAGTATTTGTTTGGGCCTAAAGGTTGGTTGGACTAAGGTCTCACCATGTCAAAATGGTTTAAATTAAAGTAAGGTTATCTGTGCAATGAAATGCAGAAATAGCACATCATTAGATATAACTCTTCCAATCACATAAATCATTGACAACGAGTACAGTGGACAATTTACTCTATAAACTAGCTTCTTGGGTTACATTCTCTAAACTTATATGATGTTGAAGTATTCGTCACTCTTTACTATTTACACATTTACCTACCTCGACATCGCATTACATAATTCGTCAACTTTCAAAACAAACAAAACGAAAAAAAGTAGTTACATTTCCAGTCCATCAATAGCCAAGTCAAAAAGTAAACCAATAAAAAGCAGATCAACTGATGTATTGTGCGGCCTAGCAATCATTTAATTATAATTGACTTCGGATAGGTTATTTGATCAAGTACCGCAAATATAAGACATATTTTCCCAATGAGGAGTCACATCAGTGTCAAGTGCAATGTCTTAAAGCTGGCATGGCAGTCCTCGCCCAACAAATGGACGCACACACATCATCATCAAATGCACTTAATTGAAAGGTACAAGTTGACTATCATCAATTCAAACTCGTGGTTTCACTTTTCTTAAGAAACTTTGACTATACAACTACTACTGGTATGAGCGGGGGTGGAACAGATCAAACTTTTCCCCCTCAAAAGGTCAACACGGTATCGCTTTAAATTAAATTTAACTTTTATCTCTGTCTTTTTGTGGCGACAACGACGATGGCAACGACTGCGACAACGGATATTCAAAGTTCCGTTGCCACAGACATTAAGAGTAGATGTGTTTGCGGTTTCACTTCCTTTTTCGAGTGCGATTTCATGATCTCGAATCTCGATTGCATGCCAAAATGTTCGCCATTTGT
This sequence comes from Cheilosia vernalis, assembly GCA_949126925.1. Lineage (NCBI taxonomy): Eukaryota > Metazoa > Arthropoda > Insecta > Diptera > Syrphidae > Cheilosia > Cheilosia vernalis. The sequence goes on along the minus strand of OX421358.1, from coordinate 80,927,737 downwards.
CTTTGTGGTGATGAAAGCTGCTGATTGCTCTCGTTTATTCAGGGCAAGATCTTTGAATAACTGGGAATAGATTCGGGGTGACAAATAGACCACAATGCCATCTGCGGTTAAATTTGAATCTTCTATGGCTCTTGCAATAAGAGGAGGAAGAATAAATCTGAAATCATCAGCGAAAATCAATTTTTTATAATCATCTGGAACTTTGGGTTCTCAAATGGCAAATCTATTGAAACTTTGTTTATACAGTCACCATTATCTATTCAAAAGGAAGACCCTTCAAATTGGCTTCTATTCATCAGAATCGTCCAGCACCTGGGGAAAAGCAAGAATAAGAAACGAAAACTTCTTTGACAATAAGCTGAAACACTGGGGCGGGGTGGCATAAGCTTTGATTCATCTGTATATCCGTATCAATCAAGAGTTTGGCTTTTTCGTTACGGCCACAATTGTTATTGCTTTGGAGTTCAAGTGTATTGAAGTGAGATTTACTGAAGCTTCATGATGATTAATAGAGTTGACAATATTATTTTGTAATTTTTGTGTGGGGTGAGTCGAGATTGATAAATTGTTGTGAAATCGCCTACAGCTAGCTTCTGTCAGAGAAGTTGTATTTAAAGTTTTTCGAAAGTATTTGGGATTTCGATTTCAATTTTCTTGAATGGAATTTGACCTCAAATTTTGGACACATATATCGTATAATGTACTGTAATCGCAATGTCGTTGAATGGAAGGCTTTTTTGCTCTACACTGTGGGTGATAATTCAAATGGATTAGTAGCATGTTTAATGGAATCGAAAGCTATTCGATTGAGTTAGAAGTAAATTGATTGTGACCGCTTGATATTGATGAAACAAAATAATAATGAATCGTAGGAGTAGGTACATGCATCTGGATGAAATATAGTTTAACAATTTCCGTACAAATTGTAGGAGTTGGACAAGTTGAATACGATACGTATTTCAAACGAAAGACAAAGTTGGAAAACCAACGGATGGGAATAGCTCGAGAATGATGGTAGGTACTCATTTAACAAATAACACTGTTGCTGATAAAAATATGATGGAGCGACAAGTTTTTTTGTGTGCATAAATTGGCACGTCAATTCAACGTTGACATTTGTGAAGTAAGCAGATACAAAATACATATATAAAATACCTATACATTTATTCCTTAAGAAAGCGGGATAATTGTTTCAATTTTTTTGAAGAACAATTGGTCAGTTGTGTTGTCGTAGCGTGAATTTCGGCGCAGATTTCTCGGTCGTCAACCACCAAATTGGGAAACACTACAACGTTCATCCGCTCGCCTACAAGAGTATGAGACAACGCAAGATGCTGTCAGGTCTGGCCGGCCCCCTAACACAAGACATTCTGTTGAGAATATCGCAGCTGCGGCTGAAGATGCCGCAGAATATCCCGGAGTATCACCCCTAGGGAAGAATGGGAGAAATACAAACAAACCCAATCCATCACGACTCGATGTCATCTGGTACACAGACGGTTCTAAGATGAAGTCAGGGACGGGCTGTGAAATCTACGGTGAGTCGCCCCAGGTGAACTTGTCAGTCAGCCTTGGGAAAAACTTATCCATATTTCATAGACAGCGGATTTGAGGGTAAAGAAACAGCTGACTCACTGGCTAAAATCGGAGCAACCACTCCACTTATCGGACCTGAACCCTTCTGCGGAGTCAGTAAAAACCATTTCAGAAACTATATTAGGAACCTTTCTCGTATCGAGTCTAACGATATCTGGCAAAGCAAAGCTGGGCAGAACTGCACCAGACAATTTTTCCCTAAATTCTCCCCCAGAAAATCGCTCTTCCTGAGTAATGTGGACAAAAACAACCTGAGGATCCTAACAGGAATTATTAGTAGAAAAAACATCTCCACCGCATAGGCGTCTCGCCAGACCCTATCTGCAGACTCTGTCTTGAGAGTGATGAAACCTCTCTTCACATAGTGAAAGGCTATAAGGCATTCAGCAACCATTGCTGTCATACACCCAGAGAAGATCCTTGAACAGACGACTGACGTGCCCCGAGTTAATCGGCAGACTTTGAAGAGAGTTTTTGCGTAAGACTTGAAGATGTTCTCTTACAAAGTTCAGCCAGAACATTACCTGTTAGCTATTGACCGTGAACCGCGTGTAACCTACGCTCATCATCTTTTTTGGAGTTTTCACTGGCCTGCAAAATCGTACGATTTAACAGTTCCAGACTTATTTTTGTGGGGTTTTTTAAAGTCATTGGTCTATGTCAATAAGCATTAGACTATTGAAGCTTACAAAGAGAATATCCATCAAAAAGGAGAGTACCCATCGCCATAAGTTCTCACAAGAGTGATCGAAAATGCAAAGAAAAAAATTAAGACATCAAATAGGTACACATTATCCAAAAGCAGAGCCAAAGTTTTTCATTTATTCAAATACCTATGTTATATGAAATACCCTCGATAGAATTAAACAGAGACTGAAGAAGAAATAGTACATCAACCTCAAAAAGCCAACTACCTGTTATTTAACTATTAATGATATGCGTCTCACTAAGCATATAACCTAAAACAATTTATGTAATCATTTCCCAATAAGCCGATGACGAGTGTTATCAAAAACTACTTTTAAAAGTCTACCAACTTACAGAAAAAATCACATATACGTCAGGTATCTACAATTAGACAATACTTTGGAATTTTTTCCCATTCCCAATTCGCATTACAACATTACTTTTTTTAAGATAAGAAACATGGCAAACATTCATATCTTTAACTGAAATCATCAACTAAAATAAAAACAAAGTATGACGATGACTATTATAAGAGGGAAGAACTCGGAAATAACAAAAATGCAGGTTTATCGCGTCCACTGCGATAAGACGTAGGAGCTCTTTGTGCCCCTTTTACTCAATTAATTGGAAAAGTTTCAATAGTTACATGGGTGGTGGAGAACATTTCAGTATTTAATGCTAAGGCCGTGACTGCCTTAAGTAACCTTGGCCGTTCGAAATATGAAGTAAAAAAGAGATAACGAAGCTGACCTTTAGATAATTCAATTTCTAAATGAATTGCGGAATGTGCCAGTGGATATTTATACATTTTACACAATTTTAACACAGTTCTGAACGCTTTCATGTTTCAAAGCAAATAATGAAATATTTCCGTGAAATACGATAAGAAATTCCAGCTTATCGAATACGGTTTAGTCTTATTCAGGTTTACGACCCAATATCTAACCGGCTGAAAGGTAAAGCCAAATCAAAAGAAGACAACTGAAGCGTGGGACATGAAATTAAATGAAGAAAAAAAAAAAAAATTGTCCAAAATGAGGAGAATATACCAGGATACATGACAAGTTGTAGTTCAACAATGAATAGATAAAATGTGTATTTCAAGTTGTTTTCTCATTGTATGTACACTTTGGATCAGGGTTATGTGGGGCAATGTACTGTCATGTTGTTAGTTGAGTGGCATTTCTTAGGGGGGCGGGGGACCATTGATGTAAAAAGTTTAAATTGTCTTGAGCTGTTACTTCCAAGTACTGAAAAGTGGCCTGATTCCTGATAGCGCCCGAAGAAACTGAAGAAAGATTGTCAAATCAATCAAATGTAATTCGGGTGTTTGCACACACAACGCATAAGAAAACCATTATCATGTCATATGGTATAGATAGTAGGTATATAAAGATTCATGCAGAAATTTTCAATTACTACCCGTGAAACGTTTTTACTTATCCTACGCCAAGGTAAGACGAGCTTAAAAAACATACTTTGGTACTCAATTCGAAACGCTTATTATCTATATGGTACGAGTACATCCATGACAAACTGGAGAGTGATCCCAAATCTTCGAAGTATATGAACTATGCAAAACAGGGGCAAGCCTCACCTGCAATAAATACCTACGAAGAAATACTTCTGAGGGACAATTGTAGAGCCCAGAACGCCCCGATTAAAAACATAGGTGTTTGCACTGCGCTTTTTGTTCAGAATCACCCAGGTCTACAGATAATATTATGATCACTATGCATCAATCATCAAATTTGTGGAATTAACAAGGATTTTAAATTGACTGTGCTTAAGAGGTCAGCAATTGCACAATAGTTCTCGAATCCATTCTGTGTCTTCAGGCTCCGATAAGCCCTTCTGTATGCGAATGTCATTTCGGATTAATAAAATCTTTAATTTTGACCTCTTCTCAATCGTCAGGAGAACCGTCACAAAAAACTAGGCACCTTTGTTGGTCCATCGCGATCCCTGTGAGAACCACCACTCAATAGATGGAAAACTACTCATATTCGTACTACTCATAACCTCAATACTATTTTTGTGTGCAAATGGACACACGGAATTTTTACATGTGTAAGAGTATGAGCCAGATCTACTTGCGTCTTTCCTTTTTTCACGTCAGTTATAATCGTCGATGTTTTTCCGACCTTCGCGAGAGATGGGGAAGTAGAAAAATCACCTTAAGGTTTTGGCGACACCATACAGTGACATTATACAAAAGAAACAACATTTTCACTGCTTTAGGAAAGGGCGCAAATCGACGTGAATGTCACAAGGATAAGGTATAATCACCGAATGCTTTACGAATGTTCTAAAACGGAAATCAATAAGATGGTAGGTATCGCTGATTACAGTTGGTGCATCGCAGCAGCCCCTGAGGTAAAGGAGAATCCCTACCCACACATGTCGTTTATTCATTTATTATACATAGGTAATTGATATTGAAAGTATAAAGACCTCGTCTGCTCCAATCGTTTGCATCTGAGGATGATGCATTTCGAAATGTGTTAACCGGTGAATGTTTATTGATTCAGTTGCAAGTAGTTACATTATTTTCATCATCAAATGAAAAATTGCGCTAACTCAGTGAACACTGGGCGGGTACTGACATGGGACATGACTTTATCAAGTGTTGAAATAATGTTTAAAAGCGAGGATGACTCTTGAACTACAAAAGATATATTTCTTGTACCGGGTGATGATTAAATGAAATAATCCACAATTCTAGTGCATTAAATATGTCATGCAAAACACTTTCTTAGAAACCTTAATGAGATCTATGGACTCTGTTCATATTCGCAGTAGCGCACTACTTAGTTTTAAAAATGTTCAATATTCCTTTGAATATCTCTTTTCCCTCTTATCAATGGCATTTGATCCACTAAATCTACAGCTCAAGGATACGCCCGTTTCCTTTGAAATCAATCGTCGACTGTGGAGCAAGGAGCAGTGAAACAGTTTAAATTTTATTTGCTGAAGTCCATTATTTACCAAACCCACAACTAAATTATTCGAGGGGGAAGTAATCAGGTGTATTCAAGGTACTTTTCTGTGCGTATTCATGGTGAATCACAGTGTATCACAGTGTATTCAAACGAATTCACATGCAATCACAAGTAGCAAATCTGTATTCAAGGACCACTCAAAAATATTGATTACTTCCCCCTCGAAATTATTCAAGCAAGCATATCTTTCCTATTTTATGGCTCAAATGTCCTCAAAATTAGAGGACTTTTTAAAAGCAAAAAAGAAACAATAAGTCTTCGTAAGGAAAAAAGGAATAAACAGGCTTGCCAAAGTGCATAAATCACAATAAACGAAAGCTATGAATTTACTAGTTTGAAGCCACCAATTAAAAGGACCAAATCGAATTGAAAATGCAGCTGAATATCAAATTAAAACACAGCTTCTCAAGCATTCAAGAAAGACAGTCAAAAACTTAGACAACATCATAATTTTGATATGAAGACCTTGAATCTCATTAGCTCATTATCAATCTACGATTCGCGACCCGGTATTAATTGCAAGCACAATATTTCCAAGTGCTGCAGTCGGCTTCTACGGTTCTGTTCTATTCCACATTCAGTCGGCATACAAAAATTATACTTGAATTCGATTGAAATTTCACACTCCTTGTGTCAACACCCAATTAAGCCATTAAACAAAATTAATGACACATATCCAGTTACTGCTCTTGTCATTGTCCGTCATTTAGTAGCTTATTTGCTTGGTGGGCAACAACAGTAAGCACTTTTATATAAACCTGCCACCTATGCCCAGACCCGACAGACACGTAACTCATTCTCGTTGTGTCATTAATCCTATAAAATGAAACCAAAACAAGACCGATAACAACAAAGTGCAATAAATGAACTCAAAATGGAAGCACATTACAGTCATAGACAGCGAAACAAAACATGAAAGAGTATCGACTATGTTCGCCAAAAAGAAAATCAATATATCTTAAAGGGAAACGACAAAATAAGACGCAATTGGTTTGGTTATGATAAAATAAAATCGATTTTCCACACAAGAGGTGCTTCAGTATTGGCCGCCTCCAGTTGAGACATTCCCAATTGAACGAGTATCTAAATTGAATCTGACAATCACCCACTCTGCACATCTTAGTTTTGACGGTCCAAACAAAATATGCACACAAAGATAACAAATACAGCACAGAAGGGATAAATAAATTCACTCACGTCCTACAAACAATCAGTCAGTGAGTCAGAAATCAATTACGTTTCCTGTGCTCTCTGGCATCGCATGCAGATGACCAAAATCACTCATGCGATCGCATCAAAACGAAATCTCTTCTCGGCACACACGAGAGCTATGGAATTGTTTTGTATCTCATTTGTCAACATAATACAAATGTAAACAGGACCGAAAAATCACCGAAGGTCAAAAGCATGAAAAATATCAAAACACTGATGCGAGAGCGAGAGCGAGAGAGAAGCGTTGGCGTGGGTGGTCCGGTCCCCCCTACCCACTGTATTGTGTATAGCCGTTGTATCTATTCATGTCATACCGGACTACAACAAATTCCAAACGGATACAGTTTGTGTTTTTTCTTTAAATATCCGAGTGTGGGTGATACAAATACAGTGTGTGTATTTCCAGTATGTTTCTTTCATTTTATGCAAATATAATGCAACTGGCCAATCTCTTTACAGGACTCCACACAACGGGTGTCCTTTCTGTCAATTGGGAAATTTGTTTTCGTTTGGGGGACAAAAAATCTACCAGTATTGTACAATGTTTCGATTTTCTCTTTTTCGCTTTTTTGTGAAAAAAAAAACTTTGTCAATTTGTGGAAGGATTTCAATGCAACGTTTTGCACTACAGGAACCATCATCAACATCATCAGGACCGTGTCGTCGTACATGTAGTTGAATTTAAAGTTTGCAGGAAGTGCAACGTCTGCGTAGCTAACCAACCAAATTCAAATTTAAAATGCACCAACTAATGATCGCGTGGTGGTACTTTAGCAAAAGTTTGCATTTTCCATAAGAAGCCAACTTATTTTTGGCAGCCTTCTTTTCTATGTTAAACTTCCAGTTGCACTTAGGTATGAGGGGATATATTCAAAAAAAAATATATGTATTTAACTACGCCAAGTTGTAGAGCAACCGTCGCTTAGTCGAAAACCGAACTTCCGCGGTACAATTTAATTCTTTAAGTTATATTCCAAAAGCAAGTTAACGTCAAAACAAATATGAAAAAATATTTTTTTTTAAATCAAACAAACACAAAATAAATAAGTAAGCGAAAACGTATCTATCGAACAAAGGGTATTTTATGACTAACTAGCGCAGTCAGTGATAAGTACGGTGAAACACCTTCGATGTTGAAGATAATACAGTTGAGAATGTGTGCACTCTGGAATCTTGTGTGTGTTTGAATGGCGAAATGATATAATTATAGTACAAGTCAAGTGTTTGTGGTCGCTTTTCATTTTCTACATGTTCTCGTTGTCGCAGTCGTATGCGTTCTCTGTAGAAACTTTCGACTCATTGAATTTGCTTCCGATGTGCGAGCCATCATTCAATACGTTGTGGTAGCACTTACAGTTTTGCGAAATGTTAATTACGTCTGATGTACACTTGCGGTTGAGAGTTTGTCATTTTTCTGTTTTAAATATTTAAGCAATATTATGGCAATGACACATTTATGCTGATTTGAATAACAGCGATTAAGCGTGTTTGAGTTGTATTTTGTAGAAAATCCTATTTGTTTAAAATCAGCTTATATGCTTTTCACACCGAGCCCAAAACCGGGTTTTCCCCAAAACACACGAAAACTTCATCGAAAACAGAAGTTTTCCCATTTTTCCCAGTTTCCCGGTTTTCAAAACGAGTCGTTTGCACTCGTTTTTCACGAAAACGACTTCTAATCGTTGGGTTGTTGGAACAGCACACCTTTTGCAATATTCAGCAAAATGGCTGACCGAGCAAATGTTACAACTCACAACTTAAAGTCATTTTTCACAATTAATTGATGTTATTTTGAAATGCACTAAATTTGTTTTGTTCGTTAATTAATGCGATCTAAATTTGTAACCACAAAAGTTTGCACCGAAGTTTAACGACTAGTATCTCACAGCTGATTGAAACTTCAAACGAAAACGAGTTGGCGGTCCGGTCGGTGTGAATACATCGACGAGTATTCGAGGAAAATACGGATTTGAGCCTGGTTTGAAAAGCATATTGGGCTCATCTAAGTTTTGTAATGAATTTAACAAATTCTGTGACCCCATTTTTACTGGGTGCATTCTATTTCATTCAAACGATCTTCACTAACGCCCTTAGCAATGAAAGAAATCCAACTTTAAGTTCTTTGTAAAAAAAAAGTGTAACAGGGTTCATTCAATTGAAGTTTTCAAAAGTTAACAACTTTGATTTATTGAAATAGATTTAACTTAATTATGCTGATCCAGGCGGAACTAATGACAATGATGAAAGAGGTCCTATATTTGCTAAAGAAAAACGTGCTATCTCCTATCAAATCTTTGAAGTTTGTCTTAAACAATTCGAAGGTAGCTCTAGGCTACAGGTCGTTTTTTTAAAAGATGGCGGATCAGTTTAAAATTCACTTCTATTTGGTGTCGGAGCATAGATATTTTTTCAGGGAATCGTATGACCGATGAACTTGACAAACTATAACTAACTTTAACTATTTCACTAGATAAAATACATATAGGTATATTCATTAAAACATTTTAAGCAAAATTTTAACGCAGACGATATTTAAACAAATATAAGAAAAAATGTCCATTTCATGTATATATTGATTGGTTTTCTTGAACGCATACTTCCATCTGATGCAATTTCATTCAACATTTGAAGCTGTTTCTTAAGATGACAGCAAAAAAAAAATCAAAGAAAAAGAGAAAATTAGCCGAACAACGAGTAAGGAGAAGGTTCTTTATTTGATCGGAACAGCAAGGAGAGTCGACTTTATTGGTTCGGATCTACCTACGTCAGCCTCATATGCAAACTGAGTATATTTTCTAGGCCAATCAAACCTGAAACACATCAAATGAGCCAGGTGTTGGACCTGCTAACGTAGATACTTGAACATATCCAAATAATGTCAAATGCACAAAGTTGATAAGTTGACAAGTAAAAATAAATAATGAAATAAAGGAAATACAAGTTCTTCATCGCTATTGTTAAATAAATCGTACAAAATATTTTGTTTTAGATTTTCTTTCGACATTTTGCTATTATTTTGTTTATTTGTTTATATAATAATTTGACGGATTTCCTTTTTTTTAAGATAGATCTGTAATAATTTAATTTTTGACTACTAGAAAAGATGTAAGCAGCGACAATACTGACTCCCCCAACTTCGGCCGGTTTCCCGTTACTTGCCTACAAGCTATATTTTTACGGAGTGGTCACGATTTGGTGCGCTATAGTATTGTTAGATAGAAATTCGTTTTGACAAATTTAACTTCAAAAATACCGTGTCACCAACACAAAAAAATATGAGCCACTTCCGCTGTCAGCGTTCATAAAATTTTATTCGTTAAATTTTAAACTGTTTACGAGTGGATAGTACGTTTTTTTTTTTTTTTGGATCTTAAAAAATTTATGAAAAATCAACAATATTTTTTATGAAAAATCAACAATATTTTTTTCTTCAGTTATTAAGAAAATCGAAGTAAAGCGGAAAATACGCAACCATGTTTGTCCTAATATGTTTCTAGTACCTACATAAAACATCTCATTTAAATAGTTTTATTAACCAAACAAATTATAAAATATATAATAACTAACCAATAGGATTCAGTATTGTTAAAATGTGGTATTCCCGAACTTTAACAGATAGGATAGTTTTGGACAAGATAAGTGGCTCTGTTGTTGATATAACATTTTTTTTTATTTGAGCTACTTGAAGTATACATACTAATTCTACAACCTGCAGTTTTTACCAAGCCAGCCCTTTTGGTTAAAAAAACGTAGGTATATTCCGGCGAAGAATCATAAGATGACTTCAATCGATGCAGCCTATTAATACATGTGTAAATGATAGGTAAATGATAGGGATGTACAATAATTTATCGACATCATATAATTTTGTATATAATACCGTAGTTTGTACTTTTGAAAATAAAAATTCGTTGGTGGACTTCATTGACAAATGAATGATAATAATGCAATTTATACGAAAATTTAAAGCAAATAGATGTCACAGAAAAGCGACTGTGATTTTCACCTTACGTAGAGCAAAAGAATTGATTGTGATTATAAACTATCGCAAATCCCCTAACAAAATTCCACCTTGTCAAAAAATTGTCAACTTGTTCCACTCTTTAATGAAGATTTAACATCAATTGATATATTCGCTTTGGGAAACACACTAGACTTGCTACATCCATTAAAATCTCTAGCCATTTCTATCTCTGACAGGACTCTTGAACTTTTTACTGTGTTTGATTTTATATTTTCCGGCAGGAAGAAGAAGCTAGCCAAACCGCTAAACAAGTTTCGTCTTCATTATTAATCGTCATCTATCCGACGACAATCCTATCAAAATACCAGTTGAAGGAATTTCGTAGGCTACTACTTAGGCGCAGATTGAGTAGAAGAGTTCAAAGCTGTGTATAATAAAAGAGGGGAAAACGAGGGTCTCACTCTCATATATCTTGGAATTGTTCTAATCTCTTTGTAATAACAAGCAACAAAACATTGTAAATTCTTTGACTATAAATGTTTTCATTAAACCAAAATTATTTTTCTGGAATTAGAAAGTGATTCCATAACTTCCATAACATTTAAAAGACCCAGCTCACTGTCCAAACCTAGCATAGGCTTCCCAGATTATTATCAGTGAAAATTAAGTCAAATTCTACGTTTGGTCTAACGTTAAGTTCGAACTGCGCTGCCAAGTTGTAAATTGTGTGAAAGCCATATTTAAGATCACCTATTAGCCCAATGAAAACGATAACGTTAATAAGCGGATTTAATAAATCGATCATGTTTAACTAGGTACTAAGTATATTCCAATTAAATATAAAACACAAATACAAGTAGAAGGTTTATTAGCCTACCTCTCGCAAGTGTTTCAAAAACATCTGAGTGTTCCTGCAAAAGGCCACCAAGTCTGACCTTTGAACTTGCAATGGAAATGTTAGCCCCGTTCATACGTGCCTGAAATATGAAACTCGCCCAAATGAATGTATGAGAATCTGCTTTTCGGTCAAGTGCAGTAAACACAGCAATCAAAATGTCATTCGCCTGCTAAACTCAAATTTATCTAGGCACCACATTTGCAATACTTTCATTATGGCTAATTAATAGCATTTTAAAGAAAAATCTACGTCAATGGATTTTTGATGTACCCACTTTGAAAGAAAACAGCTCATTAAAAATCAGTTAAAATGTTCAAAGTGTTAGGTTGTAAAACTCATCACCACCACTGTTCAAAATGTACAACGATCCACATTATATCGATAATTACCGCCCTAACTCGACAAGTGGGGCTGTTTTTTTTTTTTGTTTCTACTTTGCTTATCACCTCAAGTTAATGCCATTAATGTGCACAAAGATAACCTGAGAGCGTATAGCATTTTATCAGACGTTTAATAACAGGTGGTTAGCAGGTGTATGTGAGACAATTCACCCAAGAGCCGCGAGTAGGTATTTGACGGAACAGAGCCCCACTACGGTGCGATGAGCATGATGTGTGTGCGTGTATTCAGCGCGAGCGAAATATTGTGAAATGTGAAATGTTATGTAGGCAAATATTGATTTAAATTGATTATTTATTCGCTCTTTCTCTCGGCACTCAGTGTGGCTGTGGTTCGTTTGGTTTTGTCGCTGGCTACGTGAGGTGAATCTGTTTTACTCCAACATTATTTGTCTATTTCATTCCGCGAAATCGGGGAAAAGGGTTGATGATTTCCCAAGTGTAATTATGTGTGCACAACAGGTATAGAGACGCGCAGGTAGGTATGTGACCTATATTTATACCATCTGTTGGGGCTTTAATATCATATTGCCATGCAAAAAATTGTTGAAGCACAGATCTCATCTTCGGTTACAAAGGGATTTTTTTTCTTCAATTTTCCGCGTTAATCGTAGTTATCGAATAAAGGGACAGTGGCAGAGTGGCAAAGCGAACGTAGGTACGAACTTGATATCGAGAAAGTGCGTTCGCTTGAACTGCAATGAAAGGATGCCGCTATATGGCATGGTTACGGGAAATGAACATACTCGCAGTGAAACTGCAACTACAGTGACATTCGATAGAGATAGGCATTGAAAATAATTTTTATGTATTGGAATTATGTTTCATTATAATTTTTTTTTTCTTTGCTATATCGTTAAGCGAGCATCATCCTTTGATGTGGCAGCTTTTTTTTAAGAGAGAGCAAAGAGAATGTTGTAGTTCATTGACCGTATTATATTCAAAGCCAAATTCTTTGAATAGCACACCAAGTTTTCTTTATTAAACACATTCAAGTGGATTATGACGACATTGACATGGTTTCTATTTATGTGCTGTTGCTATATTGCTAAAAATTGGGCTAATCCGAATTTTGTGGTATTTTTATAACACTCAAATATTTTTAAATAAATTTTGATTTATTCAAATAAAAAATACGTTTTAGAAATTGAAGCAAACAATTGAGAGTATGACTATAAAATCGAGAACGAGCTGCGATTATCATCACGAGCAAGGTACTAATGATTTACATAGAAATTCTCGAATTGGGACAGAATATTTGGTAATGAAACATTCGTTTTTATTTGCGTTGAACTTGAAACTACATGTTGTGTCCAGCGATGCCAGATGTGGGGATTTTTTCCCCATTTTGGGGAATTTTTGACTCAATGGGGAAAATGGGGAAAAGTGCTATTAAAATGGGGAAAATCGGAAATCCTTGCATGTTTAATAATTTTGCATAATTTAAAAATAAAACTCGTGTGGTTGACTTTCAAATATCTCCCGAACATAAAAACATCACCGCGTTTATAGAATCTAAGCGACTTAGCTCGAAGCTGAAACACTTAACGGAATTTAACAGACGAAATTATGCTGCAAAAATGATCAAAAAGTTGCTTTGATCTTTGCATCGATAAAAATGCTTGGTTTTGCACAATAAAAATATGTACCAGACCAATGACGATTAGTGTACCTATCGTTATATAATAACTACATAATTTATAACTTAAATAGGTACCTAATATATTTTTTTATTTATAATTTTTTGTATTTATGTACCTTTCAAAATTATAATTTACTTTCAACCTGCATCATTATTTGTGAATTACCTATGCCTTTTAAATCTATTCAACCTTCCAGCAATATTTGCTTTTAATTTTACTTATTTTGTATTATTTTAAACTGCAAGACTTTGAATATTTTTTTTTTTTTATTTTTGCAAAACCTTTTTTAAAAAAATGGCGAAATGGAAAAAAAAACGGATATGAAATGGGGAAAATTTTCCCAAAATTCACCAAAAATGGGGAATTTAGGCAAAAAAAATCTGGCATCACTGGTTGTGTCACAAACAGAGCGTTCTGCAGTGTTTGCGCCGGGCTCTCTGCTCCTGAACTGATTTACTTTTAAACTGAAGATGTAAATGTGTGCAGTGGCTTAGTGACATCTTAAATTTTTCTCACTGGGCCGCCTCTCGATAACAAACATTTGAGATTAAAATGTCCTGAAAATGCTACTCGATTCAGCAGTTTGGACTCGGCATACAATTTAAGGTAACTTCCGTTCTCCACACAAATTGAGTATAGACACAGAAGCGGCTAAAATGGGTGTAGCGGTTAACGAAGGCAAAACCAAGTATATGCTGTCAACAAGAAGGGACACCCATAGACAACTATAACTTTGAGGTAGTAAAGGGCTCTGTCTACCATGGCTCTGCTATAAAATCTGAGAATTACATCTCACCAGAAATCAAACGGAGAATAACTCGTACCAGTCGCCGTTTCTTTGGACTGAGAAGGCAACTGTTCGAGTTAAAGAATGAAAGACTTTTATTGTAGATTGGGTTGGTTTTAAAATTGTATTTATTTTCAGATCTAATTTGTGTTACTCGTGCCGATGGCGACCATTGTAAAAGTGAGGAAGTTAATAGGTAAAGGTTAATTTTGACGTTGTTTTACATTCTCGGATAGAATGTGGCACGCTATTGGTTGGCCAATCAGTAGCACTCTTTTATTTAATTATGACTCCCATCTGGTGGTGAGAAGTGACGGGTCTGTCACTCTTCGGTCGACGACAGCAACTGTATAGTAGAGCCCTCTCCCGACTGACTATGGATACCCTGTATAAGACCCTCACCATTCCACCTCCTACTGTAATGGATCTGAAGCATGGAACAGCGGATGAGGATATTCTTGGTCGTTTCGAGAGAAAAATTATTCGTAAGATATTCGGTCCCGTTTGTGTTGACGGGTTTTGGAGGAGACGATTCAACGACGAGTAATATTTGCAGTACAGCGACATCGGCATAGTAAAAAAAAAATTCGCATTGGACGTTTGGGATGGCTAGTACATGTAGAGCGAATGGAAAACAACGCTACGGCCTGCAGAGTCTTCGATTCCAACCCAGAGGGTCAACGCAGTAGAGAAAATATGTCAATTGCATTTCACCGTTGTGTTCTTCCCTCTAAGATTTATAAACACCAGAGAACAACAGTTAAATCGAATGTTAAAGATGTATTTTCAGAATACGAGAAAAAAACAGAAAAAAGTCCTATTTCGAAAGGCTGTGATCGATCTGAATCCAGAACCCAGAAGACCAAAGGTGTTGATCTGTCTGACCACAAAAACAAGTCTAATAAGCTGATGTAGCTAAGAGAAATGTAGATTATGACACCTTTGGGCAGAGTAGAAAATAAGAGCACAAACTTCTCCAAGGAAAAGCATGGGAACTGGGAACACGAGAATCCCTATGTTTTTTTGGTTAGAGAGATTTTAAGTGAAGTGAAAAGTGTTTAATAAAATGTTGGAAGTTGCAACATTGTAGTAGTCAAGTCGGTGTTGTCAATTTAAAATGTTGTTAATTGAAAATGTTGTCAATTGAAAATGTTGTCAATTGAAAATGTTGTCAATTGAAAATGTTGTCAATTGAAAGTGAAAACAGATGTATCTAATCCTATTCTAAGAAAGCTGTGGGGGCTGGCGGTTAACACCAAAACGTTTCAAAAGTTGAAGACATGATTCGATGAGAAACATCGACCATCCACCACTATTCTTTGAACTTAGGTCAAACAAAAGTTTCCCCGATGTCCGTTGAATGGAATCTCAGCATACCTGAAGAAGCACAAATAAATAAGTCATCAAAAGTGTGTACGCCTTAATCCGATAAAAATCCAGATCTCGAAATGACGAAGGAACTCTAATTCGACACCCATTAAATATTCATTGATTTTAAGAATGCTTTGAGGAACAGGTTCAACATTAAACTCGAAAGGTCGAAGCGAATGCATTAAGAAAGTGGACCATAGGTCTGGTTGGTTGGTTGGTTTAAGTGGCGGTATTTCCCGACGAGGCAAAAACACAAGTAGCGCATTGAGCGCCGTTTTGAAACCACAACTAACGGAATCTGAAATGAAGGGGGGGGGTGAAGGAAATTAAGAGAGCTCAAAACCAGCCTGTGGAGTTGAAAAATTTAATAATCTGTGGAAATGGATGCGTTGGATGGCCGAAAGAGTTGACCTAGTGCACTGCGTCTGGTTTTGGCTAGGGCCGGACACTCATAAAAAAGATGGAACACTGTTTCACTCTTGTTTGTGTCAGCACAGCTACGGCAGTGGGTATTGTGGGGTATGCCAAGCTTGGCTGCGTGAGTTCCTAAAGGCCAATGACCCGTACTAATTGCCGTTAGTCTGGCCTCATCTATACGCGTTCTGGCTAAGAGGTTGTTTGTTCTGGCATCATCGTAGGTTGGCCAGATCTTCCTTGAAATGACGCAGTTCGTCAGGTTCGTCCATCTAGTCTCAACCCTTGAGGTGAAGAGCAGGAGGATTTCTCTATTTACATATCCCAGCGGAGGGATGACTTCCTTCGCATGAGACACGCACAGAGCAGAGCCACGTCTGGCAAGTTTATCAGCTTTTTCATTCCCCTCAAGATTCCCATGGCCAGGAACCACACGACAGTGATTTCAAACCGATGACAAGCCCTGGTCAGAGTCTCCCTGTATTCCACAACAAGCTTAAACGTCGACTTAGTTGAACCAATAACCTTAATCTCGGCTCGACTGTCGACGAAGATGCCTATTTTATTGGTATAACTATGCTGAGGAGCAGTCTACACGCCTTCTTAATTGCAAATACTTCTGCTTGAAAGACGCTGGCTGCAGCGTAGACCACAGGTCTACATTAGAAAAATGGAAAGGTAAAACACTCGAAACGTCAGCCACTGCATTAAGACAGCAGGCCCTAGAGCTAATAAAAGAAGATACAAATACTTTAGGCATCTCCCTTTAACTCTGTTGAAAAAGAAGGCTTTGGAGAACTCTTGCTTTTTTATTAAAGTAGATAGGAACACAATTTTTATGTCAGAGAAGGTTCTAGAAGGTGTACAGTTTATGAATATAAGTTAGTATAAGACATGGGTAAGCTTTGCTGGTAGTGCATCATAAAATAGTATAATTGCATGAAAGATATACCTATGTCTTTCATCCGTAACATCAAAAGTTTAATTTGACAACGGCATTTAATCCCCTATATTTGAAGGAAGTTTAATTAAGATATGTTCTACAACAGTTCACAATTGAAATTTGAATGCGCTTTAACTTTCCACTCAAATAAAAGTTATTCCTCACAATAGAGTTATGTATGCAAACAATTAAAATACTGCCACGGGCTCAACTTTTGTATTCGGATTAAATTTCATGCGTATCGAAATTCAAACTACGCACTTGTGGCAAAAATTAAATCATCTAAATAAATCATAAAACCAATTTGAAGAATTCCACCACCAAAAACAAAAAATCATACCAAAAGAAAAAAACATAACGAAATGAATTAAAAAACAAAAATATAAAATCATAAGTACAAAAAAAAGCAATTTTATTTAACGCATATAAAAATAAAAGTAAAAACTGAGAAAATCTAAATATTTATTTAATACAGCATCTTCGTGACTTGATTGTGCAGAAATAAGGTTAAAACAAATATATTTGTGTGTGCGTAAGTAATTGAAATCACTCACCCTCATGCAATTGCACGGGTATCGGGGTTGAGGCTTGTGATGACGGCGGTATCGGTGAAATTGACGCTTCAAAAGGTGCCCCTATAGAACTATCAGAGACCTGCTCGGGAACCTCCTCTATCGGCGACTTAATTGCCGTGGATAACATTGTATGTTGTTGTTGCGCCTGCTGTTTGGTCTCTAGTTCTTTGTTTTTCATAGCATTGGCTAGTATTTCAGAAGCTTGCTTGTCGAGAACACCGTGTTGTACACGCTTGTTCTTCAGATGATGTGGTGTATCCCTGTGAAAGAAACCAATTATTATCACTCATAACTTAATTGATGGGAAACAAGATACCTTCTGTGTAATTTCATTGGTCGCTTGTAAAAATCATCATCCTTATCATCAACATTGAAACCGACTTTTCGTTCTGCATATTCCTGTAATAGATAAAACGGTTAAAACTGTTTTTACCGGTTTGGTTCGCATCTGTACTTACATATTCATCATCGTCAGCAGTGTCATCGTTTGAGGATTGTGTACCAGGTTCACGTTGTTGACCTGTTGGTGAAATCAATGGTTCTTGTTCGTGGTTGCGTTGAGTTTGAATCTGAGGTGGAACCACTGGTGGTGGCGCTGTTACTGTTGGTGATGTTGGAAGTAGTGGTTCGGTTTGTGTTTCAGCTAGATTCTCCATTGTTGTTGAGTTCATTTCGGTTTTCGCTGACGATGATGGTTTCGATGAACTCTGGAAATATAGAGAAAGTGAATTGGGTGGTATTACCAGAGGAAAAACTAATCTATTAGGTTTGGCTTAGGCAACTCAGAGTGCTTCTACACATGATTTATTGGAGAAATATACCAACTGGCTACAAAAGACTGCATTTGGATAATCTATTTTTGAACATTAAATTATTGCATACCTACATTTCACAAAAGTTTATAGATATATGTGCTTTAGCATTTTATTTGCCTTATAGATTTGCCAATTGAAAAGCTTTTAATAAAAGAACCAACTGGCGATACAAGGCTTTACAACTTTGTTTCTTAGAAAGGTTCATATTTTCCAAACTTATTTTTTATCAATTTAAAGGACCAAGATTTATCAAAAGTCTGAATTCAAATCGGGTAAACAATGACTTAGTGACAACTGCAGTTTGAACTGTCCAATGAAGTGTTAAATTCCATAGTAGGTGCGTTGTGCATATAGGTAGTATTGATATAAACATAAAGTAAGGGCGAGCGATATGGGTGTGTACTTCGTACCGCCTCAGTTAAAGTAATATTTATTGCGACTAATAGATATTTTCTAAATTAATTTCTGCGATCAAGACAGTGACAGAAAAGAGCTCGTAGTGGATGATGATGTTGACTCAATACTGACAGATTAGAATAGGAATTCCGTCTAATCAGGAAAAAGGAAGTTGAGAAACAAATCAGACCACCATATCGCTGAAAAGTAATGTCGTTTTCCATTGGGACCACCAGAAATCTTTTTCAGATCTCAGATTTTACGTGGTGAATGGAACATGCAACGAAGTTGATCTGCTTTTGTAAATGGATTAGTGCGTTATATGACAGCAATATCAGCTGTTCAAACTGCATTTGTTTTTTCAAAAATCACAAATGGATATCGCCTTGAAAAATGTTTCCCCTATTGCAGATACAAATGCAGTATTTTTTTGTGATTCGTAGTCTTCAGATGACAAGGAAAACTATTAAGATAATATTTCCTCCTGAATTATATCCATGGCTAGTAATGTATTTCGTTATTTTGGTTTTCACGAAACTACCCCCATTTGTCTTCAAAGCAAACTTCTTAAAATGACGTCAAACAGCTGTGCAAAGTATATTGGTATTGTGAGAGTGTGTGTAGATCTGAAAAAATATCGAGATCTGCAAAAAGTGCTCTGAATCGAAAAAAAGATTGATTTTTGGTCCCAATGGAACATGAAAAGTGATGTAGATCAAAAAAAAAGATTGATTTTTGGTCCCAATGGAAAACGACATAAGATAGGTACAGGGTCATTCATTTCGTGGTTTCAAGTTGGTAGCGCTGGCATTCACTCAGGTGTCATTGAAGTGTCATAATGGTAGTTGTATGAAACATTCAATATCCATTTATGATTTTTTTTTTTTTTTTTTTTTTAAACTTCTGGCTCGCCAAGGCGATAAAGAGGCACGTCGACCTAAAAAGGTCTATTGTGCCGGAAATTGCCAGAAAATAGTTTAGGTTAGCAGAGTTTCCACTTCCCTAATGTAGCTGATAATGTTTTCAGCAGAGGACTTCTTCAGTTCTTCCGGAGGAAAAATTTCCTTCTAGTACTGGATAGAGCTGGGCATTCGCACAAGACGTGCTTAGCTGTTTCGTCTTCTTCGAGACATAGACGGCACTCCGGGGAGTTGACTATATGTATTTTGTATAGGTGATACCGCAAACCGTGGTGACCTGTTAGGTAGCCTACAAAGTTTTTGATATCATGCCTTCTGAGGTTTAAAATTTTTTTGGCATTTTTTTGAATGGCACGATTGCCCTTATTGGCCTGTCTGAGGCCTGGGATGTTTGATACACATTTTGTGTTCCCAGCTACGTATCGTGGAGTTAGTTGTTGATTTGGTGACGGCGCAGAAAGGTTCTGGTCCTATAAAAGGGATCTCTGACCCTTTCCTAGCAAGTTCGTCAGCTTTTTCGTTTCCTTCGATGCTCTCGTGTCCCGGAACCCACCAAATTTTGGTTTTGTTTCTGGAGCCAAGAGTTTGAAGGGCATTGAAGCAGTGCATGACTGATTTTGAGACAATGATTGGTGAGCTAAGGGCATTTATAACTGCTTGACTGTCTGTGAATATATGGATATTCGCACCTTTTATACCTGTAAAGCTTATGAGGTCTGCGCATTCCTTAATGGCATGGAGCTCCGCCTGAAATACACTGGGGCTTTTCCCCATCGGTATTGAAATATTGCGGTTTGGCCCATGTATGCTAGCTCCCACACCCGAGTCCATTTTGGAACCATCCGTATACCACTTTAGGCCGTTTTGGCAGTTTGGTGGGTTGTTGCTTACCCATGCTTCCCTTTTGGTGATCTCCGTGGAGAATTTCCTGTTGACGCATAACGTTTTAGGGAGTCGGTCAGTTACCGTGCAGATCATGTCAAGTTCTGGAAGTTCAGAGATAAGGGTCATTAGCTCCGGATGGTCACTAAAGTTTATCTCTTCCCCTTGTGCCAGGCTTGCTGAGCTGCGTATAGCCACTTTTTTGCGCCGGAAAGGCCCAAACATGCGAGGCGTTGTAACTTGTTCAGCTTGGCAATGGTGTTCTTTTGGATTACTTTGTTCCACCATACTATGGAAGCATATGTTATAATAGGTCTGATCATGACTGTTTAGATCCAGTGTGTGATTTTCGGTGTAATCCCCCAGATTCTACCGTGCATACGACGACAGGCCCATAAAGCATTAGTAGCTTTGGTAATTTAACTCTGATGTTTGCAGACTCATGAGCAAGCCACATACATTTCAGAATGGGTATTCAATTTTTCAGCAATCGAACCTGGGACCTCTTGCTTTGTAGTCCAACAAACTAACCACTACGCCATTGCACCTATGTGACGGTTGGAACACTGAGATTTAAAGAGAAAATAAACCCAGCCAAAACCCCACTCATTAAGTTGAATGTTTTTCAGTTTGGTATGCACATCAGTTTGCAAATTATGGCAGAAAGCAAGAAAAAATTTGGCTTTCGTACAATCTAGCCCTGCGCAGAAGACTTAGGATCAAATTTAGCGATATATTTCAGCGCAAAATTAAATACATCCACCGGCTTATCGCATCGCAAGACGGGTCGGTCTGTGCTTTTCCAAATGCGTCGAGCAAAAATTCGAAAAATATCCCAAATTTACGGGTAGACGATGAGAGAAAATACGAAAGAAATTACAGTATCGCAACTTGGCGAATCAATAAATGTGATCGATGGTATGGATTAAACTATGTAAGTCATGACGATACGAACTCCTAAATAAAGGCAAAATAATCAGCTTGTTCTGGAATGGAAGTTGTTTCAGCTAAAACGTAGTAACCTTTAGTTATGTCCGGAATGGTCACAGTCAGCCTGTTGGTATATCGCAAATGTTCAATCAGGACATGACAGGAGTACCTTATACAGCAAATGAATTTAGGAATGAGACAGACACATTATATTCTATTTTAATAGTGTCGACAATATTAATCGAATGTGGATGGCAAATTATACAAAACACGCACCTTTAGCACGATAGCCCTGTCAACGTGCTTGACATAAAAGTAGATCTTCTTTTCAGATAAAATTGTTTTTTATTTTAACCACACTCTCGAAATACTGTTGATTGAACAAATAACGAGCAAATCGACGCGTGAAGGTAAAGTGTACCTCGTTGAGTAAACTAAGAACTACTTTTTCTTCTGTAATTAATAAAAACAACTTACCTCCTCTGACAGTGTATCTAAGTTGATTCCTTCTTCCGCTTTACTTCGTTCCTTAGCGAATAATTTGTGCGCTTTCGCTTTAAGCTCCTTCGGATGTGGTGTGTTCTGTCGTACAAATGGAGTATCCTTTTCGGTACTTGAATCTTCGGAAAATTTAACGGAATGTGTTCTGGATGCCTCGCGTTCTTCCCAACCTTCGGAGTCCGACTCTTGTTCTTTGCCAGTACCTTAAAGGTTTAAAGAAATATGTTTTTATTAGTACATCACGTTTCCTCATATTTTGGATATATTGCCGGGGGAATAATATTAATAGGCAGCTTAACAAAATTGTTGTTCTCTACTTTTTGGACACAGCAAGCGCGCTATAGGTAGGTTTTTGACGAGATCGGTCGATCTTTATGACCAACTATTATGGAGTACCTACAGTTGTGCCGCAATACCCAAAAAGAAAAGCTGAAGAACAGCAAGTCGTTTAAGCTACTTAATTGTTGTATGGACCCGATGCTATCATGCTTTATATGCAAAATGTTTAGCGATTAGTCAAACGCAAACACACAAGCAATATTGTTAGGGGATGATTATGTTTATTACAAAATTTTCTTATAAACAACTTATGCTACAAAATTTGCTTCAATGGCATGCTGATAATTATTTAGTATTTATATAAGAGTATATGCATAAATGATTTTTTTTTAGAAAGACTGGGACAACAATTATAATCATTTGATACACTAAATGAATAAAGAGAACTACGACATCCTAGTAATTATTGGAACGTAATTTTCGAACACCGAATGATATACTAAGCGACAATTGTTTGCGAAAAAACCAAACCAAAACTGTCCGGTAGAATTGTGTCAACACGTGAATTCTTATCAGGTTTGCCTTATTTTACTTTTGCTCTATGAGAAAAAAAGAGTCAGGTGCAAGAATAATTTCTACTAAACAATATAAATCTAAGCCAACATGAGTAGTCGTAGCATAGTGCTTATCTGACCCAAGCATAGATACCGTTTGATATCTTATCTGTGACTTTACTTTTGTGGGTGCTCATTGCATAAGTCATACCGCTAAACGGTAGCGAAAAATTCCCTCTTGCAAAAGACACTATAATAAAAAATGTGATTTTAGCACAGTATCTAGATTTTGGAAAAATGATTTAAACGGTACAGCAGAGTATCTAGATTTTGGAAAAATGATTTAAACGGCCCACTGAAACTCGAAATGAATATGTTATGCGGATTATGGATTTGTTTGATTTTATTGCATGAAATGTTTATTTGTTCAACATCCGAGGCTGGGGATGAAGAATTAATTTCTGTTCCTCCTTGTTAACTGTGCTGCTGGTGTTTACATTTAAGATAAACGTGCGCGTAGTTTATGTCATTGAGAGTAGGCAGACGTGTGAAAATCAGAAAATCTTCTAATCTAAAAGTATCTACCGAAAATATCGAGATATTCCTCCAACTCAAAAGTGGGTAATTAATTTTATTTTATCTTGAGAGAACATTTTTGAATGTTTAACAATTTCAGTGTTCCATTGAGATGCAAATGCGCGTACACACTGAAGATACAGAATAAGTGTAATTATAGATAGTTCGTTTTTACAACTGGGTCAAGTTTGCAATGCAATTAACAGACGTTTGAGAGGTGGCTTTCGTATTTAATTATGTAGACGCAAATGCGAGGGAGAACATAAAAATGTGTCAAAGAGTTGCAAGCTGCAATCGAAGATAGGAGTTGAGTTGAGTTTCTGTATTGAGTTGATGTTAAGAGATCAGAGTTTGAATATCAGTTCGCCAGGGATGGATGTAATTTTAAGCTATATATTTGGTGACATACCTACAGCTAAAAAAGGAGGATCAATGCTACATCACATTTTCAAATATAAATCCTATATTGAGACAAAACAAGCAATAGGCACAAACTAAAACTCTTTTAAAAGCCTGTAAGGTCTGCCTGCCTACAATAAAGATGGTGACATAATCGGTCACAGTCACCGGAACATTTTTAAGAATGCAAACTGAAGCGGGTTAATAGGGAGAGAAAAAGACTAATAAAGCGAATTCGAAGGCATAACACCTAAGCAATAAATTTGGTGTTGTTACCTTGACCAAAGAAAGTACGTAGCTAAGAAGTAAGCACAAGTAGCGGAACTAAAAGAAGAATCTATGAAAAACCCAATCAGACAGTTCTTTGAGTGCTTTTCGGTCCCGTGATGGGTTTTCCGGAGGGAGATTTTAATGAGAACTCTAAAAGCCGTTAAGCTAAATTTAGAAGCTTAAGGTAAGTATGTGAGTGAACTGAGATCAAATCAGTGAACTAGAGCCAGACATTTTCCAAAAGCCAATTGAACATGCTTATGAGCTCAAATTTATGAATCAAGATCTGTTGATAACTTTTTGTCGTAGATCTAAATAAATAAACATAAACAAAAAAGTTACTGAAACTGAATAGCATATTATAAGAAGAAGAAACTAGATATTGAGGTGTCATAAGCCTAGCAAGACAGCCTAGAGATGTCCCTGCAACTACTAGATCTTTTCGAATCTATATAAGCTGAATTCAAATTGAACTGAACTTACATCTGCACAAATTCGAGCAAACAAATTGTGTTTTGTAATCAGGTACGTATCCAGGGGGGGCTTGAGGGTCTGTTTTCCCACAGAACAAATCCTTAGATTTTGTTTCTGCGATCGACCGCACAAAAGAAGTTCTGAATTCTCTTAAGAACATCAGAGAACATGCTGACGATTTCTTCAGAGAAGCTTTTAATCCGCATCCCAACTTGCCGAGGACCTATTCGAAGTTCAATTAAGAGCTCCAAGAACTTCAGCGAAACAGACAATGAGTTCTAATCCAGAAACCTCCTCTACTGAAGCCTATTTTAGAGTGTCATAGGTTTTGCTGTAGTTGAGCGAGTGAACGAAATGGAAAAAGATAACATGTTGCTTTTGCTTTAAAAAAAATGTGTTCAAAAAATAATTTAAGCATGTTCGTTTAAGTACATACGATTTAAAAAATAATGAAAATCAATGAATTGGAATGTACCTACCTATATAGTTTTTTGTTTAAAGCATTCCTAGTAAGATTTGGAGACAATATAAATGTTTGGTTGTTAGCAGATGCTATTAAGTATGTAGAGACTATTCCACCTATTCAAATATTATGAGGCCATTACAAACCGTAATTACGTGATAAATCCGATTATTTAAAATTAAAATTAACCATTGGGTAGATATTATTTGACAATAAATCATGATACGTCACATAATATCTATGCATTGTTGATTAATTTTTTTTTTTAGTCTTTTATCACAGGACATTTCATATTTATTTTAATAAACATGTTCAACATACACCGATAAATTGTCCATGTCCATTAGTGTTATTTTATGTTTAATAACTCATCATGTATTAAAATCATTAAAAGTGTTGTTTTTATAATTATCACGAGTTAAAGTATTACAAATCAAAGGAATGATAACTACGGAAAAGTTTTTTTTTTAAATTATGCTCAAGATGAAAGAGGTCAAGTGCAGTTTTCGCATTTATGATACCTACAGTCCTACACGTTATAATTTTAAAAATAAATATTTTTTTAAAAATATATATTAATAGCTTATCGAAAAAGTAGTTTATTTAAATTACACTGAGCCTTTTAAATAAGGACGGAGTTAAAAAATGACATAAAGATGTATATGATATTTTCAAAGAACAACAATTATACATATTTATGAACTTTATAATAGCAAATCATAATTTTTGTAAGAACGAAATAAGACGAGTGTATGTGTGAAATTAAGTTTTCAATGCAAAAATGCATACATATTTTAAGATACAAACGGTTCAATATAGCAGCAATAAATATCGACTCTTACAAGAGCTGTCGATAACTGTTCTAATCAAATAATCCAATATTAATAGGCTTTCCTGTACATTTTCCCTGGGTAAACTATCGCGAGTTGTCATTTAATACCCAGTAGAATATGGCAAAACTGATTTACCCAACAGCAAACAATGGCGCTATCCCAAGGGGAATCGTCCATTATTGACGGATTAATGGCACAGACTCATTAAAATGTGATTACTGGTTCAATATTAGTATTCAATGACAATAATTGTGTGTTACACTGTTGAAACGGGCTGACTTTACTATGGGGTACTCAATACTCATTGGTAGTATAGTAGTCGGTAATTGGAAATTGCGCAAAGATGTAAGTCATGTAAGCACAGAATCCTATAATGATAGGGGAAATGGTATTCCTTATTACAGATGCCCATTGTTATCTATATGTATGGCTGAACCTTCTTCTTTAATTATCGATGGTTAACTATAATATTCAAGAGTCGCCTGGACTTGGTTTACATTCCCACGTAGCGTAGTATGTAGATCAGGCATGTCAAAGATACGGCCCGCGGGCCATGACCGGCCCGCGAGACAGTTAATTGCGGCCCGCGACATCAATTCAATAATGCTTTAATTCCATGTGTGTTTCATTGCAATTACTTTTGGAACACACCTAATTTGTGTTTTTAAATACCTATGTAAACAATTATTTGATTCCTTTCTTACGGTGAGTGGAAGAAAAAAATAGAACAACAATTTTGTTGTTTGTATGACTATCTGTGATACACACCAACCCGAAATGAACAGAACAAAAAAGAATTGAAAAGTGCAGCACTGTTTGCTGGCTGCGCAACGTATTTACCGTTTTTGTTTTTCCCTAGGAAGGGGAACCACACCAGTTTCTTGATTGTGTGTTCCCCACACTTTTTTTATATGGAGTTTTAGTTTACTCGAAAATGTGCAAGTAGCTGTACAGCCGTTTATCTGTCTTCATTATTTAAAACACTTCCGTTATTGGAGAGACTTTGTTCAATTTATCTTATTGGTGGCGAGTTCGGTTTAATAAAGTGCATTTACTGAAAATTATTAACCTTTGCAATGTCAACTAAAAGAAAAGTCGATAGTGAGTGCCGAGTTTTCCAGTCAAAGTGGGAAATTTCGTATTTTTTTATTGAATGGAAAGGTAAACCACTTTGTTTGATTTGCAATCAGATTATTTCCGTTTGTAAAGAATTTAATGTGAAAAGACACTATGAAACGAATCATAAAGACAAGTTTGAGTTATTTACCGACGAAATTAGGCAAGAAAAACTGGTATCTTTCAAAAGTAAACTTGCAGGGCAACAATCGTTTTTTAAAAAATCAAAAACTGACAGCGAGAATGCAATGAAAGCTAGTTATTCGATCGCATTAAAGATTGCCAAAAAATCAAAAGCTTTTAGTGACGGCGAGTTTTTAAAAGAATGTATGCTAGAAGTGGCCGATATTTCATTCCCATCACAGAAACAAGTCATTCAAGAAATACTCCTGACTAGAAATACAATTGCTTCCAGGGTAAATGAGTTATCCGAAAATTTGGACTTTCAACTTAAAGATAAAATTAAAGAATTTATCTGGTATTCCTTAGCAGCCGATGAAAGTACAGATATCAGAGATACATCGCAGCTTGCTGTATTTATTCGTGGAATTGATAAGGATTTTAATATCACAGAAGAGTTGCTGCAGTGCATACCTTTGAAGAGTACTACCACAGGTCAAGATATTTACTCAGCAATTGAGCAATTAGTACCAAGTTATGAGTTGGATTGGAGTAAATTCTGCAGTATTACCACAGATGGTGCACCATCCATGGTCGGTAAAAATGTTGGTGTTGTGACGAAAATACGGAACAAAATTTTAAATGAAATTAAAAGTGAACGACCAAAATTCGTTGGAATTCATTGTATTGTACATCAAGAAGCCCTGGCCTCTAAAGTGCTGAAAATGGATCATGTGATGAATCCCATAATTAAAACAGTTAATTTTATTAGAAGTAGAGGACTAAATCATCGCCAATTCACACAATTTTTAAAAGATCTGGATGAACAATTTTCAGACATTCCCTACTTTGCAGAAGTTCGTTGGCTTAGTCGTGGATCAATGCTTAAGCGATTTTTCGAATTGCGTAAACATATTGTTACGTTTATGGCTCAAAAGGGTAAACCGATGGAATACAGTGATGAATGGTGGCTTGACTTTGCGTTCTTAGTAGATATGACGCAACACTTGAATAATTTGAACGTTAAACTTCAAGGAAAAAGTGTAATCGTTACGCAACTCTACTCCAGTATTCAAGCTTTCCAAATAAAACTAAAGTTGTGGGAGTCGCAGCTGCGTGAACAAAAACTTGACCATTTCCTTAGCATTCGTGAGATCGGCATATACAATGCAGATAAATTAGCAGATTTTTCAAATCGTATGCTTGATCTTATTGCTGAATTTGACAGTCGATTTGCAGATTTTCGCGAGCTTAATACGTATGACTTTCCTCTTTTTAGTAACCCATTTATGTTCGACGTTGTTAAAGCACCGACTTACTTGCAAATGGAACTAATAGATTTGCAGTGTGATATAGCTTTAAAAAACAAATTCAATGAAGTTGACACTTTGACATTTTATACAAATTGCTTCAGAAATCAAAATAGCTATCCCAACTTAAGGAACCATGCTGCTCGCATTTTATGCATGTTTGGAAGTTCATACGTGTGTGAACAGATGTTTTCAACAATGAAGATTAATAAATCTAAATACCGTTCAAGACTTACAGATGAACATCTTCAGTCAATTTTAAAAATCAATACAACATCGTTGACACCAAACATCGAGGAGATAATGAAGCGGAAAAGAAGTCAAGTTTCTGGATCCGCAAAATAATATTTAGGCTTAATACGCCTCCATTTAAAAAAAAATAAATTTTTTCTTTATTAAATCATTTTTTGTATACTTTTTACTTATACTTAGTTTTATATTTGCATTTTATTTTTAATGTGGCCCGGTGTCATACTTGAGACAACAAAATGGCACTTAATGAGTTTGAGTTTGACACCCCTGATGTAGATGATCCAAAACGAAATTTTCCGGTGGTCTCCAAAAGGACAACGAAACGTCTGCGAAAAGGCAGCGGAAAATAATTTGTGGAGGTTTTCATCAGCTGCTACGCAAGTAGCAGTGTTACCATCACTGTCAATTTATCTCCGATTTGGATACTCGAACTTTTCGCTGGCTCCTTCAAATTTTTATTTGTTAATTGTCCTATTTTAGAATATTTACTTTAAAGTTTCGT
Source organism: Cheilosia vernalis (assembly GCA_949126925.1). Classification (NCBI taxonomy): domain Eukaryota; kingdom Metazoa; phylum Arthropoda; class Insecta; order Diptera; family Syrphidae; genus Cheilosia; species Cheilosia vernalis. The sequence continues at coordinate 80,898,655 of OX421358.1, read as the reverse complement.
GATTTTTTGGCTAGTTAGGTATTTATAAAAAAAATACATAGGTACTTCAATAACAAATGTATTCTTTTCGCATGACGAAACCGTAAACATTTTTTTTTTTTTTGCTTTTTTTGACTTAACTTAAACTTGATGGCTGAACTCATTCTTGGTCTTCAAATGTTGCTTATGAATTATAAAGTTATTTTATCAAAAAAATATTGGCAAATTACCTTTAAATTTTCTAGAAAAAGATTTTAGAAATTTTTCCGTATGAACAATTTTTTACGATCAACTTCTTAGTTAATTCCACAAAAAACATAAACAAATCATTCCACTGAAATATTTAATTTCTTTACTGTTCCATCTGTCTGAATTTGTGCTATGACCGCCTATTTTTCATTAATCGTCGTCCTTAAACAATTCAATAAGTCTGCCAATGAGTTTAGGTATTTTTGGAGCCAACATTTTCCAACTTGCCTCCATACCTCTTATAAAATCTGGTAACACTGGAGTACAAATGTCAAATTTTCGCAAGCAAATAATGTCCCGGACAATAAACGTGTGCGAAAAGAGAGTGGTGAATTGTACCAAGCAATCTACTACAACTAACCACTTTTCCGCCATCATTTCGCAGCATCTGCGTACCAGCTGCGTACTACAAAACGAAAAGGAGAGCGAAATTTTTCGTTCATGATTTCGTTGTGTCACTTTTGTATGGGATTTTCCATTTCGGGTCATCTGCGTACTGAGCTTTATGGACGAAAATAGATAAGGTAAAAGGCGGGTCATGATACCCGCAAAAATCTTAGACGCATAAGTTTCTCATTACGTCCCAAATACTCTGAAGCTTGGAATCAAATTTTCTTCAAAGCACAGCTATGTCGGAGAAGGGACAAATCTTAATCAAACAAAATGTAGAAATACATCTGCATCATGTGCTCCATCAAAAAATAGAATTGAAACTTGATAGAAATACTTTATATGCGCAGTGACACATGTTAATTTAGGATACTGGATACGGACTTGGTTTGTAAGGCAGCTGTGTTAAGCAATAAGAAAATTTGCCAGAATGTCGCTAACTACAGGGTCAAAAGTTTATGTTGAGAAAGCCATTTTTATCTCTGGCATTAGCTAAATAAATCCTCCTTTAATGTCATTTCCAAGAGTAGTGTTGCCAAACCATACAAAATGAAGGTATTGAGTTTCGTAATAGGAGCGTTTTTTAATACATTTATACAGGTTTGGGCTGTTACCTAGACTTCCTTCAGAGTCGTCGCAAAGGGAATAAAATATCTGTTCCTTTAAGTCTGAACGTCTTACACCTACTTTTTCAACGATTCCCAGTGCATGGGACTGGTGCGTATTGGGGTGCAACCAAACCCCTATCAAACTTTTTGCAAAAATTAGTTTCCGAGAATGCAAATCTCTAATAAAACAATGGTTGGTGTGAAAAGTTAAAATATAGATCTAAGAATTGTGGTAGTAATAATAACAAACTTAGAAACTTCAGAAGGGATAACAGATTACGTGTACGAATTCATAGGGGCAGGGTTACATTTGGGATCTTCATTCATCGCTGGGCAAAAAAGAATAGGTTATTATTCGACCATATTCCTCCGAATTGATTAATCTATAAATTCGGATCATCAGCTACACTTGCACTTGCAGCAGCAATATTTTCGATAGAGCATGCATTACGATTATGTAAAGGCCTTACGACATCGCAGTAACGCTTCCACTCGCTTCAAATTTCTTCAAAATTTTAACAATTGCTTGCATAGTCTGTCGTCATAATAATAACGCAAAAAGTGGCTACGCAAGGTATTTATAATGTACTAGAAATGTTTTATGATTTTTTTTTTTTTAATTAATTAAAAACATTTGGAATGCTGTTTCGATACTGTTATTTTATTTCAATTTCATGTGGGACCCTTTTTAAAAGCCAGGGACAGGGACACCTTTTCGGACCCTTTCCTAAAAATTTTTAAGGGGAGAAAAATAGCCACGAATTTGTGTTTCTCTGCAACAATTTATAATGTTGTCGGTTTCTAAGTTTCCTGAATTATGTTATATAAGCTACAAAATTTGTAAGAGATCAAATTGTATTTATTTTCACACACCTCTATACTTTTTGGTTCTTAAGTGAGATTTTAATTTATACTGAAAAAATTAGAAGGATATATATTATTTTGAATTTCAAAAATATTCACTAGCTAACGATTCGATTGTGAACTTTAGAGCACCAATAAATTTGAATTTGTGTCCCGTCCATTGAATAATCTGATAAGGATCTTATTACGACACAAATGCCTAAAGTATTAGAAAACAAACGAAGACGACTATAAGAGTTTTATTTTTGCTTATAATAAGCTTCAAAAAGCCTTTGAAAGACATAAAATAATAATAAAAAAAAAAAATACATAGTTGGCGCAACAGGTCTGTAGGGACCCTGGGCCTAGCTTCGTGCAGCCATTCGTTTTGTGTGAGCTTTAAACATTTTTTTTTGGAACGAATGGAAAGATTTGAAAGATATAGGCAAATTCCTTTTATTTAGAATGTAATATTCGTTGTGAATTAAATATTAAACCGTTGACTTTGCTTTCCACGAAAACAAATTATAAAATTTTAATTTTAGGATGACTACAAATGTAATAGATTCTAAAAAAGTTGTCGCACTAGTTATTGTGAAGGTCTACAATTCTTTATTGCTACGATTTCACTTATGCTGTACATTTTTACTCAAGCAGCCAACTAATCGTCGACATTTGTGTTTGATTATTAGTAAGGCCGTCACTCCGCGCCACTTGAATAGCACATGTAAAAAAAAATTTTTGCAAACGATTTTTTTCGGATCCAGATAAAAGTTAATTTTTAATTTATTTTTTTCTTATAATTATTATTAATTCTTAATCTAGTACAGTAAATTTTTATTTTTTAAATGATACGGTTAAGTTGATATATATTTTTGAATAAACTAACTACAAAAATACCCTCTGATTTTTGCGCCACTTGAATAGAACACTTACTAAAAAAAAGTCCGTTATGAAAATTCTAATAATTCAAATATGTTTATTTGTTGTTTTTTAAGAAAATTAGATTATTTTCAATAAGATTTAAAAATATTCAGTAGTGAGTTGTGCCTCCTTTTTGCTCCAACACTTCACAAATCCTGTGTGGAATCGACTCATACAATTGGGCTAAGTAATCGAGTGAAATTGAGCTCCAAGCTAGTTTGATACCTTCGATTAATTCAGTCACAGTTGTATATTGTTGTCCCGACTCATACACTTTTCGGCTCAACCAGCCCCAAACATTTTCAATGATGTTTAGATCCGGTGAATAAGGTGGCCAGCTTAATAATTCCACGTTTTGGCTCTTGATATACGATTTGGTGATTCGGGCAGTATGGATTGGCGCATTGTCTTGTTGATATGTCCACTGCAAGGGTCCAAAAAGATTTTGAAAGAATGGAAAGGCCAGTTTTAATACACCGATGTAGGCCATCGCATTCATCGTTGTCGACAGAAATTGCAACTTGCAGGTGCCGTAGTACGAGATTGCTCCCCACACCATGACACTTCCACCCTTGCTATGTAAGCGGTCCAAGTAATGGTTTTCTTTTCGTAGGTCATGAAAATAATAGCTGTAGCCATCGGGTCCATCCAAATTAAATTTTTTCTCGTCTGAGAAAACGACGCGATGCCACTCTGTAGTCCAGCTCATATGAGCACGGCAAAAACTGAGGCGTTGCGCCTTGCGGGCTGCATTGAGTGGTGGTTTTTTCTTAATTTTTAGTCTCCTCAAATGCTTGGCTTTCGAAATAACACGCCGAATTGTAGTAAGACTAGCGTTCACTCCACATTTTTCCTTAATTTTGGCTATTGAGTCGTGTGAGTTTGAGGCTTTTCTCAAAATTAATCGCCTGTCCGCATCAGAAAGAACACAATGTGTACGGCCTTTCATATTTTTTCCATACTTTGGCTCATTACACAAAAACGAGGATACAACTTTTCGGCTTCTTTCAATTTTTTCTGCTATTTTAGCAACCGATAGACCACTGTCCTTATACGCTTTTATTTTTCCTTTTTCAATCTCTGTTAACATTTTTCCCCGACCCATTTTGGTTTAATTTTGAATTAATTAGTCACTAATAACAAAACAAAGCTACTAATCAAAAGCACGTGTCCACACGCCGGAAATAACAATTTAACAAAATAGATGTGCTATTCAAGTGGCGAAAAATGAGTGCATGGTTCTCAGTGGACACCAAAACAAAATAGCAAAAAAAACATAACGGTTTATTTCCAGTGCTCAATTTCTTTTACAGAGAGAGCTAAATAGTTAGTAAAAAAAAAAACTAAGGACATAACCACTACTTTCTAAGAGAGTTTTTAAATTATTAGCAATCACACTGAAAGTTTATAGGGTGTGCTATTCAAGTGGCGTGGTGTGTATAACTACCTACGTTTCCGTTTTGTGGTAATGGCTTTTGAATTCTGTGAACATTTTTACATTTAGTACATTTATTCCACTAATTGTTTAGATTAACAGAAAAAATAACATTTTACAGTTGTTATAAAACGCCGGATTAATATAAATTTATTTTTACTGTTTACTCATCCTATTGTAACCGTTTTCGAAAGAAACGATTATCTCGGCAACTAAAAAATTCCTAGTGAACAAGTTTTTTCGCGAAATGTTTTATCACTTTACCTAACCGATTTGCCCGCTTACACTTTAACTAAGCCGTTTGGACCGCATCAAAAACACCACTAATAAGGACTAGCTATGGTAAAGTGCACTTCTAAAAGGCACTCAAACTCGAAGTTAATTAACAATCATTAAACAACAGCAGCAGAAGCAACACGAAAGTTTTCACTTAAAACTAATCCTTTCCAATGAACCAAAAACTTTGTACCAGTAGTTAATTAAACTGAAAGTTTTTCAGAGTTTTGCTGAAAAGCTTCAAAGTGGTTGTGGTGAAGAGCTTGTATAATTGTTTACTCTCGTAATAATTTGCACACTGTTAGCCCTAATTAGCTCTTACATTATCCAAGCTGCTATTCTTAATGTCAACAGTCAGTCGGCAGACAGTTAAAAAATAAATAAAAATAAAAACCAGCAATTAAGAAATGAGCAGCAATAGAGCTTGGTTTGTATACATCGATTAACTTAAAATCCAACAAGTATTCTCCTACAATAGGTTCAAATATTATTTATACACATGTACGATATATTTATGGAAAAGGCGTATATAGATCAATTACAAACGATGATAGTTTAATAATTAGTAGCTGTCGTACAAAACGTATGTTCAAGTATAATGCATGGATATGGGTAACAAAATTATCGTAATTTTACTGTTTGGCGTGCATATCGATTAAGGATACTTAATGAGAGATATCAGCAAACCTTGGTGATACTCGAAGAGGAGTTCGCTTGAGTTGAATTTTTCGCTAGATCTGTATAGTTGGCCGGGTGGATAATCTTATTTTGGAAAATTATATATTTATTCTCATTTTTTTTGATTTAAATCTAGTCACAGAAATATTTTGATTAATATAAAAGAGGAATAGAGAACTGTGAGTATGTATATTTTGTTAGCGTTTGTATAATGTGTAGTCTACTATTGAAAGTCTATTCTCTACATATACCGGGCAATTTAGGTTAGGTTAGGTTTGTGGGCTGAGGAGGAAAAATTCCCCGCCACACTCAGCTCAAAGTTGATCCGGCAATTTACGTGGATATTAGTATTCTACCTTTTACTACAGCATTCGTACCACAGTGGTAGATATGTTCACCTTTTTTATCATACAATATCTGTCATACGCATTCCAGTTGTTGTATCTCTCTTAATAAGGCCATTTCTCGATCGCGAGCTTAATTACGAAATTTTAAATGCCGATTCGGTGAAGCACCTAATCAGAATTATTTAAAAGGAAATTTTATTTTAAGTGATCTGATTTGTGCGAAGAAACTTTTAGGGCAATATTTTGTGTTAGTCACACATCGCAAGAGAATGGCTTCCACTTCTCCCGTTTTTCGATCGGTCTTCTCTACTACTCCCTTTTTTTGTGCAAGTTGTTTTTAAAGCTCAGTGTAACGGATTTAATTGGAATTTACCCAATGGAAAGTCGTCTTTTATAGATTGAATGTTAAGACCCTGGCCAGTTCACTAGTAAAAAAAATCCTTAGAAATCGGATTATTACTTAAGCCGTATAACATCAAAGTTTTAGACTGGAACCATACATTAAAAAGGCTTACAGCAATACACTAATCTATTGCGCAGGCTCTTAGCGAGATAAAGTCCATCAAATTCAGGTAGTACCCCTAGATAACATAAAGAATTAAGGAAGAAGGTGTACTGATTCTACCACTTTCTTAACAACCGAAAAACCCTTACGGGTGAAGTTCGAAACGGACAAAGTAATTGTCTCTCCTAGGTTCGGACATGCAGTTGAGGTACCTTAATAGGGCACATTTTGACATAAACTGAATAATTATATTAAAGCTAAACTGTGACATCTACTACGGTGATGTTACAGGAAGCAAAGTCTAATTCTTTTATTAAACCTTCAAGAACGGAATCGACAAGGTAATGTCAACATGAGCCCAATGTACGCTCACATGCTGACGGAGGATAAAGACGACAATGCCAAAAAATGCATTTATGAGCTGATGATAGAAAGAAAGCTTCTTTTGAAACAATGCTATAGTACCCATAACATACTATATCTCAAAACGGACAAAGACGTACCGACTTCGTGGCACATGCGTTTCCCACAACAAGATAAGGTGGGTGTCCATTATTGAAACGAAGAAACCACTGCTTCTATCATTCGTAAACAAGCAATACGTGACGAAGTTCATTTTTTTTCCTATGTAATATAGGCGAAAAATATTGATCCAGTCAACAGAAGAATTATATTAGGTATGGATTAGATAGGCAAAGTGTTTCGATTGGGAGTGAAGATCCTCCAATAGACAATCTGTCATCTGTCCTGGAGCCATCATCGACGAGTGTTTAATATTTTCGTAATTAAAAATTTCTGGAATATAATGCGCGCTAGAATTATAATATTCCCGAAGTCACCCACAGAGGTTTTATTTAAAAATCTTATAAAAATAATAAAAATCTCTTTTTATGCCTCAAACACAACCATTCGTTAGATTTAATTTTTTTTGTTGGGAAGATTTGCAATGTTTTCTAATATGTTGTGTATAAGCCAGGTTACTCTACAACTCTACATTCATGAAAAGATCAAAAGTTTGATCAAAAGATCATGCAAGGATTGAAAACTGATACGCTCCTTAATCTTACAGGCGGGAGTTAATCTGACTGTGAAAATGTAAACACTAAAATAATCACCTTTGTCAGCAAATGCATCAGGAGGTACAGAAAGCTCATATACCCTGTTACTTTTGCTTATGAAATCGAACTTGAAGTACATCATCACAATTAACTACATCCAAGAAGTTGTGTTGGCTTCGTGGTATGAAACCATTTTACCTAAATCACATAAGCTAACAACGAGTTCATATGGCCGCATAATATCTTAAAGACTTGTAATTAAATTATGTTCGCCCAGGAATAGCCGACCGGCTCTCGCCGTATAAATGTTGTATCTTATATGTAGCTTTGACTCACGGACCGTGAAATAAGAGTATATAATAATAGATATCCAAGATTTGCCTGCATTAGCCAATATTAGTGACCACAACAATGGCAATGATTTATGACATTGTAAGTAGAACATTCGTGCCCTTATCTAAGGCCGAGATCCAACTTACATAAAACAGATATAGCCTCAGGTTAAAGACAATCTAATGTGGAGTGCACAATGTACAGTGCAGGCTGTGGCCACGTTCGGTACAACAATGATTTATAAAGGCGCAAGTATACTGTAAAAGAAAACTTAGGCAAACAATCATTTGAGGCACGTTAATTCATATTGTCGCAAACTGGTTATACCTACTCAATTTTTATAATATTTGTTTTGTCCAAAGTTCATTGGTATTCAAAAACACCTAACCAGGGTTTTTATTTTTGCTAGCTCTAGTCGATGGGACTTAGCATCTAGTTTTGAAAATTTCAAAACCAAACAATGCCAGTGGCTGGTTTATGTCACATCGCCTGTTCCTACCTAGCCTACTTAATTTGAGAATAAAAAATAAAATGTTAACTAAAATTTTGTTTGACCTTTACGAAATACATACTCATGTTCTCTATAGCTCTGTTAATGTTAACAATTAATCAAACTCACCGGGCGCAGCAGGTTGGTACTCCATTTGTGGCAAGAGGAAGCATGTCAGCACCTAAAAGGAAAAATGAAATAAGAATTATTAGCAATTTAGATAAATAGGAAAATGAATATTAGTCGAATGAGGTCGGAGGACTGTTTGGTCACTGGCCTGTTACATCTGCACCGAATTTGGTATGATTGAAGCTTAGGGGTGTTCTGAGAGTAAAATATGGCATAATCCAAAGGGGCCGAAAAAAGGGGCTAACACATAAAATACTAATAAGGTAAAACATAAACGGAGCAACAAAGACATTTATTTTTAACAAAAAGCTTATTTATTCATTATACTCTTCTTTTCATATGTTTGCATTCTTTCTCATTCAATAAAAAACAAAATCTTACTAAAACTGAAAAAGAGACCATTTTAGATTTTTTTTTTTCAAAAGGCTCAAAAAGGGGCCAGTTGGTTATTAAAAAGTACCCTAAAGGGGCAGCGCTGGTTGATAAAATACGTACTTTATTTTCCCCAGTCTTACGTACAAGCTGATGAGAATAGCGGATGCCAGTGATTACTATAAATTTATTCGATATTTTCGTGAAGCATCTGGGATAATTTTGAAGAATCGAAATACTAGATATGAAGAAGACAGATCAAACCATAAAATTCGAATACTCCAAGGGCGTTTTTTTTTTTTTTCTCTCAGAGAGATTATTAATGAAACACAACTGAGCACTTGCTGTTTGTAATGTGCCTATAAAAACACATGTGAATCGAGTTTGTTGTATTTCTATAGCGGGAACCATTGAAATGGGTAATAGTTTAGAGAGAGACCTAATTGGGGATAAATGATCGCCTGGCTGCAATCCTCATCAAAGCTACATAAATATGTATACTTTACAAAACTTAAACCTATCATGTGCACACAACGTTGCCGACTAGGCTGAAGATCCTATTAAAGATAAGTTCAATGAACCGCATTTCTTTATCATCAGAAGCTTTGTCTAGGACAATACTGAACGGTGTGCATCACTCAAGACGCCTGACGAACTAGAAGTCGCGGTCGACCGCTTCGTCAATATCACACACAAAAAGCTGTGTGGGATAATACTCCTCATATCAGCGAAGAAAACCTGACTTTAAATGCATCATAAATTCACAGGAAATAATAAATATTATGGTCAAAGACAAACCGAAAAGCCCTATAAAGATGACAACAAACTCCGCAGCAAGATAAAGCGCACTTAAATCAACTGTGTAATCTGCTAACAAAGTTTATTAAGGATTTCAAAACGAACCTCGAAAGCCTAACAGCTGGAAAGGAATCCAATTACTTGATTTTAACAACCTCCACACTGGATCGATCCATAAATCTCTCTTCGAACTCGGGGAAGAGGATTTCGTCACTTCATGGATCATTTCCTTGCTCAAAACAAGGATCATTCAAGCAAAACTTGGGGGATCTCGCCTCTCTTATGAACTATGGTACTTAACAAACTTTCCGAACGTGATAATTGAAATCATGGAAAGAGCTGTGGGTAAGATGAGCATTTGGGCTACAAGTTGTGGTCTTAGCGTGAACCCAAGTAAAACTGAACTAATGTTTTTCACCACCAAAACCAAAATACCAACCTTCTCACTTTCCGGCTTAAATAACCAAAATCTTACTTTATCCACCAGCGCAAAGTAATTTGAAGTCATGCTTAACCCTAAACTCATCTGAGAGTCCAATATCGAACACCGAGTGCGGAAGGCAAGAATAGTTTTCTACGCCTGTAGTAAAACTTTCCGAACGAAGTGGGGGCTGCAACCAAAGATGTTACGTTGGATGTACACAGCGGTGGTACGTCCCATCCTCACCATGTCACTGGTATGGTGGCCCGCCTTAAGTAAGACCGAAAATACACTTTCAAAATTTATTCTCGCATTGGAATAAATGTTCACACAAGGTTGGAATTTTTATGAAAACCTTTATTTCGTAGGTATTTGCCACTCCGGTTACTATATACCAAAGTATATCTTTCATTTTAATGACGAATTGGTGTTTTTGTGTAGCCTTGATGTTCATGGAGAGCAAGTTTTGTGACCTAAGCAAGGTAGAACTTTGCAGCCGTAATTGGCAATTGCAATGCAAAATTCTAGAAACCTATATCAGTTTGAGCATGTCTACTTTAAAATCTAAATCTACGGAGGCAGGACTGAGAAAGGCATAGACAACAAACAACACACACCGCGGTACTAATAATCATTTTTAGTGTCCAGGTTAAGTTTTTCGGACTCACAATGGCGAAATTTTCCATACAAAATTGCATATTGTGACCTAGGAAATATTTAGTGTGGAGGTTAAAAATGATTATTGGTAAGGCCCATTGCCTTTCTTTCTAGAAGTAGATTTCAAAAGGCGTTTTTACTGAAAATATCTCACCCATGGTTTTACTTGCTGGTGGAGCATATGCACGCTCAAATAAAATACCTTTCAATCGCAACTCGGAAATTGTCTAACCAGAGGAAATTGTCTAACAAAAGACAGAACGGTTCTTTTGATCATGGCATGTTACACCTTCCACGCGTCAAGTAAAACTTTTGGCAAAATGTGGAGCCTCCAATCTAAGATGGTGGTTTGAATATACACAGTCGTAGTTTCGCCTTAAGAAGGTAAATCTTATAGCATCACAACAGAGTTCAAACAACGCCTCAGATTGGAGCTGGTGCTCTTGAGCATTCCTCCTATTTATGTCCCCTTATTTAGCGGATAGCACAGTAAGACAAAGAATACCTGAAATCCGTTCATGCGTTCATAATCGACTAAAACACCACATCCTACAGTCTGAGAGCACATTGCAAGGAAGATTTTACTCGAGCAAGCTGTCGCCTGTGTGTTTGGTGCCTTTAATATATACAAGGGAAACAGCAGGTGGGTTAGCTCGCTTGGTTCAACACTTGACGGATCCTTGAAAGGAAGATTAATTCCACAAAGTCTACAATAAGTACCTAGTGCATATAGGTTCCGTCACTACTATGTTAGACGAAAGAAAACCATCCGTATTCGAAGGCTCTAGAAGTTTGAAAAAGAGGTAAGCATTCTGAAAAATAATCTATAATTTGGTTCCTGTAGGTTAATGCATCTGCGTTGTGCAAAATTTTCCAATCCGACTCCCTGAACAGACTTATGCCTGATACATTCCTCTACACTCTTTGAACACCCCGCAATATCTCGTTAAATATTTTCACTTACCTGTTCCCCTGTCGTCTCATCAATATCAGGTTGAAACGTCAGCAACGGTTGAGCTTGATTCTCCGACAGCCACACTGCTTTCAATTGCAAATTAACAAGCGAGTATGGTAAATACTGCAGTTGATTGCCTGAAACATCTAAAACATGCAACAGCGTACAATTGCCCAACTCCGGTGGTAGCTTCTTCAGTTTGTTATCCCTTAAACTAAGAACGCCCAATTTTGTGCACATCCCAATCTCTAGTGGTATGTAATCGAGGGCATTTCGATCGACATTTAAATTGTTTAATTTATTCATCCGACCAATGGATGTGGGTAGCTCCGTGAGGAAGTTCTCTGTTAATATTAATTCTTGCATACTTTCACATCTGAAAAAATATAAATACAAAAAAAAAAAATGTAAATAAGTAAATAAACAAACTGACAAACAAGTTATTACACCGCTCAAGTGCCTGCCTGATATATTAGCTGACTAACAGTCCGAGAGATCATTGGTGCGAGATTGGTTGAAGTGCTTACCTATTGTAACTCTATCGATTACTTAATTTTTATTTTCCTATTGATGATATCATTCGCGGCTGACAGTGTTTATTTTCTTCTCACTTTTTGACGACAAACTAGTAGTACCAGGAGTTCGTACAGACTGTCGGTTAGGTAGAGTGAGTGTTTCCACTTTGACTGTATGTGTAATCTATCAAAATTGATTGATGGTTCGACTATCTTGACTAAGAATTCATTTTTGGGTATGTTAAGGTCGGCAGCTATTTCCAAATTGAGTATAATAATCGAAATGTAAACATCGACCAGAGTAACCTGTTAGTCTGCTATAAAATAGTTCTGTTATTTTAATCTGAAAAAATGTCATTGAGAAACTATGCGAAGAGCATTGGGACATAGAGAGCTAATAAACCTGACAACAAATACCTATGTTGAGTATGACGCAGAGGAATGCAAACAAACGTCTTGTTTTATTTTTTTGTTTGCTATAGGAAAACGCGATAAAAAAAACAATAGGCTTGTCAGGTTTCTTATTAAACAGTGGGTAATCTATAATCTTATCAGCAATTTGCGAGCACATCAAGAAATTTATTGGATAAACATTAAACTCTGCAATTACGTGGACAATTTTTTTTTTTTAATGTTGTTGATCCCAATAAAAAGAACAGTAACCACACGCTTTTTCGTAGGCGAACAATTGTCGGAGGCCCTGGAGAGCTATATCACAAATTTGACTGCCATCCAGGGAGTGCAACGGGCAATAGGTAAACAGAAATAGAAAAGGATGACTAACTATGATAAGTTTATATTAAAATCATTGAGAACTGAGAACTGGATTGCTATTATTCGGATGGGGACATGTAAAGGGTTTTTCAATAAGAGCGCTACAAAAGTTTTTTTAAATAAAACATACGAAGTTCATCAATCGTCGCTGGCTTGTTGGCATAGACCATAGACTTGACGTAGCCCCACAGGAAATATTCTAATGGCGGTAATCGCACGACCGAGGCGGCCAAGCGACTAGACCATTTCGTGAGATAACACGTTCTCCAAACTTGGTTTCCAATAAATAGATTGTGACATTCGCTGTGTGGCTTGTGGCGCCGTCCTGTTGGAACCACATGTCCTCCAAGTCTATATCATCCAATTGGGGCCAAAAATATTCAGTTATCATTGAACGGTAGCGATTCCCATTCACAGTAACGTGCCGGTCTTGATCATGACGGAATAAGTACGGCCCAATGACGCCGCCGGCCCACACCAAACCGTAATTTGCTGCCTGACCAATACCGCATATTTTGTTTATTGACGAAGCCATTCAGCCAGAAATGAGCCTCATCGCTGAGGACGATTTTTTGGACGTAGCGCTCTTAACGTTGAGGCCACTGACTCCGAATTTCTGTATTAAATTTTAATAATTTCGACTCTTTGCTGGCTCGTATATCTTTCCAAATGGCAATTCTTACTGAAGAGAAATGTCAAAAGAGCGGCAAGAAATTCGGCGTCGTTTGTTGTCCCTGTCGCTCTACTTTTGTAGCGTCCCTGTTGAAAAACCCTTTATTTGTAATAAGAATTTGTTCAAGAATGTGTATCCAACTCTGAGATGAGTCCTCATTGCTGTCTTTATGTAAAATTAAACACTGGTCGCAACAGGTCCATGTTCTCATAATATGTTTTAGCCGGAACTCCCTGCCAATGTCACCCACCATATCTTGCTAGATGGGTTCGCGAAGTACCTACCATTGTCGTTTCGGATTTCGGCAGATGGGAAGAAGGAAGCAATAAGGATAGGACAGAAAATTCATGGTGCGACTGCCTTATAAAATATTCAGGGGGCAATAAAAAACATGGATCGACAAAGTGATAAAACTTGGAATCTAATTGAACAAGATTAATTTTCGGAACGAATGACGGAGGAGCTTTCTTTGGATCGTATTTGAGGAAGTTGAAATCTTTCTCAGGTAGAACGAGCTTACGTAATAGTCCATGGCGATTGGCAAGAGTGATGTCCTCATCAAAGATTTTCAAGATGACTTCAAGAATTTTCGCACGATCAATCTAACCTGTAAATGAACGAGTTTAAGACCATGCACTTGCCATGAAAAAATTACATAGAGGGCGCTCTCGATACTGTAACTTTTAATGACAGCACTGCACACTATATGCACAGAATAATGTTAATAGAACAAGAGTGGAAACCTGCGTTTGCTCTAGGTTAAGTGATAATCCCTGAGATGATCATCTTACGTGCAAAAAAAACGAATCGATTGTCGAGTTCGATGGTAGTTAACTATCTGTATCGCATTCAATTCTATGTGGATGACGCTTTCATTCTTTTTGTTGGGTCATATCTTCCGGCAGTCGAGTGGTGTATGAAAGCGCTCTTTGTCATATGCATTGTTTGTTTGGTGTAATAGGCTCCCAAGCAAATGGATCATTGTCCCATTTGTCAAACCGCATGGAACTATTTGTCTTAGTTGCTTAGAAGCTTTAGATGCACTATATACCTTCCTTCTCTTAACATATCTATCATGTGCAGAAGCTCAAGGCTCGATCATGCATATAACGGGTGATTTTTTAAGAGGTTTAGAACTTTTTTTAAAAAAAAAAACACAAAAAATTCGAAAAAATGAATGAAATATTTATTTGAATCGATAGTTTGAACCTTGCAATTTAATGTTTAAAGATAATTTCATGCAAATGTTGACCGCGGCTGCGTCTCAGGTAGCCCATCCGCTGAGTCCAATTTTGGCATACTCTTTCACACGAATGGCCGGTATCTCACGAATGAATGCATGGATGTTGGCTTCCAGTGCGTCAATCGAAGCGGGCTTGTCCCTATACACATTAGCCTTGACATACCCCCACAAAAAATAATATAATGGTGTCAAATCGCACGATCTAGGCGGCCAATTGACCGGCCCGAAACGTGAAATTAACTGTTCACCAAACTCGCCTCGCAATTGCGCCATTGTTTCGCGTGCTGTGTGGCATGTGGCACCGTCTTGTTGAAACCACATATCATGCAAGTCAAGAACTTCCATTTCGGGCAAAAAAAAGTTTGTTATCATCGCTCGGTAGCGTTCACCATTGACAGTAACGCTGCGATTCGCATCATCTTTGAAGAAATATGGCCCAATAATGCCGCCGGCCCATAAACCGCACCAAACAGTGGCTTTTTCGGGATGAATTGGTAGCTGTTGCAATGCTTCTGGCTGATCTTCACTCCAAATGCGGCAATTTTGCTTATTTACGTACCCATTCAACCAAAAATGAGCCTCATCGCTGAACACAATTTTTCGATAAAAAAGCGCGATGAACATTTCGAACCGAGCACGAATTTCGATAGTAAAATTCAATAATTTGCAAGCGATGTTCATTTGTAAGACGATCCATGGTTAAATTGCAAACCAAACTGAAGCTGTTTGACAGTGACACAAGGTACTAAACACACGTCAGCTGTCAAAACCAGTGTTGCCAAAACCAAAACAGCTAAAAAATCACCCGTTATATAGGTATGGCTATCTACGGCTCCTGACTAATGCCTTTGAGTTTTACTGACACGATGACACCGAAAACGTGAAGAAACTAAACATCGGATTTTCCCAGTGTTCAGTCAATTTAAGGCTTACAATAATTTAAAAGGCTTGTGTCTTTCTTTGTAAGTGATTTTTTAATAAAATAAATAAACCCGGGAGAAATTAAAATTAAATTTCCACACACACTTCTAGCCTGGACGAGTTAACTTGGGTTTGATGCTGAGGTAGTTTTTTTGAAAAAGGAAAACTCAATACTTCACTCGTTTTATAGGGAGAAATGTTTTCCTTTTGAAGAGATATACAAAATACTAAGTAACTAAATAAAAAAGTTTATACTCACGCTCCAATAGTTGTGTTCACGCTATGTAAACGATTTTGGTCCAATTTTAAAATAGTTAAACGGCTTAGTTTAGCAATTCCATCTGGCAATGATTCTAGTAAATTTTGTGATAAATGTAAATCAGTTAAATTCTCCAGGCCACCAATTTCTTCGGGCAGTTCTTCCAGTCTGTAAAAAGAAGAAACAAAAAAAATAGTACCAAGAAGACAAATTGTGTAATGCATTTCTATCAACAGAGTTTTCAAAATAAATGTATTATGCGCTTTCACTGAACTCCACATAAATACTGCAGCCGTAAACAGCAATTAATATCAGTGGCACACACTTACCTATTTTCAGATACATCAAGGCAAATTAAGTTTCTTAACAATCCTATTTCAGGCGGAAGCTTCTGCAATTGATTGTGATCTAACCAAAGTTCCTGTAGCGCAGGCAAATACCCCAGATGGGGGGGTAAATCCTCGATTTCATTATCACCCAAATCGAGTCGTTCCAACTTCGTCAACTGACTAATTGATTCGGGGAGGAGTTTTATAAGGTTTTCTCTTAGCTCCAGTGATTCTAGCTGTGTCAAACTGAAAAAGAAAAAAAAATGTCTGCATGTGTGAATTTAAGGTTTAAAGAATTACCAATAAGGCTTGTTTTTGATTGATGGGTAGATTTTTATTGTCATGGCGCGATTATATCAAGTAGAATCAGAATCAGAGCTGAGCAAAATGAAAAAAAGAGATTAGAACAGAGACGATCACGCCGACGCACATTTAACAGACTGAGAGTAAACGAACAACAGCGCTAACATGCACATCGATCAATTACCTCTCAGTCATTCCTACGTCTAGCATTCGAGTATGAGCCCGATGTTGAATATTATGCTCACTCAAAGGTCATAATTGGTGCTATAGACAATGAATGCCTGAATGCCTAATGGTCTTAAATTCAAAAATTGTAAATTGTGTTGTAATTGATACACCACCTAAAGGGTTTACTGTTTGGTACGGATCCATATTCTAACGCGTTCCTAAAATCAATTCGGACATTAGCGTCCAGCTCGCCAACGATGCGTTTGGCTCAGCAACCAACGCCGACGCAATTGGTAGCTCTGGCATTCTACCATCATTGTATAAGTATACGCTACGCAGTCCACGTCATATGCAAGAAATAGCCAGGATGCTCTGACTTACGTGCGCGAATACGGACGACCGTACTTTTTTATCACGTTCACGTGTAATCCAAAATGGCCAGAGATGACATATTTGCTATTATACCCGGCCAAAATGTAATACATCGCCATGACATTACAGCACGTGTATTCAGACAAAAGTCTTAAATAAGTTTCATTACGAAATTAAATGTATTTGGTTCTACACGTTGCTGGATGCATTCGGGTGAATGGTAAAAGCGGGGATTACATAGCAGATATCCTAGGAAGGTCACAGCACTTCATAACGAATGCTCTTAAGATAACATTCGAGATGGAAAATAGAGAAACCCCGAAAAAAAAAACCGCAGATACTACTGACCGCCGCATTTTACTTTAAGCGAAGTCAAATCCGTTTGTTTCGTCACGGACTATAGACCCACAAATTAGGGATGAAATCAGTGCAAGCACAATCCGCAGGAGACAACAGAACTTCAATCTTCCAGGAAGAGTAGGTAGAAAAGTTTCACCCCTAACGGCTAAGAACGTAAGATCCCGAAAAGTATTTACCTTAAGCCATAGAAGTTAGAATGGACGTGAAGGAGTAAAAAAAAAATGGCGGAATATTCTGTCTAGGGACGAAACAAAAATAAATTTGTTCTCCCCTAATTGTGGGCGTAACGTAAGGCGACCAAATGGAGAAAAATACCATCCTTGCTATACACTGAAGACGGTTAATCATGGTTGAGGAAACTTAATGGTATGGTGTTGATCCTTTATTCCTTGTCTTGACAAAATATGGATATAGGGACATCTTTCATGCTTCCATATTTCAAGGAAAACATGTCCCCCGATGACATTTCCAACATGACAATGATCCAAAACATACGGCCGGTAGGTATTGTGAAAGATTGGTTTCGGGATCAAAACATCGCTGCAGTTTCATGGTCAAGTCATTCTCCAGATCTCAATCCAATTGAGAAATTGTGAGAAGAACTGAAAAGAAAATTGAGAGGTCAGTTGGTCAGTTCTTCACAAATGGGAATCAACTATGGGAAGCAGTGCAAAATGAATGGTATTCCATTCCTCCCGAAACGTGCCAGAAATTGGTAGGATCAATACCACGTTGACTCCGAAAAGTTTTGGAAAACAATAGGGGATACTCAGGTTATTAGAGTAGGTACCTAAGTTAAAAAAATTAAACCAAAAAAAAAACTTTAATGAATGATTACTTACTTACTTAACGGGCTCCCGACCCGTGAAGAGTCTCTGCCTGAGACACGGCAGCCTTCCATCCTCTGCGATCCCGGGCACGCTGCTTCCAGTTTGACAGACCAAGCGCTCTGGCATCCGCGATGGCTTGGTCTTTAAAACGGAGATTCGGTCTTCCTTGTCGCCTCGAACCTGGGGGCTGGGATTCAAAGATCCTCTTAGCTGGAGCATTGTCGTCCATTCGCTCGATGTGGCCGAGCCAATGTAGTCGACGTGTTTTGGCTTTTTGGACTACATCCACATCTTGGTACAGCTCATAGAGTTCGCGGTTGTATCTTCTCCTCCATTCGCCCTCCTCGCACACAGGACCAAAAATCCGACGAAGAATTTTTCTTTCAAAGGAGCCCAATATCAGCTCTCCCTTCCTGCTTATCGTCCAGCACTCGGCCCCATAAAGCAGAACTGGCAGGATGAGTGTTTTGTAGAGCGTACATTTCGTCCTTCGAGTTAGGAGTTTTGAACCCAATTGTTTTGCCAAACCGAAGTAGCAGCGGTTTCCTAGGGTAATTCTTCGCCTGATCTCCACTAGGGTGTCATTCGTGGAGTTCATATTTACACCGAGGTAGATGAACTCCTTAACTACCTCGAAATTGTTGCTATCAATAGTGACATTTTGTCCTAGGCGGTGGACAGATGCGTTTTTGTTTGTTGATAGCATATACTTGGTCTTGTCCTCGTTTACTTCAAGGCCAACAAATTTCGCCTGTTCCTCAATCGCCGTAAAAGCCTCAGTCACGGCACGCTGGGAGCGACCGATGATGTCGATATCGTCCGCATACCCCAGTAGCTGAACGGATCTGTTGAAGATAGTGCCTTCCGTGTTGACACCTGCCCTGCGCACTATCTGCTCCAGCACGAGATTGAAGAAGTCACATGATAGCGCATCTCCTTGCCGAAATCCAGTGCATGTTTGGAATAGTTCGGAGGAGCTACTTCCAAATTGCACGTAGCAGCGCGTGTTCTCCAGCGTTGCGCGACACAGCTGGATCAGTTTTGCCGGGATCCCGAATTCGGCCATCGCCATATAGAGCTCCTGACGATGAATGCTATCATATGCGGCTTTGAAGTCGATAAATAGGTGGTGAGTCTCGACTTGAAATTCATTGGTCTTTTCCAGGATTTGCCTCAGTGTGAAAATTTGGTCTATGGTCGATCTGCCGGGCCGGAAGCCACACTGGTATGTGCCGATTAGTGTGTTGCAGAACGGTTTAAGACGTTCACACAGTACGTTGGATAGGATCTTGTATGCGACATTAAGCAGGGATATGCCTCGGTAATTCTTGCAAGACATAGGATCGCCTTTTTTGTAGATGGGACATATGGAGCTGATAGCCCAGTCATCGGGCATACTTTCTTCCATCCATACTTGGTTGATGATTTGGTGCATGCGCCCTACCAAAACATCACCACCGTATTTGAAGAGCTCCGCTGGTAAACCATCAGAGCCTGCGGCCTTGTTGTTCTTAAGCTTTTTTATAGCTAAGCCAACTTCTTCTATACTGGGTGGTGGAACTGGTTCTTCATTGACTGGACGTGGGTTCTCTTCCTGCCCTATCACTCTCTCTACATGATGCCCATTTAGCAGCTGCTGGAAGTGCTGCTTAAACACATCTACTATTCCCTGCGCTTCGGTGACTAGGTTTCCTTCGCTGTTTCGAAGAGCCTGCGTTCCGGTCTTGAAGCCAGCAGCCAGTTGCTTGGCTTTCTTGTAAAATCTCCGGATGTTGTTTCGATCGCAAGACTCTTCGATCTCCTTGAGCTGGGAGGCTGCGTAAGCCCTCTTCTTTCGACGCAGTATCTTCTTCTCCTCCCTCCTCCTGGCTCGGTACTCTTCCCTCGCTGCCCTTGTTTTGCGCTGCAGCATCTTCATATGTGCATCTTCTGTCACCTTTTTCCGACGTACGCATTCATCATCATACCACGGGCTTTTTCTCTGGGGTGGCTGGTACCCTATAGTAGTTTCGGCTACCTCCTTGATGATGTCGCGATATTGGGACCACTGGTTGTTGGCGTCTGTGGTAGGTGAATGCACAGTGGGGAGTTTCTCACTCAGGCGCTCTCTGTAGACACTGGCTACTCCAGGTGTGCTTAGGCGTCCAACGTCGAGTTTCTTCTTTTGAGCGGTTCGCAGCTTCTTCTCGTTGGACAGTCGAGCTCTGAATTTAGCAGCGACAAGAAAATGGTCAGAGTCGACGTTTGCCCCTCGGAATGTGTGCACGTCGAGGATGTTGGATGCGTGCCTAGCATCGATTAGCACATGGTCGATTTGGTTGGCGGTTCGACCGTCTGGAGAGCGCCAGGTTGCTGTGTGGATCCTTAGCCTTGGAAACCTAGTGCTACTTATCACCGTATTACGAGCTGCTGCAAAGTCAATTAGTCGGTAGCCGTTGTCTGTTGTCGTTTCGTGGATTCTGTGCTTACCAACTAACCCGCCAAAGATGTTTTCCTGACCGATTTTGGCATTGAAGTCCCCGAGCACAACTTTGACGTCATACTCCGGACAGGCTCCGTAGGCTCCATCCAGGAGGTCATAGAACTCCTCCTTGGTAGGGTCTTCAGCCTCGTCGGTAGGGGCGTGTGCACATATTAGGCTAATGTTTTGGAAAGTAGCTTTGATGCGGATCACAGCCAGGCGATCACTTATCGGCTTAAAGTCAATAACTTTTGACCTAAGCCGATTTCCCACGACGAATCCGCATCCTAATACATGCAATCTTTTATGGCAGCTGTAATAAATGTCGCAATTTTTCCTTTTCATCATACCTGATCCTATCCATCGTATCTCCTGGACCGCGGTAATGTCTGCCTTGTACCGCGCGAGGACAGACTCAAGTTTTTGAGTAGCACCTGGAGTATAAAGCGTCCGTACGTTCCAGGTGCATACTCTTAGATCGTTGTCCGTTGACGTTCCGGGTCTGGTTGCCGTTTGAGGGAATTCGTTATCCGAGGCTCCTCGTGTCTCTCCCATAACTAATTCTTTTTTTCCATGGTCGGGAAGTTACCCCGACGGCACAACCCCCAACCTGGAGGGCCAGGTCCTTGTTTTCACCCTAGGACAGCGGGCCGGATAATCCGAGGCCAGTAACCCACTTCGGGATATGAGCGCTGCCGTTGACCCATTAAGGGTTCATCCGCCACCAACTCTTTTCCAATAACCTGGCGTGTTATTGGAGATCCCTATAGACCTGGGGTCCGAGTACGTCGAAGCAGCTCTTATAGGGATATCACTAAGTAATTCGGCCTAACTGGAATTGTAGACGCCACCGTTGACTCCATCTAGGGAATTCGTCCGCTGCCGTCTGGAACAGGAGGAAGTGTCTTAGTGAGGAGACACTCCACCCCCCTCTCTCGTCCGCTGCCTCCAACGACCTTCCAAAGGGGTTGGTTACCCAATCTCCAGTCGAGGTACTAGGCACCCACCGGTCACCAACGTGGAGGTGAGAGTAGGAGTTGATTGTCAGAGGCTAAGTGAGAACGCTTGTGTTCTCATAAAACGCATCACAACCCTTCAACCAGCCTTATGAATGAATGAATGATTATTTAGGAATAACCCATTTTTTTGTCCAAGTGGAAAACAAAACTCCAAAAGTTTTTATTATTTTTTTTTTTTAATATTCGAAAAATAGCTAGATAGTTCTTTTCCATATTTCTTAAATAATGTACCTTCTTTTTATTAATATAAAAACAAAAATTAAAAAAATATGAAAAAAAATGTCGTAGTTTAAAAAAAAAACACGTTCTCGCCTATTTTTATGACCAGCTGTGGTATTATACATAATAGTATTGGTCATTTTTTGAAAATATGTACATATTTTTTTTGACCAAAAAGTTTTCATTTCTCAACAGAGCCTCCTTTTAGCTCGATACACTTACCCCAGCGTTTATCCAATTTTTTTAATCTTAACATGTTTTCTCAAAACTCTCAATATAGGCATTGGTTTCAATGATGACCTCTTCATTGGACCTAAATCTTTTACCGCCTAGACATTTCTTATACGTTCGGAAACAGGAAATAGTACAAGGTGCCAAATCTGGAGAATATGCTGGATGGCGTAGCAGTTCAAGCGCGATTTTTGGAATTTTGCCGTGCTGACAATCCTTTGAAATAGTCACTCGGTTGCGCGTTTATGGTCGATTGTAAGCTATCGCGGCTTCATCCATCTCACGAATTTTAATTCTCCGATCGTCCAATATCATTCCATGGATTTTATCGACGATTTCTGGCTTAACGACCTCTTGGGGGCGTCCTGAACGTTCGGCGTCATTTGTGCTGGTACGACCACAACGGAACTCAGTAAACCACTTTTTAACCATTGAAATTGATGGTGCAGATACCCCATAGTATTTATCTAGTCTTTCCTTGGTTTCGGTGATGGTTTTTTTACGTAAAAAGAAATGCTTAGTCAGCACACTTTTTTCCATTTTTATTAAAATTGTTGAGGTTTATTGCTTTAAATAGCTCTCAAACACAAAGTAAATGACGCCGGCTACTCAAAATTTCACAGTAGTCTAATAAGAGATGACAGTTGACGATAGGAAAATCAAAATTTACAGTTAATGAGCAAAAAATTCAAAAAGTCACTGACTTATCCACTGCCCTCGTATTTCGATGCATCATTGAATCGTGTACCGCCTAATGGCAAAATGGTGACTATGAGAAAACACAAGTACCTACTGTAGTGTTTTCAAATAAGGCAATCGGCTGTCGAAGCTAAAGCATTATTTCATAGTTTCTCCAAATAATTCTCTTCTCCACATAAATTACATGCAACTGCAGCCAATCTTCTTGGTACCCCTTCGAATACAGTGATTGATTGTAGGGCAGTTCAAAAATGTGGATCGAGTTGGTGAATCAAATCGAGAGCTCACCGAAATAGTGGAATAGGCTCGCTTATTTGTAATGCAAACTTTACCAAGATTTACGTTTTTCAGTTTTTCTAAGACGGTCGTACCAGAATTGATTGTATTTTAAATGTTGACTAAGAACCGTCACATGTATGCAAAAAAAATAAAAAAATAAAAAACAATTAAAACTAAAAAAAAAAAAAAAAAAAAATATTAATTTTTTTTTTTAAATTAAAGTATAAAAAATAAATAAATAAAGCTACGGGTACATACGCCTTTTTGAATTCTCTAAATATTCTTCTATAAAAATGTACATTCGCTTTTGGCAACAACTGATAATGCAACTTTCCCAGTCTTTTAAAGTAACCAAGTGTCTACCGACAAAAGAATTCGATAAAGCTTCAAACAACAACAAAAATAAAAAACCCTTTATCATAATAAAGTAAATAACTCACCATCCAAAGTCCGCTGGCAATGATGTCAATGACATATCGTTTAGGCCTAACACTGTAAGATTTTTCAACTGCGAGAATCCAGCTGGCAATCTTGGAATAGGATTTGAACTAAAATCAGCCACTTGAAGGCTCTGTAGATGCTTAATGTCATCGGGAATGTCTGGAATATCTGAAATAAAAAAGAACACATACAATACATTTTATTTCACCCATACGTTAAGTTTAAGTTATTTTTGTATTTCGACAATAAAAGTCGAAGCTGCCTGAGACGTATTAAATTTTCCAAGAAAAAATTGCAAAAAAAAACTCCCTCTATCCCATAAAATCAATAACCGTAACCCTATGGCGAACACTTGGCTCTATTTTTATTGCCATCACTGACAGACTCTTGGCCCAGACATATGTGTATAAATCCACACCCAAAAGCCAAAAGTCAACACATTCCTAGCGAAATGTGTGCCCAAGGAAATGCGACAAAATTTGTATTTTTTTGTTTGCAAGCAAGTTTGAAAGCCTATAACGAAAAGGGTCATATGCAGCGGTTTTCTTTCGCTCTGTGTGGTTTGTATGCGAAATTTCGAGCCAGTGTTAGCCAATTAATTAGGTAACTCGTGAGCTTGTGTTGCCATTCTAATGCGGTCAGACATTAATCATTCACAATTGACAAAAAGACTGTGGAAAGCCGGTTTGTTTTTTCCTTCGCCTGTCTATTGCCGCGTTCCAAATGGCAAATGTATTGTTTTAACCCGGCTGTTAACGTTTCTTTTGAAAGACTTTAGGGTTGTTGACCAAGTACATGTATATGCTCAGTCTATTGTGTCTGGACTGAACATGGAGAAACGAAATGGGGGCAAAAAAAATCCTCAACTAGAACGAAAGTAGGTATAGCAGTACATTGAAGCAAGGAAAATGTCACTAATGCTTTATATTTCCCATAGTCATTTGTGTAATGTATATCTCAACAGATAATACGTACCTATACCAGAGAACCATATAAAGTTGTTCCGTTTTTTTTTTTTTTTTTGGTGGCACACCTTTCCGTCACTGTTGGGTGTACTGCCGGCCTTTCATTTCTATATGGTGTGACACATTTGAGTTGGCTGATGATGTGAGTGTGTACGAGACCAATGACCCATTTTTTTATTAACATGGTTCTTTTTATTACTTCGATTGGGATCACATTTTTGACAGTTACTTGGGATTTTTATACAGTTATGTGCAACACAAACAAAAAGGAATTCAAAAGCTTATCAATGCCAGTTTTAGTTGGGAGCCTATAGGTTTTCAAGCGGATACACTATACGAGTAGATATCTGGGTCAGGGCAATCGGTTTTGGATCATGTTACAAAAATAATCACTACCTTGCAAAATACGGTACGGCCACTTAGGACAAGCGCGGTGGTTGGGTGGTGTATGAATACGGTAGGTGCGATGATTGGCGTATACTTGGCTATAGCTAGTCATTGGAGGACGTACGCGTATGATGGATGTTTGTAGTGAACTGTTTTGACGCATTCGGAGATAAGGCCAGTGAGAATACTTCAAAACCAGACAGGCTACTGGAAAAGAGATGTTGGTGGATGGACCATTTATGGGCCAGCTTCAGCTGGCTGGTTACTTACTAAGAAAAATGTAGCCTCATGTCGTAGGGTCGGGCAATTGTCTCCTCATCCAGGGTTTTTGAAGACTTCACTGTTGTGGACCATAAACTAGCTATTAAATAAACCTTAAGCTCCCGGGCATCTACCAGATTCCCGGGCCGTTTTTCAAAATGTTGCAATAAGATGTCCCCTAAGTTTATTTGCTTTATAAAACCACATTTACTTATAATTTTTTATGTCTGAAATACTACTTAGAACCTGTATTTAATGGCAATAAATTAGCATAGCTTCAAATACATATAATTATTTTACTTCAATTTTAAAAATTTTGAAATAGGTATTGTTCAGCACAACAAATAGTTTTGTACTAAATGGCGTTTGTCCCCAAAGCAGTAATTTGAATTTCCCGATTAAATATCAGTAGCTCCTGGATGAGCTTAACAACACTTGCACAGCTTATAAACAAGATTTATGTGTTCTTTAATAGTAATACTAATCAATATTTAAGAACAATATTTGCTTGTATTTTTTTTTTTTTAATCAAGAAAAACGTGTCCCCATATTTCGTCATTCGCGTCACGCAACTGCATTCCGTTAAAATTTTAATTTGAAATTCCGATTATTTTTTAAATGGTAACTGCTCTACACGAAAGCGTAGCGAAGAAACTAAAACGGGAAAAAACCGTCAGTCTGTATGCTTATTGGAGGTCATTATTGTCACGACGTTTTTAAAAGTAAATCGTTAAAAATATAATTTTACAAGTATTTCAGAAAGAAGGAAAAGGTAACCTTAAGCTAATTAATAAATAATTGAGTGTATATAATGTATTACCATTAAGTTATTACTGTGATCAGTGTGAATTTTCATTATGGTCACAAGTCATGAGCGTCAGGTTTTAAAAGTGACGCGAATGACGTGATGTTGACGAAAATGACATTGGTACGAGGGCAAATAGGAATCGAAAAGTTGCTGGGACCAGAACCATTCGCTTCAATTGGCAGAGGAATGGTTGAACAGCTGATTCACAAATGGATCACGGCAGAACACCTGAGTAGCTGGTTTACTGTAGAACAATGTAGACAGAAGAATAATGAAGATCTTGGGACGACATCATTGGGTGGAGACCCAGTCGATGAAACAGATCTCACATAAATAGATGCTAGCGTTAACACTAGGAATCGAACCCAGCGAAGAATTCTGGAGAAATCCAGAGTGTCTATTTGGATAAGATTTATAGTGGTAGAGAGACGAAAAGAGACACGTCAATGGTGGTCTGATTCGGATATCTTTCCAAATCTGCGAAACTGCGAGATGGAAACCCGTATATATTTCCTGGGTCGATGGCTTTCTTTTCTGACTTAAAACCCCATAAACCGTGCTAGGTTCGATTGATCAATTCTGGAAAGAAGAATATATAAGGAACTCCTACAACTTCAAGGACTCAAAAACTTGAAAGTCGAGCACACTGCCACTTGGGTTAAAATGAGCAGGAATGCCGAACAATAACTACTTTCGCAGAAAAAAGGAGAGGGAATAGTCATTGCCCATTCTTTGCACCTATACCATGCTTATATTAGGAAGTCGTTATCTGATGGGAAACATTTTTTCCAACGTACTTGTTAATGTCAGAACTTATATTCGTTGCCTCATGTAGATTGGGACTACTGGGTTTGTGTATGTAGTCAGTAGTCCAGTATATCAATTCCCCTTTTACACAGCGTTAAAGACATGAATGGGTCGCTTAGAAGCCTTACTGTCTTTGCAACAGCCCAATGATGGCGGTTTTCATATATTTGCAATTGCAGTATATTTCAAGAAATAATACACCATCTGAACCGCTTTCGTGCAACAACATTTATAAACATGCTCGTATATCGAAATCAAAACCACTTACTTTATCTCCCAATGCACGCTACGAGAATATGGATTCCATCAAGTGGGCACTTTAAATCAACTCAATTATTCGAGGGTATAAGGTTGCAGCCTTTCTTTCTAAATATAAATACCCAAACCAATGTATGAAAGTATCCAATGAATACATAAAACACGCAACAGAATATAGAAATCATTTTATAAAACCGTGCATGCTGTTCAGGTGAAGTGTACTCCAAACGGTAAATATCTTATGGTAAGCCCTGGTAAGTAAAATCAATAATTGTCTAGGATTGGAACGTCCATGAATCAAAAGATGAAGGAGAATGTTTTTTGTTCCTTTTACTTTAATATACATATTGTTTTATTCTTCTTGAGTTTTCGGTAACCAAAGTCATAATAGATTTTGCGATAGCAGACTCAGCTTTTCAACCCAATCTATGTACGTATCTATACCTACTTGCCGTATCTGTGAGATTTTGCGGGGGCTTTAGCACAGCCAATGTCACGGATTTGCATCGTTACAATGTTCGCTTGTCCCACAGCCCACATGCTCGCATAGTCCGATAGATCTAGTTTCACTGGATAGAGCAGAGGTACATATTTGTTGTCCCTCTCCGACGCAGGTGGCAATTAAAGTATCTGCAACATCGGCATAAAGATAGTAGGTATATGCCATCTATGAGAGTGTCGGTGTAATTGTTACGGAGAAGGCATAAAACGAGGTTAATACTTCTTAACTTGATTTGATATTAGAATGAAATGCAGTTAGAAGGTATGACACACATTTCGAAGTAGTAACACAGGTGAACGCAAAAAGCGTTCACACACCACCACTTTTTCACCCGCCACAGGCGTCAACAACCTAGCTCGGTTAGGTTACAGGCAGTAGAGAGTAAAATAAAAGCGCCACCGCTTCACATGCAAATTCAAAGATTAGTCAAGGCGGCAACGTTTGCTTGCCGACATATCATTCAACGTCAATGGGCGAACATTAAACACCCGAGTACCATCCATGTTCGTATTCACATATTCTGATTGTGGAAAGTGAACCATTTCCTCATTGTTTACATTTAATGGAAGAAATTTCTTTTAGAAAGGTACACGTACGTTTCAAGTATACCGTGTAGCAGCATTTTAATGCAACCCTTACAAAGAGATTGCGACCATGGCTATATTGTGTTGCGAACGCATTAATAAAATTAACGCTCACTTCAAATATGGTTGCGCACTTGATTGCACTTTGTATATACAAATCGAGTTCGATTGTGATGTATTACTTTTAAAAGATATGGCACTGCTATATGTTTGGATTGCACTTCAACAATTCTGATATGAGAAATGACTTTCAATTATAAATACCAACAACTGGGTATAAGGCTGGATTGGTATATTAGGCGTCGCAAAAGCCTGTCCGTTTATTTAGATTGCGAAAAATGTATGGACCAATTAGTACCGTGGAATTTAATGAAAAATTTTTGGCATTCGCCTATACAAGAGCGATAGCTTTACAAATATCAGTTCCAGCTTAAATTTAGTATATAACTTTCACAATGATTTATGTTATCTATATACAGTGCTGCTCACTTGAATAGCGCCCCGCGATTGTGCATTAAGAAACTAAAAATAATTCGAATCTCTGAATATGCAACTGTTGAATGTGTTTTTGTTTTGAATATCTGTTTAAACTCTACATTGTTGTTTCAAATTACTAGGAAAAACACAGTTTTATTTTGGTTCACCTCTATTATCAGTTTTCATGTGGAAGCCAAAGCAGGTAGTTATACGAAAATACTGTATAATAACTTTTAGTCATTTTAAGATAGTTTCAGTTAAAATGCGTCGTGGTTAATCGTTGAAAGAGGATGACAAAGAAGATCAAGGCTTATAGAGAGTGAGACCAGTTTACATGTGATCAGTTTGTGCCGTTACACCTGCTGGGAAAAGAGCAATTCTGCGGCTCGCGTCAATTTCACACGACTCTGCGGCCACTATAAGAGAACAAGGTAGTGTTGAAGCAAGCGTGTCTACAGTAAGCGGATTATTTCGAAGTCAAGGAACTTGAAGCTGTTAAAATAAAAAAAAAAACTACCGCTTAACCCATACCGTAGAGAGCAACGACTTAGTTGCTGCCGTGCTAACATGTCGTTTTGTTTTCTGCGATGGAAAAAAAATTGATTTAGAGGGTCCTGACGGTTTTAATTATTACATTCATGATTTGCGCAAGGAGGAACATCACCTAGATCTAGATCGTTTGCACAATTGAGTGGGCGGTGTTACGGTTTGGGGAGCCATAAAGTACTATGGCACTTTGGAGTTGCAGTTCCTAACTCCTCGTATGAATGCACACTTGCACTGAACTGTTTGATTCTTTGCCGTGGAAATTAAAGCAGGACCATTCGCAACGTCAGAATGGTAAAACAATTTTTCAGCGTCAAAACATCTCGTTGTAGGATTGTCCACCACTCGCCAGACCTGAAGATAATCGAAAATGGTTGGGGGTGTACACTTAGAAATTGAGAACCTCTTTCAAGACAGTTATAGGTACTCTGGGATATTTGTCAGACGTTCGCGAGAGCTGGCTAAGTGAAAAAAATCCTATGTTGGAATTTGCGTTTTTGTGCGATTTTGAAGATAAAGAGCTGGAAAAAAAATTGGCTTAGAGATTCGGCCAAACTGAATCTAATGGTATCAAAAACTCAATAATTCATCTTTAGCTGTTTTTGTTCGTGGCCACATATATTATATTTTATGGAGAGTAAATTATTGTTACGATGAATACTTGATTTTTGAAAATTTCAAAACGAGTTCTTGCTATAAAAAATATTATCTACCTATGTAGTTAAAAGCAAGAATTTTCAGCATCCGATCGTTGAACAATCTTCTTCTTTTTTCTCAGCGTTCGATCTCAGAGAATGAGTCAAAAGCAACTCTAAAAGGGTTGAAGAGGAGAAATGAAGTAAAAGTATGCCATGCAGAGAAGCCTTAGTATAGCCCTGAACACCCATAAGAAGAACTAGCTAATTTCCATGTATTATTAATATCAGTACTCCAACTAACGATAATCGTTCTCACTCCTTCCTCTAAAAAAATTTTTTTACCGCAACAGGTTTGTAAGTATCCTAGGCTTCTCATAACCATTCGTTTTGTGTGATTGTAACATTTTTGGGACGAATATAAGGGATCTATAATTTTATGCCGAGTCCAAACGGCATATTGAGAAACTCTTTCACGACAGTTTTGCTCTCGGATTTTTATCACACGTTCGCGAGAGATGACGCAGTGGAAAAAAACGTAAGGATGTAACCAATAAGCAACTGAGCATACCTTAAATAGATTATTTTATTTAAAAGATATATAGTGGAAAATATTTGCCATACATCCGAATAAGCTGAGGCTCAATGATAGCCCAGTCGTGAATATAAAATACTCAGATAAGCCTTTGTTTCTATCTGAATAATTGTATCTTAGCTGAATCATCTCCTGTCTGTTGGTTAGACTCCGCGTTCGGTAAAAATAACTCTCTTTTGAAATAATGGTTGTTGGCAATAGTTGTTCAATAACAAAAAAAATCGACTTGACTCTTTGTTTTTAATGTAAAACAAAATACTTAAATAAATTTAAACATAGTAAATACAATGGAATTCTTTATTTTCTTTTTATAATCCCTTTCGGCTCATTTCAAGGGTTGAAATACCCACAGAATGGGAAATTACCCACGATCGTACAGGAACTTTAGTCTAATTTAATATGTCTCGTAACAACCTGAAAGCCGTAAGTTAATGATAACAGCAGATAAATGTCGAAGCAATCGAATTAATTAAAAAGAAGACTCAGGCACCTAAATTCTATGCTGCGACATATTTATCTGCAATTAATTTTAAATTCGAAAATATATTTCTATTCCGTTGAAAGAATACAATTTTACAATACAAAAGACAATAAATTAATTTGAAATTTCGAAAATTAAACCATCTGCATACGATCACTCAACTATAATACACTAGCACACTAGATGTGTTGTATTATATTCCTTTGTAAAACTAATTTAAAATAAATGTTTCCATCCCATCGTGAATGTCTGGCCGCAGTAGGTACCTTGAAACTCTTTATTTATTTTTCATAGATCATCATGTTTGATGAAAAGAAATTCACACAAAGTGAAAGGAAAATTCAGTTTTTATATTTATTTTTATTTGAAATTCATTGAATGTCGTGCTGATGGCACATGCTTTAGTGTGATAAAGTCGGTAACCCCAAATAAAATGTATAACACCCCCACTTGGAAACGTATTCTATTTATAAAGTCAGGTAAAAAGGGGGAATAGATTGCTTTTATTGCGAATCTTTGCGGTTTGGTTTGTTGTTAGTATAAAAATAGGCTTTAAGAACTTCGTTAAGGAATTTATTTTTTTATTAGAGCTGAACCTTGGTACGCGCATTTCGTCGACCTCAAAATGAATAAATGTCGTCGAGCTTGTAGAGGGTAATTAATTTAAAGTGACCAAACCGAATAAGTTGCCGGAAATTGTGTATTTCCATCAGCAAATTAGTTTAATGGCGGTAGCATGGTTGTATACCCTCCTATAAAGGGTTACAGCTGCATTAGCAGTCACGGTGTGTGGGGTATTCATTGAATGGTAAAAAGGGAGATTAGACAAAGTCCGAAATATGTGATGTCTGTGCAGTATACGGTGAACGGAGATACGCTTAATGAAGTTGAATAATTAATTTTCCATAGGAACATCTTCATTTCGGATTATTACGATCGCATCTTTATGAGCTGATGTTTCAAGTTTTTTTTTAAGAAAGATTAATTGATTTATACTTCTATACTTCTCAAGTCGCAGGCGATCAAATTAATTGACCCGCTGTCCGAAAAGAATTAGATTAAGGAAGTTAAAGTTAGTTATTGATTCTGATATCTTGCTTTGTCGCACTTTGAACTGTAGTTTCGTTAAGCGTTAACATTTGGGGAAATATTTTTTTTTGGTTAAACTGTAATCATCGAAGTTATCGTCAATAGCAAAGTGGCATATGCACTCTAGCGATCCGTCCCGTGAGGCTTTTGGAATCAAATCGGTA
This sequence comes from Cheilosia vernalis, assembly GCA_949126925.1. NCBI lineage: Eukaryota > Metazoa > Arthropoda > Insecta > Diptera > Syrphidae > Cheilosia > Cheilosia vernalis. Next base: position 80,866,553 of record OX421358.1, on the reverse strand, counting down.
AAAGCGACACAGCAATAAGAACCCTTCGGCCTATGTGTGTCCAACAAGTTATAACTGTTGTGAGTTAATTGAGTAAATAGAAAAACCATGCATATCTCATTTCATTTTGTACGGTCAATACACAGTTGAAAAATAATTATAACAAACAAATTTGATTACAAAACGTAATTGTAATTTAAATTTTGCCAATTACAATTGCTTGTAATTATAATGTGTAAAATCTATAACAAGTTATTTGTATTTCAATTACATCAAAGTAATCGAAACAAAAGAAATTTTGGAAAAAAAAAATAGTAACAACTACATTTTTCTGTAATGATGATCATATGTGATTTTATTTATTAATTAAAATCCATTATTTTCTCATAATTATCTGTTTTTTTTTTTCTGTTGGCATAGAGATAAACTCTGTTGCAAATTGATATTTTTGTGAGCATTAAAATTAACGCCCAAAACCTTGGTCTTTTCCATACTTCCTATTCCTGGCGTCAGCAACCACAGATATAATTAATTGAACAGCGCGAGATCGCTAGAATGAATGTGGTTCATAGTGGGAGAAGAAGCTGTCGGAGCTCGGGATGCGACTCACTTAAGTTTTAGAGTAGAGAAAAATTCACGGTATACTGGTAGCTTCTGTGACCGTTATTTATCGAACCTTATATGATAACCGGAAGTTATCCGTTGGCCTAAAACCGCAAAGTAACATAGTTGTTTCAAAAAGTGCATTTTCCCATTTTCTAAGTCGCGCAACAAAATCAGTTGTGTAAAGCGAAACTGAGAGCTTCCAGCTCTGTGACGTTTTTCTTAAACAATTAGTGGCCATTTCCCAATTTTGTAAACCTCATTAGAAACACTAAACTTGTGAAATTTGCCGTTGCGGAAAAGTAATTAAAATCTTGTATTTTATTGTTCGGTCATACGTTTACCTTCAAAAATCGTCGGACCAAAGGTGTCGCATTCTCCCCTTTTCAAAGACTATTACGTCATGAACAAAAATTCGATCGAACCCCAACTGGCTAGCCAAATCGCGGCATCCACGTGCAACTTGTTGCACTTTCGCCTATTCTCTTTTAACCTCTTTAATGAGTTGCCATTCGAAAGGGGGATTTAAATATAGCCTAAAGACATTGGATTGGCAACCCCCATCCTGCCACAAACGCCCGGGTGCCCTATTTGAAAATGCATAATTTTTTTCATTAACTATAGCCATAAAAAAGAAAGATGGAATAGATGCCATTTTGAAGCTGAGTGCTTACCAATAACAAAATTATAGGATTGGCTGTTAAAAATTGCAACGCGAATTATTACAAAAAAAAAATAAAAAAAGAAGTCCAAACATATTAAAAAGCAAATAGTTTTATTTGGCAAATATGGCTTTGGGAGATCAATCGATTAATTTACTGCAAATAATAGACAGATTTTAATTGTAATGTTATACCTACCAAAAAGGATATAATACGAGTATCCCGCAAGTAAAATTAAAATAGAATTTAGATTTCTATCCGTCGACCAAAAAAAAAAAACAAAAATCCTGGGGGGAAACCAGAAACTGGCAATCCTGGAACCGTATTCAAATGACATTGAAAGGCTTTCTCGGGACAGTAATGCTTTAGACGGGTAGCTACCTCATACACAAAGCTTGGAACAATAATATAGTTTACATAAAACAGTTTTACTCGTTCACAAACCCGTTGAGCGATAAACCCTTTAAACACGATTTTTCGATTTAAAAAAAATTATATTCGATGTTGTTTATGTACAACTAACAATATTTTTGCGAAGAGCCCTTCAAGTCTACTAATCCATAATTGAACTCGAGACAACCTATTGCTAAACTTCAAACATTGATTATTCAAAAATAACTCATCGGCTTTGCCATTTTTCACAACGACTGTCGGTGTTGCACGGTGTTACTAAACGTATTTTATACATAACATGCTGGGTTATGTTACACGCAATACTAAATTCGTATCCATGAACACGCACGTTTTAGTTACACAATAATTTACTTTTGGGAGCTTGGACATGGAAGTCCATGGAAATCTTTAACAATACTATGAGTGTTTGGAATCGGTAACTATGAATTTTAAAAAGGCGACCATATTAAGTTTCTATGTTTATTATATAACATTTAGCATCACAAAACTTAAAGAGTTAGTTTTTGTTTAGTTTGAAACGAAATGGGTTGTTCCCATATCGAAACAGACACCAATATTGGGAAAAGTCAATTTGGTTTGTTCGAATTTAGGTTTTTGACTGAAAGGTCCAAAGGCCTTTTGGGAAATAAAAAATTACCCTCGCCACACTTAGCCGCCAACGTCATAGCCGGGCACTGTGCTAAAGGTAGGCATGTCTAGAATATGGGAATTTCAAACTGTGGGGTTAACGGCAAACAAATGTGCACCTCTTATGAACTCATCCTCCATGAATGCTGACGTGAGTCAATACCTCATCGATGACCATTTTTAACCAATCAAACAAACTAACAGTCGCTGTATATGAACGCTGTGCTCTCCCCTTTCAAATGTTTATGTGAAACGAAGAAACCTTCATATGCGATTGAATTGTTATAGCTGTTACTGCTGCGCCGTTTTCAAGCAAATCCACCCCGTCCTGTATGATTTATTGTGTTTTTATGAAAGTGTTCTATTTCTTCCTAATCTATATCCGATTTAAGTTATAATTTATAAACATCCAGAAACGCGTATCTAACTATAACATATCTTTATGTAGGTAGTTATATGGGGAATTTTGAAATATTTATTTTTAAATGTAAGAGGTCCAGAAAGCCCGCTAATCTCTTGCATAGAAAATACAATATAACTCTGTACGAACAGTTTACAAAACCACTATCAATTACATTGTCATTGCTGTCTGTCATGCCGTCTGTCGAGTTTTGGCACAAATGGCAGTAAACCTCACAGTATACTGCTCATTTCCGGTTTGTTTCTTTGTTCTTTAAGTTGTCGCCAATTAGCACAATATAGGAAAGATTAACGATTTATGTTCCTCTAGCTGAAAGTTCAGATACAATAAAACGCGCAGCACACTAGGTCACGCATAAAATCTGTAAGCACACTATAATCCCTCGCATTCCGATTGGCAAGCAGAGATAATTTCACCGAATGAAATTAACTGAAATAAATATATCATGATACACAGCTTATGATCAGCTTTAGCACTTAATTCTCAGCAAAAACACATGTTTTGTTTAAAAATATTAAAATGAAGCACTCCCTATTTCAAAGAATCACCCATTCCGTGCTTAAAAAGGATATGTGTACATTATCAGCTTTAATCTTCAGTTGAAGTGGTTCTTCGGCGCTCATTATTTTGGAAAAATTAAAATCTAGTTCGACACCTTTTTAATGAAAGTGGGATTCATGTTTTCTTTTCCACTCGAATAAAAGCCTTTTAGTTAGTTTTTGTGCATAAAGCAAACAACATGCCCACTACAGACCAGAGAGGCATACGTATACAATACACAAAAAAAAAAAGATGAAAACTCATCTTTAGCATTCCATTGCCAAGAAATAGTTGATGCTTACTCGAAAAAAAAGTAATATAGCAAACACAAAAATGCACCCTGAACGTTTGCCAAGCAAATTTCAATGAGATGTATATGAAAGAGAATTGTATTCATCATTCCTCTCTACTCTAGACCACGCTGCTGCTGGCTACACCAGACGAATAATTGCAAAATAATGGCTTTGGGTGGCGGTTGTGTGCCTTTTATGTAACACGAACCGCTGGCTGTAAGTCAGTGACCCTGGGCATGGGCTGGGCATATCTTTTTTGATAAAGCGTAACAATGGGAGGACCACATAGGATATGGCAATAAACTCATCTGCGGTATATATACGTCATCGTGTCGTATATTTTGCGGGCTATTCTTGCACATTTTTTCATTTGCTTTATAGCCCTGCTAAAGTGCTAAAATTGATGCGGGGATTAATGCTGGTGATGGTATATGGTGAGTAATGGCAACCTTTAGAGGGAATTGATTTAAGTCGAATGGGTCTCTGTATTATCTATTATATTGGAGCCGTCGAGGACTGTTGAGGTTTGCAATAATGTAACCTTTAGGTAGGGTCGTTGTGCAACATATTTGTGGTTGTCTTTTTTTTTTCAATTATTTTACTAACTGGCTGCATGTGAAATAGGTTGAAAATAGGATACCCGTGCGAGAACGAGAACTCTCACATGTGGAAACCGGAATCCAGCGTTGCCAGACGGTCAAAATATTTACCCGCAGATAAATCTGAAAACCTGTAGATCTGGCATTATTTTTTTAACATTTTTTTGTAGGTACACCATAAAAGAATGAATTTCTTCTTCTTCTTCTAAATCTGGGGGGAAACCCCAAAACTGGCAACACTGCCGGAACCCATTCCTACATACAACTTAAAGACGTTAGCAAAACATTTTAAATAGTCAGTGAGTAAATGATTCATATCCTTACGCAATATTTAAAGAATTCAAATCCAAAGCAAATTTTGGAAATGTTAAATGTGTTAAATGTGAATACGTGTGAAGTGGCATAAGAGTAATAACTAATAAGTATGTTTTCAATATAAAATATAATACTCTCATGACAGTGACTTTCTTCGAAAATAATGAATGAAAGAGAAGTACGACTATTTCCTTGAATCATAGTTAGTAGAAATTTTATGTGGTAAAATTCAACTTTTATGGTTAATAAAAAAAAATGCAAAGATAAGTGCCCAGAAAATCTCTTTTTTTGACACTTCATTTGTTAGGATTGGTTGAGCGTGTGAACCGCAAGAGGTAAAAATACACTAGGTACAGATTATAAAATCGGTCTGTTGAATATTTCTGTTGGTTTGTTGGTCTGGGATTGAATGATAAAACTTTTTGGTTAAGTGTTGGAATTATCATGGCATATGGTTAAAAAGACATAAAAGTCACGAAAAAAGTGCATTTTTATCAAAACGCTTCGAAAAGAGTAGGCGTGCCAATGAACGACCTAACCTTAAACCTTCTCCAAAACTTAAGAAACATTTCCGTCATTGGACGGAATTGGCCAAAACTTAGGATGCCCATAATGCTCTTTTATGTCGATAATAAAAATAAAGACAAATAGTGAAAGCAGCAAGTCCTTGCACACATCTACCCCGAACAAAAATGATATATTACAGCGATAAGAAAATCCACCCAGCTACTACTATGACCCTATTTCCAGAGCAGAATTTAAAGTACATACAACAAGAACCAATCTCCATGTCCAGCTATCAAGAAAATACCTGTTCATCTTAAGAAAAGAGTTTACTCATAAATAGCATCTCAAGTGCGTGTTCATTACAAAATAAACTAGTCCGCATTTTTAGAAACAAAACAGTCCTATTAATCACAATTTTATCGGTCTCAGAATAAACACATCAAGAAATTCAATTATACATTTCATACGGTAATAATTTATTTTCATTTAAACGACGATGACGACATCTGCACCTTTGACATACATCCAAATGTTCACACCATTTAAAGCACGAAAACAATGTGTTGTAATAAGTTAGCTGCAGATACAATCCCCACACTTGCATCCAAGGACAAACCAAACCAGGGGAAACGCCGACCGAGCAACATACACACACATCTGACAAACACCAGAGTATAGGAAAAATCTCAATGAATGCGGTACACAACAGAAACAGAGCGGCAAAATAAAATTAGAATTCTCTCGTTCTCTACTCAATCTAGCCGCACGTCCGCTTCACACACAATGCACCCTAGTTCTTCATTAACAAGATAAATTCCTTCGAATACACGTACAAGTGGTCGCTGCTCAATAAAACTACAACCGATCCCATTGTCAGTTAGATATAAATTTTAATTAAATTTTGTCGTTTATATTTTTTACCCTGTTTCTCTGTCCGTTGAGTTATCTGGCGGATAATAATCTAATGAAATCTACAAAATGCGTTTTATACCAGCTATTGTGGGACGTAGTTTGTGGAACTGTTTGTCCCTCACCCGCCGAGTAAATTGTACAATTCATATTTTCCGCCCTTTTTCATTGCTCATTTGAATTTGAATTCGAGTCTCAAGTGTGTTATTCTCCTCATGAAAACTACGCAGAGATGCAATCTACATATAACTGAAATAATGTATGCAGTTTGTATAAAGAAAATAATCGTTTTGTTCTTCTTTTGGGCGATGGTGATGTTGATTGTGCATGTGCACTGCAGTTCGTCGAAAGGAGAACAGATTGAATGACTTTGTCCGTTAACAGGCTCGAGCCCAGGAAATAGTTTAGTTAATTAGCCTCGAATTTAAAATGTTGTTTTTAAACGCAATTTAAGCATATTAGCCCATGGAATTGAATGACAAATGAATGTAGTTTGAGTTGCAATGGCAAGTCAGTCCCAGACCTAAGCACGAAATTGGTCAGGATTTTAATTGGCTTGACAATTTAAACAAATGGTTAGTTTGTAAGGTTTATTTTTCAAAATTTGTTCGTTAGAGGCATATCTATACTAAAGGGTTGATTTTTTTTCATTTACATTCAGGGGCTGCTTGGACGCCAAAAATTGAATTATAAGATTCTACAGTTGATTGACTTCTTCTCCTTATTTATGCAATATTTTTGGAAATGCTGTTGTTTGAAATTTCTCCTGAAGCAGTAGACATTTCCGAGTTTGTTATACCCTGTAATGACCGTTTATGGATCCCTTTCTCTTTCAATGACAACAATTCGATATTGGTTCATTGAAATCAAGCGCCCGTCGTCCAATTGAAGTGACTACGCATGAAATGTTGAACAAAATCTCTGACATTGTATTGGCGGACCGGTGAGTGAAGATAAGCGAGATTGTTGAGCTCATATAGGCATCTCATTTGAACGTGTGCGGAATATATTGCACGAACATTTGCGCATGGCAAAGCTATCGACAAGATGACTGCCGCGTTTGCTCATCGTCCACAAAAGGCGGTTTCGAATGGCCGCTTTACAACAGAATTTGGACCTTTTTTAGCGGAATCCGAAGGAAGAGAAAACGGCCCCAATTGGCAAAATTAGGCTACGAATTACTGCCGCATCCACCGTTTTCCCCAGATTTGACTCCATGTGATTTATTTTTGTTTCCAAATTGGCGGAAAGAGATTCACAGGAAACGAGGACTTCATTTTCGAAACTGAGGCATATTTTGCAAAGTTCGACAAAGCCTATCTTTTGGAGGGTGTAGAAAAGTTGGAATGTCGTTGGGCTAAGTGTGTCGAAGTCAAAGGAGACTGTCGAAAAATAAAATAAAATTGTCTTAGAAAAAAAGATATCTTGTCTAACACAAGCACTTATCGATATGTTCGATAAGTCTGGTATCACTATTCTTTAGTTGTTTCTTATGTGACTTAGGTTCTGCGAACTGGTGGTCGCTCACCATTCGCAGAAGTGCTAGGGTACCTTTAAAGGGTTTTCCACAACCGCTATAAAGTGTCACTGCCAAATTGAAAGCACTCCGTACATATAGGGTTGTCCATATGCAAATGACATGGACAACAATGGTTTGTGTTTGGAAAGGGTGGTAATATCATATGTTGCAGGGCGGTCCCTTCTGAATTCATGGAGCTATTTTCGACGTATACAACATATATACAGCGTGGTTAAAGTTATTCCCGAAAAAAACATCCAAAGGTATTCCATCAGGTCCATAATTCGATTTTCAATTACATATTTTTAAAAACTAAAATGCAACCATAACGAACCAGAACAAAATAAATACCAATGCTATTCATACTGAAATATATTAACGTACTAATAATAATAATAATAGTTGGCGCAACAGGTCTGTAGGAACCCTGGGCCTAGCTTCTCGCAACCATGCGTTTTGTGTGAGTTTTTAATTTTTCGAACGAATGGAAGGGATCTACAACTTTATGCCGATTCCAAACGTCCGATTGAGAAGCTCTTTCAAGACAGTTATACTCTCGGATGTTTGTCAGACGTTCGCGAGAGGTGGCGCAGTGAAAAAACCATGAGTTGGAATTTGGGCTTTTTGCGGGATTCGAACCTGAGACCCCTCGCTTAGTAGTCCAACACACTAACCACTTAGCCACTGCGCCTACAAATTACTAGATGTAGTTTAAGTCGGTGGACACGAGTCTTCACTTCATTTTGTCCTTTTAAGTATAAAAACTTAGCAATAAGAGAACACACCTAATTAGTCAACGAATTCTGTTAAAAATCATAACTCAAACAGACATATGCAGACTATTATACTATAGAATCTCATGAAAAATATTATTATCGTTGCACTGGTTGTGCAGGCTTGAGTATATATACGCAACCCCAAACCCCTTTGTGTACACCAAGTATCACCCGCTAACGGTGTTGCTGCATCCGGTTGATTTAGTGTGGACTGTATTCCTCTGCTTGTCCCAATTAAATTCAACCATATACAACACTGTCTAACTGTCTTCAGCTATTCGACCTAAATTCTGATCGATCCAAACTAACGACAGACACCCATTCCTAGATGTACTCGTATAATCAAATTAGTCATTTAAACTCTCTTGGCGACTCACTCCACCAAATTTAATATGGCGTCAGCATATTCCGGATATACTCGTACATATACATACATATATTTATTTGAATTCTTCTTTAAGTTCAAATATTGGGTCAGTGCACTTACGTCACTAAATCAGATTTTTTTTCTAATTCACCCCACTTGGCTATGGTAAAAGCAGCAAGCAAAAAAAAAACATTTCCTTGACTATTCATAAAAACAAAACTAATTTTCCATAATCCAATCAACTGTTGCTCATACGCAAAAAAAAAATCTATCTACAAACTACAACCCCTGTGAGCAGAAAGTAAACACTCATGTCTTAAAATTTCCTGTATATCTACTCAAGGCTTTCGGCCACTTAAGGTTCACTCATCTAATTATGAAAACACATTATCCTTCCTAATGAATGTCCTTGTACACATTTAAAAAAAAAAAAAAAACACACATACCGAGCGGCATAAAATCGTTACATATGGCATTGATACCTATAGAGATGTAAAACACAACAATACATAAACGAAAATAGGGCAACGTGTGACCACGACCACACAAGAGATTTATTCTTTATCCAACAGCACATAGGAGGCGGTTTCCTTTTTACTACATCACTATACATAAGCAATACACGTTCCCTGTGATCAACAAGTTGAAAAGTTGACTGGAGGAACTCGTGTTTGTGTACACATGCTTGTTAGTTCCGTCTACACTACAACGACATGTTTTCTGTATACCGAACGCCATCGTCAAATGAATAGTTCTGTCATCCTGTCACAAAAAATAAAAATCAATAAAATTGACATAAAAGCATTGGAATAGCTAGAAGGACAATTTATATTACGATTTGAGCCAGCAAACAGCTCAGTCTACGAATGAGATTAAAAACTGTAAATCGATATAAATATATGGTATATGGATATACAAATTAAAATTCAAATTGGAAATTGCTTAAGGCTGCAATTTCGAAAGAATTTTTAAATATCGATTCGGGTGGCCATTGCTTAAAATATAACAAACAATTGACTGAAATGAGAGAGAAACTGGAATAGAACAAGATGTCAAAATAAAAACAACGCACCGGCGGCAGTAGTCGAAAGCTTTTCGGCTGTCAACATTGATAATTGTTGTGTTGACAATTTCATTCATATGCTGACAGGAGATATTGAGCACGTGTCAGTGCCCTTAATTGTAGCGGCACGTTTGTAGTATGTTTTAAAACAGAGGAAAAGCGATATGGAGTTTAGATGCAGGTGAGCAGTACTAAGACGCATATGTCGGATCTTGAACAAATGATGACGCTTCACGTAAAAGCATAAATGCCACTAATTACCCGAACACAGTGAAGCTAGGGTGCGTGATCTTCCCACCCCAATGTTAAATTTTGTTGTTTATTTTGTATACTTCCGGGTGGCTAAGCAAGTGTCCTATAGTTGTTGCTAAGAATTTTTAGGAGTTCTGTTCGTTTATTATTGTTTTTAAATTGTTTCTTCCTCTCCTAGATTCCTAGACGCATCAAAATTAAGAAAAAAAATATTCAACTCGAAGTGCGTTTCTCTACGTAGCTGCTACTTAATATTTCGGAGAGTTTTTTATAAAAAAAAAAAATAACTAGAAAAAAAATCAATCAAACTGCTAATATGCCTAAAACAGCTTGCAAAAAAGGAAACAAAAATTAAAAATTTTGTATTGAAATTTGGACCAGACTATTTTTTATCTGACGGAAATGAGCTTTTATGTAAATTGTGTAAAAAAAATATTTTGTTGAACAGCATATCAAAACTTCAAAACACCATCAAGCAATGGCTTTAAAGAAAAAAAAACTAAGACAAACTCAAAAAATCTTTCGTTAGTGGAACTGAAAAAAAAAAAAATTACAAGAATGTTGTAAGCATGTGACATACCGTGTTATAAAACCGATCGTCCAGTCTTGGTAGTTCAATCCTATTATAATTAAATGTGCATTTACGCGCCTTTTCCTTATTTAATAAAATCCCTTTTCTGCCTTTTTCAGTGTTTTGTTTAGCTTTTTTTCTTTTAGCTTTTCTAGGTCAACAAAGTGCCTTCCGTGGTTATTATTTTCGGATGTTTGTCAGACGTTCGGGAGAGTTGACGCAGTAGAAACACAAACACCTTAACATGGGCCGCTCGCTAAGACTAGTTTAAAAATTGAAAAAGACAGACAGACAGCTCTCAAAGAAGGGTTACAAAGATAAAATTCGCGTAGCTTTGAAATTTGATCTTAGTGTGCTTTTCGTCATGTGATGCATGTGAGTTTTTGGTATTTTGGCCCCAAAACAAAGAATCATATCAATTATGAACTTTTGTTAAACCTACAGTATGCTCATATTTTGTGAAACTCGAAAAAGCTTAACAAATCTTTTTAAGGATTTTAAAAGTTAGAATTGATAATTAATTAAGAATATTTCGTTTAAATATTGTTAAGTAAAGTAATGCCTAAATTTATAAATTCATTAAATCAATTTATTAATACGTGAGCATCCTAAGTTTCCGTATATGTTTTAAGCACATTTTGATTATGAAATGAAGAGAAATAGATGTGCACAGGCTATTCAGGCTGGTACAATTAAGTTAGACATTGACAGCATTTTTGAGACATTCAATTTGTCGCCGCCATGTCACCACCGTAACTTATTCAAATATATTATGTAGGTCACCTTATATACCCATAATGAAATGGAATTTACCTACCCCTAAAAGTAAGCAATTGAATAATTTAAATTCAGAGCACGAGAGAGTCACAGAGAATTTATCTGCCAACTACTTTCGTTTCAATGATGTTATTATGAAAACGAAAATGTTTCAACATAAATTGTTAGCTCGAAATTTGTATAGTGACGTTTTAAGTATAAATCATGAGTAAAACTTATTTGCGAAAAGTTGCTTTTTCGTTTTTATAAAAATACAACATAAATATCTAAAATTGTGGTAGGTTTTGTAGAATAACATAGTTGTAAAAGGTAGGGTTGATTTTACATAGTTTTTATTAGGTAGGTACTTAAATTCTGCAACCCGAGTGCAGTTTGCACAAGTTTGTATGACCTATAAAGCGCAATTTCTTTGGTCCTGTACCCAAGAAGGGCGTATGGAAGAGAAGAAGCGTACTCTTCGACTTGTACCAAGATGTGGATGTTGTCCAAAAAGCCAAAATACTTTGGTTCTGGCACACCTAGCAAATGGACATTAATGCAACAACTAATAGAACCGTCGAATCCCAACCCCCAGATTCAAGAGTTTTGGCGCAGGTTTTTCGTTCCGTTATTCGAAATTAGTTTTTGAACAAGATTCCGTCATACTCAAATTATACATCTATATAAAAGTATATTATAAATAGGGAACGGGTTACTCTCAAAACATATAAGATATTTTTAGTTGGCTTAAAAATTAAAAAAAAAAAAATAAGTCCTAGAAATAAAATTGGTATAGTGCTACATTCAAAAAAAGGATGAGATTTCACTGCTAGTTAGTAGGTACTACATACACATACCAAGCCCCACCAGAATAGAAGGGATCTATTGGCGAAATCAAAAAAAAATTCTCTTAAGATTTAAATAATCGGATGTTTGTCAGACATTAAAATTCAATCTGGTGATGAATTAGGGCTGTTGTGTGAAATAACTGAAATCAGTGGAATATAAAATTGGGACCATCTCTGTGGATTGTTCTAAACGATTTTGTACACATATTATCAGAAGTTCACTTGGAATTCTATTGTTCTGATGATAATTTCTTATAGCCTTTTCACGCCGAGCCGAAAGCTGTGTTTTCTTCGAAAGCTCGTCGATGGATTCACACCCAGCACCAACTAGTTTTCGTTTGACGTTTCAATCAGCCAATTAGCTGGGAGACACTAGCTTTTTTTGGTTACAAATTTCGATCGCATTATATAACAAACAAAATGAATTTAGTGCACTTCAAAATAATATTTGTCCATCAATTAATTGTGCGGTCAACTAGTCTACTGAATTTGCTGAATATTGCAAAAGATGTGTTTGTTTCAATAACCAAACGGTTGGAAGTCGTTTTCGTGGAAAACGACTTTAAACGACTCTTTTTGAAAACTAAAATATGTATCTGAAAACGGTTTTCGGCTCGGTGTGAAAAGGCTTTTAGGTTAATTTAACTAAAAGTTTATTATGGAAGCGGTGTGTTTTGCAATTATCAAATAGTACGATTACTAATGTGTGTCTTAACGGAGTAAGAGTTTCTTTATACTCTAACAATAGTTTCCAATCTTTAAATTTATATTCACCATGCACTTTTGTCAAACCATATAACTTTACCACAAGTAATTCTTGACTTGAAAATGTGAATTCATTTTTTTCCTTAAAGCTAAGTATCCTGCTCGCGCTAAATTTTATCTCCCATACAAAAATGTCTACAAAGATAAAATTTAGCGAGACAGTTTAGCAAAGCAGTATCCTGTTCGCGCGCTAAATTCTTAACTTCATGTAGATGGGCCGATGAAAAGTCTCCACTCATTTAGCTCGCGAAATAAATGTCCGGCACATTAAATCGAAGATAAATGTTGACAGAAGAAACGGAATAAAAAGTTTGCTGTGTGTTAGCTATTTTTTTTATTGCAAAACCTAAAGAATATTTGCGTGAGAAACAAAAGGAAACGCAAATCCAAAGCAAAGATATTGTTTTGCGAGATATCGAGATATTTTTTTATATCAGAATAGAGAATCATTTGGCCTCGAATGTTTTTCGGGTAATAATAATTGTTTCACGACGGTAAAGAGATTTTGGAAAGTTTTGTCTTCTACTTGCTACTATAGAAATTGTTTCAGCTGATGCAGCAATGATAACATCTTCTTAAATTTTTGTTGTATGCATTGTTTTAAATATTGCGATACTTTTGATGTTTGAAGTTAAAATAACGTGTATAATTTGAATCGCGTTTACCGACATTCTGTCATGAACTTATGGCTTTTGTCCCATCTATATCATATTTAAAAATTTAGCTACCATTTATCTTTGCTGTGGAGAAACGGAGTGGAGACTAGGGACGCTAAAATTTAGCGCGAGCAGGATACTTAGCTTAAGTCTAAAAATTCCATCCCCGTTACATCATCGACAATCGAAATCAAATACCTGCTGAAATAAGATTCTACGGTTTCAAAACATTCCTCTAATCGCACGATTAAATCTTGCTCAAAATCCCTCCAGTTACAACCATTCATCTGAGAAGATATACTCAAAAAGTTGATTGATATAATAAAACAAACAAAACCGTTGAATAATTACTAGCTGGATCGTTCTATCCATTCCAATCCGCATTCCATTTAGTCTACGGAACTTGATTGCCATCATTAGTAAATGGGACTCACCAATATAAATAAATAAATACAGTAATTTGCGCCGTTTAATAGCGCGGCGAAGAGTATACAATATACATCTATTCTGTGTGCCGGGTGGGAGTGATGTTTATTTTTTTGCGGCAAATCGTAATCAGTAATCACTTCACATCATCACGATAAATTTAGGCCAAACAGCCATAAATGTTACAGCGAATTATCATGCTTTTCAATTACATCACCATTTGAAGCGAATAAACATATCGACCCTGAGGAAAACATTACAATAAAAAGAAATAAAAATTTAATACGATTGTACATTCAAATGGCTAAAAGGCGAAAGTTCTTTATGGCGAGGACAAGAATCCTGTTCGCCATAGGTTTACGTCAATTATTTTCCAAAATTGACAGCTTTCAATTCGCAATTAAAATATCACTCAACTTGCAGCAGTGACACATTAACAGATATCATTTCTATTTCATTAATTTCATGTCAGTGGCAGATACATTTATTATGCCGATGGTCGTTTCAGTAGCAGATGTGTTGAACAATATTTTCGGTTTTTTTTCCTTGCTCTTATATTTGTGTCTGGCTGTCAAAAAGGCTGCCATAGCCGCATGAGGCATGTCTTGCCCTTATAGCAAACGATATTTGCGTATACAATTAATTTTATAAAAAGAAATCGATTCCTAAATATATCAACACTTTCGATAAAAATGAAAGTTCTATGTACACAAAAATTAAATAATGTTTGGAAATGTTTCATCTCAGGGGGTAATTGTTTTTTTGGTGTGCGCTATTTTTAGTGATTTTTTTTCGATTCGGTTAAGTAAAACAAGAACAATGTTTGGTTTTTCGTGGAGATATATTTCCGAAATTTAGATCAGATTGTGTACAAATGTATGTTTTTAAATTTCTGTTTGGCTATAAGTTTGTCAAGTTGAGATTTTTAGTAGGACTTGAATTATAATTACGTATTTCTGATTTAAGTGAGATTTAACCTGGGGAAAAATTTAAAAAAAAAACAACATTTGCAGACGTTTGGAAACGGGCAGATCCATTTTCAACTCATACTTATAAAGAGTCCATCGTTCTTAAAACTTGAATTAATCGCTAAGATCCAAATGTTTCAAAAGCGATCCTCGATTTCGAGTTGTTTGAAGATATGATGTAAATGAGTTTGTGGTAGTTTGATTAACTCAAACTAAACTGATCGTTTCGGTTATGGAAATCCTCACAACCTTCTGTCAATAAATCAGTTTTCTACAATAATCCATGAAAAAGAAGAAGACTCTGTTACGAAAAACCACCAAACTACTGAAATGGCCTAAGGTGGTATATGTATGGCTGGATAGTTATAAAATAGACTCGGCTTTAGAAGCTGGTATCCACGGATGTCTCAATAACAAAGGGGGGAAAAGGTACAGATTACACCCTTTCAACAATTAAAAAGAATCTTTGATCTATAGTTATGTAGGCATGACATAAACAAATTTAACCGCTCTCTAACAACGTTACATGGCTATCTAAATTATACTATATTCTTGAATAAGTCGGAAGAAGCTAAGGCCCATTTTATTCACTCGAAGTTGAAAACAACTTGGAGATTTTTATATGGGAAACTTCCCATACCTGAAACTTCTTACCTGAAGAAGATTAAGGCACATTTTATTTACTCGAAGTTGAACACAATTTGGAGATTTTTATATGGGAAACTTCCCAAGTTGTGTTCAACTTCGAGTGGATAAAATGGGCCTTTATCTTCTTCAGGTAAGAACTAGGTCCTAAAGAGGTAAAGACATCTTCTGCTGGTAGCATTTTCAACTTCATAATAAAAGGAGGAACGCTACAGTACAGGCTTTCATGGTACAATATATCGTGATGCCTTTCATCGCATAGAAGAGTATTCTGACTCCCTTCACTTGTCACAACTTGTGAACAACACATTATACATAGCTAATTGACAATAGGAGACTACCTACACAGCTAAACAAAAATCTGATTACCCTCCGACTGCCGAATAGTTAGGTATAGTGTGTTGTTCATTTTTTTTGTAGTTTTTTCCTTACAGTCAGTCGGTTTTTTTTGGCTTGTTTGTTTATCTACGTAGACATAATTTGGGGAGTACATTTTTAGCTCTCTGAGAGAATTACGCTGAATTTTTTTTTGAGTTTGCCAGTATTTTCGTGTTCGGATCGGGAAAGTAAGCTAATAGATCTTTTCTTGCAATATCAGATTAGGAAACCGAATAGGAATTGTTCTAAACCGGATAATATTGATAAGATATGATCGTTACTCTTGACTCCGCGAAATAAGACAACAGGAATTAAGGCCACAAAAGTAAAAGTCGCCAAAATTGGGATAAGTTTTTTATTTTATTTTTGAAATCGAAACTGGAACCTAATAAAATGAAATAAAATGAAATAAAAATTTTCATAATAAAATTATGACCCATTTTTAAATAAAATGCACGACTGTGTAGAACGAAATTTTCTCTTTCATCAAAATTTTGGATGGTTTTCTTATTTTATAAGGTAGATGGTAAAAATCGGAAAAACGATCAACAGTGTCAAATAAAATCAACTTTTGGGTTACTCGTCTGATATTGCAGTATTATATTAAAGCTCTCAGTAAGAACAAATGTCGCAAGTTCTGGTTGGAGAGATAACTATTTTAAAACAACGAAAAGTGTAGCAGGAGTTTCTGTTTTCTGATCCATGATTGGAAGTAGGATTCGTGGTAGACCCATATCTTTATACAAGAATTTATTGGATTTGTTTTTGAATTCACATTAGTAGCTACAAACTGAACATCCGATTGTATGGGGCTTACAGTAGAAGGAATTATTTTAAGTTGCACATTCAATATGGTTCAAAAAAAGAAAGAAGTTGGTAATATTTGCCAAAAAAATATTAGCGAATCTTCTATTGCGTTATTGGAAAAGAGGCATTAAAATATACCAACAATTATATACATAAAAATTGATCGGGAAATATAAATACTTAATTCAAAAAAGATAATTATTGCGAATATTTTGAGAAAAACTGAGTACTGGCCCTTATTTAGAATATTGATATTATCTTTAATATGTATTTTGATCAAAACCGTTAGTTCGTTTCTGTTTTAAATTACCTATGCAGAAAAAAGTTCGAAAATTACTATTGCTTAGCTATTTAGCTGATAACTGAGCATTAGATATTGTTCGTGATATAAGCTTTTCAGGGTTTTATCCAAATCGAAATTGGGCTTTTCGATATACGAGCGTTTTCGGTGAGTCCTTTTACCCTTTTTAAAGTTTTCGGGTAAACTAACAAACTAGAAGGTAAGGGAAGGGTAAAGAAGAACTAGGTTTTAAAAAATTACTTTTTTTTTTGTAAATACTTTCCATTGTAAATACGATAACATAGAGACCAACAGAGTTTGCTATTAATATTGAAATGACCATATAACCTTAGAAATTAATTTTTGTTATAATAGTATGGACAGTTTCAAGATACTATGTCCAAATTTTAAAAGTTTAGATTTTTTTGCCAAAAACTGGGTATGCAGTAATTGTAACGTCACCCACTTAAGCGCAAATATCAATTTTGGTTGAAATCGTTAGAGGAATTTTTGGTATTAATATTTTGCGTGGGAAGTACATACCTACCATTAAAATTGAGGTTACCTTGCGAAAAAAAAAAAACGGCATCCTAAGTTCGAAACAAATCCGGGCAGCGGTTAGGCTGTAGGCATCAGGACATACGGACAGATACACAGACAGACTGACCGAATTTCGAGACATACTTTTTTGAGAGTTCGAAATTTTGTACGAATGCAATTACTACGTAATCGAGCACGATTTGTTCAGCTATTCTGTTACTCGTCGATGGCTTTAGACTCGAGGCTTACATTTTAAGTTCTTGTAAGCGAACATTTTATTTATTTTATTATTAACCTTTTAATCGTTGTTGATTTGTTTGCGCATTTTTGAGTTTTTTTTTTAAATGTTTACTTAAGGGTATTATTTTTCTGGGTGTTTTTTGAGCGTAGCCATTACTCCTACTTCAAAGATGTATAGATCAAGTGAACTAGGCCCAGTGACTAGACAACTTTGCTACGATTTCAGCCCCTGGAAAAGTACAAATTACACCTTTGAGCTTTTTTTTCTAAAAGCTTTTTACTTGAGCCGGTCAGTTATGGCATAAACTAGATGGTCTCTTTCATTTGCACCAACAATTAAACACAAACAAATGAATACTTGGTTATTCTTGAAGCAAAAGTTAGGTTTCACCTATATAGCTAATCTAACCGCAAGTGTTTTGTTATATTACACAACAAATTGTATTTCATAGCCAGTTCAATTGGTTGAACATATGAAAGGAATGTACAATGTATTTATACTTCCGCAACCTCTAATTAAATCAAAACATCGCAAACTGTTGCAAGACCCGTGTTTGGCAACATTTTTTTTCAAATGTCATTGTTTACGCAATTCAGTTTCATATTTGAATAACAATACCCTAAACATAAACGGCAAGCACCGATTTAATTATATTTAAATTACATTTTTTTCGACAAGCAAAAATAATCCCGTAAAATAACGCAGGTGTGGCCTGCCACTGGAAATTATGTTTAATTCCAATTCACTCACCCGATTTTCCAGCAATTATTATTCACTCCGCGCAAACCGCTCAACCTGTCCAGTCTACGTACATACATCCAATGACTATGCATCACGGATGTCCATAAATGGACATGTTTAGTTGAGCCAGTATGCTAATTGCTTACAGACGTGAATACTTTATTAATATTTGATAGCCTGAAATATGTCTCCACTTCGTTTGTTAGATGCGTCGGGTACCTACTTTTCGAATCGAATGAATGGTGAGAAACATAAGCACCACAATTTTCGACACAAACGAAAACCCATACCTAATTAGAATATTTGGCAGATATACTAAATATAAAAAACCAACGCAATCGAATTTCATAACTGATTTAAGACTTAACTTGAGCCAGCATATAGCGCGTTTGGCTCGTAAATACCAGCAAATATTTATGGAATCTTTTCTCTGCGCCGTAGGAGTTTTTTTGTTTAAAGAAGAATGCTAAAAATACATTCAGGAACTGCGGCTATATACGAACAATAAATCAATCAAAATACCCATGATGCAGCGGCCGGCGAGCGGTGCATCTGTGATGTTTTTGGTTGGCCTTTCTCCGACCAACTCCGGCAGATGTAAAATACCCAATTTTCCAAAGTGTGCCGATCACGAATAATAGAGTGCAGAGAAATTCGATTCGAGTCAATTTCCAGTAATTTGCAGTGCGCTATGCTATTCTCACCCGAAATCAATTAAAGTGCCCATGGTCGGACGATTGGGGGTGAAACGGTGTTCAGTTAGTTCGCGGGTAGAAAAGAAATGTTTATATAGAAACAGATTGTGGCTATCCAAATGTGATTGAGGGGTGAAATCCAAAGAGGGAAATATTTATTTAGCATTGTTGGGCAGATGGAAATGAGACGTCTGTTTATGTGCAGAAATTGCAGTATGTATTTACTTTAAAAACATAATGAACGACATTTATAAAACAGATGTCTGCACACAGACAGCGCAATCATTTTGTTGAAAATTTGATACATAAATGTACGCTCTATACTGATCTTTCTAAGCCAGCAACCAAGTAGTCAAATTGCCTTGCATCATCTGCAGGTACCTAAAAGTGAAAAGAATTTGTTTCCTATGATTCTACATAAATATTTTAAATTATTAGACGAAGTTGAGAGACTGTTTTTGTTAAGGGATCTCAAAATCAACGTCCAAATTAAAAAAAAAAAAAAATTATTGTTTAAAAGAAAAGTATTTTCTTTTTGTAAAATTGGCCAGGATCATCCATCATACTCTAGTTTCCATTTTAGAATCGTCTGTAAAAACGGCTATGGATTGCGCATTAGGCACAAATCCGTCTTTCCATTTCTCTCTGCTGGGATAGGCGCTCGAGAATGGTCTTGTGAACTCCAGATATGGTGTAATATAATCTGTGTTTGGTACATAACCAAAATATTTCTGTAGGATCAACGAATGACCCTTTTCATTCAGTTTCCAGTTTACTGATTGGCTTATTCTCATGGCGCTAATGGCGGCTGAAAGTTGTATAAAGATATCTAGCGGCAGCAGATTGAGGATAGCCTCAAGACCTGCGGTTGGAGTTGTCCTCATCGCACTGGTGGTGCCGATGCACGCTAGTCTTTGTACTTCCGTGATAGCCTTTAGATAGGTGGCTTTGTTTGTTGCCGGCCACCATACGAGGCTGCCATAGGACAGTATAGGTCTTACTATATCTGTTTACATCCACAATTTAATTTTGGGGGATGGTCCCCATATTTTTCTTTCATAAGTTTTTGTCCAATATAAGTCCCAAATATTTTGCACTATCAGATATTCTGAGGGGTGTACCGCCAACAGAAGGTGCGACAAATTGTGGTATCTTTCTTTTATTTGTAAATAAAACCAGTTCAGTTTTCTGGGGATTTAAAGATAGGCCGGAGTTCCGGGCCCAGATGTCGAGGGTTTAGAGAGCGCCATCAATTAGTTCGGTGAGTGTTGGAAGGAATCTTCCTGTGGCCAATAACACTACGTCATCAGCATAAGCCGTTGTTTTAACGCCACTGTTTCTAAGCTGCATAAGAACCTCATTTAGAACTATGACCCATAGCAGTGGGGAAATAACCCCACCCTGAGGAGTCCCTCTATAGAGGCATAAGCTTCTCGCTTAGAGCCCCAAAGTTCGGCTATGATGTAGCACATAAGTGATTTATTTATTCATGTACATAAATTGAGAACATTCGCTGCTCTCGCTAGCTAGATTACTCAATATAAAATTTAAATACTTAAATAATACCAGCAAAGCCTAACGTTTTAAAAAAAAAATGATAAAAGAAAAGGGCGAATGAACATAAGTGAGGTAGAGGTAAGACACCAAATAATTTGCATCTTGTCTCATACGATGACATTTTGATATTCCAGCGTAATCTACGAACGCTAACTCTAGTAAAACGTTTTTGGATCTTCTCAATTCTATTGGAATGAACTCCATAAAATGAATTCCATACTATACTACAGTATTCAAGATTAGGCCTGGCAAAAGAAAAGAATAGACATCGAAGAGTATGCGGTTCATGATAGTCTTTAGAGTTCCGCAATATAAAACCCAACATAGAATTATTCTTAGCAACCTAGATGTCAATATGCTTACACAAATCGATTTTTTTTGTCAAATATGACTCCCAGGTCTTTTTTAGAGGACAGTGGGAAATTATCGATCACGTATACGTATATGATACTGGGGAGAGGTAACGACCAAACGGCATGCTTTGACATTTAGAGACGTTAAGGTGAAAGTCATTATTATGACACCACAATGAAAGTCTATTAAGATCTTCCTCTAAAAGTATGCAGTCATTTTCAGACTGTATAATGTCAGAATACTTTAAAATCGTCAGCAAATATCAGACATTGTGAATTCAAAAACAGATCGGTTATGTCAGGGGTTCCCAAACTTTTTTATACCGCGACTCCCTTTTCAGGTTGTAATTTTTTTCCGACGCCCTTGGGCACCAAAAGTGCGGAACACAGTCGCCCCCACTTAGGTCCCACTCCAAAAAGTGACGTTCCCGACCAATCTAGTTAGTTTTTGCATTCAGGTTTCGTCTTGTCCAGACCAATCTAGTCGACTTAACTTTTGTTCTGACAGCTGTGAAAAAATAAAAATAAAGTGATAGAAATGTCGACCTGTGCGTACAGTCTTGCGACGCTCATAGGATAGCGCAGCGACGCCCCAGGGCGTCGCGACGCACAGTTAGGGAACTCCTGGGTTATGTCATTAATAAATAAAAGGAAAAGTAAGGGGCCCAAGTGACGACTCTGAGGCACTCCGGAGGTGACATAAACTGGTGATGAAAGTACATCCTTTATACGATTATACTGAATACAATCAGTGAGATAGGGGCGAATCCACTTTAGAAAGTTTGAACGAAATCCGATTCTTTAAAGTTTGGAAATTAAAACATGTTGGTTAACGCTGTCTAAAGCTTTGGCAAAGTCAGTATAAACTACATCACATTGTAAGCCTTTCTCAAGGTCATTCAGCACCATGTGGCAAAAGATTGCTAGATTTGTAGAGGTAGATCTACCAGCTGCAAATCCATGTTGCAAATGGGAGATTACTCCCTTTACGAGAGGTGTAAGTTTCTCGTAAATAATTTTTTTCAAATAGTTTAGATATAGGTGATAATTGGACGATAATTGATAATATCGTGTTTCATTCACGAATATACTAAATAAAACAAAGCATATTCTTACAAATATAATAAACAAATACAAGCGCCAGTCGATTTTCTTTGCAGTTAATTCAACTTCAACTACCATATTCTGGAAATACCATATTCGAGCTTAGAGTATACAAGTCCTAGATACTATTAAATCTTAACAACTTCTTTCTTCTTCTTCTTCTTCTTCTTCTTCTTCAAGTCTTTGAGGAAGTTGTTGCTGTTTCACGTGGACGAGTGGAAAATGACATAACAATCAAGTTGGCAAAAGATCTCTGACCATAAGTTTTATTAATTATAAGTAGCTCAAGCATTCAAAACTACTGTAGCAGAATAATTAAATCCATTTGTAGTTTTACAGCTGAGTCAAAAAGGCTTTTATTATAATATACCAATGCCATTTCATCAGCAAATGCAGTTACTGACTACTGACATTTTGGTAAGAAATTGAATCGACATATATTAAAAATAATATTGGTGCTAAGACTGAACCTTGCGGTACACCAATTGTGGTATTTAACTGGCTGCTGAAGATTCCGTCCAGTTTTACTAGTTGAGTTCTTTCTGATAGGTACGAAAAAAAAAAAACAATTATGAATCGAAAATCTCAACAATTTGTCTAAAAGTATACTGTGATTGACCAAATCAAATCTATGAAAATTACTAAATTAGTGTTATAATTATTAAAACGGGTATAAATTTCAATACTAAACTTAAATGCAGCATCTTCAGTAGATCTACCTCCGCAAAAGCCAAATTGTTCGTTTCTAAAAAATGCTTTTATCTATAGACGATACTATACGTGTTTGAACTTCGATTTTAAAATGTCACGGAAAGTACCACACTTAACACTTTAATTAAACAATTGACTTAACACATCAACAATAAAAAAAGAAATACGTCTTAAAAGATTAATTGCGAACAATTAGGGCTTAGTACAAAAAGAAGAATCAGAGTATTTCGAGTTAAGGTGAAAGTCAATTCTTCTTGTACCGCAAGAATTTTGCTAAGGGTAGTAAAAACGCACATCTGTAAGAAAATAATAAAAATTCAGCCTTACGATGAAACGATGAAAAGACACTCCAGCTTTCAGACAAAAAAAAAAAACACTTCACTGGAGCACCACCCAGACACGACTGGATTATTCTTCATTGAAATATACCAACAAGAAAATCCAGTATTAGATATTACTGGAAATTACTGAAATACGCATGTTGGAATTGCTCCGTCAACATCGCGAGCAGGTTACAAGCTTTTGTAAATCGTTGCCTACATTAGATCCTAGAGATTCGGTGGCCACAAACAATTTCCAACAAAAAATTGTGGCTTTGGACTGGACAAACAAAAAAGTGGATGTTGACATCAAGCAGAGAAAATGAACTCGATTGGTGTAAGACGAATTTGTATGCGAAGATCAACGTGGAGGTCAACTGTTGTGACGGAAGCTCCGTCCCGAAATTTGCAATCGGGGACACAGCTGAGATATCGAGCTGCAAGCAGAGAGAGATGGAAGAACCTGGTTGTCGCACTATGCTCCAAGATTTGTTAGGGTGTTGCTGCCAACAGCAGCTACTGGAATAAGAAGACTGAAGAAATGCCACCGGGATCTCATTAAATGCTGGTAAATTAAAAAGACCATGATTCGAATAAAGACGTATGCGCAAACAGACGCATATCATAAACCGCGCATTTTTTTGTTCGTATGCGTTTTGCTGAAGTACCTACCCAACAGGGTAATTTGGCTCCAGATTTGGCTCAATGCTCCGAGCCAAAAGGAAATGGATCACATTTGTCTGAAAACTTAAACATCACCTTTAAAAAAACGTTGAAAAATCAAAAAAAAAAATGAGAACTTCGTTACGAAAAGATTCACCAAATGAAAATTTTGCTATAAATTTTGCATTTTTTTTAAGAAATTACAAAAAAATCCCTCCCTCTTTTAATTTAACTAATGTGGTATTAGGCTCTCAAAATGACTCAACTCTAAAGTCTCGCTGGAACAACGCTGCTGCTAAGAGCACGGTTGCCACTTAAAAATAATTTTTTTGTTCAAAATTGGAAATAAAAATGACCAACTGTAGCTAAAAATTACCAAACTAATTTAAGTGCAATTTATTTCAACATATTCTTCATGTACACAGATTACCTATTATTTTGGTTAATTATTAAAAATATTAAATTTCGTAAAAAAAAATTACCAAATGGAATAAAAAATAACAATGTGACCAAGAGAAAAAGTAATGACCAAATTTGGTCACAAATGATCAATGTTGCAACCGTGGCTAAGAGTATTCAAAAAAGACGCACAACAGCGCATATAAAGCAAAGAGAGGAAAGTTTTGAAATTTGTTGGTGTGCATGGGGTAGGGGCTGGAATGGAGAAATTTAATTTTCCGGTTGGTTTATATTTATTACTGATATGGATGGTATTTTCTCCTGAAAAAAATCATCCTCTGAGGTTGGGCTAGTTATCTCATCGCATTTCCCGCCATCTCAGTTTGACCTGGGAACCATGCAAGTCTGAATTCAGCTTTTCTTACAATTAAGTCGACAGTTATAAGGATAGCACATCAGTTCTCCAAACATACATCAGACTCATCGCAGATGCACTATCATATGACTTCTTTTATGTTATAGCACAATTTACAACAACAGGTCCGTAGGGACCCTAGGCCTAGCTTCTCATAACCATTCGTTTTCTGTGAGATTGCATTTTTGGAACGAATGGAAGGGATCTACAATTTTATGCCGATTCCGAACGGCTAATTGAGAAGCTCTTTCAAGACAGTTATACTCTCGGATGTTTGTGAGACGTTCGCGAGAGGTGGCGCAGTGAAAAAACCCTCAGTTGGAATTTGGGTTTTTGCGGGATTCGAACATGGACCCCTCACTTAGTAGTCCAAAACACTAACCACTAAGCCACTGCGCCTCAGACAGTCAGGCAGCCTTAAAAGCTTTGGCGTCCAATACAATGGACTCCAAAACAGTTAAATGCTGTCACGATGCTCTGCAAGCCTTAGCCAAACACAATAAGGTAAGGCTTGGCTAGGTGCCGGGCCATCGGGGTATTGCAGGCAACAAACAGGCAGACAAACAAGCTAGAGCGGGTTCCGAATCTCTTCGCTGCGGACCAGAACCCTACTGCACACTCAATTGGACTACTGCGCTAAGACAAATTAACGATTGGGAAAAACAATTTCGTATTGAGCACTGGGAACATGTCCCTGGTCTAAGACAATCCAAACGTTTAAACAAAATGAATCTCTGTCCGGAAACAGAATACAGATTCGTCTGGAGAATGTCGAATCCTCTGAGCACATCTTCTGTGAATGCCCGGCTCTCCATTGGTTAAGAAAACGTGTCTTTAACCGAGAGACTCGCACGCCAGCAGACATAGCACACTCTGCTACTAAAGACTTATTGACCTTCATCGGCAGGTCATTAGTCTCTTAGAATAACCTCTACCCATTGACACAGTAGATCATTCAGGTCGCATTATCAGCCAACTGGGCGTGGGAATTTATAAAAAAAAAATAAAAAAAATAGTTCCACCAGTTCCTAAAGAATTCAATAGATGCTGCCGCCGGTACGCATATCATAAAAAGATAAATAAGATAAATGGATGCCGATACCGGAAATTAAACTAAAAAAAAATGCACATTTCAAATAACAATGGACCCTGTACCCTGTATTCGAAGTATAACCAAGTATTCCAGCAAAAAAAAAAAACACTCCACTCTGAGAAATAAGTAAATAATTGATATGCGAACAACCGGCCAAGTGGTGGGTGTAACGTACTCAACAAGTGAGTCATTCGTTTCGAAAAGCTAGTGGCAAAAGCCGGCAGAGCGAAAAGAAGAATAACAAGACCAAAGCACACACACAAAAAAAACAACATTCCGTCATTGTTCCCCTCTAAAAAAATGATTACGCATAGATACCTATCTGGAGCATATTTAAAATACAATCTCCAATCTCCTCTTCCCATAGAACGTTGAATGACGTTATATATTGTGGAAGGAAGAAAGACCGGCCCGAGTCGGGACGGGACAGCTCATATTTTTGCAAAATACACGCTCATTCACAAGGCAAAGTTTCTTTTTCAATTGTGAATACTGAATAAATGTCAACCGTTGTTTTCATGTTTCTGATTCTGTGAACTCGGATACAATCAGATACGTAACGTACACTCGCCATAGGAGGGGCTGCACAGAACTCTTACTTGTTTAGCTTAGTGCAGTGCATATGGTAGAGGATGCTTCATTTATAGTTTTATTTTCTCTGATACTTGTTTTTTTTTTTTTGTTGTCTATTTTTACAATTTCATTAAAATGGAGTGCTTGTGGCATTCGATTCTTGCAGACAAGACTACGACACTACCATACGGAGATATAGTGTGCAGGATGTGAGAGGAAGGGTTGTCGTTTTAAGTGGCATTGGTTGGTGTTTGTGTCACAGTTTTATGCTGCATTTGTGTTGGACAAGATTGTCATGAATGTGGCAGTCTATTTAAATTACAATAAATTGTCATTTGATATGAGATTGGCGGGCGGCTGCTGAATGATGATAAAGCGAAGAAAGGAACCCGACAGCAGTTGCAAATGCAAAAGGTTTTTCCAGCAAAAAAAAACCGTAAGCAATGGACTTTCCAAAATAAACGCAAATGTGACAAAAGAGATTGGTTGTAAATTGTTCAAAGTGGGACACACTTTAGTGTGACATTGTAGTGGGTTATATAAAATTGTTTCACTTACCGTTACGGGATACATCTAACTCAACTAAATTTTCAAAATTTTGAATATCTGGTGGCAGTCTATTGATTTCATTGTCGCTTAAGCCCAATTTTCTCAACCGATGTAGCCTGAAGAAGTTCTGAAAAAAAAAAATACAAATGAAATTATTTTACGAGAAATTTGTGAAACATATTTAAATACAAAGAACTGAATAACATAAATATATTAGACGGAGAGGGTTTATAAGAAGGAGGGCTTTTCTTATGACAATTATTGCAATCGCGAATGATTGCTATACATAAGTTGACATAAGGTAAGACATAATTCGAGATTGTCTGCTGCTAAAAATTCACTTAACAAAGTGAAAACCTGAATTTTTATTAATATAAATACATAGTTATTAAATATTGTGAGCATCTGAAGTACATACTTATCAAATTTTAATAAAATTTAACTTTTATCACCCTTCTATCAAGGCTGACAATATTTTTTCTTTAATGGAAAATCTGTATTTTAAAGCTACCAAGTTGATGGATTTTATTTCCGATAATTTGATTGATTGATTGATTTGACACTGCAGTCTTTCATGCCATTTGCGATCCCGGACACGATGCCTCCAGTTATCAAGACCAAACGCTCCGGTATCCAGAGGTTTTGTCTTCCTTCTCGTCTCGAAGCCGACTCTGGGGTTACGTTTTGTTCCTATATTCGACTATATTATATATATAGGTGGTGTCGTGACATAAGGCAAAGCGTCATAAGGCCAAATCTCGAAATATGGCCTTATGTCGCTTTGAGAAAGCGTCATAAGGCCAATTTGGCTTTGTGACACTTTCATTAACCATTCTGAGAGTTTAAAATTATTAAAAAGTTTTATCAAAATTTCATTAACTTTCTTGTTCATAATCAGTTACTTCTGTTGAAGCCTCCATATCGAATACATTTTCTTTAATATATTCTCTTATTTTTATTCATTAAAATCAAAAAATAACGGAAATACCTAAAAACGAATTTGTAAATTTTTATTAAAATAAACTATACATTAAGAAATAATAAAAATTTACATAATTATTAATTTTTCCCTGCGGCGCTATGATTGAAAAAATAAAATAAACTATTTGCTTTATCATTTGTAAGCCCAAACGAAGTCCAGGTTAGGTTAGGTTAGGTTGGGAGGGCAGTTTTGCAACCGATGCAAATTTCACCCAGAAGCCATGAAGGCCCATTGTGAGTACCCTGTTTGTACATGTAAGGACATGTGGCTAACAAAACCACCTCGATCTGTTGAGAAATAGTTTTATGTCTGATAGGGGTACCACTGCCAAGTCGTCCAGACTTTCGAAGAACCTAGCTCCCATACAGGATGAGCGGCGTTCCTGTAAAGCTGGGCAGTGGCATAGAAGATGTTCCACGGACTCTATTTCCTCCTCGTCTCTACAGCTTTTGCAGAAGTCATTTGCAAAAAGTCCTAGCCTTTTAGCCATGTTTCCTATGATGCAGTGTCCGGTTAAAACGACGACGAGCATCCGGATTTGGCTTCTATTAAGGGAGATTAGGGACTTTGATCTTTTGGTGTCAATCACAGGCCACAGACTTCGGGTTATGACGCAACCGATGGTGTTGCTCCGTTGTTCCTTAGCCAGTTGTGTGGTGACGCCTTCAATAAAAGTCTTAGCAGTGTTGAAAGGTGGTAACACCCCTCCGTCCGCAAGTTGAGGGTTCATATCAAAGCCGTATCTGGCCAATTCGTCCGCCTTTTCATTCCCTTCCACCCCAACGTGTCCCGGAACCCAGCAGAGTAGAAAAACGAAGTCCAAATAGATTCCAAATTGAAAGCCTCTATTATTTGTAGTGGACAGTCAGGCGAAATTACAAATGTTTTGCTGACGATATATTATTGCAAACCTCGCAAACTAATTGTGGTCAATGTATTTTTTTGCAAGTTCGCAAGTACCATTTTAGTTTATAAGAAAATATACCTACTCGATTTTTTAGTTCTGTAATAAAAATAAATTTACTGTTATTTGCTCAAAGAAAAAGTCAAAATATTTGAGAAAAAAAATCCCGTGAATTTATTTATTTATTAGAGAATTTGGCTTTATGTCACTTTCCGGATTTGGCCTTATGACGCTTTTTCAAAGTGTCGTATTACCAAATGCTATTTGTTTTTATGTCATTTTCACAAAGCGAGATTTGGCCTTATGTCACGGCACCATTTTTACACATCAAATTTGACAATAACATGGTAGTAGGTACTCCCGTTTTCCTGTTTTAAACCCTATTCACACCTAGCCGAAAACTGGGATGCCAGCACGTAAACTTGATACAATCGGGGATTGTTCATCTTCAGCCACCTCGAAACAAATAAATTTCGGTAGCATGTAACTTCAAACGAGTTTTGTGAATAATTGTACTTAAAATTGTCGTTGTAAAAAACAATTTGAAGTGTCAAATTGGCTATTTTTGAATTCTAAATTTGAAATCACTATTCCAGTCCGCATCAAATATGATATTATTTGAGTTGGAGAGTGAGGCTGAAGAAGATATTAATGCTAAAATCAAAAGAAAGTATTTGAGAGATAAAAGCAATCCACTAGAATTGACTGAAAATGCATAAGTAATCCTAATGATTAGGAAAAGAATAAAATCTACATCATTATTTTTTTGTTTAGCTTTGTGCAGCAGTTTAGAGTAAATTGTACAAGCACCATGGTATATTAGAAACGACGATATCCATAGGGATCTCGGAATTTCCAACAATCGAAGCTGAAACTAGAAGCTTCGCGAGAAAGCATAGAAACCGACTAATCGGACATATCAACAATACAGTCCGACAAATCTTGGACGAGAGCAATTTATTGCGCCGACTACAAAGAACGAAACCGCTCGACTTGGCAAGATAAGATTAATCGCGTCTAATTTGCGGAACACGCAGGATCTTTCATTGGAAAGTAACCTGTCAAAAGTTGTTATTTCATGATAGAAAAATTGCTTGATATCTTAGTTGCAGTATCTAACGATCTTTAGAAGGGTGGTGTTTAGTGTCTTTGGAAGATTTTCACCTACCCTCGGATAAAAAAAAAAAAAAGTTTAGAGTCAACAAGGAATGTTTCTTGATGATCTTCAACTCTTTAATTATCCAAGCAACATTAGAGCACTTCAGTTCCACTTGGTTTGTTAAAATTTCTATTTGTGTTTTATTAATGGCCATATTTAGCTTATTTTCCATTTTTTTTAATTAGTAAGCGATAGGTATTTGCTGTCAAAAATAAAGGTCAAACGATTGAACCGAATTAGGTGCTACGAACGTTTGATTATTTCGACTCAACTCGGTTGTATCAAGTTACGTGCTGGCACCCCTGGGTTTTCACGAGAATACTCGAAATCTTCATCGATAAGAAGTTTTCCCACACATATTTCTGTTTTCAAAACGAATTGTTTAAGTCGTTTTTCATGAAAACAGCACGAAAACGACTTCCAGTCGTTGGTTTTTAGAAACAAAAAGATTGCAATATTCAGAAAATTCAGCAGAGCAGTCGACCGAACAGAAGTCACAACTCACAATTTAAAATCATTATTTTTAAATGCTCTAAATTAATTTTATGTGTTAATTAATGCGATCGAAATTTGTAACCGAAATAGTTTCCACAGAAGCAGAGACAATACTAAGACCCAAACTTTTTTTAATGTTAGTATTGTTACGTAGAAATTCGTATTGAAAAATATCACGTAACTTCTAAAATTGCGGCTCACCAACACACTTGCACCTTGCATATACCGCTTCCGCTGTCGGCAAAGTTGCTGTCAGCGTTCATAAAATTTTATCCGTTAAATTTGAAATTATTCGTTTTGTGTGGATAGTTTTTTTTTTTGTTGGAATAAGTGTACACTTGCTTAAGATATTTATGAAAAATTGTCAATGCAGAATGGTTCTGTGAAAATAAAAACATTTGACAAAAGTTTCATCAGTTATTTAAGAAAAATGTACACATGAACTCGATGTTTGATGTAAGCATGTTTGTCGCAATATGTTTCTTTTATGTATAACATGTAGACATAGTTTTATTAACCAAGCAAATCAAATTGTTTGCCTTAAAAATACATAGTAAATAACCAATTGCATTCGAGATGTAAAAATGTGGTGTTCCCGAACTCTTATCACATTCCCCCACGGTTGGCAGCATTTATTTTTTATATGTTTTTGCAGGTCACACGGATTCTTAATAGACATAACACCGATAGGAAAACAAAATGGCAAATTTGAAAAACAAAAAAAATGAGGTGACCAGCGGCAAGAGGATTGCGAGTTGGGGGTCTGAATACAGAAGTTCCACTACTAGTGTCTCACATCAGACTGAAACGAAAAACGAAAACTAGTTGGTGTTCGGCGTGAATGCATCCAGGAGTTTTCGACGAAAACACGATTTTCAGTGCTATGTCAATATAGGTTTTCGCTTTCATTAGAGACTTGACAACTCGAAACATTCATTATGAACGCCTTAAACCGATTACCGAATCTTCATCTTGGTGAAGTACGTTTACAAAGAATTATAAATGTGATGTGCTTCATAAAAAGTCACTGTTTGGTGCGGTTTCCATTCCAGTGGCGTCAATGGGATGGTTGTTTTTATCGATGAAAATGACCGTCACGTCACGGTAAGTGGTATTCGCTGCAACGACATGTTGGAACGTTATGTGGTTCGAATTCAACAAGACGGTGCCACACAGCGGGTGCAACAATCGAGTTATTGAAATCTCAGTTCGGGGAAAGTGTTATCTCGAGAAACGGATACGTCTATTGGCCGCCGAGATCGTGTGATTTTAGCCTCTCGACTTTTTTTATGGGGCAACATTAAGGCTCAGAGCCAATATTGAGCTATAAATAACCGTCATATCGGTCGAAATGTGCGGCCGAGTGATCGAAAATTGGGTTCAACGTATCGACCGCCGCATACGATCCCGTGGTGGACATACAACCGAAATCTAAGTGCATTCATAAATGTTTTGGTAGTAATTTAAGACAATACGTTGCATTTAATTTAAGAAACAAATTTTCAAGTTCTTAATGAAAGACCCTTTATATACGAGAAAGCTGAAAATATGATGGTTTTCATATCCCAACCATCACCTATTCCTCTCTTCTTAAATAACTATAAGTCCCATACAAAACCCTTTCCTTAGCCACTACAATGAATTGTAAAGTATCCGATTTGTGATTTAATATTCCTTTTTATAAGGTTTTTTGTTCAGTATAGGTACCTACCCAATTGGGGGACAATTGAACTGACGGAGCCTATCTACATTCTTAAGAACAATAGGAAATTCCCAGCCCCTTCTATGATCAAACAATGATTTCTCAGAAAGGCTCTGCAATTTGCTCGTCTCACCAAATCTGGGCTTCTAGCTATTTGTCAATTTCGCCCAACAAAACTAAAATCTCTAAAAGTCCGCGCCCAGGTATAGTTTCTATTCTCGACCCGAAACACACTTTCCCGAGAAAGATCACATCTTTTTTAACTGAACACTCACCAAAAAATGTACATCGTGGTGCAAGCAGAATTGTTTAAGACAAACCAATTTATTATGAATATCACGATTCCATTTCTACCCATAAATCCATTTTTGGTCTCAAATGAATTGGCTAGGAAACACAAATCCTAACCAAGATATTTCGCTTGGCTGTTCATTCGAGTGACCTCACCGATGGCAAGAGCGGAAACCCCGAACAACGGCATGACGTTGGCCGATTCACTATTACCACCACTACAGTGACGCCCGGTGCGAAAAATAGAAAAGAGAACCGAACGTTACTTATCCCACTATACTATCACCTTTATACAGTCGTGCCGTAACTGGAACATGGAAGCAGGCAACGGAAAGCTGAACAACGAACATTAATAACATCAGAATGGCATCCACCGAGGATCATTTGATCAGAGAACAAAAGACAAAATGAAATATCAATTGAGTGCAGACAAAGGAAGACAACCACACGACGCGATGGCAAAAAGGTCAGATTTGAAGTTCAACTCATTATATTATGGCAATGGTGATACTGTCAGATGGATGTTAAATTGTTAACCCAGAATGAAAGAATGAAGCGGCGCTGTAACGGTTCTCATCATGATGGTGATGAGGAGCGAAAACAAATGCCTTGTTAGTAGTTTGTTTTCACCAAAAGTTATTAAAACCTTTAAATCGTGATGATTTTTTTTTTTTTTTTTGTGTTGTGAAGTGAAGTAAAAGAACACAACTTTTTTGTTGTGAAGTGAAGGTAAAGAACTTCAAATGGATTTCTTTCTTTCTGTGAGAATAAAAGAATCTCTGGTGTTTACCTATGTAATTAGTGCGGCAGGGTATTTTATGTATAGTAACAGTAAGTGACTTGAGGCGATAAAATGTGCCCGGCAGTGCGGAGTGGGAATGCTGCCTTTAAGGCAGTAGGGGCTGTTGGGCGTTGAAATTCGTAAAGCTTTGAAATCAATAATGCATACAAGCTTAATGATATGATACAGAAAACTATTGTATTTATACAAAAAATCTTTAACTTCAAAGGCATCGCTTAATGATTAAAGACTTGAGATGTTTCCCATGCCTTGGGCTTGGTCTAGATTCAACATATTTATACTTTTAACTTGAGAGCGATTTTTTTACCGGCAATGAATTCGAACTGCTGTGACTTATGTTTCAAAATTAACCTTTGCGTCTTAAAAATAGCTTACGATTTACCTCTACAAGAGATATACAATGAAACAAAGTAAAATACAGATTATGTACCCACCTACATCTTATTAAATTGCTTGTACTCTATGTAAGTTTTGCATCGATCCGCAGATTGTGAAGATCTATATTAATGGCTAACATGCCCGATCGAAAGATCCAAATCAACGTATTTGCCATGTAACGCTATTGAAGAATAGTTTCGGGCAAGTATTTTTTTCCATTTATAGAAATCAGTTGAATATACCCTCAGTCTTCCAGCGAAAGGTACGTGTGAGTGTCCACTTTTAGACTAGTATGACTGGAGTTTGTCAGTTTGATTAACCTTTCCCGAATCCATTTCTTTAAAATGCGATGCATTGCTCGTAGGCGTCATTTATCCAAAGTAGAGTTCCCTTAGAGATTAGAGCGTAAGTAAAAATAAGCTCGCTTTTCTGATAATATCGATGTGAATGTGGTTTTATATGTGTATTTATGTATAATTAGATCTGTTGTGCATCATTAATCATCAATGATATTGTGTTCATATTTCCGGAAAGTACGATTAAAGTTCTAAAATGGATAGCGGATCATATAAAAACCACGAAATAACTATTAAATTATCTTAATATTGTTAAAATCAGTATATGAGAGACTCAATCTCAAAACTATAAAAAAAAAATATGTCCCCCAATAACTACCAAAAAGGTGGTCTTGCTAACATTGAGGGTTGCGGATTTTGGAAAAATGGGTTTGGTAAATAGATCGCAAAAGATAATATATCTACATAGACATACATATTTATAGCTCAACTAGCAAACCCGGCGCACTCCGTTTCGCCACCAGATGGCTTCGTTTTTTGTAACATTTCGTTTGAGGATTAAAAGATGAAGAATAATATTTTTTTTTATATTTGAAAAGGAAAAACTTTATTTCATTTCACAACAGTAATGAAATCATTTCGATTATAATAATGAAGTGTAATTTAGTTGAACTTCTCTAAGTAAAAAATGAAAGTGAATCCAACTAAAGTAAATACTGAATCGATGAGTTATAGGTACATGTCCGCAAATTATCCGTTTCATTGAAGTGCTCTTTGGTAAACCACATTTTTTGTTTTTTGGTCTGACGTTAACACTAACAAAGCGGATGGTTTCCCAACTCGTGAACACGCAACGTATAGCTGCCCATGTCAAAAACAATGATTTTCTAAATGAAAAAATGCTTGCAACTGTTCAATAATTCGTCTCTTTAACTGTTGTGTTCCCTGTAGATATATTGCACCGCACATTCAGCTGATCCACCATCGACGAAATGAAATATATATGCAGAAATTGATGCGGTTCATCTGGTGTTGGCTGACCTGGTGAACTTCGTACCACCTAATTTTTATCTATTTGAAGCTTTTTTTTCGATTTAAACTTAGTTTGGTGATTAAATAAATTTTGTTAGTAATTCAAATTAATTCAATGCCTTTTATTTTCCTGTAAAATAGATGATATTAACATTCAATGCAAAGATTTGTAGTAAAAAATTGAAGTCGTTTGAATTCGAATGGTAAGTCCGTTGGAATCATCGGGATGCGTGGAATCAACACATCTTCTCCTCTATATTCTGCGGTATGCCCGGAAAAACACTTCGAATGAGCTCTTCCTTAGAATCGGTCATGTGGCAGAAATCAGTGGGCAAAGTGATAAGTCCGGTCGAGATATCAACTGCAATCTTTTCATTACCAATGTCCAACAATTGCTTCGAAAACACATCTGCAGTTTGATCTCGTCACTCGGAATGTCTTGACATGAAGCCACAAATTTGATGCTTTCAAGCACGCATTTAGTTCGTCAGCTGCAATTGATCGTGGGAATAACTGGAAGAGTCTCCCGAAAATCACCGGATAATACAACCATGGCTATTCAAAAAATGTTTTTATAGACACGAAGATCTTTCAACGTCCTGTCCACCGCCACCATTGACCTTTTGTGGGGCCATCGTACATTCGACCCAATCGATCAATTTGCATCATTGTAAAATCTTCGCATTTTTTCTTCGATTTTTCAAGAATGTGTCTGGTTGATTTGCATGTTCAGTGGCAATATCAATGCTGAATGTGCAGTTCGGTAGCCTTCTAACAAAGTTACTGTTATTACAGATGAAGCCAATGCCAGGGCAACGAAATTAAGAACGTTTTGGCAGTACCTCCGGGAGCACCCAGAAAGTAAATGCTACCAGTTCTTTTGTTCACAGCTTCCATCAAAGAGTCATACGCAATCATTTGTTGTCGATTCAATTGCAGAACATTTTTACGAACTGCTTCGGCTATTGCTGCAGTATCGTATTGTTTTGTTGTTCTCTTTGCAATTCGTGGTTGAATGCATCGTGTATTGGACGATTAGGTGGTATCATGCCCAACTGCGCACTTTATTCGCCATCAATAAACACTAACTCTAAAAGAAATATTTGTAACTTTAACAGCCTAGAAGAAAACTAACCACACCTATCAACTTGGTTGGTAAGCCTTCTCCCTTCACTCTCCACACCGGTACCGAAGGTGTTATGGTAGCTTTGAGCTGCCCTCCCCATAACCCTACTCACGAATTAGCATAGTACCATGATTGTTACTCATTCCTTTTTCGTAACAACCCCTTCGTGAACACTCAAAACGCTCAGCAACTCCTGTTGCCTGTCATCATTGTCCTCGTCATCTCACTCAATCACCCCTCCATTTGAACTTACCCACCTATTCAAATGCAAGGATATTGAAAATTTGTAGGTACTTCCCAAACAAAAATGATGAATGATGATGATGAAACAAATCAAAGTATCTACTTCATTTCAAAAAGTTACTTAATGTAACATAGTAAACATAAACAAACTTATTAGGTAGCTAACTATATCGTATATTAAAAAAAAAAATTCAAAATTTTTGACAACAACAATTTGCTTGGAAAATCATTAAAATAATTGACAACAACAATATTGCTTTTAAAATTTAAAATATTTTTTTTTTTGTATTTGAAACTACTCGATTTCTATCCAGTTTATATTTTTTTCAAAGTGCATTTCCCCATGAAAAACGAAATATGTGCCTACAACGCCAACTGTTGAGAATTTTCCGACTTTTCTTTTTTCATAAACCATCCCTGATTTAAGACGAACAAAACAAAATAAAAATCATTCAAATCGGTTGAGCCGTTCTGGAGTTATATCGTCAGGAAGGAAAACCCGACTTATTTTTATATAGTAGATAATATGGTTGTCCCCCACTGAAATGTAAAAGGGGCATACTTACACGAGTCGGCAAAAGTATTTTGACAGAACTGAAAGTCGCTTTTCAAAGGCGAATAATTCTTTATGGCCGGATTAACTGTCTACAGTTTTCACTCAGTAATGACGTATGGTTTTACGTGTGACCAGATGATATGGCTGGATAGTTCAGGTCTATTTATGGTAAAGTTCGATTTTTTGACTGGCAAACGTATTTTGACAAAATTATTTTTTAAGGTTTTACTGGCGAAATATACTGTTATCGTTCAAATTTGAATTCAACAGCACCATTTTGATTAAAATGTGGGGAAAACGACAGAGTTAAATATGGAAGATCGACCAGCTTTTAGAGCAAAATATGATTTCGGTCGTTCTGTAAAAAAAAAAGTGAAGAATTTCATTTGTCAAAGCAGACTGTAAATATCAAAATCAATGATCACATAAGAACAATCTCTGTGCAAAATTTACCACTTAGCATGGTTGCGGGTTTATAATGTTTCAGTGTTGTATACCGTCCAACTTTCGTGCAGATTTGGTTCCAATCGATGGAACGATGATCCAGCACAAACTTTAAGCAATTACGCATTACCACCTGGCGATAGACTAATCGCCCAGCCATTTATTCCTCAACAGGACAACGTAATTTGTCAAAAAATCCCAATGGTGATTTAAGTTTTACGGGACGTTGAACCAGAAACACACAACTGTCCACTAGTCAAAACGGTTGCAAGAAATTACCGAATGTTATTGAGGCTAAAGCAAATATATTTTTTTATAAAACAATTTTATTTTGTTCCTTTTTTGTTTTCAAAATAATTCATTTTATCAAATTTAAATGAATGCATTTGAAAATAAAAATGTCATAATGTTAATTAAGTAAGTAAACCGTGTATTTGTTTTGTTTATTTCTTTCTACAGTTCATAAAATTTAACTTTTAGTTTTGTCAAAATACTTTTGCCGATGATTGTATTGGCAGAAATTAATATCTCCTAAAACAAATGATTAACCGTTTAAAATTATACATCACTATCTTAGCGAGTTAGTTATTAGTTATTACCCTTAGGGAAAGTACATTGAAGAACGGCAAAACAGAAGTTCAAAAATGATTACAAAGTTTCATGTTAAGACATTAGGTGACTAGCAGTGTATATATCAGCAAAGCAGCGAACCACATTAAAAACATTATCAAATTTTTGTTTTGAAAACAGTCCAAACACCTTAGCCATCAGCCTACGCCACTGTTTGTTTGTTTGCCTTTCAATAACCATGCTCACAGAGCACAGCAATTATCACTTTTCTATTACACACACATTTTCGACTCGTCCGTAGGAATGTAATGGCGTACATAAATGTTGTGCGTCGTTCCTCGCCAACCATAAATCTTCGTCAGAGATCCGACCACAAAAGCCTTGTATTCCCATTTTTAATTTTCAAAATATTTCACTCAAATAAAACGTGTGAATCGGTTTGTTTCAAATTAATATCGTAGTGTGAAAACAAAACAAAAATTACTTAAAAAAAAGAAAAGAACACAATCGACAGTTCTATAACCGCAATAGCAAAATAGAGCTCTCTGGCTTGTTAGCTATGACGTTCGTCTTTGTAGTTGGGTGTTTGAACGTCTCTGCACTGCATTCGAATTACGTAGATAATTCACGAAAGTATGTGGATAGGATACGTTTACCGAACCCACCTGATGGTGGTGAAAATTGTGCGGTGCTATACTAGTTCAATTACGAATATAATTTGCAGTCTGGTGTCACTGCATGCCAAAGCTGAGGGATACATTTTTCCGGCAATTGGAGTGTCTGAAATCGGTTGACCACTTACTATTTAATTGCAGTGCAGCTGTCAGAGGAAAATTTTGTTTGTCTATACTCTATATGAATTCTTATTTCATTTCACGAAAGTAACTCCTAAGGCGCTCTGCCGCAGAATTGATTCGCAGTTTTTAGCGAATAACTCGCTTAATTTAGAAACAGGGCTGACCTATCAGAAGCAAGAGGGTATCAGTGTGGCGCCACTTCTACCTCGCGACTGGGATTTATTAAAAATATACCCGGCTTGTACGGTGATTAATTGCGCTTTTTGATTGGTATTGCTTATTTTGGTAGTCAGATCTCGTTGATATGTTTTCCCAAACTAGAAAACCACTGAACTATTAAGTAGTAACTACTCCCCTGTTCCATAAATGTGATTTAACTTAAAAAACTAAACTTGTTACGGCTTCGGCGGCGGCACAAAATCGCATAACTGCAGTAGCCACTCGTTACTTTATAAGGGCTGTAAATGTATGCACCTATAATCTTTTTTTCTCTCTCTCTCTCTCTTTCTGTCTCTTTCCGTGTACTGTCTACCGTGAGAAAGCATTCTTGCGATTACATTTATACGAAAAGCTAATCTCTCATGTGTGGAGACGATAATTGCAAAACAAAAACAAGTACATACCTACCAACAATAATTGCATAATGATTTTGAAAAAGCACTTGCTGTGACGCGCTAAGTAAGTCAAGTAAAGCCAATGACTACTGGCCTTGTTATTATGTGCTTAAATCGTCATATTGACAGTTTCATTGTCAATGCTGTCATTTCAAGTTCATAGATAATGATGAATTTGATAACTACATTTAATTAATTATAGACCAGTAGACGAGTGGTATTTTTTGAGAAAAATACTGTCCACTAAAATACAACACAAGTGGAGATCAGTTAATTCGAATCAATTTCTTTCATTAATATTTTCTTAGATATGTATAGGTTAGCTACACGTATATGTACTTTATTCTTAATGGAGACATCCAGCTCGGGCAGAACTAGAGCCTTAATTGCACTATGTCTCTTCAGACAACTACAAATCACTGTCGCTATAATTAGAAACGCAAATGAAGTAACGGTCATTATCAAGGTACCTTTGAGTCACATCCCAAAGGGAAAAAACGGTTTCGCTTCGGTCCGTCTGTCCGGACCCACTGGACCAATTTTGTACCTAGGTCTATCTCAGAAACTAGTTAACGTAGAAGGCTGAAATTTGCACACAGCATCCGGTTAACCTCTAGTTTGTTGCTGATGTTTATTAAACAAGGCATTTTTTAGTAAGATCTGACTATATCCAACAATAACTCCTAGAATTTACGGAAGGGCGAAGGCGACGAAATACATACTCTGCGAATGAGGCGATGCGGCAGCACAATAGACCACTCTGTGCTGCAGTGTCCAATATGAACGCATGTCTTTTTAACCAGGGCAGTATTCCTGATAAGATTATTTTCTCCCTGACATGGCCTTAATGGATAATCATAAGGATTCATTGTATATGGCTTAAGTCAAAGATCTGTATAATGGATAGGATATAGCATATTAAGATGATCAACAAGTATTTCAAGCGACTGACAGAAGTTAGGAAAGCTGTCTGTCATGCTTTTCCCGACATTGTCAGAGCCAAGAGCGCTCTCCGTTATTTTACTGCATTAAGCCTAGTGCGGACATGTTTCGAAACGAAATTCCGGTGGTATCTAAGTGGACAGCAAAAGGTCTGCGGAAAGGCAACGGAAAATAATTTGTGGAGAGTTCCATCATCTGCTACACAAGTAGCAGTGTTACCAGCACTGTCTATCTATCTCCGATTTGGGTACTCGAACTTTTCGCTGGCTCCTTAAAATTGTCATTTGGGAATTATCCTTATTTTGACTATTTATATAAAAATCGAGCCTTAAAATTGTGTTGGTTTGTCGCTGATTCACGCCTTAAGGCATTTACCGATTTGAACCAAACTTTCACTCATCCTTGGTATTGGTCTATATATGGTACTGTCAAGCTTGGTTGAAATCGGAAAACGTATGTGTTCTTTGTGCGTGCGTGAAAAAACACATGATTCTAAGTACATGTTGGGTTTTGTCCACACATTAACATTGCGTATAGAGAGCTCAACGGCATGAGCGTGATAAACATAAACTTTTGTTTTTGCTGTGTTAGTCGGATAAAAACTCCAGAACGTCTCAACCGATTTGAATGGTTTTGTTTGTTTTGTTTGTCTTTGAATCAGGGATGGTTTACGAAAAAATGTAATTCAAAAAATTCTCAAAAGGTGGCGCTGTACTCACACATTTCGTTCTTCATTTTAATTCAATTATCTGTTATAATCTTATCTTATTGTAATTATTATAATTCCTTAGGGGTGACGTTGTAACTCGATAACTGCTGCGCCAATTCTCATGATTCTTTTTTTTTGTTTTGTTCGTATGTATTTCAGATTTAGAAAGTCTTAAAAGATAGGATACTTTCGGACCCGATAACTGGCGCCGTTACCGATCTCCGAAGCCACGTAACCGATTGTGTATGGTTTGTTCCAGCTTAAAAGATAGGATAGTCACTTTGAAAAAATAATTAAAATTATTAATGTATAAATTTGTCCAAATATAAAGCACTTTGCGAAATGTGATCGTCCCGAATACGAAAGTCACGACAAAGCCCAGTCGGTACAGCTACATATAAAAGAGCCTGACTCAGGAACGGATCGGTAGATTTTTAAGATCATGGGTTTGGTGCATTCGTATTGGCCTAATTAAGGACATATGAAACTTTATGTAGTGGAAACAAAACTTTAAGGGGATAAGATTGGGATAGAAGTTTGTATGAAGAAGCGCACTTTGAAAAAAAAATTAATGTTGATTGATATTAAATTTGATTTGTTTTATGATTTCCGAACGGACAATTCTCTAGTTTTATAATTGGTAATCAAAGTAATTCAACATCCAATGAAATTTGGAGTGTGTGCTAGTAATTTTTTTAAACACTCGATATCCCCGATTTGCTTATAATATTAATAAATCTAAATCTAATCTAAATTGTTTAAGTTGTTGCAATCTCTTTTCAACAGATTGCAACAACTTAATAGCAGGGTTAATGTGACTGCATTATCCCGAATAATAATATAAAAGTCCGGTATCCGATGCTGGATGCTATCAATAGGACAAATCTTAGGTGGACAACCGGCTCGACATGTCTAGCGACAAAACAGATCTGGCCAAAGCTGGATCAAAAACGTTTGCAGAAGCTGTCTTGACGAGGAGGAGGAAGAAACAACACTCCATCTCCTCTGCACCTGTCCGGCTCTCTCACAAAGACGAAAACTCCATTTGGGAGCGTTCTACTATAACGATCTGAACGATCTAAAAAACATAGACATTCGTAATCTCCTTCGCTTCATCAGAAGCTCCAATTGGTTCAACGGGTAGGAAGAATTGAATTTTAGATTCATGTGGTATCACAAGGGACCTTATAATGGTCTAAGTGTGTCGGCTTGCCGGCAGCCACTTCGACCTAACCTAACCTAACCGGTATCCGATAAAATTGTCAAATGAAAAGTTGTATACCTAGATGGATTTTGAGAAACTCGATATTCTGTCATATCTTTTCAGATCATATATAAATATATCTAACCAAATTAGTACACTAAGTTTTCTCTTGCAATTGAAGTCGCGATTGCCATATATTTCACATCCATATGTCAATATGGGAATTGCGAGCGTTTTAGCAAGCTGTTCAGAATCTAGTACATTCATTGGATATCATTGCTCATATTTATAATTGTACCAAATTATTCCCATCCCTAACAAAGTTATACGAGGGGAGTTCAATATATTCGCGGTATGGGGGGGATACTCCAAAGATGTGAAAAAAATATTTTGTGATTTTAGTAGCCCCGTTATTCAAGTGTTTTACTGTAAAATTTCATTTGGCTGTGATTATAAGTTTGCTTTGTATTTTGCGTTGAACGAAGGTGAAATGGCTGGTGTCGCGATGATCACTAAAATTGAGAACCGCGCTGTGATAAAATTTCTTACTAAACAAGGAAAAAGTAAAAAAAAATTATTCACGAAGAGATGGTGGCTGTTTTTCGAGATTCTGCACCTTCGTTGTCTACTGTTAAAAAGTGGTCAAGTTTATTTCAAAGGGGCAGGGAGAGCATTGAAGACGATCCTCGCTCAGGCTGCCCACTAACTGGCTGCACCGAAGAAAACATTACACAAGTCGAGAAACTTGTACTTGAGGATGCCCGAGTAAAGGTTAAAACGATAGCTATGAAGATTAACCTTTCTATTGGTACCATACACACCATTCTTCATGACTGTCTAAATCTTTCCAAAGTCAGTGCAAGATGGGTGCCTCGAATGCTCACATCGCTCACAATGCTCCGGTGCACACGGCATGGATTTCTAAGACTGTTGTACGGGATTGTGGTTTCGAAAAAAGTTCAACATCCAGCCTATAGTCCGGACCTTGCCCCTAGTGATTAATTTTTATTCCCAGATTTAAAAAAAACCTTCGTGGTAAGCGATTTACCGATGATGAGGAGCTCAAAACTGCAATAAATGAACATTTTATAGAGAAAGAGGAAAACTATTTTTTTGAGGGTATAGAAAAGTTAATCTCACGATTTAATAAATGCATTAATGTAAGAGAAGATT
This sequence comes from Cheilosia vernalis, assembly GCA_949126925.1. Lineage (NCBI taxonomy): Eukaryota > Metazoa > Arthropoda > Insecta > Diptera > Syrphidae > Cheilosia > Cheilosia vernalis. The sequence goes on along the minus strand of OX421358.1, from coordinate 80,823,234 downwards.
ATATTGAAAAATAAAAATATTTTTAATTTAATTCATGTTTTCCTTCATGTCGATACCGCGAATATATTGAACTCCCCTCGTATATCATTTTTCCTTTTCACATTTTTAATAAACTCACTTCCGTTTTTGCGCTTACTTGAGACAGCTCGTTTTTTTTTCTTCTCTAACCACGTCGTCATCTTTAATCATCCCAACACAAGCATCTGTTTGTCTGGTTTTCTGTACAGTATAATATTGCACTGTCTACAAAGTACGGAGCACTCCATTAACTCTCCCCACTGAAAATATGAGTGCTCCAAGTAAGATTCCGTTTAAAGACTATTCCTAGGGTCTTTGCAGTCTCAACATATTCTGGTGCAGCACCATTGAGTATGATTGTTGGGACGTATGAAGGATCTACAGGCTTTTTGGAAATAATAAGACATTTAGACTTACTTGGGTTTAATTAGAGACCACTACATGGAGCGTAAAATAAAATGTTATCTAAGTCATCATTTATTTATTATTATAGACAAAATCTTGAATTAGTCCAAGAAGGCAACTTCTGCGCATTTGGACATCACCTTCATACATTTGAATAGAGGTTTCGTATACCGTTTTAGGAAGTTTTTTTTTAAGTACAACGAAAATAAAATCGGAACAAGAATTGAGCCTTGTGGAACGCCTCTAGAGGTAGGAAGGAAATTGGAAAGATTCCATTTACCATGACATGTTATGTTATAAGCCAAAGAAGTTCTTCTTTTCATTTAAGATTCATTGGCTGGTGAGCTAGCCTACGTTAGAGCAAAAATATATCTTATCGTTGAGGAAGTAGTGATCCGAAAGCTGGCGACTTTTCGCATAACTCTCTTCTGAGTCAAACAGGTTTGTTTAACGAATTATATGCTGTCCACGAGAAAGGACTCTCAGCATACACGACTCGGACAAAACATAACAATTGACAGACTTCCAAGTTGTTAAAGACTTTGCCTACCTGGGCTCCGCTATATAACTTCGCAAAATGACACAGCCATCGATGAAGTAAAGGCCTCTCTCATAGACCCAAGGAGATATTATAAGACACTAATCATATTTGTCATGATCGTGCAAAAGCATGAACTCAAATCCGATTAAAATCTCTGTCGAGGGAAAGATTCTTCGGCAGATATTTGGTCCAATTTGTATCGATAGAGTGTGCGGAGAAGAAGATTTAACGACGTACTTTATTGGCTATACAGCGACGCTGACATGGTCAAAGAGCTGATGATACAACGGCTGAGATGCCCGGGCCACGTGAAGTTGATTGACGTCGCAAACTATTTAATTATTTATTTATTTGATGAAACTTGATTGGCATTTGCCTGAACCTCACCTATACCGACCTCTGTCATCCTAAATTCACTCACTTTTATTTATATACATATACACAAATTACAAAAGTAAAAAAGAGTAAGTTCAATTGTGTGCGAGTTCCATTCTCTGACAGATATCAATAAAAAATACGTGTCAATGTTTAATCGCCAGACCGTGTCCACAAAATTGAAATACATCTACCAAGTACAATCATAGAACATTCATTCCACTGTCACTACTCTTCTTTAACTGAATACACTCCCATAAATCGTTCCTCCTATTTCTATGCACTGCCGAGAAGATCCACCAACCACCACCATACCCAATCCGGCGGAGGTACAAAAAACCGGATAACAAATTAATTGCATGTGATTCCTCAATTAATTGACGTGAACGGAGGAGTAAAAAACGAAACAGCAGCGGCAACAAGCTATAGCAAAAAATAAAATACAACAAAAGCTACAAAGAAACGAACTCAGCACAGAACTAGATAAAAGCCCTAATCAAATCGTTTTCAATTGCTACTTTATTTTACCTTCTTCGATTCGATTGTAGTCCGTAATTTATAGGTGCAGGCTGGCACAATTCTCCCTGTCAGGCCGGCAATACTATATATAGGCACTTCGCATACGGCATACCGCATACCCCACTCTATACGATCACATTCCCGGTGCGCGACGTGCAGCAGCAAGGAAGAACAAAGAACCACAAGGCGAGATGGATATCTGGTGATAGATAATTTTTTGCACTCTCAACAGCCCATCAGATATCAGGTACCACGAGAACAACAACCCAATTTCCTCTGTCTAAACTTGAGACCCCCACTCGACTGATCCTGGTTTCTGTGTCTAATGCCTTTGCATGCATAAGTGCCACTTTGCTTAGGAGAAGAAATTAATTTCCGATATCATTTGACTTGGATATACAGGGCCACCGAAGACTTTTGCCACTACAACAGCATGGATTAGAAGTTACCAGGCGCTCATCGTACGGAGAGGCATATCCGAACGTGTATAATAGGGTAAAATGGTATTCGTTATGCTGCTGCTCTGTCGATATGTAGATATACCTAGCTATATGTACTTTGTAAACAATTCTTGTGCACTTACTCCATCTATTCTTGCGAGAATAGTTTCAGGAAGCCTTTCAAGTAATTCTGCGTCCGTTGCCTCGTCTTCCACAGTCTTCAACATACTCGACTTGAAGAAACTATTCACTCGGGGATAAATGGATGATGATGATGATGTTGATGACGACGACGACGACACCGACTCATGTGCTCATATCACGTTTGCATGTATTTCTCTCCTTCCGAGAATATAATCTCACAGAAAACGGAAAATAAAACGATGGTGATGTTGTTGTTGTTGTTGTTCTTGGTGGTGGTGTAGCTTAAGCTTGCTCATAGCAAGGTTTGCTGGGTGCCAGCCAACTGCTGAACCAGGCAAAAGGAAACTCTTGCCAACAATTCGAATCGGCCACATGCATATGCATGTGTCTATATAGATGTCGCCATCCCCATGCGCATATGGTAAGATCTGTAGTTGTGCATTCGAATTCGAACTACAACGCGCTGACTAGGAGTAAAGAAGGTTCCTCTCCGAGCTGGTTGATTCTGAGCGCCGGTTACAAATAGTTGCAATAGAAAAATTGCTCTTCGACACCACCAGCTAGCTAGTTGCAGAACTTAACTATCAGTGGGGTTTCTCTCTTTTCTTTTCTTTGCCTTGTGTTCGTTTACAATATTTTTAAAGCAAGGTGTACGGGTAAGGTAATGGGGTGTATTTTTGCTATTTTATGCCGGTTTGGCCGGTTTCTTTTTTCTATTTTTTTGGTTCGGTAAATATTTATCTCATGGATGCTTGGATCTTGATTATGTTGTGCATAATCACAAGGCATTCGGATTTGACTAGTAATACTTAGTCAGTGATGCGATGGGCATAACGTAGGCAAATAAGATGTGTTATGGATATCTACCATGTGGATATGGTGGGAGGTGAGCTTGGTATGCCTAATATCAGCTCTATTTTTAGACTCACATGTCTCGAATTTCAGTACGGTTTTTCAATGAGTTTGTTCTTGTTTGCGAACCTGTCTTGCATGAAGTTGGTAATCATTCAGCTATAAACTGGAATGAGGACTCATACGAATATATAGGTACTTTGGTTTGAATGACAATTCGACAAGGAATATATTTGCATATATTTAGCTATTAGTCTTTATGTTTGTCATTGGTGAATGTCATTAAATAAAAACGTTAGTCAAACATTTTTGGGTTGCATGTAGGCGGTATGTCGGCTTCATTTATGATTTTACTAAACAAATTGTAGAGCTACATTTTCGTTGCCGTTGGCAATAGAAAGTATCTGGAATGAAGCAGAAATGAATGATTTTCTTCCGATGATCAGCGCTTCACAATTGTTGGTGTGCAATAAAAAAAGGAATACCTTTTGTATGTTCGTATACGAATCAGATCGAAGTTTGTGTAAATTTGTAAGACCAACAAATATTCTTTACATTATTTATATTTAAGTTAAATTTCAGGTTCGTTATAGGAAATAGTCACAAACTCCGACGAAATGAAAAAAAAAAATAATCTGATGAAGCACAAACCCAACAAGTCATTGGGTAGTAATTTCATACTCTGGTGAAACGAAAGAGTCAGGAAACGGGAAAGGATAGAACGAGTTGTCATGCAGATTAAGCAGAATGAGAAATGGGAGAGGAACGACAGTCGACAGACTCAAGGTAGAAAACAAAAAGGGAGGGCCACCAACAGTAAAAGAAGCGTCCTGACGCTCCTGAGTGAGTGCGCAATTAACGCCGGGATTATGGCGATTTCTAATCAGAATTTACATCGGAAATAACTTGGCACAAAGTATCATGAGTCTTGCAACAATTGTTATACTTATACTTTTCGTCTCTTAAATAGTGTGTCGGCTATAAAAAAAAATACCTGGAAGTGGAAATCACGCCTAAATCAAACGCGACGCAGGGACATAAGTCCCACATTTTCGGATAGATTATATTAGCAAAATGTTATTCATCTCCATTAGGCAGGCATCCCCCAATAATAATCATTAATTATTTCATAACAAAAGACAACAAACAATAAACATAGTCTAACCAATAACATTTGTAATTTTATTTTGAGAATTAGAGAAAGTTTTTTAACAAAATTTCTTTTTCTTAAGAAAAGTAACTTACAAGACATTAGCTCTTGAGAATTTGAGAAAATAAAACTAAAAAAATTGGAAAGTTGAAATGCGCGCAAAAAGATTTTGAGATTTTGAGAAAACAAAACTAAAAAAATTGTGCGGCGATATATTATTGTAGCGCGCATATTGTTGAGTTGTAGTCCACTGACGTCCTATTCCGTAGGTGAGGATGGATGAAGCTACCAAATGTCCTCCATCTGAGTATGCAAATAAAAACGGTATAGGCTTAGCTTACCGAAACCCATTAGGAAATTCAATGAACTCCATAAGGTTGTGAGGAAAACCGTCGCAAGACACTAGTCACCTTAGTAGGCCCATCGCAGTCCCTGGGAGAATCATTATTTAAGAGATAGGAAAAACCTACGCACTTTCTTTAAAGCATTCTGTTTTCCTACAAACCCAGTTTTTCATTCTAGAAAAATTGACGGCTTACTGCACGTAGGTGCGCACCAGCGATCTCATAAAACTCACAGGAAAATACATTAAGCTTGTTGGAAAGACTTTTAAAAATAACGAGATAAAGTTGATGTCTTGTATACAATGCAAGTCGTTTAAGATTATATACCCTGCACGCACATGGTTGAAAAGTCGTAATGACAGGAACAACACCTCCGATGCTAAGGCTGGATTGGGGAAACTTACAACACATGTCACATGCTGGCTGGCAGAATATCGGAGTGGATACCACTAAAAGTGAGAATTCGGATCTTTATGTATTTGTTCAAAATCTTGAGTCGGAATATGATCATTTATTAGATGAAGTTGTTGCAGCCAATGAGTCCAACCTTCTCACATAGGCTGATAGGTGAATGCGAACGGTGGATAGACATTACAGTGCATTCTATGTAAATAGCATATTAATTATACAAGCATCTTCTATTCGCAAAAAAAAATGCCCATTAATGAACATGGTACTATCGCATGCTTGAGCGGAAGTTGATGGTTGGTTTCTTGGTGGTACCGTCGTATACTTTAATAATAGTTTGTCATGATCGTGTGTTTACAGGAGCCGAACTGTCAACTATTAACCACCTGGTGCTGTACAAATTACTTCTATGCGATCAATGGCCTGTCCTGCCAAAACTTAAACCAAGGATGGTTAAACGATTAGTGTGAGAGAAGTTCTGGAACAATAAGATATGAGAGGAATTTGCATTTTTTAAAGTCACTACATTTACATTTAAATGGCGTTTACGATTAACTTTGAAGTGAGAAATACTCAAAGCCATAGGCGAAGAGGCAAGTAAATAGCTATCTTGTGTCATTAAAGTGGCCACAAAACTATAGACTTCTTCTGGGTCTGTTTCAATAAAGGTAATACCAAATTGCTCATATATTTGTTTTTCTTGCAGAAGGTTGTATAGCTGTTGTCGAGTCAATAGGTGTGTTTAATTAAACATCTAGCTTACCAAAGCAAAGTAAAGTGGGATCTTCTCCACACAATTACAATCTTTGAAATTTGGAGAAGACAAACGATCCAGACTAACGGCGTCAGTTGAGAATTATATAGTATATATTCTACCTGATATAGCCGGACATCCGACGACTAGCTATCGAGAAGAGATTTCAAAGAAGTGAACAGAACTGACAGTCGACCGTATTAGAACGAACTTAGAAGGAACCTTAAGAACTACGTCTACTTAAATTTGCGCTCACACTGGCTTAACAGCTCCAAGACACTATATGATGGTGCTTGCACTTTCCTAAGTGGTTTGGCCTTAATTCTTAATTACAGCTCAGTTGCAGCTCGTAAACATATAACAATGCAAAAGGGCAACTGTGATAAAATAAATCCACTTGTAAAATTTATTTACTCATCTATTTTGATTCGTTGTAAAACCGGATTAATAATTCGAATCATTTACTCATTTCCCTTTCACGTGAAACACCTATATAATTAAAATCAACATCTCATGTTTGCTATTTGACCGAGCCGTTATTAAAACCATCACAAGGACACTCGACCTTTATTGAGTTATGCACTCAATCGGGGAAAAAAAAATCTCAAGTGGTTTATTCTCAATTAATCTCCCCAAGTATCATCTCCATCTCCGGTTGCGCGTAACTCAATTTGTAATGAAATAAAAAAAAACCTCTTCACATCCTCAGCGATAATTCAAAGTCAATTTTATATGAATTATTAAAACTGCATCCAACAAGTGTTTGCTTTTTCTTTCTAATGCGATGAAGAGATGTGCTTTTTATAATATCATCCTCATCCTCATCTGCGTTCTCTGTGTTTGCACTACACCATACGGGATATGTACACCATTATCCGGTCATAATCTCTAGTTGACCCCATTTTTTAGTGGAAAAATTTCTCTCCTAAATCGTCTCCTATTAAGGTAAGCTAACAGCGACAATGATGTTGACGACAACGACGACCGACGAAACTGCGATGCGATACTAAGACGAAAGTCTTTTCCCTCGAATCCGACAGGCGTTTGAGCACCTTCAGCTTTGCAATGTAGGTATGTTGACAATACAAGAAGACAAAAAAATATAAGAAAGCAACTCGAAATGGCAACATATCCATTCGCTTCTTAGCTGTCAGTGTCGCCGTTATGCACGACACGACGACGACGATGCAAATCTATGAACCCGGCTCTCATTAGATCAGGGTGCACCTCGTGTAGTTGTTAGCCAAAGTGGAAGTGCTTGCTTTCTCCCTTTGACAATGTAGATGTACATAGATGGTTGTGTGGAAATATGGCATTAGTCCTACGACTCTTCTAAATGAAGAAGACACGTATAATGAACCATAAGGATCTGTTGTAGTTATACATTATTCATAACAAAAGTGTCTGCATTGTTTTTTTCTTTTTTTGAACAGCTCGTGCAACGTTCTTAGGGTTGTAGTGTTTTGAGTTGAGATTGAGACTGAAAATGCATTAAAAGTGTTCACACAAATAGTGTATATGTGTTCCCATGAATACGATTGTGTGCTATTCAGATCGCCGTGACTTTGAAGAAAATTGTTTAATAGAATTGTTTTGCATTCTGCTCCCTGAGTGTGTGAAACTTTCACACAATAATTGTATTGTGTTTGAAATGCGCTCAAGACTATTGATTAAAAGGTCACTATGTGAAAAATGTGTGAGCAAGCCACATATGATAGAAAAGCAAATGAGTCATCTTAATAACATGATAGATACAACGTAAAAATAAATAACTTGTACTTATTGCCACAAAAAGAACTTTGAGTACATTTTTGAAAAGCTTGCAATAGGTACATAAATTGATACTGTTTCAGACTGCGGAAGTGGCTAAGCGATGCAAAGAAGTTTTACTCAAACAAGTACATAATGGCAAACACGTCGGTCACTGAAAACGTACCTCAGTTTTATAGTTTGTTAAACTTCGAAGAAGAGGGTTTCATGTTCATCCATACGAATATTGATTTTCCACTTTTGGGGAAGGTCTGACAAACATTCCAGAGTTGAATGGGAAATAGCTATAGGTGACAATAACAACGGTTCTTGGAAGTGGCCACTGACCAAATTCTGTTGCGAAAAGCTATGGATGTGTTGTTTGAGAGAACAACAGGTCTGTGAAGAAACACGTATATATACGTACGAATATGACTAGCTGACCCCGCGAACTTCGTTTTGCACAAATTCGTTAGTGTAATGAAAATAATAGCCGTATTTTAATATCAGCGTGATCTGATCCGAATCAGATCACGAAAATAAAACAATACGGATCATAGACGAGTTGTGGCAACAGTTGCTTTCAAAATACGACAATGCCACAAGCCATATTGCAAACATTCTGTACAACGACATTTCAGTTACTTGTCGGGGGTGTTGCCATATCAATCAAATTCATAATTTTTAATTTTTGAAGGTGAGAGTTTTTTAAGAACTTATTTAAAATGTTTACAATCAGTTCAAAATATAATGAAAACCGCAGCTTACACATCTGGTCCACTTAGATTAGATAATTCTGGACAAAGCATTATGATTTTCATAATAATACCATAGCTCTCTCTCTGCACACACACAAAATACGTTTGATTGTTAAAATAAAATCGTCACTTCACGTAAATTTAAACCTATTTGTCCAAAAAACTCGGCGAAAACAGTTGCAGTTATAAAATAATTTAAATTTATGCAGCCTGCTAGTTTACATTTTTCATTAGATATTCCGAGATTTTCTGGACATTTGTACCTGATTTGTACTTTATGTAAAAACAAAAACAACTCTCACCTTTCTGCTGGAAAACTTGTGAAACAATTATTATTTACGAACTGCGACACATTTCATAGACATTTTTTGTTAAACATTTACTTAAAAAATTATGGAATATTTCGCTGGGCTTGTCATACCTTTACAGAATTAAAAAGCAAAATCTCCAAGGACGGGAAATTTATTGGATGTGAAAAAATGCTTATTGATTTTTTGTGCTATGAAGAGTATTGAATTTTTTAGTCTGGCAACGTGACTGTGTGGCTATCGTTTACAGGCCAACACCATCATTCAAGAATGAAACAAACAGCGCCAAACAGCGCTGCGAGCAATAGTAGAAATAATTTTCAGATCATGGTTCATGATCTCGATGAGAAGCAGGATCATATGCTGCTGTTGTAAGTGCATGTAAATCGATGATCTATATAGATCATGGCTGATAATAAAATAGGGCTAATAGTTCCGAGCATGCACAATGCACAATGTACATGCTGTTTTATGTAATTCGGTGAATTCAAATTCATTATTCAAAACTTATACCTTCCATTTTTTCACTAAAGTGCTTCAAAGTTACGATGACCATACGTCCCGTATTTCCCGGGACAGTCTCGTATTGCAATAGCCTGTTTTTCTTTTATTTTTTTTTAATAGTTTATTATCTATTTTAAAAAATAACCATTTCATGATCACTAATAAAGCCCCTTTATAATCACAAGGGAATCTACTACAAAAATAATACCTACATCTATGCGATTTTTTTGTTATTTTTGGTCATTTGTGTGCTGTTATATATTTTTGTTTGTTCCGGGTTTCGCTCTTGAAAATATGGTCACCGTATTCGGAAGGTTTGCTCATACGTGAGCACGTCACATCCACCGATTGTCCTTGTGAGGTTGCGACTTATTATTTTTTATAGTTAAAGAGACACACGGGAAATTGAAGACGCTTAAATACCAATGGCAAATCGTTCTGAATAAGCGGAGACCGCGAAATGAGAATGTTTGCTTTTGAATTTTCCCCTCAACAGCGTCGCTTGCTTGGCATTTGATTTGAGGTTCTTGAAAATCAAATCAAGTGCGATTAGTTTGCAAACTTTCGGTGCATTGAGGTTGCGCAACAAAGTTATAACTGAGCCGACTTTCAATTTTACGCGGAACATCCAAAGAATTCGAAATTTACAAATTTTAAATAACTTTTGATGTACCTATTGGTGCCAGTACCCGTTTTTCTATCGGATCTTTTTTTTCGAACTGCGGTTCTCCGTACCGACTTCTATCCCCAATCCACTACAATTGAAATTTTGTTTTAACGACAATCCGTTCCCCAGTTTTGAATGCACATACGGACATATTCTCTTCTTTCTAGAGCTGTATTCCCCGCCACCCGGCTTTGAAGGTTCCTTTCGTATTAAGTCATGCCCACATTCCGAAAAATGATTTATTTTGAAAATTTCATTGAAATTTGTCGAATGGTTTCGGAGATTGACAACATCACGAGAGTTTACGTTGACGAGACGGTCGCATTTTGGTAGTTCAAAGTTTAAACTTAACAAAAAATAAAGAGAAGCACCTGATAATTGGTTTAAGTTGTTGGAGGTCCAAGCCAAGGGGACGTGGAGTGTAGTTGTGCATTAATTTGTTGAATATTTTTATCAGCATAATGCAAGATTGCACTAAGTGTAAAAATGCAATTCGTGGCGAGAGTGGAATTGGTTGCGCGGGAGTTTGCGGTAAGGTCTTCCACACCACAGTAAAATGTAGCGGGTTGGACTCATACAGCAGCAATGTACTTGATACTAACCCATTAGTAAGATATATGTGTGATGACTGCGTTACATATATACACAACGTGGACCTGGCACTAAGAGATATTCAAGAGCAAGTTAAAGCGAACGGAATGAATTTAAAGGAATACAAAGGAGAATTTGAACAATCATTAAAAATAAACGAAACAGAAATAAAGACCCTGCTGGAGGCGATCGAGGGCAGGTACAACGAGCGACTGAAAGCTATATTAAAAGCGCAAGAGACATGCGAACGAAGTGTCAAAGAAGTACAAAAAATGAGAGAATTTGCAGAGTCGTTCAAAGAGCAAAGCGAGCAAATTAATAACAGCGTAAAGAAGATTGCAATGCAAGTGATAACGAAATGGTTATAAAAAGCGTATACGAGATGAAAAGCGACATCCAAACTGGAGTGAAAGAAATAAACGTATCAAAGAAGAATGAAAATAAGCTTAACTACGCTGATCAGTTGAAACAGGCAATTTACATCAAGCCTAAGAGCAAACAAGAAAATGCTAAAACAAAGAGAGAAATAAAAGAAAAAATAAACCCTGCCTCCCTTTCCCTTAAGATTGATAGCATGTCCGATAGGAGAGAAGGCGCAATAACAATCAACTGTAGAGGCGAAGAAACAGTACAGAAAATAGAAACGGAGGTAAAGCAAAAGTTAGGCGAGAAATATGACGTGAAAATTTTTAGTAAGAAACTCCCAAAAGTTATGATAACGGACATAAGTGAAAAATGGAATAGGGAAGATTTGCAAGAAGCACTCAAAAAGCAAAACAACTTTGTAGGAACAGTAAAATGCGTAAAAGATTTTAAAAACAAAAACAGAGAGGAATATTATGCAATTATTGAACTCGATGAGATTGATCACAAATATGTATTGGAAAATCGGAGGATTAACTTAGGATGGGAAAAGTGCCGAGTATTTGAGTATTACGATGTGTTTAGGTGCTACAACTGCTGTGGATATTATCATAGCGCAAAAGTATGCAGGAATGAAACCAAATGTGCAAAATGTGGTGGCGCACATGAAACTAGAGGATGTAATGCAACTGAAGTGAATTGCATTAATTGTGTACGATATAATGATAAGTACTCTCTTAATCTTGAAATCAATCACGATAGTCGAGACGCTAACTGTGCGGTATATAAAAAGCTTGTACAGTCCGAAAAAAATAAATTCGTGGTTTAGCAACCAACGAAAATCACAGGTGTTTATTGTAACATACAAGGGCTTACTGGCAACTTAATAGAGGCACAACAAAACTTCATTGGAAAAAAATTTGACTTTATTGTATTTTCTGAAACACATGTAACTGATGAAATTGAGGACGACGAAATTTTGTTAGCGGAATATCACACACCTGTTCGATGTAATAGTCAGTCAAGACACACAGGTGGAATATGCATATATGTCAGAAAGAATTTTGAAGTCAAATTTATTAAGAAAGCTGTCCTACCTACGCATATTTATTTGCTTGTGGTAAAAATTACAAACAACAACCAATCAATCCACCTGGCTGGAGTTTATCGGTCACCCAGTTCATCTGAGCGAGTTTTTTGTAACGCGTTTAAGGAATGGTTAGAGGAACTTACGCTTTCAGGGATAACATTCATTCTAGCAGGTGACATAAACATTGACTGGTTTGATGAATCGAACACATATAGTAGAGAAATCAAAAATACAATCGAAGTAGAAAATCTATGTGAACAAGTTGTTACAGAGCCTACAAGGTTGACAAACACTACCCGAACCCTAATCGATTACGTCGTAACAAATACATGCACAACCGTTGTAAAAACAACTCCGGAACTTAAAATAAGTGACCATGAAACGCTATTAATCCATTTCAACTTCAAAAGAACTGTTGTAGAAAAAAATGAGGTGAAGAAAATTCAACTCCTAAAATATAACAAATCATTGTTCATAAATCAGCTTAGACATAGCGACCTGAAGTTAAACAGCGAAGACCCACACCTAATTGGAAGAACACTACAAGAAGAGCTAATACGAATAACAAAAATGCAAGTTCTTACTAAAGTAACAAGCGGGAGTGACATTAACTACTACAATGAAAGACTACGAAGACTGAAACGGCAAAAATTAGCACTTTATATGGAGTTTAAAATGTTTAACAATGAGTCAACGTGGGAAAGCTACCGTGCTATACGAAACCAGTATAAATCCGAACTAGTTAGAACAAAAAACAACAGCATTAAATATGAAATCGAAAGAGCTAGAAACCAAAAAGACATGTGGAGAGTAATAAAAACGCATGTTTTAAAGAAAACAAAACAGCCAATAAGGGACATTTATTTTAACGATAAATGCATAAAAGAAGATGAGAATATCGCTAATGAATTCAACAATTTTTTCGTAAGAAGTGTTTTGGATATCAGCCAATCGATTCCGCATACACAGTGTAGTCAGAGTATAGAAAACACAAGCACAGTATTTCAGTTTGAACGAGTAAGCGAACAAACCATTATTAAGGTAATAAGATCACTTAATCAAAAGAAAGATTTTAATTACATCAGCGCAAAAATGTTATTGGATGCAAAGGAGATAATCGGACCCGTCCTTGAGCGAGTAATAAACCTATCGTTAAGCAGTGGAGAATTTCCCGAGACCTGGAAAGAATCTATTATCACACCTATCGAAAAGGTTAAAGGAACCGACAAATGCGAAAACTTTCGGCCAATAAACTCACTACCTGTGCATGAGAAGATTTTGGAAAAGATTGTCCAAATCCAGCTTGAGAACTATTTCGAAAGTAATAAACTGTTTCTCGAAAACCAGTCAGGATTTCGTAAAAAACATTCCTGCGAGACAGCGCTTAATAGCATACTGATATCATGGAAAGAGGAGCTGGCAAAAAAAAACTATGTGGTTGCTGTCTTCCTGGATTTCAAAAGAGCGTTCGAAACAATAGACAGGAGTATTCTTGTGTCAAAACTGCATAGATACGGCATTAGAGGTAAAGAACTGGAGTGGTTTAAATCGTTTTTAAATAAAAGGCATCAGAGAACGATAGTGAATGGAGTATCATCCAGAAGCGTTGAAACAATCTTAGGAGTCCCCCAAGGATCAATACTGGGAGCACTTCTGTTTATAATTTACATCAACGACATAAACCAACAACTTAAATACGCCCAAGTAGCCCTATTTGCCGATGATTCCCTTCTATTTTTATCTGGGAAAGACGTGGATGAATGTGAACGACAAATGCAAGAGGATGTAAATAGACTAAGTATATGGCTAAGGGCAAACAAGCTTAAATTAAATGTTAGCAAAACAAAATGCATGGTTCTGAAACACAAAGTGAATATAAATATTGTTATTGAGAATGAAATAGTTGAACAGGTAGAAAATATTAAATATCTAGGAGTAATTATTGATTATAAATTAATATTAAGCCCTCATGTAGAGTATATTGTTAAGAAAGTAGCAAAAAAAATAGGTTTCTTAGGCGGAATCAGGAGTAAAATCTCTACAATGTGTGCAATTCATATATATAATGTTATGATAAAACCTCATTTTGAATACTGTTCATCAATTTTGTATCTTTCGTGTGATTCCATGATTACTAAGCTACAGCGTATGCAAAATAGGGCCATGAGAATAATCATAAAATGTAATGTTTATACCCCAATTAGAGCGATGTTGGATGCATTAATGTGGCTAAATGTAAAACAAAGAATATTGTTTAATGTGTTAATCTTTATTTTTAAAATCAAAAATGATCTTTTACCACAGTACTTAAAAAAATATCTGCGATTTGTAAGGGATTCACAACCCTATAACTTAAGAAGTGGTGACGACTTCAGAATGCCCGCTTATCGGGAAAATGTTACACAAAACAGCATTGTGTATAAAGGCTGTCAGTTGTATAACTCAATGCCAGCAAATTTAAAAACAGAATGCAACTTGCAACGATTTAAAAGGTTGACAATTGAATATATAAAATCCACTTATCCACGTGTATAATGTATTAGGTTAAGTTTAAACATGTATAAATTTGTATTATCGAGTTTGAATGGCAATTTCTGCTAAATAAATGAAATCAATCAATCAAAAAAAAAAAAAAAAAAAAAAAAAAATCACCAATTATCGAAAGTATCCTATCTTTTAAGATGGAACCAACATCACACATCCACAAAATGTCATTAAAATCGGTTGAGCTGTTTTGGAGATCAACAACAGCGCTACCTGTATCGGGTCCAAAAGTATCCAGTCTTTTAAGACTAACTAAACCTGAAAAACAGAATAAAACGAAAAAAAAGAATCATGAAAATCGGACCATCGGTAATCGAGTTATAGCGACATCGAGTTTCACCCCGAAGGAATTATATATAGAAGATATACGTAGTCACTTGTAATACATATATACCTACCTATTCCTTTTATCAAGTGACTGAAACAACCAAATAAGGAGCACAAAACCCAGATTTATTGAAGGCAAGAGTGAGATTGACATTCGTATTGCGCTATTGTTGTAGCTTACAAAAGTTTTTTGTCGATCTATCGGCATTCGTCTGTTTTTTCCGTCTTCTTAACGCAAGCCGTACTAGCTTACCATTCTAAAAATGTTTCCATTTAGCATTTCGGAAGCGGTATGTACAGTACAAAAAATGATTCCGATATTCTTTGCCATGCGTACATAGCGTACATATTTGGTCTAAAAAAACTATTTCGAGTTCCATATGAACTCATTAAAAAGTTTAAGTTACAATTAGATGGAAAGTATACATTGGTAGTAAAAATTCATATTTTATATAATGTGTTCAATTTTACATATTCAATTACATTTTTTTTTTTTTTGAATTACCTATAACTTTTCCAATTTTGTATACTTTGTAGCATTAAATTAAATCTTCGACACGCTTTATAGGCAAGGCTATTTTGGGTTACACTTGCAAGTTATTGCGGCAATACAAAATCATCCCTGCTTCACACTTCAAGTGGGAAATAACTTCACATAAAAAAGTGAAATTATTTCCCAATCAAGGTGAAGTTATTGCTCGTGAAGTTATTTCCCTGCACCTAAATGTACAGGGTAAAAAACAAAGAAAATTTATCGAAATTTGTCCGAGAAACTAGACAGATTGAAGTTTTCACTAATTTAACATACTCAGTTATGGTAAAAACTTTACATAGTCGTCAGTAGTCAGGCGGAGGGGGCTGAGCATAAGATAATCATAGAATTATTTAACAAAACAGATATTTAGCATGTTAAGCTAAGAAACAAGTAAAATAAACTGCCAATAACATAAAAATAATCACAAAATGCAGAATACCTGAAACGGATTAATATTTGTATCGCTTTTCCAAAATCAATATCACAATTTTTTTTCTTTTGAAATACCACTGTGCTCGGCGCTTATCAAAAACTGTACTCAAGCACATATTTTTTACGTGGGAAGCAGCACATGGATTATTGCAAGTTTTTATGTGTGTTCAAAGAAGAAATGTTAGCCAAAGGAATGATATTTTTCACTTGCAAGAAAGCCCAAAGGATTAACTATTGCGCTGTACTTTGTATTTCACAGGTTGACTACTAGAGGAGGCTGAACTTACATGCCACTATCCTACTACCAATTGAATGTCAAAAGACAATCCCAGCAAACCCAGCCTTTGTAGGTATCTACTCTTAGCATATGAATTGTCAAATTGTTGAAAATGACATCAGTCTCAATCGTTTGATTGGAAAACACTTTTTTGTATTAAAAAAAAAAAGAATAATTCACGAGAAACCGGTATTGGAAAAAATAAAACCGGTCAAAATATCGATGAACCTCATCAATAAGCGTTTTATTACACTTCCTCTTCCTGCTTTAGATGGCATTTTCTCGAATCCGTCTGTCCCTCGTGTCTTTGAGTTTGCTTGTGTTGATAATGCTGAAATTGTCGCTCGTTAAATCTAATGTTGTGACGAAATACATCCCAAGTTTGTCAAAATAATTCTCCCAATCGTTTTTCCTTCGTTAGTCCATGACTTTAATTTTGTTATTACCACTAGTATTCACCCCGAACAATGAAGAACTTCAAAAATTATACCCATTCCAAAAAGTCCTAATAGTAACGATTATCGGCCGATTTCTATTCTACCATATTTGTCTAAGATATTCGAGAAGGTACTGCAAAAACAAATAAACTCACACATTTTTACGAACAACTTGCTCAACCGTATGCAATCTGGATTAAGGAATCATAGCTGCTTGCCAACGATTATTAAAGTTGTGGATGATATTAGGAAATCGCTGGACGGTGACATCTATTTATTAACTTATTTACTCGTATTCCCTCCGAAATTCATGTATCTTGTAGCTTCTTCATAAGACTATTTTGTCTTAAAGTGTAAAATTCCAAGTAAATAAATCTAAATCTAAATCTAGAGACGTGCTAAATCTAAAAACTTAAAACAAGAGATTATTTTTCAGCTGAGGTCAATTTTACGTAGAATGCAAAAATGTTTACTCGGATTAGGTACTCGATAAAGCGAGGGTCATTGTAACTTATTTTCGGAAGCGAGGTGGCCTAAGCGCGATCTCCATCTGACTACATAAAATGCAACAATAGGTATATGTGGTAAGTATATTATATTATGCTAAATTTTAGCTTCCATACAAATATGTCTACAGAAATTAGATTTGGTTAGACGCTTTGGTAAAGCAGTAGTTTTGCTGTTGGCATTCTATGCATAAGCATCTCGCTTAATGTATAACAGTACTAATTAATTAACTCAAATATTGACTGTTTTAGCTTATGTCTTTTTCTTTTTACTAGTCTCGCTTGTGGTCGGAAATCCACCCTACTTTTTGTGAGTATGTTAAAAAACGTACCACAATTTTCGATATGTTGTTTTGTTTTCATAAACAAGAAGTGGCATCTTGAAAACAAGTTTTACCAATGATTTATGTATGTCGAAAAAAAAAACCTTTTCCATAGTTAAATCATCGAACAAAATTATACAGTTGCTTACTTCTAGGGGTATGTAAATTGCATTACTTAGATATCTAAGTCCCATTTTATTCACTCGAAGTTGAACACAACTTGGGGATTTTTATATGGGAAACTTCCCAAGTTGTGTTCAACTTCGAGTGAATAAAATGGGCCTAAGATGGTTTATATTCGAATACGTTACTATGGTATTATGGGCGACAAATTGAATGCCACCAAAATGCTTCCATTTAATTGAGAGGTATTTTGTATGGGAAATTGTTAACTTAATTTTACCAGCCTTAATGAGGACATAATACCCAGAATTTTTTTGGTTTGTGCTCATCTATGGCACAGTACCTCTCCTTATTTCAATTCTCCCATAACGTTTAATTTGTGCGAATACTCTGTTATAACTCCTGTGACGTGGTCCTAATTATATCGGATCTATCTTCCCTTTCATTTAGGATATGATGCTACATAATGACACAAAATCAAATCATTAAATTGATTGTCCTATCATTAGACAATATAGGACCACGGTGATTGTCGAAAGTGCCTAGCGGAGATATCCGTAGAATCGATTTAACAAATAAGGCACTTAGTAGTCTTAAGTATGGCAAAGCTGCAGGATCGGACGGGATTCCAATCGAATTTTACAGATATGGCACTAACGAGCTTAGCATTCAACTTACGAAAAAGTTTAACGAAATTTTGAGAACTGGAGTTTCAGATGGCATTTTTCAAAGAAGCGCTGATCTTTCCCATCCATAAAAAAGGCTGTACGACGGACCCAGCGAACTACAGAGGCATTTCCTTTCTAAATTCGTCTTACAAAATTTGTACAGCTATATTACATAGCAGAATTAATACACGGATAAGGACAAATAACTTACTCAAGGAATATCAAGCTGGTTTTCGGCCTGGGTATTCCACTATAGATCACGTGTTTGTTCTAAGCAATATTGTCCAGTACATGTTCTGCAGGAACAAGAAACTGTATGTCTTCTGTGTTGACTTCAAAGTAGCTTTTGATTCGGTGGACCGCAATGCCCTATTCTATAATCTGTACAAGATGGGAATGTCTTTGAAGTTCGGAAGAGTAATACAAAACTTATACGAGGACATCCAGGCTTCGGTTTGGGATGGGGAGGTGCTATCGGAATGGTTTCAGTCGTGGTTAGGAGTAAGACAAGGATGTGCTCTGAGCCCAAGTTTATTTGCCCTGTTCATCGAGGGTATAGTGGATATTTTACCAGGAGGTTCGGAGTATGCAGGACAGCTGATCAAAGCGCTTCTGTTTGCCGATGACATTGTCTTGATGGCGAGCTCACCCGAATCATTGCAACTCATGATAAATCGGCTGTTTGCGTACTGTAATATGTGGAATCTGACGATCAACCTAGGGAAGTCGCAAGTAATGGTATTTAAAAGAGGTTGAGGTAGATATTGGTCTAACGAAAAATGGCACTCCAACGGGGAAGCTATTGAGGTGGTGAAAGAAGTACCTCGGAGTATACCTTACGAGAAACCTAAAGATGGAAAATCCCCTATGAGAAAAATTGTCGAAATCAAATTAGCCGTCAACGTTGCTTGGAAAAAATGCTTTAGTAACAAATGTATAGCTTATAGCACATAGTGCTAAATTTAAAGTATTCGAAGCTGTTTCGGAGTCCATTATGTTCTACGCTGCGCAAGTATGGGGAGGAAAATGTTATGATATCGTGGAGAAATTACTAAGGTATTATCTAAAAAGAACTTTTCATCTTCCACCGAACACTCCAAATTATATGATCATGTTGGAGACAGGCTTATCACCACTATTCGTGAAGGCACTAAAATTACAAATCGATTATGTGCTCAAAGTATTGAACAAGAAAGCAGCCCTACAGTCAAATTCGTGGAAAAATTGGATGGTATCAGGATTGGCTGGAACTAGCTAGAGGATGTGGAATTGATCTAAATCTAGATGAAGTAATGAGTTGGAAGCCCAAACTCTAGTATTTGATCAAATGTGTGGATGAGCAGTTACGACAAAGGTTTATAGAAGAAGCATCAGGCTCACCCTATAGAGCAGTTTATAGTAGATTATGCTACAACCTCGAGGGGAAAAAATATTTTCGGGATGAGCATATGCGTGAAGAACTCCTCAAACTGAATTATGTACCACATATAGATGACCTACCTATAATCTGCGGCTTGTGTAATTTAGCGGAGAGAGAGGATATCTTTCATTTTGTTGGGAGGTGCCCAATTTTAAGGGAGACGAGAAGATCAACATTTGGAAGGACTATCTTATCCCAAAAACCATGCCTTACAAAACCCTAATGAAGTTGACGTCCTAAAACTAACCAGGTACTGCAAAATAGCTTTTCAATACAGAGAAAGGATTTTAACTTAAAGTTTCTAAAATGCAAAATAATTACTGTGCTACCTACTGTTTTTTGAGTTGCGTAAATTATCACTTACAAGTTTTTTTTTTTTTGTTTTTGGTTTGCCAATCAGACAGACGGCAATGCCATGTTAACTGATTTTTGTAAACAAATTTACTAAATTGTAAATATTTTTTTTATCTTTCGCTGGAAATAAAAATGATCTAATCTATCTACTAACTTATGTATACCAAATCTATAAACCCATGTAATGACAACTCGACTCCCAAGTATGCACTGCAACCCTTTAAGACATTTACTAAAATAAACAATCAACATAATAATGACTAAACACCAAATTGCTTGGTTGGTTTAGCGAAACCCGGATAACTAAATGTGTACACCCGGTTTTTCATAACTACACTACAGGACATTGAAATGGCTACATAATGATATATACGTATAAACATGACACATTTTGGACGAAGCAGAGCAAAGTTTAATTAAAACCCATCTCAATACTTGTCATTCTGTGCGAAATTGTCCAATAAAAACGTAATCATCGTGCGTAAATTGCATTCTGTCACTTCGTGTAGTTTCCCAACCGTTATCGTAGGTACAAAGAAAAGCCCTTCAGCAGCACCTACAATAGCAAGCTACATCCTTTACTCTCAACTCACTACCAGTCGCGCGCCGTGTAAACACAACAATTGACATTCAATTATAGTGTCAAGGGTGACTTTCATATTGTTTAATTCACCACCGTCATGTCTACACGAACTCCAAACACTTACCGCTAAGAATCATTAAGAGGAGATTAGTGATTAGAGACAGTTGTCGCTAGTAGGTAGGTATAATATGCTTATTGTGTGTCTCTGGGAGCAAACGTCATGACATCATTTGGATAGATGGATACCTAGTGCAGGTTTCCTAAAGATGTTTCATTTTTAAAATAGAGAACACTCATTAAAGTAGTGAGCTATAACGTTAGGCGTCATTTAAGAATGAAATATAATTTATGCTGTTAGTGGTTATTGCTGGTTGAACATTTTTTAAACCGGTTTTCTTTTATTTTGTTGTAGGTATGTAGGTATAATACCCACCAACATTCGTGAGCCGAGTTGAGCTGTGAAAAAATGTCGAAGGTAGAAATGGTTAATTAGCATGAAGATGAACAGTGTGCGGTACGCGATTAACTCGAAAATACATACCTATAAAGTATGAAGAAGCGAGAAGGAAAATATTTATCAGCTTTCTCTTGTGGAAAATTCGTTACCAAGGTTGAGAAACAAATCTTGGCAATGAATACAAAAGCGTAAGAAATACATTGCTTTTGACGCTTCAGCCTGAACGTATTGGTTGATGACACTTGTACGTAAAGTTATAGTTATTAGAAAAGGTTTTTATAAGGTAGGTACCACCACTGAGAAATTTCCAATGTCACAGATTAACGAAGTAAACTATAAATGCTGCCATGTTTACGCATCATCAAATTTCAGTTGGCAGACACCTGATTAAATACTATTTAAAAAATAAAATGGTTTTTGTTTATCTTTGAAATTTGGCCTTAGATAAACTAAAATGGAAAGACATAAAGTAGTTTGGTAGTTAAAAAATCATTAATTTTACATATTCAAACGCTTTATAGTAGAGCTCGGTTTTCTGAACAAAAAAAAAAAAACAGACTATAGGTACCTACCTACCTAGTTGGTGTTTCGTTTGCGGAATTAAGTATACGGATACCGTAATAATTTAGTCGCAGATTTTTGCTAAAACTTGGATTTCTCTACATTGGTAGTGGTAAACTTAATCAAGAAAGAGGTCACTTACAGAGAAGTTAAATTTTGACAACTTATAGGTGCTGGTAGATATACCTATAAAAAAACCTACCTAATTGCAATCCTTACAAACAGAGTTTCGTAACTGTTTATGTAGGTAATTCTTCACATACCTATACTGAATTGAAACGATACCTATAACAATGCAACAATGCAAAACCACCAATATGTACGGGGTAGTTAAGGTCGTTAAAAGCATAATTTCACAAGATTATAAGACTACACAACTGTTAATTATTGACTTACCTTTGGCAAATCCCGGATATGATTCGCGTCCAATAGCAACTCCTCGAGGCTTCGCGAGTATCGAAGAATTTCTTCGGGCACAGTTGGCAACGAACAGTGCCGTTTGTCAACAAACTCCACCTGGCGATTACAGCCCTTGAATATTGGAATGCACTTAAACATGATCCTGCTACGCTGCTATCCTGCTTATTATTCTTTTAAATTTATTTTTGAGGCGAACGAAATTGGATAACGCGCTCGAAAACAATATTTTTCTGTTTGTCGATTTCGGGAAACATGTAGATATGCGGACAAAAATATGATAAACAAAACTCCACTAGCGGGATTTTATACGCTCACAGGCTGAAATCTCGTTTTAAATTTATGGAGTAATTCACTTATATCAATATAAAACACTTTCAAATGAAATTAAAGAAAAGCGAAATTACTTCTCTTCTCAGAACTCACAAGTCTAGGGTAGGTATTATTTTATTTTGACAACAGCCAAATAACACTGTATGTACACATATCTCGCTCTAGGATCCTAATCCGATTAGAACATTGCACGCGTTGGAATGGAACAGATGGATATATATTAAACACAAACGTATATCGTTCGCTGGAGAAGTGTTAAACAAAAATGACAGCAAGCAGGCAGCGACGAGCGAAATACGAAACTAGTTTTTGTTATTTCTTGTTTGTCGTAATTATTATTCCTGCACTTTACTTTGAAATTAGTAGTTCAGCGGAGCGCTATCTTCCTCTAGCACTTATTAGTTTTTAGCAGTAGAACAAGAATGACAAAGAAAACATATTTCGCATAGAAAGCATTTTATAAGGTGAGTTAACAGGTGCAAAAAGAAAAACCAAAATGGATTCTTATCCGCGGAATTGATTTTTCTTGAATGGCCTTCTACGTGCTGGGTTTTTGTTGAATGCAGAGCTGGCGCACAAGATTTGGATACATTTTTCAATTGCAAGCGACAGAAAAACAATTTCCCAACTGATGGGTCATTGAATATACGGTATTCGTATTAACACGACGACGGACATTAAGCGACCGCGAAAGCGACACACCGACGAATACGATGACACGCCCAAATTAGATGGAATTTTTTTAGTTTTTTCTGTTTGTTTTTTTTTTGTGGTGGTTAGCAGCAGCAGTTGAGGTTAGTAAGATTTTTTAGAATTGTTTGTTTTTTTTTCTTTGATATTTATATTGGGCGCAGCAAACTAGGGACGAAACGCGCTAAAATTTAAGGAATGAACCGAAACGCGGCAACAATTTTCTAAATGTATGCATACGTTTATATACTCAGGTATATAACTACATTAAAAAAGAAAACATAAAAAAGCGACGACGGAATTTCAACTATACTACGTGCAACTACACGGAACAACACGGTCAACTCAACTGAACAGCGAATGAACGAAACAAGAAACAATGAGTAAATGCAAAGCAACGAAGAATTAAGGAAGATTGTGAAAAATGGAAAAGAAATATTTGACATTAGCCTTTGTGGATGCGTTCATGAGCGTTGATAGTGTTTTGTCTAGGTTTTGTCGACTCGACTGTAAAGTTTCTAGAATTTTAAGGTTTCCGTTTTATTCGTTGCGAAGTTTGCCGACAACTTCAGTGTCAATTGTAAATGCAAAAAATATAAACCATTTATTTATGACGTCTTTGAAAATTGCAGGAAAACTAATGTTGTTTTCCATTTAGCATTTCAGATTTTGATCTGATATTTCAGATTTCTCGCGGCAAATCGAACATGAAATCCGAATTTTGTTGTTTTTTGTATGTATTAAGTTGGCAACAAAATTTAATAATTCAGTTAAAAAAACAATCCTATAACGATTGACAATTTGTAACCGACGCTGTGTGTTATAAACATTGGTGTTACTGAAACTGTGTTTAAAATCTGAGAAAAAATTGAGATTTCTCAAAAGTGATTGAACATAAAAACCAATCTCCATTAAACAAAAAGGATTTTTTGTCAAAAAGATTGATCTGTTTGCCAAATCGAAAGCGACATAAATTAAAAATTTTTGTTTTTTTTTTGTATTTAAAACTTGATTTTGTGCGGTTTTTTCCGCAATGGCGGCATGTCGGTGTCGGAAAGGGTTCAAGTATTCTATAAATGTGTGAGTGAAATCGCGAACTGACAACTTCCTATATTTGCTGTTCTTATATCGCTTTGCTCCTGGAAATTTCAGGCGAGCTTTCCCACACGCAACCTTTTTAGCAGAGATGAATGAATAAAAGAGATGGCTATCTTTAGTACGTCTATCCCCCCCAAAACCCATTTGTTTACATTGTTGTTTTTGTAATTGCAACTCCCGAGCCCCGACCCCCGTCTAGGAATACGTGTGGCCAACAAAAAAGCATGTTACTAATGGCCGACCACCAATCATCTTGCTCTTATGATTATAGCGGTGTTTAATTGTTTTGTGTTTCGTTTCATTTTGAACTAATTTGGTTTTTGTGGTGTTGATTAAACTGAAAAAAATAGTGAAATACACATACCGAATTCTTGCATTTAAGTCCACTTCATGAACTCACATAAATCCTAGAAATGAGGCAGGCATGTGTGAGTGTGACTTCATGTTTTTTTCTGGAGGACAGCTTGTAGCTGTAGCCTGTAGGCAGCCGCCTTTCCACCCACTGGAGTTATATTTCTCTGTATTCGATTACTTTGGGAACAACAGTGAAAGCCATTCTGTGATTTTCCTCGATTCAGCCTGCAGGTACGCAACTATCTATGAACAGGCTGGCACACTAGTTACCTATTCCTGTTTCGGTTTAATAAAATGATGAACTTAGTACTTAAGTACCTACTGGATGTTGACCGGAAGTTTTATTGAGATTGCCTATCCTGCAATCTCAATATAGAATCCCTGTATTCAAGTCCAGAAATGTCGTAATTCTAAAATGCCATTGGCCTATTATTGTGGTTGCCCATTGTATATTTTGCACAATCAAACAGCTACCAAGATACTATTATAGTTGTACCAAGCTGAGTTTTAATATTAACCCACATTTAGGTACATCAGTAGTCAGATCGTAATGAATGAACCAGAACCTATAGTTAATCCTGATATGACTTCAGCCTGTAGTTATATAATTTTTTGATCCATTTTTCCGTTTTGGTTTTATCGTCTCCAAGAAACTGCAATTAAATGTAGTCAACCTATGATTTGGGTTTTTTTTTTCCCCGCAAATACAACTCACATTTGGATGAAATATCAATGATTGCTCCGGCTGAACCGCGTCCACATTTCTCTCAACTGATATCGTCTCGTTCTTTAAATCAATGATAACCTTTTCAGGAATCTTTTTATCCGCAGTCCTGTAAAACGTTTCGGCTGTAAATGAATCCATTTCAATTAGTTCAATGGCTGTTTTTCTAGAAGCATTTGCTTGTATATTCTCTTCAATTGACTGTGGTTGGGTCGGCCAACAAACGTTGGTGCTACTCGACTTTAAAGAACCACGACTTCTGGAACTGTTTTTGCTAGTTGAACTGCTGCTGCTGCTACTCCGGCGAAACCTCTTCTTTTTGGATTTTTTCTTCTTTGACTTGGATGCTTTAGAATGGGATTTTGATTGCCGACTTTGATAGCTGTCTCTACCGCCATCGCTGTCTCTGGATTTGGAACGAGAATTATGATGTGAGCGTTTTGAATATGAACGCTGCTCAATTTCGCTCATGATATGAGCAAAATATGTGACAAAAATAAAGAAATAATAGCAATCAGTTATTTCAGTAGCAAACAGATTTTATCCTTTTTTATAATTTATACAATACAAAACAGTTTGACAGTATACTCGATCAACTTTAACTGGACTGCACTGGAACGTATGTTGACTTCCAATAGAATCCACTTTTGTCCCAAGGGTCGGGTTCAGAGCGTAAGTTGTACATTTTTATACGTATAACACGGCGAAATGATTTTTAGTATTTTGGAAAAAATTTCTTAGTGCACACGAAAAGGTTTTAACTGGTTTGAACGTTTCGCCTTACAGAATCTGACCCCCGATCATTTGACTGTGGTATATAATTGGAATAGTCATATTATTTTATGTCGTTTTTGATTTGCCAAACAGATCAATCTTTTTGTGAAAAAATCTTTTTTTTCTTGATCGGAATTGCTTTTAATGTTCGATTTGCCATAAAAATCAATCTTTTTCTTAACTTCAGATCACTTTTGAGATATCTCAATTTTTTCTCAGAATTTACACCTAATTTAATTTTTAGCTTAATATTATTCTTTTAACCCGTATGGGATCGAGTTTTTATGTTAAATTATTTCGAAATGAGTAAAAATCAATTGAAATGGATTTCCATTCCAAGGCAAATAAAAAAATGGAGGACATAAAAACGTCACTTGCTCTTTTTTGTGTTCATATTCGTGCGATTTGAATATGTGTAGCCTTCGACACTTTCCTAAGCATTTCCAATCACTTATAGGTACGTAGGTACATAAATAATTTACAAAAATAAATTCACCCGATGTACAATGCCTTTCTTTGCTATAGTAAAAAATCACGAAAACGTAGATCTGAAGCAAATCCGAGAAAAAATCTAGATTCGCAAGAGTGCTCTGAAATCTGAAAAAGATAGCTTTTTTCGTACCAAAAGAACATAAAAATTGCTCTGAGAGCAAAAAATAAGTGTTTTGAGAGCACCCAATCGAATACCACATAAGAGTTCCGAGAATGTAAGCAGCTAAGAAGATATGTAAAGAAGTTTCCTTAATTTAATTGGTTATATCGCCACCTAGCTTAGACCTGACCCACCAATACTATTCTCTAGCACTGTTCTTGGCATCCAGTTGCCCATTCAAAGTTAACTAAGATCTTCTGCTTGTACGCGGGGAGTTGCTTCTCTACTGCGTCGAAGGCTTCTTGTCATGTCTAAGCCATTTGAACTAACTGATATGCACTTTTCTGGTGCTGTAAAGCTTGTAGAATTTGCTACTGCCTGGTGTTTAGCGCGACGTTGCACGACTGGAAATATGAAGGTCTTATAGTCACCTTATCATTCATTTACAGAGCAGTAATAGCGATATATATAAGGTCCGTATCTACAGCTAAAAGTAACAGTTGTCTTTGGTTAAGGTACGACCGATTCGTGAGCTTGTGAGCTTCGCACAATTTGCTTAAGTTTAATGATAAAAAATTGCTGTAATGTTGTTTCCGATCTTTATGGAGCTGCAAGTGTTCATTTCAAACCATTGCCATAGTGCGAGTACTTGGTCATTTATGGACTTACCAGGGCTATCACTTAGTTGAAGAAGTTAGAAGAAGAAGAAGAAACTTTTAACTCAAGAGGATTAGATCTCACAAGTAGTTCTTATTTAAGAAATAAATAAATAACTCCGTTTTCTATACAAGTCATGAGGATTTCTTGCTCTGCCGTCCAAATTTTATTTTCAAATACATAAGAAAAGTCATATCACCTCTCTAAAAACTATTATACTTTGCTAGGTACCCAACAAAATTCGTTTCGCTCTTTTGCTCCACAAATGTAATATTCTCGCCCACATTGCCTGGAATAAAAACAATAGATCCCCGCTTAACCAGTAAGCTTTCGCCATTGACAAAACGAAGTTGTCGTTCTCCGCTCAAAACCAATAGGATAGCACCAAAATTTTCCATTTTCAGTTGGTACTGCTTCGTTGCTTTCGGAATAGAAAGCTTTTCGACAGCGAAATCCTTAACCGGAGGAGTGAATCGTTCAAGACAACTGTCCACTTGTTGTGGTTTGAATAACTTCTTTTCCGGCGGTAGTCCTTCATAGTTCAGCATCTTGATCAGACACGAGACGTCTTTGTACTTTGGAGTGAGTCCCGCCCGAATCACATTATCCGAACACGCCATGCATTCGATGCAATCCCCGTCAAGATAAGCATGGATTTCATTAGCTGCAAGGAATATTGCCTCTCCTGGCTGCAAACGAATCAAATTTAAAAAGAACAGTGAAAGCACACCAACATCACCAGGGAAATCGCTATTGATTTTAGCGAATGTGTCCAGGAGCCCATTGTCCTGAAGAACTGAATAAAAATTTGTTTTAAAGTGTACATAAGAAGCTCAATTACCTACCAGGGGAATAGTGCTTGGAAATGCTTTCAATACAGGCAGTAGTAAGTTCTTCAGGTGATGTCATAAGCAACTCATAACACTTACGCAATGCAACAGCACCGGAAGGTAGCTTTGCTATGTTTTCACGACCGAGAAGTTCGATTAGAGGTGGTAGCTTGTTGCAAAGTTCATGAATTTCGGAGTATGGTCGAAACCCACAAAGCGCCAAGAATGGAGTGAGTGCTATAGCCAGTTCGGGTTTATGATTGGGATCCTTGTATATCTCTGGCCGTTCAGCATGTAGTCGTTCAGCTTCTTCCTGGAAAATACAAGTGATAAAGCCTCGTTTGATTAAATACAATTTACCCACCTTGTTAGGATGTACTTGTATGCTTAACGCTTTACGAATGCTGAGAACTTTGAACAGAAATGTGAGCTGTTCGTGCCCACCTGTTAACTCAGTTCCATTGGCAGTGAGGAATTTTCCCAGATCGTCTTGGGTGGACTTGATTTTTGAGGGTCCACTAGTGTGGTCGCCCATCCATAGCTCTGAATATGGTGTATTTTGATCGGCACTAAAAAATTCTGAATTCAAGGCTGCCAATTTGGCTACTTCAGAGTTACTTCCTAGTTTACCCCAATCGTAGGTCTTAACACTGCCTACCAACTCCATTCCAATCGATTTGGTGTACAGCACTCTGTGAATCTGGAATCGTCTTATACCCGCCAGGTCATCCGCTGAAGGTTAATTTGTCTGCTTTTATGTTACAGTTTCCCCTCATTTTAATTTTTATCTATTTGTTTTGTGATTTTCAAAGGTTGTGGAAAGAAAACTGATAAGAAAAGGAAAAACCAAAACAAACAAATGTCACTTCTGACATCATATTTGACACCATTGAGTCGGGTGCACAAAGTGATGGGCGTGTTCAAGAAGTTTGGTTATCAATCAAAAAAATAAATAAATAAAGTGCACGACTGGGTCGAACGAAGCTTTCTCGAAACTTTTTTTTAAATTCCATTGTTCGATAACATTATAGAAAAACTGAGTTTGTTATTAAGTCATAAAGTCATAAGTTTTCGAGATATGTCGAAATTTCAAACTCAAACGCATTTAGTAAATCAGAGATAAAATCCAGATTCACAAAATTTCCCTGATACACAGGAAAAAGTTTTTTAACTTTCTCCATTACGTAGTAAAGGACTATTCACATGAGAGCGAATTGCGAACCACGAACTGGCGAATAGTCGTAGATTCTGACACTTCATTCACATGAAAACTTTTTTTGGTCGCAGGTACCCGCGAATTATTTGTATTGTTGAAGCTAGGTTAAGTTCGAGCGAATTATTCGTTCGCAGGTTTGTGGATCGCGACTGTTTTATGTGGATTGTGAATAAAGTGTGACAGTTCGCGGCAAGAATTTTCAATTCGCGGAAGAATTGCTGTAATTGTAAATTTCGTTATTTTAATCAATCAAGTCTCAATTTTTTTTAGATTAGGCGTTGTATTAATTGAATATAATGCTTTTGTGGTAAAACAAATATCAATTTTCAATTTATAAATACAAATAAATTGATTTGTTCGCAGTTCGCCTATTCGCAGTTCGCGCTCATGTGAATGGTCCTTAAGAGAAAGATATTGTTTTCGTACAAAATTTCGAACTAGAGATTTTAATCAATTCTGATATTACGATGATAGAGGAACTCAAAAAAGTGGGTCGCAAAATTCTATACGGTCTGTCCGTCCTTCCACAGGCCTACAGCCTAAACGGCTTCCCGGATTACGTTCAAACCTCGGATTTGGAGTTCTCGGGCTTACAGTTCGGGGGTAACCTTATTATTAATGGTACTTCCCATATAAAATGTTCGTACCAGTTTGATTTGATCGAAAACGGCTCTAACGATTTCAACCAAAATTGATATTTAAGGTTATCATGACTGCGTACCCAGTTTTTGGCTAAAAATTCGAACAACGGTGCTTTAGAAATTTTGACATATCTCAAAAACGGTCTATACGATTACAAAAAAAAATTAATTTTTAAAGTAATGTGATCATTTATAACTTAATAACAAACTCAGTTTTTCTCTATATTATCGTACAATTGATTTTTGAAAAAAGTCGAGAAAGTTTCGTTTGACCCAGTCGTGCACTTTGTTTTGGCTCGAGGCGAAAAAATCCCACAAAGTCATTTTTTCCGGCATGTATTGATACGTGTTCTCAAGAAGTAAACAGCAAACAAAAGGCTTTCAGTAACGAGGGCACTTTTTTTTATATATATACCAAAAAAATGACAATATAGACTACGAAAATGATCACTATTTTATTAAACGAAGTGGCTATTCGCACGACGTTCGGGACACGACTCGTCGACGGCTTCGTGACACGGGTACGTAACGAAATGTCACTTCTGACATGCGAAAAATTGAACATTGAACTAGAACATTGCTTGATTATTAAATAAAACTTTTTAATATCATCCATTCATAGTTTTTACTTTAAATTACCAGAAATGCTTTCGAAGTAAGTGAATATGTTTCCATATTTTTTTGAAATTCTGTCTTTTCAATTGCGTTAAACAGAATAGCGCACTTATGTGAAGTTTCCTACAAGAGAAGAATTTCCAACAATCAAGTCAAAATTCTTTGAAAAATTTGGCTTTCCGGGTGTGATCGGATTAGTTGACGGGACTCACATCAAAGTGTCAGCTCCAAGGAGAGAAATAGAGCATGTGTTTTACTGTCGAAAAGGCGGGCATTCAATACAGCACTAATGCACAATACGGTGGAACAGCACATGATTCATACGTATGGCGACATTCAAGAGTAAAGTCAACACTGGAAAATCTGTACAACGAAGGAGAACGAAACTTTTGGCTACTTGGGGATAGTGGTTATGGTTATGCATTGCAGCCTTGGCTTATGACTCCAATTCTTACAGCCACTTCCGAAGCAGAGAACATATACAACGCAACGCACAAACAAACAAAGGCTCTTGTTGAAAGATGTATATTGGTATTCTAAAGAGCAGATTTCGCTGCCTGTCAAAAGTAAGAGTCCTATTTTATGATCCAGCTAAAGCAGGAATAATAATCAACGCCTGTGTTGTACTTCGTGATATATTAATTAAAGCAGGAATCACATATATGGAGGATATCGAATTGCAATATGATTACGAAGTGGATATAGCTGGAGAGGATCCGCACCTCGTTCCGCACTCTTTATCGAATCAAATTTTGCAAGAAGGCAGACGCATTCGAAGCAGAATAGTTAGCCCGGCATTTGATATTTAAAATTATTTTTTTTTATTTTTATTAGTCATACAGTTTTATACAAATTAAATCTTTTTACTTTACTTATTATAAAATAAAAGGGAGTATAAAAAAGTTACTGCAATCAGTTGTTCAATGGCAATAATTGTCGAATGTAGGACGGAAATTACCAAATTTGTTTATTAGTTATTGATTATTGATGGGGAATCACAAATTAAAAAGCAAAAAATTAGTAATTCAAAAGAGATTAAGTTGGAGAGATAGAAAATACTATGACATTTAATGAGCAAGATTCAGTTCGTAAAGAAACCATTTATGGCTGAATAATCAAAGGACATAATCCAATTTTTAATAAACTTCAGAAATACATTTTTCACTCTCTCGCGTCTGACAGAATCTGGAAGCGAATTGAAGAGACGAGGTGCGGTAGCATAGTAGAATCGCAAAATGGGCTCTATTATTTGTAAGAGTAGTTACAAAATGTCTGGCATTTACTCGCAAATTATAGTTTCCATTATTTCTGACAGCGTAAAAACCCGAATTATCAAAGAAAATTTTAAGGAATTTGTAACAGTAAAGATGCCTTAACGGAAGAATTCCATCATTCTTAAAGCCCGTATGACACTACATTTTTTTCAACATTTTTCAGACTTTAAAAATTAAACTAGAGCAGGACGAAAGATTACTATGCAAATTCCCGATAGGAATGAGTGCGTACACACCAGCCTAATTAATGTGGATATGTCAAAAAAAAAATGCATTGAAAATGTATTCAATTTACATTTTTTTAAGCTGCTGGCAGCTTTTTTTTTGACATTTCCACATTAAATTGTATTTGCCTCCAGCAGTGATCCCAGATTGGGGGGACAGTCGGTAATTTTGTTGATTTTTTCTAGTAAAAGGGTATTTTTTTGGGGAAAACAATATAATATATATGGTATGTTTTTTTCTTTAATCTGGGATCCCTAGCCTCCCCTCACTTTGAAGTTTGTGGCTATAAATTCGTTTGAAAATTTGTGGTTGCTTTGGAAAACAATTGTTACCCCTTTCATAATACACATTTTGTCTCTTTTACACGAAGCTGACATTTCAACATGATTTAATGCTATAAAAATGAGGAAAAAATGAGAGAAAAGTGTAGTGTCATACGGGCTTAAATAAATCAAAACTCGGAGTTCTGCGATATGATTCTAACGGCATGTTTTTGGCTTATAAGTAATGGTTCAGTTTTGTTAAAATAGGCACCACCCCAACAACTTATCCCATATTGTAGCTTTGACTTTAAAAGTCCATTATATACAAGTTTTAGTAATGGTTGATTACAATAAAGACTAAGGTGATATAATAGTCTCACCACTTTGTTAAAGTAACGTTTAAGATAAACTGAGTGACTATACCAGCTCAGTTTGCTGTCCAATATGATACCTAAGTATTTAAAGTTATCAACACACTCAATTTTAAAGCATTTATTGGAGCACGATGACAAATTATAAAAAGAATGTTGACCTGAGTCAGATAAACAAAAACGAGAGCAATTAGTAGAATGGTAAAAGAATGGCAAATTATCAGCAGCATATCCTTTCAAGTTAAACAACATAAACTTTGTTTTGTCGCTGATAATTAATTTGTGCTTAAAAAAACATCTCCTAAGTAAGTCTAGATCATAATTTACGTCACAATATATATTAAGCAAGCTTCTACTTGAGTACGATAGAGCAGTATCATCAGCAAACGCTGTGATTTTACCTTTAAAAGGTTGCTCAAATAATGAATTAACATAAATTAAGAACAATAAAGGACCCAAAACAGAGCCTTGTGGAACACCGAGTGCTATAGTTTTCTGGGAGCTGTAACTATTATTGATTCTAACCATTTGTCTACGGTTTTTTAAGTAAGAAGCAAACCATTTGTACATGTAGCCTCTAAATCCTATACGGTAAAGTTTATTTAATAATATCGAATGATCCACCATATCAAAAGCTTTAGTGATATCAATAAACAATGAAGCCGGTATTTCAGAAGAATTTAAGCTGTTGTATAATTCACCAGTTAATCTTTGTGGAGTGGGATCACTACTGCTGTTTTTAGGGATTGTGGAAAAACGCCTAGCTCGAGACTTTTATTGAAAATAAAACACAGCACATCAGAGATATGAAAAGCTATATTTTTTAACAAATAGCTTGACATATTGTCAAAGGAAGAAGACTTTGATGTTTTGAGGGAACGAATTATTTTATAGATCTCTAAAGCAGTAAAAGGTTCACAAAAAAAACTTTCAGGATGACGTATTGCTCCTTCAAGGACGGGTATGTTTGCTGACTCGATGTTGTTATTATTAGTGTCCTTAAAAGAACTTATATTACAAAAAAAAATTGTTAAACAAATTCGCAACTCCAATAGAATCGGAAATAGGTGAATTGTTGATATTTAAAACAATGTTTCTATCTTGAGCTTTTCTGCCAAGAATCTCATCGACAACACGCCATTCCTTTTTGGAGTTACCAACACTCATTGATAATTTGTTGCGATAGTAATTATCTCGACATATAGATATTTCCTCCTTAAGCTTATTACAAACCTTCACATAAAATTTTTTAAGTCTTAAATTATTCGAATGCTTTTTAACAAAAACACTCAACTTATTTTTCTTTTGAATTTTTTTTTTAAGAAGTGATGGATTCATCCATGGCTTGAGGCAAATGCCTTTATTATTCGTCTTTCTTAATATTTGCTGGCAGCTAGAAATATGGACTTGTAATTTTTTAAGAAATAAATCGAAAGCGATTGATGGATCACTAGAACTGTAGATATCTTCCCAGAATTCAAAGTTCAAATAGCTTCTTAGGACATTAAAGTCAACATTGGCAAATACTTTACACTCTGACCGATTGATTCTCGGGACGTTAGTATTAAATTGGATACTTGTTAAGCTGTGATCCGTTAAGATTAAGTCATGCACCGCAGTTTTGAAGCCTATGCAATTACTACGGTGAGTTCTAATAAATATGTGATCTAGGCACGCGTTTAATCTGGTAGGGTGAGTCAACAAAGATTCAAATCCAAATGAGGATAAAATCGACAAAAAGTAATCGACTTCTAATGAATGAGACAAAATATCGATATTAAAGTCGCCAAGTAAAACTAAATTTTTACATGTATGGAGTTCCAAGAACATAGAAAATTCCTCAGTAAAGGCTCTTGCTGTACATTTGTGAAGTCTGTAAACACAAATAAAACAGTAACAGATACCATCAATTTCACAACTAAAACTGATAATGTCAGCACTTTGCAAATTATATTTTTTTATTTTTAATCCTACTATGCCATTTCTATAAAACCAGCCGACACCACCAGCTGCATAGGAATCATTGCACGCAGCGTCAAACAAAAAGTTAGGAATATTATAGCCAGAGATTTCATTTTCAAAAATCCAGATCTCAGATACAAAGATAAGATCCGGAAAATGATCTAAAGAAGCCAGATGTGT
Source organism: Cheilosia vernalis (assembly GCA_949126925.1). Classification (NCBI taxonomy): domain Eukaryota; kingdom Metazoa; phylum Arthropoda; class Insecta; order Diptera; family Syrphidae; genus Cheilosia; species Cheilosia vernalis. The sequence continues at coordinate 80,788,491 of OX421358.1, read as the reverse complement.
GAAAAATGTAAAATAAAGCTTAAGTAAAGAATTTAAAAATAAAAGACCAATAAACATAAATGCATTTCGTTTAGTCAAATTTATTTTTTATTTAAAAGAGTTTGGAGTAACTCATCCAGTTTTTTATTAATATTATTTTGTATTTTATTGTTTTCCTCCATTAACATTATCTTCTTTTCCTCCAGCTTTATTTTCTTCTCTTCAATTTGTCTATATACAGCCAAGGTGTCGTCAGTGGAGTTACTTAATGTATGCCTTGGACGTTTTCGACGGCTGCCTGTGGAAGTGGACCTAGACGTTGATGGTATTTCTTCTCTTTCATTTTGAGCTGATGGATACAGCTTGTCTTCGTCTTCAATATTTGTCAAAACATCTTCTTTACGTTGGATCTGAAAAAAAGAGTAGGTACATAATAATGATTCATTTTTAATTGACTGAAATTTGAAGTGCTCTAAACTTACGATTATTGGCTCAAATCCGATCTCGCTCACGATGGCTGAGACCCCTTCCACGGCTTCTAGGGTTATAATATTTATAACCCTTCTGTCAAGCTCCGTTAGATCTTTAATGGGAATGGGTCCATTAACGCCGCTTTTCTGCCGCTGTACTTTTATTGCGCTGTCACGGCTTCGGACACTTATTCTGTGTAAACATGAAAATATTATGCATTTATTATTGTTTCATTGATATTATTGTCTATTAAACTTACGTTAAATCTTTCCAATATTTCCTCCACTTTGGCCCATCTTTGAAGGTTCCGCCTAAGCTGTTCAAAATGAAGCTTAGTTCCTTCCACTCATTATCGCGGGTATGAGCACCGTCAGCTGTTGTAAATCTGTTAAACTGTTAGTTTCAGTTTAAATATTCTCAACGCAGAATATAATATTTATGTTAATTAAAGGTGAAATAATTAAAATTAAATACGTTTTTAACTCTAAAATTAAATGGGAAAGGCCGAAGGGGAATAAGGGCCCACTACAATGTAGACGATGCCAAGCGTTTGGTCATTTGGCAACAAATTGTGCGAGGAATTACAAGTGTGTGAAGTGTGTTACAGTTCACGGTCCGGGTGAGTGCCCGAAAACCAGAGATTTAAACACAAAACCGACGTGAGCGAATTGTGGAGGTGAACATCCCGCTGATTATAGGGGCTGTTCCCTGTACAAGGAGTATGATAAAAAGAAGAAACAAATTGCCAGAAGAACGGCAGTCAAAGCGACTAATGCGGTATCTCAGTGGACTTCTTCGAAGGTCTCATTTGCCAGCCTTTTAAAAGGTTCTGAAAGCAGCCCAATTACTGGTGCACCTTCAGGTTCAAACAGTGAAAACAAATCCTGCTTGAACGACTTTTTTGAATTATCGAACAACCCTTTTTGGTATGAATGTTTCGGAACTCCTTTCTAAGGTAGAAAAAATTCTAAAAAATATCAACGATGCTGAATCCATTCAGCATAAAAAACTGGCATACTTGGAACTACTGAACCAAGTCCTAATCACATTTATAACTGTAATGGGAGAGCTCTCGAAAGTTGGCTTAACTCAAATATTCCATCCTTATCCAGACTAACTCCCACAGTAGCAACCTTCCCATTGTACGGTTCATTTTTAGACCACTTGTCTTGTCTCTAGTCACTTAATTAACCCAGTTAATAACAACTTCTCTTTACTTACTTTGCCTTCATTCTCGGATCATTTCCCGATCCTTCTCAATATAGACTTGGGCGATACTTACTTTTGCGTTAATAATGCAGCCGTTTCCAAATCCTTTAAGAACACAAATTGGGAAATCTTTAAAGAAGATCTAGACCAGCACCTGTCGAATAATTTTTTACATCCTATCATCAACCCGTCCAATCAGGAAATTGATGAACAGATTAACAATGCAGTACCTACATAGCACCATGGACGCCCACTCCAAGCCCACCACCTTTTCTTTCAAAAAATACCAAGGGGTACCGTCGGATATTCAAAAACTCTTTAAAACCAAAAATCTTTGGCAAAAAAGGCTTAAAAATATATTTCATCGACACTATAATAGAACGTCCCGTGAATATAAAGTTCTTGCTAATAACATAAACCTTTTAAAAATTATAATCAACGGTAAGGTCAATATCTGGCTGAACAGTCAATTTTCTGAAAGACTTTCGTTAATTAAGCCCGGCCCTACTGCCTTTAAAGAAATCTTCAAAATAATTGGTAAAAAAAAAGAGTTATGGCTGTGATAGGGTGTGCATTGACGGGGTGGATATTACTAGCGACAGAGAAAAGGCCAACGCTCTTGCCAATTAGCTACTTCAAAGAAATCTATAAATCTAATATAGAAAACATTAACACATCTTTGGCTACGGAAGTTCTGAACTCGGTACACTTACAATAAAATTCTTTACTAGCATTGTTGCCGCCCCGGGCAACCTTCTTCAGATTCTGTCAACGAAATTAAGACACCGGCGAAATTACCTTGTAATTCAATTGGTTTTTATTTGGTCTTTTATTTGTACGTTACAAAATTCTTTTAGTTATTTTTCTATTTTACTTTTACTCTTTCTCCGGCCACTGGTAACCTCAAACTGAAAATGAGCACGTTGGATTTTCTACTGACAGTTTGTGACGTTTACTTGTCAAGTAGGGTTGTTGTTGTTGTTAACACTCCCCCCCCCCCCGGTATGGCCGCTAGGAACTGTAGGCTTTACGTTTACCGCATCCGTTGCACTGACGTCAAGCACAGCCAATCGTACAGCAGGTCGTTCGTACACTCCAGAGCTTGTAAGAATAGTTGCACTTCGTACCTGACCATCTTTAGAGCGTTTTGTTGCAATTACCCTCCCTTTGGGCCAACAGTTTCGTGGGTTGTTAGGATCCACGATAATGACGACATTGCCAACCTCAATTGGCTTGACAGGTGTAAACCACTTCGATCGACGAGTTAGATTTGGAAGGTATTCCTTTACCCAACGCCTGCAGAAACCGTCCGCATACTGCTGACTTGTCAACCAGTTTTTTCTCATTACCACTCGGTCATCACTGAACGTTGATAGCGGTTTCATTCCGCTTGATGATCCCAGCAAAAAATGGTTTGGAGTCAGGGCTTCTTCGTCTTCGTCGCTGATAGGAAGATATGTTAACGGACGCGAATTTATGATGTTCTCTATTTCGGTTAATGCGGCTCGCAGAAGTTCGTCGGAAGGATGTCTTGTCGGTAATATATGCGACAGGAATATTTTGACGGATCTAACTAATGTGGTATTCGTTTGGGCTTCTTCAGATTTGCCCTCAGATTTCAGATTTCGTGTGCCTAATCGAACATAAAAACGTCACTTGCTCTTTTTTGTGTTGATATTTGTGCGATTTGAATATGTGTAAGTCTTGGACACTTTTCTAAGCGATTTCCATTCACTAGTTAAATTTTGTATTAAAACATTAGAAATACCCGTCCCGATTGATTTCTAAATATTTATACTTAAATAATTTACAAAAATAGATTCACCCGATGCATGCCTTTCTTTGCTGGAGAAAAAATTCACTAAAAATGTAAACAAACTCCATCAGTTGTCAAACTCAAACGCACTTGTATTGGTAAATCTGAGAAAATATCTAGATTCGCAAAAGTGCTCTAAAATCTGAAAAAGATTGCTTTTTCCTGTACCAAACGAACATAAAAATTGCTCTGAGAGCAAAAAAAGTGCTCTGAGAGCGCCCAATCGAATACCACATAAGCTCTCCCAGCTCCCCCCCATATGTGGTGACCCGGGAGGAATGAATATCCATTTCGCAGAATAGTAACACTCATGGGGCCAAAGTAGTCGATTCCCACGTACGAAAATGGTCGGCTAAAGGAGGCCAATCTGGCCGGCGGGAGTTGGGACATGATTGGAGGATGTGGTTTTGCTTTCAGGATTTTGCACACTTGGCATTTTCGGCGGAGAGAATTGAAAACCGCTCTAAGTTTGGCGATATGGAATCGCTTGCGAATTTCATTTAGTGCTGTCATAATAATGGTAGTCCATAACAATCAACTTAGTGACGTGATTTTTTCCAGGAAGTATAATTAGACGCTTTAAGTCGTCACTAGCATCCTTTGATAGTTCGATCCTTCCTCTTGCACGTATTAATTGGTTTTCATCTAGGTAAGGACACATTTTGTAAATTGGGCTTAGTTTACTCACCGATTTATTTTTTGATAGGCAGCCAATTTTATCACGGTATGCACTAATCTGCGCTTCCTTTAGTAGGATATTTTCCCCTAACTGCAACTCGATCTGGGTAAAGGGTTCATCTATAATCGCCGCTTGTCTCGCCGCTTGGAGATCTTTGAGTTGTAGAATCGCATACACATCCTTCTTCAGCTTGACTTTCGCTTGCCACTTCCTAGCGCATCGAACCAATGATGCACTACAGCGATGCAACCTCTTCCAGTTAGAGAACTTTTCCACATTGAACAAATTTTCGTGGCACTCGATATGTACGTTGTTATACTGGGTCCTCAGCTCCTCTTGGGTAATAGTCGACTGTCGTGTTTCTTCGGGCCATGAACCTGGAGGCAGACGCAAAAAGGCTGGTCCTTTGAACCATCGGCCGGACGAGCAAAATTCTGGGCTCTTACACCATTTAGTAGCTTCATCAGCCACGTTGTTTTTTGATGGAACCCAGCGCCACTCCGTCACATCTGAGTGCTCTAGTATTTCGCTGACACGAAAGGCAACGAATGGCTTGAATTTTCGATGATCTGAGCGCAGCCAGGACAAAACGTTTTTGGAGTCGGACCAGAATACTCGCATCCACGAAAAGGTGAAGCTGCATTTCAGGCCGATTTCCAAAGCTCGTAGTGATGTAGCACCTTGGTATTTGAAGACTTTCGATCTTGGGCAAAAAACTGATCCACTTGAGCCACTTGTTATGTTGTTCGTCTTGAATCTCTTCGTCCCATTCTGTACCAGAGCGCCAAATTTCTTGTAGGAGAACTTTCCAATACATTAGAAAGTCGGCAATCAACCCCAAGGGGTCGAATATAGTCATTAAAACCCGCAAAACTTCCCGTTTGGTAGGACGGCGATTCCCCGTAAATATTTCTGCCAGCTGGGGCTTCCTTGTGGGCTTGAAAATGAACATATCTGTGGAGGTGCACCACCACATTCCCAGCACTTTTCAGACGCGATTTCTGCACCCATGTTTAGATCCAATACGACCGTGCTGCTTGATTGAGGAGCGCGAACAACTTCTGAGGAATTTGACATCCAGTTCCTTATGACAAATCCACCTTTGCTTTGAACGAAGCGAATATCTTTGGCGAGCTCAACAGCCTCTTGGGGCGTGTCTACGCTAACAAGCAAATCGTCGATGCATAGTGGTTGTCTAGAATCGCTTTTGCTGCCGCTGGATATTTTTTGGCGAACTCTCTGGCGTTTTCATTCTTGACATACTGAGCGCGAGCAGGTGAGCAGGTGAAGCCAAATGTCATAACAGTCATCACGTAAGTGTCGGGGCAGTGGTCGGAGCTGTCACACCATAGGAAGCGTTGGGAATGCTGATCCTCATCTCTGATTTTGATTTGGTGGAACATCTCCATGATGTCACCGCAAAGGGCTATGGTTTTTTCTCTAAACTTGTAGAGTACCGATACCAAACTAGTAAACTGATCGGGGCCCTTCATTAGTGCTGAATTTAGGGACATGCCTCTAACCTTGGCTGCGGCGTCCCACACAATCCTCAGTTTCGCAGGCTTGTTTGGGTTCTTGACAGGGAAAATAGGAAGATACCACGAGCGTTCAGATCTTCCTTCAGCCTCTTCCGCAGACAGCTTCCGAGCATAACCCTTTGAAAGGTAGTCCTGGATTTTGTGCTGAAGAACCATGGCCAACTCCGGGTCGCGCGCCATCCGTTTTTGTAAACTTCTAAAACGCTTGAGTGCCATCGAAAAACTGTCCGGCAGCTCAATATCGTCGTACTTCCACAATAGGCCGGTCTCAAAGCGACCTTCTTTGCGGCAAGTTAGCCCCTGAAGCAACTCCAGAGCACGCCTTTCTTCCACGGGCATCAACAGGTTTGTCGGCTAAGACACCCCAAGGTGGTCATTGTACAAATACTGCTTAACCAAGTCTTGTATTTCTGCATCGTCATCACATTGTTCGCAATCGCAGACGTGAAAATTGCAACTTTCTGTGACTATCTCGGCATTCAGATGGCTATCACGCCAAATGCCGTGAACACACCACCCAAGTCGAGTCTTAGGGGTAGCCCCAGGTTCCAGTTATTGATTCCAATGAGCAACCGGGGCCTTTGACTGCGGTATATGAACTTACAGGCAAGCCTCTTAGGTGTGCATACTCCTTTTGAAGGTTTTCATAGTCCAGCGACTGCTGCGGTAATTGAAGGCTTTTGACGGTGTGAACTTTTCGGAGTGCATACGTTTTGCCTTGCGCATGGGTACCGGATATTTTGAGATCCATTAATTCGGAGTCATTCTCGTATCGATGTTTATCGGCAGGTCACTTTTGTAGTATGGATTTACGCTCAAAAATGAAACACGTCCGATCTGTTCTCGTTGTGGCGTGAGACTGCCTCTTCTTTATTTTTACTTATTCTATTCTACTTATTCTACGTATTTAAGTCTAAGTGTGCGTGTGCTACAGAGCACTTACAATGCACATCACAGTTTATGTGTGTTTATTATATATGTGTATAAATAACAGCATGGTGATTCGATAATGCGACTATATAGATAATATAACAACGGGTCGGGAATATGACAATACTACTACAACTCGGCCTTCCTGACCTTTAAGATCACCTGATCTTCCGGTTTACAATTTTTCTTTTTTTTTTTTTTTTTTTATTATTATTTTTTTTTTTTTACTTAACCACGGTTTCATGTTGCCGACCGCCCATACTCCTTGGTAAGGTAACCGTGATTGTTGAAAACCATCAACATCCTTCAACAGATATCTATCGTTTCGTAAAATCTTTTCAACTCGATAAGGTCCTCTAAATTTCGGAATTAGTTTTTTTGACGCTCCAGGATGTGAGTCGAAATTTTTCACCATGGCATAGTCTCCTACCTCATACTTCGTTGGTTTGCACCGTTTTTTGTCTACATACTGTTTGTTATAGGCCTGGGATTTCTTTTGTTCTTGGACTGCCCTGGTGCGGATCTCTTTTAAATTTCGTACTTTTCCTGAATTCAACTCTTTTAAACTTTCCTGCAGTTTGTCTGACCATTTGCCTTTCTGACTCACCCCGAACAGCATTATGCTTGGATGCTCTTTTATGGTTCTACCTATCGTGTTATTTAGCGTGTGTTCAACTTCTTCTAAAACGTGATCCCAAAACACTCCTTCTTCTGGTTTGACTAACTTAGCTATCATTGGTCCCAAGCTCCTGTTTACTCTTTCTACTTGCCCGTTTGCTTGCGGGGAACCTGTCGCGACTTTTATGTGCTGGACGCCTTCTTTTTCCAAAAAATCTTTAAACTCTGTGGAAGTGAAACAACTGCCCCTGTCTGACACGACATACTTTGGTCTACTATACGCTCTGAAATAGTCTGTTAACGATCGGTTTACTTCTTTTGTATTTGTGGTCTTTGTTGGGTACAACCTTACGAACTTCGTAAACGCGTCTATTACCACCAGTATGTATTTTTTAGCCGATCTTGAATTGTCAACTGGGCCATAGTGGTCTATGTGGACTACCATGAACGGTTTTTCTTCCTTTGGAATGTTGTTAAGAAATCCCTCTTCGCGACCCTGCTTCGCTGAAAAAGCGATGCATTTCAAACAGTTTTTTATGTGTGTACCTATTTTTTCTCTCATCTTGGGAAACCAGTAACTTTTCGATATTAATTCTAATGTTTTGTCGGTCCCTACATGGCCTACTTCGTCGTGGTATTTGTATAACACATGGTTTTCCATTTCTGTTGGTACATAAAACACTACACTACTATCATTTTTCTTCTTATACACCACTCCGTTTCTCATCTCGTACAACGAGTGTTCTGATCTCTCCAGTAACTCCTTAATCCTAACTATCTTGTCGTCCCTTCCTTGGCATATTATCAGGTTTTCTTCAAAAGTATTTGTTTCGATCGTCATTATATTTGTTGACCTACTTAGCGCGTCGACATGCTGCATACGAGTACCTGCCCTGTGTTCTAGGATGTAATCATAGTTTTGTAGCTCTAACGCCCATCTGGCGATCCTGGGGTTGAGTTCTCTTTTGTTTAAAGTTAAGGTTAACGAGTTACAATCAGTTACTATTTTAAACTTCTTGCCCTGTAGGTAGACTCTAAAACGGCTTAAGGCGCTAATAATCGCAAGTGTTTCTAATTCAAAACTATGGTATTTTGCTTCCGACTCGGTTGTCCTTTTGGAGAAATAAAAAACTGGATGCAGTTTTCCGTCCTGCTTTCGTTGTAGCAAGATCGCCCCAAACCCCAGTGCGCTGGCATCACAGTGCAGCTCGGTTTCGTCTTTCGGACTATACAATGCCAACACTGGAGCTTCTATCAATTTGTTTTTTAAAATCTCAAAAGCTTCTAGCTGTTTGTCACCGAACTTGAATTCTCTATCCTTTTTAATCAAATCATACAACGGTTTTGCTATAGTCGAAAAATCTTTAACGAACCTGCGGAAATATGAGCACAAACCTATGAAACTTTGCACCGCGTGAGCCTTTTGGGGAACCGGAAAATTTTTTATAGCTTCAATACCCCTATCGTCTGCTTGTATGCCCTCTCCCGTGATCGTAAAACCTAAATATTTAATCTTGCTTTGAAGAAACTTGCACTTATCTATCCGTAGCTCCAATCTGTTGTCCACCATTCTTCTCAAAACTTCAGAGAGTATCCTAAAATGATCTTCATATGTTTTTGTAGCTATCATTATATCATCTAGATAAACTATAACCTCGTCGTTTCTAATCATGTCAGCAAATATTTTGTTAATGTGTCTCTGAAAAGTTGACGGAGCATTCTTTAAGCCAAACGGCATTCTCAGAAACTCGTATTGTCCCAGCGGTGTTATAAAGGACGTATATTTCACCGCATCTTCGTGCATGTATACATGAAAAAATCCGTTTTTGAGATCTAATTTAGAAAAAATTGTTTTGTCTACCAATCTGTCTAACAAATCATCGATTACTGGTATTGGGTAACTATCTTTTGCTGTCGCCTTATTTAACGTACGAAAATCTATGCACATCCTAAGCTCTCCAGTCTTCTTCTTAACTAAAACTATCGGTGAAACGTATTCCGACTCACTTTCCCTAATATATCCTTTACTAAGATACTCGTCCAGTAATGAGCCAAGTTCGTTTTTCTCAGCGTACGACAACCGGCGTGGTCGACAATGAAAAGGTTTTACGTCGTTTAATGTTAAGTTCATTTTAGTTTTAATTACCGGTTCTGCAGGGCGATCGGCAAAAAGATATTCGGTCTTATATATCTTCTTAAGTTCTTCTTTACGTGCATAACTTACATCTTCGTCAATCTCTAATTCTAACTTTGAGCTCAAATTATCTTCGCAGTCTATTAACATAAATTGTCTTTCGAAATCTTCACTTTCATTTTCTACTACATCCGTAACCGTATTATTTTCTAACTGTGACACTAACTTAAACTTTCCATTTCTGAGAAAGTCTCTCCCCAAGATTGCCTCATAGCCCGTGGAATTGTCGTCCATTACCCTCAGACTTACGTTTATTGCAACTTCTTTATAAAAAACGACACAAGACAGTCTTCCATATAACTTTAACAAACTTTTATTTATGCCGAAATATTTTTCTTTATTTTTACAGCGCCATACTGACGTTCCGACTGGTATACACGAATTTTTGATTAGGCTTATTGGGCTTCCGGAATCTATCAGGCAATCTAAGGGAATACTACTATTATTATCAGTAAATTTAAATTCTAAACATCTTACATAATCTTCCGACTCTTCCTGTTTGGACAACTGGTGTACCGCTGACTTCCTTTCAGGGCAGGTTGACACTTTGTGTCCCATGACACCACAGGCGTAGCACGCCCCGTACTGTCTTTTCGGTTTAGAGCAGACATTTGCCATGTGTCCTACCGAGTTGCAATTGTAACATCGTACTGCGATCCTTTGTGCTATCGTTTGTCTACCTGTTACACTATCTGTTGTCGCTCCTGTCTGCCTGTTTTGTGACGTACTCGCTGTCAGTCCTGTCTCCGTCTTTCTCTGTGTGATTTTGTTGAACGCCCTTAGTAGATCTGCCTTCGTAGTATACCCCTGCACATGTGCGTATAGACGCATGTTGTCGTCTGAAAATCCCTCGATCGCGTATTCCATCCATTCTTCCTCGTCCATCTCCAATCCCGTTGCCAGTCTCGATTTATCGCGGAAATATTCCGCAAAGCTTTCGTTTACTTTCCACTTTCGGCTCTCAAAATTTTTTCGTATTTCCATCTTATTTTTCTTCGTACCAAACACTGCTTGCAATCCAGTCGCTAGGCTGTCCACATCGTCTCTCAGAAAATTCGGCTGTCCGTGCAACCACTCTTGCGCTCTACCCCTCAATTTTGCGATGAAGAGTGTGTGCAAGTTTTTTTTTTCCACGTTATAGACGTCTTCCACGTTTTTCAGTTGTGCTAGCCAGACATCCACGTCAGATCCGCCATCAAACTCCGGCAGCATTTCTTTCCAGAGATTCAGTTTTTGGATTATGTCCAGCTCTCCTGTTGTCACCGCACTATCTGTTTGAACTCGTCTGGATTAATGGTCGGGTTTTTCATTGCAAACGCAGAGCAAACAACAAAGCACAGAAAGAAAAAAAAATTATTTTTGGTGGCACGACACGACACTTTTTTTTTCAGCGAGTGGTGGCACGACACGAGTTTTCTTTTTACTTTTTTTTCACTCAAGCGAGGGGATGCTACGGTCTGGTCTGTAAATTTTTTTTTTTTTTGTTTGTTCACTGATCCCACTTCTGAGGATTTGTAGTATGGATTTACGCTCAAAAATGAAACACGTCCGATCTGTTCTCGTTGTGGCGTGAGACTGCCTCTTCTTTATTTTTACTTATTCTATTCTACTTATTCTACGTATTTAAGTCTAAGTGTGCGTGTGCTACAGAGCACTTACAATGCACATCACAGTTTATGTGTGTTTATTATATATGTGTATAAATAACAGCATGGTGATTCGATAATGCGACTATATAGATAATATAACAACGGGTCGGGAATATGACAATACTACTACACTTTATGCGTAGCGGGGCCGCCAGGCCGTTGACATTCAACTGTCGAGCCACTTCTTCATCTAAGAGGGTTAAGGAGGAACCCTCGTCCAGGAATGGACATACTTCTATTTGGGTATTATTGCCGTAAATGGTCATAGGTATCACTCTGAAGTAGATCGACTCAAATCTTTCGTAGCGGGTTAGGTCATTGGTGTTGTGAGGAGCTGTTACACCTTCAGTCTGCTCCTCATTCTGCTCGCTCTTCTGCACTGGCACATCTTTATCGTCGTTGTGAAGCATACGGTGGTGCTTAAACACACAGTTGTTTTTGCCGCACGCTGACTCTGCCTTACACCGTTGCCTTCCATGTTTACCTAGACAACGTCGGCACAGACGTTGTTCTCGCACAGCCGCCCACTTCGCATTATGACTCAGCTGTTCATACATTTTACACGCTGACACCGATCGACACTTTCCGCTACATATGCAACACCTACGCTCAGTTGGCTTCTTGTTGTACTCGCTGTATTCTTCATCGTCTTCAGAATGTGCATGTAGAAAGCCTTTCTCTTTGATGTGTCGACTACTTTGCTTATCGATGTTCAACGAGGTTGGTAAGCTGACGCGATTGGCAGCTTCAGCCACTTGGTAGAGCCATGAACTAAAATGTGAAAGACTGCATGTATCAGAAGGTAGTGTTTGTGTATAAATTGCCCAGTTAAGACGAATCGCAGGGGGCAAATTACCCACAAGCTCTTGCAGCAGCGTCGGATTGCTTAGATGTGTGGTGAGACCAGAGGCTTCTATGGTTGCACATAGATTGAAACAAAAAATCAACCACTTTTCGAATGAGGTGTGGTGGCTGGTGGGTTTTGGTTTTCACCATCCATTTGTTGGACGATCTTTGTTGGACGAACGCAAAAAGTACAGCATTATTTTATATTGGCATGAGACATCTGTATATTATCTTTGTATATACAAAGATATTATTTATCTGTGACAACGATTTACAATAAAACGTATTGCATACTTTTAGGACTTACTCACATATTTTAGCCGTCCTGGAATTGGAGATCGGATCGCTTTATGGCATAACCCGCTATTTGTTTTATAAATATTATTTTTACCGATTTTGTTACGTTAGAATACGAATTTATTTGACAATCAGAAGTGTACTTTAGTTATCCAGTAACTTGGTGAAATATTTGTTTTATTTATCAAATCTTAGCACATCTTATACATAAATATGAGAATATATATTTATAGTTATATATGTAGTAATTGTTTGATATCGGATTAATCCATAGATATCTGGCAACAGCCTTTACATTGGCCAAACTACAGCCAATTCGAAAAATGCTTTCAATTATACACCTCCACAGAAAAGCATAAATTTGCCAAGAAAAATTCAAAAAAATTAAGAGGAGGATTGAATCCCAACATTATATACGAAGAAGTTACCTTCAAGTGTGTTAGAGGTGGTACATACACTTCAAGAGGAAATGGCACACGTGAATCAACGTAATTTATTTACAAAAGAAACATTTTTTTTTAATAATGTAGTAGACTAATTTCAATACGACCGATGCGAACGCACACTCAATTAACAACGCCACCTGGTGACGGACACTGAAGAAATGACGAAAAGAAGGCGGCCATGATAAGTGTCGTTGTCTTTTTGGGTTCGTTCGGTTTTTTTTTGGATTGAGAAGTGGAAGGCGCCGGTCGCATTGAAAAAAGTTTGTAAAAAAATCGACAAAAATTTGTGAAATTGTGAACAATAAAACTAAAATAAACCTTAAATTATATCTCAGATGTGGGGTACCACGCAATAATAAATATATGATAAACAAATATTAAGATGTCACATAATTTCCAAGATGGTGCGCACACGTGCAGAAATCATTCGTGTTCTGGAAGAGCTAGGAATCGACTTTCCACCAAGTGCCACAGTAGCCCAGCTACGAAATCTACTCGACGACCCGGAAATCAATGGCGCAGCAGCAGAAAATGGATTAGCTGAAAGCCCACGAGACGATGAACCACCCGCAGACATCCCCAGAGCGGATGATCATCCACAGATGGCCGAACCACAAGCGAACCCTCAAACAGATGACTTTGACAGCATTATCGCCGAGCTCGAGAAAAAAAAACGGATATTAGTGCTACGAAAGGAACTACAACTGTTGGAGGAGCAGAGCCTCAACAATCAACTGCAGCGACTCAGCATTATCGACATCGATGGACACGTTTCAACGTTCAATGGAGACGACGCATACGGCGTAGAGAAATGGATCGCCGATTTCGAAAGCGTCACGGTTAATGGGAACTGTAGCGATCACGTCAAGTTCATGGCCATGCGTCGGCTACTAAAAGGAACCGCGGCCGTATACCTACGTACCTCGAGTGCATCCAGTTACACAGACCTCAAAGCAGGCCTGCTTAAACAATCTGCACACAATCTCTATGAGCGATGTATACAGGCAGCTTCAAGGGCGTTGGAGGCGGAAGGGCGAAAACGTTATCGCATATATGTTGGCAATGCAGGAAATTGCTTCCCAATCTGTCGTAAGCGAACAAGAGATAATCAACTTTACTATTGATGGACTGCGCGATCGCACTGCGTATACATCCATGTTATACACTGCTTCGTCATTGGATCAATTAAAAGAACTCTTGGTGAAATACGATAAAAAGCGATTGACTGATCAACTAAATAATGTGCAAAATACAGCCAATACACCAAAGCCGTCTACATCGTCAACAACCAGGTGCTTCAATTGCTCGGAGTACGGACACTTTTCGTCACAGTGTAAGCAACCCAGACGACCGACAGGTGCTTGTTTCCGTTGCGGCAGCACAAATCACATACTGAAGGAATGTCAACAGCAGAAGAAAGCAGTACACCTAGTCACAAAAGACGACGACAACAACGAGGACACCAATGTAGAGGTCAACCCATACCGTTTGCAGCCATTCCAAAATGTAAGTATTACCTTTCGTGAGGGGATTTTGAGTGAGCCTTTTTTTAATTATGATTCATTAATTGATAGTGGGAGTCCGGTTAGCTTCGTGTCCAAAGATATACTTCCGTTTGATGTCTATATTGAAGAAATAGTTAATTCCAACCTGAGCAGTATCACCGGTACTAAACTAAAAACATACGGTAAAATCGATTGCCTTATATCAATAATAGATATAACTAATAAATTATCACTTTTCATAGTCGAATCAAATATCCTGCCAAAACCGTTGCTGCTCGGGCGCGATTTCCTTAAACTTTTTAATGTGGAATTCGTTGTAAATAATAATAATAAAAGCAAAATTACTAAGTCCAATTCAGACTTGAACTCTTGTTTCCTTTTGTTGAATTGCGCTAATTTAAATACGCAACAAATCGATGAAAAGAATTGTACAATGAAAATTGAAAGCGAAAATCAGAATAAACAAAATCATATCGATTCCTTAGATGTAAAGTGTAGTGATGATGAGGCAAGTGTTATCGGAAATAAACAATTAAAGCGCATTGATTGTAATCGAGTGTCAGACGATTGTATTCCATGGTTAATAGTGAGTATTGTATTGCTGATAGTGACCCTTCTACGGTTAATAGTGAGAATTGTATTGCTGAGAGTGACCCTTCTATGGTTAATAGTGAGTTTTGTATTGCTGGTAGTGACCCTTCTATGGTTGATAGTGAGTATTGTATTGCTGATAGTGACCCTTCTATGGTTAATAGTGAGAATTGTATTGCTGATAGTGACCCTTCTATGGTTAATAGTGAGTATTGTGTTGCTAATGGGGATGAAGTGAAAGAACTGGCGACGTTTAACAGCCACCTTAGTGAACCATCTTTGGGACAAACACCAATGTGTCTTAACAACGATACCATCCCCGACATATTCTGTATTGAAACAAGTGACTCTTGTTCGAAACAATTTGATGACTATAATGTCAACCCGGAAATAAGTAAAGACATTCAGTCTCTCATTCGGGCTATGATTTCAGATTATGAAACTGAGTCATCTCAAAGACCATATTGCAACCATCCCCTTGAAATGAAAATTAGATTGACTTCTGACAATCCGGTGTTTAGTCACCCGAGAAGATTATCTTATAAAAATAAGTTCGAAGTCCAAAAGATCACTAAGGAATTGTTAGCCAATAATATCATTAGACCGAGCGACTCTCCTTATGCTTCACCTATAGTCCTCGTTAGTAAAAAAAATGGTGAGACCCGTATGTGTGTCGACTATAGGGAACTAAATAAAATAACTATACGAGACAATTATCCGTTGCCTCTGATAGAGGACTGTCTAGAATACTTAGGCGACAAGATGTACTTTAGTCTCCTTGACTTAAAGAGTGGTTTCCACCAGGTCAAAGTCGAAGAGAATTCCGTAAAGTTTACGTCATTCGTGAAGCCCAGTGGGCAATTTGAATTTATCAAGATGCCTTTCGGTTTGAAAAATAGTCCATCCGTCTTTCAACGGTTTATCTCGCTAATTTTAAAGGATTTAATAGAGTCAGGGGCAATTGTTGTGTATATCGATGATATACTAGTTGCCACTCGTACAATAGAAGAGCAACTTAAATTATTAAAGGATGTCTTAGACCGCTTAGCAAAGTATGGCTTGGAGCTGAAATTGAAGAAGTGCAAATTTTGTTACACTAAAACAGATTACTTAGGTTATAACATAAGCAAGGACGGAATACGTCCGAACGATGGCCATAAAGAAGCAATCCTTAAATACCCAATGCCAAAGTCCGTGAAACAGTTGCACTCGTTTATAGGACTTTGTGCATACTTTCGAAAATTTGTTCATCAATTCGCTACAATCGCAAAACCTTTGTATGATCTACTTAAGAAAGACTCCAAGTTTATTTTTGATGAAAATTGCAAACGTGCTTTTGAAGAACTGAAGAATCGGTTAGCGAATCCTCCTGTATTAGCAGTATATGACCCGCATAAAGACACAGAACTGCACTGTGATGCAAGTGCCACTGGCTTTGGTGCCATTTTATTGCAAAGACAGTTAGATGGGAAATTCCACCCTGTGCTATATTTTTCTAAAAGGACAACCCCCCCTGAAAGCAGATATCATAGCTTCGAGCTTGAAACGCTTGCTATCATATATGCACTAAGACGGTTCCGTACTTACCTGGAGGGAATTAGCTTCAAGATTGTTACCGACTGCAATTCACTTACCCTTACACTAAATAAAAAAAATTTAAATCCACGAATCGCTCGGTGGGCTTTAGAGCTCCAGAATTTCAATTATACAATTCAGCACCGAGGTGGTGGAAATATGGGTCATGTGGACGCATTGAGCCGTAGTGAGATTGTTTTGGCCGTGAACCATGAAGACATTGAATTCCAATTAGAGGCAACACAGTGTAGAGATCCTAAAATTTTAAAGATACGTGATAAATTGGAAAAAGGAAATTGCGGATTCTTCGAATTAAAGGATGGCCTTGTCTATAAGAAAGATATGCGAGGTAATTTATGCTTTTATGTCCCAAGTGAAATGGAAGAGAATATTGTGAGATGCGCTCATGAAACCATAGGTCATTTAGGGGTAAGCAAGTGCGTTGATCAAATAAGAAGCCGGTACTGGTTCCCAGAAATGAAGACAAAAATTGAAAAGTTCATCAGGAACTGTTTAAAATGCATAATGTACTCGGCACCAGCGAGGTCCGATCAGAGAAATCTTTATAGCATCCCAAAAAAGCCAGTACCATTCGATACTATACATGTTGATCACTTGGGCCCATTACCCTCCATTAAGTCCAAACGCAAGCATATACTTGTAGTGATTGATGCATTTACGAAGTTTGTAAAGCTTTACCCCGTAAATTCAACCAGTACAAAAGAAGTAATCTCTTCACTGAAAAAGTACTTCGAGTATTATAGTAGACCTGCGAGGATAGTATCCGACAGAGGGACTTGTTTCACGTCGCTTGAGTTTAGTGAGTTCCTGTTGAAACGGAACATAAGTCACATAAAGGTGGCAGTTGGATCTCCACAAGCTAATGGCCAAGTAGAAAGAACTAACCGGGTCCTTACTCCAATGCTTAGTAAGCTCTCCGAGCCCATTGAGCATTCGGATTGAATAGATAAGTTGAACGAAGTCGAGTTCGCTCTCAACAACTCGGTCCACAGTACGACGCACCAGGCCCCATCTTAGCTTCTGTTTGGAGTCCAACAGAAAGGCTTGATTGTGGACTGGTTGACCGAGTATTTGGAAGAGAATTCGACTATCGATCGCGACCTTGAACTTTTCAGGTCATCAGCTTCCAACAATATACAAAAATCTCAGCAATACAATCAGAAATATTTCGACGATCGACATAGACCAGCTCGCAACTTTGAGCGTGGCGATTACGTGGTCATAAAAAACGTAGACGTTTCACCGGGTAACAAAAAGTTTATACCTAAATTTAAGGGACCATACGTCATTTTTAAAAAACTTCCTCATGATCGCTACGTAGTAATAGACATCGAAAATTGCCAAGTAACCCAACTTCCGTATAATGGGATAATAGAGTCGCGGCACATCCGGAAGTGGAAAAACATCGCTATATCTTAAACTTGAATTAGGGCTCCACTCACGAAAGCTAATACCAGTAGGTGTATAGTTATAAGTATTCATGTAATATGTAGAATAGTTATTTATAAATAATCGAGGGCGATCATTTTGTCAGATCGGCCGAACTGTAGTAGACTAATTTCAATACGACCGATGCGAACGCACACTCAATTAACAACGCCACCTGGTGACGGACACTGAAGAAATGACGAAAAGAAGGCGGCCATGATAAGTGTCGTTGTCTTTTTGGGTTCGTTCGGTTTTTTTTTGGAATGAGAAGTGGAAGGCGCCGGTCGCATTGAAAAAAGTTTGTAAAAAAATCGACAAAAATCTGTGAAATTGTGAACAATAAAACTAAAATAAACCTTAAATTATAATAACATACATTTTTTTTAATTAGTTCCAACAAAATTAACTGCCCTGCTCTTATAAAAATAAGAGCAGATGTTAAAAAAACCATGGTGGTGGTGACGCAAATGATTACTACTCATAACCAACCCAATACAGAGCTACAACAACAACAACGTCAGCAGCAACTGCAACAGCAACAAGAACAGCAGCAACAAAAACAACAACAACAACAACAACAACAGCAGCAGCGGCCGTTGCAACAGGAGCACGCACAACACCAACAACTACAAACACAACACCAACAACTACAAAGACAACACCAACAACTGCAAAAAGAGCACCAACAACAACACCAACAACTAAAAAATGACAAAGTCCATCGCCTTCAACAAAACCAGGCGATTGAAGAATTAGAACCTAGTTCTATCGTCGGGATCTCACCGGATCAATGCCATCAACACATAGATCCAAACATTCAAGGATGAAGACGTGGGTAAGAAAAGTAAAGTAAACAAATTAGCAGACTCATATAAAATACAATTTTTCTTAGAAAATAAGAGTAAGCAAGACTGCGAGGAGCTTCAAAAGCAATTTCGAGAGAAATCATTGAACGACGCCGACGTTGTTTTAAATAGGTCACTTGAAGCTTCTCTTACGATGCATAATGTGGATAAGGTGGATAGAGGGACATCACTAAAGGATATTAAAGTTGATATCCAAAATTCTCGTGGGCGTCTCAAAGACAGCACACTAACCGCATGCGGTGTGCCAAGAAATGTAGCACCAACAAAGTTTGTCGCTAAAAATTTTTATTTACAAACAAAAGAAATATTGTCGTGGGTGGTTTCAGCAGACAAACTAAAAAGCCTCATGAACGGCGAATCCACTGCCCAGGAGTTCGATTTAATATCTCCGATTCGAGACTCACTTCTCGAAGAATCGGTAGATATTAATATTATAAAACACTATCTTACGGAAGGCGCATTGGATTCTCTTAAAAAAAAACATCATTGCCAAGAAGGAAGAGGCCAGATACACCTGTGGTACCTGCCATAACACCTTAAAGGATCCGAGCATCATATGCGAAAATTGCCTATATGGCATGACTTCGCATGGTTAAGGCTGAATCGAACACCCTTACAGGATCCTTGGTTTTGTCCCAGATGCAGGAAATAGGTAAGTACTGTGAACAATATCAAGTGAAATATAACCCTTACTACCCTTACTATTCCATTAACAGTTTGAAAGACAACACTACAACAGAGAAGACTAACCAGCCCCACAGGGGAGAGTGGTAGAGTACAGAGGTGTGGTTTAGTACATAGGCGCGAGTTATGTTAGGAACACACATTTCCAACGACGATCATATCAACATGAGTGATATGACACCAGCAGAGGGACGACTAGTTTTATAACCCGAGAAAGGACAAGGGTCCACTATCATACCCAGCTGCAAACAATAAACTCTGTGAGTTATGACCGACGCCTTTGGTTATCAGCTCAACAATAAACTCTGTGAGTTATGACCAACGCCTTTGGTTATCAGCTCAACAATAAACTCTGTGAGTTATGACCGACGCCTCGGTTATCATCTGTTATCCATTAATGTAAGATTTATTATGGACGCCACCTAATATCTAAGTATAAATAAGAGTAGATTTGTAACTTAGAGATCAGTTTAGATTTGTCAACGTAAATGAGCAGATCGGCTCAAACTTAAATAAATATATATTTTTAAATAAATAATATTTGTTTTATTTAATTGGCGCAGTCGGTAGGATCCTTATTAAACATATACAAGTAAAATATATGTCCCTGAAAGGATTCAAGTGATCGAACTAAGTTCCGCAATTAAAAGTAAATTAATTACAGGACCAAAGTTCCTAAAAAGAAAAATTTGTGAACCGTGAGTAAATTGTGAAAAGTGGTGT
The DNA here is from genome assembly GCA_949126925.1 of Cheilosia vernalis. Classification (NCBI taxonomy): domain Eukaryota; kingdom Metazoa; phylum Arthropoda; class Insecta; order Diptera; family Syrphidae; genus Cheilosia; species Cheilosia vernalis. The sequence continues at coordinate 80,768,426 of OX421358.1, read as the reverse complement.
TCAAAATTCGAAAGAATATTATACACAAATTCTCCAGGAGAACACTAAACAAATAATCCAGAAATTCACAAAGAAAAGAAAATATTTTTTTTCCACACATACCTTGTGTCTTGTCAATAACTAAACAAAATACACAAGAGAAAAGAAAATAAAGATGGCAAACGCTGAACAAACAGGAGTCATCAACCGATTGGAAAAGATCCCCACATTCGAAGGATCCAACGAAGACGTTATAAATTTCTCAAACCATGTGAGCTATTTATACGACCTTCTTGATGCCCCCTACCAACCTTTGGCGAACCTCATCATATGCCACAAGATACAAGGAGAAGCAGCGAATTCAGCACGAAGGGCCCCAGAAGCCACATGGAACTCCATCAAAATTTGTCTCCTCGAGGACTACGGAGTCAAAGAAACATACGAGCAGATTCTCCAAGATCTTCACGCAGTACAAGAGATGTAAACACCCTATACCACCAACTGAACAACATCCTACAAAAACTTAATAAGAAAAGTAAGTTAGAACCTAGTGCTATTTATACTACAACAAATAATGAAAATATTGTATTAAACAAATTTACCAATAACTTAAACGCCCCTCAGGCAAGCGTAATAATTGCACAAAACGTTACCACTTTGAGTAATGCATATCACCTCTTAAGTAGATATAGACAACTTAATGATTATACTAGAATGCCAGTAAATTCTTTTAATACTCCACAAAGAAATAATTTTAATCAAAGGCAGAATGTTTTCCAACCTAGGCAGAACCCACCGTCCTTTAACAATCAAAATAATTATCGCAACTCTAACCATAATAACAATCGAAATAATTACCGACCTAGAATAGATATGAATAATTCTGGACAGATAAGAGCACATAATGCACAAATCTTAGGACAAAGAAACCCTAACAATAATTTTAGATTTGGATTCAGTAATTCCAATCAATTTAGAAATACTCCACAACCCATGGAAACCAATAATTTAAGTCAAACTAATCAAGGAGAGGTAAATTTTATAAACCCCGGGAGGTTGAGACACTTCCCGTAATATCTGTCCACATACAAGGACATAGACTGAGACTTCTAGTAGATACAGGAGCATCAGTTTCTATATTAAAGATAGATAAATTAGAGCAGTACCCTAGAATTAAGTTAGAGAAGCCAATATCCATGGCAACAATAGATACAAGGACACAAGTCACGGAAGAAATCATATCCCCTCTTCCTGAAGAATTCAATGAGCCGAACTCTACGATGACGTGGAAGCTGTTGAACTTCACTAATACCAAATTCGATGGAATCTTAGGCACGAATATCCTAAAACCGATCGAAGCTCAAATAGATTTTAAGTCTGCATATTTAAAAATAAATAATATGAAAATACCCTTCACAGAAAATGAAGAAAGCAATGTTAATACATGCCCCTATAATTATGAGGATATAACTCAGATGAACGTAAATCATCTAAGTATTAAAAACCTTATACCAAAAGATTTAAACCATGAAGAATATAGAGAGCTTCAGGAGTTTTTGCATGAAAATAGAGATCTCTTCTACAAAGAAGGAGACACACTTAGTTCAACTACTCAAACAACACATAAAATAAGAACAACTGACGATGCACCCGTTTTTACAAAAATATATCGTTATCCCAAAATCCACGAGGAAGAAATTGATAAACAAATATCACAAATGCTCCAAGACGGAGTAATAAAGAAAAGTATTTCCCCTTACGCATCTCCAATATGGGTTGTGCCCAAAAAAGAAGACAACTCAGGTACAAAAAAATGGAGAATCGTTATAGACTATAGGAAGTTAAACGAAAAAACAATAGAATATAAACATCCAATACCTCATATAGATGAACTCTTAGATAAAATAGGTAGATGTCAATACTTCACCACATTGGATTTAGCAAAAGGTTTCCACCAAATAAAAATGCATCCACAGGATATAGAAAAAACAGCCTTTTCGACACCTTCCGGACACTACGAGTTTCTAAGAATGCCTTTCGGTCTAAAGAATGCTCCAGCAACATTCCAATGTATGATGAATGAAGTCTTAGGCGAATACATAGGAAAGATCTGCGTAGTTTATCTAGATGATATTCTTATATTCTCCACTTCATTAAAAGAACATTTAATAAACTTAAATCTTATATTTAAGACATTACGAAAATTTAATTTAAAAGTCCAAATAGACAAATGTAACTTCCTTAGGAAAGAAACCCAATTCCTTGGACATACAATTACTTCCAACGGAGTAAAACCAAATCCAGATAAAATAAGCACCATCCAAAAAATAGAAATACCTAAAACCCCGAAGCAAATTAAAAGCTTCCTAGGACTGACAGGGTATTATCGACGGTTTATTAAAGATTACGCTAAAATAGCGGGGCCAATGACTAGGAATCTGAAGAAGAATGCAAAGATCGATGTAAACGATTCTGAATACAGAAAAGCATTTGAAGAACTCAGAGATTCTCTCATAATAGAACCCATACTAGCATATCCCGATTTCAATAAGAAATTCGTCTTAACGACAGATGCTAGCAATTACGCAATAGGAGCCGTCCTTTCCCAAGAAGGACACCCAATTAGCTATATCTCCCGAACATTAAATGATCACGAGAAAAACTATTCTACAACAGAAAAGGAATTGTTAGCAATAGTGTGGTCAGTGAAATACTTAAGACCCTACTTATATGGTAGACCCTTTGACCTCAAAACAGATCATCAACCACTTAAGTGGCTACAAATAAAAAATCTAGGTAGAGACATTTCACCACGACTACAGAGATGGATACTCCAGTTAGGAGAATACGATATACATATAGAATATTTAAAAGGTACAAGCAATACTGTAGCTGATTTCTTGAGCAGAGAAATAAAAAATGCAGATGAAATAAACATGTTAGAAGATGAAGAATCAATGCAACCGACAACACATTCCCAACAAGAAGAAGCGAATGATCACTTCCCTATTAAAGATAGTGCAGTAAACATATTTAAACAACAAATAATATTGAAAGCAGGAAACGGACTTCGAAAAGGAAAAGGAAATAACAGGATATATATAGGAATAAAGGAAATTAACAAAAACGAATTCAATAACCGTTTAATTCCTCTAGTTGACAACAAGAACACAGGAATATATACAGATTTGTCAGACACTGAATATAACCTACTTCAACAAAAATTGATAGAACTATTTGGAACAAGAATAAAATTCCATAAATGTCAATACTTTGCGAAAGATATGAAATCCGAAGAAGAAGCTATCAAGCAAATAAAAATGTACCATGAAAAAGAAACAGGACATTCTGGTATAGAAGAAAACTACAGAGGACTTAGAACTAAAATTTATTTCAAAAACCTAAGAGAATTAATAAATGACGTCATTAATAGTTGCAATATTTGTAAGCAGTCAAAATACGACAGAAGACCTGTAAAAGAAAAATACCATCTAACGGAAACCCCTAAAGATATTAATGAAATTGTACACATAGATATCTATTGCATAGCCAAAACAAAATTTCTCACCTCAGTTGATAAATTTAGTAAACTAACTACAACCACGTATGTTCCCAATGTTTCACATGAAACCTTAGAAGAAACTATTTTACAGATAATAGCCGTAAACGGAAAAGCAAAGAGATTCGTGATGGATAACGAATTTAACTTCCCTAGGATAATAAAATTATTAGAAGATCTCGAAATAGAGACCCATTTTACGAAACCAAACAGTCACACAGGTAATTCTGACATTGAAGTCTTCCACAGAACTTTGGCAGAGAAAGTAAGAACAATACTTAATGGAAAAGTTAACCCAACTGTACATGAAATTCGAAAAGCAGTGCATAAAGCAAATCTTTTTTATAACACGTCCATACATGCAACGACCAAACAAAAACCATATGATATTCAAAATGGAAGAATCATTAAAAAACCACTTTATGAATTGATGCTCAAAAATAAAGAAAAAGTCATAAATAATCTTAATAAAAATAGAGAAGAGTACATTGATAACAGAATCGAAGGCTTTGTAAAGAATTCAAGAACAGACCGCCATAAAACGCAACCAAGATATAAGTTCAGTAAACTCAACAATCATCACCCAACGAACATACAAAAGGAAAGAGTCACTCGATCAAAGAACGAGGAAAATTTGATAAGAACTAGCCAGAGAACCAAACATTCTCGAAACAAATAATCCTTACTCAGTTCAATCTCGGAAGTCAAACAATAAAGACGTGAATAAAAAAAAAAAAAAAAAAAAAAAAAATGAAAATCTTAACACTAGCCATACTATTATCAGTCACAGTTTTAGTAAAGAATAAAATAATTATAGAAGAAATCAATAATAACAACGGTTACTCGGTAATTCGATACGATCAAGTGGAAGTGGTCAATAAATATAATTCAATAATACATATAATAAATGTCACAGAAATAAGTTCAGTTATAAAGATCATTAAAGAACAATGGTTAAACCAAAAGGAAGTTTTGTTAAAATCACCGTCGGATAGATCCTATATAACGATCGAAAAGGAAATAGACTTGATCCAGGGAGAATTGCAAAGTGTAAGAGGACACAAACAAGGAAATCTTAAAAGAAATGTTAGGAGTTTAATTAACTTAGGAGGTAGAGCACTCAATATTTTATTCGGTACTATGGACGATGAAGAGTAGAAATTGAAAACCAAATTAAGATTATAACGGAAAATAATCATCATCTTATAAAAAACAATAATAATCAATTGAAGATAAATAGCCAGATTCAAAATGAAATAGAAATTTTAAGAAACGCAGTTTTAACCAAAACTAAGCATGAATTGGGATTTCAGCTAGAATTTCAAATGGCCGAGAAGAGACTAGTAGTGTTAGAATACTTACGTAAAATAGACAAAATTAAAGAGTTAATAGAAAAAATACAAAATATTATTTTGGCTAGCCGATTACAAATTATGACGACAAGCTTACTAACCACGGAAGAAATTCAAAACTTTGATATAAATTTAAGTAAACTAAAAAACATTAAACTTTCGATTGGAGAATATTCAGATGACCTTATAATTTTTATAATTCAAATACCAGATAGAATATCTACCTTTGATAAGTATTTGTATACACCAATCCCGAATGAAAAATTTATGGAAATAGATACTAAAGAGGAAGATATGATAAAGAATAATAACACCTTTTTAAAATTTGAAAATAATAAAGAACTCAGGCACTTAAAACCTGTAAAAAACTGTTTAATGAAAGAGGATTGTATGATGAAAATTAATAAAGAAATTAATGTAATTCTAGAATTAAGAAAAGGCGTATTACTAATAAAAAATAGTAACACAAAAATTAACAGTTCTTGTGACGAACGAAAAATAATAGCGATAAAAAGAAATGTGCTTATTCATTTTGAAAATTGTAAAATTGTTATTAATAATGAAGAATATGAGAACCAAAGAATTATTGTAAAACAACCAATTAGTATTGACTTGGAAGACATGTTAAATCTAACAACAATAGCTAATAAAAATATAAGCTGGAATATTACAAAAATTAATAATATTGATCAAATAATAGAAAGATATTCAAATCATTCAAAAGTTCACTTTAGTATACATGGAACTGTAATTATTGTAATTATTGTCATATTTGTAGTATTTTATAAAAGATTGTTCCAGAAACAACAAGCTAAGGGAGGAGGAGTTATGTTAGGAACACACATTTCCAACGACGATCATATCAACATGAGTGATATGACACCAGCAGAGGGACGACTAGTTTTATAACCCGAGAAAGGACAAGGGTCCACTATCATACCCAGCTGCAAACAATAAACTCTGTGAGTTATGACCGACGCCTTTGGTTATCAGCTCAACAATAAACTCTGTGAGTTATGACCAACGCCTTTGGTTATCAGCTCAACAATAAACTCTGTGAGTTATGACCGACGCCTTGGTTATCATCTGTTATCCATTAATGTAAGATTTATTATGGACGCCACCTAATATCTAAGTATAAATAAGAGTAGATTTGTAACTTAGAGATCAGTTTAGATTTGTCAACGTAAATGAGCAGATCGGCTCAAACTTAAATAAATATATATTTTAAAATAAATAATATTTGTTTTATTTAATTCGCGTGGCACAGGAGAAAAATATCTTGCGAATCGTGCATGCCAGCTAGTACGGACTACTGGTTTCTTTAGGCCCATTTTATTTACTCGAAGTTGAACATAACTTGGGGATTTTTATATGGGAAACTTCCCAAGTTGTGTTCAACTTCGAGTGAATAAAATGGGCCTAAGAAGATTACACACAAGTAATCCCTAAACAAAATTTGTTTACCATTTATTGAGAAATATAATATTATTATATTACAGGTATATTGTTTAAATATCGGAAGACATAATGGGTCAATAAATATTTTAAGTTTCGACTCCAAACTTTAATAGTTCATAGTTATTAGGACTGCGTAGACCACTTACATATTTCCATGCAATGGTTTTATTGATTTTGTTTATTTGTTACTACACAAATTGCTTAATTTTTTTAAAAACTTTTTCACTTTTCGAATAAATAACTTTTTACAAATAAAGTACTCAACTCATCAACTCAAATCGTTACGAGAAATTCAAATTACTTTCGTACTCCCGTTAGTCGTGTCGACAGGGAAATTTGATGTGTCAAAATATTTGCAGAAAGAAAAATTTAAGCAACCACACAATCAGTAAGGATTCGGCCACAATATCTTGTTAATTTATTATAGCTAAAGTTAATAAGTTATGACATAAATAAAAGAAATATACAAATGTCGTAATCTAATATGCGAATTAGAACCATGTATTTTATTAAAATTATGCAACGTTTATATTTTTGGCATGAAAATCCTAGGTCTTTGGTTTGCTGAGATTGGAACTCAAAAAACACTGCTAATATTATAATTTTCAAAGAAACATACAAAATTTCAATATATATGTATTTGTTATCACACATTTTGTGATAACAAATTGTCATTTCAAGTGAATTATGTGGTATGGTAAAATGAAGTGATTTTTATTTTATTATGCTTTACAGTGTTTTTGTAAATCATAGAATTCGATAAAATAAAAATATTAAAAAAATAAATTCTTCAAAATCCGAGTAATGCGTCTAATGTCGTTTTCGATTTGGGAACATTTTTTTTTTTTTATATCGAGATTGCTTTTCATGTTCGATTTGCCACAAAAATCAATCTTTTTTTTGATCTCAGATCACTTTTGAGAAATCTCAATTTTTCCTCAGATTCTACACATACCTGCACTAATACCAATGTTTATGACACACAGCGTCGGTTACGATTTGTTTATCGTTGGAAGGATTGTTTTTTTAACTGAATTAATTATTTTACGCGAATGGGATCGAGTTTTTATATTAAATTATTTCGAAATGCACCTACGATATACGTGTGAAAATCAATTGAAATGGATTTCGAGTGCAAGTACAAAAATGTTTTTTTTTTTGCCACCAACTCAATACACACAAAAACCAATATAATTCAAATTTCGTGTTCGATTTGGCAGCAGAAATCTGAGACGCCAAATCGAAAACCACATAAAATAAAATAGAACGGGATTAAAATTAATAAATCTCAAATTCTTTTTATCATTTTTCCGTATAAATTCCATTACATAAATCTTGAACATATTAGGAATTAGTAATTTTACACAAAAGATTATATTTCCATTAAAATCCAATATTTTTTATAATTTCAACTACTATTTCTTTATTAGAATCTAAATTCATTTATACAGAGTTTTTGTTGTATACCTAAATGTGAAATCGCTTTTAATTAGTATTAAAAACGTTTTCAGTTTGTTACAAAAATGTTTTACGGCGGAACTTACGTTGGCTTCCATTTTATCTATTACTTATTTATGGGTTGTTTATTCTCTCGCCTTTATTAATAACGTAAATTCCTTATTAATCGACCTATAATTATTGGTGTCACCCTGTAGTCTCTTTATATTATCTTTACGAAGACAGTTTACAGTTACATTATCGAATGCAATTTACGATAAAAGCGGGAATTTGTTTTTAATTCTCAATGAACTTTTTAACAAACTGTTTGCGAGAATTTTTGCTATTGTGATTTTTATATTTTGTGATTGTGATTTTGCGTTGTAAATTTTACTATATCCCCGAATATATAACCAGGAACATTTTCCAATTACAGAAATATGGCTTTGGCACAGGTAAGTCTGACATTTTTTTTTTTTTTTGTACATTTAGTAGAAGAAAGTGTCCCAGGGAATCCTCTAATGTATTTTTCAATTGATTTGCTCTGAATTCAAAAGCGTACTCGGAGTGACCAATGGAACACAATATAAGTCATAACATAGTCACTTGTGTGATAGTTAAGATCTGTCTATCGACTAATAATGTTGTGTTTATGACAGTGAAAATGGTTCTTAACTATTTGTCTATTGATATATATAAGATAATGTTATTACTTCATGGTCTATAATTAGTTTTCTAATATGTTGCGTATAAGCCATTGGTTAAATTCTGTAAGGCGAAACATTCAAACGTTTCCATGCGCATGAATGTTTTGCTTTAAGTTACCCAAGTAAATTGTTAGAGCGCACGAAAACGTTTGAACGTTTCGCCTTATATAAAATGAGCCCTGGTCACTATTATGTTAGCATTTCTATCACTGGGCGTACTCTAGTAATTAACAATATTCTACCTCACATGAAGTGTTCGCTATTTAGATTTTTATATATTTGTTTTTAATTAAATATACCCTAAACTAAGATTGGGCATTTTAATCAATATGTATTTGCTTTGTTACAAATATATTCTACAATTTAACTTAAATAGTCTAAAGCAAAGGTTTAACGACTATTGTATATTTGAACTACTATAGGGAGGTTGAATAGTTGTGCGAATCCTTTGCAACGACATCAGCTCCAAATTACCGTGATATAGAGCGTTTTTTATTTTATCCACAACATTTGTATAGAACATGGATTTCCATGGTTTACAACAACAGTTGTACCTCGTATTATTGTTTTAAACCATGGAAATCAATGATCTATATAAAAAAAACACTTTTAGTTCATTTGATGCGTCTTTTGCATCATCGACGATGACATGCTTTGCGATTGTAAATAGTTGGAGAGTAAATATTGTTGGAATACTATGTACCCTTATCGAGTTATCCAATTGGAACGAAATTGTCTCCGATTAATACCAACGTGGTATTGGATTGGGCGCTTTCAGAGCACTTTTTCTGCTGACAGGGAAATTTTTACGTTCTTTTGTTACAAAAAAAAGCAACCTTTTTCAGATTTCAGAGCACTTTTGCGAATCTAGATATTTTCTCAGATTTACCAATAGAAGTGCATTTGAGTTTGGCAACTGATGGAGTTTGTCTAGGTTTTCGTGACTTTTTTTCTCCAAAAAAGACACGCATTGCATCGGGTGACACCTATTTTTATAAATTGTGCAATGCATTATATTTTGAAATCAATCGGGACGTATAATGAAGCATTATTTTACATATTGTTATCAATTTAATTTTCTAAGACAAACTTATTATAAAATTTCGTTTAGTATACTTATATGTACTTATATTTAATATATATCTAATTTTATTACAATAAACATGGAAATGTTTGGTACAAGTAGATACCTACAATTAACTGAATATTGCATATATGTAATAATAATACAGATTTAGTGTTAAGATATACCTACAATTAAGTTACAATTGAACGATTCGATTTAAAAGTTAAAAATTAATAAATTTCAATGAAATGATAAAGTTCACTAAAGAGGACTTTATAGTCGAATTTTCTTTTGTGTATTGCTAAGGGCCTTTCTATTTCTAAATATGTACATATATAGGGGAGAGTGGGTATGTATGGGACGCTTTTCAGTCAAATGTGATCTGCTGGCAACTTATAAATCATATCTCCACAAAACATTTTTTTTAATATACGATAACATTTTGGCAAGCTATCCAAAACATAAAAGTAACCAAAAGTTAAAACGCATTCCATGCACCAACAAACTTTGTCCCATTCCTCCTGGAAGCAGGAGGTATGGGACAGCTATGTGGTGGAATGGGACGCCTTACATTACAAGTGTGTTTTTTATCTTAAAACCTTTATTTCTAATGTACTTTGCGTGCGAACATTTTTAAGTGTTCTTTGCTTAGACTTTGATGTGGAAAATCTTTTTTTGTTGTCGGGGGGTGTTACTATCCGATGGAGCACTCAGACACAACTACTGGTCCATTGTACTGCCAAACAGACACCTTTCACTACTGTACTTTGGTTACCTAAGGGGTAGTGTAGTCTAATGTTCTCTCTTTCCACAAAGATTCCAGAACCTGACCCCTGTTCGGTTCACGGACAGGTGTCCCATTCCTCCTGCATATAAGTGTCCCAATCATCCTATAGGGCACTTCAAAGTGATCAAACATAATATCTCTTAAAATACGGCGCAGACTAAACAAAATTAGAATTTATTCACTTCATGATATATGTTTATATCTATTTGATTCACTTTTTGTACAATATGTTCACTCATTAATTATTATTTTTCACTCAAATTTCACCAAATTATTTTACTTTTTATGTACAAATTTACCTTTCTTGCTCTCCACTGCGTAATTTCAACTGCGCACAGGACCTGCTTCGTTGACCGGTGGGTAAACACTAAAGAGCAAATTTGTGATCAACAGGAATGAGAAAAAGTATACTACGTTGAAGAAAATGCTTATGTCCCATTCCTCCTGTGTCTCATACATACCCACTCTCCCCTAGGTATGTTTGTTTTATTTATTAAATATATCGTTGGTCAGATCTGAAAAATGCAAAAGCAAATTATTAATAGCTTGGAAAAAAAATTAAAATAAGAGCTTATCTTGTTTTTAATGTAATAATCCTGAAAAGTTAAAGTTTAATCGGAGACAATTAAAAGACGACCAACTCGGTGAAAAAGAAAAATGGAGAAGATTTTATTATCAACGATCATTAGACAAAGCTAGCGATGTAATAAACTTGGTGATGCCAAGTTCCACAAGTAAGTAATACTTCAAAGACTAAGTGTAAGGTATGGTTCTCATGTTCAACGAAACAACAATTTCAATACCCTCACTAGAACCATACTTGTTTACTTTGTTACTTTAAATTCAATCAAAAAAGAATTTCAAGGAAATTTAAATATTCAAAATGTGATACCCATTTGAATTGAACAATGGATATGCTTCTTGGAATCAAGACCCTTGGTGATAACATCAGCCGTCATCTCAGTTGTTGGTACATATTTGAGTTCAATTACGCCTTCCAATAATTTCTCGCGGACAAAGTGGTGTCGAACGTCAATATTCTTGGTGCGTTGATGATAAATGCTATTCGACGCCAGTTGTATCGCACTTTTGTTGTCTGAAAATATTTTGATGGCACCGCTGATTTTACATTCGATCTCTTCTCGAAGTCGCTTTAGCCAAAGAGTTTCCTTGGTAATTGCTGCCAAAGACATGTACTCCGCTTCAGTTGTTGATAAGGCCACCATTGGTTGCTTCTTAGAGCTCCACGTCACAGCTGCACCTTGTAGCAAAAATATGTATCCATTAACAGATCGCCTTTCGTTTACGTCACTTGCCCAGTCAGCATCACAGAAACCAATTAAATCTGAACTGCTACTTCTTTTATATGCAAATTTTGCATTAATATTACCTTTCATGTATCTAAGAATACGTTTTACCGCCAGCCAATGCGCCTTTCCTGGATTTGAAATATATCTGCTTACCTCGCTGACTGCAAAACATAAATCCGGCCGAGATACTTGAGATGCAAACAGGATACTGCCAACTGCTTCTTGGTAGGGTATATATGGCTCATTTCATCCTTTTCCTTCTGAGTCTTCGGTGACATTTCTTTGGTTAATTTCTGATGGATGTTAAGTGGCGTTGAAACGGAGTTGCAGTCTAACATTCCAAAACGAGTCAAAACTTCTTGGATGTACTTTGCCTGATCTATCGAAATAATACCTTTATCACGATCACGTACGATTCTCATTCCCAAAACATAGCTTGCCTCGCCAAAGTCTGTCATTTTGAAATTGCTTAATAATTTAATTTTAACTTGGTTTTTCATATCGTTGTCATTTGAGAAAAATAACAAATCGTCGACGTAGACTGCTATTAAAAGCATTTTTGCACCATGGGATATCATATAGATACACGGATCTGCACTCAATGGTTTTAAACCAAAGGACCTAAAACACCATCCAGCTTCTGGTTCCAGATTCTGCTGCTCTGCTTGAGGCCATATAAGGATTTTTTTAGGTGACATACCTTATCACTGTTATCCGAAAAACATTGCGGCTGCAGCATATAAATCTCCTGGTCCAATTCCCCCTGCAAAAATGGAGTCACAGCATCCATTTGTGTTATACTCAAATCATTTTTAACAGCCAAGGCCATGAGGAAACGTATTGAAGAATAACGGACTACTAGTGAGTATGTTTCCTGGTAATCAATGCCTTTACATTGGGCACATCCTTTAATTACTAGTCTGGCTTTATATCGATTCGTTTTTCCAGATGCATCCCGATTGATCTTAAACACCCACTTTGAATCTATTGGTTTTCGCTGTGGTGGTAAGTCCGTTAAAAACCACGTTTCGTTTTCCATCAACGAATCGTATTCTTCTTGCATTGTCTCCTTCCAGCATTGAGCATCAGATCTGGACATTGCCTCGTCCACAGTTACTGGATCTGATAACTCCGCTGATGTTGCTATATACGTGACGAAATCAGGAAACTTTTTCTTCTTTGGGACTCTAGGCGAACTTCTTTTCGTTTCAGGCTCCTCCTCTCAAAGAAAAATGTTTCCTGATTTCCTGAATTTGAAAAATTCCTCGAGAAATACCAGCAGCAGGAGAAAGAAATTTGTACTATAAAGGACTCCAAAAGGCTGTCGGAAGAGTGCGAGCGGGTAAAGTACTTGTACCTACACTTCGCATGCAAATTTGGGAACCAAAGGAAGTGCGAATCCAGCGGTTCCCGGAAGAGCAGCACTTTTAAAGTGGACTGCTCTGCCTGCATTAAATTACGGGCAACCGCAGGATTACCTTCGTGAATTTAGAACATTCCAACCATCCAAATTCCAAAGTAATAATATTATTACTAAAAACATAATAAGTACTTATTATGTATTTTTTAAATTGTAGCAATTTTTTGATCTCATTCCGGAGAATCGAAGACTGTCACCATCGCAAAAAGTCTTGGCACTTAAAACTCTGCAATTGAAACCCAACAGGAAACTGTTACAAAATAAAATTGCTGACGACGACAAGAGGTTCGACACGTTAAAGGACTTGTCCAATTTAAGCCAGAAAACAAACAGCCCAGTTGACAGCAGCAGTTGAACTTCTACAAAATGGATACGGTAATAAGTTTTTCTATTTCGCCGAAGAATCAATCAATTTTGAAAATATCTTTATATTGTTATATAATAGACACGCCCCAAGTAACAATTTGACTTCGGTAAGGTTCAAATTGGTAATTTCTGTAGGCAACCATTTCGATAGGGTCTCTATAGGATTTGCTTACCGAAGTAGACCGATTTCGAAGCAATTGTTTCCAAAATAACTTCTGTACGTCCTTTGCGAAGCATACACGCAGGCTTTATAGAGGGATATGAAATTAAGTTTCGTTAAGATCTCTATAAGACCTCTAAAAATGAGTGAGGAGATGATGGATAGTGTATTGCTTCGGCAAAGCTTGTGGTTGGAAGTAGAAGCTTCGTTAGAGCTTCTCACAGAAGGCATTATAGAAGCAATGAAATGTCATGCAATTAACGACTTGCGATTGGAAGTCTTAACGAAATTCTGAAATGTATCAAGTAGTTGAGATTTACCACTGCTACATTATTATGACGAATTGGCCTAGGGGTAGTGTACTGGAGTACTACGCAGCAGGACTCATGTTCGATTCTCAGTGCGACCCGTTGTAAGTAAAATATAAATTATATTACGGGGAGTATTCACTTAACGAAAATTGCAAGAGTCAATTATAGTAGATAGTTGATGTTTATTAATACGAAAAACAAAATAAGAAATTGAAAAAGTTGAAGAATAAAAAAAAAAATATTTTTCTTTTCATATTTTGTGCTTTTGTAAAGCTTCTATAAGGTTTCTATAAGGTTTCTATAAAGTTTCTATAAGGCCTCTATAAGGTTTCGGTAGTGCCCTACCTGTATAAAGTGCGCCAAATTTGTTTCTTATAGGTCTTATGCAGTTAATATTGCGGGAGGGGAAATAGCTTCGATAGCGCCTTACCGAAGTAAAATTGTTACTTGGGGCATGTAGGTCACTAACGGGTGTTTGGTTTGCTGACCAACAGTACCTTGTTTACCAGTCACTTGACAATCAAGCCAACTGGTGAACAAGGTGCAGCGTAACGGTCAGATCGAGTTCTTTCTCTAGCTTTGTCTTCATCTAGAGACAAAGCAGAGAGGGAGAACCGCTAACCGATATCCACCGACAGCCACTGCGGTGTAAAGCACAGTCAGTCGATCGCGTGCATTCTTTCGAAAAACACCTTCGTCCAACTAAAAGTTTAAATTAAGAACAATAAAGAAAAATGTGTTAAACTATTAATCTTTACTTTTACTCAATTATAACTGGCGCAGTCGGAAAAAAAAAAAAAATTATTTTTATTAAATTTTCCATGACATAGGAAAACATCACGTGCTTGTTCAAATAAAACAATTAATGAAACAGTGAACACTTCAAAGTGGACAGTAATAAAAAGTCAGAGTGCTTCATCATAATCCTCACCACTTTCACGGAACCGATCTACAACTATAAGCTCTTCAGTATGGCGAGTAATTTATTCCAATTAATCAACACTATTGACAACTATACCGGTCTGCCCGAGGAGCTAGATATTTTTATTAAAAACATAGATTTTCTTTATAATCATGCGTCTAATTTAGATGCTCTCTCTAAGGGTTTTTTTGAACTAAAAATTAGACAAAATATTAAAGATAACGCTAATACCATCTTAATTAACAACGGAAACCCTACAGTATGGCCAGAAGTAAAATTAATTTTGCAGAATAATTGTTCAATTGATGATAGCGTAGAAAGTTTAGTGAACGAAATTAAATTGTTAAAGTTTCAATTTTCCGTTAAGACATTTTTTGAGGATACAATAGGTTTATTAACTAAATTAAATATTAAATGCGGAATTAGCCCGACAGATGTACCTTCATGGTATAATAGTGAAAGCAACGAGGAAATGGCATTGAAAATTTTTGTAAATAAACTCCCTAATGAACCCAAAATCATTCTGCAGTCTCGAAACCCAAAGAGCTTTAGAGAAGCGCGACTTATTTTAATAGAAACGGAAAACTTTAATCGAATATTCAAAGCAAATTTCAATACAAACAATTATGATTCGACTCGTTATCAAAACCCACGAAACAACAATAGTTTAAACAACATTAACCGAAACAACAATAATGGTTTTAGGAATAATAAGAGCAGTTATAGTAATGATGCAAACATTTGTAACAATAACGCTACAAATAATTTACAGAATGAACAAAGCAGATTTAACAGTACTTACGGACACAATGAACAACGACGACAACAAAATTTGAATCCGAGTGACCGTTCTAGACAGACTTACAGAACGAGGCAAAGTAATGAACCCATGGATATCACACTAAATGAGTCCAATAATTGTGCAGCTTACATAGACTGCAATGCAGCTCAAAATTTTCAGACCGACCAAGGAAGAAACTACCCTATATAGTCATTCATAATAAGATCAGGCCATTACGTTTTATTATTGATTGCGGTGCAGAATTTAGCATCGTTAATCGAAATGTCTGTAGTCCCAAATGGAAAATTTCATCCGAAAATTATATACTGAAGGTTCTCGGTCGTAATATCGCAACTAGCGTTAGGTAAAAAGTTCCGCTATTCGAGGAATTCAAAGCCAATAACATGTTTGTTGAATTCCTAGAGTACCAATTCCACAATTTTTTCGACGGGTTAATAGGCAATAATATTCTTTTGAAACTTAACCCTATCATCAACTATAAAAGTCAATCTATCATTACCGAAACTTCAAGTATACCATTTTATTTTGACCAGGAAGAAGAAATCTACCCAAACAATTTCTGGGATTATAGGTCTTTAAGCGTAAACATTTTTCATAACGATTTTTTTGAAAATCAGATTTCAGGCAAAGCCTTTGCAATTCATCTCGATAAGTCAGATGTATACAAACTAAAATCTTTACTTTACTCATTTAAGTCGTTTTTTTACAAAGAAGGTGATAATCTTTCATTCACCGATGAAATTAAGCACCATATAAAAACTAAAAATGAAATCCCAGTCTTTAGCAAGCTTTACCGTTATCCTGAAATTCATTCGGAAGAGGTCGATAGTCAGATCGACGATATGTTGAGGCAAAACATAATTACATTCAGTAGTAGCCCGTATAATTCACCCATTTGGGTAGTGCCCAAAAAAGCTGGCATAGATGGCCAAAAGCAGTGGCGCATTGTGGTGGACTACCGGAAGCTCAACGAACAGACCATAGAGGACAGGTTCCCTATGCCGAATATGGATGAGCTCTTCGATAAGCTAGTCAAATGTAATTATTTCTCAACTATCGATTTGGCTAGAGGCTTCCACCAGCTAGAAGTTGATCCAGCTGATCGAGCAAAAACAGCATTTTCTACCAAAAACGGTCATTTCGAATTTCTGAGGATGCCGTTCGGTCTAAAAAATGCACCGGCGACATTTCAGAGACTAATGAACACCGTTTTAAAGGATTTTATTAACAAAATCTGTGTCGTTTATCTCGATGACATCTTGATTTTTTCAACAAGCTTTATCGAACACTTAGATTCACTCAACAAAATTTTCGGAAGACTTAAGGATTGCAATTTGAAAATTCAAATAAACAAATGCAGCTTTGCTGAGCCTTCAACAAGTTATTTAGGACATATTATTACTAGGAACGGAATAAAACCAGACCAAAATAAAATTAAATCTATTGTTTCCTTAAAAATACCAACAGATAAGAAAGGAATCAAACAATTACTTGGGATAACAGGTTATTATAGGAAATTTGTTAAAGACTACGCGAAAGTAGCATACCCTTTAGTACGATATTTGAAGAAAACTGAAAAAGTTAACACGTCTGACCTCGAATATGTCCGGGCTTTTCGAAATTTGAAAACTCTTCTAACTTCTGATCCCATTCTGAAAAGTCCTGATTTTAGTAAAATGTTCGTTCTGACAACGGATGCATCTAATTACGCCCTTGGTGCCGTGTTAAGTCAAAGTAGTCACCCAATTTGCTTCGCTTCCAGAACTTTGAATGATCACGAAAAGAAATATTCAACGATAGAAAAAGAGCTTCTCGCAGTTGTGTGGTCAGTCAAGTATTTCAGAACTTACCTCTATGGTAGGAAATTTTTAGTGCGTACTGATCACAAGCCGCTTGTATGGCTAAACGGTATTAAAGAACCAAATATGAAACTGCAGCGGTGGAAAATTTCTCTCAATGAGTACGACTTTGATGTCGAGTACTTAAAAGGGAAGGAGAATTTTGTCGCGGATGGTTTGAGTAGACTAAACCAGGATGAAAGGGATACCAATGATGAAGTAAATCGAGGAGAAATTTTCTTAAATGAAATTCAAAATGATTTGGAACCTAACCTACATTTCTGAAAAGCCAATTAACATGTTCAAAAATCAAATTTACTTGTCATACTCTGCTAAAGAAAAATGTTACTTTAAAATTGTTCATAAAAAAGTTCAAAATCATATTCAACTTAGTAGGGAAAGTAGCAATTTACTTGAAATAATGAGACGGATTCTTATAAAAAATGGAAATTTATATTCTCCTGACCTTCCCCTTTTTCTTGAGTTTCAAAATATTTATGTAAAATATTTTTCATTTAACAAAAATTTAAAAGTTTTAAAATCAAACATAAAACTAGTAGATATTTTGGATAAAAATTAACTTCTTGATATAATAATAAATGAACATGTTAGCAAAAATCACAGAGGTATGAATGAAATGTTCTTGGAACTAAAAACAAAATACTTCTATCCAAGTTTACAAACGGAAATACATAAATACGTAAATAATTGTGATATCTGCGCTGTCGCCAAACATGACAGGCGTCCGCTAAAAATTCCGTTTGAAATAACAGAAACACCGAAATGTTTTAACGATATTGTACACATGGATTTATATGGTTTCCTGAACGGAACAAAATGTACCTCACGACAATAGACAAATTTTCCAAGTACGCCACTATTCAGAACTTGGAAAACAGGAATTGGATCGCCATTTTAGCAGCAATAAAGCAACGTATCCAGTTTTTAGGTAAACCGAATAAACTTATTTCAGACGGGGATACCTGCATTATTCATTCTGCGGTGGAACTGTTTTTGAAAGAAAATAACATATTTTCCACAGAACCACCGCTTTTCAAAAAACAGGTAATGCTGACATCGAACGTCTTCACGGAACCCTAAATGAACATTTACGTGTAAGAAATGCAGCAAAAGATAGCTCAGAGTTAGACGATAAAATTTTTGAAATAATCAACATTTATAATAACACTATTCACACAAGCTAAGACCTAACGACTTTATTTTAAAAAACTTAACTCAAGATGACATAAATAGACTAGCAGCCTTGTTTCAAAAAAGCAAGGAGACAAGAATAAGTAAACTTAACATAGGAAAGGACACAGAATTGCAGCAATGCTCCGACATAGTAAAAAACAGAATAATAGGGAAAATTAAACCAAAGTACAAGAAACTTCATTCATATTTAACACGAAATAACTACACAACCGATGTATCCACTAAACGAAACATAAAATATCATAAGAAACAATTGAAAAGAAAATACAAATATCAAGATTAACTTTTAACATCAAGCAGCATTATTATTAAGGTACAATTACTCGCATAATGCTTTTCTTTGCGTACTCTTTGCTTTCAATTTACTAAAATCGGCTCAATTCTGCATTTATTAGTTTTTTGTTCGTTTATTTGTTTTTTTTTTCTCTTTTCTCGTTTTATTCACCTATAAAATAAATTTATCTTTTCTAAATTTTTGTCATTATCTAAGAATAGTTTTATCGCTAAATTATATTTAGATTTTAAGTCAAAATTTGTAATAACAAAAAAAAAAATTAAGTGATTTAAAAATTGTAAACTATGTAAAAGTAATTCAAAATTACCAATATGTTTTTGGGGACCAAAAACACTTGGGGATGGAGGTGTTATATAATAGACACGCATGTAGGTCACTAACGGGTGTTTGGTTTGCTGACCAACAGTACCTTGTTTACCAGTCACTTGACAATCAAGCCAACTGGTGAACAAGGTGCAGCGTAACGGTCAGATCGAGTTCTTTCTCTAGATGAAGACAAAGCAGAGAGGGAGAACCGCTAACCGATATCCACCGACAGCCAATGCGGTGTAAAGCACAGTCAGTCGATCGCGTGCATTCTTTCGAAAAACACCTTCGTCCAACTAAAAGTTTAAATTAAGAACAATAAAGAAAAATGTGTTAAACTATTAATCTTTACTTTTACTCAATTATAACTATATGCAAAATTTTATTGGTATAAATTCTTTTAGGCTGCCTTTTTTCAATCCTTGGTTGATCTAACCTTTATTTATTATATTGTATTGCATAGGAGCAACAGTGAGCCTCCTGCACGACAACAAGAAGTTCAAGGGGCTCTACTTTGCTATAGAAGGGATGAGGAGGGACATGGCTTCATGGCCAGAAATTGTGTTCCTGGATGGGACATACAAATTGCTGAGCACCAATTTGACAACCATGATTTTCCTTATAGATAATGGAAATGGGCGGGGGCAAGTTGCTGCAGTAGGTTTACTATCTACTGAAGAAGAATATGTCCTTCATTGGCTAGCGAAAACGTTCCGTCAGAAAAATGAGGATAGCACGGAGAACATTAAGTGCTTTATGACGGACAAGGACCTTGCAGAGAGAAACGTGTTGAAACAAGTTTTCCCAAACAAAGCGATACTTGTTCCTTTTTCACACCCTCAGATCATTTTCTAGGGCAGTGTCGACGGAGAAAGAGAAAAATCTCTTCGTTATCTTCAAAAACTAGCGTATAGTTCATCAGAAAAAGAATACGAAAAACTATACGCAACATTTACAGAGGCGGTCCCTGGCCATGTCCTGCAGTTTTTCAACGAAAACTGGCATAACATCTAAAACGAATGGACCGTATATAACATGTCAGAGGGAAATTTGTCAAACCTGACAAACAACCGACTGGAGTCGTTGAACGCAAATCTGAAACAAGTAATCACCAAAAGCAGTACGTTAGTGCGATTCGTAAAAAGTTTTTTCAAATGGTATCAGTCCCATAAGATGGAAACAAAGTTTAGAACGGGAAACCAAATCCTTAAACGACCTGTGATCGCAGAGACGGACACAATCGAAGACGAACACAAATTTCGGCAATTACTAACGAAAACGGCCTGTGACCTCATAATGGAACAAATGAATTTGCATTCCGCCATTACATTTTTGAAGACTGATTCATCGTCCAAAACTGGATACATGCGTTTTAAAGTAAACGAGATTAAAGCCGAACCAGGGTACTGTGATTGCCCCATTTGGAAATCTTCCAGGTTGCCTTGCAGGCACATTTTCGCAGTGCGAAAGTATTTCGGATTAGAGTTGTTCGGTAGGGAATTGTGCACGGCGCGATGGACGAAGGAACATGCCCTAGCAAACCTACGAAACAACGAAGACAACACGGAATATGAAGAAACCATTTTTCCACCAACACCGGTAATAAGTAAAATCATCCGGAAGAAAGCCTTGACTGTTGCGCAAAAGCGAAAGATGCCAGCACCCGATGTAGCCGAAATACTAAACTTGGGAAGTTTGGCATGTGGCAAGGACTTCGAAGAGAGAAGGAAGACGCTGGAAAGTATTTTAACTGCATGGAGACAGGGGCTCCACGTAGAAATTAAAACTGCAGATTGCAGCAACATCGCACCAAGCAGCAGCAGCATAAGCTCACCAAGCAGCAACACCAGGGCAACAAGCAGCACGATCACCACTTCAACCAGCAACACCCAAGAGTTGGAAACAGGAACGGCGACAGCGACCATCGATAAAATAACCATTGAAGATATTGATATGCCAAAACCACCAAGAATAACTGGATATCCTTCTGGTTATTTAAAATCAACAACTGGCATTAAGAGGAAATCTGCAACCGCCACCCCATTCGCAGGAAAAATTCAAGATTGCCAAAAGCGAGAAATGCTTGCATGGGTGGTAAAGGACACAATTTTGGAGTTAACATTGCATGGAGAGCATATAATTAATACGCAGGACCTGGATTTAGAACATCGAGAAATCCGAGATTTTTTCATGGATGAAAGCATGCGAAATTAATGGATATGGATTTCGAAATTCCAGCAAACATTTACTTTACGACGGATTCTATGATAGTTCTTTCGGGGTTCGTAGCAAAATTCCGAATACGACGGATTCTGTGATAGACGTGAATATTTCCTTGTTTTTCAGCATCAACAGCAGTCCGGAGCAGCAGCAACATTCCTGAACAGCAATAATATTCCAGAACAGCAGTCCGGAGCAGCAACAACATTCCTGAACAGCAATAATATTCCAGAGCAGCAGTCCGGAGCAGCAACAACATTCCTGAACAGCAATAATATTCCAGAACAGCAGTCCGGAGCAGCAACAACATTCCTCAACAGCAACATCATTCCAGAACATCACCACCAATACGGAGGAGCATCCCCAGCCCCAACAACACCTGAAACATTGCCAAGAAGCTCATAAAGCAAAAGAATGCACGAAGAGCAGCAGTAACACAGCCCAAAAAGTATCCAACAGGAACAGCAACAAAAAATCTATTGTTTTTTTCTTCTATTTACAGGCAAACAACAATTTTAAACGAAATCTTGACATGGTATCCAACAGTGAAAACATTGAAATACACGTCTGCCTTACTAAAATAATAATTTTTTTCTTTTTACAGGATGGCGTGACGTGATGACTAACCGAAAACACCCACTATTTTGCTTTTTATTCTTTGATTAGCCTTTTTCTTTCGATATTTAAAATCCTTTCTTTTTTTCTCATTAGTCTACTTTTAATTTTCTTTTGCTAAATTTTCTTTTCCGAACTAAAATTCTTTTTCCAAGTGTGTCCTCTATGATAAAAGTTTTTTTTTAAATGTTTTCTTTTTGCTTCTTTGCTCTTATTTACTTTGCTTAAATGAATTACTTTACATTTAAGTTGTAAACTGTTTTTTTTTTGCTAACTAAGCTACGATCTTTTTTAATTTTGCTTCCTTTTCTTTTTCTAAGTCTACCCTCTTAGAAATTTTTTTTTTTTTTTTTAATTTTTCTCTATGTTGATAGAGTTTTTTTTAATATTTAATTTTTAGTTGGCTGTATAATGAACGAAGTAGCTATTCGCCCGTCGTTAGGGACACGGCTTAGGTCGACGACTTTGACAATGACGGACAATGACGGCCAAATGGCTGTATTCAGTACTCACTTGGTATTTTATTATATTTTATTATACAAAATAAAAATGTTTAATAACATGGATGGATTGTTTTTTCTTCAAATTATGACAGAAGTAAGTGAATAATGTTTTTATACTTGTTCACTTTTGGCATTCTATATAACTTTCTCGATATATTTTTCGTACAAAATTTCGAACTCGAGAAATTTATCAGTTCTGATATTAAAGAGGAACTCAAAAAAGTGGGTCGCAAAATTCTGTCCGCTCTTCCACAGGCTTACATCCTATACGGCTAGAACGAATTACGTTCAAACCTCGGATTTGGAGTTTTTGCGCTTTTGGGTTTTTTTTTTGCAAGGTTACCTCAATATTAATGGTAGGTAAGGCCTAGGGTCCCTACGGACCTGTTGCGCGCCAAAAATTATTATTATTATAAGGTACCTACTTCCCATATAAAGTTTTCGTACCAGTTTGATTTGATCGAAAACGGCTCTAAGGATTTCATCCAAAATTGATATTTAAGCTTAAGTAGGTGAGGTTGTGGGCGCAGTGGCTTGGTGGTTAGTGTGTTGGACTACTAAGCGAGGGGTTCAGGTTCGAATCCCGCAAAAACCCAATTTCCAACTCAGGGTTTTTTTCACTGCGCCACCTCTCGCGAACGTCTGACAAACATCCGAGAGTATAACTGTCATGAAAGAGCTTCTCAATTAGCCGTTTGGAATCGGCATAAAATTGTAGATCCCTTCCATTCGTTCCAAAAATGAAAACTCACACAAAACGAATGGTTGCGAGAAGCTAGGCCTAGGTCCCTACGGACCTGTTGCGCCAAAAATTATTATTATTATTATTATTATTAGGTGAGGTTACCATGACTGCATACCGACATATCTCGAAAACGGTCTATACGATTGTAACAAAAACTAATATCTAAGGTAATGTGGTCATGAACTTAATAGCAAACTCAGTTTTTCTCTATATTGTCGTAAAAAAGACGAGAAAGTTTCGTTCGATCCAGTCGTGATACGTATTCTCAAGAAGTCAACAGCAAACAAAAGGATTTCAGTAACGAGGGCACTTTTTTTTATATCCATACCAAAAAAAGTGACAATATAGAATACGAAAATGATCACTATTTTATTAAAATTCCGGATTTTATTTGCAATCACAAGCATAATGTTATAATCACGTCTATCACAGAATCCGTCGTATTCGCAATCTCATAGCAAACAATTTCGTAGCAAAATTACGAATACGACGGATTCTGTGATAGACGTGAATACAAACAACTTGGCAATAAACCATTTGTCATTCTCAGCAGATTCATTATTTTTCGTTGTGAGTGATAAGGATCCTAAGTAATATTTTGTTATACATACTCATTCATTAGTCATTATCATTTCATTACATACGCATAACCTAAGTTCTAACAATATATTATAAGTCTTCATTTTCACTTGCAAATGTTTTCACAACGTTTCGTGTCAACCCATCAATCCGTAGTGGTAGGTACTGGATGTTTTCAGTGGAACGAGCGAACGTTTTGTTGAAATGGAACAAAATTTAATTTTTGACATTTTGAATGGTAAACAAATCAACAATTTGTTTTCAATTTTGTATGGACGGGTTGGTAGCATTATTATGTGGTATTCGTTTGGGCTTCTTCAGATTTGCTCTCAGATTTCAGATTTCGTGTGGCAAATCGAATCGAGCATAAAAAGTGATCTGACTGTGTTTTGTTGGTGTTAGTGGAGAGCTGTCAAGTTTTGTTTACATTTTTTTTTGTGAAGATTTTCTTGTAGGCAATTCGTTTTGGTTTTTGTTATTAAATAGAAAAGAAGAAAATGAGCAAACGAATAGATTTAAATAATTATAAGCTCGTCTTAAATGAAGACAAATTTATTGTGTTAGAAGGCGAGTCGGTGTTATTGGAGCATCGTACAAGTGAGTCAAAAAAGAAGTGAATTTAGTCATAACAATACGCTTACCTACATATTTCATGATATTGAATTGTTCACAGAGGGACAATTAGAAAAGGCTCTATTTTCTGAAGTTGTGGCGGCTCGATCGACGTTACCGACCACGCCACCACACCGACGAACTATTTTACACTACACCAAAGGAACGCAGCCGACACAAAAAGTAAGACAAGGACAACAGCTGAATGGGGCCGCTGAAGCGAGATAATGACTTCTCGCTGCCTTTTTTCCAAAACCGCGTGTTCCTTTTTGACTGCGAGAAGTTTTTATTCCTCGTAAGACTCGATCGCGTGGTGGTACCTACTAAGTGAGCGTAAAATTAGTCTTGCGTTTTTTATATATATACAACTAGCTGACCCGGCGAACTTTGTTCCGCCCAATTTCTTTAATGTAATAAAAATAATAATTTCGAGCGTGCACAATGCTAATGCTACTTTGTGTTATTCGGTCAATTCAAATTCTTTTTTCAAAACTTAAAGTTATGCAATAGAAATAACTGAAGTATAGCAATGTCGAAGTGTTTCATTCGCAAACTTGCGGTGCATTGATGTTTCACAACAAAATTATTACTGGGCCGACTCACAATTTTAAATTGTGTAGCGGTAAGCACGGAATATCTAAAGAATTCAAAAATTTAAAATTTTACATATTTTTTGTTGTACCTATTGGAAGTGACACTATCCAGTAATTTTTTTCAAAATGCGATTCTCCATACTAAATTCTATCCCCAATCTAATATCCATAACGAATTTTGTTTTCTCGACAAAAAGTAGCACAATATGTTCTTTTTTGGGCCAATGAGAATTTAAACCAAAAATCATAAAAATCGAACGATTTGTTCCCGAGTTATGAGTGCACATACGGACGTCAGTCTTTTTTATATATAGCTGTACCCACCCGGCTTTGAACGTACATTTCGTTTTAAGTCTTGCTCAGATTTCTCAAAGTGCTTTATTTGGACCATGTCCATTTATGATTTTACCCAATTATACAACTTTAGAAAAAGCTTTTGATTTGGTTTTTGAATGAAAGGTGCCACAACCCGTTTTCCGCTTATGGTTTGCAAGGTATCATCAACCCGGAACCAGCCATAAACATGCACAATATTTCATTGAAAAAAGTTGTGTGTTTTCGGAGATCGACGACAACACCACCTATCGGGTCCATAACCCAAGTGGAAATTGTTGGTTATAGTGTAAGCGGTGTTCCTACATTTCTCACATGCTTCCGTAACAGTAGATAACAGTGTGAATAGTGCTTACTATTTCCAGTGCAAAATGGAACGTTGGCCAAAGTGAGAAAAAAGTTTTAGCTTATAAAATTACTATTTCGGGAAACACATATAATGGTATTTTGGATATGACTTGTTACCGGAATGTTCCCGAATTTTAGTGAGCTGTCAAATTAGTTTTCATGTGTTTGCAAGTTGGTTCGCACGAAAAAGAAAATGTGAAATAGAAATACTGGTACCAATATGAAACGTAAGCACACAACCTTCCCTCTTTAATGGGGATGCTAAAGTACCTAAACGAACATGAAAATGGTAATTGAGGTAATATAATGTGAATTTAATAATAGCATACGTATCTCCGTACCCGAGTGCAAAATACTTTAATGAAAATCTGTTTAACTACAAATACCACGCGAGGCCCGGCGAAATACAATAACCGCAGCGATTTACTTGTCGGCCAACCTACCGCTTTTTTACTGAAGTGCTTATGGTACATAGCATTTTTCGTTCCATTTACTGGTGCGTACACGTACAAAGCGAGAGGTTTGCCGAGACGTGAGCACGCCACATACAATTGACCATGTGAGAAACATGGAACGCTATGCTGTTGACGATTGTGTTGTTGTCTATTGCGGCCTCCAGTATGGACGACTGCATGGTATTCTTTCCTGAAGTTCCGAAATATTCTATCGATTGTTAATATTCCGATCCTGATTTTCTGCGACGTGAAACGTTTGACCTTCTTACTGGCAGCACGATCAAATTTGTCTTGGAATCGCCGAGTCCCACACAAACTTTCATCCCCTATATCATCCTGTCAAAGCTTTTTTTTCGAGACATAAAGAAGCATATGGCCTTCCTTGGGCCCAATCGAAACTATCAAGCTAAAAATCTTTAAAAACTAACCATCCTGTCTCGAGTTATGCGCGTAAAAACTCAAAACGCTCAACAACTCCTGTTGACTGTCATCATCGTCATCTCAAACATTTCAACTTACTCACTCATACTAATGCAATGATCCTGAAACTACTTGGCAAACAAAAATGATGCATTCAAACACCATCAAACAAATCGAAGTATCTACTCCATTTCAAAAAGCTACTTAATGTGACATAGTAACATAAGCAACCTTATTAGGTGTATTTAAAAAAAAGAAATTTCAAAATTGTTTGCAATAATTGACAACAACAATTGGCATTAAAATAAATTTTTTTTTTTGTATATGAAGTATCACTACTCGATCTCCACCCCGTTTATTTTTTTTTTTCAAAGTGCATTTCCCCATACATAAAAAAAAAAATTTAAGAGTGGACCACCCTTAACATTTAGGGGAATGAAAAATAGATGTTGTTCGATTCTCCACCCTAGCCGATATCCTTGCAAAGATTCACGAAAATCGGTCTAGCCGTTTCGGAGGAGTTCAATTACGCACCCCGTGACACGAGAATTTTATATATTAGAATGTTTTTTTTTGCCACCAACTCAATGCACACATAAACCAATATAATTCAGATTTCGTGTTCGATTTGGCAGCAGAAATCTGAGACGCCAAATCGAAAACCACATAAAATAAAATAAAACGGGGTTCAAATTAACAAATCTCAAATTCTTTTTATCATTTTTCCGTATAAATTCCATCACATAAATGTTGAACATATTAGGAATTAATAATTTTATACACAAAAGATTATATTTCCATTAAAATCCAATATTTTTTATAATTTCAACTACTATTTCTTTATTAGAACCTAAGTTCTTTTATACAGAGTTTTTGTTGTATACCTAAATGTGAAATCGCTTTTAATTAGTATTAAAAACGTTTTCAGTTGGTTACAAAAATGTTTTACCGCGAAAGTTACGTTGGCTTCCATTTTATCTATTACTTATTTATGGTTTGTTCTCTCTCGCCTTTATTAATAACGTAAATTCCTTATTAATCGACCTATAATTATTGGTGCCACCCTGTAGTCTCTTTATATGAACTTTACGAAGACAGTTTACAGTTACATTATCGAATGCAATGTACGATAAAAGCGGGAATTTGTTTTTAATTCTCAACGAACTTTTTAACAAACTGTTTGCGAGAATTTTTGCTCTTGTGATTTTTATATTTTGTGATTGTGATTTTGCGTTGTAAATTTTACTATATCCCCGAATATATAACCAGGAACATTTTCCAATTACAGAAATATGTCTTTGGTACAGGTAAGTCTGAATTTTTTTTTGTACATTTAGTAGAAGAAAGTGTCCCAGGGAATCCTCTAATGTATTTTTCAATTGATTTGCTCTGAATTCAAAAGCGTACTCGGAGTCACCATAGAACACAATATAAGTCATAACATACAGTGGGTGATTACGGCCACTAAAAAAAATATGATTTTTTGAAAAGTAACCTCAAATAACTTATATGATTTTATTTTTCAGCCTTTATTTATTTTTACATATTGGAAACGATTTATAAACTTAGAAAAGACTTATATTTTTATGCCACAGAAAAAAATAAAAAAAAATATTTTGTTGCCCCTGCTATTGCAGCAATAACCCCCTATACTCTTTTGGGCATAAGTTCATTGCCTTTCTTAAAATACGAGTAAATATTTTTAATATTTTCCCTCTTGTGACATACTTCAATTAAGCGTTCTTTAACTGTGGCTTATTTGTAACTTTTTCTTTGTCTATTTCTCTTATCATTAGCTCCAAAAGATTTTCTATTGGGTAAGGAACTGGGAAGATTCAAGGCCATTCGAGGACTTCCACATAATGTTCCACCAAAATGAAGTTACTCTTTTTGCTCTAGAACAGGGTGAAGAGTCATGCATAAATACATAACTGCTTGGAAACCATTCCTGCGCTTGTGACAATAATATCTTCGTTGCATTAAATTCTCAAAATAAGTATTTTTTTAAAAGGTGGCCGTAATAATTTGATCATCCACTGTAGTCACTTGTGTGATAGTTCTGATAGATCTGTCTATCGACTAATAATGTTGTGTTTAAGACAGTGAAAATGGTTCTTAACTATTTGTCTATTGATATATATAAGATAATGTTATTACTTCATGGTCGATAATTAGTTTTCTAATATGTTGCGTATAAGCCAGGGGTTAAATTCTGCAAGGCGAAACATTCAAACGTTTCCATGCGCATGAATGTTTTTCTTTAAGTTTCGCCTTATATAATATGAGCCCTGGTCACTATTATGTTAGCATTTCTACCACTGGGCGTACTCTAGTAATTAACAATATTCTACCTCACATGAAGTGTTCGCTATTTAGATTTTTATATATTTGTTTTTAATTAAATATACCCTAAACTAAGACTGGGCATTTTAATCAATATGTATTTGCTTTGTTACAAATATATTCTACAATTTAACTTAAATAGTCTAAAGCAAAGGTTTAACGACTATTGTATATTTGAACTACTATAGGGAGGTTGAATAGTTGTGCGAATCCTTTGCAACGACATCAGCTCCAAATTACCGTGATATAGAGCGTTTTTTTTTTTATCCACAACATTTGTATAGAACATGGATTTCCATGGTTTACAACAACAGTTGTACCTCGTATTATTGTTTTAAACCATGGAAATCAATGATCTATATAAAAAAAACACCTTTTAGTTCATTTGATGCGTCTTTTGCATCATCGACGATGACATGCTTTGCGATTGTAAATAGCTGGAGAGTAAATATTGTTGGAATACTATGTACCCTTATCGAGTTATCCAATTGGAACGAAATTGTCTCCGATTAATACCAACGTGGTATTGGATTGGGCGCTTTCAGAGCACTTTTTCTGCTGACAGGGAAATTTTTACGTTCGTTTGTTACAAAAAAAAGCAACCTTTTTCAGATTTCAGAGCACTTTTGCGAATATAGATATTTTCTCAGATTTACCAATAGACGTGCATTTGAGTTTGGCAACTGATGGAGTTTGTCTAGGTTTTCGTGACTTTTTTTCTCCAAAAAAGACACGCATTGCATCGGGTGACACCTATTTTTATAAATTGTGCAATGCATTATATTTTGAAATCAATCTGGTCGGATAATGAAGCATTATTTTACATATTGTTATCAATTAAATTTTTTAAGACAAAATTATTATACAATTTCATTTAGTATACTTATATGTACTTATATTCAATATAATTATATTTAATTTTATTACAATAAACATGGAAATGTTTGGTACAAGTAGATACCTACAATTAACTGAATATTGCATTCTGTAATAATAATACAGATTCAGTGTTAAGATATACCTACAATTAAGTTACAATTGAACGATTCGATTTAAAAGTTAAAAATTAATATATTTCAATGAAATGATAAAGTTCACTAAAGAGGACTTGTGCCGAAAAGGTAAAACATCTTATGTCAATTTTGTACACTTTTCAGGAGAGCAATCCTAAATTCCAAAGGATGCACTACAGTATTATGGCACAAGCTATTTTAAAACAGTCATAACTTCCTTACTATTTGAAATTTTTTCTCCTGGTTTGGCTTAAAAAATAGAGTAAGGAAAACAATATTCAAAAAACGTTAAATAGCTAAAACAACTTAAGTCGACTTAAGATGTTTTTCATTTTAGGCACAGTTATAGTCGCATTTTCTTTTGTGTATTGCTAAGGGCCATTCTATTTCTAAATATGTACATATATAGGTATGTTTTATTTATTAGATGTATCGTTGGTCAGATCTGAAAAATGCAAAAGCAAATTATTAATAGCTTGGAAAAAAAATTAAAATAAAAGCTTATCTTGTTTTCGATTGGTTTCACTCGGGCATCCACTGATTATGTAATTGAATAGAACAAGAAAACTGCTTCTAATTGGATATACAAAATAAGATATTAGTAAAATGCCAAAAAATAATCTGCGGCTGTTGTCAGCTGACTTGTATAACATACATAAATTACACTTGTGTGAGTGCTCCTCGAGTAAAATCCAGAAGCAAAATTCAGGAGTGAATTTTTTGGTTCCGTGCTTTCCCGGACGCTTCTTTCTGCCAAATGAAAAACAATATTAGGCAGCCACGCATCGACCATACTCTTATCTTTTGAAAATCTGAAAAGATAGAGTGTTAGCAGACATTATCGCTTTTTATACATATGCTTTTTCTTATGCTTAACTTGCTAAACTTAACATAGCAAATAAATTTAAATTTTCTTCTTGGTACTCAGGAGCCACAAAGGGTTCAGCCTGAAGTTGGGCTTGGATTTGAAATTTGTACAATAATGGACTCCAAAAGGCTGTCGGAAGAGTGCGAGCGGGTAAAGTACTTGTACCTACACTTCGCATGCAAATTTGGGAACCAAAGGAAGTGCGAATCCAGCGGTTCCCGGAAGAGCAGCACTTTTAAAGTGGACTGCTCTGCCTGCATTAAATTACGGGCAACCGCAGGATTACCTTCGTGAATTTAGAACATTCCAACCATCCAAATTCCAAAGTAATAATATTATTACTAAAAACATAATAAGTACTTATTATGTATTTTTTAAATTGTAGCAATTTTTTGATCTCATTCCGGAGAATCGAAGACTGTCACCATAGCAAAAAGTCTTGGCACTTATAACTCTGCAATTGAAACCCAACAGGAAACTGTTACAAAATAAAATTGCTGACGACGACAAGAGGTTCGACACGTTAAAGGACTTGTCCAATTTAAGCCAGAAAACAAACAGCCCAGTTGACGAAAACGAATTGACAGCAGCCGTTGAACTTCTACAAAATGGATACGGTAATAAGTTTTTCTATTTCGCCGAAGAATCAATCAATTTTGAAAATATCTTTATATGCAAAATTTTATTGGTATAAATTCTTTTAGGCTGCCTTTTTTTAATCCTTGGTTGATCTAACCTTTATTTATTATTTTGTATTGCATAGGAGCAACAGTGAGCCTCCTGCACGACAACAAGAAGTTCAAGGGGCTCTACTTTGCTATAGAAGGGATGAGGATGGACAT
This sequence comes from Cheilosia vernalis, assembly GCA_949126925.1. Classification (NCBI taxonomy): domain Eukaryota; kingdom Metazoa; phylum Arthropoda; class Insecta; order Diptera; family Syrphidae; genus Cheilosia; species Cheilosia vernalis. The sequence goes on along the minus strand of OX421358.1, from coordinate 80,736,644 downwards.
GGCTTCATGGCCAGAAATTGTGTTCCTGGATGGGACATACAAATTGCTGAGCACCAATTTGACAACCATGATTTTCCTTATAGATAATGGAAATGGGCGGGGGCAAGTTGCTGCAGTAGGTTTACTATCTACTGAAGAAGAATATGTCCTTCATTGACTAGCGAAAACGTTCCGCCAGAAAAATGAGGATAGCACGGAGAACATTAAGTACTTTATGACGGACAAGGACCTTGCAGAGAAACGTGTTGAAACAAGTTTTCCCAAACAAAGCGATACTTGTTCCTTTTTCACACCCTCAGATCATTTTCTAGGGCAGTGTCGACGGAGAAAGAGAAAAATCTCTTCGTTATCTTCAAAAACTAGCGTATAGTTCATCAGAAGAAGAAAACGAAAAACTATACGCAACATTTACAGAGGCGGTCCGCCGGTAAGTTCATCTACCTTTACCCGAAGATTGGACACCTTGTCGTGGTGGGGCGGCTTAAGTAGAGGAACAGGAGGCTAGATCAGGGTAGTGGCCCAACTCCTCTGGTAGAGCTGAATGTGAATTGAAAAACCAAGATCCAATCCGATCAATCGATCGACCCTTAACTCCAAGATGGCTGGTCTGCAATGTCGAGGGAGCTGTGATAAGGTAGGTAAAACTACTGGTTCACAGGGTTCAGGGGTAATTGAACCGCTAATTGAGACTCCTCAGGGGCAGCTCAATCCTCTGTTGTATTGTAGTTGAGTAGGATAGGTATTGGGGATCTCTGCCTATTCGGTCTGTTTAATTCTCCCCTACTCGTGGGTACACATATGGACCAAATAAATAAAAATAAAAATAACGTGCCTTCGGAAAACGAGGTGGAAGGCTTAGAAGGGGTCGAGAAGGTGCTGGAAGGCGCTGGAATGAACCCGAATAAGCTCGATGGGTCAGCGGACTCTAATGGGAAACCAGAAGGGTTAGCGGACCAATCGTCAGTGGAGGTGGACAATGCGGTGCAGAAATGCGCCAAGAGGTCAGCCGAAACTGCGGAAACCGAATTGGAAGAAGAAGAAAGGCTCGATCCTGAGCGGAGGTTGAACAAACAACTGAGGCAAAGGATGAAAAGAGTCAGAAGGAAACAAAGATTGGCCTTGGCTAAATCTGTTTCGGCGGAAGGCATAAGCAAGACGGTCGATGAGTTGACTGAAATGGTTGCCAATATGACGTCAACCGAAACCTCTCCAGAAGACGAAGGATCTAGGAAACGGTTCAAATGTTCCGGGACCAGGAATCCAACCGAAACTGCGATGAAGGGGACGGAAGGCGGAAAGGATGACGGACAGTCTGTTCAACATGGGGTCAGTCCACAGGCACCACACTGCAGTGGTTATGTGGATGGACAACATGTAAAACGGAAGGTTAGTCAGCCAGCAAAGCAGAAATCGTGCAATGCCGAGCAACCTGGACCAAGCAAGGTAAAGCGAAAGCTGAACCGAGCTATGGAAAGGAAAGCGAAGCAAGCAGATAATGCTAAACCTTACACTAGGGGTGAGCGAACCAAAGTTGACAAGGGCGTAAAAACCTTTGCTCAAACAGCGGCGAACGATCTCCGAATGGGTGTTGTCGACATGAGTCGAGAGGGGGGGATAGATGCAACACAGTTGAGTATTTTTAAAAATGCTCTTCTGGATGCTCTAGACTTACTTCCGACGAATGGAGGTGACATCGGTGTGAAGGAGATAACCTTGAGGAAGGGATTATAGCAATCAAATGCGGTAACCAAGAAACCAAGGGTTGGCTATGTGAGATTGTAGGGAAGATGACCGACCTATGGGAGGGAATTAACCTTAAAATAGACAAGCTTCACATACTAAAGGATGTGGAAAGGTTGATAATCTTTGTTCCCGGTCAATCCGTGAGCAAGGATGTCATCCTCGCCAGACTTTGTCGTCAAAATTCCTGCGTGAAGGACACTTCTAAATGGAGGGTTACTCATGTGGGAAGATATGATGACAACAAAATTGGTGGAACCAAGCTGACGATCTGGTGCCCAAGGGAGGAAGCGATGCTGGTTAGACAGGCAGGAGATAGACTCTTCTGTGGGTTGGACATAGCACTCGTGAAGTTCCAAGGAGCATCGGAAAAGACTCAACTTGGAAAACCACCCGGTAGGGCGACGAAGTGATAGATACCATGGACATGGGATCAACACAAGTCGGGCGGGAGGTGGGCCCGTACCGGGAAAAGCTCAGGGTGATTCAATTGAACCTTCATCACAGCAAAGCAGCATCAGCAATGATGACTAAATGCTTTGATGAGGATTCGTTTGATATAGCCCTGATACAGGAGCCTTGGATCTTTAGAGGAAAGATTAGAGGACTCCCAAATAGTATGGCTGAGTTGCACTATGCGCAAACCAGCGGAAGAATTAGGTCCTGCATCTTGGTGAGGCACGGAGTTCAAGCATATAAATTGCCGGATCTGTGTGCCCCAGATCTTGCAGCAGTACGTGTAGGATCAGGTGCGGGAACTTTTGTTATAGCATCTGCATACTTGCCGTATGATTCCCCAGAACCTCCTCCGACCAGAGAGTTAGAGGTTTTGGTGGATGCATGCAGGAACAGGAACGAGGACTTAATTATTGGTTGTGATGCCAATGCACATAATACAGTGTGGGGCAGCACCAACGATAATTACAGAGGAGAAGCATTATTCGAATTTGTATCATACAAGGATCTAGCTATCTTAAACAGGGGAACAGAGCCAACCTTCGTTAATGTGAGACGAAGGGAAGTGATCGATGTTACCCTGTGCAGTAGTCAGATAATTGATAGAGTATCAAATTGGAGGGTAATGGATCAGGCTACAATGTCGGATCACAGAGCCATTTCATTTGATGTTCGCTATGGATCTAAAAGAAAAAAAGATCGGAAATACATCAGGATTCCGAAGAACACGGATAGGACAAAATACTTTGAAGTGTTGAAGGAAAAACTGAATGTAACGAAATTCGGAATACCGAAAAACACTTGGCACGTTGAATCACAGCTGAAGCATCTGCAATCAGCTGTTGAAGATGCGTACCGAGTTGCTTGCACACCTACTTTAGTGGAAAAACAAGATCCTGCGCCTTGGTGGTGCCGGGAACTTGAGAAACTAAAGAAGGCTGTGAGGAAGGCCTTTAATCACGCCATGAGGAGGGGTGAACCCGAAGCATGGGATGACTATAAGGCGAAAAAGAAAGAGCTTAATGTCACTCTGCGACGACGTAAAAGGGAATCATGGAGGGACTTTTGCTCGAGTATGAGGAGTACATCTGAAGTCAGTAGACTACAAAAGATTGTCTCGAGAGATCCCGTTTCCAAGATCGGACTCATTCGTAATAGAGCGGGGGAGATGGTGGAAACACTGGATCACACAAATGAGGTCCTAATGGAGGTACACTTTCCAGGAAGCTATAAATCAGATCAGCCCTGGGCTCCAAGGAAACAAGGAGCGAACAGGATGGATAGGATGGAAGCGGAACGGATCGTAACACCAGAGGCGGTCAAGGGTGCAATAGCAACATTTGCACCCTTCAAAACCGCGGGGCCGGATGGTATATTTCCAGGCCTAATGCAATGGGGAGTAGACGTAATTGCGCCAAGGCTCAGGAATATATACGTTGCATGCCTAGCAATAGGCTACATCCCGATTACATGGAGGGAGACAAATGTAGTCTTTCTTCCAAAGCCGGGGAAAAAGGATTACACCGAGGCAAAGTCCTTCAGACCAGTTAGCCTAACATCCTTTCTGTTAAAAACAATGGAAAGGGTGGTGGTGGACTACATGGAGAGTACTGCGCTTAAGATGTATCCTTTAAACAGTAGGCAGCATGCTTATAGGGCAGGCATGTCTACAGAAACAGCGCTACATCAAGTAGTACGCGTTGCGGAGGAAGAGCTAAATACCGGGGGCATTGCGATGACCACCATAATGGACATTGAAGGTGCCTTCGATAAGATATGCTTTGAAAGTCTGAAACAAGCCTTGGAAAAACGTAGGGTTAACCCACTGGTGGTAAGGTGGGTGGACAATATGTTGAACACAAGGGCAATAAATATTCAGACGGGAACCTCAAAACTTAGAGGAAGGGTTAGCAGGGGCTGCCCACAGGGAGGTGTTCTCTCTCCTACACTGTGGAATATCACTGTGGACTCTCTTCTCGACAGACTTGAGGCGACTGGCACTCACACAGTGGGATATGCCGACGACATAGCAATAATGGCCAGAGGCAAATTTATAGACGTCACCGCAGATATCATGAGGAATGCGCTCAGAGTGGTTGAGCGGTGGTGTCTGGAAGAAGGGCTCTCCATTAATGCGGGAAAAACAGATCTAATAGTCTTCACTAAGAAGAGGAAAAATCTGGAATTTCGACCCTTAACGCTCTTCGGATCGGAACTAACAACGACCACGAAGGTCAAGTATCTGGGAGTCTATCTAGATACTAAACTTTCGTGGAACTACCATGTTGAGGAGAAGGTCAAGAAGGCAAAAAGGGTATTACATCAGTGCAAACGTGTATGTGGACAGAGGTGGGGACTCTCGCCTAGGTCAGCATACTGGATGTACACGATGATAACTAGACCCATTATCACCTATGCCTCGATTGTATGGTGGGCGAAAGCTTCCCAGAAAACAGTGAGGAAGCACCTGGATAGGGTCCAACGCTTAGCATGTATAGGAGTTACAGGTGCAATACGGACAACACCAACATGCGCAATGGAAGTGATCCTGGGGATCTTACCGCTGGACTTATTTATTAAGAAAACAGCGGCCCTAACGGCACTTCGTTTGCATCGAGATGCGAAATGGCACAATCGTGGTACCATCTATGGACATAGGAAGATCCTGGAACTTGTCAAAAACGAGATTAGGGAGCTGAACATGCCTATGGATGGGATTACAAGGGTGCGTGTTATGGAAAGGAATCACAAAACTCGTATTGAGAACGGATTACTTCCAGAAAAAAGAAGTGGTGAAATAGTGATTTTCACAGATGGATCCATGATGGATGGCAGAGCGGGTGCCGGTATCTTTTCAGAAGAGCTGGAACTAGCCCGTCACGTTAGCCTCGGGAAACACACTTCTGTATACCAGGCTGCGATGATTGCATTGCTGCATGCGTTGGACTACTTGCTTGAGGGTCAGGTGGAGGGAAGAAATATCCTTATAGCACTGGACAATCAGGCGGTGATCAGATGCATGGAGCAAGCAAACATTACAACATCGTTGGCACTGGAATGTGTACTCAAGCTCAATAAGTGTTCATCTAAAAATGAAGTAACACTGACTTGGGTACGAGGACACATAGGGATCGAAGGCAACGAGAAGGCGGACTCCCTTGCAAAACAGGGGTCAGCTGAAAAGTTGCTGGGACCAGAACCATTCTCTTCAATTGGCAGAGGAATGGTTGAACAACTGATTTACAACTGGATCACGGCAGAACATCTGAGAAGATGGTCAACCATGGAACAATGTAGACAGTCTAAAATGGCAATTAAATGGCCGACCTGCTCCACTCAAAGAAGGGTCCTAAGCATGAGTCGAGGAACACTGAAATGGGTGGTGGCTTTATCAACAGGACATGGTAACTTCGGGTATCACTTAAGGAAGATGGGCCTTAGAGAGGACGATACCTGCAAACTATGCCTGGAGGAATCCGAGACAGCGGCACATATACTGTGTCAATGTCCGGCATTGGCTGGCAGAAGAATGAAGATTTTGGGGCATAACTGGGTGGAGACCCAGTCGATGAAACAGATCTCACATAAACAGATGCTAGCGTTAACACTAGGAATCGAACCCAGGGAAGAACTCTGGAGAAATCCAGAGAGTCTGTCTGGCTAAGATTTATAGTGGCAGAGAGACGAAAAGAGACCCGTCAATGGTGGTCTGATTCGAATATCTCTCAAATATATAATATAATAATATACAGAGGCGGTCCCTGGCCATGTCCTGCAGTTTTTCAACCAAAACTGGCATAACATCTAAAACTAATGGACCGAATATAACATGTCAGAGGGAAATTTGTCAAACCTGACAAACAACCGACTGGAGTCGTTGAACGCAAAGCTGAAACAAGTAATCACCAAAAGCAGTACGTTAGTGCGATTCGTAAAAAGTTTTTTCAAATGGTATCAGTCCCATAAGATGGAAACAAAGTTTAGAACGGGAAACCAAATCCTTAAACGACCAGTGATCGCAGAGACGGACACAGTCGAAGACGAACACAAATTTCGGCAATTACTAACGAAAACGGCCTGTGACCTCATAATGGAACAAATGAATTTGCATTCCGCCATTACATTTTTGAAGACTGATTCATCGTCCAAAACTGGATACATGCGTTTTAAAGGAAACGAGATTAAAGCCGAACCAGGGTACTGTGATTGCCCCATTTGGAAATCTTCCAGGTTGCCTTGCAGGCACATTTTCGCAGTGCGAAAGTATTTCGGATTAGAGTTGTTCGGTAGGGAATTGTGCACGGCGCGATGGACGAAGGAACATGCCCTAGCAAACCTACGAAACAACGAAGACAACACGGAATATGAAGAAACCATTTTTCCACCAACACCGGTAATAAGTAAAATCATCCGGAAGAAAGCCTTGACTGTTGCGCAAAAGCGAAAGATGCCAGCACCCGATGTAGCCGAAATACTAAACTTGGGAAGCTTGGCATGTGGCAAGGACTTCGAAGAGAGAAGGAAGACGCTGGAAAGTATTTTAACTGCATGAAGACAGGGGCTCCACGTAGAAATTAAAACTGCAGATTGCAGCAACATCGCACCAAGCAGCAGCAGCATAAGCTCACCAAGCAGCAACACCAGGGCAACAAGCAGCACGATCACCACTTCAACCAGCAACACCCAAGAGTTGGAAACAGGAACGGCGACAGCGACCATCGCTAAAATAACCATTGAAGATATTGATATGCTAAAACCACCAAGAATAACTGGACATCCTTCTGGTTATTTAAAAACAACAACTGGCATTAAGAGGAAATCTGCAACCGCCACCCCATTCGCAGGAAAAATTCAAGATTGCCAAAAGCGAGAAATGCTTCCATGGGATATAAAGGACACAATTTTGGAGTTAACATTGCATGGAGAGCATATAATTAATACGCAGGACCTGGATTTAGAACATCGAGAAATCCGCGATTCTTTCATGGATGAAAGTATTGATGTAATGCTCATAAGGCCATACATAGAAGCCAAGGCATTTAAAAAGTTTAAATCAGCAGTACAACAAAAAAAAGAGAAGGGAATATATACTGGCGGAAGCTGTTTCAATCGCCTAAAAGCAGAGAGCGTAGTCTGCGAAAGCTGCTTACTCTGGTACGACTTCACATGTGTGGGACTAAAACGTGCCCCCAGTAAGTCAGATTGGTTTTGCCCAAAATTTAACGGACAGGCGAAACAAAAAAAAAAAAAAAAACGAAAATGAGGAGAACAGGAACACCACTGCAAATCAGCATCAACAGCAGCAGCACAAACCAGGAGCAGCAGAAAATCTGTACCCTTTTTTTCAGGTACACAGGAGCTGTAGCAACATTCCTGAACAGCAATAATATTCCAGAACATCAGTCCGGAGCAGCAATAATATTTCAGAACAGCAACAACATTCCAGAACAGAAACAACATTCCGGAGTAGCAGCAAATCTGGGCTATCACAGAATCCGTCGTATTCGGAATTTTGCTACGAACCCCGAAAGAACTATCATAGAATCCGTAGTAGGGGAACAATTTTGCTACTAATTTAGTCGTAGGCGAAATTAATGGATGAATTTCGAATTTCCAGCAAACATTTACTTTACGACGTATTCTATGTTCTTTCGGGGTTCGTAGCAAAATTCCGAATACGACGGATTCTGTGATAGACGTGAATATTTCCTTTTTTTTCAGCATCAACAGCAGTCCGGAGCAGAAGCAACATTCCTGAACAGCAATAATATTCCAGAACAGCAGTCCGGAGCGCTCATAAAACAAAAGAATGCACGAAGAGCAGCAGTAACACATCCCAAAAAGTATCCAACATGAACAGCAACAAAAAATCTATTGTTTTTTTCTTCTATTTACAGGCAAACAACAATTTTATTTTTCTATTTACAGGTAAACGAAATCTTGACATGGTATCCAATAGTGAAAACATTGAAATACACGTCTGCCTTACTAAAATAATAATTTTTTTCTTTTTACAGGATGGCGTGACGTGATGACTAACCGAAAACGCCCACTATTTTCCTTTTTATTCTTTGATTAGCCTTTTTCTTTCGATATTTAAACTCCTTTCTTTTTTTCTCATTAGACTACTTTTAATTTTCTTTTGCTAAATTTGCTTTTCCGAACTAATATTCTTTTTCCAAGTGTACCCTCTATGATAAAAGGTTTTTTTTAAATATTTTCTTTTTGCTTCTTTGCTCTTATTTACTTTGCTTAAATGAATTACTTTACATTTAAGTTGTAAACTGTTTTTTTTTTTTGCTAGCTAAGCTACGATCATTTTTAATTTTGCTTCCTTTTCTTTTCTAAGTCTATCCTCTTAGAGTGCGAGCGGGTAAAGTACTTGTACCTACACTTCGCATGCAAATTTGGGAACCAAAGGAAGTGCGAATCCAGCGGTTCCCGGAAGAGCAGCACTTTTAAAGTGGACTGCTCTGCCTGCATTAAATTACGGGCAACCGCAGGAAAGGCTATTTTGAGGATTACCTTCGTGAATTTAGAACATTCCAACCATCCAAATTCCAAAGCAATAATATTATTACTAAAAACATAATAAGTACTTATTATGTATTTTTTTTTAAATTGTAGCAATTTTTTTGATCTCATTCCGGAGAATCGAAGGCTGTCACCATCGCAAAAAGTCATGGCACTTAAAACTCTGCAATTGAAACCCAACAGGAAACTGTTACAAAATAAAATTGCTGACGACGACAAGAAGTTCGACACGTTAAAGGACTTATCCAATCTAAGCCAGAAAACAAACAGCCCAGTTGACAGCAGCAGTTGAACTTCTACAAAATGAATACGGTAATAAGTTTTTCTATTTCGCCGAAGAATCAATCAATTTTGCAAATATCTTTATATGCAAAATTTTATTGGTATAAATTCCTTTAGGCTGCCTTTTTTTAATCCTTGGTCGATCTAACCTTTATTTATTATTTTGTATTACATAGGAGCAACAGTGAGCCTTCTGCACGACAACAAGAAGTTCAAGGGGCTCTACTTTGCTACAGAAGGGATGAGGAGGGACATGGCTTCATGGCCAGAAATTGTGTTCCTGGATGGGACATACAAATTACTGAGCACCAATTTGACAACCATGAGTTTTCCCAAACAAAGCGATACTTGTGCCTTTTTCACACCCTCAGATCATTTTCTAGGGCAGTGTCGACGGAGAAAGAGAAAAATCTCTTCGTTATCTTCAAAAACTAGCGTATAGTTCATCAGAAGAAGAATACGAAAAACTATACGCAACATTTACAGAGGCGGTCCCTGGCCAGGTCCTGCAGTATTTCAACGAAAACTGGCATAACATCAAAAACGAATGGACCGTATATAACATGTCAGAGAGAAATTTGGGAAACCTGACAAACAACCGACTGGAGTCGTTGAACGTTAGTGGGATTTGTAAAAAGTTTTTGTCAAATGGTATCAGTCCCATAAGATGGAAACAAAGTTTAGAACGGGAAACCAAATCCTTAAACGACCAGTGATCGCAGAGACGGACACAATCGAAGACGAACACAAATTTCGGCAAAACGAAAACGGCCTGTGACCTCATAATGAAACAAATGAATTTACATTCCGCCATTACATTTGTGAAGACTGATTCATCGTCCAAAACTGGATACATGCGTTTTAAAGGAAACGAGATTAAAGCCGAACCAGGGTACTGTGATTGCCCCATTTGGAAATCTTCCAGGTTGCCTTGCAGGCACATTTTCGCAGTGCGAAAGTATTTCGGATTAGAGTTGTTCGGTAAAGAATTGTGCACGGCGCGATGGACGAAGGAACATGCCCTAGCAAACCTACGAAACAACGAAGACAACACGGAATATGAAGAAACCATTTTTCCACCAACACCGGTGATAAGTAAAATCATCCGGAAGAAAGCCTTGACTGTTGCTCAAAAGCGAAAGATGTAGCCGAGATACTAAACTTGGGAAGTTTGGCATGTGGCAAGGACTTCGAAGAGAGAAGGAAGACGCTGGAAAGTATTTTAACTGCATGGAGACAGGGGCTCCACGTAGAAATTAAAACTGCAGATTGCAGCAACATCGCACCAAGCAGCAGCAGCATAAGCTCACCAAGCAGCAACACCAGAGCAACAAGCAGCACGATCACCACTTCAACCAGCAACACCCAAGAGTTGGAAACAGGAACGGCGACAGCGACCATCGCTAAAATAACCATTGAAGATATTGATATGCTAAAACCACTAAGAATAACTGGACATTCTTCTGGTTATTTAAAAACAACAACTGGCATTAAGAGGAAATCTGCAACCGCCACCCCATTCGCAGGAAAAATTCAAGATTGCCAAAAGCGAGAAATGCTTGCATGGGTGGTAAAGGACACAATTTTGGAGTTAACATTGCATGGAGAGCATATAATTAATACGCAGGACCTGGATTTAGAACATCGAGAAATCCGAGATTCTTTCATGATCATGGATGAAAGTATTGATGTAATGCTCATAAGGCCATACATAGAAGCCAAGGCATTTAAAAAGTTTAAATCAGCAGTACAACAAAAAAAAGAGAAGGGAATATATACTGGCGGAAGCTGTTTCAATCGCCTAAAAGCAGAGAGCGTAGTCTGCGAAAGCTGCTTACTCTGGTACGACTTCACATGTGTGGGACTAAAACGTGCCCCCAGTAAGTCAGATTGGTTTTGCCCAAAATTTAACGGACAGGCGAAACAAAAAAAAAAAAAAAAAACGAAAATGAGGAGAACAGGAACACCACTGCAAATCAGCATCAACAGCAGCAGCACAAACCAGGAGCAGCAGAAAATCTGTACCCTTTTTTTCAGGTACACAGGAGCTGTAGCAACATTCCTGAACAGCAATAATATTCCAGAACATCAGTCCGGAGCAGCAATAATATTTCAGAACAGCAACAACATTCCAGAACAGAAACAACATTCCGGAGTAGCAGCAAATCTGGGCTATCACAGAATCCGTCGTATTCGGAATTTTGCTACGAACCCCGAAAGAACTATCATAGAATCCGTAGTAGGGGAACAATTTTGCTACTAATTTAGTCGTAGGCGAAATTAATGGATATGAATTTCGAAATTCCAGCAAACATTTACTTTACGACGGATTCTATGTTCTTTCGGGGTTCGTAGCAAAATTCCGAATACGACGGATTCTGTGATAGACGTGAATATTTCCTTTTTTTTCAGCATCAACAGCAGTCCGGAGCAGAAGCAACATTCCTGAACAGCAATAATATTCCAGAACAGCAGTCCGGAGCAGCAACAACATTCCTGAACAGCAATAATATTCTAGAACAGCAGTCCGGAGCAGCAACAACATTCCAGACCATCAATACGGAGAAGCATCCCCAGCCCCAAGAACACCTGAAACATTGCCAAGAGGCTCATAAAACAAAAGAATGCACGAAGAGCAGCAGTAACACAGCTCAAAAAGTATCCAACAGGAACAGCAACAAAAAATCTATTGTTTTTTTCTTCTATTTACAGGCAAACAACAATTTTATTTTTCTATTTACAGGTAAACGAAATCTTGACATGGTATCCAACAGTGAAAACATTGAAATACACGTCTGCCTTACTAAAATAATAATTTTTTTCTTTTTACAGGATGGCGTGACGTGATGACTAACCGAAAACACCCACTATTTTCCTTTTTATTCTTCGATTAGCCTTTTTCTTTCGATATTTAAACTACTTTCTTTTTTTCTCATTAGACTAATTTTAATTTTCTTTTGCTAAATTTACTTTTCCGAACTAATATTCTTTTTCCAAGTGTATCCTCTATGATAAAAGTTTTTTTTTAAATATTTTATTTTTGCTTCTTTGCTCTTATTTACTTTGCTTAAATGAATTACTTTACATTTAAGTTGTAAACTGTTTTTTTCCTAGCTAAGCTACGATCTTTTTGAATTTTGCTTCCTTTTCTTTTCTAAGTCTATCCTCTTAGAATTTTTTTTTTAATTTTTGTCTATGTTAATAGAGTTTTTTTTAATATTTAATTTTTACTTGGCTGTATAATGAACGAAGTGGCTATTCGCCCGTCGTTAGGTCGACGGCTTAGTGACACTACTACGTAACGAAATGTAATTTTGACAATGACGCCCAAATGGCTGTATTCAGTACTCACTTGGTATTTTATTATATTTTATTATCTCTACCTCTATAAAAGAGAACACATATTTCTGTTTGTCCGCGAAGAGGGAGTAGGTTCGTAACGAAACCTCAACAATATATATATTAATCGATTTGTCGTGAGTAGCGGTATTACATAGGATGGTTTTTAGTATCCTAAAGTCCGTTATTGGTCCTTCAAACCCATTTTATATGAGTTTTTAACTAAAAAAGGACCATTTTTTATGGTTTAAACACATATTACTACGAAATGGCCAAACAAATTTGAATATGACTTTATTCTTCGATTAGTACACTTCCCGATGAAGAGATTGATGTATCAATCATTATTCTCTGATTCGTATAACAGAATTTTAAGCAAAAATGTAATTATTTGAGACTTACATATTTCACAGATATGCGTAGGTCATTGCAATCAACAGCCTACCAGTGGAGTGCGGACAGCGTTGCCAACCAATTTTGACGAAAAAAGCCTCACTTGAAAAAAAATAGTGCATAAAATATTTTTTTATGTAAATTGGAACAATAAATCAAAAATTAAACACAAATATAACCGAGCACCGAGGTCTTCTTTTTGCCAAGATTTTTTAAGAATATTTAAAAAAATAAAAAGTCAGTATACGTTGAATCAAAAAAATATATACATATAACGGGTGATTTTTTAGCTGGTTTGGTTTTGGCAACACTGGTTTTGACAGCTGATGTGTGTTTAGTACCTTGTGTCACTGTCAAACAGCTTCAGTTTGGTTTGCAATTTAACCATGGATCGTCTTACAAATGAACAACGCTTGCAAATTATTGAATTTTACTATCAAAATTCGTGCTCGGTTCGAAATGTTCATTTTCGCTTTTTTATCGAAAAATTGTGTTCAGCGATGAGGCTCATTTTTGGTTGAATGGGTACGTAAATAAGCAAAATTGCCGCATTTGGAGTGAAGATCAGCCAGAAGCATTGCAACAGCTACCAATGCATCCCGAAAAAGCCACTGTTTGGTGCGGTTTATGGGCCGGCGGCATTATTGGGCCATATTTCTTCAAAGATGATGCGATTCGCAGCGTTACTGTCAATGGTGAACGCTACCGAGCGATGATAACAAACTTTTTTTTGCCCGAAATGGAAGTTCTTGACTTGCATGATATGTGGTTTCAACAAGACGGTGCCACATGCCACACAGCACGCGAAACAATGGCGCAATTGCGAGGCGAGTTTGGTGAACAGTTAAATTCACGTTTCGGGCCGGTCAATTGGCCGCCTAGATCGTGCGATTTGACACCATTAGATTATTTTTTGTGGGGGTATGTCAAGGCTAATGTGTATAGGGACAAGCCCGCTTCGATTGACGCACTGGAAGCCAACATCCATGCATTCATTCGTGAGATACCGGCCGATATGTGTGAAAGAGTGCCAAAATTGGACTCAGCGGATGGGCTACCTGAGACGCAGCCGCGGTCAACATTTGCATGAAATTATCTTTAAACATTAAATTGCAAGGTTCAAACTATCGATTCAAATAAATATTTCATTCATTTTTTCGAATTTTTTGTGTTTTTTTTTTTTAAAAAGTTCTAAACCTCTTAAAAAATCACCCGTTATTTCAAATAAAAAAAAGATGCCTTTTTGGAAATAAAAAAGCCTAAAGCCTTAGCTTATGAAATAATGCCTAAAAGGCATGAAAAAGCATAGGTTGGCATCGCTGTGCGGACACGTTTATCAATTATGTTTTCTTCTCTCTTCTTTCTTTGTACTAGACTACTAGCAGCTATTGTGTAGGTATAGTGTGAGTGTCTGGTTAATATTTTTTTAGTTTTTTTAAGTTATTACTTCTTAAGCGTTGGGCACTTTAAGATGGGAAGAAATTAATGAATTCGCGTTACCTTTAAAACGACACCGCGTCATCGTCACCGAGAAACCGACACCCGATAGGTGGCGCTGTTGTCGATTTTTTTGAGAAACTCAACCGATCTCAATGAAACTTTGTATCTGTGCATGTTTGTATGCAACCAGAAAGATAGGATAGTCTTGGACCCGATAGGTGGCGCTGTTGTAAATTTTTTTGAGAAACTCAACCGATTTCAATGAAACTTTGTATGTATGCATGGTTGTATGCAGCTAGAAAGATAGGATAGTTTTGGACCCGATAGGTGGCGCTTTTGTTGATTTTTTTGAGAAACTCAACCGATCTCAATGAAACTTTGTATGTGTGCATGTTTGTATGCAGCTAGAAAGATAGGATGAATTTTGGAAAATATTATAGGTAGGTATTGCCATATGTCAAAAAGTTAAAACAATTTTGTCTTTTTTGATTTCTTTTTTACTGAATATATTATACTGCTAAATATATATATATAAACTTTAGCTCCAGGCGCCTGCCTGACAGTTGTTGGCATACCCTTAGCGGAGCGACGAAGTCATGTGAGCGTCTAAACCCTGCGAAAAAAAGGGTTAAAATCCTGTTAGCGAGCGAAGCGAGCCACGCACCCCATACTTTAAATACACCAGGGCTCTAATCGCGTAAGCACAAAACGATCGAACTACATCGTCTCGACGATACTTCAACTTCGTGTAACAACCAAACAACGATAATCGTCCTAACGATTGGACGATCATCGTTTTTTGTTGCTTCACGTTACTAATTCAAGCGTCAAATACCCTCGTCGAAACGATTCGATTGAACGACAGCTATTTTGCAATCGTTTCATCGTTTTTGGTCCATATTTTCAGTTTTGAATAGGGAATTTCAATTTTGGAGAAAAGTATAGCAAAATATTTAAAGGAAAACACACTTATGTTCTCTTTGGAGGTGACTCGCTCTTATCCGAGTTGTGAAAAAAAGAAATGGGTTGAGTTTTGTTTTGTATTTTTTGTCTTGCAACTGGATCCTAAGCAATAAAAATGCTCATCTGTTCCAAAAAATGCAAGAAATTTATTGGCGATTTGATTGATTTAATAAATACAAATCTATATTTCGAAAAACAATAATTCTTCTGCCCTACCACACCTGTGCACACTTTAGCATATTCCATTGGGCTATATTGTTGGTTCCTACACACTTTTGGCTATCTGCGTATAGGTACGCGTACACTTTCACTTAACATTTCACTTGGCTTATTCCTTACTACCTCTCCATCTGCATTAAATGCCTAAAACCATGTCAATCACTAAAAAAAACACAGAAAAATAAACAAATTCAAGAAAAAAAACTATTTCCATACATTTTTTTGATTTTTTAGCTGTCAGAGTTTGTTTACAGTCATGTTCAAACTGTTCAAAATGAAAACGATGAACGATTCGATTGAACGATCCGACGATGATGTTATATGAAGCAAACTAAAAACGATATCGTTGTGTTCAATCGTTTCGACGACTATCGTTTCAAAAGTTACGCGATGAGAGCCCAGCCTTTCTTAAAGGCGCCTGCCTGATAGTTGTTGACATACCCTTAGCGGAGCAGTTGTGCATGTGTATTGAGATTTCGGAAAAAAGGTTTCAAATCTTTGTGCATAAATCACATAAAAATGGTTTCATTAAAAAAAAAAAATATTAAAATTTCATATAAAAAAAGTAAAAAATGAATAAAAAAATTAAAAAAAAAAATTCATTTCCTCAAAAAAAAAATATTATGTTTATGTTTTTTAGCCCATTTTAAGCTATAAAAAAATGTTTGCTTAGTGCCCATGCCCCATAGTGCGCATTTTTCTGTTTGTCCGCGAGTAGGGAGTAGGTACGTAACGATACCTCAATAATATATATAGCAATCGATTTGTCCTGAGTAGCGGTATTACATAGGATGGTTTTTAGTATCCTTACTTCATGTTCACATGTATGCATTTATTAAAGGACCCAGCAAAGCGGGTACATCCAGCTAGTACAAAATAAAAATGTTTAATAACATGGATGGATTGTGTTTTCTTCAAATTATGACAGAAGTAAGTGAATAATGTTTTTATACTTGTTCACTTTTGGCGTTCTATATAACTTTCTCGATATATTTTTCTGATATTAAAGAGGAACTCAAAAAAGTGGGTCGCAAAATTCTGTCCGTTCTTCCACAGGCTTACATCCTAAACGGCTAGAACGAATTACGTTCAAACCTCGGATTTGGAGTTTTTGGGCTTACAGTTCGGGAGGGGTTTTTTTTCTGCAAGGTTACCTCAATATTAATGGTAGGTACTTCCCATATAAAGTTTCCGTACCAGTTTGATTTGATCGAAAACGGCTCTAAGGAATTCATCCAAAATTGATATTTAAGCTTAAGTAGGTGAGGTTACCATGACTGCGTACCCAGTTTTTGGTTAAAAATTCGAACAACGGTACTTTTGAAATTTCGACATACATATCTCGAAAACGGTCTATGCGATTGTAACAAAAACTAATATCTAAGGTAATGTGGTCATGAACTCAATAGCAAACTCAGTTTTTCTCTATATTATCGTACAATTGATTTTTGAAAAAAGTCGAGAAAGTTTCATTCGATCCAGTCGTGATACGTATTCTCAAGAAGTCAACAGCAAACAAAAGGATTTCAGTAACGAGGACACTTTTTTTTATATCTATACCAAAAAAAGTGACAATATAGAATACGAAAATGATCACTATTTTATTAAAATTCCGGATTTTATTTGCAATCACAAGCATAATGTTATAATCACGTCTATCACAGAATCCGTCGTATTCGCAATCTCATAGCAAACAATTTCGTAGCAAAATTACGAATACGACGGATTCTGTGATAGACGTGAATACAAACAACTTGGCAATAAACCATTTGTCATTCTCAGCAGATTCATTATTTTTCGTTGTGAGTGATAAGGATCCTAAATAATATTTTGTTATACATACTCATTCATTAGTCATTATCATTTCATTACATACGCATAACCTAAGTGCTAACAATATATTATAAGTCTTCATTTTCACTTGCAAATGTTTTCACAACGTTTCGTGTCAACCCATCAATCCGTATTGGTAGGTACTGGATGTTTTCAGTGGAACGAGCGAACGTTTTGTTGAAATGGAACAAAATTGAATTTTTGACATTTTGAATGGTAAACAAATCAACAATTTGTTTTCAATTTTGTATGGACGGGTTGGTAGCATTATTATGTGGTATTCGTTTGGGCTTCTTCAGATTTGCTCTCAGATTTCAGATTTCGTGTGGCAAATCGAACATAAAAAGTGATCTGACTGTGTTTTGTTGGTGTTAGTGGAGAGCTGTCAAGTTTTGTTTACATTTTTGAAGCGAATATAGCTTTTTTACGGACGGTCGGTGGGTCACGCATATAAATTATTCAAAAAGATGGGGAGTAAACCGAAAAAAATCGTCACCGTAGCGTTAACTTCCCCCTCCATGGCGCACTTGGAAGATGAAAACTCTAGAACGGCTCAACCGATTTGGATGATTTTTGTTTTGTGTTGTTCGTCTTGATTCAGGGATGGTTTAGGAGAAAAGAAAAGTCGAAAAATTCTTAAATATATGTGTGTAGAGAGCGAAAGAGGAACAGAGAGAGTAATCTAAACTAACTGGCACTATGAAAAATTAAAATGAATTTTAAATAGGCCGCCACGTAACACGGGCCAATACTTTACGTCCAATGATTCGCTTCTTTCGGCCGTCCCACGACAGCTCGATTTTTTTTTTTTTGTGAAGATTTTCTTGTAGGCAATTCGTTTTGGTTTTTGTTATTAAATAGAAAAGAAGAAAATGAGCAAACGAATAGATTTAAATAATTATAAGCTCGTCTTAAATGAAGACAAATTTATTGTGTTAGAAGGCGAGTCGGTGTTATTGGAGCATCGCACAAGTGAGTCAAAAAAGAAGTGAATTTAGTCATAATAATACGCTTACCTACATATTTCATGATTTTGAATTGTTCACAGAGGGACAAGTAGAAAAGGCTCTATTTTCTGAAGTTGTGGCGGCTCGATCGACGTTACCGACCACGCCACCACACCGACGAACTATTTTACACTACACCAAAGGAACGCAGCCGACACAAAAAGTAAGACAAGGACAACAGCTGAATGGGGCCGCTGAAGCGAGATAATGACTTCTCGCTGCCTTTTTTTCCAAAACCGCGTGTTCCTTTTTGACTGCGAGAAGTTTCTATTCCTCGTAAGACTCGATCGATGGTGGTGGTACTAAGTGAGCGTAAAATTGGTCTTGCGTTTTTTATATAAATATACAATATACATTGTATACAAAAATACTAAAAGAAAACTCGGCGGCGACGATTATTATTGGTGGCACTGACCACTATAAAGTCAGTAAATTTTACAACTTGGGCGAGTTTGTAGTGAAACATCATTCCGATGGAGGTAACTATTTCCACACTCATGTAGGTATGTAAGTATTATCGGTAAAGTTGTACTTACAATGCAGAGACCAAAGAAAATCCCGTACGTCGCTACGGCATAGTCCAAGAGGAGGAAGATGCTGATTGTGATGACCCTGGTGCCGGTCCCAGTACTTCAAGTATTATTATTATTATTATTATTATTATTATTATTATTATTATTATTATTTGAGAGGGGTTATTGTACTGCGACCTTTTGGTCTATTGTACCCCCTGCTTACGCCTTAGAGTGGTTTATTCCCTCAAAAGAGTTCCCCTCATAGCATAATTCCTTTCGAAATCATTTTAGAGGTTTTACTACTCTTCTTTCTCCTTGGCGAAAGAAATCCGTCCTATACCACTCTCTAATCTAAGTATGAGAGCTGGCTCTAGTGACTGTATTTCCTCATCAGATAGTTGGTACTTGTCTAAGTATTTCAGTCTTTTGTGGGTCAGTGCCCCAGCAAGTGTTCTAGTATTTCACTGGACTCATCGCAGAATCTGCAGAGACCTTCTTCAGATATACCCAGTTTCCTGAGGTGTTCCCTGAGTCTACAGTGCCCCGTTAGGAAGCCCGTTAGGATTCGAAGGTTATTTTTGCTCATGCCGATGCAAGCTTGGAATCTTTTCCGGTTGTATTGTCCCAGAAGTTTCTTGGCCTGCCTCATGCCCTGAGTGTTATGCCAGGTTCTTGCCCTGTTTTCTTTCTCTAGTTTACTAAATTCTTCTTTGAGGGTGTGATCCCCTACACTCAAAAAATAGTTAGTATAAAAATACAAATGAAATCTTTGTAGAAATACGAACAGAGAGAATTTGTAGAATGCACGAATGTTTGGTACATAATACAAATATTCGTTGTTTTGGAAAAATTCAAAAAATTATTGGATTCGTTGACTTTGTACATTCAACGAATGCACCTTTGTAATATTGTACAAAGCCGCAATTGTTGAAGGTGCGAACATCGTTCGTAGACTGTACTAAGGCTTGTTAAAAAGTACGAATGGCGTTCGTAAATTTACGAATGACGTCAAAATTGTTAAGATGGTAATTTTAACAACGCAAATAATATATTCGTAAAAATACGAACATACAGCCATTCGTCGATTGTACAAAGGCTTGTTAAAAAGTACGAATGGCGTTCGTAAATTTACGAATGACGTCAAAATTGTTAAGATGGTTATTTTAACAACGCAAATAATATATTCGTAAAAATACGAACATACAGCCATTCGTCGATTGTACAAAGGCTTGTTAAAAAGTACGAATGGCGTTCGTAAATTTACGAATGACGTCAAAATTGTTAAGATGGTTATTTTAACAACGCAAATAATATATTCGTAAAAATACGAACATACAGCCATTCGTCGATTGTACAAAGGCTTGTTAAAAAGTACGAATGGCGTTCGTAAATTTACGAATGACGTCAAAATTGTTAAGATGGTTATTTTAACAACGCAAATAATATATTCGTAAAAATACGAACATACAGCCATTCGTCGATTGTACAAAGGCTTGTTAAAAAGTACGAATGGCGTTCGTAAATTTACGAATGACGTCAAAATTGTTAAGATGGTTATTTTAACAACGCAAATAATATATTCGTAAAAATACGAACATACAGCCATTCGTCGATTGTACAAAGGCTTGTTAAAAAGTACGAATGGCGTTCGTAAATTTACGAATGACGTCAAAATTGTTAAGATGGTTATTTTAACAACGCAAATAATATATTCGTAAAAATACGAACATACAGCCATTCGTCGATTGTACAAAGGCTTGTTAAAAAGTACGAATGGCGTTCGTAAAATTACGAATGACGTCAAAATTGTTAAGATGGTAATTTTAACAACGCAAATAATATATTCGTAAAAATACGAACATACAGCCATTCGTCGATTGTACAAAGGCTTGTTAAAAAGTACGAATGGCGTTCGTAAAATTACGAATGACGTCAAAATTGTTAAGATGGTAATTTTAACAACGCAAATAATATATTCGTAAAAATACGAACATACAGCCATTCGTCGATTGTACAAAGGCTTGTTAAAAAGTACGAATGGCGTTCGTAAAATTACGAATGACGTCAAAATTGTTAAGATGGTAATTTTAACAACGCAAATAATATATTCGTAAAAATACGAACATACAGCCATTCGTCGATTGTACAAAGGCTTGTTAAAAAGTACGAATGGCGTTCGTAAAATTACGAATGACGTCAAAATTGTTAAGATGGTAATTTTAACAACGCAAATAATATATTCGTAAAAATACGAACATACAGCCATTCGTCGATTGTACAAAGGCTTGTTAAAAAGTACGAATGGCGTTCGTAAATTTATGAATGAAGGTAAAATGAGTTTGGATAATATACCCAGCCTAGCGTTGTTAAATATTAACATATTTATCGTAATTGGTACGATTTAGGAAATCTAATTCTTTTTCTACGATTTGCTTACTTTTCAAGGCGATATTTAGAATTACAATATGTTTCAAATACGATGTTCTAGGATTCCTATCTATATTATAGGTACAGTTTCAATCTTGGACCGTGAATGCGTGAATGAATCAAAAATATATTAATAAACTGAAATATTCATATTCACTACATCAACTTCATTTCTCCCGTTAATTATTGGGCAGACGAACATTTTTAATACTATAAGATCACTAGCAATTCAAAATACTTCCATTTTTCCTCTTGTTGATTTTTTGTTGTTAGTAGATTGTGAAACTTCTCGTAATAATGTTAAGATTAAAGTGGAATGCAACTTCTTTTAGTAGTTCGCTATACAATCATATAATACAACTTATTTTGTGAATACGTCTTAACCGCTCTCTGGGATAATGGAGAACTATATATTCCCATATAGTACAGCTTCTTATCATTTCACGGAGATAGTCCGGTGTTTTGATTTAATTAAGAAAGCATAAACAACACATTATAAATTGACCAAACTACACCCGTTTTCCACATTCAGAGTGCCTGAATTCCTGTGTGACTTCAACAGATATGTCGTGTAGTATTTTAGCTGCAAACGATGGCTCTATTTATCTACTCCTGAAACCTTTTTAATTCGCAATTCGCTCCGATGTGAATAGTCCTTTATATGCTCCCCGGAGCACTCTTTTGAGCAATTCGACTAGCTCCTTGCATTACAATTTTCCAATTCGTGGAGATATCGTGCTTGTCGTAGCAACATTGGTTATCTTGGCGGGGGTATGCGAAGCTTTTTTTTAGATTTGTAAACTTCAGTCAACGTCACTATAAAGTTAAAGAACCCTTAAGCATAGATGCTTGTTGGCCATAATCGTCTGTTATAGGGAAAATCGCTTACATTGGTAATTTGTATTAACTGGGTTGGTCATTAATGGCCATCGGTGTACATAGTGTCGAAAAGTATGCAGCCATTGATAAATTATTCGAGTCCGGGAGATCTCGAACCTTCGTTGGGACATTTGGAATAAGAATTCCGTTATGGGTATTATTTGAGAATCGTATATGTTTTCACGGTTCAAAATCGTATTTGTCGTATTTTTTAATAGTAGGTAGAGGTACAAAAATTCGTTCCAGAGCGTAGATTATATCGCACTTAATTTTATTTTTTGTAATGCTCGTTAGAAATCGGACAGTTTGAACTTTAATATGTATACTTCTTTCAATAGTATTATAAATACGCATTTCTAAGTTTCAAGCAAATTTAACTTGGGACTACATTTATTTCCTTTCTTACCAATAATATTTATCCCCTCTTAATGGTTTCAAGCCTTAAACATGTTATCGGGCTGGATTAAAAATCTTTTTAAATATATTTTTTTTTAATATTGTAATACTATTACCATTTAAAACTACAAAACCCTCTGATAAGTGGTTGAGACTTTATTATACCCTAAGAAAAGTAAATGCTTTTAAATTTTACCAATTTTAGCCATTTTTCTTTATCAATCCATTTACAATGTTTAAAATTAAAGTAACCAAAGGGTCAGCGTGTTTTTTAAAATCAATCAAATGTATATGAGCCGTGTTTTTTTGAGCTTCTATCTCAGCAAAGCAAAGTAAAGCAGGATTTTCAGCACGTAATTACAACAACTATTTCGAATCTCGAAGTGTCAAGTCTATCGTAGTTGTTGTAATTTGCGTGCTAAAGATCCTACTTTACTTTGCTTTGCTGAGTTCGAAGCTCAAAAAAACTGGCCTATGGTAACAACTGAGAAGAAATTGTGCGCTTTTTAGCAATATTTCAACAAAACACTACTCTGTCCATTATAAACCAGCTTTGTAATCCTAGAATTAATTTTTTTTAAACTTTTGAATAAAAAAGACAGCCCATGTGTGAAAGAATGAGCTTCGCCAATAACTCCAAATAGTAGAAATTAGGTCGAAACGAGCAAATATGGGAGTGTCATATTGACCTTCGGAAATCGTAAAATTTTCGATAAATACAATCACATAACAACGGTGGTCCCTATACAAGATATACGATAATTACGACTCTGAAATCAAAACCAAAAACATGATTGTCGTAAAATTATTTTAACAACTCTATCACTTTATAATAAAATTGCACAAGTATGTCATGAACTTTGTATTTGAATTGCATTTGGGCTTTGCCAAATGAATAAGTTTAATTGAATATCTGTTCTCTTAAGAGTAATACGTGTAAAATTAAATCTGTCGCAGAATAAAATCGAAATCAAAATCTAAAAATTATATATTATAAAAAGTTAAAAGGTAATTTTGTGACTAGTGTTTGATATCGTGTTTGCAAGTTTGCAGTAATAAAACTGCAATAGTATATTTGCAATTCCGCTTTAAAACTCGCCCAAACACGCCCTTCCATATAATTGTGTGCGTACCAATCGGTGAGTTTTTTTTTTAATATTATTTTACTCTATAATCATAATACAAAAAAACCCTTTGTAGAAACTGTACTTTCGTATTCCTACAAAATATTCAATTATATATTTTTCATATTATCTGCCTTAAACATTTTGACGCCATATTTAAAAAGTACGAATAGCGTTCGTACTATGTACCAAGCATTCGTTCATTTTACGAACGGCTGTAATTTTGTATTTCTGAGTTGTTTTAGTTATATTTTTATACTTTCCATTATAACGATTCTGATTCCATTTTGCGAGAGTACGAACAGCGTTCGTACTATGAACCAAGCCTTCGTACATTCTACGAATGGCTGCAGTTTCGTATTTCTACAAACTTTTCAATTATATATTTTTCATATTATCTGCCTTAAACATTTTGACGCCATATTTAAAAAGTACGAATAGCGTTCGTACTATGTACCAAGCATTCGTTCATTTTACGAACGGCTGTAATTTTGTATTTCTGAGTTGTTTTAGTTATATTTTTATACTTTCCATTATAACGATTCTGATTCCATTTTGCGAGAGTACGAACAGCGTTCGTACTATGAACCAAGCCTTCGTACATTCTACGAATGGCTGCAGTTTCGTATTTCTACAAACTTTTCAATTATATATTTTTCATATTATCTGCCTTAAACATTTTGACGCCATATTTAAAAAGTACGAATAGCGTTCGTACTATGTACCAAGCATTCGTTCATTTTACGAACGGCTGTAATTTTGTATTTCTGAGTTGTTTTAGTTATATTTTTATACTTTCCATTATAACGATTCTGATTCCATTTTGCGAGAGTACGAACAGCGTTCGTACTATGAACCAAGCCTTCGTACATTCTACGAATGGCTGCAGTTTCGTATTTCTACAAACTTTTCAATTATATATTTTTCATATTATCTGCCTTAAACATTTTGACGCCATATTTAAAAAGTACGAATAGCGTTCGTACTATGTACCAAGCATTCGTTCATTTTACGAACGGCTGTAATTTTGTATTTCTGAGTTGTTTTAGTTATATTTTTATACTTTCCATTATAACGATTCTGATTCCATTTTGCGAGAGTACGAACAGCGTTCGTACTATGAACCAAGCCTTCATACATTCTACGAATGGCTGCAGTTTCGTATTTCTACAAACTTTTAAATTATATATTTTTCATATTATCTGCCTTAAACATTTTGACGCCATATTTAAAAAGTACGAATAGCGTTCGTACTATGTACCAAGCATTCGTTCATTTTACGAACGGCTGTAATTTTGTATTTCTGAGTTGTTTTAGTTATATTTTTATACTTTCCATTATAACGATTCTGATTCCATTTTGCGAGAGTACGAACAGCGTTCATACTATGAACCAAGCCTTCGTACATTCTACGAATGGCTGCAGTTTCGTATTTCTACAAACTTTTCAATTATATATTTTTCATATTATCTGCCTTAAACATTTTGACGCCATATTTAAAAAGTACGAATAGCGTTCGTACTATGTACCAAGCATTCGTTCATTTTACGAATGGCTGCAGTTTCGTATTTCTACAAACTTTTCAATTATACCTATATTTTATATTTTTTTTTATATTTTTCATATCTGCCTTAAACATTTTGCCGCCATATTTAGGTATTATTATTTTTACGAAATTTACACAAGAAGTTTTAATATTTTTCCGCCGATAATTAAATAATTAAAATACGTACTATTTTGCTATTTTTGTTTTTAAATTTACATTCGTAATTACTGGAGTTTTATGTGGTTAGTTCAGCTTTTGGTTTGTGTGCGTTAAATTTATTCAGCTTGCTGTAATTCATTTCGGTGATTCGGTACTCATAATTTGGCGCCGGCTCCAGGGGACTAAAAATGTTTTGCGCTTATGGCATAGTTCCGCTGCCGATGAACATTACCTCAATGGTAGCCGGTTAGCTAAGGTCAATTATTTGACTGGTGAGGTACGAAGGCTTTTGGCATGAATCTATTTGCAATGCATCATTCTCATCAAAGGACTTCAAAAAACTCCGGTAAATTCGATGAATTCTATTTGTTTGATTTAATTTAATAAGAGTACATGATTGCTGAAGAGAAACAGCGGCAAAATATTATTCTATCTTTGATTTACTTTTTGATGCAAATTTTAACAATTTCTTTTCTGCATTTGAATTGCGCGTTTATTTTGATTGCAGTTTCTTATTTATATTATACCATTATCTCAAGTCACATCAGCACAAATTGTTCCTTGCCTACTTCCTAGTAAGTTCATTTCATTTTCATCATAAACCTAATATTTTATTTTACTAAGGTATTATTATTTTTACGAAATTTACACAAGAAGTTTTAATATTTTCCCGCCGATAATTAAATAATTAAAATACGTACTATTTTGCTATTTTTGTTTTTAAATTTGCATTCGTAATTACTGGAGTTTTATGTGGTTAGTTCAGCTTTTGGTTTGTGTGCGTTAAATTTATTCAGCTTGCTGTAATTCATTTCGGTGATTTGGTACTCATAATTTGGCGCCGGCTCCAGGGGACTAAAAATGTTTTGCGCTTATGGCATAGTTCCGCTGCCGATGAACATTACCTCAATGGTAGCCGGTTAGCTAAGGTCAATTATTTGACTGGTGAGGTACGAAGGCTTTTGGCATGAATCTATTTGCAATGCATCATTCTCATCAAAGGACTTCAAAAAACTCCGGTAAATTCGATGAATTCTATTTGTTTGATTTAATTTAATAAGAGTACATGATTGCTGAAGAGAAACAGCGGCAAAATATTATTCTATCTTTGATTTACTTTTTGATGCAAATTTTAACAATTTCTTTTCTGCATTTGAATTGCGCGTTTATTTTGATTGCAGTTTCTTATTTATATTATACCATTATCTCAAGTCACATCAGCACAAATTGTTCCTTGCCTACTTCCTAGTAAGTTCATTTCATTTTCATCATAAACCTAATATTTTATTTTACTAAGGTATTATTATTTTTACGAAATTTACACAAGAAGTTTTAATATTTTTCCGCCGATAATTAAATAATTAAAATACGTACTATTTTGCTATTTTTGTTTTTAAATTTACATTCGTAATTACTGGAGTTTTATGTGGTTAGTTCAGCTTTTGGTTTGTGTGCGTTAAATTTATTCAGCTTGCTGTAATTCATTTCGGTGATTCGGTACTCATAATTTGGCGCCGGCTCCAGGGGACTAAAAATGTTTTGCGCTTATGGCATAGTTCCGCTGCCGATGAACATTACCTCAATGGTAGCCGGTTAGCTAAGGTCAATTATTTGACTGGTGAGGTACGAAGGCTTTTGGCATGAATCTATTTGCAATGCATCATTCTCATCAAAGGACTTCAAAAAACTCCGGTAAATTCGATGAATTCTATTTGTTTGATTTAATTTAATAAGAGTACATGATTGCTGAAGAGAAACAGCGGCAAAATATTATTCTATCTTTGATTTACTTTTTGATGCAAATTTTAACAATTTCTTTTCTGCATTTGAATTGCGCGTTTATTTTGATTGCAGTTTCTTATTTATATTATACCATTATCTCAAGTCACATCAGCACAAATTGTTCCTTGCCTACCTCCTAGTAAGTTCATTTCATTTTCATCATAAACCTAATATTTTATTTTACTAAGGTATTATTATTTTTACGAAATTTACACAAGAAGTTTTAATATTTTTCCGCCGATAATTAAATAATTAAAATACGTACTATTTTGCTATTTTTGTTTTTAAATTTACATTCGTAATTACTGGAGTTTTATGTGGTTAGTTCAGCTTTTGGTTTGTGTGCGTTAAATTTATTCAGCTTGCTGTAATTCATTTCGGTGATTCGGTACTCATAATTTGGCGCCGGCTCCAGGGGACTAAAAATGTTTTGCGCTTATGGCATAGTTCCGCTGCCGATGAACATTACCTCAATGGTAGCCGGTTAGCTAAGGTCAATTATTTGACTGGTGAGGTACGAAGGCTTTTGGCATGAATCTATTTGCAATGCATCATTCTCATCAAAGGACTTCAAAAAACTCCGGTAAATTCGATGAATTCTATTTGTTTGATTTAATTTAATAAGAGTACATGATTGCTGAAGAGAAACAGCGGCAAAATATTATTCTATCTTTGATTTACTTTTTGATGCAAATTTTAACAATTTCTTTTCTGCATTTGAATTGCGCGTTTATTTTGATTGCAGTTTCTTATTTATATTATACCATTATCTCAAGTCACATCAGCACAAATTGTTCCTTGCCTACTTCCTAGTAAGTTCATTTCATTTTCATCATAAACCTAATATTTTATTTTACTAAGGTATTATTATTTTTACGAAATTTACACAAGAAGTTTTAATATTTTTCCGCCGATAATTAAATAATTAAAATACGTACTATTTTGCTATTTTTGTTTTTAAATTTACATTCGTAATTACTGGAGTTTTATGTGGTTAGTTCAGCTTTTGGTTTGTGTGCGTTAAATTTATTCAGCTTGCTGTAATTCATTTCGGTGATTCGGTACTCATAATTTGGCGCCGGCTCCAGGGGACTAAAAATGTTTTGCGCTTATGGCATAGTTCCGCTGCCGATGAACATTACCTCAATGGTAGCCGGTTAGCTAAGGTCAATTATTTGACTGGTGAGGTACGAAGGCTTTTGGCATGAATCTATTTGCAATGCATCATTCTCATCAAAGGACTTCAAAAAACTCCGGTAAATTCGATGAATTCTATTTGTTTGATTTAATTTAATAAGAGTACATGATTGCTGAAGAGAAACAGCGGCAAAATATTATTCTATCTTTGATTTACTTTTTGATGCAAATTTTAACAATTTCTTTTCTGCATTTGAATTGCGCGTTTATTTTGATTGCAGTTTCTTATTTATATTATACCATTATCTCAAGTCACATCAGCACAAATTGTTCCTTGCCTACTTCCTAGTAAGTTCATTTCATTTTCATCATAAACCTAATATTTTATTTTACTAAGGTATTATTATTTTTACGAAATTTACACAAGAAGTTTTAATATTTTTCCGCCGATAATTAAATAATTAAAATACGTACTATTTTGCTATTTTTGTTTTTAAATTTACATTCGTAATTACTGGAGTTTTATGTGGTTAGTTCAGCTTTTGGTTTGTGTGCGTTAAATTTATTCAGCTTGCTGTAATTCATTTCGGTGATTCGGTACTCATAATTTGGCGCCGGCTCCAGGGGACTAAAAATGTTTTGCGCTTATGGCATAGTTCCGCTGCCGATGAACATTACCTCAATGGTAGCCGGTTAGCTAAGGTCAATTATTTGACTGGTGAGGTACGAAGGCTTTTGGCATGAATCTATTTGCAATGCATCATTCTCATCAAAGGACTTCAAAAAACTCCGGTAAATTCGATGAATTCTATTTGTTTGATTTGATAGAGTGCATGATAGTTTTAGCCAAAACAGCGGGAAAATAGCATGAACAGCTTTGTCCAAACAACAATATTTTGTCTATATACATAACTCATTTTAGTTAAATTACTGTAAATCTTATATTATTTGAAACATTTCTCTTTTTCAGTTTACCTTATTTTGCTGCCGATATTTCTTACATTTAGTATTAAATACTTAGATTTTTGTATTTTACGTATATAATTTACCATTCAATTATTGTTTTGGGCGGTGCGATGGATTGCTTTATTTGCCAAACGCGATTAACATTAAAATGTATGTCAAAACATTTCAAGCTGATTCATTCGCTCAAGGAAAATGATATCTACAGGTGCACTTATGGTGGTAATTGCACGCAGTATCTATCCTCATTTAGTAGCCTTATTAGGCATTTTAAAGGGCATTTGCAATTGCAACTAACGACCGGGATCGGGAACCAAAATGTTCCTATTTCTGCGCAAATACTTTTTTCTGCCACTAGTCCTAGGAGTTCGCAAGCCTTACTTGATCAATCACGTTCTTCATCCTCGCAAATTTCAGTTGCCAACTCAGACATGTCAACCCAAGCAACCATGATTGCATCTTCCAATGTATTGTCTTCTCTTATACCTAGCTCTCAACATCATTCTCTAAATATGGGTAAGGCTGGAGTTGCATTCGCACTTCAACTTCACAATAATAACAATTTTAATAGAAAAGACGTAGTAAGTATTCAAAAGAATGTGACAGACAATTTAATGCAGCCAATTATTTCGCAGGTTCGGTCATTTATTCAGAATAATTTCACACTTTCCATCGAACAGACATGTCTATTATCATCCTTAATGCAACAAATTGAAGATCCATTTCGCAATTGTGCGACTGATCATCAAATGCGTGAACACCTAATCCGAAGTGACTACTTAAGCCATTTCGAAGAGTTCACTATCAATAATGAAATTGGTCAAGTTTATCGTCGCGGCAAAATGCGTTATGATGAAGTAGAAACCACTGGTGTTCTCCTTCCAATTTCTTTTCAATTTCGCAAAATTTTTGAGCAAAATGATCAGCTTTTAAGCACATTAAAAGATATGCATACTATTTCAAACAACATTGAATTAAATTCGCACTTTATTCAAGGCTCACATTGGCGCGAAAAAAAGAAGCCCTTTATTGATTTGCACAAAACTGTAATTCCATTCTTTCTTTACATCGATGACGCCGAGATTAACAACCCACTTGGATCACATTGCGACCCCGTTTCATTTGTGTATTACTCATTTCCGGTCATCAAAAATTGTGAAATTTATGCAGCGGCAATTATGAAAGGTAGAGATTATAAAGAATTTGGCAATGAAAAATGCTTAGTCAGTTTAGTTCGCGAAATTATAAAGTTGGAACGAGATGGAATAGAGATTGCCACTTCCGAGGGCACAAAAACAGTTCATTTTGTGTTGGGACTTGTTCTAGGTGATAACTTAGGTTTAAATACAGTCTTGGGCTTTGTTCCGTCATTTTCTGCACATTTCTTTTGTCGGTTCTGTAAAATGATAAAAGCTATAACCCACACAGCTTCCTCTGCAAATCCAAGTTTATTGAGAAATGCAGTGAACTATGATGTAGATGTGTCTGCCGAAAACGTTTCTTCGACTGGCGTTAAGGAGAATTCAATTTTAAACTCGATTGATTCTTTCCACGTTACCAGCAATTTTGCCGTCGACGTGATGCACGACATATTTGAAGGTGTTTGTCATTACGATATGTGCCACATAATTCGCAAATTAGTCGATAAACGTTATTTTACTTTAAATAAACTGAATGACAGGAAAAAATCATTTAACTTCGGTGAAATTGAAATTGGTAATATTTCGCCAGAAATTACTCAAGCTAATTTGGACAATTCGCACCTGAAGATGACAGCTCGTGAGATGATGAGTTTTATAAATTTATTTTCAATGATGATTGGCGACTATGTGGCCGATGATGACGAAGTATGGCTTTTTTTTTAAATCTATTGGATATCATAGACATTCTTCTTCTTTCTGATATCTCCAGTGATTTGGCTGAGCATCTAAGCTACCTCATCAAACGCCACCATGCAGACTACATTTATTTATTTAATGATAATTTAAAACCGAAACACCATCTCATGTTACATTACCATTCAGTAATTTTGAAATCAGGTCCTCCACGGAATTATTGGTGCTTTCGGTATGAAGCCAAGCATAAAGAGTTTAAGTCATATGCACGAGCTATGTCGAGTAGAAGAAATATTTGCGTTAGTCTGGCAAAAAAATTTCAATTGAAATTCGCGTATCTATTGCAGCAACCACCAGCGACGAAATCCTTTTTAGTTCAGGAATGCCATGTAATAACTGATAGCAGCCACTCAGATTTGATTAAGAATTTCTGCGATCATAATCCACTAAAATCCCCTTACTCATCTTATAGTGAGTGCACATACCAAAGCAAAAAGTTCAAAAGCGGCTATTTTATTTGCCAATATGCCGATATAAATATCCAAAATGCAGTAGTTTACCAAATAGCCGAAGTCTTAATATTCGCTGGCCAAGACACACCATATATTATTTGTAGGGATATCAAAATTAATAGGTATAGAAGGCATTATGCAGCTTACGATTTGGATGTTACGTCAGATGTAAGTGTTTTCAAAATAATGCATATGAACGACTTTGCTGGACCGCCTACCAATTCACACGAAACAGCTCGTGGACTCCATTTACTCCGACCAAAACAATATTGTTAGTATGTATTTTTTATAAAGTTTATTTATCAGTAGCTATGTATAGTAGGATCATGGCGTTAGTATTATATATATTATTTGGAACGACTAAAATTAACCTAATCGCCAAGTCCGGTCGTTCACATGTTGATAAAGAAGATAAAAGGTAACTTAATCCATTATCCAACAAATAATGATAATAAACATTATAATGTAATCATAATTAATTATATGTAGACGCGATGCCGAAAATGGGTGCTACATTAAAGACGTCTATTGAAGCTCAAGCTCAAGCTTTGGTAGAAACAGAAATAAATTTGAAAAAATGTATAAATAGGTACAAATCTAACAATTATGGTTATTACAGATGTTTTACTGTGTTTTGCGTTTCATCTTTTCTCTTTCAGAAAACACAAAAAGTTCTTTTGAGAACTAGTCCGATCGTTACCCAGGACAAACATTTTTAAAGTCGCCCACATAAATTTATAAATTTTGTGGATTGTCACAAGCCAAACAAAAGACTGAGTGGAAATGTTTGGCTGCAAATATAAAATCTCGCATCGATTAACGAAAGCATTCGTAATATTTACAAATATATATTGGTACATAGCACAAATATATTTGTCCAATAAACAAATGGATTCGTAAATATTTCACGAACGAATTTTTACATTTAACGAATGCATTCGTAATATTTACAAATATATATTGGTACATAGCACAAATATATTTGTCCAATAAACAAATGGATTCGTAAATATTTCACGAACGAATTTTTACATTTAACGAATGCATTCGTAATATTTACAAATATATATTGGTACATAGCACAAA
Organism: Cheilosia vernalis; assembly: GCA_949126925.1. NCBI lineage: Eukaryota > Metazoa > Arthropoda > Insecta > Diptera > Syrphidae > Cheilosia > Cheilosia vernalis. The sequence goes on along the minus strand of OX421358.1, from coordinate 80,704,077 downwards.
TATATTTGTCCAATAAACAAATGGATTCGTAAATATTTCACGAACGAATTTTTACATTTAACGAATGCATTCGTAATATTTACAAATATATATTGGTACATAGCACAAATATATTTGTCCGATAAACAAATGGATTCGTAAATATTTCACGAACGAATTTTGACATTTTACGAATGCATTCGTAATATTAACAAATATATATTGGTACATAGCACAAATATATTTGTCCAATAAACAAATGGATTCGTAAATATTTCACGAACGAATTTTTACATTTAACGAATGCATTCGTAATATTTACAAATATATATTGGTACATAGCACAAATATATTTGTCCAATAAACAAATGGATTCGTAAATATTTCACGAACGAATTTTGACATTTTACGAATGTATTCGTAATATTTACAAATATATATTGGTACATAACACAAATATATTTGTCCAATAAACAAATGGATTCGTAAATATTTCATAAATATTTCCTACATATTACGAATGCATTCGTCGTATTTATTAATGTTTGTTTGTAGATTAGACGAATTTGTTTGTAAAATATATTTTTTTTGTCGTTCGTACATTGAACAAACAGTCACATGTAATTTGTACAAAGACGTTCGTCTGCTGAAAACTACAAACGGTTTCGTAAAATGTAATAACTATTTCGTGCATATAACGAATTTTTTTTTTGGGTGTATTCCGCAGAATGGTTCAGGACCTATGAAAGTTTCTGATGCTCCCTTCCTTGCTAGGGAGTCGGCCATTTCATTCCCCTCTATTCCTACGTGGCCAGGCACCCAGCAGAGGGTTATTTTGTTTCTCCTACCAAGTTTATTAAGTTTTTGTAGGCATTCCCATACAAGTTTGGATTTAATGATGTAGGAATTAAGTGCCATAAAAGCAGCTTGGCTGTCTGACATTATAGCTATATCACAGTTGACTCTGTTTCTGTCGAGATTGATTTGGACACACCTGTCTATGGCATAGATTTCAGCCTGAAAGATGCTGGTACTTTTGCCCATTGGTTCAGAATATTTGGTTCCAGGCCCAAATACTCCTGCCCCAGTACCCTCATCAGTTCTCGACCCATCTGTGTACCACTTTGTTGTGTGATTGCTCAGTCTGTGAATTGTGGATTCATTGCTGAGTTTAGTAACAAAGTTCTTTTGAAAATCAAATCTTTTGATGATGTCGTCTCTAGAAAAGGCCAATAGTGGTTGTTTTTTGAGTAGTACGTCAAACTGTCTCAGTGTGATGCACTTTCCTGTTCCTATTCCTTCCTTGGGCATTCTTAGGATCGTTTTACTTGCACATTCCTCAACCATAAGGTTCAATGGAGTCAGTTCCAATAGCACTTCTATAGCTGCGGTTGGGCAAGTTCTCATAGCCCCTGTAATACATAGACATGCCAGTCTTTGCAGTTTATTGAGTGTCTTCCTTGTGGTGGAAAGACTGGTTCTTTTTGCCCATGCAATCGGTCCATACGTGATCATTGGTCTCACAATAGCACTAAACATCCATCTGAGGATGGTCGGGCTACATCCCCAGGATTTGCCAGCTAGGCTCCGGCAAATCATTAAAGCACGCGTTGCTTTCCTGGTTATCTCTTCTGTGTGTTTTTTCCAGACGAGTTTACTGTCTAGGTTTAGTCCCAGATATTTAACTTCATTGACTGTTGTCAGTGTTGTACCTGATAGCCTTATCGGCCTTAGTCGTTCAAGTTTTCTTTTCCTCGTGAATGGTAATATTGTTGTTTTTGCCGGATTAAGGCTAAGCCCAGCCGTTACGCACCAATCTCGAGTTATTTCGAGTCCCCTTTGTATAATGTCACATAGGGTGCATCATGCGATGTGTTATCGAATGCTCCCTCAATGTCCAAGAAGGCACACAATACTATCTCTTTTGCTTCAAGAGCGCTTTCAATAATCTCAGTTAGCTGGTACAGAGCAGCCTCCGTAGATCTGCCCGCTCTGTAGGCATGCTGACGATGATGAAGAGGCGATGTACTTAGTACATCTTCTCTTAAGTAGTTGTCCACAGCCTTTTCCATCGTTTTAAGAAGAAACGAAGTAAGACTGATTGGTCTATAGGACTTCGGTAGACTTGGGTCCTTTTTTCCCACTTTCGGAATGAACACTACCTTCGCTCGTCTCCACTGGTTTGGTATATAGCCCAGTGCCAGACTGGTTCTTAAAATTCTTGCCATATATGGAAGCAATTTGGCTTGCCCTTTTTGTAGTAGGACTGGCGAAATTCCGTCCACCCCCGGTGATTTATAAGGCTGAAAGGAGTCAATTGCCCATTCTAGTCGCCCTCTGGCACTCTGGCCGCAACAGGAGTATGCACAATTGTACCTATCACAGAATTTCCTAAAGCTTTCTCGTTTAGCTTTCCTTATTTCTTTGTTGTACGAGGTCGGTGCCATGCAGTAGCCCTGCCAGTATCCAGTCCGTTTCGCTGTGTTAAACAGTTTACGTGTTTTCGACCGAAGTCTTGACAGATTGTTGCTCCACCATGGAACCTTATTCTTCTCTGCACTTCTGCTTATTGGCCAGCTAGTTTCGAACGCACTTGTGATGGCTGATGTTATGCTCTATACTGTGTGTTCCAATTCTAGATGATAAGCTGGAGCTCTCCTAGTATGTACCTGCTCCAAAGTTGATACCAAGCATTTTTTAAAAACGTTAAATTCTAGGCTAATCTACATGTCTTTCAAATGGGAAGCCGGCGAGACAAAGTTTATGCTGGATTAATACCACACGTACATGTCGTGCGTGGGTCCACTGAAGAAGTTCCGGACAAAAAAAAAATCGAATGTTGATATCGCTTGCAGAGGACATAAATAGGGAATTTCGATTAAGGCTCCATTATACACAAGTCGAAAGCAGATAAAAACTTAAATTTAAAAATTGTTATATTTCTTAATTTTTTTTTTAATTTTTCTTAGGTACGGCAATTGACTACAACAGCAGCAGCGGGGCAGTTCGAATGGACGAGGACTATGAAGGGGAGCTTGATGCTATCATAAGTATAGATGATTCCTTCTGTCCGGAATTTATTCTTTCGCCACGAGGTTCGGTGCTTAAGTCATCGTCACTTTCATCAACAACACCTGAAATAATTGCAGTGGATTCCGAACTGACTGCAGCAGAGGCGACAACAACAACAGACCAAGTAAATTTTCATATTCCACAGCGGCGACGAAAGACTGGACTCTCATCGCGTAACTTTTGAAACGATAGTCGTCGAAACGATTGAACACAACGGTATCGTTTTTAGTTTGCTTCACATAACATCATCGTCGGGTCGTTCATTCGAATCGTTCAGCGTTTTCATTTTGAACAGTTTGAACATGACTGTTGTAAACAAACTCTGACAGCTAAGAAATCAAAACATTTATGGAATTTGTTTTTTTTTCCTTGAATTTGTTTATTTTTCTTTGTTTGTTTTTATTAATTGGCATAAAATGAAGAAATGAATAAGTAGTAAGGAATAAGGAAACCATTAGTATCAAGATGCAAGTGAAATGTTAAGTGAAAGTGCCCAATGGACTTTGGAGTGAAATTCCAAACCATATGACGATGACGAAGTGCCAACGAACGGGTAGGAACATGCTAAAGTGTGCGCAGGTGTAGTAGAGCAGAAGATTTTGTGTTTTTCGAAATAAAGATATGTATTTATTAAAACAATTTAACCGCAAATAAATTTCTTGGCATTTTTTGGAACACGAGAGAGGAATGCATTCTTTTACAACTCGGATAAAAGCGAGTGCCTCCAAAATGAACATAAAGCGGCCTCTAGACGCTCAATATCATTGTGAAATATGATGCACAATATTATTGGCTGGGCGCCCCAGACAGTGCAATATTTTCCCAATAATTTAGTTGACCGCTGATATTTGTGTAGACAACATGTTGACTGATAGATACTGAAGTTTTCACATTTTCACTAGCGGCAGTGGCGTAGCGAGGGGGGTCGCAAGGGGTTCACAAGGCCCGGGCGGCACTTTGCTAGGGGCGGCAATTTGGAGCTGCTATAATTTTTAAATATATAAAATCTATGAAACGGATTCTTTTTCCTGTTCAAAAAATTTATTTACAAGGTTTAACAGCATTAACACTGCTTCACAGTAAGTAATGAGACATTCCTTGCTTAGCAACCAAATCCATTGAACGCTTCTCCCTAGTAAGCAACTACATTTTACTACATTGCAGATATACTTCTCTGTTGAGTTTTATTTTGTTTTATTTTGCTCAAACGTATTTGTGCGTACGTAGGTATGTACATATGTATTACCAAAAAATACCCAATTGCTTGAAACACCCTCTAAATAAGAAACAAATAATACGTTTTCACTTGGTCCCTTCCTGTTATTTAAAAAAAGCATAGCACTGCAAAAAGAAATTTAGTAAAACTTGGTAAAATGTATTTAGAAATGTTACCAAGTTTATTGACATACATAATATGCGTACGAAAAACTGGTTGAAACCGTAGACAGAGCTTTTTTTTTTAGTGTGTGAAAAAACTATACTAGGGGCGGAATAAATTGGGTCTGCCCGGGCGGCACTAACCCACGCTACGCCACTGACTCGTGGAGAAGTTTCTTTATCGACACTTGAAATATAAATGAACAATATTACCCACAGACGATACAATTTTTCTACATTGCACAAAAAATTTTAAAGCATTTTGATTTTCTACAATATATTGCACAACCTTGCAATGTTATCTACAGACGAACAATAATATTGTGCAATATCATATATTTCACAATAATATTGAGCGTCTAGAGGCGCCTTAAGTGTGTTTTCCTAGAAATATTTTTTATATTTCTCTCTAAAACTGAAATTCTCTAACTAAAACTGAAAATATGGCCCAAAAACGATGAAACGATTGCAAAATAGGCATTGTTCAATCGAATCCTTTCGACGAGGGTACTTGACGTTTAAATTAGTAACGTGAAGCAACAAAAAGCGATGATCGTCCAATCGTTAGGACGATTATCGTTGTTTGGCTGTTACACGAAGTTCAAGTATCGTCGAGACGATGTCGTTCGATCGTTTTGTGCTTACGCGATTAGAGCCCTGTTCAAGAAATTCTGTTTGGTAAGTTCATGCAGAATAAAGCAGAAAGGGATGTAAGGAAACAAAAAGAGAGGGCGATACGCATAGCAGAAAAGGATCTGCGAAAACAAATAAGAGAAGAGGCAAGGGAAGACAAACGACAAAAAATGCACAATGATAAAATGAGAGTGCTGAAAGAAATCTTCAAAAACAATTTCACTAAATGATTTTAATATTTGTATTTTAATTTTATTAATGTTGTTTTGTTATGTTTTAAATATAAAAGTGTAGTCGATAAAAAAAATATTTAGTGAAAACAGCTTGTTTATAAATTGTTTGTAATTGTACTTCTTTTTAGTTGTCCTACGTGCAATAACACAGCATCTGGAACAAATTGTTCGGTGGTGTCATTTTCGTTGTGATGTCTTTCTCCTACAATATCATCTGCAGTATTGTCTTCGTTTTGTTCCCACAAATCGGTTACACACAAGTTGTGTAAGACACAGCAGCCCATTACACCCAGTCTCCACGAGATAGAAATTCAGACAAGACTTCCGTCACGACAACAATCTGTATCGTGTAGACCGCGATTTTTCGGACATGACAGAAATATAGACTTTTCAGACAGACATTTTGTCCTGCCATCTCTGCAGACATATCTTCTGACTGAAATTTGACATATGAAGTTTAGACCAGCATTTGACAGCAAAAAATCATTTTTTTGGTTACTCAAGGGAATACAAGTGCGCGGATAAAATTATGGCTGATTTTCGCCTATCGCAAAGTGATACCATTAATTTAATAAATATGTACCAACAAAGTGAGCAACTATGGAATTATAAAAGCCCGATTTATAAAAGGGTCGACTTAAAAAAAAAGCCTGGGAAGAAATTTCCAGGCGATTCGGAGTGGACGTGAAGGTTTTTAAAAATAAAGTTAAGTCCTTGCGCTCCACTTATGTAGCGGAAAAAAAAAGTAGACGACTCAAAGAAGTCTGGAGCTGGGACTGATGAATTGTATCAGCAGCATCTTTTCTATTTTAAATCATTTTCATTCCTGAATGATGTGATTGTTTTGCGAAAAACGAAGACCAATTATGTTCTGGTAAGAAATATGTATATGGAAAAAAATAAATAATTTAATAATTCAAGTTATTATTAGGATGACACTTTGGAACGAGCTTCTGAAGCAACTTCTTCCGCAAAGCGCAATAACCGAGGAGTTAGCATATCATCAAAATATGAGGATGCAATTAATGCCATTATTAATAGCACAAGCCAAGTGCCTGAACCAGGTAACAAATAAAATTAAACTTTGTTTAAAAAAATAACGCTTGTCAACAGATGAACAGGATAAATTCACAGACTTCGGCAGAAGTATCGCAAGCCAGTTGAAGGATTTATCGCCAATCGAAGCCACTGCTGCAATGGCTGATTTGCAGCAAACACTTTCTGGTCACATAGTTCGATCTTTAAATAAAAGCCAACAAGCGTCCGCATCTTCTGCGTCTACTTCGTTAGAAGGTAACGATATTTTGCATTGTGCACTTCTAAATTCGGAAATATTTGATTGCGACGATTTTTAATTCGGGTTTGTCGTATTATATATAATGTTTATGCTGTGTTAAGAGTGACTTCAGTGAAGTTTATGATGTTACATGTACCTATTATTATTATTAATTTTTAAAATGAAAACAAAACACGAATGTGATATAATTTGTAATAAAATGTCTATATTTATTTAATGTTAATACAATTTTTTTTTATTTTTAACCACTGATAGGGAACATCTCCGTCAGTGACGCAAAATTTCCTTACATTATCGCGAATTGTGGTTGCCAATTTATATCCGCTTAGTTCCTGCGTAGTCAGCTGTGTCATTGTACTCGGAAGTTCACATACACTGTGTCTATCTATTTCAGCTGCTGCTCCTCTAGTCAAATTGGGGGACAGTAAATTATGCAAAACGCAGCAGGTCTTAATTATAAGATCGCAAGTATCCACTGACACTTCAATAGGCCTATGAAAAATTCGGAAACTTGCAGCAAGTCGGCCAAATGCCATCTCAACAGTCAAACGTGCGCGGCTCAATCTGTAGTTGTAGGCTTCTTGAGATACCGTCAGTTTAGTGTTCCTGTCATATCCCTTCATTAGATTTTTGTCAAGTCCAAAAATGTTGTCACCAATGAAGAAATACGGTGTCAAAGTATCTTGACCCTTTAAGGCTTCGGCAGGCGGTATGTTAAGTCTGCCGTGAATTAGCGACGAATATAACATGCTGTTTTTTAAGACGACAACATCTGAAGCCCTACCATTGCCCCAACGTCTATATAAATAAATTTGCTGTGCGCATCTACCACAGCTAATAAAACGATGCTGAAGAAACCTTTATAGTTGAAGAAATCGGATCCAGAATATCCGAATATGTTTTCCATCTATTGATCCCAGTGTATGAGGAAAGTCCCAGAATTTGTCAAAATCTTTGGCGATTTTGAGCCAATCGCTTTCTGTTTATGGCATCTGAAAGACTATAATTTCTAATTTTTATTTCCATAGATAAATATCTGAATTAACCGTTATATGTTCACTTTGAAGTGCGTTGTATTGTAAATTGCTGTTAGAACTTGTGGAACGAATTTACTAATGGTTTTCCTCGATACGCGTGAAAGGAATTCCATAGATCGATACGAATCCCCAGTAGCAATATATCGTAACGTTATTGCAAGACGTACTCTCGATGTTATTGCATATCTCATTACTGTGTCTTGTTTTTTTATCGATCGTTCCACCTTTAATAAAATGCAAAAAAATAATAGCATTTATCACAAAACTCACATCCATTTAAGCCTTACAAGTGCCAAAAGATTTTCAAACATATCTATTGACATTCGGCAAAAGTTTTTGTAATCCGATGCATTGTCCCATAAAACATCTTCAGCAAATGCGCTTCCAAATCGTGTAGCTCTCGCTTCTGAAGAAACGGATTTACCCACAATCTGTGCTTTCTTTTGTTTTCGGCTAACATCTGGTTATCTAATTTTTCGAGGTCGTTTAATGCTTTCAAGGCGAGAGCCACCTTCACTTGTTTCTTCGTTGATGACATGTTAAATAAGACGTACCTTTTGAAGTAGGAATAGTAACTATAAGAAAGTTTAACTCTTCAACCTTAATTAAAACATCCATAGTGAACACAAAATTTGTTTCTATTAGACACAACATGAAGATTTTATTCTACCAAGTAAGTACCGAACATACATCCGCAACAATTAAGAATCTCCTGTCACAATTCCCCAGACGTGTATCTACAGTTCAAAGAGCGTTTATTTATTTATAAAGATATTGGCTAAAATATAAAATAGCTATATTGCCTTGTTAAATAATTTGTTTCAGATTTACATCAGATCGTTTGAGTTTGACAAAAACTAGTGGAGTTTGTTTTCTTTTTCAGAATTTTTTTAACTGTAAACAAACGCATTGCATAGGGTGGATCTATTTCTGTTAATTTTTTATGTATAAATGTTTGGAAATTGAATTGGGAAGCCTACGCATATTGCATTCGCACGAGTATCAACAAAAAAAGAGGAAGTGATGTTTTCATCAAAGACAATATTGTATTGTCTCTGGTTTTCATGTTGAAATAGACACACGAAAATCTGAGTGCGAAGCTGAAGAAGCGAGCGCCACCCTCACTTGTTTCTTCGTTGCTGCCTTCTAATGAAATGAAATGTCATAACAGGATTTGCCCACCCAAAGCAATTGCAAATATGGCGGTGTAGAGGTGTGACAGAAAAGTCTGACAGAAATCAGAATCGTAGAGACGAGGTGTTACTAACTTCGTCATTCTATCCACAGTTGTAGAATCTAGTCGAACTAGCTGTCTAAGGCCCATTTTATTCACTGCTTTAGCAAACCAAAGAATTTTTCAATTTTTACGCGTGTTTGGCAGTGTTTTTTGTTGTATTTGGTTTGCTGACTTGTCAAGTTACCGTAATCCTTGTACGGAGTAAGCAGGTACTCTCGTAAAGGATACGCTGCATCCTCTAAGAGATGGTACTGATCTTCGCAAATTGCAGGATATCTTTTGATATAAAAGACAGCTTGAATATTCGCGCGTCATGAATCTTGCACCTATGAAAACGTCAAGGAATTTTTCCTGAAGGGTGATGGAAATCAATCCATGGAGATTTACATACGCCGATCGATTTTTTCCTGCAGGCTTCCGAATGTAAATGTAACAGCCGTCTATGCATCCGATGACATTAGGTATTCTTGCAATCTTAAATACAAATGACTTGAATATATATACAATAGCTATATAATGTTTTCATTTACCTGCGCAAATGCTCTTGGCTTTTCACTTTTTTCTGCGGCAGTAGAAGGAAATTTTATATGGTCCTTGGCTATATATATTAAAAATTCAAGGAATAGAGTTAGGAGGGTATGTGCAGTCGAAAAAGACATAAATTAGAAATTTTTCTCTATATGAGCTTTTATTGCCAGCAAACCTGAAATAAAATAAGCAATTTTTCGTCATATTCACTGCATTAAAATATTTTATATATACCACAAGAAAGCTAAACATTGGGTTTCAGCGCTGATTGGTACTCTTCCTCCAGAATTCAGTCTTGTTTTGTAGTACCTAGAATTCTTGAACTGCTCTGTCAATTTCAAAGCAGTTCTGCGATGTACCCGAAAATGACGACGAAACTAAAAAAATACAATTGTTAGTTAACGTACATTTTACACTTATTATTATTCACTTCGTTTTCCGAATACATCTTTACCACGTTAAAATTAATGACTCTGTTTTTCTTTTCTTTAGCAAATACCTAATATATATCGCAGCTGAACAAATTGTTCGTAGGATGAGTATGACGATGAGCCAGTATTTTCCGAAGACGAGGAGGATATGGATGTGGCACAGGATGAAGATGACATCAATATATCCATTATATGCTCCATAAGAAATAAAATGTTTTTTTAAATTCGCATGAAATTTAATATTCTATAGCACTACTAGCTCGTCCAAAGAAATTTTCCGTAAAACGTAAAAAAAAAAAAAACTAACGTCAGATGCGAAATGTCAGATCAGATGCAAGTGTATTGGTAAATCTGAGAAAATATCTGGATTCGCAAAAGTGTTCTGAAATCTGAAAAAGATTGCTTTTTTTCGTACCAAACGAACATGAAAATTGCTCTGAGAGCAAAAAAAGTGCTCCGAGAGCGCCCAATCGAATACCTTATGTGGTATTCGTTTGGGGTTCTTCAGATTTGCCCTCAGATTTCAGATTTCGTGTGCCTAATCGAACATAAAAATGTCACTTGCTCTTTTTTGTGTTGATATTTGTGTGATTTGAATATGTTTAGTCTTCGACACTTTTCTAAGCGATTTCCATTCACTGGTTAAATTTTGTATTAAAACATTTAAAATATCTGTCCCGATTGATTTCTAAATATTTATACATAAATAATTTACAAAAATAGATTCACCCGATGCAATGCCTTTCTTTGCTAGAGAAAAAAATCACTGAAAATGTAAACAAACAAAGTTGTCAAACTGAAACGCACTTGTATTGGTAAATCTGATAAAATGGGGACGTTCGGATTCGTAGTCTGACAGCTGTCTGACTAGATGCGTCTCCGCTTTTATTGGCCCATAGTGTTCACGTGTATAGTTTTTGCAGTTGACGTTTATGGAGGGGAAGCCGACCAATCTAGTCAAGAAAATCCTGCCTGCGTACTCGGTTGACATTTCGAAGAGTCAAATTTAAAATAAACAGAGTGGTTGTCGCAGAATTCTGAGGAGTCGAAAAAAGGCGCGATGAGAGAAAAAGGTGTGATTTCTAAGGCCACTCTGGTAATTTAGAATTTTCACACGATATTTAACAAACATTAGTTCGCATAACACTATAATAGTGTAGTGATTGTCAGACGTGCTACATTTTTAATGTACTTATTCGAAAATAACAATTTTTTAAAGATTTATGAAGGGCCTTTCCAAATAAAAAAGTGCAAAATCAAGCAAAGGTGGCGCTGACCGCGAGAATACAAAAACAATTCAACTTGCTTAGTCAACGCGTTCGGATTCATAGTCACGACCAATCTAGTTGACGTTTTACATAAACTAGGTATCCGAACGTCCCCAATATCTAGATTCGCAAAAGTTCTCTGCAAACTGGAAAAGTTTGATTTTTCCTGTACCAAACGAACATAAAAATTGCTCTGAGAGCAAAAAAAGGGCTCTGAGATCGCCCAATCGAATACCACATAAATCATCTTTCTTGCTGTAATAACTGTAATAAGAACTGCAGACATTAAAAATAGAATCTATGCTAGCCACTGCATATACTTATACGCCAAGGTTGTGCACGTACGCAGTTTACCAGGCATAGCGAGCCGTCATAAGGACATCGACACGGTCATCATTCGTGAAAAAACAGAAGGTGAGAATATGGCACGAATCAGTGCCCGTTGTAAAGTGCTTGCAAATCATCACTGCCGAGAAATCACAGCGATTTGCCAAGTTTGCCTTCTACTATGCCACCAAGAACAACCGCAAGAAGGTCACTGCTGTCCAGCATCATGAAGCTGGGCGATGGTATGTTCTTGCGAGCAAATGACCCAGCTGTATCCCAGTATTCAAATTGAGAAAATGATTGTTGAACAACACCACCATGCAGTTGGTGTCCGATCCAAATCAGGTGGGCACAAATATTGTAGATGCCGTATGGCTCTATTTATAGCGCAAAATCTCTTTTCAGTGCATGTCATGGTCGCGCCGAATTCGTAAGGCAACATTATTGACAACATTGGCTCTCGTTGGTGGTGCTGGTGTCGTCCTTGAGCTTGTAAGTTGTACCGTTGCTGTCCATTCGCTCTACATGTCCCGGCCATATTTAACAAATAATTTTCCTGGGCAGGTCGATGTCGCTGTAAAGCTCGTAGAGTTCGCTGTACTACTACTTCGCATCTCGCAACTCGTCAATAAAAAATATAAAAAAAAAACATCTTTTTATGGATATGTAATTTTATTATTAGCTTTCTAACCTAGATAAGAAGAAGTTTATTTTGAATTCAAATACAATTTTTTTACAATATTCAAAAAACACATTAATTTGGCCCTAGTTTGAAACCGTTTGCCGTCTGTATAATAATTTTAAATAAACAAAAATATTTTATGTTCTAATCTAATCTATATCTATTAGGTATACACAATTTCATGTTATCCAAGTTGAGGACTTGTTGCTATCGGCGACTTGTGTAGTGGAAAAATTGTAATTGTGGGCAGTATTAGTGTAAGTATTATGGTAAATTACCCGTGCCTTAAGTTTGTAATCAATTATTGTAGTTATGTTTGGTGATACTATAAAGTAGAAACAAATGCTGAAAAGAAAAGAAGTAGACGCTGAAAAGAAAGAAAAATGGTAAAAAATGGAAATACCACTGGCCTTTCCCCGATCCTGTCACCTATATAAGTATTAATGTGTTCTTACAACGATGTATAAGGATGTTCTGTTGTCTTTTCATGCTTCGTTTCGAGTACTATTTTTTTTTTGTATGGATGCGGCTAAAGGGTGTGTAATCTGTACATACTAGCTGGTATGCACGATTCGCGGGATATTTTTCTCCGGTGCCACGCGCCTACGTACTAAACCACACCTCTGTACTCTACCACTCTCCCCACGGGGCTGGTTAGTATTAGTATTTTCTGTTGTTGTTGTTGTACAAACTGTTAATGGGATAATAAGGGTTATATTTCATTTAATAATGGTTTTTGCTCACAGAACTTACCTATTTCCTGCATTTGGGACAAAACCACGGATCCTGTAAGGGTGTGCGCTTCACCTTTACACATGCGAAGTCATGCCATAATAGGCAGCTTTCGCATATGATGCTCGGATCCTTTAAGGTATTATGGCAGGTACCACAGGTGTATCTGGCCTCTTCCTTCTTGGCAATGATGTTTTTTTTAAGAGAATCCAATGCGCCTTCCGTAAGATAGTATTTTATAATATTAATATGTACCTATTCTTCGAGAAGTGAGTCTCGAATCGGAGATACTAAATCGGACTCCTGGGCAATGGATTCTCCGTTCATGAGGCTTTTTAGTTTGTCTGATGAAACCACCCACGACAATATTTCTTTTGTTTGTAAAAAAAATATTTTTAGCGACAAACTTTGTTGGTGCTACATTTCTTGGCACACCGCATGCGGTTAGTGTGCTGCCTTTGGGACGCCCACGAGAATTTTGGATATCAACTTTAATATCCTTTAGTGATGTCCCTCTATCCACCTTATCCACATTATGCATCGTAAGAGAAGCTTCAAGTGACCTATTTAAAACAACGTCGGCGTCGTTCAATGATTTCTCTCGAAATTGCTGTTGAAGTTCCTCGCAGTCTTGCTTACTCTTATTTTCTAAGAAAAATTGTATTTTATATGAGTCTGCTAATTTTTTTTTACTTTTCTTACCCACGTCTTCATCCTTGAATGTTTGAATCAATGTGTTGATGGCATTGATCCGGTGAGATCCCGACGATAGAACTAGGTTCTCTAATTCTTCAATCGCCTGGTTTTGTTGAAGGCGATGGAATTTGTCATTTTTTAGTTGTTGGTGTTGTTGTTGTAGTTCTTGGTGCTCTTTTTGCAGTTGTTGGTGTTGTTCTTGTAGTTGGCTGTGTTGTTGTTGGAGTTGTTTGTGTTGTCTTTGTAGTTGTTGGTGTTGTGTTTGTAGTTGTTGGTGTTGTGCGTTCTCCTGTTGCAACGGCCGCTGCTGCTGACGTTGTTGTTGTTGTAGCTCTGTATTGGGGTGGTTATGAGTAGTAATCATTTGCGTCACCACCAGCATGGTTTTTTTAACATCTGCTCTTATTTTTATAAGAGCAGGGCAGTTAATTTTGTTGGAACTAATTAAAAAAAAATGTATGTTATTAAAAAAAAATGTTTCATTTGTAAATAAATTACGTTGATTCACGTGTGCCATTTCCTCTTGAAGTGTATGTACCACCTCTAACACACTTGAAGGTAACTTCTTCGTATATAAAGGCTGTTGCCAGATATCTATGGATTAATCCGATATCAAATAATTACTACATATATATAAATATATATTCTCATATTTATGTATAAGATGTTCTAAGATTTGATAAATAAAACAAATATTTCACCAAGTTACTGGATAACTAAAGTACATTTCTGATTGTCAAATAAATTCGCATTCTAACGTAACAAAATCGGTAAAAATAATATTTATAAAATAGATAGCGGGTTATGCCATAAAGCAATCCGATCTCCAATTCCAAGACGGCTAAAATATGTGTGTACCTAAGTCCTAAAAGTGTGCAATACGTTTTATTGTAAATCGTTGTCACAGATAAATAATATACAGATGTCTCATGCCAATATAAAATAATGCTGTATTTTTTGCTTTCATCCAACAAAGATCGTCCAACAAATGGATGGTGAAAACCAAAACCCAACCACCAGCCACCACACCTCATTCGAAAAGTGGTTGATTTTTCGTTTCAATGAATCAGAGTATATCCATTAATTAATCAGAGTATATCCATTAATTAACGCAAAAAGTACAGCATTTTATTACATTGGCATGAGACATCTGTATATTATTTATCTGTGCTATCACGTTCAAGTGCTTTAATAAGAAAAAGGTAATACAATTTGCTACATTTCGTTTCCATTTTTTAATGACATACTTATAATTTATCCTCTAGATATACTAACAAATATATTACACTTCAATATTTTGACACATCAAATTTCCCTGTCGAGACGACTAACGGGAGTACGAAAGTAATTTGAATTTCTCGTAACGATTTGAGTTGATGAGTTGAGTACTTTATTTGTAAAAAGTTATTTATTCGAAAAGTGAAAAAGTTTTTAAAAAAATTAAGCAATTTGTGTAGTAACAAATAAACAAAATCAATAAAACCATTGCAAGGAAATATGTAAGTAGTCTACGCAGTCCTAATAACTATGAACTATTAAAGTTTGGAGTCGAAACTTAAAATATTTATTGACCCATTATGTCTTCCGATATTTAAACAATATACCTGTAATATAATAATATTATATTTCTCAATAAATGGTAAACAAGTTTTGTTTAGGGATTGCTTGTGTGTAATCTTCTAAAGATGCCAGTAGTCCGTACTAGCTGGCATGCACGATTCGCGGGATATTTTTCTCCTGTGCCACGCGCCTACGTACTAAACCACACCTCTGTACTCTACCACTCTCCCCTGTGGGGCTGGTTAGTCTTCTCTGTTGAAGTGTTGTCTTTCAAACTGTTAATGGAATAGTAAGGGTAGTAAGGGTTATATTTCACTTGATATTGTTTTTGTTCACAGTACTTACCTATTTCCTGCATCTGGGACAAAACCAAGGATCCTGTAAGGGTGTTCGCTTCAGCCTTACGCATGCGAAGTCATGCCATAATAGGCAACTTTCGCATATGATGCTCGGATCCTTTAAGGTATTATGGCATGTACCACAGGTGTATCTGGCATCTTCCTTCTTGGCAATGATGTTTTTTTTAAGAGAATCCAATGCGCCTTCCGTAAGATAGTATTTTATAATAGTCTCGAATCGGAGATACTAAATCGGACTCCTGGGCAATGGATTCTCCGTTCATGAGGCTTTTTAGTTTGTCTGCTGAAACCACCCACGACAAAATGTCTCTATTTTCACAAAAAAATTCTTTCGGCCAACTTTTTTGGTGCTATATATCTTCGCACACCGCATGCGGTTAGTGTGCTGCCTTTGGGACACCCACAAGAGTTTGTTTCCGCAATTTTAATCTCGCTGATGCGTGTAACTTCATCTAGTATATCCACATTATGGATTTCTAGAGTTTCGGTAAAAGATTTATTCAAAATAAGGTCTGAATTATTTAACTGTGTTGTCCGAAATTGCTTTTGAAGTGCATCGCACTCTTTAGCATTACAACCAGACGATTGAATTAACTTGTCCAATTCTTGAACTGCCGGGTTTAGGGGAGAGCGTAGGAGTTGTTCTTGTTTTAGTTGTTGGTGTTGTTGTTGTAGTTGCTGGTGTTGTTCTTGTAGTTGCTGGTATTGTTCTTGTAGTTGCTGGTGGTTTTTGTATTATTTGATGTTGTGAATGTAGTTGTATGTATTTTTCCTGCTCCTGTTGTATGTGTTGTTCTTGTTGTTGATGCTGTTCATGTTCTTGTTGCTGTTCCTGTTCTTGTTGTTGCTGCTGCTGTTGTGGCTGCTCCTGCTTCATTTTGGTGTGGTTATGAGAAGAATTCATTTGTGTTACCACCAGCTTTGTTTTTCTAACATCTGCTCCAATTTTAATTAGAGCAGGGCAGTTAGTTTTGTTAGAACTTATTAAAAAAAAAAATTTAATGCTTTTTTTAATTTTAAAATTGTTTATTTTGTGTAACTTACATTTTTTCTCGCCTTCCATTTCCTCTGGAAGTGAACTCACCACCTCTGACACATTTGAATAACACTTCTTCATATTTGATGTTTTCATATAAACCATTTAAACCTCCTGTTAATTTTTTGAATTTTTTTTTTGAAACCATTTGTTGTTCTGCTATAGAATATAGTTCCAACGAATTTTCGAATTCGCTATATTCGGCGAATGTTTGTCCGATATAAATACTGTTTCCAGAGATCTATATATGGATTAATCAAATTGCAAATAAAACACAAAATGCTAAAGTGAATTATGAATCATTAAACATATCGACCGCAAAAGATCTTTCGTAAATCATATTATGGGAAAAAACATCATACAATCTAAGCATATTAAGGCATATCTTGTTGGATAAGAGGCATTTAAAAAAGTGCATAACTCTAGATTTTTGAGTGATGATTAGTTTTTAACGACTTTAGGCTTGATGGTTTCGTTTGGGCCAAGGAATGACAATACTTTGACAAAACAATGAAAAAAATAAACTGGAACTTTCCAATACGACAAAAATTATTTTATTTTAAATTTTTTAAATTTCATTGAATTGAATTGAATTGAATTGAATTAATGAGTGTACTACTTACATATTTCCTTGTCATGTTTTTGTTGTTCCTTTTCTTGATTAATCTTAATGTCTTTCAAATATAACAACACTCAACTTCGCGTTTAATTATTTTATTTCTTATTGTAACTTTTTTAAATTCTTTTCTCAAAAAATCTGTAAGGAGTCGGCCACACTATCTTGTGGTTTCATTATAGCCAAAGTTAATAAATTATGGCTGAATAAAAGAAATATATAAGTTCACACTTTCTACCTGCTTAAAACTGTAGTAATATTGAGTGCGAATATTTGCTTAGGAAGAAAATTTTCCTTTCTTATAATATTGTTATTTTCAAAGAAACATAGCAAATTTCAATAAATCTGTTTTCAGGCATTTTGCGATAGAAAATTGTGCTAAAAATAATAAATTTGCCTTCTCATATTTTATATATTTCAACTACGGTTTCTTTATTCGAATATAAATATATGAATTCAGTTACAGAGTTCGTGTTTTGTACGTTAATGTGAAATCGCTTTAAGTTAATACTAAAAACGTTTTCATTTAATTGCAAAAATGTTGTACGGAAAAAATTATTTTAGCTTCAATTTATATAATTATTTATTTATCGGTTGTTCAATAATTATGCTTTAATTGCAATAATCGCAGTCTCATTTTCTCGTCTTTATTAATACCGTAAGTGCCTTATTAATCTAGCCATAATTTCTTGTTTGTGTCATCCTGTATTCTCTCTATATGAATTTGGCGAAGACGAGGAAAACGGAAATGTATTATCAATTCTCAACGGACTTTTGAACAAGTTGCTTGCGAGAATTTTTGCGATTTATAAAATATTTTGCGTTCAATATTAAATAATTGTAAACACATTTGAAGTGCGATTTTTTAGGTATTTTGTGCAATAACAAATTCATTTGCAGTACGATTTTGGTGTCGATTGTAGATATTATTTTGTGAAACATATAATAATAATAAATAACAATTAATACCTTTGATATGGAGATGCAAAATATGGCTGAGGCACAGGTAAGACTTTTAATATTAATATTTTATTAATTTAGAATCATATCCTGGGGAATCTCCTGATGTAGTTTTCAATTGGTTTACTCCGAATTCAGATGCGTGCTCGTAGTGCCAATGGAAAACAAATGCAAATGCATAAACCAATCTCTAAAATCTTCCATCTATATTTCCATGTAAATTGTGGGGCTTTTTTGTAAATTCTGATTATTAGTATCTCACAAGGACTTTATTAAATGGGTTTTGCAATGCTCTCTAAGAATTGAGGTAATACATACAATGTATAACTAGCTGACCCGACGAACTTAGTTCCGCCCAAATTCGTTAATGGAATGAAAATAATAATTTCAAGCATGCACATTGCACATGTTACATGCAACTTTATGTAATTCAGTAAATTCAAATTCTTTAATCAAAACTTATAGCTATACAATAGTACAATAGAAATAACTGAAGAATAGTAATGTCGATGTGTTTCATTCGCAAACTTTCGGTGCATTGAGGTTTCACAACAAAACGATAACTGGGCCGACTTTCAATTTCAATTTGTGTAGCGGTAAGCCCGGAACATTACATTTTTGTTATAGGTACCTATTGGATGTGTAACTATCCGTTTTTCTATCCAGGGCACTCATTCCGTAACTCTGAGAACGACAATCGTTTCAGCGATAGTAGTCTACGATCTCGTCACCAATTTGCTTTCCGTAACTCTATCACTATCGTCTCGTCTATCGTTTATTTTATACAAATCGTGAGAGCACTGAGAGCATTGAGTGCATATGCATAGACATACTATATATGGACTGCTAGTGAAATGCCATTTTCATATACTTCTGCGAGAAAATATGTTCCAAAACAGCACAGGCTCCACAGTTTGCCAGCGGATTAGGAAAGAAGCATATCCGCCGTCAAATGTAAATTTCCATAGTAACGTAAACAAAAAAGCTACATTTTTTTCAAAAAAAAAGTATGTTTCCATAGAAACATGTAAACAAAAGAGCGACATCTTGTGCGAAGAGACTCATTTCCTTAGTAAAATGTAAACAAAAGAGCGTCATCTATTTGAAAGATGCAAAGCTACAAAGAGTGCTTTTCAATTACTATTAAGGAATGTTTATTATTTTGAAAAATAAAACGAAAATAACAATTTATTTACTTATTAACCCATAAACTGAAAACAAAAATGCCTACAGGTATCTTCCATGTATCGTTCAATCAAACTAATACTTATATCGTGGGAGCGGAAAATTAGTGCTTTTTCTGTCCCAATGGAAAAAGACATGAGCGAGATTCATACCTACTTACACTTACACCAAAACCAACCAGAACATTTGTCAAATTTTAAAGTGTGTTGTTAATCACATCTTTAGAAGACGTCTGCGAAAAATAGAGAAAAATTTACATTTGGCCGCTGCAATGGATATCAACATAAATTGAGTGGATTTCTATAAGCGTAAATTACAATTTAAGAACAGCTGACTTTTAAAACCCGCACTATCACAAATGCCAAGAAAGAAAAATCTCGTTTTATGTTCCATTGGGCACGAAAAATCTGAAATCTGAGAGCAAAATCCGAAAATCCCAATGAAAAACGACATAAATTAGGTCGTTTGAAGTTTACTTTATTTTCCGCTGGCAAACTGTGGCGCGTCACTATTTTTGGAACATGCGTGAAGTTGGCTACTAGCAGTCCATATTTTATAATAAGTCAATGGGGACGTTCGGATACCTACTTTATGTAAGACGTCAACTAGATTGGTCGGGACTATGAATCCGAACGCGTTGACTAAGCAAGTTGAATTGTTTTTGTATTCTCGCGGTCAGCGCTGCCTTTGCTTGATTTTGCACTTTTTTATTTGGAAAGGCCCTTCATAAATCTTTAAAAAATTGTTATTTTCAAATAAGTACATTAAAAATGTAGCACGTCTGACAATCACTACACTATTATAGTGTTATGCGAACTAATGTTTGTTAAATATCGTGTGAAAATTCTAAATTACCAGAGTGGCCTTAGAAATTAGACCTTTTTCTCTCATCACCGCTTTTTGCGACTCCTCAAAATTGTGCAACGGCCACTCTGTTTATTTTAAATTTGACTATTCGAAATGTCATCAGATCTCAGACCACTTTTGCGAATCTAGATTTTTTCTCCGATTTCCTTCAGATTTACCAATATATAGATTATTTGCCCCATATATTTTTCATAGCAAATTATTTTAAATTATATTCTTGGTACACAGGACTCACAACGAGTTCAGCCTGAACTCGGACAAGTGTTTGGAAGCTACGAAGAATTTAAAAAATTTCTGGAGAAGTACCAGCAGCAGGAGAAGCAAGTCTTCACAATAAAAGGCTGTAAAAGGCTTGCGGAAGAGTGGGAGCGACTAAAATACTCCACCGTACACTTCGAATGCAAATTTGGTGAGCGCAGGAAATACGAAGCCGGCGGATCCCGGAAGAGTAGCACTTTCAAAGTGGACTGCTCTGCGGGCATTAAATTGCGAGCAACGGCAGGGAAGTCTATATTGAAGATTTTCTACGTGAATTTGGAACATTCAAACCATCCAAATTCCAAAGATTTTTTTGACCTCATTCCGGATAGGTAATCGGAGGCTAGCACCAACTCAAAAAGAAATAGCTCTTAAGGCTCTGGAATTGAGGCCAAATAGAAAGCTTTTACAATATAAAATTGCTGACGACGACAACAAGTTCGTCACATTAAAGGACTTGTCGAATTTGCACCAAAAAAGGAAAGTTGACGAAAATGATTTGACCGTAGCCGTTGAACTGCTACAAAAGGAATACGGAGCAACAGTTAGCCTCCTGCATGACAACGGAAAGTTCAAAGGGTTATTCTTTGTAACAGAAGAGATGAGGAGGGACATGGCTTCATGGCCAGAAATTGTGTTTGTTGATGGGACGTACAAATTGTTTAATACAAATTTGACAACGATGATCTTCCTTATAGAAATGGGCAGTACGGAAGAAGAACATGTCCTGCATTGGCTAGTGCAAACGTTCCGCCAGAAAAATGAGGATAGCACGGAGAACATTAAGTGCTTCATGACATGACGGACAAGGACCTTGTAAAGAGAAACGTGTTGAAATAAGTTTTCCCAAACAAAGCAATATATTTGTGCCTTTTTCACACCCTCATATTATTTTCTAGGGCAGTGTCAACGGATAAAATGGACGTTACAAAATTGCAAAGAGAAATATCACTTTGTTACCTTAAAAAATTAGCACAAGAAGAATACGAAAAACTATACGCAACATTTGCAGAGGCGGTCCCTGGCCAGGTCCTGCAGTATTTCAACGAAAACTGGCATAACATCAAAAATGATTGGACGGTATACAATATGTCAGAGGAAAATTTGCAAAAGCTGACAAACAACCGACTGGAGTCGCAAAGCTGAAACAAGTAATCCCCAAAAACAGTACGTTAGTGGGATTCGTAAAAAGTTTTTTCAAATGGTATCGGTCCCATAAGATGAAAACAAAATTTAGAACGGGAAACCAAATCCTTAAACGACCAGTGATCGCAGAGACGGACACAAGCGAAGACGAGCAAAAATTTCGGCTATTACTTACGAAAACGGCCTGTGACCTCATAATAGAACAAATGAATTTGCATTCCGCCATTACATTTTTGAAGACTGATTCATCGTCCAAAACTGGATACATGCGTTTTAAAGGAAACGAGATTAAAGCCGAACCAGGGTACTGTGATTGCCCCATTTGGAAATCTTCCAGGTTGCCTTGCAGGCACATTTTCGCAGTGCGAAAGTATTTCGGATTAGAGTTGTTCGGTAGGGAATTGTGCACGGCGCGATGGACGAAGGAACATGCCCTAGCAAACCTACGAAACAACTAAGACAACACGGAATATGAAGAAACCATTTTTCCACCAACACCGGTAATAAGTAAAATCATCCGGAAGAAAGCCTTGACTGTTGCGCAAAAGCGAAAGATGCCAGCACCCGATGTAGCCGAAATACTAAATTTGGGAAGTTTGGCATGTGGCAAGGACTTCGAAGAGAGAAGGAATACGCTGGAAAGTATTTTAACTGCATGGAGACAGGGGCTCCACGTAGAAATTAAAACTGCAGATTGCAGCAACATCGCACCAAGCAGCAGCAGCATAAGCTCACCAAGCAGCAACACCAGGGCTACAAGCAGCACGATCACCACTTCAACCAGCAACACCCAAGAGTTGGAAACAGGAACGGCGACAGCGACCATCGATAAAATAACCATTGAAGATATTGATATGCCAAAACCACCAAGAATAACTGGATATCCTTCTGGTTATTTAAAATCAACAACTGGCATTAAGAGGAAATCTGCAACCGCCACCCCATTCGCAGGAAAAATTCAAGATTGCCAAAAGCGAGAAATGCTTGCATGGGTGGTAAAGGACACAATTTTGGAGTTAACATTGCATGGAGAGCACATAATTAATACGCAGGACCTAGATTTAGAACATCGAGAAATCCGAGATTCTTTAATGGATGAAAGTATTGATGTAATGCTCATAAGGCCAAGGCATTCAAAAATATTAAATCAGCAGTACAACAAAAAAAAGTGAAATGAATATATACTTGCGGAAGCTGTTTCAATCGTCTAAAAGCAGAGAGCGTAGTCTGCGGAAGCTGCTACTCTGGTACGACTTAACATGTGTGGGACTAAAACTTGCCCCAGTAAGTCAGATTGGTTTTGCCCAAAATGTAACGGACAGACGAAACAAAAAAAAAAACCGACAATGAGGACAACAGGAACACCACTGCAAATCAGCATTAACAGCAGCAGCACAAACCAGGAGCAGCAGAAAATCTGTCCCCTTTTTTCAGGTACACAGGAGCGTCAACAGCAGCAGAACAAACCAGGAGTAGCAGAATATCTGTCCCCTTTTTTTGCAGGTATACAGGAGCATCAACAGCAGAAGTACAAACCAGGAGCAGCAGAATATCTGTCCCCTTTTTTTTTTTCAGGTACACAGGAGCATCAATAGCAGCAGCACAAAACCCTTTTTTTACGCAGCAATACGGAGCATCAACAACATTCCAGCAGTTCGAAGCAGCAGCAGATATCACCAACAAAAAAATTCCAGAGCAGCAGTCCAAGCAGAAGCAGCATACCCCGCCCAACAACACATGGAACATAGACAAGAAAGAGGCTCATAAAGCAAATGAATGCAAGACGTAAGCAGCAAAAAGGACTAACAAGACATGACATGGAACAACTTTATCCAAACAGGAGCAGGAACAAAAAATCGCTTCTTTTTTCTTCTATTTACAGGCAAAGAAACAATCTATTTTTCTATTTACAGGCAATTGGAATCTTGGTGGCAAACCGTGGTAACAAAGCAACACAAATTTCTGCCTTACTTACATATTAATGTTTTTTTTTTTACAGGAAACATGATGGCCAACCGCAGACTACCTACTACCTAATGCATGCACAACTTCCTACTTTTTTCTTCCTGTTTAATCTAAATTCGTTTAATTTAAACTCTTCTTTTTGTCTTCTTCATACTTCTTCTTGCTACCTACTTTAAGCCTTCTTTTTCTGAGTCTATCCTCTTAGAAAATTTTTTTTTTTAATTTTTTCTCTATTATTAACATAGAGTTTTTTATTGTTTACTTTTTACTTGATGAATGAAAATTTTTCTTTTTTAATTTTTTCTTCCACTTGGAAGTTTTTTTTAATAAATAGTTTAAATATTTAACTTTTACTTTTATTTTGTTTAAAATGAATTACTTTAATTTTTTTCATGAACGATGAATTAAATTTTTTCTTTTTTACACACTTACTTACCAAAGTTTCAGTAAGTATATTCATGCTAAGTACTGACTATACTTTCGGCGAGATCTGCGCTTTCGGTTTGTCCCCTAAATTGGGTAATTGCGTGCCGATATCGTAGGAAGTGCTTCATGTGCTTCTCCAGATCGCTGCCTTCCATACAAAAACCCTAGTTATTTGCAGTTCTACAGTTACGATCTTGAAGAAAGTTATCTGGAAGAAAAAATAAGTTTAAGATACTGTATCAATGTAGGTAAGTCATCTAGCGGCACAAGTTCCGATATGAACGTGGTCACTTGCATACGTCAGCGTGAGTATTAGCTCCTCCAAAGCTGTTTCGGAGACTCTGTCTGATATTTGATGCCGTTCGATTTGGATCTTCATCTTCATCTGACTGAAAAAGAAAATTTTCAGCACAAAAATGTCAGATATCACATTAAATGGTCCCCTTTCAAAGTGGTTAAACAATCATTTTGTTTAATTGTTTGTTTAAATGTTTTTCTTAGACAAATTAAACATTTTACGAAAATGTAAACAAACTTCTTTACCTAGTTATGCTTATGGTATGACGTATGAGATGTCATATTTTTTGCACCAATTCCTGTCGTTTCATGTTTATGGAATTCCACTTCCGATTCGTTCTAGGTTTCCAATCGGAGGGATGCTTACATGGGAGGTTGAATACTAAATTAATATCGAATTGCCATTTTAGGCCGTGTGTCAATTGGGCTAAATAATTATCCTCGGCTAATATTCTGTACACTATCGTGGTCGAGATCGTGGTGGAAAACGAATTTTTCAGCTGTCAAAAAATTATCCTGCTCCGGGAGCAATATAATAATTTATGTGCATAGGATAATTTTTTTTCCGTTTGAGTTTCTTATTTGAAATGGCAGCAAATCGGCGAAAGGAAAGAAATAATAACAAACCGTACAACATATCGGCTTTTGAGCGATATATATCATTAAAAGAGATAAGAGAGTTGAGAGAAAAATGAATGGTTTGTTGAGCGTGTTCGGTCAACTCGTTTCCAGGCAACACCCGGATGTAGGTACCATTGTGCACATATATTGTGCAATACGCAAGCGGCGAATATTGCTTTTACTGAGGTGGTCACTTTAAGCTCCAGCGCCTTATGAAAAATATTCCTCCAACTCGTTTTCAACATTCCAAACGCACATTCAACCACGTTCCTTGCCCTGTTCTGAACAGTATCAACATTTTTTTTTGTCGTGCGTTTGATCTTTTGAAAGGAGTTATGAAGGGTACCTACTGGTCTTAAGCGGCAGGGGTAGTCACTGTCCCCCAGTAAGTAATAATTTGCGGATGGATAGTTTCCCCTCGCATATATGGGACTAATCTTAAAAACCTTTTAAATAAGTGAATATGCATTTTATTAATATTTTTATTTGTACAAAATTGCATGATACACTTACCTTCTTCTGCGTAGGGACAAGTAATCTTGGCTTATAAGGCTTTGATACTGCAGCAATTTCATTGACATCAGGAGGAAGTATACACCGAATATATCATCCATATTATCAGGTGTTGTTGTTGAATTAGTTGTATGTTTGTTCTTTGAAATTATTGTTTTTAGTAAAACTTCGTATTGTGTTGTGCTATCGTCAAAAGCAGTCAAACGTCTACTGAGAAATGTCAAAAATTTAGCCCAATCGACACAGCCAGATTTCACCAAAGTTAAATTTTTATTTAACACACACAGAATTGTCAAAAAATTATCCGAGGATTATTATTTAGTTGGACTATTGAAATCAGTGCCTTGATTTTGTGCGGTTTTTGAGGCGATGTCGCTACGGAACGTTCCGAATTGGGTTTGATTGTGTGAGTGAGCCGCGCGCTGTGACCAACGTGACCGTAGTGCAAGAATTTGGCACTTTTTCGAGCACCCTGATACTATTTGTTGCTACTTTTTCCTTTTTTTTTGTTTGAAAATTCACTTTTGAAACTTTAGAAAAGCTGTGATTTCTAAATGAATTTCTATAAAATATAACGCTGCTGTCTATCAGAACACGATTATAGTGTTAGGAGAGCCAACAATTGTTAAATATTGTGCGAAAATTCTTAAATTGCAGAGTAGCTTTAGAAATGACACTTTTTTCTTTTCTTTTTTTTTTGTTACTTTTCAGAATTTCGCAACAATCTCCCGGACTGTTAGAGAAAGGTTAAAAATTTTAGTTTTAGTTTCACAATAGGGGTATTCACGATTCGATGCAACTGGTCTTGTATCATTGCGAAAATGCGAAAGTGTAACTTTTGTTCGCACTACAACAACAAAATATACAGAATAAAATTTCGCAACACTTTTGCACTTTATCTATACCCTGACAATATTGCAACCGAAAAATACAACAGAGTAGCCTTATGAAGCTGACAGTTTGTTTAAATTTTTGATTGCTGTGTGTACCTAGCTATCAGAAAATAATAACGAGAGTGGAAAACGTAGCAAACAATTAAAAACAAATGTCAATTGTCCAACTGGAACTGTCATTTGTTTCAGTTTTGCTAGACATGAGAAAAAGTGTGTTCACGATCTGATAAAAAAAAATAAAATTTCGCAATTTTACTAGGCCTGTTACATCGAATCGTGAATACCCCTAATAAAATATAGACTATAAAAAGATCACTCTCTCACAACGTTTCTTTAACACCTAAATAAAGCCAAAACAACCAAATCATATTAAAATTAGATGTCTTTAAGGTTTTTCTGGTTTATAAATTATATCAACTCAATTTTATATCTACTTTTATAATCTCTTTCAATTTAGATTTAAAAAGTCCCTAAAAAAGGAACGATGAAAGAAAAATGAGCCTCTTTCTGACGCTGCTACGTAAATTTAGTATTTTCTCCCAATATTTAACTAGGATTAGCCGGCTTTAAACTTTTTGAGCATTATTTTTAAAACATATTCATTTTGAAATCACAGTTTTTTAAACCATTTTTTAATTGTATTTATGAATTGAAAATAGATTTTTATACTACCACCAAAGCATTAAAATAAATTAATCAAAAATCTAATCTAAAAAAAATTTAACTCTCAATCGATTGAAATATCTCAATTTACAACTATTAAAGCAATTGAAAATTGTTGCAGCGAACAGTCACACTTTATTCACAATCCACATAAAAAATTCGCGGATCGAAAAAGGTACCAAATTGTCGCACACCGGTCACGCTGTTGTAATTTTTTGTTCTCATCCGACATCCTTCTCGCTACCTCAAAAGGTTGCGTGTGGGAAAGCTCGCCTGAAATTTGCAGGAACAACGCGATATAAGAACAGGAAATATTGGAAGTTGTCAGTTCGCGATATCACTCACATCCGCCTATAGGTATACGTGAACCCTATACGACACCGCCATTGCGGAAAAAACCGCACAAAATCAGGGCACAGATCTCAGATTTTACGTGGCGAATGGAACATGCAACGAAATTGATCTGCTTTTGTAATTGGACAGCAATACCCGAACCGAAAAAAAGATTGATTTTTTGTCCCAATGGAACATGAAAAGTGATTTAGATCAAAAAAAGATTGATTTTTAGTCACAATGGAAAACGACATAAGTGTAAATCGTTTTCTTTCTCCATTTCTCCATTTGCTTTGAGGCCACTTAGTTATATTTAGAAATAATTTAGCTCCAAACAGCAAATGCACTAAATAATAGCTTACTATACTTGTAGAACATTAGGTTTAACTCACAGATCCAATAACGTGTGTTTTTTAAATTCTTTCTGTCGCCTTGTCACAAAGTTCTTTGACAAATCCCTTGGTTTCATTATTGGTATTCGCCCTGGAGTTAGCCATGAATGTGAATTTTCCAACTTTGTACTCGACTCCTTCTTGCTTGAGGTTTTCTTCGATCTTACCAACCCACAACGATGGTACGCAGTTGTAGTCGACATGAACCTAATGGATGTTAATTGAGAAGATAACAAAGAAGTTTTTTATTAGAACATTACATTATTTTTGTTATGCGTTACGGCCAATTTTAATGAAATAATAATTTAGAATATGAAAATTGTACTCTTGCTTAAAAATGATGGAATCTTTACTTCAATTTTGACAGTCTTTTCCATACAATTGTTCCTGTGAGAAACAATTATTTTCTTAATTCAAAACACACGCTTGCAAAGATTGTCAGTGCGCTTTATTGATGATCATTGCAAAAGCCGAACTGGAAACTGCAAAATATTCAATTGGATGTTTTGGGCTTACCGCTACACAATTTGTAATTGAAAGTCGGCTAAGTTTGTTGCGCAACCTCAATGTACCGAAACCTTGCAACGGAAGGCGTTTGATTTTGATTTGAAGAACCTCATGTGGTATTCGATTGGGCGCTCTCAGAGCACTTTGTTTGCTCTCAGAATAATTTGAATGTTTGTTTGGTACAAAAAAAGGAATCTTTTTCAGATCTCAGACCACTTTTGCGAATCTAGATGTTTTCTCAGATTTCCTTCAGATTTACCAATATATAGATTATTTGCCCCATATATTTTTCATAGCAAATAAATTTAAATTATATTCTTGGTACACAGGACTCACAACGAGTGCAGCCTGAACTCGGAAGCTACGAAGAATTTAAAAAAATCCTGGAGAAGTACCAGCAGCAGGAGAAGCAAGTCTTCACAATAAAAGACTGCAAAAGGCTTGCGGAAGTGTGCGAGCGACTAAAATACTCCACCGTACACTTCGAATGCAAATTTGGTGAGCGCAGGAAATACGAAGCCGGCGGATCCCGGAAGAGTAGCACTTTCAAAGTGGACTGCTCTGCGGGCATTAAATTGCGAGCAACGGCAGGGAAGTCTATATTGAAGATTTTCTACGTGAATTTGGAACATTCAAACCATCCAAATTCCAAAGATTTTTTTGACCTCATTCCGGATAGGTAATCGGAGGCTAGCACCAACTCAAAAAGAAATAGCTCTTAAGGCTCTGGAATTGAGGCCAAATAGAAAGCTTTTACAATATAAAATTGCTGACGACGACAACAAGTTCGTCACATTAAAGGACTTGTCGAATTTGCACCAAAAAAGGAAAGTTGACGAAAATGATTTGACCGTAGCCGTTGAACTGCTACAAAAGGAATACGGAGCAACAGTTAGCCTCCTGCATGACAACGGAAAGTTCAAAGGGTTATTCTTTGTAACAGAAGAGATGAGGAGGGACATGGCTTCATGGCCAGAAATTGTGTTTGTTGATGGGACGTACAAATTGCTTAATACAAATTTGACAACGATGATCTTCCTTATAGAAATGGGCAGTACGGAAGAAGAACATGTCCTGCATTGGCTAGTGCAAACGTTCCGCCAGAAAAATGAGGATAGCACGGAGAACATTAAGTGCTTCATGACATGACGGACAAGGACCTTGTAAAGAGAAACGTGTTGAAATAAGTTTTCCCAAACAAAGCAATATATTTGTGCCTTTTTCACACCCTCATATTATTTTCTAGGGCAGTGTCAACGGATAAAATGGGCGTTACAAAATTGCAAAGAGAAATATCACTTTGTTACCTTAAAAAATTAGCACAAGAAGAATACGAAAAACTATACGCAACATTTGCAGAGGCGGTCCCTGGCCAGGTCCTGCAGTATTTCAACGAAAACTGGCATAACATCAAAAATGATTGGACGGTATACAATATGTCAGAGGAAAATTTGCAAAAGCTGACAAACAACCGACTGGAGTCGCAAAGCTGAAACAAGTAATCCCCAAAAACAGTACGTTAGTGGGATTCGTAAAAAGTTTTTTCAAATGGTATCGGTCCCATAAGATGAAAACAAAATTTAGAACGGGAAACCAAATCCTTAAACGACCAGTGATCGCAGAGACGGACACAAGCGAAGACGAGCAAAAATTTCGGCTATTACTTACGAAAACGGCCTGTGACCTCATAATAGAACAAATGAATTTGCATTCCGCCATTACATTTTTGAAGACTGATTCATCGTCCAAAACTGGATACATGCGTTTTAAAGGAAACGAGATTAAAGCCGAACCAGGGTACTGTGATTGCCCCATTTGGAAATCTTCCAGGTTGCCTTGCAGGCACATTTTCGCAGTGCGAAAGTATTTCGGATTAGAGTTGTTCGGTAGGGAATTGTGCACGGCGCGATGGACGAAGGAACATGCCCTAGCAAACCTACGAAACAACTAAGACAACACGGAATATGAAGAAACCATTTTTCCACCAACACCGGTAATAAGTAAAATCATCCGGAAGAAAGCCTTGACTGTTGCGCAAAAGCGAAAGATGCCAGCACCCGATGTAGCCGAAATACTAAATTTGGGAAGTTTGGCATGTGGCAAGGACTTCGAAGAGAGAAGGAATACGCTGGAAAGTATTTTAACTGCATGGAGACAGGGGCTCCACGTAGAAATTAAAACTGCAGATTGCAGCAACATCGCACCAAGCAGCAGCAGCATAAGCTCACCAAGCAGCAACACCAGGGCTACAAGCAGCACGATCACCACTTCAACCAGCAACACCCAAGAGTTGGAAACAGGAACGGCGACAGCGACCATCGATAAAATAACCATTGAAGATATTGATATGCCAAAACCACCAAGAATAACTGGATATCCTTCTGGTTATTTAAAATCAACAACTGGCATTAAGAGCAAATCTGCAACCGCCACCCCATTCGCAGGAAAAATTCAAGATTGCCAAAAGCGAGAAATGCTTGCATGGTTGGTAAAGGACACAATTTTGGAGTTAACATTGCATGGAGAGCACATAATTAATACGCAGGACCTGGATTTAGAACATCGAGAAATCCGAGATTCTTTAATGGATGAAAGTATTGATGTAATGCTCATAAGGCCAAGGCATTCAAAAATATTAAATCAGCAGTACAACAAAAAAAAGTGAAGGGAATATATACTTGCGGAAGCTGTTTCAATCGTCTAAAAGCATAGAGCGTAGTCTGCGGAAGCTGCTACTCTGGTACGACTTAACATGTGTGGGACTAAAACTTGCCCCAGTAAGTCAGATTGGTTTTGCCCAAAATGTAACGGACAGACGAAACAAAAAAAAAACCGACAATGAGGACAACAGGAACACCACTGCAAATCAGCATCAACAGCAGCAGCACAAACCAGGAGCAGCAGAAAATCTGTCCCCTTTTTTCAGGTACACAGGAGCGTCAACAGCAGCAGAACAAACCAGGAGTAGCAGAATATCTGTCCCCTTTTTTTGCAGGTATACAGGAGCATCAACAGCAGAAGTACAAACCAGGAGCAGCAGAATATCTGTCCCCTTTTTTTTTCAGGTACACAGGAGCATCAATAGCAGCAGCACAAAACCCTTTTTTTACGCAGCAATACGGAGCATCAACAACATTCCAGCAGTTCGGAGCAGCAGCAGATATCACCAACAAAAAAATTCCAGAGCAGCAGTCCAAGCAGAAGCAGCATACCCCGCCCAACAACACATGGAACATAGACAAGAAAGAGGCTCATAAAGCAAATGAATGCAAGACGTAAGCAGCAAAAAGGACTAACAAGACATGACATGGAACAACTTTATCCAAACAGGAGCAGGAACAAAAAATCGCTTCTTTTTTCTTCTATTTACAGGCAAAGAAACAATCTATTTTTCTATTTACAGGCAATTGGAATCTTGGTGGCAAACCGTGGTAACAAAGCAACACAAATTGCTGCCTTACTTACATATTAATGTTTTTTTTTTTACAGGAAACATGATGGCCAACCGCAGACTACCTACTACCTAATGCATGCACAACTTCCTACTTTTTTTTCCTGTTTAATCTAAATTCGTTTAATTTAAACTCTTCTTTTTGTCTTCTTCATACTTCTTCTTGCTACCTACTTTAAGCCTTCTTTTTCTGAGTCTATCCTCTTAGAAAATTTTTTTTTTTAATTTTTTCTCTATTATTAACATAGAGTTTTTTATTGTTTACTTTTTACTTGATGAATGAAAATTTTTCTTTTTTAATTTTTTCTTCCACTTGGAAGTTTTTTTTAATAAATAGTTTAAATATTTAACTTTTACTTTTATTTTGTTTAAAATGAATTACTTTAATTTTTTTCATGAACGATGAATTAAATTTTTTCTTTTTTACACACTTACTTACCAAAGTTTCAGTAAGTATATTCATGCGTAGTACTGACTATACTTTCGGCGAGATCTGCGCTTTCGGTTTGTCCCCTAAATTGGGTAATTGCGTGCCGATATCGTAGGAAGTGCTTCATGTGCTTCTCCAGATCGCTGCCTTCCATACAAAAACCCTAGTTATTTGGAGTTCTACAGTTACGATCTTGAAGAAAGTTATCTGGAAGAAAAAATAAGTTTAAGATACTGTATCAATGTAGGTAAGTCATCTAGCGGCACAAGTTCCGATATGAACGTGGTCACTTGCATACGTCAGCGTGAGTATTAGCTCCTCCAAAGCTGTTTCGGAGACTCTGTCTGATATTTGATGCCGTTCGATTTGGATCTTCATCTTCATCTGACTGAAAAAGAAAATTTTCAGCACAAAAATGTCAGATATCACATTAAATGGTCCCCTTTCAAAGTGGTTAAACAATCATTTTGTTTAATTGTTTGTTTAAATGTTTTTCTTAGACAAATTAAACATTTTACGAAAATGTAAACAAACTTCTTTACCTAGTTATGCTTATGGTATGACGTATGAGATGTCATATTTTTTGCACCAATTCCTGTCGTTTCATGTTTATGGAACTCCACTTCCGATTCGTTCTAGGTTTCCAATCGGAGGGATGCTTACATGGGAGGTTGAATACTAAATTAATATCGAATTGCCATTTTAGGCCGTGTGTCAATTGGGCTAAATAATTATCCTCGGCTAATATTCTGTACACTATCGTGGTCGAGATCGTGGTGGAAAACGAATTTTTCAGCTGTCAAAAAATTATCCTGCTCCGGGAGCAATATAATAATTTATGTGCATAGGATAATTTTTTTTCCGTTTGAGTTTCTTATTTGAAATGGCAGCAAATCGGCGAAAGGAAAGAAATAATAACAAACCGTACAACATATCGGCTTTTGAGCGATATATATCATTAAAAGAGATAAGAGAGTTGAGAGAAAAATGAATGGTTTGTTGAGCGTGTTCGGTCAACTCGTTTCCAGGCAACACCCGGATGTAGGTACCATTGTGCACATATATTGTGCAATACGCAAGCGGCGAATATTGCTTTTACTGAGGTGGTCACTTTAAGCTCCAGCGCCTTATGAAAAATATTCCTCCAACTCGTTTTCAACATTCCAAACGCACATTCAACCACGTTCCTTGCCCTGTTCTGAACAGTATCAACATTTTTTTTTTGTCGTGCGTTTGATCTTTTGAAAGGAGTTATGAAGGGTACCTACTGGTCTTAAGCGGCAGGGGTAGTCACTGTCCCCCAGTAAGTAATAATTTGCGGATGGATAGTTTCCCCTCGCATATATGGGACTAATCTTAAAAACCTTTTAAATAAGTGAATATGCATTTTATTAATATTTTTATTTGTACAAAATTGCATGATACACTTACCTTCTTCTGCGTAGGGACAAGTAATCTTGGCTTATAAGGCTTTGATACTGCAGCAATTTCATTGACATCAGGAGGAAGTATACACCGAATATATCATCCATATTATCAGGTGTTGTTGTTGAATTAGTTGTATGTTTGTTCTTTGAAATTATTGTTTTTAGTAAAACTTCGTATTGTGTTGTGCTATCGTCAAAAGCAGTCAAACGTCTACTGAGAAATGTCAAAAATTTAGCCCAATCGACACAGCCAGATTTCACCAAAGTTAAATTTTTATTTAACACACACAGAATTGTCAAAAAATTATCCGAGGATAATTATTTAGTTGGACTATTGAAATCAGTGCCTTGATTTTGTGCGGTTTTTGAGGCGATGTCGCTACGGAACGTTCCGAATTGGGTTTGATTGTGTGAGTGAGCCGCGCGCTGTGACCAACGTGACCGTAGTGCAAGAATTTGGCACTTTTTCGAGGACCCTGATACTATTTGTTGCTACTTTTTCCTTTTTTTTTGTTTGAAAATTCACTTTTGAAACTTTAGAAAAGCTGTGATTTCTAAATGAATTTCTATAAAATATAACGCTGCTGTCTATCAGAACACGATTATAGTGTTAGGAGAGCCAACAATTGTTAAATATTGTGCGAAAATTCTTAAATTGCAGAGTAGCTTTAGAAATGACACTTTTTTCTTTTCTTTTTTTTTTGTTACTTTTCAGAATTTCGCAACAATCTCCCGGACTGTTAGAGAAAGGTTAAAAATTGTAGTTTTAGTTTCACAATAGGGGTATTCACGATTCGATGCAACTGGTCTTGTATCATTGCGAAAATGCGAAAGTGTAACTTTTGTTCGCACTACAACAACAAAATATACAGAATAAAATTTCGCAACACTTTTGCACTTTATCTATACCCTGACAATATTGCAACCGAAAAATACAACAGAGTAGCCTTATGAAGCTGTTTAAATTTTTGATTGCTGTGTGTACCTAGCTATCAGAAAATAATAACGAGAGTGGAAAACGTAGCAAACAATTAAAAACAAATGTCAATTGTCCAACTGGAACTGTCATTTGTTTCAGTTTTGCTAGACATGAGAAAAAGTGTGTTCACGATCTGATAAAAAAAAATAAAATTTCGCAATTTTACTAGGCCTGTTACATCGAATCGTGAATACCCCTAATAAAATATAGACTATAAAAAGATCACTCTCTCACAACGTTTCTTTAACACCTAAATAAAGCCAAAACAACCAAATCATATTAAAATTAGATGTCTTTAAGGTTTTTCTGGTTTATAAATTATATCAACTCAATTTTATATCTACTTTTATAATCTCTTTCAATTTAGATTTAAAAAGTCCCTAAAAAAGGAACGATGAAAGAAAAATGTGCCTCTTTCTGACGCTGCTACGTAAATTTAGTATTTTCTCCCAATATTTAACTAGGATTAGCCGGCTTTAAACTTTTTGAGCATTATTTTTAAAACATATTCATTTTGAAATCACAGTTTTTTAAACCATTTTTTAATTGTATTTATGAATTGAAAATAGATTTTTATACTACCACCAAAGCATTAAAATAAATTAATCAAAAATCTAATCTAAAAAAAATTTAACTCTCAATCGATTGAAATATCTCAATTTACAACTATTAAAGCAATTGAAAATTGTTGCAGCGAACAGTCACACTTTATTCACAATCCACATAAAAAATTCGCGGATCGAAAAAGGTACCAAATTGTCGCACACCGGTCACGCTGTTGTAATTTTTTGTTCTCATCCGACATCCTTCTCGCTACCTCAAAAGGTTGCGTGTTGGAAAGCTCGCCTGGAATTTGCAGGAACAACGCGATATAAGAACAGGAAATATTGGAAGTTGTCAGTTCGCGATATCACTCACATCCGCCTATAGGTATACGTGAACCCTATACGACACCGCCATTGCGGAAAAAACCGCACAAAATCAAGGCACAGATCTCAGATTTTACGTGGCGAATGGAACATGCAACGAAATTGATCTGCTTTTGTAATTGGACAGCAATACCCGAACCGAAAAAAAGATTGATTTTTTGTCCCAATGGAACATGAAAAGTGATTTAGATCAAAAAAAGATTGATTTTTAGTCACAATGGAAAACGACATAAGTGTAAATCGTTTTCTTTCTCCATTTCTCCATTTGCTTTGAGGCCACTTA
Organism: Cheilosia vernalis; assembly: GCA_949126925.1. Classification (NCBI taxonomy): domain Eukaryota; kingdom Metazoa; phylum Arthropoda; class Insecta; order Diptera; family Syrphidae; genus Cheilosia; species Cheilosia vernalis. Next base: position 80,668,452 of record OX421358.1, on the reverse strand, counting down.
GTTATATTTAGAAATAATTTAGCTCCAAACAGCAAATGCACTAAATAATAGCTTACTTAGGGAGAAGCACCGTACTTCATGGCGAGAGTTGATAATTCCTGCAGCGCCCTAGAATAATTGAAAAAAAAATCTTAAAAAATATACTTGTAGAACATTAGGTTTAACTCACAGATCCAATAACGTGTGTTTTTTAAATTCTTTCTGTCGCCTTGTCACAAAGTTCTTTGACAAATCCCTTGGTTTCATTATTGGTATTCGCCCTGGAGTTAGCCATGAATGTGAATTTTCCAACTTTGTACTCGACTCCTTCTTGCTTGAGGTTTTCTTCGATCTTACCAACCCACAACGATGGTACGCAGTTGTAGTCGACATGAACCTAATGGATGTTAATTGAGAAGATAACAAAGAAGTTTTTTATTAGAACATTACATTATTTTTGTTATGCGTTACGGCCAATTTTAATGAAATAATAATTTAGAATATGAAAATTGTACTCTTGCTTAAAAATGATGGAATCTTTACTTCAATTTTGACAGTCTTTTCCATACAATTGTTCCTGTGAGAAACAATTATTTTCTTAATTCAAAACACACGCTTGCAAAGATTGTCAGTGCGCTTTATTGATGATCATTGCAAAAGCCGAACTGGAAACTGCAAAATATTCAATTGGATGTTTTGGGCTTACCGCTACACAATTTGTAATTGAAAGTCGGCTAAGTTTGTTGCGCAACCTCAATGTACCGAAACCTTGCAACGGAAGGCGTTTGATTTTGATTTGAAGAACCTCATGTGGTATTCGATTGGGCGCTCTCAGAGCACTTTGTTTGCTCTCAGAATAATTTGAATGTTTGTTTGGTACAAAAAAAGGAATCTTTTTCAGATCTCAGACCACTTTTGCGAATCTAGATGTTTTCTCAGATTTCCTTCAGATTTACCAATATATAGATTATTTGCCCCATATATTTTTCATAGCAAATAAATTTAAATTATATTCTTGGTACACAGGACTCACAACGAGTGCAGCCTGAACTCGGAAGCTACGAAGAATTTAAAAAAATCCTGGAGAAGTACCAGCAGCAGGAGAAGCAAGTCTTCACAATAAAAGACTGCAAAAGGCTTGCGGAAGTGTGCGAGCGACTAAAATACTCCACCGTACACTTCGAATGCAAATTTGGTGAGCGCAGGAAATACGAAGCCGGCGGATCCCGGAAGAGTAGCACTTTCAAAGTGGACTGCTCTGCGGGCATTAAATTGCGAGCAACGGCAGGGAAATCTATATTGAAGATTTTCTACGTGAATTTGGAACATTCAAACCATCCAAATTCCAAAGATTTTTTTGACCTCATTCCGGATAGGTAATCGGAGGCTAGCACCAACTCAAAAAGAAATAGCTCTTAAGGCTCTGGAATTGAGGCCAAATAGAAAGCTTTTACAATATAAAATTTGCTGACGACGACAACAAGTTAGTCACATTAAAGGACTTGTCGAATTTGCACCAAAAAAGGAAAGTTGACGAAAATGATTTGACCGTAGCCGTTGAACTGCTACAAAAGGAATACGGAGCAACAGTTAGCCTCCTGCATGACAACGGAAAGTTCAAAGGGTTATTCTTTGTAACAGAAGAGATGAGGAGGGACATGGCTTCATGGCCAGAAATTGTGTTTGTTGATGGGACGTACATATTGCTTAATACAAATTTGACAACGATGATCTTCCTTATAGAAATGGGCAGTACGGAAGAAGAACATGTCCTGCATTGGCTAGTGCAAACGTTCCGCCAGAAAAATGAGGATAGCACGGAGAACATTAAGTGCTTCATGACATGACGGACAAGGACCTTGTAAAGAGAAACGTGTTGAAATAAGTTTTCCAAAACAAAGCAATATATTTGTGCCTTTTTCACACCCTCATATTATTTTCTAGGGCAGTGTCAACGGATAAAATGGGCGTTACAAAATTGCAAAGAGAAATATCACTTTGTTACCTTAAAAAATTAGCACAAGAAGAATACGAAAAACTATACGCAACATTTGCAGAGGCGGTCCCTGGCCAGGTCCTGCAGTATTTCAACGAAAACTGGCATAACATCAAAAATGATTGGACGGTATACAATATGTCAGAGGAAAATTTGCAAAAGCTGACAAACAACCGACTGGAGTCGCAAAACTGAAACAAGTAATCCCCAAAAACAGTACGTTAGTGGGATTCGTAAAAAGTTTTTTCAAATGGTATCGGTCCCATAAGATGAAAACAAAATTTAGAACGGGAAACTAAATCCTTAAACGACCAGTGATCGCAGAGACGGACACAATCGAAGACGAACACAAATTTCGGCAATTACTAACGAAAACGGCCTGTGACCTCATAATGGAACAAATGAATTCGCATTCCGCCATTACATTTGTGGAGACTGATTCATCGTCCAAAACTGGATATATGCGTTTTAAAGGAAATGAGATTAAAGCCGAACCAGGGTACTGTGATTGCCCCATTTGGAAATCTTCCAGGTTGCCTTGCAGGCACATTTTCGCAGTGCGAAAGCATTTCGAATTAGAGTTGTTCGGTAGGGAATTGTGCACGGCGCGATGGACGAAGGAACATGCCCTAGCAAACCTACGAAACAACGAAGACAACACGGAATATGAAGAAACCATTTTTTCACCAACACCGGTGATAAGTAAAATCACCCGGACGGAGGTCTTCACTGTTGCGCAAAAGCGAAAGATGCTAGCCCCTGATGTAGCAGAACTACTAAACTTGGGAAGTTTGGCATGCGGCAGTGAATTCGATGAGAGAAGGAAAACACTGGAAAATATTTTGACTGCATGGAGACAGGGGCTCCATCCATCCTTCTGGCTATTTAACAACAACAATTGGTGGAGGAAATCTGCCTCCGCCAGTCCATTCGCAGCAAAAAATCCGATTGACCAAAAACGAGAAATGCTTTCATGGCTTGTACAGAACAAAATAAGAGAACTAACGTTGAATGGGGAGCACATAATTGATGCGCAAGACCTGAATTTACAAGTGATCAATGATGCTTTCATGGATGAAAGCGTTAATCTTATGCTCATAAGGCCCTACATGGATGCCGAGGGATTTGCAATGTTGGAGACAGCAGTAAAAGAGAAAAAGGAAGAACAAATCTACACCTGCGCAAACTGTACGAGGGGAGTTCAATATATTCGCGGTATCGACATGAAGGAAAACACGAATTAAATTAAAAATATTTTTATTTTTCAATATAATCTCCTCATACATTAATGCATTTATTACATTTTGAAATTAACTTTTCTATACCTTCAAAAAAATAGTTTTCATCCTTCTCTCCAAAATGTTCATTTAATGCAGTTTTGAGCTCCTCATCATCGGTAAATCGCTTACCACGAAGGTTTTTTTTTAAATCTGGAGACAAAAAATAATCACTAGGGGCAAGGTCCGAACTATAGGGTGGATGTTGAATCTCTTCGAAACCACAATCCCGTACAGTAGCCTTAGAAATGCGTGATGTGTGCACCGGAGCATTGTGAGCGAAGTGAGCATTCGAGGCCCACATCTTGCACTGACTTTTGAAAGATTTAGACGGTCATAAAGAATGGTGTGTATGGTACCAATAGAAAGGTTAATCTTCGCAGCTATCGTTTTAACCTTTACGCGGGCATCCTCAAGTACAAGTTTCTCGACTAGTGTAATGTTTTCTCCGGTGCAGTCAGTTAGTGGGCAGCCTGAGCGAGGGTCGTCTTCAATGCTCTCCCTGCCCCTTTGAAATAAACTTGATCACTTTTGAACAGTTGACGACGAAGGCACAGAATCTCGAAAAACAGCCACCATCTCTTCGTGAATAATTTTTTGACTTTTTCCTTGTTTAGTAAGAAATTTTATCACAGCGCGGTTCTCAAATTTAGTGATCATCGCGACACCAGCCATTTCACCTTCGTTCAACACAAAATACAAAGCAAACTTATAATCACAGCCAAATAAAATTTTACAGTAAAACACTTGAATAACGGGGCTACTAAAATCACGAAATAATTTTTTCACATCTTTGGAGTATCCCCCCCATACCGCGAATATATTGAACTCCCCTCGTATGAATATAACTTAATATTACTTAAAAGAGAAAGCATACTCTGTGAAAGCTGCCTACTGTGGCATGATTTCAAATGTGTGGGCCTAAGACGTGCACCCAGTAAGGCAGAATGGTTTTGCCCAAAATGTTCCGGACAGACGAAAAAAAAAAAAAACCGACAATGAGGACAACAGGAACACCTCTTCCAATCAGCATCAACAGCAGCAGCACAAACCAGGAGCAGCAGAATATCTGTCCCCTTTTTTTCAGGTACATAGGAGCATCAACAGCAGCAGCACAAACCCTTTTTTTTACGCAGCAATACGGAGCATCAACAACATTCCAGCAGTTCGGAGCAGCAGCAGATATCACCAACAAAAAAATTCCAGAGCAGCAGTCCAAGCAGAAGCAGCATACCCCGCCCAACAACACATGGAACATAGCCAAGAAAGAGGCTCATAAAGCAAAAGAATGCGCGACATAAGCAGCAGTAACACCGGCCAACAAGTAGCAACATCGCACAAGGACTAACAACACAGACCCAAGAACACATGGAATGGAACATAGCCAAGAAAGAGGCTCATAAAGCAAATGATTGCACGACGTAAGCAGCAAAAAGGACTAACAAGACATGACATGGAACAACTTTATCCAAACAGGAGCAGGAACAAAAAATCACTTCTTTTTTCTTCTATTTACAGGCAAAGAAACAATCTATTTTTCTATTTACAGGCAATTGGAATCTTGGTGGCAAACCGTGGTAACAAAGCAACACAAATTTCTGCCTTACTTACATATTAATGTTTTTTTTTTTTACAGAAAAAATGATGGCCAACCGCAGACTACCTACTACCTAATGCATGCACAACTTCCTACTTTTTTTCCTGTTTAATCTAAATTCGTTTAATTTAAACTCTTCTTTTTGTCTTCTTCCTACTTCTTCTTACTACCTACTTTTAATAAATGTTCTTTTGCTAAGCTTTCTTTTTATAAGTCTATCCTATTAGAAAAATTTTTTTTTAAAATTTTTTTCTCTATGTTAACATAGATTTTTTTATTATTTAGTTTTTTTAATTTTATTAAAAATGAAATACATACATTAATTTTTTTTGTAACAAGAGAAATTTTAAAATTTGTTTTTCCACTTGGAATTTTTTTGCATAAAGAATACCTATTTAATTATTTATTGTGCGTTATTTTTATTTTAATATGGTCTAGTTACATTAGAAAATAGGCACTCACCAAAGGTCCAGTAAGTATATTCATGCGAAGTACTGACTATACTTTCGTCCGAGATCTGCGCTTTCGGTTTGTCCCCTATAAATTGGGTAATTGTGCCGATATCGTAGGAAGTGCTTCATGTGCTTCTCCAGATCGCTGCCTTCCATACAAACACCCTCGTTAGCTCCCCCAAAGCTGTTTCGGAGACTCCGTCTCTCAGATTTCCTTCAGATTTACCAATAGATTATTTGCCCCATATGTTTTTCATAGCAAATAAATATAAATTTTATTCTTTGTACACAGGGACAGGACTCACAACGAGTTCAGAAGCTTCGAAGAATTTAAAAATTTCTATTTACAGGCAAAGAAACAATCTATTTTTCTATATACAGGCAATTGGAATCTTGGTGGCAAACCGTGGTAACAAAGCAACGCAAATTTCTGCCTTACTTAAATATTAATGTTTTTTTTTTACAGGAAACATGATAGCCAACCGAAGACTACTACCTAATCCATGCACAACTTCCTACTTCTTTTTCCTGTAGTTAATTTTTAATAAGTAGTTTAAATATTTAACTTTTAGTCTTATTCTGTTTAAAATTAATCATTATATTAATGGTTTTTTTCATGAACGGTGAATTTTTATTTTTTTTACATTTCTTCTTTTACTTGGAAGTTTTTTTTAATAAATTATACATATTTAATAATTTATTGTGTTATTTTTATTTTAATATGGTCTAGGTACATTGGAAAATAGGCACTCACCAAAGTTCCAGTAAGTATATTCATGCGTAGTACTGACTACAGTTTCTTCCGAGATCTGCGTTTTCGGTTTGTCCCCTAAATTGGGTAATTGTGCAGATATCGTAGGAAGTTCTTCGTGTGCTTCTCCAGATCGCTGCCTTCCATAGGTACAAACACCCTCGTTATTTCCCCCAAAGCTCTTTCGGAGACTCCATCTCTCAGATTTCCTTCAGATTTACCAATACATAGATCATTTGCCCCATATGTTTTTCATAGCAAATAAATTTAAATTCTATTGTTGGTACACAGGGACAGGACTCACAACGAGTTCAGCCTGAACTCGGGCTAGTGTTTGGAAGCTTCGAAGAATTAAAAAAATTTCTGGAAAAGTACCAGCAGCAGGAGAAGCAAGTCTTCACCATAAAATACTGCAAAAAGCTTGCGGAAGAGTGCGAGCGACTGAAGTACTCGACCGTACACTTTGGATGCAAGTTTGGTGAGCGCAGGAAATGCGAATCCAGCAGATCCCAGAAGAGCAGCACTTTCAAAGTGGACTGCTTTGCGGGCATTAAATAACGAGCGACGGCAGGGAAGTCTATATTGAAGATTTTCTACGTGAATTTGGAACATTCAAACCATCCAAATTCCAAAGATTTTTTTGACCTCATTCCGGATAGGTAATCGGAGGCTAGCACCAACTCAAAAAGAAATAGCTCTTAAGGCTCTGGAATTGAGGCCAAATAGAAAGCTTTTACAATATAAAATTGCTGACGACGACAACAAGTTCGTCACATTAAAGGACTTGTCGAATTTGCACCAAAAAAGGAAAGTTGACGAAAATGATTTGACCGTAGCCGTTGAACTGCTTCAAAAGGAATACGGAGCAACAGTTAGCCTCCTGCATGACAACGGAAAGTTCAAAGGGTTATTCTTTGTAACAGAAGAGATGAGGAGGGACATGGCTTCATGGCCAGAAACTGTGTTTGTTGATGGGACGTACAAATTGCTTAATACAAATTTGACAACGATGATCTTCCTTATAGAAATGGGCAGTACGGAAGAAGAACATGTCCTGCATTGGCTAGTGCAAACGTTCCCCCAGAAAAATGAGGATAGCACGGAGAACATTAAGTGCTTCATGACATGACGGACAAGGACCTTGTAAAGAGAAACGTGTTGAAATAAGTTTTCCCAAACAAAGCAATATATTTGTGCCTTTTTCACACCCTCATATTATTTTCTAGGGCAGTGTCAACGGATAAAATGGGCGTTACAAAATTGCAAAGAGAAATATCACTTTGTTACCTTAAAAAATTAGCACAAGAAGAATACGAAAAACTATACGCAACATTTGCAGAGGCGGTCCCTGGCCAGGTCCTGCAGTATTTCAACGAAAACTGGCATAACATCAAAAATGATTGGACGGTATACAATATGTCAGAGGAAAATTTGCAAAAGCTGACAAACAACCGACTGGAGTCGCAAAGCTGAAACAAGTAATCCCCAAAAACAGTACGTTAGTGGGATTCGTAAAAAGTTTTTTCAAATGGTATCGGTCCCATAAGATGAAAACAAAATTTAGAACGGGAAACTAAATCCTTAAACGACCAGTGATCGCAGAGACGGACACAATCGAAGACGAACACAAATTTCGGCAATTACTAACGAAAACGGCCTGTGACCTCATAATGGAACAAATGAATTCGCATTCCGCCATTACATTTGTGAAGACTGATTCATCGTCCAAAACTGGATATATGCGTTTTAAAGGAAATGAGATTAAAGCCGAACCAGGGTACTGTGATTGCCCCATTTGGAAATCTTCCAGGTTGCCTTGCAGGCACATTTTCGCAGTGCGAAAGCATTTCGAATTAGAGTTGTTCGGTAGGGAATTGTGCACGGCGCGATGGACGAAGGAACATGCCCTAGCAAACCTACGAAACAACTAAGACAACACGGAATATGAAGAAACCATTTTTCCACCAACACCGGTAATAAGTAAAATCATCCGGAAGAAAGCCTTGACTGTTGCGCAAAAGCGAAAGATGCCAGCACCCGATGTAGCCGAAATACTAAATTTGGGAAGTTTGGCATGTGGCAAGGACTTCGAAGAGAGAAGGAATACGCTGGAAAGTATTTTAACTGCATGGAGACAGGGGCTCCACGTAGAAATTAAAACTGCAGATTGCAGCAACATCGCACCAAGCAGCAGCAGCATAAGCTCACCAAGCAGCAACACCAGGGCTACAAGCAGCACGATCACCACTTCAACCAGCAACACCCAAGAGTTGGAAACAGGAACGGCGACAGCGACCATCGATAAAATAACCATTGAAGATATTGATATGCCAAAACCACCAAGAATAACTGGATATCCTTCTGGTTATTTAAAATCAACAACTGGCATTAAGAGGAAATCTGAAACCGCCACCCCATTCGCAGGAAAAATTCAAGATTGCCAAAAGCGAGAAATGCTTGCATGGGTGGTAAAGGACACAATTTTGGAGTTAACATTGCATGGAGAGCACATAATTAATACGCAGGACCTGGATTTAGAACATCGAGAAATCCGAGATTCTTTAATGGATGAAAGTATTGATGTAATGCTCATAAGGCCAAGGCATTCAAAAATATTAAATCAGCAGTACAACAAAAAAAAGTGAAGGGAATATATACTTGCGGAAGCTGTTTCAATCGTCTAAAAGCAGAGAGCGTAGTCTGCGGAAGCTGCTACTCTGGTACGACTTAACATGTGTGGGACTAAAACTTGCCCCAGTAAGTCAGATTGGTTTTGCCCAAAATGTAACGGACAGACGAAACAAAAAAAAAACCGACAATGAGGAGAACAGGAACACCACTGCAAATCAGCATCAACAGCAGCAGCACAAACCAGGAGCAGCAGAAAATCTGTCCCCTTTTTTCAGGTACACAGGAGCGTCAACAGCAGCAGAACAAACCAGGAGTAGCAGAATATCTGTCCCCTTTTTTTGCAGGTATACAGGAGCATCAACAGCAGAAGTACAAACCAGGAGCAGCAGAATATCTGTCCCCTTTTTTTTTCAGGTACACAGGAGCATCAATAGCAGCAGCACAAAACCCTTTTTTTACGCAGCAATACGGAGCATCAACAACATTCCAGCAGTTTGGAGCAGCAGCAAATATCACCAACAAAAAAATTCCAGAGCAGCAGCACAAACCAGGAGCAGCAGAATATCTGTCCCCTTTTTTTCAGGTACACAGGAGCGTCAACAGCAGCAGAACAAACCAGGAGTAGCAGAATATCTGTCCCCTTTTTTTGCAGGTATACAGGAGCATCAACAGCAGAAGTACAAACCAGGAGCAGCAGAATATCTGTCCCCTTTTTTTTTTCAGGTACACAGGAGCATCAACAGCAGCAGCACAAACCCTTTTTTTTTACGCAGCAATACGGAGCATCAACAACATTCCAGCAGTTCGGAGCAGCAGCAGATATCACCAACGAAAAAATTCCAGAGCAGCAGTCCAAGCAGAAGCAGCATACCCCGCCCAACAACACATGGAACATAGCCAAGAAAGAGGCTCATAAAGCAAAAGAATGCGCGACATAAGCAGCAGTAACACCGGCCAACAAGTAGCAACATCGCACAAGGACTAACAACACAGACCCAAGAACACATGGAATGGAACATAGCCAAGAAAGAGGCTCATAAAGCAAATGATTGCACGACGTAAGCAGCAAAAAGGACTAACAAGACATGACATGGAACAACTTTATCCAAACAGGAGCAGGAACAAAAAATCACTTCTTTTTTCTTCTATTTACAGGCAAAGAAACAATCTATTTTTCTATTTACAGGCAATTGGAATCTTGGTGGCAAACCGTGGTAACAAAGCAACACAAATTTCTGCCTTACTTACATATTAATGTTTTTTTTTTTTACAGAAAAAATGATGGCCAACCGCAGACTACCTACTACCTAATGCATGCACAACTTCCTACTTTTTTTCCTGTTTAATCTAAATTCGTTTAATTTAAACTCTTCTTTTTGTCTTCTTCCTACTTCTTCTTACTACCTACTTTTAATAAATGTTCTTTTGCTAAGCTTTCTTTTTATAAGTCTATCCTCTTAGAAAATTTTTTTTTTAAAATTTTTTTCTCTATGTTAACATAGATTTTTTTATTATTTAGTTTTTTTAATTTTATTAAAAATGAAATACATACATTAATTTTTTTTGTAACAAGAGAAATTTTAAAATTTGTTTTTCCACTTGGAATTTTTTTGCATAAAGAATACCTATTTAATTATTTATTGTGCGTTATTTTTATTTTAATATGGTCTAGTTACATTAGAAAATAGGCACTCACCAAAGGTCCAGTAAGTATATTCATGCGAAGTACTGACTATACTTTCGTCCGAGATCTGCGCTTTCGGTTTGTCCCCTATAAATTGGGTAATTGTGCCGATATCGTAGGAAGTGCTTCATGTGCTTCTCCAGATCGCTGCCTTCCATACAAACACCCTCGTTAGCTCCCCCAAAGCTGTTTCGGAGACTCCGTCTCTCAGATTTCCTTCAGATTTACCAATAGATTATTTGCCCCATATGTTTTTCATAGCAAATAAATATAAATTTTATTCTTTGTACACAGGGACAGGACTCACAACAAGTTCAGAAGCTTCGAAGAATTTAAAAATTTCTATTTACAGGCAAAGAAACAATCTATTTTTCTATATACAGGCAATTGGAATCTTGGTGGCAAACCGTGGTAACAAAGCAACGCAAATTTCTGCCTTACTTAAATATTAATGTTTTTTTTTTACAGGAAACATGATAGCCAACCGAAGACTACTACCTAATCCATGCACAACTTCCTACTTCTTTTTCCTGTAGTTAATTTTTAATAAGTAGTTTAAATATTTAACTTTTAGTCTTATTCTGTTTAAAATTAATCATTACATTAATGGTTTTTTTCATGAACGGTGAATTTTTATTTTTTTTACATTTCTTCTTTTACTTGGAAGTTTTTTTTAATAAATTATACATATTTAATAATTTATTGTGTTATTTTTATTTTAATATGGTCTAGGTACATTGGAAAATAGGCACTCACCAAAGTTCCAGTAAGTATATTCATGCGTAGTACTGACTACAGTTTCTTCCGAGATCTGCGTTTTCGGTTTGTCCCCTAAATTGGGTAATTGTGCAGATATCGTAGGAAGTTCTTCATGTGCTTCTCCAGATCGCTGCCTTCCATACAAACACCCTCGTTATTTCCCCCAAAGCTCTCTCGGAGACTCCATCTCTCAGATTTCCTTCAGATTTACCAATACATAGATCATTTGCCCCATATGTTTTTCATAGCAAATAAATTTAAATTCTATTGTTGGTACACAGGGACAGGACTCACAACGAGTTCAGCCTGAACTCGGGCTAGTGTTTGGAAGCTTCGAAGAATTAAAAAAATTTCTGGAAAAGTACCAGCAGCAGGAGAAGCAAGTCTTCACCATAAAATACTGCAAAAAGCTTGCGGAAGAGTGCGAGCGACTGAAGTACTCGACCGTACACTTTGGATGCAAGTTTGGTGAGCGCAGGAAATGCGAATCCAGCAGATCCCAGAAGAGCAGCACTTTCAAAGTGGACTGCTTTGCGGGCATTAAATAACGAGCGACGGCAGGGAAGTCTATATTGAAGATTTTCTACGTGAATTTGGAACATTCAAACCATCCAAATTCCAAAGATTTTTTTGACCTCATTCCGGATAGGTAATCGGAGGCTAGCACCAACTCAAAAAGAAATAGCTCTTAAGGCTCTGGAATTGAGGCCAAATAGAAAGCTTTTACAATATAAAATTGCTGACGACGACAACAAGTTCGTCACATTAAAGGACTTGTCGAATTTGCACCAAAAAAGGAAAGTTGACGAAAATGATTTGACCGTAGCCGTTGAACTGCTACAAAAGGAATACGGAGCAACAGTTAGCCTCCTGCATGACAACGGAAAGTTCAAAGGGTTATTCTTTGTAACAGAAGAGATGAGGAGGGACATGGCTTCATGGCCAGAAACTGTGTTTGTTGATGGGACGTACAAATTGCTTAATACAAATTTGACAACGATGATCTTCCTTATAGAAATGGGCAGTACGGAAGAAGAACATGTCCTGCATTGGCTAGTGCAAACGTTCCCCCAGAAAAATGAGGATAGCACGGAGAACATTAAGTGCTTCATGACATGACGGACAAGGACCTTGTAAAGAGAAACGTGTTGAAATAAGTTTTCCCAAACAAAGCAATATATTTGTGCCTTTTTCACACCCTCATATTATTTTCTAGGGCAGTGTCAACGGATAAAATGGGCGTTACAAAATTGCAAAGAGAAATATCACTTTGTTACCTTAAAAAATTAGCACAAGAAGAATACGAAAAACTATACGCAACATTTGCAGAGGCGGTCCCTGGCCAGGTCCTGCAGTATTTCAACGAAAACTGGCATAACATCAAAAATGATTGGACGGTATACAATATGTCAGAGGAAAATTTGCAAAAGCTGACAAACAACCGACTGGAGTCGCAAAGCTGAAACAAGTAATCCCCAAAAACAGTACGTTAGTGGGATTCGTAAAAAGTTTTTTCAAATGGTATCGGTCCCATAAGATGAAAACAAAATTTAGAACGGGAAACTAAATCCTTAAACGACCAGTGATCGCAGAGACGGACACAATCGAAGACGAACACAAATTTCGGCAATTACTAACGAAAACGGCCTGTGACCTCATAATGGAACAAATGAATTCGCATTCCGCCATTACATTTGTGAAGACTGATTCATCGTCCAAAACTGGATATATGCGTTTTAAAGGAAATGAGATTAAAGCCGAACCAGGGTACTGTGATTGCCCCATTTGGAAATCTTCCAGGTTGCCTTGCAGGCACATTTTCGCAGTGCGAAAGCATTTCGAATTAGAGTTGTTCGGTAGGGAATTGTGCACGGCGCGATGGACGAAGGAACATGCCCTAGCAAACCTACGAAACAACGAAGACAACACGGAATATGAAGAAACCATTTTTTCACCAACACCGGTGATAAGTAAAATCACCCGGACGGAGGTCTTCACTGTTGCGCAAAAGCGAAAGATGCTAGCCCCTGATGTAGCAGAACTACTAAACTTGGGAAGTTTGGCATGCGGCAGTGAATTCGATGAGAGAAGGAAAACACTGGAAAATATTTTGACTGCATGGAGACAGGGGCTCCATCCATCCTTCTGGCTATTTAACAACAACAATTGGTGGAGGAAATCTGCCTCCGCCAGTCCATTCGCAGCAAAAAATCCGATTGACCAAAAACGAGAAATGCTTTCATGGCTTGTACAGAACAAAATAAGAGAACTAACGTTGAATGGGGAGCACATAATTGATGCGCAAGACCTGAATTTACAAGTGATCAATGATGCTTTCATGGATGAAAGCGTTAATCTTATGCTCATAAGGCCCTACATGGATGCCGAGGGATTTGCAATGTTGGAGACAGCAGTAAAAGAGAAAAAGGAAGAACAAATCTACACCTGCGCAAACTGTACGAGGGGAGTTCAATATATTCGCGGTATCGACATGAAGGAAAACACGAATTAAATTAAAAATATTTTTATTTTTCAATATAATCTCCTCATACATTAATGCATTTATTACATTTTGAAATTAACTTTTCTATACCTTCAAAAAAATAGTTTTCATCCTTCTCTCCAAAATGTTCATTTAATGCAGTTTTGAGCTCCTCATCATCGGTAAATCGCTTACCACGAAGGTTTTTTTTTAAATCTGGAGACAAAAAATAATCACTAGGGGCAAGGTCCGAACTATAGGGTGGATGTTGAATCTCTTCGAAACCACAATCCCGTACAGTAGCCTTAGAAATGCGTGATGTGTGCACCGGAGCATTGTGAGCGAAGTGAGCATTCGAGGCCCACATCTTGCACTGACTTTTGAAAGATTTAGACGGTCATAAAGAATGGTGTGTATGGTACCAATAGAAAGGTTAATCTTCGCAGCTATCGTTTTAACCTTTACGCGGGCATCCTCAAGTACAAGTTTCTCGACTAGTGTAATGTTTTCTCCGGTGCAGTCAGTTAGTGGGCAGCCTGAGCGAGGGTCGTCTTCAATGCTCTCCCTGCCCCTTTGAAATAAACTTGATCACTTTTGAACAGTTGACGACGAAGGCACAGAATCTCGAAAAACAGCCACCATCTCTTCGTGAATAATTTTTTGACTTTTTCCTTGTTTAGTAAGAAATTTTATCACAGCGCGGTTCTCAATTTTAGTGATCATCGCGACACCAGCCATTTCACCTTCGTTCAACACAAAATACAAAGCAAACTTATAATCACAGCCAAATAAAATTTTACAGTAAAACACTTGAATAACGGGGCTACTAAAATCACGAAATAATTTTTTCACATCTTTGGAGTATCCCCCCCATACCGCGAATATATTGAACTCCCCTCGTATGAATATAACTTAATATTACTTAAAAGAGAAAGCATACTCTGTGAAAGCTGCCTACTGTGGCATGATTTCAAATGTGTGGGCCTAAGACGTGCACCCAGTAAGGCAGAATGGTTTTGTTCCGGACAGACGAAAAAAAAAAAAAACCGACAATGAGGACAACAGGAACACCTCTTCCAATCAGCATCAACAGCAGCAGCACAAACCAGGAGCAGCAGAATATCTGTCCCCTTTTTTTCAGGTACATAGGAGCATCAACAGCAGCAGCACAAACCCTTTTTTTTTACGCAGCAATACGGAGCATCAACAACATTCCAGCAGTTCGGAGCAGCAGCAGATATCACCAACAAAAAAATTCCAGAGCAGCAGTCCAAGCAGAAGCAGCATACCCCGCCCAACAACACATGGAACATAGCCAAGAAAGAGGCTCATAAAGCAAAAGAATGCGCGACATAAGCAGCAGTAACACCGGCCAACAAGTAGCAACATCGCACAAGGACTAACAACACAGACCCAAGAACACATGGAATGGAACATAGCCAAGAAAGAGGCTCATAAAGCAAATGATTGCACGACGTAAGCAGCAAAAAGGACTAACAAGACATGACATGGAACAACTTTATCCAAACAGGAGCAGGAACAAAAAATCACTTCTTTTTTCTTCTATTTACAGGCAAAGAAACAATCTATTTTTCTATTTACAGGCAATTGGAATCTTGGTGGCAAACCGTGGTAACAAAGCAACACAAATTGCTGCCTTACTTACATATTAATGTTTTTTTTTTACAGGAAACATGATGGCCAACCGCAGACTACCTACTACCTAATGCATGCACAACTTCCTACTTTTTTTCCTGTTTAATCTAAATTCGTTTAATTTAAACTCTTCTTTTTGTCTTCTTCCTACTTCTTCTTACTACCTACTTTTAATAAATGTTCTTTTGCTAAGCTTTCTTTTTATAAGTCTATCCTCTTAGAAACATTTTTTTTTTAAATTTTTTTCTCTATGTTAACATAGATTTTTTTATTATTTAGTTTTTTTAATTTTATTAAAAATGAAATACATACATTAATTTTTTTTGTAACAAGAGAAATTTTAAAATTTGTTTTTCCACTTGGAATTTTTTTGCATAAAGAATACCTATTTAATTATTTATTGTGCGTTATTTTTATTTTAATATGGTCTAGTTACATTAGAAAATAGGCACTCACCAAAGGTCCAGTAAGTATATTCATGCGAAGTACTGACTATACTTTCGTCCGAGATCTGCGCTTTCGGTTTGTCCCCTATAAATTGGGTAATTGTGCCGATATCGTAGGAAGTGCTTCATGTGCTTCTCCAGATCGCTGCCTTCCATACAAACACCCTCGTTAGCTCCCCCAAAGCTGTTTCGGAGACTCCGTCTCTCAGATTTCCTTCAGATTTACCAATAGATTATTTGCCCCATATGTTTTTCATAGCAAATAAATATAAATTTTATTCTTTGTACACAGGGACAGGACTCACAACGAGTTCAGAAGCTTCGAAGAATTTAAAAATTTCTATTTACAGGCAAAGAAACAATCTATTTTTCTATATACAGGCAATTGGAATCTTGGTGGCAAACCGTGGTAACAAAGCAACGCAAATTTCTGCCTTACTTAAATATTAATGTTTTTTTTTTACAGGAAACATGATAGCCAACCGAAGACTACTACCTAATCCATGCACAACTTCCTACTTCTTTTTCCTGTAGTTAATTTTTAATAAGTAGTTTAAATATTTAACTTTTAGTCTTATTCTGTTTAAAATTAATTATTATATTAATGGTTTTTTTCATGAACGGTGAATTTTTATTTTTTTTACATTTCTTCTTTTACTTGGAAGTTTTTTTTAATAAATTATACATATTTAATAATTTATTGTGTTATTTTTATTTTAATATGGTCTAGGTACATTGGAAAATAGGCACTCACCAAAGTTCCAGTAAGTATATTCATGCGTAGTACTGACTACAGTTTCTTCCGAGATCTGCGTTTTCGGTTTGTCCCCTAAATTGGGTAATTGTGCAGATATCGTAGGAAGTTCTTCATGTGCTTCTCCAGATCGCTGCCTTCCATACAAACACCCTCGTTATTTCCCCCAAAGCTCTCTCGGAGACTCCATCTCTCAGATTTCCTTCAGATTTACCAATACATAGATCATTTGCCCCATATGTTTTTCATAGCAAATAAATTTAAATTCTATTGTTGGTACACAGGGACAGGACTCACAACGAGTTCAGCCTGAACTCGGGCTAGTGTTTGGAAGCTTCGAAGAATTAAAAAAATTTCTGGAAAAGTACCAGCAGCAGGAGAAGCAAGTCTTCACCATAAAATACTGCAAAAAGCTTGCGGAAGAGTGCGAGCGACTGAAGTACTCGACCGTACACTTTGGATGCAAGTTTGGTGAGCGCAGGAAATGCGAATCCAGCAGATCCCAGAAGAGCAGCACTTTCAAAGTGGACTGCTTTGCGGGCATTAAATAACGAGCGACGGCAGGGAAGTCTATATTGAAGATTTTCTACGTGAATTTGGAACATTCAAACCATCCAAATTCCAAAGATTTTTTTGACCTCATTCCGGAGAGGTAATCGGAGGCTAGCACCAACTCAAAAAGAAATAGCTCTTAAGGCTCTGGAATTGAGGCCAAATAGAAAGCTTTTACAATATAAAATTGCTGACGACGACAACAAGTTCGTCACATTAAAGGACTTGTCGAATTTGCACCAAAAAAGGAAAGTTGACGAAAATGATTTGACCGTAGCCGTTGAACTGCTACAAAAGGAATACGGAGCAACAGTTAGCCTCCTGCATGACAACGGAAAGTTCAAAGGGTTATTCTTTGTAACAGAAGAGATGAGGAGGGACATGGCTTCATGGCCAGAAACTGTGTTTGTTGATGGGACGTACAAATTGCTTAATACAAATTTGACAACGATGATCTTCCTTATAGAAATGGGCAGTACGGAAGAAGAACATGTCCTGCATTGGCTAGTGCAAACGTTCCCCCAGAAAAATGAGGATAGCACGGAGAACATTAAGTGCTTCATGACATGACGGACAAGGACCTTGTAAAGAGAAACGTGTTGAAATAAGTTTTCCCAAACAAAGCAATATATTTGTGCCTTTTTCACAACCTCATATTATTTTCTAGGGCAGTGTCAACGGATAAAATGGGCGTTACAAAATTGCAAAGAGAAATATCACTTTGTTACCTTAAAAAATTAGCACAAGAAGAATACGAAAAACTATACGCAACATTTGCAGAGGCGGTCCCTGGCCAGGTCCTGCAGTATTTCAACGAAAACTGGCATAACATCAAAAATGATTGGACGGTATACAATATGTCAGAGGAAAATTTGCAAAAGCTGACAAACAACCGACTGGAGTCGCAAAGCTGAAACAAGTAATCCCCAAAAACAGTACGTTAGTGGGATTCGTAAAAAGTTTTTTCAAATGGTATCGGTCCCATAAGATGAAAACAAAATTTAGAACGGGAAACTAAATCCTTAAACGACCAGTGATCGCAGAGACGGACACAATCGAAGACGAACACAAATTTCGGCAATTACTAACGAAAACGGCCTGTGACCTCATAATGGAACAAATGAATTCGCATTCCGCCATTACATTTGTGAAGACTGATTCATCGTCCAAAACTGGATATATGCGTTTTAAAGGAAATGAGATTAAAGCCGAACCAGGGTACTGTGATTGCCCCATTTGGAAATCTTCCAGGTTGCCTTGCAGGCACATTTTCGCAGTGCGAAAGCATTTCGAATTAGAGTTGTTCGGTAGGGAATTGTGCACGGCGCGATGGACGAAGGAACATGCCCTAGCAAACCTACGAAACAACGAAGACAACACGGAATATGAAGAAACCATTTTTTCACCAACACCGGTGATAAGTAAAATCACCCGGACGGAGGTCTTCACTGTTGCGCAAAAGCGAAAGATGCTAGCCCCTGATGTAGCAGAACTACTAAACTTGGGAAGTTTGGCATGCGGCAGTGAATTCGATGAGAGAAGGAAAACACTGGAAAATATTTTGACTGCATGGAGACAGGGGCTCCATCCATCCTTCTGGCTATTTAACAACAACAATTGGTGGAGGAAATCTGCCTCCGCCAGTCCATTCGCAGCAAAAAATCCGATTGACCAAAAACGAGAAATGCTTTCATGGCTTGTACAGAACAAAATAAGAGAACTAACGTTGAATGGGGAGCACATAATTGATGCGCAAGACCTGAATTTACAAGTGATCAATGATGCTTTCATGGATGAAAGCGTTAATCTTATGCTCATAAGGCCCTACATGGATGCCGAGGGATTTGCAATGTTGGAGACAGCAGTAAAAGAGAAAAAGGAAGAACAAATCTACACCTGCGCAAACTGTACGAGGGGAGTTCAATATATTCGCGGTATCGACATGAAGGAAAACACGAATTAAATTAAAAATATTTTTATTTTTCAATATAATCTCCTCATACATTAATGCATTTATTACATTTTGAAATTAACTTTTCTATACCTTCAAAAAAATAGTTTTCATCCTTCTCTCCAAAATGTTCATTTAATGCAGTTTTGAGCTCCTCATCATCGGTAAATCGCTTACCACGAAGGTTTTTTTTTAAATCTGGAGACAAAAAATAATCACTAGGGGCAAGGTCCGAACTATAGGGTGGATGTTGAATCTCTTCGAAACCACAATCCCGTACAGTAGCCTTAGAAATGCGTGATGTGTGCACCGGAGCATTGTGAGCGAAGTGAGCATTCGAGGCCCACATCTTGCACTGACTTTTGAAAGATTTAGACGGTCATAAAGAATGGTGTGTATGGTACCAATAGAAAGGTTAATCTTCGCAGCTATCGTTTTAACCTTTACGCGGGCATCCTCAAGTACAAGTTTCTCGACTAGTGTAATGTTTTCTCCGGTGCAGTCAGTTAGTGGGCAGCCTGAGCGAGGGTCGTCTTCAATGCTCTCCCTGCCCCTTTGAAATAAACTTGATCACTTTTGAACAGTTGACGACGAAGGCACAGAATCTCGAAAAACAGCCACCATCTCTTCGTGAATAATTTTTTGACTTTTTCCTTGTTTAGTAAGAAATTTTATCACAGCGCGGTTCTCAATTTTAGTGATCATCGCGACACCAGCCATTTCACCTTCGTTCAACACAAAATACAAAGCAAACTTATAATCACAGCCAAATAAAATTTTACAGTAAAACACTTGAATAACGGGGCTACTAAAATCACGAAATAATTTTTTCACATCTTTGGAGTATCCCCCCCATACCGCGAATATATTGAACTCCCCTCGTATGAATATAACTTAATATTACTTAAAAGAGAAAGCATACTCTGTGAAAGCTGCCTACTGTGGCATGATTTCAAATGTGTGGGCCTAAGACGTGCACCCAGTAAGGCAGAATGGTTTTGCCCAAAATGTTCCGGACAGACGAAAAAAAAAAAAACCGACAATGAGGACAACAGGAACACCTCTTCCAATCAGCATCAACAGCAGCAGCACAAACCAGGAGCAGCAGAATATCTGTCCCCTTTTTTTCAGGTACATAGGAGCATCAACAACATTCCAGCAGTTCGGAGCAGCAGCAGATATCACCAACAAAAAAATTCCAGAGCAGCAGTCCAAGCAGAAGCAGCATACCCCGCCCAACAACACATGGAACATAGCCAAGAAAGAGGCTCATAAAGCAAAAGAATGCGCGACATAAGCAGCAGTAACACCGGCCAACAAGTAGCAACATCGCACAAGGACTAACAACACAGACCCAAGAACACATGGAATGGAACATAGCCAAGAAAGAGGCTCATAAAGCAAATGATTGCACGACGTAAGCAGCAAAAAGGACTAACAAGACATGACATGGAACAACTTTATCCAAACAGGAGCAGGAACAAAAAATCACTTCTTTTTTCTTCTATTTACAGGCAAAGAAACAATCTATTTTTCTATTTACAGGCAATTGGAATCTTGGTGGCAAACCGTGGTAACAAAGCAACACAAATTTCTGCCTTACTTACATATTAATGTTTTTTTTTTTTTACAGAAAAAATGATGGCCAACCGCAGACTACCTACTACCTAATGCATGCACAACTTCCTACTTTTTTTCCTGTTTAATCTAAATTCGTTTAATTTAAACTCTTCTTTTTGTCTTCTTCCTACTTCTTCTTACTACCTACTTTTAATAAATGTTCTTTTGCTAAGCTTTCTTTTTATAAGTCTATCCTCTTAGAAAAATTTTTTTTTAAAATTTTTTTCTCTATGTTAACATAGATTTTTTTATTATTTAGTTTTTTTAATTTTATTAAAAATGAAATACATACATTAATTTTTTTTGTAACAAGAGAAATTTTAAAATTTGTTTTTCCACTTGGAATTTTTTTGCATAAAGAATACCTATTTAATTATTTATTGTGCGTTATTTTTATTTTAATATGGTCTAGTTACATTAGAAAATAGGCACTCACCAAAGGTCCAGTAAGTATATTCATGCGAAGTACTGACTATACTTTCGTCCGAGATCTGCGCTTTCGGTTTGTCCCCTATAAATTGGGTAATTGTGCCGATATCGTAGGAAGTGCTTCATGTGCTTCTCCAGATCGCTGCCTTCCATACAAACACCCTCGTTAGCTCCCCCAAAGCTGTTTCGGAGACTCCGTCTCTCAGATTTCCTTCAGATTTACCAATAGATTATTTGCCCCATATGTTTTTCATAGCAAATAAATATAAATTTTATTCTTTGTACACAGGGACAGGACTCACAACGAGTTCAGAAGCTTCGAAGAATTTAAAAATTTCTATTTACAGGCAAAGAAACAATCTATTTTTCTATATACAGGCAATTGGAATCTTGGTGGCAAACCGTGGTAACAAAGCAACGCAAATTTCTGCCTTACTTAAATATTAATGTTTTTTTTTTACAGGAAACATGATAGCCAACCGAAGACTACTACCTAATCCATGCACAACTTCCTACTTCTTTTTCCTGTAGTTAATTTTTAATAAGTAGTTTAAATATTTAACTTTTAGTCTTATTCTGTTTAAAATTAATCATTATATTAATGGTTTTTTTCATGAACGGTGAATTTTTATTTTTTTTACATTTCTTCTTTTACTTGGAAGTTTTTTTTAATAAATTATACATATTTAATAATTTATTGTGTTATTTTTATTTTAATATGGTCTAGGTACATTGGAAAATAGGCACTCACCAAAGTTCCAGTAAGTATATTCATGCGTAGTACTGACTACAGTTTCTTCCGAGATCTGCGTTTTCGGTTTGTCCCCTAAATTGGGTAATTGTGCAGATATCGTAGGAAGTTCTTCGTGTGCTTCTCCAGATCGCTGCCTTCCATACAAACACCCTCGTTATTTCCCCCAAAGCTCTTTCGGAGACTCCATCTCTCAGATTTCCTTCAGATTTACCAATACATAGATCATTTGCCCCATATGTTTTTCATAGCAAATAAATTTAAATTCTATTGTTGGTACACAGGGACAGGACTCACAACGAGTTCAGCCTGAACTCGGGCTAGTGTTTGGAAGCTTCGAAGAATTAAAAAAATTTCTGGAAAAGTACCAGCAGCAGGAGAAGCAAGTCTTCACCATAAAATACTGCAAAAAGCTTGCGGAAGAGTGCGAGCGACTGAAGTACTCGACCGTACACTTTGGATGCAAGTTTGGTGAGCGCAGGAAATGCGAATCCAGCAGATCCCAGAAGAGCAGCACTTTCAAAGTGGACTGCTTTGCGGGCATTAAATAACGAGCGACGGCAGGGAAGTCTATATAGAAGATTGTCTACGTGAATTTGGGACAATCAAACCATCCAAATTCCAAATTTCATTATTTTCTAGGGCAGTCTCGACAGATAAAATGGGGATAACAAAAGTGGAAAGAGAAACATAATTTTGTTATCTCTAAAAATTTGCGTACAGTTCATCAGAGGCACAATACGAAAAACTATACACAGCATTTGCGGAGGCGGTCCCTGGCCAGGTCCTGCAGTATTTCAACGAAAACTGGCATAACATCAAAAATGATTGGACGGTATACAATATGTCAGAGGAAAATTTGCAAAAGCTGACAAACAACTGACTGGAGTCGGTGAATGCATAACTGAAACAAGTAATTCCCAAAAACATTACGTTAGTGGGATTCGTGAAAAGTTTTTTTTTTCAAATGGTATAAGTCCCATAAGATGGAATCAAAAATTAGAAATTAGGTTAAGCTCGAAAATAATTCACGGAAAACGAGTGCTTCAAAAATAACATGCATGAAAAACCAATGTTAAAAATATGCACTTGAAATGCAAACGGGATTTTACAAAAACTCGGCGAATTGGAAATATTCATACGCAAGAAAGATATTGACATTTGCTTGATTTCTGAAACTCACGTGAAAAAGGGATCGAATTTAAAAATAAAAGGCTATAATGATTTCCACCCACCGAAACCTTCGATATCAAAAAAGGATTTAGACAAGGCGATGCGCTGTCATGTGCCTTTTTTAACATCACTCTTGAAAGAAAAGTGTCAAACTCAAACGCTAACACCAGAGGCACTATCTTCCAAAAGTTCGTCCACCTACTCGCCTACGCCGACGACATCGACATAATCGGCAGCACGCAGCGTGATGTCACTGGCGCTGTCATCAAGGAAAGATACCCAACGTTTACGTCTTGGTCAGAATATCTCTACAGACAGATATACCTTGAGGTGGTAAAGGACTTTGTCTACCTAGGCTCCGCTATGAACTCAGGCAATGACACCAGCGCTGAGATTAAACGAAGAATAACTCTTGCCAATCGCTGTTTCTTTGGGCAGAGGTGCAGAGGCATGGACTATATCAAAAGCGCATGAGGTTACTCTTGGTGTCTTCGAGAGGAAAATTCTTCGAGTAATTTTCGGTCCCGTCTGTATAGACGGTACATGGAGGAGAAGATACAACGACGCATTGTACGGGCTGTACACCGACATCGACCTAGCCAGAAGAGTGAAGGTCCAACGACTGCGGTGGCTGGGTCATGTAGAGCGAATGGTTGTGAATGCTCCGGCCCGGAAGATCTTCGAATCCACACCCGAGGGACGGCGCAGTAGAGGAAGACTGCGACTCAGATGGCGAACGCAAGTGGAAGGGGACCTTAACCAACTTAGCGTGCGAAAATGGAGACAGCTGGCCAAAGATCTTGCTGGCTGGAGACGCTTGTTAGTTGAAGCCCAGGTCCGCCCCGGACTGTAGCGCCACCTTAAGTAAGTAAGTAAGAGTCTGAAAAGTCCAATCGAATAGGTACCACATAAGTTCTGTTTGTTTTAAATTTCGAACTAGACTTCAATGTCTTAAATACTTAAATCATAACGCGATAATATAGAGAAATAAACCATGGTATGGGTTTCTTTTGTTGCTATTTTATTAATTACGAAAGACATATTACTATCTTCGATAGTATATATAGACGAAACTGAATATTTAAAAGCTTGTTAATATTACAAATGTTGAGCGTTTATCTATTTGGTTCTTAAAATTAAAATATATGTAAATAGGAACTATACTGAACAGTCTCTTATAGCGTGCAGAAACATTTCTTGTTACAGATATACAAAAATCATCCAAAATCAGCTGACTAAAAATGCCTCCGTTGGATAATATAATAATAATAAACTGACTGCTTATGTAGTCATTGCTATTGAGCTAATATTTGAAACAGATCCGCAGAGTCATCATCTTGTTGTATTTCCAAAAAAAGCGTAAGTAACATGTCTACTCGAAGGTGTTGAGGAATGGCGCAATCGATCCAATATCTTCACAATCTGGAATGGCCTTGCCTTTAAATTTCAGGCATGACTCAGCACATGTCTGCCCTTGGAAGTAGTCGCCGAACATCTTCTTGCACTGAGCGCAGTTATTTAAACACACTTGAATGTAGTCCAATCCACCCATCGTATCTTTATAATTTGAAGAGATCAAATGTTTTTAGTTAATACATGTAAAAATAATGTGTATATCATGCCGCGGTTAAATACCAAATCGTTTTCCATAACCAATAGCTGGAATCCCATTCGCAGAAGCGGTAAAGCATGCGGCAATGACAACAGCAACAGCAGCAATAAAAACGGTCTTTGAGGAAAACATGTCTGATCTGAAATTTTGCAAAAAATGGTAAACGAATTGCAAAATGCTGTATGGTATGAATCAGGCGCTTGACGATGCTAAAAAATCGCTTTTTAAGATACAATATGATCTTTTATGGTTGAGTAGCTCATTTTATTTAGGGATGTAAATTAAATAAAAAGTGATATCATGGCTTGGAATGCATAAAAAAAATAACACGGCAAGAGTTTAATTTCAAAATCGACATAAGTAGGTCGAAAAACGTATACGGTTCTACATCTATGGGAAAGCTATTAACGAAATGGTTAAAAATAAAGGTAGATCATGGAATAATTGGTAAATTTATGAATGAAACTTTTAGTAGTCGAGAAAGCTATTGCGCAGCTATGAATTAATCAAGGCCCTTCAAGAACATGTGGCTCTGTTGCTCGATAAAGAAGCTATTTTCAATATCGGGGAAAAAAAACAACGGCGAATGCGTCATTGAGAAATATACATGGTGCCATCGAGAAAATGCCAATGAGTCGAGCTTCAATTCGGCTTAAGCGAAGCTGGCCCTAATTAATAAATAATTTTACTTAGCGTGGACTATATCAAACTGCATTCAGTCTTGCACCCTAAACTTATTTAAATAACCATGCAAATTTTGTTCTTCAATAATGCGCCTTGCTGTTAGAATATTTGAATACTCCAAAGGCTAGGCTACTGTTTGCCCTCTTTTATAGTATATCTTAGTCATTCCATTTGTCTAAAGAATAAAAACGTTGTGGTCTGATAAGAATGATGCATTCTAAGTATCTATGCACTCCTTTTATGTTAATAAGTAAATGCATTGTGTAAAGACTTATTTTGTAGCTTAAATGCAGAACTAAGTTTAAATCCTGTAAGGACTTGCGAGGGCCGCCGCTATAACATGAGAAGGTGGCCAGGGTAGACGTGGTGTTCAAATATTGTATTCTCCTAGCAAACGGTGAGAAGAACTCAAGTCAGTGTTAGTACTACAATAAAATATTTTATAGATGTTCCAAGAGACAGGTGGTAGTACAAGCCAAACACATTATCATAGTTCTAGGCCAGTAAAATCTAGTACATAATCACACAGTGGCAGATGTAAATGCTTTATTGGTTTGTTTGGCTCACCTTTCGAGCGGTACCTTATAAATCTATGTCACATTAGTCTGTAACTCTGTTTATGCAATAGATGAATAATTTACAGATGCAGTTTGATGTTGTATACAATCTCGTACACATTCATTAAAACTGTCAAAACCCGTGGTTAGGAGAAACTATAGTCGTATACGGTCATATCAAGACCTGTTGCACCTTTTGTTTATTTGTTTATACAATGGCAAAGTAAACGACACCCAGTAGCCGAAATTTAATTATTTTGTAAAACATTGTTTAAGCAAATTAAAAATGTGACTTACACAATGAATGAAATTCACTTTCAACTACTACACAAATCACTATAAACAACAAACCGTTAACTAACTAAACAAATTTGAAATTTTTCTCAATCTCGGCAATACCTTTTTAGGAGCACTCTTTAAACCGACAACCGTCTTAGATCAGTAATTGTTGAACAATAAATTGCTAAATCTCAGTAGTGTGAAATTTTATACTAAAATATTTGCCGGTAGTTCGACGAGTGTGGAATGTGGATGAATGGTGATGGGCACGCGTCTGTGTCGCTTCATGCAGAGCGTTATAGCATTGCTTCGGCAATCCACAATCATGTCTTAAAACCAACCGTAAAAAAATAGCCATAAACTTGTTTCGCACACTGATAATATAAACATAGCCAAAGAGATCAATAATAATATTAACAAAACCGCCGATTTTGAACAGGTATTTAATACTTAAATAATATAAATAAATATACACACAAGAAAAAAGTAAATACAAATTATCATTCTGCTTAGCGGCTTGTCACACGACAAACTGTTGACAACAAAGAATCCAGTTTGGAGGTGGGCAGTTCTTTTGTGCCATGCAAAATCGGACAAAAAAAAAAAATGACCGAATGACGGCAACATCGGCGTCCGCGGCAGAAGATTGGCAGAACATTATTTGGTCTCAGCGGTATACTTTTACGGCTCATAAGAATATTAAGAACGTGTTGACAAGCGATTTAATAATTAAAAAATATACTACATTGTCGTTGAAGTGTTTTTTTTTCGCAAAGCCAAGCAATAAGTGGATATATAGGGGTGTGTTCATTTGTTATTTCTATAGACAATAAACTTGGATTGGGTGAGCATTTCGGATAAGAATGGTCTTCTGGTATTCTTAAGGATTTTGCGCGATTGCGGAAGTTTTTTTGTAAGCTAAACGGAACTTTCCATTCTGGTAAGGTGAACAAACAAAAGGTAAATAATGGCGACAATAAATCTCTTCCTTCTTTTCTACGATGTAGATCCCCTGGTAGGCGAACTCTGCGGCTGTGGGATTTTTCCACTTTAGCACTTAAGAGCAACATTTTCCGGTCAAATTGGTGGTTTTCTTAGCAGTTTGTTTAAGTGAGTCGATATTTGTAAATTATTCTTTTGAAGCACAAGGTCATAATATGTGTAAAAGGATCATTTCCTGCTTGAGACTTTCAACTGAATGCGATCGTAATGACACTATATCATTTATAGCCGAAGCAGAGACTGGCATAATAATGAGAGTTGCAAGGTTGCCACTGATGCTGTTTACGTTCGATCTGGAACATATGTGACTAGAAATATTTCTTTTCTTCGTTTAAATTTTTTAGAGAAAGACTTTAAAATTATCGGTAGTCCTTAACCTTCACGACAAGGCTTACGGGGACAGACAAATTAAAGACTTAACGACGGGGAAATGGTTGCGGTAAACACGCATTTCCCCAGATCTCGACACATATAATTCAATGTGGCTGGTCTGTCATAAGATTTAAACTCTGAACGCCAGATTGATAACATTGCGTGTGACAAAAGGTAAGGCTATAGGTTTTTAGACTTCCGTACATTTAGATGTGCTGAAGTCAGCATAGCTTTAACAAATTATCGAATTTTAAAGCTGCTCGGATAGAGCACTGTACAACCAATCTCTCAACCAAGGTGTGCTTGAAGATATCACGCATGGAATGAAGCAAAGATTGATAAATAGCTATATAAAAAAAAATTGCTGTCAGCTAGTGGTGTGGGATTTTAGGTTGACCCGTTGGTTGTTTTGAATGAAAGCTAAGCTGAATGTATATTTTCCAAAAAAAGGCAAAATAGACAGATGGAAATTTGAGGTCGCAAGACATTTTGTCTACCTAGGCTCTGGAAACGGCATCAGCGCTGAGATCAAGCGAAGAATTATAACTGTTAACGTTGTTTCAAATGACGTAGTTACGTCAAAACTATTTTAAAAATAATCTAATAATGATTGGGCATAAGATCGATTTCTGATTTTAAAAATTTTAATTTTAATTTTAAGCAACAAGAAGTGCCAACGAGGGAAAAGATTTCCGAAATTAAGTTGGAAAGTTACGCTTTTTTTGGGTTGACGCCACGACCATTACCGTTCGTGTGGAAGACTACATTTTGAGATGACCAAGTTGCAGAATATAGGAAATTGTTTGAGAATACTTTGCTTCCCCACCAAGAACTTAAAATTAGAACAGAATGATATAGAAAATAAGTTGGCAAGATCGTAATAAGCTACAAAAATTATTCAACATGTGGACGTAGGTACGTAGCTTACATAAAAAAAAAAAAAAATGCGAACGAGTTTTGAATAGTTAAACATAAGGCAGTTAAGATAAATACACAACTATAATTAATGCTAATTGGTCACACTTATTCAAAAATATCAAGTGTGCAGTTTTATATGCATGATCTTAAGCTATGACGTAAAATACTGAAAACCTACGTTAGAGATCAATCATTCCAAATATAGGTTTATAGTTAATTTGTTTAATACGGAAATACATTTACTTCCCCGTATATAGACGCATAAGATGTCTGAGATGTTACATCAACGGATTCGAACCTAAATGTATCTAGCCAAATGTATACGTTAAGAAGATTACTCATCCAAATTTTCTAGGTGATTAGTCCAAGGTCTTTTGCAAGCATACCATATCAAATCCGGTATTCAAGAATCATGTGCTACGAATACATTTTGTTTTGATCTCGGTGGTAGTTCACCATTATTAGTTTAATATTCTCATATATGTAACTATGACGACATAAGAAACACCGATAGGCCTTGGATATAAACAAAATAAATAAATAGTTGGTTTTGGGACGAATGGAAGGGATCTACAATTTTATGTCGAGTCCAAACGGCTAATTGAAAAGCTTTTTCATGATGTTTTTTCATGGAAAAAAAAAAAACGAATTGTCGTACATGGGACCCTCACTTCCAACACTAACCACTTAGCCACTGTGCCTTAGATATAAGGGGTGATTTATAATAATGAAATGATAAATCATTTATGGATCTGTCTTTTAACACTGGGAGTAGTGAGTGACAACAGGGAATACGACGCTTATGTTGGAAACTGTGTATCACAAAACAAAAGTACCTACGGGCCATAAAATAAGCCAGTATACAGAGTTTTTTTTACACTTTCGTTCGATTGAATCAAATCTACAATTTATGGGTGCAGTCTGCAGGGCTTTCGACCTGTCTTACAATATGGCTGGCTGGCAACCCATTATAGAGTTTTAATGACTCCTTTTTTAGGATTAATGTAGGCATATGTTGACAAAAATTTTTAATTAACGGAACATAAAATAAGGACTATTTTCAATATCAGCGGAGAAAGAGGAAAGTGTTAAGATGTAAAATTACTTTTTAAACACACGAAAGAAATCACTTGGTTGCTTAAAAATTTAAACGTTTCAATACCGACGCTGTAAAATACGGCTATTGACCGATTTCTTGATCAAAACACCAACAAATCTACTGCACTTTGTTACATATAAAAAATGGCAGCAAATATAATGTACAACTTACTTGTAAATGAACTTGGTCACTCGGACTACTGCACGGATTGTACTGGAGAAGATGACTGATAACATTAGGAAGGACTCAACCCTTTATATACGAAAATGTCCTGTCCATTGAGAAATGTATCATCAAATGCACTTGTGAGGATGGAAGTTGCCGACTGTGTTGTGGACACCAATATCCGGTATACAAATTGAAGTACGTAATTGTTTAAGTGCATAATATACTTCTGTGGGAAACTTCCTCACAAGCTATTTGGGATGGCCTGTGGTGTCTACTATGCATTTGATTTGATTATAGGGATTTGGTCAAGCATCCACTTTACTGTTGCAGAAATATTTAAGACTTGGCTGTGGCTGGAACAGATGACTTGAAGAGATTAAGACGAACATGTCGATAGTTTTTGGGAATATAATTACAACAGACGTTGAACATTAAAGGAAATTAAATTAAGGGAACGTTTCTGAATTTCGATAGACGAATCAAAAGAACATCTATAATTACCATAGGGTGTTGCATTTGTGAAGAGAAGGAGTCGAGCAATCTGTGGTTCTGGAATAAACCTAGCAGTTTATTTACGGCAACGATTTGTAAACATAATTTGTCTTACTAATACCTAATCATTTTTAACCTTCATACTATATATTTTTTTGGTCACAGTTTCATTAATGTGAGTTAATAAAATCTAGCCTGGACAGTAAATGTGTTTATTAGTGTCGCCCATTGACTCATTTCAGCTTTCGTTGCCAACGAGTTCATGAAACACTTACAATAAAGTACTTTACAAGCTTAGAATCTCAGAAATCAGTTAGTTCATATCATATTTCCAAATCAATTTAATTCTATCAAACTTTTCTAACAAAATACCTCCCTATTACAAAAAGCAAATTTGTACTGAAAAGGAAAGCCTGTAGATTTTTCCCATGTTTGGCATCGAACTTTGCAAATACCCAACCTTGCACCTACTCAAAGTCCAACAGTTACTCTAAGCAGGGGTGTTCCATGACAGCATTAATATATTTCACGGAACTATGGTAACAATCCGTGCTAGAAAAAGAACTTACGTAGATATTCGAAAAAGTGTTGTGTATAAAACAATACCGTAGCAGTAGACATTTTAGATTTTTGGCAAGTCTAAATTATAAGAAATAAAGCATTAAATTTGACCTTAAAGCCTAGGAAAGCTAAAGTTTCACTCCACCACTTTGCTTAATGTTAGCTTATTTTTTACAGTGTAAGTTCCGTAAAAAAAAAACTGTTTTGGCACAGCTGATTAAATTGCTCTGTTTAGTCACTTGGTACTTTCGAAAGAAATTTCTAAGTTCTAAAAGAAATTAAAAAATTCTTCATAGGTACGGTAATTTGGTTCCGTTTGATCTTTTCTTCGAGTTGTCAAAATTTTGCTGTGAGAAATTGTATTTTGCATTAATAGACTTACTTAAATTATGTAGACTGTTTTCGTACAGTGGCAAACTAATTTAAGTTGAACAGCGTACTGGCTTAACTGCTTTGCTTAATTTTATCATTGGCAACATTTTTGTATAGGGGCTTAATTTAAGCGCGAGCATGAGTCACCACTGACTAAGAGGTATCTGTCAAATCCAATCAGTTAAAGTTCAGACTGGGGAGAGTTCCAAGTTGCGCACGACAAATCACAAGCGTTTTTACTTTTTAAATTCCCCATGTCAAAGCATAACAATTTTTGGTTATTTGTTTCACTTCAACGACAAACTTGAAGATCACCTCTGGTGAAACAACAAAATTGAGTACCAAGGTTCGCAGAAATCGACTTTTGTTTAATTTGTTTCATTTCTATAAAATGCTAGGTGGATCTTAGAGTTCACTAGCAAAAGAGGATTTTAGAGTTGCATTTATTTTTAAGGTTCCGTACCCAAAGGGAAAAAACGTAACCTTATTAGTTTCGCTCGGATGTCTCTCCGTCTGTCTGTCTGTCTGTCTGTCCGAACCCACTAAGCCAATTTTGTTACCAGGTCTATCTCAAGAACCGATTGACATAGGAGGCTAAAATTTACACACAACATCCGGTATAACCTCTAGTTAAACGACAAATACCAATGGAAGGAATACATTGATTGGTTTTCGATTAATTAGTAATCTGGTGGAAAAAATATTTTCATTCGCCCAAAAAACGGTTTATTTCTTGATTCACAAAAAAATACATAAATTCCTTTTTTGTAGATCATGTTCTTATCTATATATGTGCTGAATACTGTTTTGCCGAAAAGTTAATAGTTTACAAGATATTTTCAAAAAATATAATTTTGCCATGTAAAATATGTTGCTCTCATAAGTTTTAATCTCTACTACGCAGTTGTGCACAATTGACCCCATCAAAAACAGAACCCCACCAGGGTTCCCGCCTGCTAATTTCGTTGGGGAGTATAACATTTTTTTGGGGAGTAGGTACAGAACAAAATAAAAGTAATATATTTTTAGTCAATAGTTTTTAATTGGGACAGGTCGCATACAGAATGGAAAATTGGCGTGGGTTGGGTACTATAGGTAATAATTAGAAAAGAGATTCATGTGCGAGTAATTTTTGAGAGTAAAAATATTAAGTAATTAAATTTAACTAAATTGTGATGAATTCATGAAGAGCGGAAAGATTGAATGATATAGATTTCAAATAATATCTGATGTGTTGGACTTTCGCCAAATACGGAACCTTCGGTGCGCGAGTGACACTCGCACTTGGCCGGTTTTTTTTCTATTTCTAAAGGCCAATAAGTATAAAGCAGTATTTAGCACTTCAATGAAATCATTATCTGCAATTTAAATCATTAATTAGTATTTATGTATTTGTCATTGGTTGTACAAGTTCACCTAGATTTTGTGCTGTTGTCTTGCGTTTTTTGTGTGTTTGTTTCGGGTCACCGGCACCGATTGCATCGTACAATTTCAATGCAGAATCACCCGAAACATCCCTCTTATTGTACGCTGTCGAGCTGTTTTCTTGTAGTTCAGTAAACGGGTCATATAGTTGTTTACCTCTTGATGGTTGAACTGTGCTTCCTTCGAATTTCAAGCAACCAGCAACAGGGACATTTTTGCGAATTTCCACCACAATGCGACCCCAGCAAGCCATTGCTCTTACCTCTAACTTTTCAAGATCATTTTTCTTTGGAGATCCACCACCAGTCTTTTTTAAATCCGCTTTTTCTTGGCGAAGTTTATGCGTCACAGAGTAGCGCCAATTATCGAAAACCTAAACAAGAGCTCCACAGAACTTTAGACACACAGAAATTCACAAAAAAATATACCGTTTTACACTCTTCTACAGAGTGTGAGACCCCGTCAGTTCCATTTAAAAGTAAGGCAAGTTCCTGCCAACAAAATTGCACCTATGCATCGGAATGCTTTTACTGCCAGAAAATTGGATTTTGCTCCATGTAAGAGCAATATATTTCTTTTTGCTCTGTTGTAATTTTTTGTTGTCTTTTTCCTAAAAAGATGTATTTATTGCACAATTATTTAGTTTGTAAAACCTAATTCAAAACTTACTCTTTTCAGCCTGCATTTTAATATGTTTTTTTTTAAATTTTATCAGGTGCCAACTTATTTATTTTCAAAAATTATTTATTTACATTAAAAGCAAAGCTATTTGTCAAAGCTTCGTAACAGACTTCAATTTTCGAAGTTTCATAACTGAGTCCCATAAAAGTTCGAAGCCCAGAATACGATTTATAAAAGATCTGTTATGGTCGAGACCTTTTATGATTCATAACAGAAAAGATTTCGCAGAATAGGCCCAAATATCTTTCTCTTACTACGTAATGGAGAAAGTTAAAAAACGTGATTGAGCTGCTCCAACGGAAACAGACTCTAATCTAAGATGATTTATATTTAAATAGGTACGTTACTATGGTAATATGGTGGCGACAAATAATAAATAACTAGTATCGCTTGTGGTCAAAAATCTACCATACCTTTTATAAGAATGTATACTATAAAACGTACTTCTGTTATTCTCGCTATTCTTGTTATTTATTTATTTATGTTTTTTATAAACGAAAAGAAAAGAGCGACATCTATAATACATGGAAAAATAAAGTGCACGACTGGGTCGAACGAAACTTTCTTGTTAAGAGTGTCCATATGGACATAGAACCCTTATTTCTGAGTATGTTTAGCAGTTCATTTGATACGATGCACCATAGCAGGGCGATAGAACACCACTCTTGCCCCCAGAGTTTTAACAGAATCATATTAAGAATGCTTATTATCTTTTAAATGTATTTTGGTCAAAATGGTTATAGCGGTTTCTTGTAAAATTTGCCAGACAAAACAGTACCAAATATTGCAATGTTTTATTTGAAAAATACTATTGCGTCACTATTTAGTTGAAAACCGATTATAAGTAATTGTTCGGGATGTAAGCATTGCTTCATTTTTTTGAGTTTTATCGAAATCAAAGATGGGATTTTCGATATATGAGTTTTGAAAACATCCATTTGACTCTAAGTTTGCATTTTGGTCAAAATCGTTATCGCCGTTTTCCGATAAACATAAAAAAAACTAAATTAAAAAAAAAGGCGGGCACTCCGGGAGTGCCGACAGAAGTTATTACTTGAACAATTATACGTGTGCATTTTTCGAATCGTCAAGAAATAATATTAAATGAAGTGTTTCTTTATTGATTACTAGCTGATCCCGCGAACTTCGTTCCGCCCAAATTCGTTAATGTAATGAAAGTAATACTTTCGAGCATGCACAATGCACATGCTATTTTATGTAGACACTTAAATACCAATGGAAAAGCCGTTCTGAATAAGCGGAATCCGCTGAGGTTTGCAAAGTGCTTTATTTAGACAATGTCCATTATAATTTTAATTATGTAACTTTAGAAATAGCGCTTGAATGGGAGGTGCCACAAATCGTTTTCCTATACCGCTTATGTTTTGCAAAGTACCACCTATAGTGTGGTATCCTATCTTTCAGCACCACCTATCGGATCCAGAACTCAAGTAGAAATTGATGGTTACTGTGTAAGCGCTGTTCCTACATTTCAGACATTTCCGTAACAGTAACAGTGTGTATAATGTATTTGGGAATGACTTGTAACCGAAATGTGATCGAATTTTAGTGAGCTGTTAAACTGGTTTTCATGTGTTTGTAAGTTGGTTCGCACGAAACAGAAAATGTGAAATAAAAATACTGACACCATTTTCAAACCTTCCCATGAATCATGTTTGTAATTATGACATCATGCAGGTCTGGATCGGTTTCGAGATCTGGAACCTCGGCACATATGATGTCATCAACTTGGTCTGGTTGCATACTTTCGACTAACCAAATGAGAATGTGCGCATGAGGGAAGCCTCTTTTTTGCCATTCAATCGAATACATCCAACATCGAGTAAGACCTAAGACACGATGCTTAACAACATAGTCCATCAGCGACCGACGAAATATTTGTAACTTTAACAGCCATGAAGAAAACTAACAGCACCTATCAACTTGGTTGGTAAATGGTAAGCCTTTTCCCTTCTCTCTCTACATGGTATCTTTAAGCTGCGCTCCCCATAACTCTATTCACTAATGAGCAGAATACCACAATAATTGTTACACGCTTATTTTTCTTAACAACCCCTACGTGCAAACTCAAAACGCTCCACAACTCCTGTTGCCTTTCATCATTGTCCACGTCATCTTAATCACCCCTTCATTTCAACTTACTCACACATACTTATGCAAGGATCCTGAAAATACATGTCAAACAAAAATGATGGATTCAAAAACCATGAAATAAATCAAAGTATCTACTCCATTTCAAAAAGTTACTTAATGTTACATAGTAAGCATAAGCGAACTTATTAGGTAGGTAGGTATATTTAAAAAAAAAATTTCTAAATTTTTGACAACAACAATTTGCTTCGAAAGTAATTGACAACAACAATTGCTTTGAAAATATAAAATATTTTTTTTTGTATTTGAATTGTCACTACTCGATTTCAATCCAGTTTATTTTTTTTTTCAAAGTGCTTTTCCCCATGAAAAACGAAATGTGTGCCTTCAACGCCACCTTGTGAGAATTTTCCAACTTTTCTTTTTTCATAAACCATCCCTGATTCAAGCCGAATAAAACAAACCAAAAATCATTGAAATCGGTTAAGCCGTTCGTGAGTTATAAAGTCACAACGCCCTTGCAACAATTTTATATATATGGAAGAAGAAGAAGATTATAAACTACTACTACAAATCTTGTATTACAATTTTCACTTTCATTTAAAGCGCCATTGTACATAAACAATAATGCATATTATTTTACAAAAAATATTGCAATCTATTGCTTAAAACGTACATTTACAAATATATACATGTAATATTTAATTTAATAATTAATTGGTATTCTTTGAAATGAATACCAATGAAATTTATGAATTTTCATCTACAAAAATTATACATATATAATTATTACAATTTCCATTTAATTTGTAAATGAGATATCCTATCTTTCTAGCTGCATACAACCATGCACACAAACAAAGTTTCATTGAGATCGGTTGAGTTTCTCACAAAAATCGACAGAAGCGCCACCTATCGGGTCCAAAACTATCCTATCTTTCTAGCTGCATAAAACCATGCACACAAACAAAGTTTCATTGAGATCGATTGAGTTTCTCAGAAAATGGACAACAGCGCCACCTATCGGGTCCAAAACTATTGTATCTTTCTAGCTGAATACAACCATGCACACATACAAAGTTTCATTGAGATCGATTGAGTTTCTCAGAAAATGGACAACAGCGCCATCGGGTGTCGGTTTCTCGGTGACGATGACGCGGTGTCGTTTTACATAAAGGTAACGCGAATTCATTAATTTCTTCCGATCTAAAAGTGCCCAACGCGCCTAAAAATACTATTTTCAAAAATCCATTGTACGATAATATAGAGAAAAACTGAGTTTGCTATTAAGTTATAAATGACCACATTACCTTAGAAATTATTTTGCGTTTTCGAGATATGTCGAAATTTCTAAAGTACCGTTGTTCGAATTTTTAGCCAAAAACTGGGTACGCACTCATGGTGACCTCACCTACTTAAGCTTAAATATTAATTTTGGTTGAAATCGTTAGAGCCGTTTTCGATCAAATCAAACTGGTACGAAAATTTTATATGGGAAGTACCATTAATATTGAGGTTACCTTGAAAAAAAAGAAACACCTCCGGAGCGTTAAGCCCAAAAACTCCAAATCCGAGGTTTGAACGTAATCCGGGAAGCCGTTTAGGCTGTAAGCCTGTGGAAGGACGGACAGACCGGACAGAATGTTGCAAATTGCAATCCCCTTTTTTGATTTCCTCTATCATCGTTTATCAGAATTGATTAATATCTCGAGTCCGAAATTTTGCACAAAAATAATAGATATCTTTCTCTTACTATCTACGTAATGGAGAAAGTTAAAAAATACGTAAATGAGCTGCTCCTTCGGAAACTGATTCTAATCTAAAATGATTTATGTTTTTAATAGGTACGTTACTATGGTAATATAGTGGCGACAAATAATTCCCCTTAATAAATTTCTTACAATTATTGCTTATTTTTAGGGGCAGGTAAATTGCATACCTTTATGGGTAAATGATTCTCTTCAACAGGTTCTAATCTTAGATAATTAAATACGTTACTATGGAAACATGACAGCGAAAACTTGATTGTCATCAAAATCCTTTTAGTACCTGTTTTGTATGGGGAAGTCTTAACTTAATTTTACCAGTCTTAATGGCGACATATACTCACGATTTTGTGTTTGTGCACATCTATGGCACAGCGCCTTTCAAATAAGATAAGTTTCATTCTCCTCATTTCATATTAAATGCCAAAAAAGCGTACGGAAAGCTTGGATGTTCACGTATTAATATAATGATTCCCCTACATAAATTTCTTACAATTATTGCTTATTTTAAGGGGCAGGTAAATTACATACCTTTATTGGTAAATGATTCTCTCCAACAGGTTCTAATCTTAGATAATTAAATACGTTACTATGAAAACATGACAGCGACAAATTGATTATCACCAAAATCATTTTATTATCTGTTTTGTATGGGGAAGTCATAACTTAAGTTTACCAGTCTTAATGGCGACATATACCCACGATTTTGTGTTTGTGCACATCTATGGCTCAGTACATTTCGAATAACATAAGTTTCATTATCGTAATTTTCATCGTGTAATTTTTGACACGATAGACGTCGAAACGATTGAACACAACGATATCGTTTTTAGTTTGCCTCATATGTAACATCATCGTTGGATCGTTCAATCGAATCGTTCATCGTTTTAATTTTGAACAGTTTGAACATGACTGCAAACCAACTCTGACAGGTAAAAAATAAAAAAATGCATGGAGTTTTTTTTTTCTTGAATTTGTTTATTTTGCTTTGTTTGTTTTTAAGGTTCCGTACCTAAAGGGAAAAAACGGAACCTTATTAGTTTCGCTCGGATGTCTCTCCGTCTGTCTGTCTGTCTGTCTGTCCGAACCCACTAAGCCAATTTTGTTACCAGGAACAGAAACAGCGTCTATTTGGATGCGGATTCGTTGTAAGCGGCAGACTTAGGCAAGAAGTCTTGAGCTTTCGACACGTCAGTGAACGTCTTACAACTATCCGCATCAAGGCTAAATTCGCTAACATCAGCCTAATATGCGCTCACGCCCCCACAGAAGATAAAGACGATGCTACCAAAGAATGTTTCTACGAGCTCCTCGATAAAACATACGAGCAATGTCCTAAGTATGACGTTAAAATTATCTTAGGTGATTTTAATGGCAAAATAGGAAAGGAAGACATCTATGGTAGCACAATTGGAAAGCACAGCCTACACGACACCACGTCTGGGAACGGACTTAGGCTAATTGACTTTGCCGCGGGGCATAATGTTTCTATAGCTAGCACACGGTTTCCACACCTCAACATTTACAAAGGAACATGGCGGTCACCGGATCATCAAACCGTCAATCAAATCGTCAACCATGTTGCGATCGACGCAAGGCACTGCTCCTGTATTCTAGATGTCCGAACTTTCCGATCGGCCAACATAGACTCGGACCACTACCTTGTTGTAGCCAAGG
This sequence comes from Cheilosia vernalis, assembly GCA_949126925.1. NCBI lineage: Eukaryota > Metazoa > Arthropoda > Insecta > Diptera > Syrphidae > Cheilosia > Cheilosia vernalis. The sequence goes on along the minus strand of OX421358.1, from coordinate 80,629,735 downwards.
TACGAATGCGGATATCCCAGACGCCACAACAACGCGGAAATGCTGTGAGGAGATTCAACGTTGAACGGCTACAAACGCAACAAACCGCCAGAACCTTTGCTGATCGTGTATCCCTCAACCTCTCGAGAAGTCTTGTACGGCCAGCATCAAGTGCTGAAGACCAGTGGCATCGCTGCCAAGAAGCCATCAGGAACGCCGCAACTGATGTGCTTGGTTTCACCAAACCACCCCCACGAAACCCCTGGTTCGATGAAGAATGCCGGCAAGCACATGCAGCAAAACAGCATGCCTACGAAGCTGCGCTGCACAGAAGGACGAGAGCGGCTCGTCAGCTCTACGAGCAAAAGAGGGGGGAAGAACACCGGCTTCTCTGAAAGAAAAACAAAGAGCATGAGAAGCGCGCGATCGAGGAAATAGAGAGGTGTTACTCCAGGAACAATGTTCGGAAGTTTTACCAAAGGGTAAAAAGGACGTGTCATGGCAACAAAACCCGAGCAGAAACCTGTCGAGACGAACAAGGAAACCTTATAGTGGAATCACAGTCGGTGCTGAGGACATGGAAAAACCATTTCTGCAGACTGTTAAACGGCGAAGACGACATCAGTTCCGCTGTCAGGCAGATTGAACCATTCAACCTGGACGATGAAAGCCAAGACTTCCATCCACCTGACCTAAATGAAGTGAGGATAGCAATATCCAAGCTGAAATCCAACAAAGCTGCCGGACCAGACGGCTTACCTGCCGAGCTTTTCAAGGCAGCGGGAGATCATTTGGTAGAGTGCATACACCAACTCGTCTCCAAGATTTGGTCAGAGGAAAGTATGCCTGATGAATGGAACCTCAGCATTGTCTGTCCGATCCACAAGAAAGGAGACCCTCTAAACTGCGCCAACTATAGAGGCATCAGTCTCCTTAACATCGCGTATAAGATCCTTTCTGCCGTACTGTGTGGTCGCCTGAAACCATATGTCAACGAACTGATTGGACCCTATCAGTGCGGTTTTAGGCCCGGTAAGTCCACAACAGACCAAATATTCACACTACGGCAGATCCTGGAGAAAACCCAAGAAGTCCAAGTCGATACCCACCACCTGTTAATCGATTTTAAGGCCGCATATGACAGCATTTATAGAGACGAGCTATACAGAGCCATGCCTAGTTTTGACATCCCTGCAAAACTTGTCAGATTGTGCAGAATGACGATGGAGAACGCTCGCTGCTCCATAAAGGTCGGAAACAATCTCACCGAACCCTTTGGTGTCAAAAAAGGATTTAGACAAGGTGATGCGCTGTCATGTGACTTTTTTAATATAATTCTTGAGAAGATTGTGCGAAACTCACAAGCCAACACCAGAGGCACAATTTTCCAGAAGTCTGATCAACTACTTGCATACGCTGACGACATCGACATCATTGGCAGAACACAGCTAGCTGTCACTGGTGCGTTTTCAAGTATCAGTACAGAAGCGGCTAAAATGGGTTTAGTGGTGAATGAGAGCAAAACAAAATATATGCTGTCCACAAGAAGGGACACACAACACCGACGAATAGGACAGAACGTCACGACAGACAGCTATAATTTTGAGGTAGTTAGAGATTTTGTCTACCTCCCGTCTGCGTTGACGGGCTTTGGAGGAGGAGATTTAACAGCGAACTCTACGAGCTGTACAGCGACATCGACCTGGTCAGAAAAGTGCGCATCAGTCGACTAAGATGGCTAGGACATGTAGAGCGAATGGACACCAACGCTCCCGAAGAGTCTTCGACTCCAACCCGGAGGGACAACGCAGTAGAGGAAGACCTCGCCTTAGGTGGCGCGCGCAAGTGGAAGGGGACCTCAACCAACTTGGAGTGCGCAACTGGAGGCAGTTAGCCAAAGATCGCGCTAACTGGAGAGGCGTAAGATGCCGAAACACCACGCCATAAGACTTTATTATCAAAATGAGTGTTCAGCAGTGCAATCAACAATCAGTTTGTTAAACACCGTTTCAACATCTAAATTTCCTTAATGAATTTACAGGATCCGCAATTGTTTGTAACGACACGAATGCAACAAAATCAACAATGGCAAAACAAAATCTTAATAAAACATCTCTTGCAATTTACTGCATAGAGAAATGTCAAGGCATGTGAAAATGGTTAAATCCGAAATTACTAATAGGAGTACAGTTTGTCTTTGAGGAGTACGGGAGTACAGCAGACGAAAAAGGAGTACAATACTCTTATTGCAGTACGTTCGGTAGCACTGGTATAGGTACACTATATCTTCTACTATATAAAAATAAGTCGGGTTTTCCTTCCTGACGATATAACTCCAGAACGGCTCAACCGATTTGAATGATTTTTATTTTGTTTTGTTCGTCTTAGATCAGGGATGGTTTATGAAAAAAGAAATGTCGGAAAATTCTCAACAGTTGGCGTTGTAGGCACATATTTTGTTTTTCATTGGGAAATGCACTTTGAAAAAAATATAAACTGGATAGAAATCGAGTAGTTTCAAATACAAAAAAAAAAAAATATTTTAAATTTTAAAAGCAATATTGTTGTTGTCAATTATTTTAATGATTTTCAAAGCAAATTGTTGTTGTCAAAAATTTTGAAATTTATTTTTGAATATACTATATAGCTAGCTACCTAATAAGTTTGTTTATGTTTACTATGTTACATTAAGTAACTTTTTGAAATGAAGTAGATACTTTGATTTGTTTGTATCCATCATTTTTGTTTGGGAAGTACATATTTTCAATATCCTTGCATTTGAATAGGTGGAAGTTCAAATGGAGGGGTGATTGAGATGACGAGGACAATGATGACAGGCAACAGGAGTTGCTGAGCGTTTTGAGTGTTCACGAAGGGGTTGTTGAGTAACAATCATGGTACTATGCTCATTCGTGAGTAGGGTTATGGGGAGGGCAGCTCAAAGCTACCATAACACCTTCGGTACCGGTGTGGAGAGTGAAGGGAGAAGGCTTACCAACCAAGTTGATAGGTGTGGTTAGTTTTTTTCTAGGCTGTTAAAGTTACAAATATTTCTTTTAGAGTTAGTGTTTATTGATGGCGAATAAAGTGCGCAGTTGGGCATGATATCACCTAACCGTCCAATACACGATGCATTCAACCACGAATTGCAAAGAGAACAACAAAACAATACGATACTGCAGCAATAGCCGAAGCAGTTCGTAAAAATGTTCTGCAATTGAATCGACAACAAATGATTGCGTAATGACTCTTTGATGGAAGCTGTGAACAAAAGAACTGGTAGCATTAACTTTCTGGGTGCTCCCGGAGGTACTGCCAAAACGTTCTTAATTTCATTGCTTTTGGCACGGATTTGATCGCAGCATGAGTTGCCCTGGCATTGGCTTCATCTGGAATAACAGCAACTTTGTTAGAAGGCTACCGAACATTGGTAATGAAAAGATTGCAGTTGATATCTCGACCGGACTTATCACTTTGCCCACTGATTTCTGCCACATGACCGATTCTAAGGAAGAGCTCATTCGAAGTGTTTTTCCGGGCATACCGCAGAATATAGAGGAGAAGATTTGTTGATTCCACGCATCGCGATGATTCCAACGAACTTACCATTCGAATTCAAATGACTGCAATTTTTTACTACAAATCTTTGCATTGAATGTTAATATCATCTATTTTACAGGAAAATAAAAGGCATTAAATTAATTTGAATTACTAACAAAATTTATTTAATCACCAAACTAAGTTAAAATCGAAAAAAAAGCTTCAAATAGATAACAATTAGGTGGTACGAAGTTCACCAGGTCAGCCAACACCAGATGAACCGCATCAATTTCTGCAAATATATTTCATTTCGTCGATGGTGGATCAGCTGAATGTGCGGTGCAATATACAGGGAACACAACAGTTAAAGAGACGAATTATTGAACAGTTGCAAGCAATTTTTCATTTAGAAAATCATTGTTTTTCACATTGGCAGCTATACGTTGCGTATTCACGAGTTGGGAAACCATCCGCTTTATTTGTGTTAACGTCAGACCAAAAAACAAAAAATGTGGTTTACCAAAGAGCACTTCAATGAAACGGATAATTTGCGGACACGTATAACGCGTCGATTCAGTATTTACTTTGGATTCACTTTCATTTTTTACTTAGAGAAGTTCAACTAAATTACACTTCATTTTTGTAATCGAAATTAATTCATTGCTGTTGTGAAATGAAATAAAATTTTCCATTTTCAAATACAAGAAAAAAATAATAATTTTTCTTCATCTTTTAATCCTCAAACGAAATGTTACAAAAAACGAAGCCATCTGGTGGCGAAACGGAGTTCGCCGGGTTTGCTAGTTATTTATAATAATGTGCTATGATTTCGCCGAATTTTTGAGACTCGCATTAAAAAGGAAAGGAAAGAGAAAATACAGCACATTACTAAGAGGGAGTTACCGATTTAAGGGACACAGATACTGAATGGGAAATTGGTAAGGATTGTGTAGGTCTAGGTGTAGGCAGCAATTAAAGAATTAAAATCTGCATTTGGGTTTTTTTTTCTGCGGTAATCGCACAATGAGATTCATATGTGAGTATTTTTTGAAAGCAAAAATATTAAGTAAGTAAGTAAATTAAACTAAATTGTGATAAATTCATGAACAGGGGAAAGATTTAATGATATTATCGATTTGAAATAATATCTGATGGGTTGGACTTTAGCCAAATACGGAACCTTCGGCGCTCGAGTGACACTCGCACTTGGCCGGTTTTTTATTAATTGACATGGATTTGGGCATTTAATGCAGATATGGATAAGTAGTAAGGAATTAGGCAAGTGAAATGTTAAGTGAAAGTGAACTTTGGACTGAAATTCCAAACCATATATTGGATGACGAAGTGTCAACGAACGGATGGGAATATGCGAGCAGGTGTGGTAGAGCAGAAGATTTGGTGTTTTTCGAAATATAGATATGTATTTCATAACACAATTAAAACGCCAATAAATTTCTTGCGAAATAGCCAGCGGTCAATCGCATCGTTTCCCTACCTACTCCATTTTACAAAATGGCTTACAAAAGCCACCACCAAACTTCGAACACAATTTGATTTGTAATATGGTAACACTTATTTCTGACATTAAATACAATAGACTATTACTCGAACTATAAGGGTGAATAGTAAGAAGGTAAGTGTCCAGTTGTAGAGTTGGGATGTAGATGTCGCTAGGTTTGGGGTATGAGTCGTCGGGGGATGAGTTGCGATGACACCGTTTCCTATGGAGCAGCTGGTGTCATCGCAACTCATACCCCGACTACTCATACCCCGCACCTAGCGACATCTACATCCCAACATTACAACTGGACACTTACCTTCTTACTACTCACCCTTATCGTTCGAGTTGTAGTTTATGGCATTTAGTGTCAAAAATAAGTGTTACCATATTGCAAATCAATATTTTTTCGAAGTTTGGTGGTGGCTTGTGAATCATTTTGTGAAATAGAGTAGGCAGGTTATATTCACTTATGAATACGGACACACTTGTAAGGATGAATATTTTTGCGAATATTTGTCGTTTATTTTCTCATATTTTCTAAAGTTAAAATAATAAGTTTTTGAGAAAAGAAATTGACTTTTAGCTTCAGAGAATTTGAGAAAATAAAAGTAAAAAATTCGCGCGAATTTTTTACTTTTATTTTCTCAAATTCTCTGAAGCTAAAAGTCAATTTCTTTTCTCAAAAATTTTTTTTTTAGGTTGATAGAAATAAATTTATAATATTAACCGTCTTGGAATCGTATAACTCCATTTCATTTACAACACACATAAAACATTTCCCACCTTATACCTTCTACTTAACATTACATACATTTTTTACCTACCTTTTTCCAACATATATTTCCAAATTCCACAAATATAATTATTAAAGAAACTTTAACCAAGCACTCAATATAATTCACGATTGATATGGTAACACCATATTGTAAAGGTAAGTGATGAGATTATTGGTTCTTAGTTGTAAAGTTGCGATGTAGATGGCGCTAGGTGGCAAATTTGGCAGGGGATGAATCGTCTGGGTATGAGTTGCACCCGACCCGGAGCAGCTCATTTACGTATGTTTTTCGATATAAAGATGTCGCCCTTTTCGTTTCGGTTATAAAAAACATAAATAAATAACGAAAATAATTATTGCAGTTCGTTTTTTAGTATACATACTTATAAAAGGTATGGTCGATTTTCGAGTCGACCACAAACGATAGGTACTAGTAATAATAATTACATAAGACAGTAGTTAAGTTATTTAAAATGAATGATTAGGAAAAACGCTTCATTGCAGCCTCATACTCTTCTTTAATGCATTTTAACCGAAGATCTCCTATCATTGAATGTGTTTTTTTTTTGTTTGATAGCACGCATTCTTGTTTTTTTATTTGTGAACGGCAGCGAGAACTTGGGCGGTGCAAAGAACTCCCCCATTCCGACGAGCTTAGTTGTGCATATGCCAGGCGTGCTACCCGCATCCGATCCAAGGTCCGGTTCAAGCCTTGTGGTGAAGTGTCGTTACATCAATAAAAGAAAAAGTTATCTTTTATACACTTCATCACAAGCTGAAGTCTGAATGAAGTGCAAAAAAAAAAATACTCTTTACATCAAACGATATAATGTTGCAATAACGAAGACATACATTTTTCCTTTTTAATGATTTCCTTGGATTCAGGAGTGGTGCTTTTGGCAAGGATTTCCAATATTTGTATCTTCAGGGGAAATCACAGTATGAGTCTGCAAAAATAACAATAATAGAACTATACAAAAATATGTTCCAATGGTAAAAACTTACTTTCATTTGTTTTGCTTTCTCTAGAACTGGTGGTGGTGTTTTTTTAAAGAAGATCGTCAAAGCCTTTATAGAAATTTTCTTCAGGGGAAAACGCAATATAAATATAAAAAACGGAAAGCATATTATTCATTTCAAAAATGTTATTCTTCAAATCATAAGTATACCTGATCATTCGAATCATCATTGTCGTTATCAAACTGTTGACTGCAACAACTTCAAACTGCAATGGTATCAGAGAAATAATCCCCAAGTCTTCCGGACTCGGGGACTCTGACTTTGGTCCACCACCTGTCTCCAGACATTCCCTTTTATAAGCACTGTTCTGGGCTTTCAGTCTCATTTTCGTATTTCTCCATTGAAACTGCTTTTGAGACAAGGTCCGATGCACATTGCTTACTTCGTTGAAACTACGTTTGGGAAAAAAAAATTAGGGAGAGTTGGAGAACAAATAATAGTGTTGCGTACCATTTGCCGATGCCGATCCATTCTTCTTTTTTCCTAAAAGAAGTGTTTGTGTCTGTCTTTTTATCCTCTATCACACTATTTTTTTCTCTTAAAAGTTCCCAACGTATTTTCTGCATAAAATAGGTACGTTAGAGGCAATTTATTATTCAAAACCATTGTAATAAAATGATATTGAGAGTAAAAGCTTACTTTTTCCTGGGAGTTCCAATTTTCCGAACGCTGGCGCTTCTTTTTGTCCATTTTAAAATAATATATTTTGAATTTATGTGAGCTGTCAAAACTCAAAAGTGACACAGAATAACGCGAGAGCTGCCAGATTTTCGGAGTAGTTTTGCTTAATCAAAATTTTTGCAAAATTATTTTTATGAATAAACATTTTCGACAAGAAGATTAAAGCCAAATTAACTCATTTGACGTGAGTTATTGGAGACACTGTTAATCTATTTATTAAGGGAATCTAATGAATAGGGCTGAATGTGTTTACCATAGACAAACCATACTGAGACCCCCAACTGGCAATCCTCTTGCCGCTGGCCCCCTCGATTTTTTTTCAAATTCGCCATTTTGTTTTCCTATCGGTGTAATTTGAATTTAGAATCCGTGTGAGCAACAAAAAAAAAAGCGAACCAAAAAAATGTGGTGAGTTTTCTTTTGACAGAAGTCGATTGACAAATGTCAAAATATGTTTACACAATTTTATTTTTCCTGTAACAAATTGAAAAAATGTAAGTTTTCGCGTATTTTAAGTGTGAATATTAAGAATTAAATACATTTAAATTAAGCTAAGGAAGAAACCGACGTTGAGGCGTTCGCTAACCTTACCAAATATATTGGATCGCACTGGAGACAATTATTTATACCTAATGGTTAGGAAGAATACAAAACTATATAAGTAAGCCATACTATTCAAGAAATATGTTTCTCAATACCTTTAATTACTGTTCTATCTTCAAGGTTTGTTAAATCCAAAGTCTTATGATTGGGATTTTACGGATTTGCTCTCAGATCTCAGATTTTTCGTGCCCATTCGTGTGTCATTTGACAGTCAGCTTTATTGTGTTTATAAAATTGTTGTTTGTTTTTGATTCTCTGCAAGAAATTATTAGATGTTATGGATATTAATTTAGCCATTACAAATATTTTATTACCTTCTTCGTCATCGTCGTCGTCCTCGTCTTCTTCCTCATCATCATCATCATCATCATCATCATCATCCAGTAGCAGTTCTATACATTCGGAAGAAGACTACTTTCATTTGCAAAAATTATTTCTTAAAACCGAAAGACATTCGGTCAAAAATTTTGTTGAAGACGTTGTAACAAATTATACAGACGAAGAGGTAAGTGCTATTTTTATATTTGTAATATTGTAAAGCAAATAACATTACGTTTTGCTTTCAGTTTCGTCGTCATTTCAGAGTTTCCCGAACAACAGCAGCAACCATAACTGAACAGTTTGCTAATTCGAGGCATTATAGAAAAATATTGAATTGTGGAGGAAAGAAGGCCGCTAGCGCTCAGGCTCAATGCCCTTCGTTTCTATGGTATATACCTAGTATTATAAAATATTGGAAGTTAACTTCAAATTAAACAAACGCTTTATTTAAAGGTCCGCTGGAAACAAAAATACATAGGGTAAACTGTCCAACAGTGGACCAATTTGCGTTTGAGTAGATTTAGTTTATAAATTATTTGTTTAATCTTTAAACGGTTTGAAGGTACTTATTATATGCTTTATTAGCTTTGTATTTAACCACATATAGCTTTAGAAAGATCTCAGAAAATACTAAATTTTTAGTTTTTTAAAACGCACCTCAAATGGTTCCCTGTGTACTAGAGGGTGGACACAGTGAACCACCGGGTAGTTCACAGTGAACCTATAGTGTTTATTTTTTATTCCGTAAGAAAAATAAAGAACAAAAACAAGTAATTGGTACAATTCAGTTTTTATTTAATATTAACATTAGAAAAACAAAACAATACAAAAACATAAGTAAAAAAAGCAACGAAAAGTAATAACACCAATAAACAATAGCAAAACATTAACAAAAATGACTTTCAAGGGCTTTAGTAATATCACAAAACTTATAACTAACGAAAAATAATAGTAACGAATGTCAAATGCTGTAAGGTCGTTGCTAAATGCTTAATAAAAATACGTAATTCTGAAGCTGGGAAATGCTACCATATTTACCATTGTTCACTGTGTACCACTAGGAGCTGGTTCACTGTTGGACAAGTGCCTTTTTTGGAGAAAAATATTTTTATAAAAAAAAACAGTTTCACAAATTTGATTGAAATACTATTTTTAATTAATAATAATAATTAAGATTTTAAATTGTATCCCACAAATCTTATAAAGCACAATAGTTTTTTAAATGGAACAAAAATAAGAAGCACGATTTCTAATTGACTTATAAGTAAAATCACTTTTTCTTGAGCACAACTGACACAGACGTGCGCACTACTTCAACTCTCAGGTAAATTCACAAAGGATCGTAACGCGGTTTATTTTCTCTTTACTTCCTTTTTCTCTTATAAGTAGAGATTAAGTAAATTTAAAAGGTTCACTGTGGGACGTGGGCCACTGTGGGACAGTTTACCCTACCTACCGGGAAGTCTCAAATTTGTTTAACATGTCACTATCCAGTGCATATAGACATCAGACGGCGTTTCTGGAATTTTTATTCGATATTTCGACACAGCACATTAAGATGCCATCGACGAATGCACAAAAAAATTAAATAAGTGCAGAATTTGCAAAAGTAATATTCTATAACTTCTATGTAAATATTAATTTCAATAATATCCTATTAACTATTACAGATTGCAGGATTAAACAATGTTTTGGGATGCATTGATGGATGTTATATTTATATACGAAATCCTGCGCATAAAATACGATCAACTTATGTAAACCGCCACGGCTTGCTTTCAATTACCTTGCATGGTATATGTGATGCCGATAAAAGGTTTATTGATGTTTTTTTGGAGCAACAAGTAAAATTCACGATTCTCGTGTTTTTAAGATGTCGCACATATGGCAGGATATACCTAAAATTTGCGGAGAGAGATACCACCTTCTGGGTGATGCTGCATACCCATTAAGGGAATATTTAATCACTCCATATCGCGACTATGGTGACCTAACCGAGCAGCAAAAAAAATTTAACAAAAAACATTGCCAAACCAGAGTCAAAATTGAGAATTGCTTTGGTTTGCTTAAACAGAGGTTTAGGCAGCTGGTCAGGCTAGAGTTTTTTACTGTGGTGCGTATGTCAAAGTTTGTACTCGGGTGTTGTGTTTTGCATAACTTGTACCTTGGAAGAAGGCGATATATGGCTAGATGTCTATGACGATAACGACACTGATCATTCCCATGTCGGGAATATTGAAGGTGAAGAGGAAAACTTGGACGAAACAATTTTGCTACATAAGGGACAACTTAAACGAAACTTTATGTCTCAAAATCTTTAATAAAAAATAAAAATATATTTTTTTCATTCATTTGCTTTCTTTCTTTTTATTTTTTCAACAATTCTCTTAGCAGGTCCATTTTTCCTTTGTGCCCCTGTTGCTTGAAAAGCATTTCTCTTTCGCGGTGCTTAGACTTTTCCTTTTCCCGCCGCTCAGACTTTTCAGCTTTTTCTGCTTCGTTGGCCTCACGTCTTTCGAACTCCGCAGCTCTCTGCTCAAGCATCTTCTCAAACATTTTCTCCTGCACAGTTTTCTTCCTTTGAGATATGGATCGAGTGGTATCCAAGCCAATATCATCTTCTTGATCTGATGTCTCATATGCTGGCGTTGACGTTGATGATGGTGTACACATTTGGGTGGATGATCTTTGAGAATCAGTAGACGATGCCGGCCTTGAAGGAAACGTGTCTACCTTCCTAAATATCCGACCCGGCGACAATCCAGTGTCGATGCAGATCGAATCATCCTGATTAACAATATCAAAAATATCGTCATCGTAGATCGTCTTTTCGAGAACCGCCCCGCTTGTATTGTTGTTGTCAATGGCTTTTTTCGTCCGCTTCGTCACACACTTATAGCGGCTTTCCACTTGAATGGGGGTGAGAAGGACATTAAATTTGTTCCGCATATCATTTGCGATGTTAGTCCACATTAGTTTTTTGGTACGGAACCTTTTAAGTGGGCCAACAGAGTTTAGCAAGCGTGCATATGAATGAAGTGCAAATTTAGTTTCCTTCTCACCCCATTTAAAAGAGATTTTACCACCTAAAAGCAATAGAATCAAATATTATCTTTTACTTTTCTTCACTATTCTGCCACCTACTTGAACATGGTTGGTCGATCTCTTCTTCTTCCAGCATTTCTGTTTCTGAATCTAAATTCAGATCCGATTCTTCTGCAACAACGTGGGATGTTGAAGGCCCTAGTTAATATAAATACATAATTGAACGATTTTGAAGAGGCTTTCTACATTTTTTTTCTAATTACATACATACATGTAATTGCTGCAACAGGCGGGATAAAAATTGTACTCACTTGTTTTGTTTTGAATTAAAATATTCCCATCTCCGATGAAAACAATACCCCTCTCGTTTTCTACGACGCTCCAATCATTTACATTAATATTCATTTTGTATGAACATGATATTTTTACTTCTTCCTATTGCTTTTGAATTTTCTTGGTTTGAAAAGGTAAACAAAACAATAACAAGCTTCAAAGTTTGACAAATGACAAATATTCTTGTGTTAGTGAAAATAGGTGTAAATCTCGCTCAGATATCGAGATTCGCAAAACTGCTCTGACTCTGAAAAAAAGTGTTTTTTTGCGGCCAATGGAACATGAAATCTGACAGCCAGCTGATTTCGAGAGCAGAAAAACTGCTCTGACTCTGAAAAAAAGAGCTTTTTCTGTCCCAATGGAAATCGACATTAATTACCTGCTGAATGCCGTGGAAACAATTGAATCCAATTGAAGTCAAAAACTGGGATTATTCTCACCGCAACAACTCTCAGCAAATTAATACAGAGTCTATTTAGCACTCAAAGGATCGATATAAGGTTTGATATCTTACGCAACCCCCTAAAAACTAATACTTAATTTATCTTGATTATATTTTATTTGCAGGAGTTACAAATTGAGCTGACTAAATAGCTCGCCCGCCCTAATTTACAAAACTTGGCAAAAGCACATGTCACACTCTTGGCAAAAGTAACAAAATACGGATGGTTCGACACGTACAAAAACGAGTATATTTCAAAATATTCTCGAAGATGTAAAGATGTTTCTGCAGGTTTGTTCATAGATTGTTAAATTGGCTTTTCATTTGAATGTTTTTTTTTTTTTGCTTTCAGCAAGGCTCGGCTGAGTACTGTACACTAGGTGCGCAAATTCTATCGAAATGAATTCCATTGTAGAGGCAGATGTGAATTTGTCTTTCTCGAAGAATCGCGGAATCGCCATATCCTTTCGCAAACAACGCATTTTACGATATTTTTCTATTGCTTTGTTCGCTGCAAGAGACAAATATCAAGAGTTTGAATTTTATGGATGAATCACAACAAGCGTATGTTAATTGGAAATGTTAGTTTTAAGCAGTTCGACTATTGAATTGCTTGTTGTTTACCTATTTCAGTCTTATATCACATGTTTTGCGCCTGACTAAAACTGTTTGAGCTTCGATTTTGTTGGCAGCTCCACCGATGAGTCTTCGGACGATATGAACAGTGTCCAAGTAAGTAACGAATCCTTTACTCTTTGTAATTTTAAATAAAAAAAATATTTGCAATTACAGATTATTACTCCATGGCAACCGGCATTTCTTGATTCGAATACATTGAACTTGTTCTTTGATCTCTATCAGATTCTGCCCTGGACTGGAAATGTAAACAGTTGTACCAGAAAACCAGAATCCAAAAAATTGGAACAAAAGAGTAAGCAGCCACAGCAAAAAATACCCCAGAAAGTTCAAAGGTATTATTAATTATTTCATTTCAGGTATCGACACTATCACAAGGAAGCCAAAAAGGATTGAAAAATCGATAGATGAACTAAGATAAGTATTGCTATTACGACATAGAACGCGTGGCGGGTTATGACACTCATATAACATTCTATTTACAGATATTTAACATCAATATGAACCATGCAAAGTTCTTGGCCCATTGGCCCAACCAGTGATAGCTAAGACCAAAGTTATGACAATCGACTGCAAAGCGGAAGTCAATGTTCCCGATCAATTTAATCTATTGTTTGTTTGTTTCAAATAATTAGCGGATTATCCACTATTTAAAATTAATTTTAGAAATTACACGATTATTATACCTATACCTACTAAATAAATAAGATAAATTAATTACATTACATTCTATGTAGAAACTAAAATCTTATGAAGCTTAGTTTTTTTGTTATAGCTTTGAGGCATAATTCACCAAAACACTTTGGTATGAATTTTATCTTGCTTTGATCGCAAATAAAGAAATCATTAAAACATTATAATACAAAAAAAGAATGTGATTTACATTTATTTCAATAAATTAACACAAACAAATAATTTACTAATAACTTGATGATAAGATGGTTCTCTTTAGATGATGATGCTGATGGTGTATAATGTTGATGCTGACGATGATGATTTATAAATAAATATCTGTATGGGAATAAAAGCGGTTATTATTGCATTTCCACGTCACCCATGAGCAGTGTTGCCATAAAAATATTTGGACAAATCTGCAGTTATGACAAAAAAGAAATCTGAAATGCAGACTTCTATGGAAAGATATTACTTCACAAAATGTTTTTTTTATTTAAATAACAATACAAAAAAAAAAAGAGTTGAATAGGAAAATGACAGCATACAGCGAAAGCAAGTGTACAAAAAATATTGTCATGTTTTTTTAAGGACCAAAGTATAATTTTTCAAATGCAGACAAAATCAGAAGTGTAGATTTATGGAGAAATCTGATTGTTAAAAGTCTGCAGCTCGGTTGAAAATCTACAAAACGCAGACAAATCTGCACTTATAGCAACATTGCCCATGAGGTATGCATACTGGCGCGTTAACCGGTTTTTTTTTTATGGTGTTCGGTTTCCCCAGGAGGCCTATTGCACCAGTCTTGAAATAAATTAGAATTAATATTATTCGTAGAATGTTGTTGTACATAATAATAAAATAATACTTAGAAATAGATAAAAAAAAGAGTAGGCCCAACAGATAAAATACAGAAAATAAATAAATAAATAAGTAAGTGTGGGACCTACTTCTGCGAATTCGAATGGCTAAAATAAGGTGTCTATATAAAAATTCATACATCTATAATAATAATATAAGGCACAAAACTTAAATACCTAATGTATTTTATGGAAGTTTTTATAAATGCGAAACCGTGAGGGTTTTGCTCCTTTTTGATGGCAGTCTAAAATTGGGATTTATAAATTTTAGCGCAAAATGAATGCGAACTCTCAAAAAGTATTTTAAAATGAAATGCGCTGGTAGTTCTTGGCAACAGGTATACGGAGGTTCGAATTGGATTTCTTCAAAGAGTTTTTCGGTGACACCTCTAATATGACAATTTTGTGGAAACAGTTCACAAAAACTTGCGACAAGTTGCAATGTATTCCACGAAGTTTGGCGGGGGCGCAACGAGATTGCAATTGTCATATCGCTTGAGGGTTGTGAAGAACAAGTTCGTTGACGGTTCCGAGGTGGAGAGTTTTGGAAAGGGTAAGGAGCAACTATGACTTTCGTAACATCTTCTGAAAAGCCAGCCGCAAACATAAGTGAAACTGTTTTCTTGAAGGAATTCAATTCCATTTATGTCATTAGTAAGCTTTGCCTCAACAAATAGTCAAAGTCACAAATCTGCAGATGTTGGAACAGCGAAAAAAGAGACGATATGTTTACCAACCACCCGTTAATGAACTTAAACGTTCTGGTTACATTCGCTCCGTTGTAAGCAATAACTTCCATTGACATCAGGAATTTTCTGGCATTGCCTAAGAACTCTTCCTGCATTTCACTTTGGCTGAAGGCAATTTTCATGTTTTCGGGCTGTCTAATAAGGGAAGTGTTGAATATATTGAAACTCAGCGGTGCTTTCAACAGTTTTTGTCCCATTGCCCGACTTTGAAAGCGTTAAGAGCCCCGAAGAAACCGTATTGCTTAGGACCTAAGTAGCCAGCCTGACTTTCAAACATAATGTTGTTCTTCAGCAAGCAGCTGCGCGTACTTTTAAGCAGGTGCGGGACATCGTAGAAGAAGAATATCCTGGATTCCTCGACCAAGAAGTATGGCTTTTGGGGGCTTATTTCCAAAAGTCGTGCCAACGCTTGGAAATTAGGCCCTTGGTCACACACGAAGTGAATAGGGATAATGTTGCTTTCTTCTAAGGCCCTAACTATCATGAAAAGCAGTTTCTTTAAAATGAAAGGCGGGCAACTGCTGCGAACGAAGTAATATCCAATAGGATGCTTCCACCTTTTGGCAATACCTTGGGCCATGAACACTAGCACACTACGTGCATCACTTGGTGAGCGTTGGTCATCACCAAAATCCTCCAGACCTATAATAGAGCCAGTCTTTCTATTGTAATCGAGATGGGCTTTGAGGGACATTTCGTCAGTCGAAATCGAGCAGTACCGGAACTGCTCCGGCAAGTGGCTAACTTGAAGCTCCAAACTCTTTACATTGAATTCAATGTTGCCAGGTGTTTTTGGCCATAACTTTATATAGGTGTGCAGAGTCTGAACGCACGGAAGATTAAACGTGGCCTTGAGTTCCCTGTATGCCAAAGGGGACACAAAAAGCATCCCTTAATACATTTTCTTCCATCATTTTTTTAATTTGGGCTTTGAGGAGCAAAATCTCAATGTCTTTCGCTTTAATGTTTTCGGAATATTCTTCCTTAAGCCTATATATGGTTTCATAAGCTTTTAAAAGCTGGCTTCTTAAACCTACCTTTTTTGGTGTACTGTTGCGCAGACAAGAACTTGTCTGAACACTGACGTCTTTTGAAGTAGCGGGAAACGAGACTGAAGCGACATCGTTTTGAGGACTTATGGGTTCAGCAAAGCTTGTCTGCGCTTCTTGTAGCAATTCGTCCTTCCTTCCTCCATCTACTACTTCCCCTAAGCAGTACTCTTCCAGCACCGCATTTTCCGCGGTCTTTTTGGGCAAATCAGGGACGGCACATCGTGTAAGCTTTTTTTTCGATTTTGACAACATTATATCAGAAAAATGGGCATCACACACTCTTTGCTTCCATAACAGTACACTTAGTCCCAGATTTGGCCTCCAAACTTCCCGACTGTGTTAGGCAAAGAAGAAAATAGATATTCGTTATATACCAAGTTATGTATTCAAATCTGCGGCATACTACAAAATCATGATAAATAACCTTTTGATATGATTTTGGAGCGTTTAAGAGCAACTTTTTATAAATATCTTTCCATACCTACCTAATTCTTTAAATATTTAGGTATCATAAGATGTATTTATCATGTTTAGTTAAGAGTACCTATGTAGAGCAAAAATGTTGTACATAAAAAGTATATTCTAAAATATTTTCAATAAAAGGTATTACTTTTATTTGTCGTGTGTATTGTCTCTGGTGTTTACTTATATTTATTTTTCGCCGAATCATGCAAAAATTTTAATGTTTTGGACAGAGGTAACCCTCATTAAAATTGAATGTGGTGATTTTATGTGTATGAACTAGCTCAAGGCATACTTTCAATACGACATTCTTCGGGTTGCGTTTAAAGGATTTGTTAATATACAAATTTATGCAGAAATCGACTTCAGTTGAAAAATGTTAGGTGAATTGAAACCAAGAATTTGTTAAGAAGTTGCGCAGGTCATTATTTTAAAATTTTAAAATTGAAAAATTATCGAAAGAAATGATAGTGATATTGATCAAATATACTGAGGTGAGACAGAACTATTATTATTATTTTGTGCCTTAAAAGTATACTCCTTTGTTTTAAAAATAATGCAGTTTTTTTTATTATTCATGTTATGTCACCAATAAGATTTCTTGTATTTCAAGGCCAAGGAGGGAAAATATATTTTTTTAATCATGAGCTACGTGCGCATATTTAACTTAATAGGTATTCATATGGTAGCTACGAATTTCCACAACGTTACACTTCAGTCCTGAAAGTTACAATTTCCCCTTGTGAAAAGTACCTACAATCTGAAAAAATCATTTTCCATCACTGTTCAATAGGCAAGTGTCCAGTTGTAGAGTGTGATGTAAATGTCGAATACGGACACCCATGTATTTATGAATATGTGTGCGAATATTTGTCTTTTTTTTCTCAGATTCTTTAAAGATGCGATTATTGGTTTTGTAAGAAGGCGTCAGTTTACTTAATATTTTGACTTCGGGGAGTCCATATGGGGAGCAGTGGTGCCAGACTTTAGAGGCAGGTTATCTCACGGTTATACCCAAAAAATCCCTTTTATCCCTCGCCAAAATTTCAAAGATCCCACATTTATCCCACGAAGTACTAAATTTAAAAAAATAACATGTATTTTCATTAAATTATTTTTTTAACTTTCTCCATTACGTAGTAAGAGAAAGATATTGGTTTCGTACAAAATTTCGAACTCGAGATTTTAATCAATTCTGATATTACGATGATAGAGGAACTCAAAAAAGTGGGTCGCAAAATTCTGTCCGGTCTGTCCGTCTGTCCGTCCTTCCACGGGCCTACAGCCTAAACGGCTTCCCGGATTACGTTCAAACCTCGGATTTGGAGTTTTTGGGCAGTTCGGGAGGTGTTTTTTTTTTTTTCAAGGTAACCTCAGTATTAATGGTACTTCCCATATAAAATTTTCGTACCAGTTTGATTTGATCGAAAACGGCTCTAACGGTAACGATTTCAACCAAAATTGATATTTAAGCTTAAGTAGGTGAGGTTACCAGGACTGCGTACCCAGTTTTTGACTAAAAATTCCAGCAACGGTACTTTTGAAATTTCGACATATCTCGAAAACGCTCTATACGATTGTAACAAAAAATAATTTCTAAGGTAATGTGGTCCATTATAACAACATCAAACTCAGTTTTTCTCATTATTATCGTACAAAGGATTTTTGAAAATTGTATTTTTTTAAAAAATTTGTTTTGTTTAGTTTACCTGAAAACGGCATCAACGATTCTGACCAAAATGCAGACTTAAAGTCAAATAGATGTTTTCAAAACTATTGTGTCCTTAATTTTCAATTCGAAGCACCGAAAACGCCAATTTTAAAAACTGCTCATATCTCGAAAACCCCATCGTTGATTTCGATAAAACTACAAAGCAATGCTTACATACCGAACAATAACTTATAATCGGTTTTCACCTAAATATTTACGCAATAGCATTTTCCATACTAAACATTGCAATAATTGGTACTGTTTTGTCTGGCAAATTTTACAAAAACCGCTTTAACGATTTTGACCAATATACATATAAAAGATAATATAAGTATTATTAATAACATCCCGTACCAGTGTATGTCGTTCCTTGACTTTTATGTATCCGTAAAGGCCGTTAAGTTAAACCAAATCAGAGAATAACCCTGTGTATCAGTACAGAAATACTAATGGTAACATTGAATGCGATCTTTGCCAAAAGACTAGGAGTCAAGTACGAATTCATTATGTGCACGTTTGTTTTTTAGCTAATATCTATAATGTTTATTTCAGACGAAGGGACCAATTAAGAATAAAAGAACTCGAACAGCTTTCCAGATAAAATATCAGTGGTAATCAAGATGCATTCTGCAATTCAGATACATTCTGCAAGTTCATTTTTTGTATTTGCTTTTGTAGATTAACCTGTTGCCCGGCAAAATCAGTACAATCTGAGGTCTATTGGTTCGAAACTTTATTTACAAAGAAAAGTTTTAATTATACATATAATATATAAGTAGTTTTCGTTCGTACAAATCAAGAATTAACGTTTTCTATCTTTTATAGTTATAGGAATTCGACAGGACCGCCGAAGATGTCAGGAATTTCAAAACTACATCCGATAATGACGGAGCTGTCTAATCCGCTCAAACAGAGAACTGTTGGTTGTTTTTTTTTTTAAAACTAGAATTCTACCATTATATTGGCCTGGCTTATACACAACATAAACATAACAACAAATTACAAACAGCGAAGCATATCTTGAATATGTTTTGTTTACTATTTACTAATATTACTATCGACACATATTAAGTTTTACATAATAATCTCGATTAAATAGTGCAATGGATAGAATACAAAAGTTGACTTTTTTGTTCTTATTTTGTGATAAATGATGGTTTGTTTGCTCGTTGGCTGATGATGTTGGTAAACTTTTCATTGAAGTTTTCAGAGATTCGTTCAAATCCCATCGCATCGCACTGCGTGGCTTTTTGATGGGGTTAATTTGTTGTACAAGTGAATATTTAATAGGAAGTCCAACTGTCCATGGTGCGAAGGGTCGACTGATATTGCAAAATATATTTAATAAATTTTTGGAAGTATTCGCGTCAGATAAATAATATGGTGCGTGGTTTGTTTAAAATATTTTTAGATAAATGTATATAAATGTAATCGATGATTGGCATCGTTTCGTTTCTAGTTTAGAATTATGCTAGATTTGCAGATCTGTTTCAGTTTTCGTAATCCATTCGCTTTTTCTCTTAAATCTATTTCTTTCCGCTTTCATTGGCAGTTGGTCTTCTTCAGTTGTTGAATCTCATTGTAGATGACAGGAAATGTGGTTGGCATTATTGGCCCGTCTAAAACATATCCAAAAACTAGAGGCTTTTTATTATTCCCACATGATCTATATAGATAATTGATTTCCATGGTTTTCAGCAATGATACGAGATTCAACTGTTGTTGAAAACCATGGAAATCAATAAATGATGTGGGCAAAAAAAAACCCTCCTGTTGAAGTGCTCATGCTCGTTAGATTGGCCAAAGTGAAGGGACTGGACTTGTGCTAGAAAAAAGTATAACAGTAGAATGAGTTTTAAATACTGAGTGTATATTTTACTAAAACACAAGTTTTAAATGCATTTCCACACCACCATTGAGGTATGCATTCCGGCGCGTTAACCGATTTTTTGATTGGTGTTCGGTTTCCCAAGTAGGCATATTGCACCAAACTTAAAAATAGAGGTGTTAGTATATAAATTAAAATAGGTAGAAAGTATATTATAGTGACTAGAACAATGTTATAATAAATCATAAGGAAAAGTTATCGACTAATTACTCTACATCTACAAGTGGGCAACACAAAGTAGTTTACTTTTGAAAGATGGCTCACTCATATCCCGGTTCAAGAATTTTAGTGCAAAATGTATTCGCACTCTAAGGAAATACTTCAAAATGAAATACAGGTCTAAGTTTTCGCAACAGAAGTAGGGGGGGGTGGACCTTCAATGTCTGGAAAAGATCTTCAGCCAGACCCATAATATGACAAAGCTTTGGAAACAAAGTGCAAAATTGGCGGTCAAGTAAGTGAATATATTTCACAAACTCCTCGGGTAGTATAAAGAGGTTGCAATTGTCATATTGCTTGGTGGTAGTGAGAAGGAAGGTCTTTAACGATACAGAACTGGTAGCCAATGTAGGGGCAGAGAGGTTGCATCTATGACTTTCGTAACATTTTCGATAAAGCCAACCGCAGACATAAGAAAAGCTGTTTTCCTGCAGGAAGTCGGCAACAATTATGTCATTGGTTAGACTTATGTCGAAAATGTTATTCGATCCAGACACAACATTTTCTCGCAACCATTCAGTGTTCCTTACCAAATTGTTATTTGACGGGTCTCTAAGGACTTCAATTTGGTCATCCTGAATGGTTTCACAGTTTCCAGTTCTTACAGCTTTAAGGTATTGGATACCCCAAAGCTTTTGAAAGGCACTACTGAACTGCATTCCAGTCGGACGTCTGTTATTCCCCCCCGAACTTCTAATAGCGCCGAAAAAGTTCTCTAAGCAATCCTGGTTTAGATGCCTGGTAAGTAAAAACTTAAACTGGCATTGCTGTAGATGTTACCACAGCGAAAACAATGAGGAGATATTTAGCAACCATCACTTAATGAAAGAAAAGGTGTTAGTCACATCTTTGTAATCAGGAGCTATGACTTTCATCGATATTAAAAAGTGCCTAGCCTTTCGCAAAAACTCTTCCCGCCTTTCACTTTGAGCGAAAGCTTCCTTTAGTTCCTGGGGTTGTTTCAGAGTCGAAGTACTAAAAATATTAAAAAGTTGATCAAAAAAGTGAACAAACTCGGCTGTATTTTTTAAGGACACTGATAAATCAGCACGAAATTCAGCTAGAGTTGAAAGACCCGCGAAAACGGAATGGCTCAAAACTTGCGTCGCATATTTTACTTTCATTCGCTGGAAGTTATTTGGCTGAATATGCGCATTCGTTAATTTTGGAGCAGCTTTTAACTCGTTCTTGGAATCAATATCGTAAAACTGTACAATGTCGTTCCAAGAGGCTGTCTTATGCTCATAGATGACATTATTTTTCAGCAGACAGTTGCGAGTACTTTTGATCAAGTGAGGAGAATCGTAAAAGAAAAAGATGCGTACATTATTGACCAAAAAATAGGGCTTTGCTGTGGTTATACCAAGATCACGAGCTAAGCCTCTAAAATTGGAACCCTGGTCGCAGACGAAATGTACGGGAATCAAATTACTTTTTTGGAGAGCGGTGATTGCTTTCGTGATCAATTTTTTTAGCATGACGGCCTAGCAACTGCTGCGAACAAAATAGTAACCAATGGGATGTTTCCATCTCTTCGCAATTCCTTGAGCCATTAGGACGAGTACACTGCTTGCAGGGTAAGGTGAGCGGTGTTCGTCAGCACCGAAGTCTTCTACCCCAACAACTGCATCACTTTTCCTGTTATAGTCCACATGCGCTTTCAGAGACATTTCGTCAGCCGAAACTGAACAATATTTATAAATATTGGGCAGCTGACAAGTTTTCAGCTCTAAGCTTTTAACATTGAACGCAATGTTGCCAGGAGAATTCGGCCATGAAGCTATAAAAGTCTTCAAAGTTGATACAGCGGGAAGATCAAACATGCCCTTTAACTCCCTATACCCTGATGGTGACATGAAATGCATGGAAAGAGCCAGCATTTTGGTTTCATCGCTGTGTCTATGTCCCAGGGTGGCGCGCCCGGAGTTCTGCAAGCAGTTTTCAACTATCACATTAAGTGAGTTCGGTAATTCCTTATGGGACGCTCTTAAAGTAGCAATCTCTTTCTTGAGACCAGCTACTTCAGCTTTCAAAGCAGAAATTTTTGCGTCTTTTAGTCGAAGGGTTGTTGCATGTGCACTTCTAACTTTTTCCAACAATTTATATGCATTTTTCAGTTTCAGCTTAGCAGTTACCTTTTTTGGAGTATTGTTCCGCAGGCTCGCAATTGTCTGGCTTCCGCTATCAGCTACTTCACAAACCATCGTATTCACGAAGCATTCCTTAATATCACTTTCGGAAGTTTCGTCAATACTTGTTAAAACCTCAGCGTCGTCTCTGCCACTCGTTATGGGCAAATCCGGAACCGCACACCTCTTCAGATACCTTTCAGAGTTTCCAAACATCAACAAGGAGAAATGACGATTGCATACTCTTTGGCGATCTGTTAAGGTGCTCAGTCCCAGATTGTTACGCCATACTTCCCTACTGTTGGAATATACAAACTTAGTTACATACCACCTTAATCTATTTACATTTTAAATATTAGTAAATAATAGTAAATATTTTTCGAGTAAACTAAACTATATGTATATTAAGTCGCACAATACGACTACTACCTAAATCTTTAATTCTTCTGCATTACCCTATGTTATTTTAATATAATCTTTTATTATTACAGTAACACGTTTATTTACAATTTCTCCCATTCTAAACATTTCTTACATAAATCTATACACCTCAACATCTAAAATCATATGCTACCTCATTATGTGGTACCTTAAAGTGTATTCTTACCCATTTGCTGGTGTCATTGAAATGATGAAAACACAGTAATTTTAAATGTATGTAATTAATATTACATTCATTAAAAAAAATGTGATTGTAGAGGCTGTTTATTAAAAAAAAAAAAAAATTTTTTAGGGAAAAGCATTATATTTTGAGGAAATTTTCTCAACACCCCGTGTAAGGCGAAATTTTGCTATTAAAGCGAAAACACTAATCGACCCGTATATTATTGTAGAGTGCAGTCAGACAAACTCAGAGATACCAAAATGTATCGGCTAGTTGTTCTGAATGGACAAATGAATATAATACGAAAGGGCTGCGAGCCACATACCCCTATTTGACGCGATTTAACATCACGTCGCCGTAACGACGGGCGAATAGGAACAGCCAATATAATAGAATACATTTTGGGCAAATTTGAGAAATATTTAACCCGCAAATGAAGTTTTTGTTTAATTGCACATACCTTGCAAAATCCTTTGGCGCCTTAAATGTTTGTCTAAAATTCGTGCAGCCAAGCACACACTTTGGTTGCCACGAAGACGTGTCCTTTGTTCCTGAACCAATGTTTTGATCCATTTCCATCTATAAATGTTGTATATTAAGTACATACTGAACAAATATAATTTTATGCTCGCAATAGGTTACCTTTTTATAGTTATTTTCTTCCACTAATAATTTCTGCAAAATTTCCAACATTTAAAAGTACCGCTACCTGAATTCAGAAATGACATTAAATAATATTTACGCGGCTGACGGATAGTCCTACTGACAGTGATGTTTGTGGTGAATTTCGTGCAACTGATGGATGCGTTCACAAAATGGCTTGTTTTTTTCATTTTAGATGTATTGCTTTGTGTGTTTTATCACGACAGCAATAACTTGACAATATGGTTAATAATTGATGTAATAATCATATAGGAATAAACTGAGAAATATAAGTTATTGGAAATAAAATAGGACATTTTCGTACCTACAATTATGTTTTCGTTTGTTTTTTTTTGGGAACCTTTTTTTCATCGGCAAATGTTGACAGAAAAATAAAAAACTATTTGAAGGGGAAGAACTGATAAGGCATATTAAAATTAACAAAATAAAATTAAATTTAGTACAAAGTTTTAAACAATTTCATATACGAACTAACGTAATTAATGAAAACAATTGATTCAGTCGAAAATATGTATATACCTATTTATTTAAAAAATAAATTTTTGTGCTATCCATTAAATTTGGCCTGTTGTTTTTTTATACTATTTTGGTGCAGACTATACCTACTTAAACTGCACTTTATAAAGGCTTCATTAGAAATATTTGAAATATATAATGAAAAATATAAGTTTAACATGGCAAAATAATTAAAACTAGCTAATATATAACGTCTTTACTTTTCGAAATGTTACCATCCAAAATAATTTGCAACCTTCATAGCCCTCAACAAATAATAGGACATCAAATAAATTTTTAGAAATTCTGATGACCAACCAATTGTAGTTGAAAATCAATTTAAGAATTTATTTTCTTTATACTGTAAGTCGAAAAATCGAAACTAAAATATACAGTAAAATATATATAAAATACATAGTCAAATTCCAAATAATTATTGGTAGATACTGATTTTATTTACATTTTGCAAATGATCAATATTTCCATTGTTTACAACCACAATGTAAACATCCCGTGCTATATCTAGGTAAAATAAGAAAATCCTAATAATAGCCATGTTTTTTTGAGCTTCGATCTCAACAAAGCAAAATAAAGCACAATTTTCAGCACGCAATTGCTTTGCTGAGATCGAAGTTCAAAAAAACAGGCCTGATTATATTCGTTTTAATGAAATGTAGGTAGGTACTAAACCACACCAGACCCTCCGTTTTGTTAACACGTCCCGATAACTGCCAATTATTTGAATTATTTGAATTTTTCCCAATGTCACCACAGAATGAAGTGTCAGTCATCTGTCAGGTTACTATGTGCAAGCGTATGCGTGCGTCTTATGGACTTTAACATGGCACACATACATTCGCACATAGAAACACGGAAAACAGCTTGTAGGCAAACTCTCTTAAGTTGGCGGAGCTGACGGTCTATTTAATAGTTAGTTTATGGCAAGAACTTTTGCCTTTTACTGAGAGCTTAAACTTTAAAAAACTTATATCGTTATTTTATATAACTGCCATTTGAGATAGATATCCAATTTTTTGTTTTCTTTAATCTAGTATCGAGAAAGTTTCGTTCGACCCAGTCGTGCACTTTATTTATTAGGTATTACCAAGTTACAATAATCGTGTTTTTTTTAGTTTCGATCTAAGCAAAGCAAAGTAAAGAAGGATTTTCGGCACGCAATTTTTGCATACCAATAATTCAAATAATTCGTAAGATATTTATTTTACGTTAGTAGGTTTTTCAGAACTCTATTACAACAACTACGCTATACTTTACACTTCTAAACTCGCTATAGTTGTTTTAATTAAGTTCTGAAAAACCTATTTACGTAAAATAAATATCTTACGAATTATTTGAATTATTGGTATGCAAAAAACTTAATCTCGGCTGGACGAAAGTTTAAACCGCAAACTGTGTTGCACGATGTCGGTTTTGCCGCAGAAAAAAATGAATGCATTCAAATATTTTGAATGACAATTTCCCAAGAAAGAATATATTTAATCTGATTGTAGGTTGACTAATTTTTTATTCTTAATGGAACTAGCATTTTAAGAACAAAAATTTACCAAAAAGCAAAATCCCTTTTTTTTGTACTATAAGGTTTCAAAAATCCCTTTGACCCTTTTAGATTATTTTAAGTGAGAAATTCCCACAAACCACCACAAGCAATGGGGGAAAAGGGTAATTTTAAGGTCTGTCTGCTTCACCAGTCCAAGCCCAATATTTTACTTTTTTGAAAATTACATGAGGTCATCACAATTACATCATCATAAATACGTCTAGGGGTAGTAGACATGTGGTTCCAGCAGGACGGGGTCACGCGCCAAGCAAACGCGGTGATGAACTTTCTGCACGAACGATTTAAAGGTATGTTTCTCCAGTAGAGGTGAGGTAAATTGGCCACCAAGATCGTGCCAAGTACCAAGATTTTACGACTTTTACAACTTCTTTCTTTACTTTTTTCGAGCGCCCACCCCAGCAGGAAAGAATAAAGTGATGATCCATTTTGGTATAATACAGATCAAGCGTAGGATCCGGCGTCTTCTCCAAATCAGTTAGCATATCGATATCTATAAATTCATAAAGCCATTTTGGTGCCATAGTGATAAAGTAGGGGCAGTGGCTTAGTGGTTAGTGTGTTGGACTTCTAAGCGAGGGGTTCAGGTTCGATTTCGAATCCCGCAAAAACCCAATTTCCAACTCAGGGTTTTGTCACTGCGCCACGTCTGACAAACATCCTGTCATGAAAGAGCTTCTCAATTAGCCGTTTGGAATCGGCATAAAATTGTAGATCCCTTCCATTCGTTCCAAAAATGAAAACTCACACAAAACAAATGGTTGCGAGAAGCTAGGCCTAGGGTTCTTACGGACCTGTTGCGCCAAAAATTATATATAGTGATAGCTAAAGGTGTAGGCATTTTTAAAACTGGACAACTCAGCACATCAGAGAGAATCATAATAAAGGTATAGTCTCATCGAGATGTTAATCAATTTCGACATTACGATGACAGAGGAACTAAAAAAATGGGTACTAAAATTCTGTCCGTCTGTCTGTCTGTCCGTGTGCTCCCTAAACGGCTGCCCGGATTTGGAGTTTGTGGGCCAACAGTTCGGGCCGTTTTTTTTTGTCCAAGGTAACCTCAACATTAACGATACTTCCCAATAAAGTTTTCGTACCAGTTTGATTTGTTCGTAAACACCTCAAAACGATTTTAACCAACATAGATATTTGAGCTGAAGTTGGTGAGGTATAGATAGATATTTGCCTACTCAGGTTTTCGCTAAAATATCCAATAACTTCCTACTTTTGAAATTTGTACGTATATCTTGAAAACGGTACATACGATTGCAAAAAACTCATTTCTAAGGCATTATGGTCATTTGTAACTGAATACAAAACTCAGCTTTTGTCTATTTTATGTAACAATAGATTTAAAAAAAATAATTAGTTTTGACCTATTAATACTTATATTTCTGTAAAGGATCATTCACATGAGAGCGACCAACTACCTACGAACGAACGAATATTCGCAAGTTTTGACAGTCCATTCACATGATACATTTAATTTGGTCGCAGAAACCCGCGAATCCAATGACAGTCGCCGTTATTTGTCTCTTTAACATTTTGAGTTTGAGGTTAAGTTCGAATGAATGCTTTATTCGTTAGTTTGTGGAACGCGAATTGAATGATGCGGATAGTGAATAAACTTTGACAATTAGCGCCAAGGGTGTATTCCTTCGCGGCAAAAAGTTTGCAATTCGAAATTCCGTATTTAAACTGTTTATTAACATGTTTTCTTAATACATTTTGATGGGATAATTAACTATCCTCCTCTTGGAATAGTAAAATGTACAATTTTCTGTTCATAAATGCATCAAAAGTGGTTTGTTCGCATTTCAGCAATTCGTTCGCTCGCTCTCATGTGAATAGTCCTTAAAATGAGATGTAGTGGGTATCATGTCATATTTTTCATATTCTCAGACCCCTAAAACCAAATGCTGACTGGAAAGTGAAAAGTAAATGCTTGCTTTTCTAATTATGATAATTTATTGACGAAAATTTAATATAAATCTTACAAAAAAAAATGAATGACATTCAATATTTACAAAAATAATATGACAAACAAAAACAAGTACTCTAGACATTCGATACAATGAATTAAAATAAAAACAGTTACAAATAAGTTTATAATGGCTGTAAGTTGCAAAGTGTTTATTTTTTGTTGCTTACTTTTTTCAATACTTATTACAAACCTTCAGTAAGCTAAATGGATGACAATTTATGATTGGCTCTTTCTTTTGAAAACATGATATAGAACGAATGGATAGCAAGATAGTAAAGAACAGCATTAAGACAAAAAAAAAAAAATAATACAAGTATGAAACTTAAGGTGACTTAGATAAAGGTGAATAGATTCAATATACATACATATTTTACAAAGAAATAAGGTGACAAATACGTTTTTATTCATAAGAACAAACTCATAGTTCGAAATTTAGCCCACAAGGGTAAGAAATTTGTACGAAGAGTATCGAGCTATTTTGTTTAAATTAATTATTAATCCTTAAATGAAGTAGAAATGTGATTCGAGTAGATTTCCCGATGTTCTGTTCGATGATCCTTTAGTCTAAAATGGTTTTTGTATGACTTCCTGATGCATGTGTGGTGTGCGTGCGTTGTTTGTAATAATTTAGAGAGCAAAACGTGAGCAGTGAACTCTTATTTCTTCTTAAGATTGACTAATGTGTCGGGAATTTCATTTAGAAAGTTCTGCAAAATAAAAACACCATAATTAGTACACATATTGTAATATTATTTTTAAAATTAAAAAAAAAAATTAAAAACCTATTGAAAACGAGAAAGCATTTGTGATTGGATATTTTTCAACCGCACGATCCCGGTAGTCAAATCACGTTATCGCCACAAAAACAACATGTCTGCGACAGCCTGCCAACATCAACCCCCACCAATTGAAGGCCCATTTTATTCACTCGAAGTTGAACACAACTCGGGGAGTTTTCCATATAAAAATCCCCAAGTTGTGTCCAATGGGCCTAAGGCCCATTTTATTTACTCGAAGTTGAACACAACTTGGGGATTCTTATATGGAAAACTGCCAAGTTGTGTTGAACTTCGAGTGAATAAAATGGGCCTAAGTGTGCTAATAAATTTCGTGTGCCTCGGGAGACACGCTCCTGCCCTGGCAGAAGACCTTTAAGCTAGGGTTGCTATGGCTCCCTAAGCTAACCTAGTACAACAAGTTTTAAAATCGCGAACTTTAGAGGACATCATCTACCTTAAAAGCGTGGAGTAAAAAGGACATAATGAAAACAAAAACTAGGTACATGAACTCTAAACAATTTAGAGGTTTGACTCATTGGAGTAAAAAATAAGATCTGTTTCATTTTATGTTTACTATAACATTTGTATTGGATATGTTTTTCTTTTTAATTCAGAGCTCGATGTTTTTTTTATATTTTCAAAATTACCTGTTAGGAGAAAAAAGAGGACAATTTCTTAAAACGTTGGAGGGCGTTCTTCGGAGGACACGTCATGGCAACTCTACTTTTAGCGGAAAACTCCATATGAACTTGAGCGATGAAATGCAATATTTTTTTTTTTAAAGATTTTTACGACTTATTTATGCTTATATCACCAGTGCGTGGCACCCAGGTAGATAGAAGAACGAAAATAGAATAGAATTTGTGTTAATCAAAAAATTGAGCTAGAAGATAGTACAAATTGAGTGTTTGCAAAATAAAGGCTTTTATTTCATTGCATATATTTGAGTCCAATATTTTGTTTAAATAAATATTTAAAGTTTCTTTTAAGGATTTGTGTTTAATATTTAAATGATTTTTATGTTTTCCCGATTAACTTTAGCCAGACCAGAAAAATTCAAGTTATGCGAGTTCAGAGGAATTTCAAAGTCAATCTACTGAGCAACAAAATCGCCGGCTATACAATTTCTATCAATATTAACAGTTTTAGATATTTATCAGTTTTCGTCAAAAACCTAGAATTCGCTTGTGTCAGGGCATGTATTTTAGGAGCCACATACCCCTAAATCGAATCGGTTTTTCAAATAATTCCTAGCCCCAAAGACTATTATAATCAATTGAGTACCTACTCGTGTCCGCCAGGGTTACCTTCGAAAATTTGCATAGGTTGCACAAAAACGAAGTCGTATCAATTTTTAAATAAATAATCGCACCCCATTTAAAGGTTCCAATATTCTAGATATTTTTTCTTTTTTCTTCAAAGAACTTTCTTCAACTTCGGCTCTAACGAAAACATGCTGCAGAACAACCCATTGCTCTATTATTCGTTTAGTTCAAATGAAAGTCCAATACGTACTAGGTTGAAGTTGAAGTATTTTGTGTTCAGGAACGTGGAAGAGAATTTGAAGTTCTTTAAAATATTTTAAACGTTTCGCACTAAATTTGAAAAAAATTGTAGATATCCTTACATAATTGCTCAACATCGCTTGGAATGGATTTTGCGGCAGTCCGTCAGTACCTACTGTTTATTAAAGATTTATACAGACAAGAGCGAACATAGTGTTTTTTCTTTTTGTGAATTGTGATGAATAGCCAATTCTGAAAAAGGGTCCATAGGCGTCAAAAATTGTCCCGTTTTTTCGTAAAGGGGTCCGATTTGGAATATGTATTTCGAAAAAGGCGGGTCCTGGGGTCCGAGTGTTGAAGAAAGGTTCAATCGGACCCCAAGTAGCCCAAAAGGTAACCCTGGTGTCCGCAATATTTATATCGATATTAATAAATTAAACTAGTATCGCTTGTGGTCGAATGTTATGTTTATGTTTTTTTATAAACGAAACGAAAATAGCGACATCTATGTATCGAAAAAAGTACGCAAATGAGGTGCTCCATCGGAAACAGACTCTAGGTATAATCTAAGATGATTTATATTTAAATAGGTACGTTAATATGGTGGCGACAAATAATAAATAATTCCCCTAAATAAATTTCTTACAATTATTGCTTAAATTTAGGGGCAGGTAAATTGCATACATTTATGGGTAAATGATTCTCTCCAACAGGCTCTAATCTATTAAAAACGTTACTATGGAAACATGATGGCGGCAAATTGATTGTCACTAAAATCCTTTTATTACCTGTTTTGTGTGGGGAAGTCATAACTTAATTTTACCAGTCTTAATGGCGACATATACCCACGATTTTGTGTTTGTGCACATTTATGGCACAGCACCTTTTAAATAACATAAGTTTCATTATCCTCATTTCATATTAAATACTAAAAAAAAACCGGCCAAGTGGGAGTGTCACTCGCGCACCGAAGGTTCCGTATTTGGCTAAAGTCCAACCCATCAGATATTATTTCAAATCGATAATATCATTCAATCTTTCCCCTGTTCATGAATTCATCACAATTTAGTTTAATTTACTTACTTAATATTTTTACTCTCAAAAATTACTCACACATGAATCTCATTGTGTGATTACCGCAGAAAAAAACCCAATTGCAGATTTTGATTATTTAATTGCTACCTACACCTACACATTACACAATCCTCACCAATTTCCCATTCAGTATCTGTGTCCCTTAATTCGGTAACTCTCTCTCAGTAATGTGCTGTATTTTCTCTTTCCTTACCTTCTCAATGTGAGTCTCCAAAATTCGCCGAAATCATAGCACATAATATTATAATATAGTGTACCTACTATACCAGTGCTCCTTTTTCGTCTGCTGTACTCCCGTACTCCTCAAAGACAAATTGTACTCCTATTATTAATTTCGGATTTAACTATGTATTTACATGCCTTGACATTTCCCTATCCAGTAAATTGCAAGACTAATTTTACTTTCTGGATGTTTTATTAAGATTTTTTTATTGCCTTTGTTGATTTTGTTACATTCGTGTCGTTACAAACAATTGCGGATCCTGTAAATTCATTAAGGATAGGTAGATGTTGAAACGGTGAAACAAACTAATTGTTGATTGCACTGACGAACACTTATTTTGATAATAAAGTCTTATGGTGTTTCGGCATCAGTTTAGACAGTCGCCACCAAAACAATATAGCCGCCATAGGCTGTCTAAAGCGACCTGTCCCAATTGAAAAACTATTGACTAAAAATATATTACTTTTATTTTGTTCTGTACTCCCAAAAAAATGTATTAAACTCCCCAAAGAAATTATGAAGCGGCAGCCCTGGTGTATACCACCAGTGAGGGTCATGTGCACAACTGCGTAGTAGAGATTAGAACATTTATGAGAGCAACGTATTTTACATGGTAAAATTATCTTTTTTGAAAATAGCATGTAAACTATTAACTTTTCGGCAAAACAGTATTCAGCACATATATAGCTAAGAATATGATCTGCAAAAAAGGAATTTATGTATTTTTTTGTGAATCAAGAAATAAACCGTTTTTTGGGCGAATGAAAATATTTTTTTCACCAGATTACTAATTACTCGAAAACCAATCGATGTATTGCTTCCATTGGTATTTGTTGTTTAACTAGAGGTTATACCGGATGTTGTGTGTAAATTTAAGCCTCCTATGTCAATCGGTTCTTGAGATAGACCTGGTAACAAAATTGGCTTAGTGGGTTCGGACAGACAGACAGACAGACAGACAGACAGACAGACAGACGGAGAGACATCCGAGCGAAACTAATAAGGTTACGTTTTTTCCCTTTGGGTACGGAACCTTAAAAAGCGCACGGAAAGCTCGGATGTTCACGTTTTAATAACTAACGGGTGATTTTTTAAGAGGTTTAGAACTTTTTTGAATCGATAGTTTGAACCTTGCAATTTAATGTTTAAAGATAATTTCATGCAAATGTTGACCGCGGCTGCGTCTCAGGTAGCCCATCCGCTGAGTCCAATTTTGGCATACTCTTTCACAGTTCACACATATCGGCCGGTATCTCACGAATGAATGCATGGATGTTGGCTTCCAGTGCGTCAATCGAAGCGGGCTTGTCCCTATACACATTAGCCTTGACATACCCCCACAAAAAATAATCTAATGGTATCAAATCGCACGATCTAGGCGGCCAATTGACCGGCCCGAAACGTGAAATTAACTGTTCACCAAACTCGCCTCGCAATTGCGCCATTGTTTCGCGTGCTGTGTGGCATGTGGCACCGTCTTGTTGAAACCACATATCATGCAAGTCAAGAACTTCCATTTCGGGCAAAAAAAGGTTTGTTATCATCGCTCGGTAGCGTTCACCATTGACAGTAACGCTGCGATTCGCATCATCTTTGAAGAAATATGGCCCAATAATGCCGCCGGCCCATAAACCGCACCAAACAGTGGCTTTTTCGGGATGCATTGGTAGCTGTTGCAATGCTTCTGGCTGATCTTCACTCCAAATGCGGCAATTTTGCTTATTTACGTACCCATTCAACCAAAAATGAGCCTCATCGCTGAACACAATTTTTCGAAAAAAGCGCGCGATGAACATTTCGAACCGAGCACGAATTTTGATAGTAAAATTCAATAATTTGCAAGCGTTGTTCATTTGTAAGACGATCCATGGTTAAATTGCAAACCAAACTGAAGCTGTTTGACAGTGACACAAGGTACTAAACACACGTCAGCTGTCAAAACCAGTGTTGCCAAAACCAAACCAGCTAAAAAATCACCCGTTATAATGAGGATATGCAACGTATATTTTTTTGTAATTTCAATCAATAGCAACACTGGTGCTAAGTCGTAATTTATTTATTTATGAATCCAAACAAATACTCTAGTATTTGAAACGTACTTCGTAATAATAGATTCCATATGACTTGACATATCAACCAAATTTAAGTAAAACTTACATATTCAGGCGGAGAGTATTCCGCTCCTCCATAATCCGCCCACTTCGAAATATTTATAGATGGAATCACACCGCTCTTACAGGGAACCCTTGGATTGCTGCAAGCACAAAAGAAATATATCTGTGCACAGAGCGATATAAAAATTAACCGTCACTTACATTTCATGATCAGGTAGCACCATGGGATAGATTTGGATAGTATCGATTAAATCTGTATTATCGCAAATCAAACGTGAAAGTTTCGCCTTTCTAATTTCTTGCAATTGCTCGGGCGTAAATGATGACGGCTGATTTGGTAGTTCATACCAAAAACGATCACCACGTCGAACGTAACTCAATTGGGTCGCAATTACACAGGCAAAAGTGGGCCCCAGCATTGATCCGGGCAGAGACTTTTCCGACACGCCGCCAGACCATAAATCAATATCTGCTGGATGTCTGAAAGAAGAATAAGTAAACAACTTTGTATTCGCCATCAATCGACTGCAAGGTATCATAGATACTTACTCGAAGATACTCTGGTAACGTATAATTGTCTCATTTGGCATAGAACCGAACATCTCGTCCCACGTGTTGGAGGTCGGCAGACCGCAGAACTTTCTGAACTCCATGTAACCGGGCAAACCAAACTCACGACCACGCTGCATGTTAAACGCAACCAAGTCCATGCCGAATCTAGCACCTTCTTTTTTGAATAAATGGTTCGTGACTTCTTGGGTGATTGAGTCATCCATAGCTTGAGCAACTTGGTTCATCAGTCCCATGAAGTATTCGTCCAAGACACCCGCGCGATACAGATCGTATGGGCGACGGATTAAATCCGACAATCTCTTTGAAGCAATAAATTTGTGCGCCTTCGACCATCGCTCGATTGCTGTTGGCAGCAATGAGTGGCCGAAGCGGAAAGCAGCGCCAGCGAAAGCGTCAATAATGCCTGGGTTGACTTTTGGGTCGTAGCCATCCCAATAGCCGTCTTTGTGGAGGACCAGTCCGAATTTCTCCATAATCTCTTTGCCCAACAATATTGGCAGAAACTCGTTGAATGTCACGTGTTGTACAATGGCAATGTTGATGCGTCGCGCCTCTTGGAACAGTGTTTCATCGTCCCAATGCTTGTTGACTTCAGCGAGACCAGTGGCCAAACGATTGTGTTCTCGTGCCATAAGAGTGTGCATACATGTAAGGACAAGCTGTTCGTTTACACGGATCTCACCACCTTCAAAGCAGAACATGCTCTTGTTGGGTCTGGTGCAGCCTTCATCAGGGATGTCCAGTTTCAGGGGTAGTAAGTCTTTCAGGCCGTACTCCTGGAAGACTGGATTCATACGCATAAGACCTCCGTAGCCAGTACGAAGTTTGCGAGCGAATTTCTCATGAACACCATAAACTGTGTTGGCGTCAATCACGCCTGTGAGAGTGTTGAATTGTTGACGGGAGCCTGTAACATTTAAGTAATACATTAAAATAAAACTGTCTTAGTTACAAGGTACCTATTTTTTATAAAAAAAAAATAATTAATAATCTTCGATCATAAGTTTGACAGCCTATTAGGCAGTGGCCGTGGTCTAGTATAGATAGTTGGACTGGATGCGATGGAAATACAGGAAGCTCGGAAATCTTTGTCAATAGTTTCGTTATGAAATGCCCATGGAATCATCTCTAATGAAAAAGGGACATCACTTCTATGCCGAGGTATTCACAGCGAAGATGTCATATTTTATAAGGTTTTTTTTAGAAATAATGGACAAAGCTAGGCTTTGACTATTAGTGATAAAAATATGAATAAGAATTGTGCGTTTGTTATATTTTTTTAAATTAATTTATTTAGCTTAGAGAAAAAAGTTCCTTTTATTTTCTTAACTTTCTTAAGAAACCTTATAATATTTTCGTGCATTTTTAAATTCAAATAAATAATGGATTGAATTTCGATTTCAATAAAAATACAGCCAAAATCGCTTACAACGACATCGGTTATAACGGCCAAATTCTTAGGTCCCGGCTGAGTTCCATTATAAACCCATTGAATACCAAATTGTTTACAACGACATCGCTTACAACGACCGATTTTTTCCTTGTTTTGAAATAAAATATTGGTTATAACGACTAAGATCGACGCAGCTGCTGGTGCGACTGCATTTTTTTCTGAAACGGTAAACTATTTATGGGTCCGTACATGCGATGTATCTGTCTAGACACTCATGTTACAGCTCACCGTTTGTTGAGATATTATTATTCTTTATGTTTTGCGCTTATTATTGGTTTTGAGTTTGTTCAATAGTAGGTGGGCAAATTAATTAGTGTAAATTTTTCTGTGTGACGAGTGGTCGAAGAGTTTGGATGTTATTCGGTTTGCACAATGTTAGATGTTACAGTGTAAATAGTTCTCGTATGTATGTACATGTACATATATTATGTCTGGTACAAATAAGAACTATAAAAATAAATAAAAAAATTGAAAACAGATTAATTTACGTATGCACCTTGATATCGGTTACAGCGACCTATCGCTTATAACGACCAAAATCGTCAGTCCCTTGAAGGTCGTTATAACCGATTTTGACGGTATTTGATTTCCTTAGTTTCGTATTTTACTGTGCTTCGTTTGGTTTTTTGTTTTGTTACTTTCGTTTTTGTTCTTGAAGAAAGAGGTGTCTGAGGTTTGACTTGGACCAATGGTTAATACATGGGGACGGGTCATTCTTTTAATAGAAGCGAAATTGGCCCAATAAAAAATTCCAGCTTGCTTAAGCCCGTATGACACTAAATTTGTTCCTCTTTTATCCGTTATCACATTAAATCATGTTTATTAAGAAAGGGTTTGCAATAATTGTTTGCAATGCAACCACAAATTTTCTAACGAATTTATAAAAACTATCTATCGGGAATTTTCATAGCAATTTTTCATACTGCTCTAGTTTCATTTTAAAAGTCTGAAAATTGCAAAAAAAAAAAAAAAAATGTTGTGTCATACGGGCCTTAAGCCGACTAGATCTGTTTGGACTAAATCTCCCCTGAACGAAAAAACTAGATTGGTAGCGTCTCTTTTAATATGTCAGCTGTAGAATCGATATACAGCAACTTTGTCGGCTACCTCTTCTTACACATCAACAAAAATAAAGTGCACGTGTTTAACGCGAGTCTGACTTTAAGAGTGTTCAGCAAATCGAAAATTGAGGACACAATAGTTTTGAAAACATCCATTTAACTCTAAGTTTGCATTTTAGTCAAAATCGTTATTGCCGTTTTCCGGTAAGCTGAAAAAAACTTAACTTTAAAAAAATTCCTCTTTTCAAAAATCCATTATATGATAATATAGAGAAAAACTGAGATTGCTTTTAAGTTATAAATGACCACATTACCTTAGAAATTATTTTTTGTTACAATCATATGGAGCGTTTTCGAGATAAGTCGAAATTTCAAAAGTACCGTTGTTCGAATTTTTAGCCAAAAACTAGGTACGTAGTCCTGGTAATCTCACCTACTTAAGCTTAACTATTAATTTTGGTTGAAATCGTTAGAGCCGTTTCCGATCAAATCAAACTGGTACGAAAATTTTATATGGGGAGTACCATTAATATTGAGGTTACCTTGAAACAAAAAAACACCTTCCGAACTGTAAGCCCAAAAACTCCAAATCCGAGATTTGAACGTAATCCGGTAAGCCGTGGAGGCCTGTGGAAGTACGGACAAGCGGACAGACGGACAGACCGGATAGAATTTTGTGACCCACTTTTTTGAGAGCCTCTATCATCGTAATATCAGAATTGATTAAAATCTCGAGTTCGAAATTTTGTACGAAAACAATATCTTTCTCTTACTACGTAATGGATAAAGTTAAAAAAAACTGCAGGTAAACGTGGTAACCATAGTCCCCAAAAAACTCTATCAAATGACATCTGCTTGCAAACTTATAACTGAAGCTTTAAACGTTCGCTTATATTTCCCGAGAAAAAATGGCGACAAGGAGACATTTGGGAAATGTTTACCCCGACAAAAAAAAATATCACTATACCTATACCTACTTTATGCGAAGTTCTTACAGGAAAAAACAATGGCCCAAAATTATATCTAGTCGGATAAAGCCCACTTCAAAATTTTTTTAGTAGGTATGTGAAAATGTCCGTACCCATTAGTATTTTTTTAATTATAGCCGACATAGAACCCACTTTATCGTTATAACCTGGTATTCAATTTGAAACCACTAAGGCCCATTTTATTCACTATCGTTCAACTTGCCGATGACTCCGAGGTTGATCAACTTCGGAGTTGATTTGAAAGAGAGAGTTGAGCGGCAAGTTGAAAATTGCTTTTATTCACTACTTTAATTCTCAACTCCGCTGTTGAAATTCAAAAGTTGGTCTACTTGCAGTTTCTAAAATATCCCTGGGATATTTGTGACAGATGACACACAATAGGTCTGTTCTTTTACTTTTAAATCTTAAGCTAGGTATGTTCAGTTAATAGTTTTTTTTTTGTTTTCATTCGGTGGTGAAGTCTTGATTAAGAAGCATGTAATAATAAAACAATAAAAATGCAAAAATGCAACAAAAAGATGCAATTGCGATTATTTTGACCGCGTACGTATTTGAAAGCAGAGAGGAAGATGAATAGACACACAAACTTCGGCGTGTTTGGACGAAGGGTTGAGTGGCGAGCATTTCAGCGTCGGAGCGGCTGAAATGCTTCCCCTATCTATCGGGGCAAATTTTCGGTAAATTCATTTCCATACCTGATTCAATGTACCCAATGCACAGAAAACACAAAAGGCCTGGGATTCTGTTGCTACCAAATTTAACGAACTGTGGCAATTTCGAAACTGCATTGAAGCAGTGGATGGAAAGCATGTGGTAATGATCGCACCACTCTATGGTGACAGCATATTTTATAGTTTAGTTTATGTCTTCCACAGAATATTTATATTAAAAATAATTTCTGAACAAAAAGTTTTTATCTTAATATTAGCGAAAATAAACAACAATAAAGATAAGACAAAAAGCAACTAAAAAGGATCATAAACATTTCCAGATACTTTTACAAGCATCATAAAACATAAAATACAAAATATACCTAAAAGAAAAAGTTATTAGGAAGGATCATAAATATTTCTAGATCTTTTTGCAAAGGTCATAAAAGGAAGAATATCTACAAATGACAAAACAAAAAGCCATATAAAGGATCATAAACATTTCCAGATGTTATTGCAAGCATTATAAAACGGAAAACAGAAATTGCGCTCGTCTTCTTCGGTGCGCGAATCAGACGATGGCCAATCTTCCCAAAAATAGTGTGAACGATACATCGTTTAAGTTTCAAATATTAATATTTTGATTTGAAGTTCGCACAGTCACAGAAATGTTTAACGCAATAAACACAAAGAACAATAATTATGAATGCTCTTTACGTCTGTACTATCCTACCTCTCCATTACAATGCCGTTCAGCCACACTCCACACATCTCCTTGTGCATTGTGTATGTGTTTTGTGTTATTGTAATGTCGACTCTTATCTCCCGCATGCGGTCTCTCTCTCCGATGTACAAATGAGAACCAAAAATCTGACATTTTTGACGTAAAAATCCCAAGTTTGCTCTACAACGTCTACTATTTCGGGGAGTTGAGAAAACAAACAGTTGATTAACTTTCGGTTTTCTCAACTTCGGAATATCCAAAGTTGAGCGAGTCAACTTTGAGTGAATAAAAGTAATTCTCAAGTTGAAAATAAAAATCCCCAAGTTATGTTCAACTTCGAGTGAATAAAATGGGCCTAAAAGTACATTTTATCCCTTATTATGGAGACTCAATGCTCGCCCATCTGTCATTTCTATTGAAACATTTTAATTTCTAATATTTTTTAGAAAATTTTTAAAGAAATGTGCCCAGGATATTTATATTTTTTAAGATCTCGAAATAAAACTCGAGCAAATCCTTTTTAAGATTTTGATTAGGAAGATTGCCTACTCGCTACAGAAACTGTTCATTCCATTAGAGTGGTGCTTGCTAGTATCTACTAATGTCTCCTATTCTAATACAAGATGTCTATAATTTTGCGCCAAGAAGATAAAGATAATAAGTAGCTAGCCCCAGTTTTGAGTACTTTCAGACGATCGGATTGCGATTTGTGTCAGATTATAGGAGATCCAACAGATCTGCCATCCATCGTTTAAAGCGGTCTTAAATAGTCTTTGATATTACTTATATAGTACCATACACATAAGGCTACCTATCCGGTTTATATTCACTTCGTCCTTAAATTGGTGGTTCAAGGAAGTTATTTATTTGAAACATGTATCTTCAAACCGTTACGCAACTACGAGTACAATGCATGACCAACAACCCAAATTAATTTTTTTGTTTTCAAACTTTAAAGTTATGTTATCTTATAATTTTGACTATTAACGCGGTCTGCAAATCCATGACCATACGTCAAGCTACACTACTTAGCCCCTTTACTGTTTAGTTGATCAATTACCTACTAACTGCTTACACGTGCGATAAATAACAATTAAATGCAATTTGCTAAGTCGTAGACAACTCACCCAACCTGCACCCTGGTCTGGGTGAAGGAAATCCGCGAACGAAATCAATGCACTTGACATTGAACAGCCGATAGAAGTAATCGTCGTCTGGAATACGAAGTTCGTTACAGTATGGGTGTTTCAAATGTAGCGGCCGTTTGCAGCATTCCTCGGGATCGTTACGGTTGATTGGGTCTAAACGGTGTTTAATTTTATTTTCCTGCAAAGCTCAATTAACTCCATGCTTACCAAGCGGTGT
Organism: Cheilosia vernalis; assembly: GCA_949126925.1. Lineage (NCBI taxonomy): Eukaryota > Metazoa > Arthropoda > Insecta > Diptera > Syrphidae > Cheilosia > Cheilosia vernalis. The sequence goes on along the minus strand of OX421358.1, from coordinate 80,589,261 downwards.
GCCAGTTAGCGTGAAGTCATGATCCATAAATTGTCCCCAAGCTATGACCATAACAGTTCCGGCGTGATCATGATATCCATCGTCTGGGTGCAAGGTACGCGAGACAACACGCGACAGCGGAAGATCTCGTCCGGTGACGGAAATTCTTGGAGCATTGATACCATCGGAGTAGAGGGGTCCGATAAGACGTTGGAATGGTGACATAGTTGCACCCCATGTTGGGTGTTCGATGTTATTGCACAGTCCATCGAACCGACGATATTTACCGGGACGGCATTCAACGCCCGAAAAGAACGGCGGACAGACTTCTCGAATGAGTGTTTTTGACGTATCCACTGTTGGCAGACCTTTTTCGATTTCTTCGTAAGATAATCCATAGCTGGAAATATAGAGAAAAGGGAAATATGTATGAGTTTTCTATATTGTAAGCGAAATTATTATGCCTCGGAGAGAACACAACCAATTCTTAAGCAGTTGGTAACACTATAGGACTGTCACTTGGCAGCTCTGGCATACGAGTAGTGTGTTCGAGATTGTTTATATCAATATCGGCGCGCGGCCACGTAAGACGTATGTCAGAGTTCGCTTGTTAAATTATTGCTGGTATTCATTTATATTATCGGTTAATAGATCAGAAGTGGGATTACCACGATTGTGTTGTGTTATTTTAGTAAGTTCAGTTAAAATACAACAAAAGTGTCCAATAAGATCGATGTACGTAAGTAGTATTGGTGAAATAAAACTTTCAAGTAGTTCTTATTGCGTCGTTTGCGCTCCTTTCTTGTATCACGCTATGATTGTCTCTTTCTTAATAACATACCCTTTGCTTTGATTATAAATTAGTACAAAAGAGGTAGAGATATAAATAAATGTCGAAAATAGTCCGGCAGTTCTTTGTATAACAGTTGGTCTTGATACCTTGTGTGAATTGAAAGGGAAAGGGATACACGTGTCCTTGGTATATAATTATGTATATTGTCTCTTTTAAGAAATATGTAAAGTTGTAGGTATTTACAAAACCAGCCATTAGGCGTTTTTCTTTTTTAGTTTGGAGCACAACCTGAACTGTTATACAAAAAGTTAGTGTTTCTTTTTTTAGCTCAGACACTTCAGAGCTCAAATTTGTGTTTCTTTTTTCGCTCAGAGCATGATCAGAGCGCGCTCTATGAGCTCAAAATAAATTGACTGAGCATCCTGAGTAAAAAGCTGATTATACATGTAGGGTGACGTGGTCGTAAATGCACCACCCTTTTTTCAAACGACCATAACATTTTTAAAATAAGTTTTTTTTGTTTGGTATTTTGACATACATTTTATGAATTTGTTATGGAAATATGTATAGAGTAAATTTGTTGATAGCATGTTTACATTTTAAGTTAAAATGAATTGTTCAAAAAATGAGAAATGGTGCATGGTGCACCATGGTAGGTACTAAATGCACCAGTTGTATGTGTATAATGCACCACCTATTATTTTAAAAATTAAAACAAATATTTCAATAGATAAACATAGTTTTATTAGACAAAAAAACAGTTCATTGCAACTTTGAAGAACATATAAATAAAAATAAATACTAATGACTTCATCTTCACATCAACATAAAAATAAGTTAACAATAAAACAAAAATAACAAAAATAAAATAGGTATTTAAACATAAACAAAATAAACAACTTAAAATGAATTACTTAACGAATATTTAATTTAAATACAGATTCTGAGAATTTGTATAACGACTGTTGCCGCTTCGTTGGCCCCGATACAGAAGGATCTTGGTGGTGCATTGTGCACTACTACGGAATTTTAGGTTAAAATTTAAATAATCTGCAGACAACGCATCAAGGTTATAAACTCTTTATTATAAACCAAAAATAAAAGGTTAAAAAATCATTTTATTAAAGCTAAATAAAGAAAAAAGTCACTTCCACTGAAGAAATAAAAAAATTAACTTACCCTTTTTTTTTCGTTTTTCACTGAAATTGTAAAAAAAAATTCGCACACGTCCGCGCATAAAGAAAGCCACTACCAGACTGAAATCTACTATCGTTGCCGGAAAAAACGAATACTTTTGAGTGAGGTAGACACAATTACATCTGTCAGTTAGGCAGATGGAGCTATGGTGCGTGGTGCACCACTGGTGCATCTACGACCATGTCACCCTACATGCTCACTTGCAGTCACATTGGACAGAAAAAAAAAAAACAGGAAAAACGCCTATTAAGGATAATTTAAATCTAGAACGTTGACGCATACCTACAGATAGTGCACAAAGAATTAAATAAAAAAAATAGTTGGTATTTACTCCGGAAAATTGAAAAGTAAAATACAAAGTATTATACCTCCTGCTTTCAACCCAGCATCGACTTCTCGTTTAAACGCATTACAGTAGATTGAAACCATCGAAAATATCCGGTCCCATTACAACTGGGATCATCGCACCACGTTTCTATACGCATCTCTACGACTTGAGGAAGGAGCACGCAAATGGTTTTCTGCCAAACAAGGCAATTCAAACGGGTGGGTTGAGTTTAAATCCAAAATAGTTACGGGTTTTCCTAGTTCTACTAACGAAACAGAGATTATTTCTCAATTAATGACTCGACGAAAGGAGCGCATATACGACACGACACAGTTTTAAAGTATATATAATCTCAGGGTTAAGAGATCGGAAATTAAGAAATTATTTAACATTGGCTAACTGCATCAACGACTTATGCTTATTTAATTTAAAGGTGAGTGGTGGTAAATTAGCACAATATATGCAAATTTTACATTGGACATGAGTTGAATATTCACACAAATAAAAAATGGGAATTCCCTCAGTATTAGTATGAAAGGATTCCTTCTGGAAGAAGATGATGTGATTCCTTCCATGGTGAAGATGATAATATTAGGCACGAAAAATGAGAAATCCCTCTGTATGAGGATGAAAGGATTCCTTCTGGAAAGAAGATGATGTGATTCCTTCCATGGTGAAGATGATATTAGGTAGGAGAATGAGAATTCCCTCTGTATGAGGAAGAAAGGATTCCTTCTGGAAAGAAGATGATGTGATTCCTTCCACGGTGAAGATGATATTAGGTACGAGAATGAGAATTCCCTCTGTATGAGGAAGAAGCGATTCCTTCTGGAAAGAAGATGATGTGATTCCTTCCATGGTGAAGATGATATTAGGTAGGAGGAGGAGAATTCCCGGTCCCAGAAGAAATGAATCTTTCTGGAAAGAAGATGATGTGATACCTTCCGTGGTGAAGATGATGCGAGGTACAAAGTTGGAGAATATCATCATCTGATCGAATAAGTGATTAACTATGAAAATGGATATTAGCACAATTCGAATAAATCCTACACTGAGGGCAGTGTAATGTCGGATGGCCGAATGTAAGCGGAATTATTATGCCTCGGAGATTAGAGTAGAACATAACCAATTCTTAAGCAGTTGGTAACACTATAGGACTGTCACTTGGCAGCTCTGGCATACGAGTAGTGTGTTCGAGATTGTTTATATCAATATCGGCGCGCGGCCACGTAAGACGTATGTCAGAGTTCGCTTGTTAAATTATTGCTGGTATTCATTTATATTATCGGTTAATAATATCCAAACTTGTTAGTTTTGAAATTTATTATTAAACTCTAAGCGCATGTCCTTATAGTTACACTCTCGGCGTAGCGTATGTCTGAAAATGGATGGAAATCATGCTTCTGGTAAAAGGAAACACGATATTAACGTATCGTGATTCCAACATTCAGAAGGTGATTTACTAAAGAGTGACAGCAAAGCACACAAAAAATATCTACAGGATCGCAGCGAAAATGTTGATAAATTTTAAGGCAGAGTAAGATCACCCTATTGACAATGATCTCAAGAACAATTGGCTGATTTCATCAAATAAATTGAATACCTAAAATGAATAACCCTATTTAAGTCATCTTTGGCCCCACAAGCAAGAGCAATTTAGCACAATGGTGTGGAAAACATTTCTGAATAAATAGCTACACTTAAAAGAAGGTGTTTACATCTTAGACGCGAGATTACAATTTAAAGAAGAAACACATTCCAAAACTAAAAAAGACGTATGCAGAGTACAGCAGCGCAAAGCTAAAACTCAAATGGTCCATTACTACGAGTACATACGCGCAAAACATAGAAGTAGGAAGATCTCCGGCAAGACGCCAACAACGACTCCAGGGGACTGAGGATAGGTAGTTAAGCACATGTTGGATTGTCAGGCGGCCAGTCCTGTAGTGAAAGTAAAAAAATGCATGAATATAGTGTAGGTCCTCTGACGCCTTAATCTGTATACAATGGCAAGATTTGCCAATGCTCACGACAGTTCACCGCGGAATACGATGTAAAATAAAAGGACAAACAGCTTAATAGAGAGAGAGAAGTAACTATACTGAAGAGAAGTCATCATAGCGGCAGCGTCATATATATGAGAAATGCGTTTGACTTAAACGTATGTGCAATCATGTACTGAACTGTATACCGACAAAGGACACTTTAACCAGTTCTCCACAGGATGGGGAAAGTAGAAATCCCATCAGCCTTCAAATAGGAAGATGCTTTTCAAATAACTATTTTTCTCATTAAGGTTGTGGCAGACGGACAGTAGAGAGAAAAGGCTAGATCCGAGGAAACTAACGCCGGCCGTTAACAATATGGCCTCGGTTGGTGTACTGGAGTACCAAGCGAGGGATATCAGGTTTGATTCTGCCTAACAGACTCGGTGTAAAATTGTTCCTTTCCTTCGATAAAAAAAATTTTAAAAAAACTAATGGTGGTGAGAACTGAAGAAGCTATAGGGTAGAGAAGCTATATAAAATAAATTCTCCAGGAACAAAGAAACCCTCAAGGATCCAAAAATATTTCCAATCACTTGCACTTGGGCCATAGGCTTATTAGACGGCTTTCATTTATACTCTCGTGCCCGCAGTTGCCTTGTGACGAATGCAACTGTCTGAATTCTTGTAATTCAAATGATTTCATTGTTGAAATATGACTGCAGTTGATTCACAATTTATTGGTGATTGCAATCGTTGGAGATGAACATGTAAGTGAAGTTCAACAAATCAAATAATAAAACGCAAATCAAATGATTGGAATGCAAGGATTGCATTTCGAAATGATAGGATTGTTTTATAACTCCGTCGAAGTCTTTTTGGGTCAACGTCCATATTAGACATATAAATCTAGGTACCAACGTCTTCACATTCAGAAGCTTGTAACAAAGAACTAACATATTTCATACCCGGATACAAACATACGGTACAACTTGAGCACAGCAGGACAACTCTTAACTTAAGCCACAAACTGTGTTGAAAGAAAACTAATGTGCAACTGAACTAATCGTTGGGCTATATTTGCACAAATATTTCTTTTCCGTGATGTAACATTACACCAGCTGTGGTTGAAACCGTAATCGATGCCTTATGAGTTCACAACAGTTTGGATTTGTAATTAGATACACCCATTTCACTTGATCACAATTCCATATTCACCGCCTAGCAGTCCCTGAATCACCTCGATAATTTACCCATTTACTTTCGATTACTATATTAATTGGAAAATAATTTCGATTGCAATCTTAAAACAAACTTTCCTCTAAAGGATTATACTCATATGGCATCGCTACTATTTGACCGAATAAGGCATTTATAGATTCACAAGCAACTCATACAAACAAATATTTGAAGTGCCTATAGTATTTTGCTTAAACAACAAGTTTTTATGGTAACCAAATTTCCACAGTAAACATGCAGACGGACAAACTGATATCTATTTGCCGCGGCACACGCATAGTAGACATCCATCGCCATTCATCACCTTCACGGATCGTATCTTTTGCACTTGCAACTGCGAACAGCTGCTACAATTTGTTAGCTACCTTCCAGCAACATCTATGTATATGTTAAACTCGTCTAGCGCACTCTTATAATTATCCATTCCGAGATTACGTCTGGGGCATGAAGTGTAATGGCAGTTACCATTTCGAATGGCCAAACTCAGCATCAGACATGCAGTGGTACACGCGATGTTTCTATGTCTCTCTGCGGCTCCTGGTGGTATCCATTTTTAATATTAAATATTTATTTTAGTAAGTAGTTGCCAGTTAAGAGGTGGTCTAGGAATGTCATGTGCTGCAGAAGTAAACAACCAGAGTTCGCGGTGCTCTGGCAAAACGATCATCACTCGGCAACGGCTGACCTACTTTCGAATGACTAAAATCAATTAACATGAAATCTACGGCTTATTGTATCTATACTGTCAGCATTATTTAGTCGCTGGTCTTTTATGACAAATCATTGGAAAAAACACTGGCCACTCTTACGGATTGATCGGTATTTTTTTGGTATCCTCAACAAAGGGGTGAACGCTGGTAACAGCTTTGGCAGTGGCATATACTGCTGCGCCGTATACCATTTACAATATATCTGATGCACAGATTGGATATCTGCGCTCGAATGCAACAGGAGAGGCTTTTTTTCTCTTTGGCGTGTGTTCATCCATTTCGAGACCAAACTTCAACATTGATATACGAAATACGAATAGAATAGAGATAGCTTTTTTGTGGTTTGAGTAGGGGTTTTTGTGGTCATAGACAAGAAATCTTCTAAAATAAAGGTTCTTCTACAATGGAGCATGGGATGGGCATTATGCTATTTCCTTTTTTCTTCTGTTCAGTGTTTACGAGGTATGTAATCACTATAGCTACTATACTAACTACTGAAAGGAAATCATTGCGAAAAGCATTCATAACATTTTGCAATTCAACATTTTCTGAGAATGGTTCATTTCTTCATGAGACGTAAGATATAGTTGGTATTGAATCATACTGATCAAAATGTTGGAAGTTGGTGTAAGCACTAAATATAATATTCTTAGTTGCTTCTTTATAGCAGTGTATCTGAAATTGAGCGTGCACCGGGCGGGGATAAACGTACGAAAGATACCCATCTCTCTTAATCATTTATCTCTGGTTTCGATACACTCATTTACACTGACGGATCTAAGATGAACTGTGGTGTTGTAACCCGGTTTGCCAGGGAATGAACTAATGAATTGAATTAGGACGAACTCGACTTAATGAATCTTAATTGACTTTATGAACGGGTACGGTTCATTCACATTCAAAACCGATTTACCTATAGATTCAGTCAATTGTCAAAAAACACCCTCTCATCACTGAGAAAACTACAAAGCTGCGATGGCCCTACTAAATGCGACACCTCTTTTTTATGAAGGCACATCAACTGCTACTTTTGTGGATACTATGACCAAAACCAAGGCGTGATACCTTCATTTACATGGGTACAGCACATTAACAGAGCTGCCGTAACCAGCAAGAAATATTTGAAGACATCCAAGTTAGCTATCAGACCCGCATAAAGAGCTTTTAAAACCTCCTCACAGAGCTAATGCGAACGCATTGTAGCAGGCTGTCTCAGCCTCTCAACAGATCTGTGATGCCCATATACAGAGCTGTTCAGAACCTCATAATGGTAGCCACATGCAGAGCTGTCAGATCCTAACGAAGGCTATCATAGACTCTCAAAAAAATTGTTGTACCCTTACACAGAGCCTGTGGCAATGCTGGTACCGTAACGACTAGGTAACGTATAGTTGATAAAAGGTTCTTGTAAACAAGCATAGCATTATTAACAGGACCTTGGTCAATGGTGTTCACACCCTATCCAAATTAAGTTCGTTAATAACCGCGCCTTAAAGAGCTATGGTAACTTTTTGTTGGCTACAATAGCCTCGATTTGGGGATGACATCCAAGATATGGGGGGTAGGTATAGGAAACAATTTTTCGGGTTTGGTACCCATATTTCTTAATTTAGTTTTCTCAGTGATACTCATGAGAGAAAACAGGAGTAAAGAAAGGGCACAGCCGCACAGCTCTCCAATTGGAATTTACATGTGCATTCGTGTGTTTTTCTTTGTACATTGTGCTGACTTATCTCACACGTCACACGTACCTAAACAACCGAAGCCGAGTCGTCTGTTGAATTCGGTTTAATAAATGCAGTGGCATTTTATTAGACGGCTTTAGGTCGGTTTGTTTCGTTCCATAGGTATCCGTCAATTCGGTTTGATATAAATCCAACTCGGCTGTAACTCGGTTTAAGCCTCCGTGTCAACACATCACTACTCAGAATCACCGAGTATATGAGTATCATATCGTTTGCCGGATTTTTCCAACGTTTTCCAGGCTGAATTACTGGCTATCCATAAAGCCTGCGCGCATTTAGGGCGTGACACAACTCACAAACAAAACATCGATATCCTTATAGATAGCCAAGCCGCCATCAAAGCCATCAATTCGGCTACCATATCCTCTAAGCTGGTGCTGGAGTGCCACCGTCTGGGCGGTGGTTTCTCTGGGCACCAGGGCATAGTGATATAATAGGAAACGAGCGTGCAGATGAGCTGACCAGGCGACGTCCATATAGGATTAATAGACCTGCCAAAAACACCTTCTATATAGATTAGACTTAACGTATAGATACTATTATTGAAACTATTTGCCTTACATAGGAGCTCTAAAAGCCTTCGATCTTTGAATATGGGCTCTGCTACTCTATTGCAAGGGTTCAGGCTTTGTCATTATGAAACACGATACCATAGGAAGTCAGTTAACCACCAAATTGGTCCGGTGTGACTTCATAAATTTTTTTGGGAAAGCAGGGGAAGGCGATATATCTCTCTATTCCCATTATTTTTGCCGGAACTCACGTAGATTTTGGGCATTTCCGTTTTCTTACCAATTTTTTCGGGAGTAGGGATGAATGGAGCGGAGCACAGATGAAACCTCGAAAGGATGATTCACAGATATAGATTGTAGAATCGGTGACAGACTAGAAATACACCTCTCATTGCGGGCTTCCAAACTACAGCAGTGTCTTCCGAAGCAGAGAATCAGTCAATCGACGAAGCAGCAAGTTTTGTGTCAATGTTGACAGTGCAAAAGAACCATGTTGGCAGTTTCTGCCATTGAAATAAAACCGAAGCTAGTCACCCGCTCTGTCAATGCCTAAGTCTCTGGTCACTTGACATACGGAACCTTTGGAAGATACTACTTCCATGACATGATTGAGTAGTCATACCCAGCGTTTGACCGCTTTGATTGCAATTAGCACAAAACCAAGGAGTAGGTACCCTATCAACCCAATACTCATCACTGATTTACAAGTCCTCCCAACTTAGGTTATTAACTCAGTTGAATTTCGATGATGAAATTACAAAATCTTAAAATGTCTCACTATTAAAACGAAAATATTGCGAATTCTAGACCAAAGCTGCAAGTCAATTGCCATTACTTGTTTTCAGATTCCCGTCGTTATTAATTATGACATCATATTGCGCCATTTGTCACATTTGTCGGTTATTATTACCCAATAGCGTATAAATCATGGCAAATTGGCTGACGATAAAAGACTTTCTGTTATGAAATGCTAAACCAATCGGCGGTACTTCAGTTGCATTCGTTAAACTCAATGCACCACAGAAAGACAAATTTCCTGTCAGCCTCTTTAATTACATCACAGTTGATGTGGTGTTATATTTTTTTTTGCGGCCTGCATGTGACAGTTATTGAGCTCCTGATGAAATATGTTGTGATTCCCAATACACTTGGTTTCTTATAACAAACGACTCGTTTGTAAACTCCCGCTACCTGGCATATACCATCGGCAGAAACAAACCAACAGATGCAAGGCATCCACTTCCTCGATTGCGCAACTCGCAATGGCAGGAGGATCAGCTCGATAATGGAGTTAAGGTACCTGAATCATTTGGCATAAATCGTTTCCTATTGTTGAAAGACTGCATCAATCATTTGATGCTGAAAGCGCTACGTACCTACTTGGCAATTGTTTGGCATGTACCATCTACCTATATACCTACACAAGATTAGTTAAATGAGTAATCAAACTGTTTGCAGTCTGAGACGGATGGCGGGATGCTTTGAATCGGGGTACTAAAGTCTACTATTGTAATGTATAGAAGTGTAAGGAAATCGTGATGCTTGATGCCTCGTGCCGTTAGTGATCGATTTTAGAGCGATCATTGTAGTCTAACCACATTACCTGATTCCTTTGTGTCGAGCTTGACAAATTTTTAAATTTATTTATTTGTAGGAACTATTGTGTAATTTCAAGCTTAATTTGAATACTCACATATAAAGACATGGGTTAAAATTAATATCCCTATGTAGCAGCGATCGAATCGCATCTTAAATGCTCCATTTTGTTAATTTGCCGATGATGGCTAAGATAAAGCCTCTTAAAACACTGAACGAAGTCACTGCGATAATAGCCAATAAATCGAACATTACTTCGCTCTAAGTGTAGGTACTCTACCTGACTTCGATTCCTGTAAAAAGTGACCAGTACCTAAATTTGAACTTTTGAGTTTCTCTTGAGAGTCTAAAAATCAATTGCTTTATTGAGACGATTTATTCATACCGATCTGACCGTAAGCTAAATGTTGCCGCTTTTCCAAAATATTAATAGTTCGAGTTAATTTAAATCAGTTCATACAAAACCTAGCAAATGCTTCTACTACTCTCTATCCTTAATTACTACCTGCAAAATATTTTTTTAAGTAACTAATTTGGAGTCACTGATTTCTATAATGCAGGAAACAACTACTATTTAAGTAAAATGTAAGAAAACATAAATTGTGTTTATTAAAAATGCAACATTAATTAGTTACTTTTAACTGAGAGCTAACTCCCAGACACTACAACAAATTTTAATGAAGTTATTTTTCGGTTCTTTTATGTTTCAGATAGTCCTCCAACATTGAACCCCTTCAAGGGCTCTCGAATCTCTTCTCTTGTACAGATATATTCCAGTGGAATCCTTCGCAGTGCTCGTCAAAGACTATCCAAACTAGACCGACAGCTTCGGTGCACCTAGACGATTTTCCCCGATTTTTCCTCTTATACGATAACAGAAGTTTTCCCATACATATTACAGTTTTCAAAACGAGTCGTGTAATCTCGTTTTCCCCGAAAACGACTTCCAATCGTTGGGTTGTTGGAACAAGCACACCTTTTGCAATATCCAGCAAATTCAGCAAAATGGCAGCAAAATGAAAGAACAAATTCCAGAACTCACAAATTAAAATCATTTTCCACAATTAGTTGATGAGGAAATATTATTTTGAAATGCATTAAATTCATTTCGTTAGTTAATTAATACGATCGAAAAAGTTTGCACCAAAGTTCAACGTCTAGTGTCTCATAACTGATTGAAACGTCAAACGAAAACTAGTTGGTGGTTGGTTGGTGGTCGGTGTGAATGCATCGACGAGTTTTCGAGGACAATACGTGTTGGGCTTGGTGTGAAAAGCCTATAAAACTACGAATTGCTTTATTTATTGTTGGTATTCGCATGATTAGGATATACTTTTGTATATAATTTTTTTTGAAAATGAACATTTTTGACTTTTCCTAAAGCTTTCTAAATTATTAATTACCTAAAACAAGTGCTTTCTATGTGTGTTTCTGTATTACAACATTTGCCGAGTATCACACAACATTTATATAAATGGCGATTGACATAGAATTTTTGTATTGTTAAAAAAATGTAGGCTGAATTATTTAAATTCTACATATACCGCCTATAAATTGAGCAATTAGGTAGGTATTCATTTTGCGCACCAATTTCAGATAGTAAATTATGTAGCATTAAAATATATTTTTCTTCAAAATGTCGAAAAAATCTGTTCAAATGTTTTGCTTTAATATGACTTAAAAATTAGAAGCATTGGCGCAAAATGATAATCGGATAAAGCTCACTTTAAAATTATTTTAGTACGTGAAAATGTCCGTATTAGTATTTTTCTAATTATAGTCACTTTATCGTTACAACTTGTTATTAAATTTAAAACCACCCAAAGTACAATCCCTTAGTATGGACTCTCAATCCTCTCGCATCTCTAATTTTTATTGAAAAATGAAAATTTCTAAGGTTTTTTTTTGTAGATTTTAAAAGAAATGTTTCCAGGATATACATATTTTTTAAAATCGCGAAATGTTTAAATATGCTGGGCTTATAAGAAAATATATAAATCCAGGGCAAATCCTTGCGAAGATTATGATGACGAAGAGGTTTACTCGCTACAGATTCAATAACAAAATTGTTCATTCAATTCTTGAATTTAGATTTTTTTTGTTTATCGTTGAAATTTGCTTAAAAATAATTCCCCAAACTGTGTTTAGTTTCTCAAACTGTTAAGTTTTGAGTCTGTTTGACAAAAATTTGCGCCCGCTTTAAGGTTGGTACTAGTTGAAGGCAAGTTACAAATCGTTTATAATTTCCTAAAAAGTTAGGCACCGACTTTGAAGTTAGAGTGGTGATAGTTAGTATCTACCAATGTCTCCTAAATCTATAATTCTGCGACTTAAAATCAACAAAGCGCATTTTTTTAATAAATAAAAGTAAGTTCGAAGTTACAAAATCTCTCTTAACAAAAGTGAAAAAAAAAAAATCATATTGCGTAATCAAATGATTATTATATTAAGCAAATTGGAATTTTGACTTAATTAGATCACCAAGAATTTCATAGATATTAAAAATTCTTAAGTTGAAACCCTTGTAACTAGACGCCAAATCTGCCGAACACTTGAAATCCTTCAAAAAACAAAATGGCCTCTCGATGGACATCAAATCCCACCACAACATTTTCTAAGTATGTGTGCTGCAGCTATGCCGCTCCTATGTCCGTCTCGCCGTTTGCTTTTTTCTAAGGTTTATATTTGAGCCAGTTCATTATACATAGTATGGAGAAAAGTATGCAATTATAACTTTGTGGGCAATACATCCATTTTTATCTTGGCAAAAGATCACCAAGAAGTCAGAAGAATCTATAGTTGGGGACCAAGCTAGATAGCTTGCCTGATGGTTGAATTTTCTACGATTGGTTTTAAGCGATTAAGGTTCGACCGACCTATTAGTGCAATTCGTCGATAAATAGTTAATCTTCCCCGAAAGCATTGAATTTATTTTATAAAAAACACTCAACCTGTAAGTATCTGGTCGACTGACATTTTCTTTTTCGACATAGAGAATCGTATAAAAAAATAAGTTAAATCGAAAAAGAGATGAACAAATTGCAATTAAATGTTTTTTTAAACAATAAACCGTTCAATACTGTATGTGGTAATATTCTTAAAAAAATGTATTGGCAAAACCTCCATTCAACAGAATAATAGGTAGAAAAATTTTTTATAATTTTTTTGTTATTGGCAAAAGGTCACCAAACCGCATGTTTGCAGCCTTTAAACTAAAGTCTTAAACTGGTTTTACAGAAAATCGTATAACCACCGTGGTTGGAATAGCCAGATTCCCGGATTCCATGTCCGGTTTGTAAATATAGCGTAGCATGACACTGACAGCAAGCATCAAGTACTTTAATTCCAGATCCCAGTCTACTTTTACTTTACGTGGATTGCAATTTTGTTGCTCATCCACTAACCTAATCGCGACAGTAAATTAGCAAAGCTTCGTGTTTTACCAAACGATTTTCTAAGATACAATGTCAAGATTTCTCCTAAAATACATCTGTTGAGTAGGTTCTAATTGGATTTTAATTGAGTAAAGTGGTAAACATGTATTGTGGTTGTGACTTAACGTGGCGCTTAATTTCACGAATATTTTGTCACGGGGAAATAGCATCTGCTGCTCGTCAATGGGAGACTCGTGATTACTTTGTTTCAATGGGGTATATAGCTTTACTGTCTCTTAACAGTGATTATAATGTATCCTCTCCTATTTGGCTGTTGAGTAATTGGCTGAATTGACGTGTTGAAAGGGAATGTATGTACGTATTTAGAATGCAGTAACGGAATGACACAAATGTATTCTCTATGTATTGTTATGCAGCTGCGTTTGGTTGTTTTATCTGCGCGCCTTCTTTGCCTCGTTTTCTGCAACGGGTCGGAAATCGGAGGAGTAGGTATATTCGTCAGTGGAATAACACAGGATGCATAAAAGAACGTAGTTAACAAATTGAAAAGTGCAGATGTAATAAAATAAAGTAAGACAGCACAATATAAAATAAGCTGTTAGTTTGGACAAATGCACTTTGGACCATGATACACTTTGTTCTGCTATTATGTTACCCGCTGAGATTTCAAGTTATTGTAAGTGATAAACAGACAAGCTGAAGAAATCGCACGATTGATTTCGATTTTAAGCTGCGTTGAAACCCATCAGCGAGCAACAGAATATGTGAACAAATAGCACTATTTTCAAAGCGAGGCTTCCATTTTACATCAATGTAAGCGAGTATACTCACTGAAAAAAAAGGTACATCATAGCAATGAAAAAATTCATCAATAGAATAAAAAAATCATCAATTTTATCCAGTGAAATTTTTCGTTGCTATGATGAAATATGAAGAAATTTGAAAATTATAAAATGTGTTCATCATTCATCAACTTTGTTCATCAATGTTATGAAAAATTCATCAATGTGATGAACCGAAATTGCCGTCCAATTTCATCAATGTGGTGAATGTGGTGAATGTGTCCATCATATTGACAATTTTGTTCATCAATATGATGCGCACATTTTGTGTTATCATTTTTGTTTTTATGTGTTTGTAACTTGGTGCACACGAAAAAGAAAATGTGAAATAGAAATACTTATACCAAATAAAACTTAAACACATAACCTTTCTTCTTTACTGAGAATGGTAAAATACCTAAACGAACATAATGTCATGGAAATGGTAATGGAGGCAATATTATGTGATTTTAATAATTGAATTTCTTCGTATCCGAAAGGAAAATATTCCAACGACAATCAGTTTTACCACGAATGTCAATAAGTTGTAGTGGCAAAAACTCACGCGCTCAAGAAATATTGAGGATTTATAATATTTAATTTTATTTCGGAGCTAGTTACTTTAATTTTTAAAGGAAGTTTTTTTTTTTTTGATAATGGATCCCAATTAGAGTCAGAAAGCGGCCATTTGCCTGCCATATGCATTTCTCGAGGTATGGGCACAGGGTGCCGGTGCATGTAGATATACATTTGTGTTTGAAAAGTGTTTTGCGTTTTTTGTTATTTAATCATAATCAATATTCGATTGATCCATTCTCTTGAATTCTATAATTTAAAGCATCGAGGAGCATGTACCTAAAAAAAATAAGTTTTAAGAGCAAAAAATTTATGTCGAAAAACGTTCGTTTACATAACATCATTTAAACGAAAATTGTAAGTCAACACATTTGTGTGTGCACATCTATGAGACAGTAGGTACCTACTTTTCGAATAATATAACTTCCATTCTACAGATTACATAATCAGGGCTATCGTGAACAAAATTCCCCCCGGAATACTCCCCATTTTTCAAAAATATGTATCGGCAATGAATTTCGAAAAAGGGAAAAAATTCCTTCCGGAATAAATTGGTATCGCGAACGAAAATTCCCCACGGAATTTGATGGGATTCCCTCCGGAATATTTCCTTTGCAAATTTGTAGGTGTAAATTCAAAACGTAGGCCGTACAAACGGTTTAAAGTTGGAAGTTGTAAACTTCAAACAACAGATAGAATAAATTACAGATTGAAAACAAATAAACGGATATTTAATCAAATTTCATGTGTGTTTCTGTTTTAAGTGGAGAGCAACAATTTGTATGTACTTGGTATTGCTTTATTGACCCTGGTAGTATTGGTAAAATCTAATAAAGAAGGAATTTGTAATAACTATCTATATTGCAAAAGCTGTTTAATTTCTACTTACAACGCCTGTGGTAACTCTAAGCAAGGGATTTGATTTACCTATCTCTTAAAGTTCTTCTATTTAGTTTCACTTATTTTTTTTATTTTTGAATTGCTTACTCGGCCAGCAATCTAAATGCTGCGCTGTGCATTTTAAATTTGTTTATATTTTTAGCAATCAAACACTTTCTTTGCACTTCACTAAAATACTAATATGTAAATCGAATTCGCGACTTTACAATTGATGAAATTATCAAAACTAATAGTTTTCTAACAAATATTTGCAAAATATTCCCAAATATGAGCCCAATTGACAATTCAAAATCACAATTGATATCTGTCAACGCCTTCGAAAAATAACTTCGAAAATTTCGGGGGAAATAAATTCCCATGGAGATTCACGATACGAGGAATATTTTCCATGGAACAAAAAAATTTTCGGGGGGGATTTCTTTCAATCGGAATTGCCGATAGCCCTGAATAAATTCTTTATATATATATTCATATATGATAGCATTATATAAAATGAGAAAATCGGGATTACCTTTTTAAATTTCCACCGTTTTTATTGAATTTTTCACACTTCATTATCAGTCGCCCGTAGTAAAAGCTAATTAAAATGTTTATTCAACGGCAAGTAATTTTCAAAACAATGTTTAAGATAGAAATGAATACTTTTGTGGGAACATTAATTAAAAAATAAACATATAACTATCTATACGATGAAATTTCTAAATCACTCTTCGAAATTTTGACTCTTTTAAGATATTCATTGTTCATCGTTAAACCATTCACAATTTTTTTTTTGCCACCCTGTGTAGATACTTTACGCTTGATTAATGTCATATGTCGTGTTTGAGTATAAATGGCGTACCAACTTCGTGTGTGTATACCTACAGCATACATCATATTAACAATCTGTACGCATCACATTGAAGAAAACGATAAAAGAAATTCATCAATATGGTGATTCAATTCATCAATATGATGATTTTAATTTAATTTGATTTTTTTCATCAATATAACGAATTCAATTCATCTATAAGAAGAACGCTTCACCATCAACATCAACATTCTCGTTAATATAAACTTAAGTCTGTTTTTTTGATGAACGCGGTCATCAGTATGATGAAAGCCGTCATCAATACGATGAGCGCCGTTATCAATATGATGAAAATTCAAAATTTGGCAATCGTACTTGAATACGATGATTCCATACATCAACAAGACGAATAAATCATCAACTGGATGAACAAATAACTGAATTCATCGAAAGAAGTGTTTTCGTCATATTGATAAAATGTTTTGATGAAATGATGAACGTAACTCACGAAAAAATATTTCAAATTCTTATCAGAACTCAATTGTCGAAAAGTTTTCATGAATTTATTCATCATATTGATAAAAAATACGTCATAGCAATGAATAGCATGTTTATGAACGCCATTCGTCAATATGACGACGTCTTTTTTTTTTCAGTGTAGCATAACTGAAAGTTAAACACCATTAATTATTAAAAATTTAGACCTCATTTCATTGGGGCCTAATTTTTGTTTTTAAAAATGTAGCATAATTTCAATATGAAAATATACTAAAATTTTGGAGCTGATTTCCTTTATTTTTGGGGCCTTATTTAAATTTAATTGGGGTGAATTACTTTTTAAAAAATGGTGTAGGTAATCTAGGTATATTTTCGTTATGAATGTGTATCCCAATTTTCTAGGCCTTATTTAATTTTTACTTTTAGGGCCTTTTTTCCTGACGATTTATTTCACGGAGCCGCTTAAGTCTATGCAAACAAAGTCTTAAAGCAAACAATAGGTATTCAACTCCAGACTCGTGTCGAAATGCCGGGACTTTATCGAAAAGCTTGCTGTTCGCAACAAACCCACTGTTTTCTTAGATATTTTCCTTTAAATACTCGCTATATTAGCAAAAATGCCAAATGATTTCGTCACTAGCCACTGCTCAACCATTATCCTCACACAATTACCATATATAACTATGTGTAGAGCATAGCATCAGCGGACACCCAAAGTATTACACCAACTGAAACTGATTAACAAACCAAGTCAAAAATCTGAGCGCAAGCTCAAATATTAAAACTAAGTTAACCTTAAGGACTGGCACACTGTGATTTTTAAATCAGGTAACAACTGAAGGCTGCCCGATCAGCTGTAATCCAAGCAGACCGTTGTCCGAATATTGTTCTCTAAAGAAGATACCGGGCTTTGACGACATTTAGCATTGAGAAATATTTTATCACCCTATCGAAAAAGTGCAATCATTTGCATGTGCAAAATGCATGTTTTAACTAATGAGAGCAGACAAATAGATCGTGACTAGATTTGCCGACTCGGTTTCATCAATTTTACAGAAATTCGCACATACCTTTTCTGTAAATGAAAGGTGACGGCTTGACAGCTGACCAAATCTTTATATGCGCACCGGATAAACATCTATAACAGTAAAAGTTTTTACAATAGGCATGGTGTCCAAATTCTAGGCAAATATTAGATAAGTAATGTACGAATGAGCAAACAAAATCAAATTAATTGGCAAATGTTAGGTAGGTAAGCTCAATAAATTAACAAATCGCCCTGGGCTCTATACAACACATGGGTGACGCTGATTAAACAAACCAATTCTATATAGGTTTGTCCTTAGGCATATTTCGGTTGTCTTGTGTAACTTTATTGTCTAAATGCCTTTCACTTTTCCGTTTGTACCCCCACACGATGCAACAAAGCTCAATAGTGTTTTTATTTATTTAGGTTACACTACGACGGAAAGTTACAAAAAAGTTTCCAGTTACGATTTATGTAGAAATAAAACGAAATGAAGTTCATTAAGATTCCATTCAACATTGTAACACCTCCCAATTGCTGTTAGTAATTCGAGTAAAATTGTATTAATGTGTTTGCATTGCAATATCACGTTTGTTCATTGTAAAAATGGATGAGATTACCTGGGATGCTAACTGACTTTTGCTACTTTTACTAACCATTTAGTGTAATAAGCTGGATCGTAATTCAAAAATTGCCATCCATCTGCACTTTGCCACTTTCAGTTGTTGTTACATTGAAACAATCGGCGAAACTCCAATTAAAACTTTGTATGCCGACGCACGGGCGCTGTCGGCGTTTATTGCTGTAAAGTGCGCAATAATTTGAGGTATTTTAAAGATAATTTATGTTGAAACTTGAAACTTATGTGAGGCAAGTAGAATTTGCTTATAACATGGTTGTCTCACTGAGAGAAGATCACAAAACAATTGCATTTTTGAGCACCATCATCGGAATGTATGATGGGGCGTTCTGAGACTGATCCCTTAGGGAGGTAGGGGTATAAGTATACCTTTAGTCTATGCTCACCATGGATCTTATAGAAGACGACGATTTAATTCCTAAACCGTTTGAGTTCAGCTCTTCCTTGTCGATAGGCATGCCCAAGTACGGTTAGTTTATTCGATCGGAAAGGGTCCGAGATGAAGCATTCATTTTTGTGTAGCTCAAAAAAAAAACCATAGAAAATTGCATGAAAAAAAACGTTAAAAAACGCTAATAAGAACGTTTAAGAAAATGCATGGAAAAACGAAAAAAAAAAAAATAAACAAAAAACGGGGAAAATTACGTCATAAAGATAAGACATTTCGGTTTCTTAGAAGTGGCATCATTAGAAACAGCCTGTAATGATTTCTCCTGATTTAAACAATTCTTTTTATGTGACTTCAATTCTTTCATATTCCAGATAATAATAACCTCAAAATAATCTACTATTTATATATTAAAACAATTAATAAAACATAACTATACAGAAATAAAAATAGTTAACTAGTAATAATAATTAGGTTGTATATGACTGAGTGTTAAAGAAAAAGTATATACAGTATACCGCTGCAGTTTGAACACGCCTCATCCGTACGACTCATGGAGACTTTTGGGGGCGGTATCAGCGTGACCGTTGTGCGATTAAGCTTGCAATTTGACACCTTTTTTTTTAAAAGACTAAAACTATTTTTTGCTACTACCCAATGGGAAAAAACGGAACCCATGATGTCTGTCTGTCTGTCCGAACCAAATATACCCAATCTTTTATAATAGGTCTATCTCAGAAGCTATTTGACGTTGAAAGCTGAAATTTACACACAACATCCGGTATAACGTATTACGTATAACCTCTAGTTAAACTTTAATGGTAACGACACAACGACCGGTTTCAGAGTAATTAATTTGGTGAACAAATATTTTCATTTGCACAAAATATCTACTATTTGTTGATTTACAAAAAAAAAAAAAAAAATATAGAAATTATAGAAGAAAGTCTTCGAAATATCCCAAACTTATAAACAATTATGCAAACAAAGTCTTAAAGCAAACAATAGGTATTCAACTCCAGACTCGTGTCGAAATGCCGGGACTTTATCGAAAAGCTTGCTGTTCGCAACAAACCCACTGTTTTCTTAGATATTTTCCTTTAAATACTCGCTATATTAGCAAAAATGCCAAATGATTTCGTCACTAGCCACTGCTCAACCATTATCCTCACACAATTACCATATAACTATGTGTAGAGCATAGCATCAGCGGACACCCAAAGTATTACACCAACTGAAACTGATTAACAAACCAAGTCAAAAATCTGAGCGCAAGCTCAAATATTAAAACTAAGCCAACCTTAAGGACTGGCACACTGTGATTTTTAAATCAGGTAACAACTGAAGGCTGCCCGATCAGCTGTAATCCAAGCAGACCGTTGTCCGAATATTGTTCTCTAAAGAAGATACCGGGCTTTGACGACATTTAGCATTGAGAAATATTTTATCACCCTATCGAAAAAGTGCAATCATTTGCATGTGCAAAATGCATGTTTTAACTAATGAGAGCAGACAAATAGATCGTGACTAGATTTGCCGACTCGGTTTCATCAATTTTACAGAAATTCGCCCATACCTTTTCTGTAAATGAAAGGTGACGGCTTGACAGCTGACCAAATCTTTATATGCGCACCGGATAAACATCTATCTAACAGTAAAAGTTTTTACAATAGGCATGGTGTCCAAATTCTAGGCAAATATTAGAAAAGTAATGTACGAATGAGCAAACAAAATCAAATTACTTGGCAAATGTTAGGTAGGTAAGCTCAATAAATTAACAAATCGCCCTGGGCTCTATACAACACATGGGTGACGAGGACGCTGATTAAACAAACCAATTCTATATAGGTTTGTCCTTAGGCATATTTCGGTTGTCTTGTGTAACTTTATTGTCTAAATGCCTTTCACTTTTCCGTTTGTACCCCCACACGATGCAACAAAGCTCAATAGTGTTTTTATTTATTTAGGTTACACTACGACGGAAAGTTACAAAAAAGTTTCCAGTTACGATTTATGTAGAAATAAAACGAAATGAAGTTCATTAAGATTCCATTCAACATTGTAACACCTCCCAATTGCTGTTAGTAATTCGAGTAAAATTGTATTAATGTGTTTGCATTGCAATATCACGTTTGTTCATTGTAAAAATGGATGAGATTACCTGGGATGCTAACTGACTTTTGCTACTTTTACTAACCATTTAGTGTAATAAGCTGGATCGTAATTCAAAAATTGCCATCCATCTGCACTTTGCCACTTTCAGTTGTTGTTACATTGAAACAATCGGCGAAACTCCAATTAAAACTTTGTATGCCGACGCACGGGCGCTGTCGGCGTTTATTGCTGTAAAGTGCGCAATAATTTGAGGTATTTTAAAGATAATTTATGTTGAAACTTGAAACTTATGTGAGGCAAGTAGAATTTGCTTATAACATGGTTGTCTCACTGAGAGAAGATCACAAAACAATTGCATTTTTGAGCACCATCATCGGAATGTATGATGGGGCGTTCTGAGACTGATCCCTTAGGGAGGTAGGGGTATAAGTATACCTTTAGTCTATGCTCACCATGGATCTTATAGAAGACGACGATTTAATTCCTAAACCGTTTGAGTTCAGCTCTTCCTTGTCGATAGGCATGCCCAAGTACGGTTAGTTTATTCGATCGGAAAGGGTCCGAGATGAAGCATTCATTTTTGTGTAGCTCAAAAAAAAAACCATAGAAAATTGCATGAAAAAAAACGTTAAAAAACGCTAATAAGAACGTTTAAGAAAATGCATGGAAAAACGAAAAAAAAAAAAAATAAACAAAAAACGGGGAAAATTACGTCATAAAGATAAGACATTTCGGTTTCTTAGAAGTGGCATCATTAGAAACAGCCTGTAATGATTTCTCCTGATTTAAACAATTCTTTTTATGTGACTTCAATTCTTTCATATTCCAGATAATAATAACCTCAAAATAATCTACTATTTATATATTAAAACAATTAATAAAACATAACTATACAGAAATAAAAATAGTTAACTAGTAATAATAATTAGGTTGTATATGACTGAGTGTTAAAGAAAAAGTATATACAGTATACCGCTGCAGTTTGAACACGCCTCATCCGTACGACTCATGGAGACTTTTGGGGGCGGTATCAGCGTGACCGTTGTGCGATTAAGCTTGCAATTTGACACCTTTTTTTTTAAAAGACTAAAACTATTTTTTGCTACTACCCAATGGGAAAAAACGGAACCCATGATGTCTGTCTGTCTGTCCGAACCAAATATACCCAATCTTTTATAATAGGTCTATCTCAGAAGCTATTTGACGTTGAAAGCTGAAATTTACACACAACATCCGGTATAACGTATTACGTATAACCTCTAGTTAAACTTTAATGGTAACGACACAACGACCGGTTTCAGAGTAATTAATTTGGTGAACAAATATTTTCATTTGCACAAAATATCTACTATTTGTTGATTTACAAAAAAAAAAAAAAAATTATAGAAATTATAGAAGAAAGTCTTCGAAATATCCCAAACTTATAAACAATTTAGTTTTTACTAAGCAACTATTTAAAAAGGAAAACCAATCAAAAAGCAAGAACTAGCGGTAAAACAAGATAAAACAGAAAAAAAAAAAAACACAGAAATATATGCTTCACGTGTTTAGAAGTAAAACAAAAATGCAATATATTTCAATATTTTGCATACATTTGTACAAATGTGTTTGTTAGACTTAAAAACCATTTGCATTGTTGTACCTATTGCAATGAATAAAATTAGAAAACATTCACAATTTACTAAAATTAATTAATAATAGTAAATGCTCAGGCTGAACAACATCGTATTAAATTCTCTCCTATTACGAAATTTAATACCGTGATTTTGGATGGTTGGGCAACACTTGTCTTCAAAATGACATAAGGGAGGATTTATTCAGCTAATGCCCGAGATAAACATGGCTTTCTCAACACTAACATTTAACCCTACAGTTAGCGATAGTCTGGCAACTATATTTGTTTTTGGAAAGTGTGGAGTCTTTTCGTTAAGTGCCAGACTGAAGTTGACTATTGGTAAGACCGAACGTATATAACAACATACTTCGAAATGCAATATGTCAGGGGTCGTTATGTTTTGCTCACTATTTCATAGTCTCCATTGGAGACGAAGAGTAGGGACAGTTTGAAATGATCCATATTCTGATCGTTTTATGACATGTTGACGATTAAGCTTCTTTCTTAAAATATACATTAGATTGGACAAAAATAATGTATAGGAAACTATCGAACCCATTTTTTGATTGAAATATTTTTAAGCATTCAAGATTCCGCCCGAAATTAAATTTCAGTCAACGGTTGGCTCTGACCAATCGTAAATCTGCTCTAGTGAATCGTCCAGTCATAGTCAAGAGCGGAGCTATGTAATTGTACATTCACGGTTCGTTTTCTCACATTAAAATGCAATTGTGCTGCAAAATGTCAGATCGAATAATTAACTATGTATGTATGAGGAATATTTCACAAATTGCCAAGAAATGCATTTCAAATTACAACAACAAATGGTTGTCGTAAAGAAAATCTCATAAATAATCAAAATTAGCAGAACTTTTGACAAACACGATCTTACTGTAAAATTATAAAAACAGAAAATTTCCAGAAAAAAATTCCCTTTAAAATTTTAAAATGTTCTCGGCGTATTTTATTTTCTTTGGCCGGAGACAAGCACAACAAAGAAAAGATAGCTCAAATCGGACAATCCGTTCTCGTGATATATGGTCGGTCTTACGGATGCAACTTTGATGTTTTATGTAAATACATACAGTAACTGCACTGTGCTAATACGCATATGCATGTTGGTTACTGTTATTTAACTTGGCCTAACCTGTCACGATTGCGGCATTCACCCTTTAGTCACAATTTGTCTCCCTCTCATGAGTCGATCAAACATAGTATATAACGTGACATATTCAATTAAGCAATTGTGTTGTTAGCAAATAAATCAGACAAGCCCATGTGTGTAATATTGCATGTCGCTCGTGGATAAAAGCGCAGAAAGCCCCAGCAGCCAACTATTCATCACAATCGACCTACTGCTCAGTAGCGGCTGTCAATTGGCTTAAATGTTTAAACTATCAAAATGCAAGCCACCTGGAAAGCATGTCACGGCTGTACGACAGTACGTGCCGGTTTCGATACCCAAATGCAGAACGCACACATCGATCTTAGCAATTCCACAAAATTTCAATTGCTTGTATCTGGTCTGGATCTTTTGAATTTTGTGATACAGAATCAATTCCATTGTATATTGTTAAGTTTGCCCACGTGCAGCAATTCACTGCTAAACGTTGGCCTACTTAAGGTAGTAAAAACAATATACGAGTGCTCAAAAGCGGATGTCGCATGTTGTCGCCTTTCAATTAATGGGAAAAACTTTCCTTTAACATCGATGGATACAAAACAGCACTTCACTTACCTTCGTGCAAGTTGAATGGAAATATCCAACAGCAGTTCCCCAACAGTTGCAAGGTCTTCAGCCTTCCAATCGCCCTTGGGCTGGGATACATCTGCAATTCAAATTAACTCTAGAGTGCATTCACTATTTTTGTGCATTGTTGCAAATACTTACGAATTCTCTTCCTGGCATCTAAATAGGCGGCATTAACCGCATCGTATGTTATGCAAGTGTTATCACCAGAGTACGGGTTTCTGTAAATAGACAAAAAGTGCTTTCGTTTTCATTTGGCGATCACTATGTGTACATCTGGAAGAAAAATTGGCAAGGCTCTGGCGAAACTGGTTTTGACTTTTGGGAAATTACCCGAACAGCATCTGAAAACACGATTCCCTCACAAATTGTACTCCGATTCGAATCGAATATTGATATGTGGATGGGATGAAAGATTACACTCAGAGAAAAAAAATAGTTATTTTTGTAACTATTGTCGTAATCATTTTATAAATTTCCATGAAATTTATCGAATGACTATTTTTGAATTAAATATGTTGAGAATAGTTAAAAAATAGTTGGAAATAGTAATAAAATAGTTAAAAAGAAATAACTTCATTTCATGACTATACAAATTGTCAACAGTGACTTTTTTTAATAGTAAGGCATAGCAAAACATGGTTACTATACAATTTTTGCAAAATTCCAATTAAACTGTCAATTCTGACTACTGCGTAATTATTTAATAAGAAACACGCGCCAAATGTTCCATTTATGACTATTCTGGTTATCAAAAACCACAACCAAATAGTTGGAAATGACTATTGCGTAGTCATCTAATAAGAACCTTCTGCGTGAGTAAGTGCAACAAGTACGTCGCAGTTGAGATTCGATCATTGTGCAGTGAATGTTTGACTAGTGCTGTTCTTGATCGTTTACAAGTAGTGTACAAATAATTTTTAATTGGTAAAATAATTCAAATAAAAAATAGTTCGAAATGACTAATACCTATATGTTTTTTAGTTCTATAAATGATCAAAGTGAAATCTTGGATAGTGAGAACTTTGACATACTAAATGTTGAAGAAGTGGAATTTGAAATCGTAAATTAATTAACTACCAACCACCCTGAAGATAATCAGGAAACAACAGCTGAAGGCCAGACAGACATCGATGAACAGCTGTATACTGTTTTACTGTCGTGGGACCTCGAAGGATTGTATAATAATTTAAATTTTATTGGTGAATATTTCATTCAGTAGTTTTTCAATTCACTAGTTTGAATTTTGAACCCGGCTGATTTGTGATTTTTAGAACTGGGTCTTGATTTCAAAAAGCTGAGACTTTTAAACAACGACGACTTAAAGGAAATTGTTGGTAACGACAAAATGTCGTACGGAAAGTATATGTGCAATTAAGAGAACGTTTGCCGGAATGGAAAAAATCTCAGGTAACTACAACAACAAAATTTATTTCACTTATAACTAATTCAGTATCTTATACCCACCTAATATTAAAGGGATTTGTAACGCATTCAATAGCTAGTGCTTCCACACTGGATGGGAGTACTAGCTCATATCTGGAAAGCGACGAAACAGGGCAGTCATCATCGTCATCATTTACACAGAGCAACGTGAGTACTTACACAATTTGTAATTTTTAATCGAATAAGATAAACCTAACATTAAATATAAAATAGACACTTCAAGAAATATTGAATTGTAACATTGGGAAAAGCATTCAAGAATATTATGAAGTAAATAAGTCGTTGAATGATTCTAACAGAAATAGATAAGTAAATCTCGTTTTAGAGACTGTGTTTTTGAAAGACTTCACTTTAAAAATAAGTGAAATAGAATACTTATCAACTAAGATAGTAATAGAATTTCCAACAGAAAATAAGGTAAAGATTAAGTTATTCCACTAAGTTATCTAAGATAAATACACCACTTCACATACATGTTAATTCATCTAGTAAATCATTAATTAGATTAAAATATTTTTAAACCTGTGGAAATAAAATAAAATTATTTGAAAAAATATGTATTGCGTTTTCTTTTTTCATGTTTTAGTAGGTATCATAATCGTCGACAGTGGAATACTTTAAGGTAAGCATATTTACATACTTAGAAATAGATGACTTGGCGCTCATTCTTTATCCGTATTTTGAAACGGATAATTTTATTTACACCCAAAAAAAACAACAAAACAACAAAACAGTTTTATTTTATAAATTTTTTTATTGTGACTTGTCAACTATGCTTTTAGAATAACTTTATATCTGTATACCTAAAACTACCTAACTATATAGGTTTATCTACAAATAGATACACACAGGTATCAATTAGATACCTACCCTACAGGTATCTATTTTCGAACTTATTCAACAACCGCTTGATATAGTCAAATGTTACTAAGCGCATAGTTAGAGACAGCTATTGCAATAGCTATGCAACTACTAAATGCATAGTTGAAAAGAGCTATTGTACAATTAATTTAACAACTACTATGTGCACAGTTAGAAACAACTATTGTAATAGTGGTCTAACTATTATGTGCATAGTTAAAAACAACTATTAAAGTAAAGGTTATGTAACTATTATTATAGTTGAAATTGACTATAGAAAATTTCGTTTTGAGAAATAAATCAATTCACTACCATAATAGTCACAATTAACTACTTTTAACTAATGGAAATAGTGGTCACGATTCGGACTATGAAAATAGTCAAAAAATAGTCGTTAATGACTATTTTTTTCTCTGAGTGTATCTTATAGTAGGACGGAGGATAACTTTAAGGCCAGTACCACTTAAGACAGACACACGCAGATAGTCTGGTTGTCGATCGATAAGTGCATAAGAGGAGACACCGAGCAACAAATGGAATAATGATAAATTAACACACGTGACTAAGTGAAGTCGGTGAAAGTCGAGTACATCGAGATAGCATTCATGTGACACACCAGTCTTCGCATAGTATTATCCCGTTTGTCGTCTTCGTCTTCAGTGGTCATTGTGTTAATTCTTATCTGCAAAAGGAGAACGAATCTGGCATGCAAAGTATCAGGGTTCAAATGCTTGCTGGAGGGTGGTACGTGCGCGCACGTAGTGTTTATTAGTATTTATTAAACGAAAAAACAACTAACTAAAGCTTCACATCATCATTATAATATTACGTGAACTGAACATCTAAAGTTTCCGTACACTTTTCTAGTATTTAATAGCGGACCCCCTGCACAATTAGTGAATAAAATGGGCCATAGTAGTGCAAAATCTAATATATAAAATCTCGTGTCACAGTTTTAGTGGTTATACTCCTCCGAAATGGCTCAACCGATTTGGAAGAAATTTTATATGTAAATTCAGTAGGTATGAGAATCGGTTTTAAACTAATTTTTATACCCCTAAGAGTTTACAGGTGGCGTTGTAGGCACATATTTTGTTTTTCATGGGGAAATGCACTTTGAAAAAACAATAAACTGGATAGAAATCGAGTAGTGACACTTCAAATACAAAAAAAATATTTTAAGTTTTCAAAGCAATTGTTGTTGTCAGTTATTTTAATTATTTTCAAAGCAAATTGTTGTTGTCAACAATTTTTAATTTTTTTTTTAAATATAACCTACCTAATAAGTTTGTTTTTGTTTACTATGGGGTTTGTAAGTTTTTGAAATGGAGGAGATACTTTGATTTATTTCATTTTTATTGAATCCATCATTTACGTTTGACATGTATTTTCAGGATCCTTGCATGAGTATTGTGTGAGTAAGTTGAAATTTAGGGGTGATTGAGATCACGTGGACAATGATGACAGGCAACAGGAGTTGTGGAGCGTTTTGAGTTTGCACGTAGGGGTTGTTACGAAAAATGTGCGAGTAACAATCGTGGTATTCTGCTCATTAGTGAATAGGGTTATGGGGAGGGCAACTCAAAGGTGCCATAACACCTTTGGTACCGGTGTAGAGAGAGAAGGGAAAAGGCTTACCAACCAAGTTGATAGGTGTGCGGTTAGTTATCTTCTTGGCTGTTAAAGTTACAAATATTTCGTCGGTCGCTGATGGACTATTTTGTTAAGCATCGTGTCTTTGGTTATACTCGATGTTGGATGTATTCGATTGAATGGCAAAAAAGAGGCTTGCCTCATGCGCACATTTTCAATTGGGTAGTCGAAAGAATGCAATCAGACCAAATTAATGACATCTTATATGTGCCGAGATTCCAGGTCCCAAAACCGATCCAGACCTGCATGTTGTCATAATTACAAACATGATTTATGGACCGTGTGGCGCCTTTAACATACAATCACCGTGCATTGAGACCATCACTGACAACGATGGTGTCTTCTGGAATAGCGGTTACGCTGCTGGAAGGTTGCCGAACCGCTCATTCCGCATTGAAATTGCTAATAAACATTCAAGCGGTTGAAGAACCAATATGTAACATAGCGAAACATTCAGCAATGGCCAAAGTTTTGGTAGCAAGCAAAATTATTATCTGGGTAGAATGCACAATGTCGCATAAGCGTGCGTTAGAAACTCTGAATCGCAATATGAAAGATCTGTATAATGACGCAAGACGTTTCGGGGGTGCATTGATTTTACTCTCAAGCGATTTCCGGCAAACGCTACCAGTAATACCACGATCGACCGCTGCCGATGAGATCAATGCTTGCGTCCTCCAAGATTTCCCGCGTTGTGTGTATTATGGAACGAATGATATAGGGATCAAGTTTATGCCGTGTCCAAACGAGAAGCTTGAGAAGCCCTTTTAAGATATTTATACTCTCCGATCTGTGTTAAAGGTTCGCGAGAGGTAAACCAAGTAGATAATTATCGGCTTAAGTTGTTCAGATGTTGAGCAGGCGTTAGTATGTTTCTGTAGTTGATCCAGACCAAAAGATCGCCTTTCGTTTAGTATCAGACAAACGATGTCAATATTGTACTCTTTTTGGTTAGATGACGAGATTTCTATTTCCCTTTTTCAGCGTCAGTGTTGAATCGTTCATACTGCCTGACAGTAGGATCTTGATGTTTAGATAACTGATCTTTCCAAATTCTGAGCATCGATTTTGACTTGATTAAAATGGTTATACGTTCGGTTTTGTGCGCTTCGGCGGCTCGAGGTTTATAGCCTTGAAATATATTTTGTATACCATTAACAAAACTTTCTAAGCTCATTCTTGACATATATTATCGACTCAAAGTCCCTTCTCGCATTGAACCAGCTATCGCCAGACCAGTGGCGTAGCTATCATAGGGGCAGGTGGTGCAGTGCACCAGGGCCCCGGAGCTCAGGGGCCTTCTAGCCTCAGCTTTGAAAAAAAAATTAAAAATTAAAAAAATTCAAAAAATTAAAAAATTAAAAAAAAATAAAATTTTCTTTTTTTTTTATTCAATCAACATTACCAATGATAAAACTCCTTATTTGATATTTTCAACACATGCGCCAAGCGTCCTCGATAAGCATGTGCTGTTTGTCTGTTATCGTTATTCAGTTATATGGTAGTTTGGATGAGTACGCCCGTAGCATATTGGATCAGCTCACGTGCTTGACGGTCGTGAGATCAATTCGCCAATTCCGCCCATCAACTTTTTAAAGAAGTTTTCATTCGCTCTAGCCTTGCATCAGTTCTTATTTACTATATTTGTGGCGATGTTTTCAACTTTCTGGGGTCTGGGACGTACAACAGTAGTTGATGCTAGGTGTGTCGCTGACTGTTGTAATTCGTAATTCCCTACTACCAGCCTTATTTCATCAAGTATCACCACTAATGCTATGATTTATATTCCGCACATCCATCCACCTGGCACCAAATTCTGGTAAAAGTCATTTTCGCAAAAAAAAATTCCGATGACAAGATATGTATATATATGATACAAGTTGCAGCACAACGCTAACCGTATAATATATGATAGCTCTCAACCTGATCGGCAATAAAAAATAACCAACGTTTTTCTAAACTCAAGTTCAAATTGACAAACGGGCTACTATAGAAACTATAATATCTTCATATGAGTTAATATTGATTTTACCGCATCATTACTGTACTGACGGCTCCAAAACCAGTGAGGGCACAGGGTCTGGTGTATTCTCCAGTGAACTGGACTTACATCTAGCCCTGAGACTTCCGGACACATTCTGGCCGTACTCAAAGCTGCAGAGGAACTTGAGATGAGATCGATATCCAATAAGAATATCGCCATCTACATTGATAGCCAGGCTGCGCTTAAAGCGCTAGAGTCACATACCACTAAATCTGAACTGGTAAGGAATTGCCGCACAATGCTCAAGAACCGTGTCAGATTATGTTGGGTAACTGGGCATTGTAATATTGAAGGTAATGAAAAGGCCGACGCTCTGGCCAAGGAAGGAGCGGAGCTCCCACCTAACACCATGATTGAGGGCATAAGACCACCAATGGCCGTGGCTAGAAGGGCTGTTTTCGAAAAAAACTTCCCATTTAGCAGCCACAAGATGGTCACAGCTAGATGGTCACAGGGTCTCAAAGGCACTGTGGCCCATTTTAAACTGAAAAAAGTCTGAAGAATTAATCAACTTCAGTAGAATCAAACTAAGGTTAACGGCAGGAATACTCTCTGGACATTGCCTTCTAAGGAAGCATGCCATGAGACTAGGACTAGCTAACTCGGACATATGCAGGTATTGTGAGGACCTACAAGTCACGGAAGACATCTTCCACATTCTATGTGAGTGTCAAGCAATCGCTCGGAGTAGAAGGAAGCACCTTGGCAGGTACTTCTTTAATCACTTAGAGGAGGTTGGTTCCTCAAACAATATTGGGACCATTATTAAATTCTGCAGGGAAATTGATTGCTTGGGCGATGGGCCCACTATGGTGCCTGGTCTTTTTGTGATGAACTCACAACCCCACTCAACCTAACCTAACCTACCGCATCATTACCAAACAAGCTGTTTTATGGCTCTTTTTTGTTGAGCTTCCAGTAATCTATACTAAACATTGACAAGCAATATAGGAAAATCTCAGTAAGTACCTACTCCGAATTTCTAAAATTTCGATAGTTAACTATTGAAAATTATGGAAAGAAAAAAGGAACGTAGCGGTGCCGCAAACCGGAAACAACGTAAGAAAGAGAAGAAAGTAAACAAAAATTGCCCAAGCTAGATAGTTTTTTTACGAAACCGCTTTCTGCTACAGTTCCTTTAACAGCCGAAATATCGGTCAAAAGTGACAAGTGTTCATTTATTGATAGCGCCGACGCAGCTGTGTTATTTAATAAAGTGACTCGAGTAGATCAGGATCCAATAACTACCAATACTACCATCAATGCCCCTGCTGAAAATGACTACCTCGACGCTTCCGTGCAACCTACAGTAGATCTTAAATTATTTAAGAAACAGCATTCGACAAGATCGCCTCCGACATTTATCGTTAATTGCAATAGAAAATTAGGCGGCATCAAACTTGGATTTGAGTGAAATTATAGACGAATTCGCAAAAATTAAAGCGCGCAAGAGATTGTGAATCGGACGGGGAATTCTCTTAAAAATCGTTTTTTATCTTAATTAATAAATATTCTATATTGTCATTTGCGTCGTTGTTTATTTACTCCCCTTTTCTTCCATTGAACACGTGAAGATTTTGATAGAGACGTCGCGTCGTATGGATTTAGCCTACTAGGGATGATTCAACTCACTGTTTCCTATTCTTATTCCCTATCAATAATTTTGAAGGCCAATATAAGTTCAAACTACGCGGAAAGAGGGGAGGAGGGCCCGATTCTTTCCTTATGCACCAGGGCCCTTGTCCCCCTAGCTACGCCACTGCGCCAGACGTACCTTGATACCTTTGAATGTTCGGACCCCTAAAACAGCGGAAACATGCCAACTAATGGGGATAATTAACGCTAAAACACATGCTCCAAATTGTTTGAAATGTGGTATTAATCTTATTAGGGAAAGCCTATACAATGCAGAGAACTTTATTCTTGGTTGCTTCGTTGGAAATGCCTTTAATCAGGCTACAGCATCTGTAAAAGTTTCTCCCTTAGCTCCTGGTTTGGCATTACTGCTCATAAATTGACGTTCTTAAAAAAGCCATCGCAATCTAGCCAATTTTTGACTGCTGTTTGTTGTTTCGACTTTCCTTGGTACTCAAGCCGATGCACATTGCACATAGGTAATTCACATAGATCAGTAGCCTTATGCAGGAATAACCCTATGAAAACTAATAATGATTGTCAGATGGGATCATCTATTAACCAATGTCAGTGTCAAAAACCAGGGAGCTCTCCATTAGTAATTTATTCAATTGGTTAAAATGTCACCTAACACGATTCGGTAAGTGCAATCACGTTGCCACTAGCCTTTCTAGTTCTATTAAAGCACAGGTTTTTGCGATTTGGACAACTTAACATCCAAAACCGATTTAATGTAAGCTGAGATCAATAGGTCTAGGTGCTAGTTTCTGAGCTTCATCATTCAGTTGCTTCGTTCAGAGAGATCTGATGGAAGTTAACTTTGCCGGTAGTCCTAAGGCTTTCACATTTAGGTAAACCAATAGAAGGAAAACAAATAAATATGTTTGAAACATCTAACCCCCATCAACTAACCAATTGAAAATTTGTATAGGAAAGCTATTTGGCAGTTCATACTCATACATAGAGCAAGGATTTTTGTTACCCATCCGCAGTTAAAAGTTGATTCCTCACCAACTCTTTCGGTCTCTGTGCATACTTGTGCGGTTACCAACGTTAAGTAATTTTCTTTGGAGCACATTTTTAGGCTTAGCACTTCGGCTGCAGTTTAATTTGAATCCAAATTTCATTGCGATTAATGATGTTTCCTCACTCAAACCGCATTTGCCACCGCATGGTGAAAATGTATCTTCCTTGGACAGGCTCAATCCCATCCAGTATAACCAGTTAAAGCAAATTTGTGCTTCTTATTGCGAGGAATAATACACTTTTCACTCCCCGGAGTCTGGCTGCGTGCTAAATCCCTCGCCTATACCCTCCACCTTTTCTTGTGGTGTGGATATATGCACGGAAAGTATTTCTACTGGTTTAAGATGCATTTTCCTATTGCTGTTGTTGAAATTTCTATATGATGATCTGTTTTCCTGCCTACGACTGACGTGTTGATAACAAGTCGCTCGCGGTCTAGACCTTTTACAGCAAGCAGAAACACATAAACCTGATATTCGCACACATACCTTGAGACTGAAAGTGAAATGCACGGTGGTTAAGTTCGCGTGATTGGTACACTGATTTCATGGTCGATTACTTTCAAGCGGAAATCAAGGTATCACGTTACAAAACTACCCGATGTCGGCAAATAGTAACCAGGTGAGGAAAAATATGTAGACATGTGATTTCTTTGCACCGTTTTACACTCTCAAGCGTCGGGCAGAGTTTTTATAAAATTCATCCTTGAATTATCCAATTTCTGATTATGTTTTCTTAAATTCCCATAAGAGGGTATTATGTAGGTACTTGATCTTGGGGAAATGCAAAATTGAATAGATTTCAACAGGTCTTAAATGGGGTTTTGCATTAAACAGAGTGTAACCACTTTAGTCATTAAGCGAACTTTGCAGCGCATGCAAAGGGAAATCACTTTGCTCAAGAGGTAATGACATAACACCAGATTTCACGCGAAATCACTCACATTAATTGACACTTAGTAGTGAGGTGAAACGGGAAACTCGCAAATGATGCTTAAGTTTAGTGAATATCTTCAGATTTTGGTTATTAACTAGTCCAAAAAAAAGCACAAGGTCATAAACCACTATGAAGGCCAAGGATAAATTGAACGTCGTCAGTAACACAATTTGTCAAATTTATCTTAGATTTATGTCAAGTCCTTATTGGCAACTTTAGTAAAGTAAAATTAATTAAGAAAATAGGGTAAGCATGCCAAGTGGTCTGCCTCCTCTTTCAGTATGGTGTAACAAATGGATTAATTGACCAAAAAGGAAGGTCATTTGGTTATTTGTGTCTCGTAGTCTATTCAAGGTAGATTTTTTTTTGTTTTGTAATTTAAATTTCGTCATTCAAATTCATAATTGAAACAAGCCCAATTTTAGCTACGGACAATAGAAGTTGGCCAAACGTTTGAGTGGGTACTCCTTTCTTATTAATAAAATTAACATTTTTATGTTTGGTACATTATAACCAAACTTTAAAACTTAATTTCTGGGGATTTTTGTTTAAAACTACAACTTACAACAACACCCATCGAATCATTGATTAATCACTTATGAGTTATACCTAAAGTTTTGCTCATTCAGAGAGGTATTGATAAGTACAAAATACTTGGCCTAGTATTGAGTGTTTCATTAATAAAAATTAATTAAAAAAAAAGAAGCAATTGGTCTTAGCAAATTTAGTTTATTTTGTTTCTTGAAGTTGATTTTTTATTCTTCTAAAGCAAGCAACATACATATATCGAATACCTCACCACTTTTAAAAATATATTAATTTTTTTTGAGTTTCCGTATATTTGGACCCTTTTAAAAATATCTATCCGGGGCACAAGATGGATGGATTTATTTTTCTATCTTGAGAATCTTAAAAAACAATAGCTATTAAGAGGAAGATAAGCCGGAATGTTATTGCCTCATGTGCTTGGAAGCATTCTCTGAAAGTATACCGGGCGAGGAGTAGGTAGAGTGCCATACTTGCCGAAACTGGGCTCATAAAAAGTGCTCACCTAGACTAGGGGTCGTTTTTATTTGCATTAACTGCAGTAGCGACTACGATTCCTTAATTATCATTTATTATTTCGATTTGTTTTTTTGTTTGCTTTGAAATTAAAAATTTAATTATTTAGCTTTTTACTTTAAATAAAATTCTGTTATAAATTCAGCCTTTTTGTTCCTTATGGAGCTCTTTTTTGCACTTTTCAGCCCTTGGACTTGGCGCATTTGAAACAATATTATTCTTCTGCGATTACATACATATTTTCAATTTTCCAAAAATTTATAAACATCCCAAATGTCCATTCTTTTTATTGATCCTAGCCTCATAGCTGTATTATGAATAGATTGATATTTATGAGACAAGTGAAAAGTGGCCCAACAAGCATCAATTCAGCCGAATAAAAAAAAACATTAAACATGAAATCAATTCCATAATTTGCATAAATGATGATTTATTTATTACTTTTTTGTTTATGATCAATACTTGGCTCCCAATCTTCCAAATCTAAGCGTGTGATAAAATTTGATGCAGAAAGCATATTGGTTCGCAGGAACTGATGATGTGACGATGATGCCACTTCTTCGGAATCACTGTGTTAATGTTAATCACATTCATTAAGCGGTTCAGGTTCTTTTAATCCAAAGTCTTCTGTATCATTCTCCGACCGTTCTGATCCCGATTCTGATATTGGAAGTACCACACTGTTTTTTGAAGGATTGCGCCAAATTAGATTTTGTTGTACTATATGCAATTTATTTTGCTATCTTGAGTATCTTAAAAAAACAATAGCTATATTAATTACTTTAACTTACTTATCCATATCACAAACATCACATAATACTAATTATATGCGAGATGCAACTTCTTGCGGTTTGTAGCGTTGGTAAATATTATTTGTAGAGTTCGTCTCTTTATTCTAGCAAAATGTCAAACATATTATTCGTGTTCCACATATTGATCATACCCATTTTTATAATAATAGCTACAGTACAAATTTTGTCGATACTACATTAATGTTTTGAAGGAAATTGTCTTCTCTTTACGTAGGTAAGGCTTCTGAAAAAGCAATTAGCTTTTTTTCAAAGTTCTACCTTTTTTTTTGTCTCAAATTGTGAAAAGGGGCAAAATCATACAATTTCAAAAAAGTGGTCTCATCGTTTCAAGGTGATGAAAAAAGTGCCAAATTGCAACTTAAGTCGCACAACGGTAACGCTGGTTGTGGCTTACAAAGTTCTCTGACTTCTGCCCTATTTCTTCTCAGACTTCTAGTCGCAGTTACCGTACCCATTTGGTAAATCAGTTATACTCGTAAGTACTTAATTTAGTAGGATCTTTAGTAAACCTACACAATTTTGAAATAAATCTTCTTTGGTTATTACACCTACCTAACGGTTCCGCTTTGCAGCTCAGTATTCGAATAATCAAAATCTAGCTGACCACAATATATCACTTGCCGCCACTCTTGACATCTATGAGACCACTTGAAAAGAAAAGCAAATCACTTGTCATCTCTCGGGTGCCTTTCATTGTAATGTGCAATGTGATGTAATCTCGATCCGATCGGAATCATGCAGTGCTACATAATAAGATGCTATACGAACGTAGTACTATATTTATTATGCTAACGACTTAAAGAGAACTTGAACCGACACGCGGTGCACAAAAGGAAAGCTGGTTGGATGCATATTAATTCATAGCACGACTGCAACACTAACCAGGCCACACCGCCTCGGCTTTGCATATGCGGTGTGGCGCTGTGGAGCTCATGGGGCAGTGCCTCATTTATCGATGGTATTCAGGTCACTCCGTCGCACTTTTTAGATCGATCTTCTGACTTCATGTACAACAGTGGCAGTTGCAGCTAGCAGAGCTCTATATTTTTTTTGTGGGTGATGAAATTC
Source organism: Cheilosia vernalis (assembly GCA_949126925.1). Lineage (NCBI taxonomy): Eukaryota > Metazoa > Arthropoda > Insecta > Diptera > Syrphidae > Cheilosia > Cheilosia vernalis. The sequence goes on along the minus strand of OX421358.1, from coordinate 80,552,119 downwards.
CGTCAGTATGGGTATCGTTTGTTATGCTTAGTTTTCGTGAATGGATTGAACCCCATTGTTGCATTTGAGTTGCATGTAATCACTTTCCTACGTAGAGATTTTATATACGAAGCATAACTTGATGATCATAAAGGTGCGAAGATTTCCATTAAAAATCCATTTGATACGCGTTGCGACTTCTGATGGATGTGTGTATAACAGTTGCGAATCTATTTTTGTATTGTTAATTTATGGTATTCATCATTACTCGGCGACAGGTTGGCTGTAAAAATGAATGGGTTTTTACATGCAATGCTACTGAGCAGGTAAGGTATACTTTGCAGTTCTTGTCTGAAAAAAATCATAAGACATACAGTGAGTTCGCGAGTCGCAACCACAATCACAGGTTAAATTCACAGTGATTTCAAAATCACAGTCGCAGTTTGACCTGTGATTGCGAAATCACGACTTAGCTCATCTCTAGTTGTTCATCATCATCATCACTTCCATCTGAATCGAAAAAGCACATTTTATTTATTATATTTATATATAGTCTGCACTTGACGCACGCGAATATATACTGACTTATAAGTTAAAACAAAATGTTTACAGTGATTCTACGACACTAGACTAATTTAGTTAATATTTTCTAAAGATTAACGATTCAAATTCTAATCTTTCTATGTGGGATTCATTATTTGAGTAATCCCTGAAAATAAAATACCAGGTAATATTGATAAAATTCTAATCTAAAATTTCAACAAAATTAGTTTTGTTGAATTGAAAACAATTTCATTTATCAATACAACTTAAGTTTTATCAATTTGAAAAACATGCTCTCAAACGGATAATACATTCACATCTGTCAAATTAACATGGCACAACTTTCAGTTTAATAAATTGATATTGCATTATTCAACAGTCAATTATTGTTGAATTCACAAAGTTATGGTTATATCCATAAAAACAGAACCAAACATCTTTCGTAAATGTTTGTGAAGCTGACGAAATTTATGCAAAATGTCGAACAAAATATACAGATTATCAATATTACAAAGATTTTGTTGAAGTGAAAAAAATGTTTGTAAATATGACATAATTTTGTAGAATTGATAACACACGTGTTGAATCAATAAAAATACATTTTAAATATTGTACTCCTTTAAATGCGTCATTTGTATTTTGAATTTGACAAAACAGCAATGGTACTGCAATGAACGACAAATCATAAGCGGAGAGAAAATTATGACTTCTAAACTTATATACGGTTGCTACAAGTACTTAAGTCTTGGGATATAGCAGCACAAGTGTGAAAGTGTCATCGTAGTTTCACATTTTTAATCATTAATACGAGTGCAATTGGTGTTGTTTAAAGTTACTTGAAACATTCATCTTGATCCAAAACCAAAAATGAATCAGGAATGAAGCACCATGTCGAGCAACACTATTTCGCACAGACAGTCTCAAGCAAGCATTCAAAACATGAAATTAACAGTCATCCGCTGTACAGTCCTCTCCATATGTTTATTATTTTTCCCGCAGATCAAGCATAAAATAAAAATTGGATATAAATATTTATTTTTACTTTTCTATCTCAAAACTGAAGTAGCAACATGGGTACTGAATAGAGCAAGAACTCTGTTAAACAATAGCAATTGCCTGTGACTTTCAATTTAAAGGTGTTTAACTTTGCCTAACACCTTTTTGTATATTATAAAATAACCAGGGAACGAATTTTTGTTGACCTAAAAAAATTATTTTATTATTATCAAAACACGCATCAGAGTACTCTATTGGCGAGATTAGTAATTGGTGCAAAATTCAGTAGTGTTTTCGCAACTTTATTTTTTAAATTTATTTATAGTTAAAGACAGAAAAAGGCAATATGGGTAAAAAAAAAAGACAAAAAAAGGTCAACAAAGTCTATTCCTTGATTATAACATATCAATTTTAAAAATGCTATTGTTTTAAGTGGAAAAACTAAAGTTGTATAGTTGGACTTCAACAAAGTGGTAGCATCCAATGCGATTCTTCACATTGCGATGAGCTAACGTTTTACAGATTAACGTGGAAATAATGAAGGTATCGGAATAGTAAGTAGATGTAATGCATTCTGGTTGTTCTTAATTTAGAAATTATTTTTTTTTTCGTTTGGTCGTTTCGATTTTCAGGAAAATGCATAAAAATTGTAGTTGAATTTTAAAATTTTGAGATATAAGTATGTAGGTAAGTAAATGGAGTCCGCCGCCTCCATTTCAAACGAAGCCCGGAGTGGATTAATGAATCAAAAAGTTTGTTTTATGTATGCATCATGATGCATAAAATAAAAAAAAAGTAGTTGGCGCAACAGGTCCGATTCCAAACGGCTAATTGAGAAGCTCTTTCATGTCGGATGTTTGTCAGACGTTCGCGAGAGGTGTCGCAGTGGAAAAAAAAAACAAAGTGGGTGCCTTTCCTTAGTAGTCAAGCACACTAACCACTTAGCCACTGCGCATACATGATGTACACTATACTCATTAATATAAAAAGCATACATTTTATAGTAGTAGCTAACAATGTTAGCCTTCTATGCCTGCAATGGAATACCTATATGACTTGTCCTACAATAGTAGATAATTTTACTGGCAATGTAGTATGTTTTAAGAGTCTTAAAAGTCTTAAAAAAATATATATGTGTGAAGAATCACCTGTACTTGCGCTGGGGCAATGAGAACCAAGCGTACAGCGGGCTTTGGGCTATGCTTAATCTTAAGACCCTAGAGCCTAGGCCTCTGGCGGGTCATGCGCAGATCCTAATTAGTGCTGCACTTACACGATCACACATTCCTAACACTGAAAACTAAAAAGATGTTAAATACCAAAAAGCCGTGTGACTGAAAGGGGCAGCATTACCTAAAACGCAAAAAAAACGAGACACGTATTTAAGTCGGCCATCTTGTTTACGTTATTAGAAAACCTCGGCATGTTGATATTCTTATAGCGATGGCTTATGAAATTCCGCGTTCCTATAAAACATTATGGCTTCCGAAAATGTTTTCAGTTCTCATTTCACATGTTTCAAATCAGAAACAGAAATGTTTTCAAGCAATTTCAGAAATGTTGGTGTCCGGAACTTTTGTTTATTTCCGTTTTACGTATCTATAATTATGGGTAGAACACTCATGACACCTTAGGCGTCTGATTTGTGATCTCATTCTTACGCCTTAAATAGCATTAACTGCGAATAAACGGATCTCTATGTCCCGTCTCGTGCTAAAATGCGCATGCGTGATGGTGTAAATGCAGTTTAAATACTCAGACAACATTTTACTCACAAACTGTACACAACTTTCCATCAAGACTACGGAATATCACTTGCCACTTGTCTTCCCAGTGTACCTATAGGGAGGAATGGCAAGGAGAACAATAATTATATCCATTAGGTCAACTGGACATATCTACACAGCTGGATCCTAAGTGAATGTCGCAGTTGATGCGGGATTCTGCTTCAAAATACTTGGACTTTCATTTTCAATTTAGCTTTCTGACTATACAGTAGCGTATTCGAAGGTGAGGTACTGGCGGTGACGTCAGATTGCAACATTGGCAATATATCATCTAGGTATAACTTTTTTCATTGAAAGCCACGCCGAAATAAAAAGGCACAAGGACGTGTCCGGAAATGAAAAAAAATGTGATGATCTGGTAAAGAAAGGTTCTTCACTTAAAATAAACCACGCCAATTACACAATTTAAGAATTTAAGAACAAAATTCTGGTAGTGAAAAATTAATAATGGATTCTTTGTCCACTGTGATATATTCTTAATTTATTGTATATGTTGTAGTCAAAGGCCGAAACTCAGGCCGTCCTATGTTTGACTAAGAATACTTCAGTCAAAGGTCGTAATTGGAGGGTTTTATTTCGGCCTTTGACTGATGTATTTTTCGACCCTAGGAGCGACGAACTTCGATGTTTGATTATAACATAATATGTAAATATAAAACTTAGTTTTTTTTTGTTTTTGTAATTCTTTTTTGTGTTGTTATTGAAATAAACACACCAATAAGTCCCGGAATTTCAACATAATGTCCAGATATGTTCTGATTATGAACTGGCAACCCTACTTGTGGAAGAGAACATGCTTCAGAAATAGAATTTTAGGTAGAAACTTTTTGCAAGACTTGGAAGATCTCTCCGGGAAGTATATAAAAAACTTGCAAAGAGTCTGAACAGCCTTAGTACGGCTTGCCAATCCATTGGGTTTCGTAGGTGTCCATTATGTGTCCATACATATAAGCTGACTCCATAATGGGTTAATCCAATAATTGTCAGTTTTGAAATTTATAATAATAATCGTTATATGATGCTGCTTGATTTTGTTACCGATGCCTAACAGCATAATGAAATTTAGAATATAATTCATATGTAGATACTCACAGTGATCCTCTGAATAGGTTCACATTATAGTCATAAACTGATGATCGTCCAGGTCCAGATAGCATAAGCGCGCAATCTTGTCCAAATTCTGTGTTTATGTGTTGTCCGAAGGGATGAAACTGTCCCTTAACCCAATTCACATTAAATAAAGCAATAGCCCAAACAAATATTCTGAAATTAAAGAAAAAAACCTACATATCAGTAAAATAATTAAGTTAAATTTACAAACAATATGTACCTATATATACGCAACTATTCACATTCACAGTGCGCATTGCACAAAAATTGATTTTAAGAAACATCTACAAACGTCAAATTAAATGAGATTAATAGTATGTCCAAGACAACTTCATGTCGAAAGGCTATTAAGTGAAAGCAAAAGCTTGCTGGATAGCTTCCACAAACAACAAGTAAAATCAATCAATCAATTAAACAAATTTTGCTGAGTGATTAATGACTTGACATCTGAAATGCTACCCGACGTTCACTTGTTTTTTGTTTATTTATTTTTTTATGTGGGTTGTGACTTGCGGTTTTGCCTGAGCATCGAATTAAAGACAATACAACTCATACGGGGTTATGAATTAATTAATGCATAATGTTATAGGCAAGGTGATGAGACGGTATAATTGTTTCTTTGCATGTAGGCTTGAGCTATTCAATTAAAATCCAAGTGTTAGAATAATTGTGAGTTACGGTCATTGGGTGTGAAGATCTTGAATAGTTGTCAGTCAATTTAACTCTTGTTAAGACCTTAGCATTTGGTTGAGATGGAGACTTACATGGCAAAGTGAAATTTCTATTTCAACTATGATTGCGCATTGCAATGGTGGATAAATCAATAATTCAATACAACCAACATACAGAAAAAGAAAGTGTATGAAGTGTATGTTAAATTACTCTTCTATAAAATTGTGGGAATTAGTCCGTGGGTTCGTTTCTATTTGAAAAATATATTGAAACGTTAAGCTTCCAATATTCGATTCACATCAAATTGTCTGGTCACTTTCGTTGAGAAAAAATGTGGCCTGCCGCGCTCCGACACAAATCTTAAGTACTGTCAATTGGTTAATCATTCCGCAATACATATTCGTATATAAAAATCGCTTACAGTTGCTTTGTAAATGATTTATATAATTTGTTCAGAAATATGAGAGGATAAAAAATTGTTGCACCTTGCAATGAATACGAAATTAGTGATGTAACATGCAAGAACCTGTTTTATAGTTTTGCTTAAATTATTGTCTTGCGTGCGACAGCATTTCTGAATTCGTCTTCGTATTGAAACCACAAAAAATGTAAAACTAATTTGCATCTTCTTTTAATTTAAGTCAACAACGTTTCCCGACTATTCTTTAAGAGGAAACGAAAGAAAAAGAAATGCTGTCAACAGATTTGACTCAAAATTTGACTAGATTTTGGGGCTAGTTGGTGATGAATTTTCAAAAACAAAAATGGCTTCATACCATAAATACCTAATATAGGAATATTGCGATATAAAGTGCACGTTTGGCTATAAAACATATTTATTTATTGCAATAAAAATACAGCTATTTTCTTAGACATTATGTACAAATTATTACAAAAATAATATACAAAAGGACAACAAAAAACAATTTGATTGGAAGAAAAAAAAAATAGAGCAAACCATTATGACCAAATGCCATCCCGCAGTTTATATTTGTGGTGGCAATCAATGTGCTTAAAACTATTAAATTGATATTATTATTATAGTCTATCATTAGACCATTAATAGAGAAGGAGTGTCGGTAAATTGTACGCGGGTGTGATATACTGAGGAATCTATTACTACGTAAGTGGGGAGTCAATCTCACAAATAAGAATTTCTATGCACGAAAATATATCTTGCTACTGCTCTCCGATTCTCAAGAGATTTAATGCTAATCAATTGTAGTCTAGATTGATAGATTCAAGTCTTTTAATAAGTACGTTATAAAAGAAACTCCAAACAATAGATGCATATTCAAATATGGATCTAACAAATGAAAGATAAAGAATTTTAATAACATAAGGATCAGAGAAATAATTTGCATAGCGCCAATAACCCCCAAGCTTTATTTGACCTGTTCGAAATGTGCTCAATGTGGTTGCTTAAGGTTAGTTTTGCATCTAAAACCACCCCCAGATCTCTTATAAAACAAAAACGCGGAATACAAATATTACTAAAAGAGTAATTATAAATAATAGGGGACCTGCAACGTGAATATGTAATAACAGAGCAAGTAGTCATAGACAGTTTTTTGAACACCATAGATATAACTCTTGAAGCCAAATATTTAAATGTTGGAAACAATTATTTTGTTTAAATCCTACACTCAGGTTGTTAACCACATCATTTACAAACAAATGAATAAAAGGGGGCCTATGTGGCTTCCTCGAGGAACACTGGAGGTAAGACAAATGTTTTGGGAAAAGAAATGACGAAATTTTACAAATTGATATCTTTCGCAAAGAAATGATGAGATCCATTTTGGGGCAATGAGTGGAAATTGTAATCTATTTAGCTTAAATAGCAGTATTTTGTGGTCCACGCGGTCAAAGGCTTTGTTGAAATCCGTGTATATTGCATCAACTTGGTTTCCTTTACTAATTTCAGAAACTACTAAATTTATAAAAAGCAGAAGAGTAGAACCTAACCGTAGACAGTCTATTCACAAAAAAAATTTTGATTATTACCAATCAGAAATTTGCAGAAGAAATTTAATTTGTCAGTAACTAACATATCCCACAATTTGGGGACAGTGGACTGTTTACATATGCCTCTATAGTTTTCTATTTTGCTTCTTCTTCCTGATTTGAAATTATGGACAATTAGAGAGATCTTCCACAGGGATGGGACAGTACTAGTGGATGGCAGGCCATCTGGGCCATGAGTAAAAAATAGCAGTTAAAATAAATAAATAATAAATAAAACATAGTAATTTGGAATAATGAAACAAACATTATGTAGGTACCTATATAACAACCACAAAGAGAAGAGGGTGACATTTTAAGCTTTCTACGAATTTTTCAAACAGATTTTGTAGACACTGGTAAAACAAAAGTCTCTTAAGCAATTCCAGTGAAAAATCATTATATTAATACGCGAACATCCGAGCTTTCCGTACGCTTTTTGGTATTTAATATGAAATGAGGAGAATGAAACTTATGTTATTTGAAAGGTGCTGTGCCATAGATGTGCACAAACACAAAATCGTGGGTATATGTCGCCATTAAGACTGGTAAAATTAAGTTATGACTTCCCCCATACAAAACAGGTAAAATAAAATAATAATAATTTGTCGCCGTTATGTTACCATAGTATAACGTATTTAATAATATTAGATTATAACCTGTTGGAGAGAATCATTTACCCATAAAGGTATGCAATTTACCTGCCCCTCAAATTAAGCAATAATTGGAAGAAATTTATTTAGGCGAATTATTTATTATTTGTCGCCACCATATTATTACCATAGTAACGTATCTATTTAAATATAAATCATCTTATATTAGAGTCTGTTTCCGATGGAGCACAAGCGATACTAGTATACTACATTAAACTTCCTCAATGAATTTTGATCGAAAATGTTTTTGATCGTTTTCAGCACAATTTCTTCTTCGTAAATATCAGTAATGCCATTCTTAGCAAATGTACAGTCTTGTCCTTTTTTTTGAATTCGCTTGAGCGATCATATGGGAACGGGAAAAAGCAGTATTTAATACAGGACGAAAATAACAAATGGATCGGAATTGTGTGCCCACAAACTCCAAATACTAGTTTTGAACACCTTTACCCCATATGTAAAACCTATAGATAGTAGGACCAGAGTAACAATAATGTCTCCAATGTCCGAATTGATTAGAATATGGAGTTCGTAAACAATATCTTTCTCTTACTACGCAAAGGTAGGTAGGTACTGTATAGGTATAGGTATACGTAGAAAATTATAAAACAGAAAAAATAAGTCTGAATAATAGAATGACCTTAGCAATCATTCGTAAATGTGAAAACTGTATATATTTTTTTCTATTTTCCATACCAAGTCATACTTTTGTCAAAGTTATTCGAAAACATAAGTTCTATGAAACGAATGGCCGGTCTGTTCACAGCCGGTTAAATCCATGGTTAGGTTACCATAGAATTAGGTTAACCAATGACTATAAATCAGTTAAAAAATCTTGAACAAACGAAATCACAGTGGTTAGTGGTTAAATCTAATTAACCGCCCAAAATTGGCTGGTTATCGATTTTTCTGGTTAACTAACCAAACCACTGATTCGCTCGTTAATATTTACCTGAACAAAAATATTAGCTGGAATAACCAATGATTAGAGATAACCAAGATTGAACAAACCGGACCTAAGAGTTCAAAGGATTTTGGTATACACATTTTCAAAAGATCCATTTGATTTTTTTTAACAAATGCTTTCGCTATCCTAATCTTGTTCCTACCTTGTTTTACATCCTCGAGCATATTCAAGGACTCTATTTAGAACTTATTGCCATTCCTATTTCTTGGAAGCTAAGTTTTTAATTTTTTCCATTTGTTATGATAGGAACATTGAAGAGTTTCTAGGACTTTCTAAACTAAACTACATTTAAAGTCATCAGAACAATTTCAGACTTTTCTATTTTCTAATTTTTTTGAATTTGAATTAAGAAGACTTTTCGAAGAGTTATGAATGCAGTTCCAAAAACTCATGGTAACTTATAGAGAAAAATTTTGTCAATTCCACAGTTCAAAAACATTTTTTTACATTCCGAAAAAAGTCCTGATTACAATTCCAGATCTTTGGGGCGGGGCACTTACTTTGTACTGTGGTGGCGGCGTTAAAAGCTCTATATATATGTTAGAGTGATAACAAGTTCTTAAAAATAAAAAATAAAAAAAACAAAGGATACCGTATTAAACGTATGTGCGTTCTCTTTCTCTTTTGATTTTCCTTATGCTATGTAGGGTATGATATAATCAAGGAAAGTTGACTATTTGTTAGTATGATCAGGTAAGCTGACAAAAGAGAAGAAGATAATGTTGTCTCTTTCTAAAGAGCGGAATCTGCGCTTTTGCGAGTCTTTTTCTAGTATTGACTAGGACCAAAAGCAGTTACGCAGAATCCGCAGAGCTAGATAGTCGTGAATAATATTTAATATTTCATCGCGAATAATAATTAATATTTCATCAGAAGTGGGATAGACCCTACCGTAAAGGAAATTTAGTAAAAACAATAATAAATAAACATATTAAACATATTATATGTTTTCAAGCAAATGTGCTTATGGTTATATGCCTTGGCATATGTGAAATTTTTATAATTAAAGTTTTAGTGAAATTGTGCATATAAACTTGTTTTTAAAAAAAAAAAATATATCGGTTGTTGGTCGCTGTATTGGTGTGCCCAAGTTGGAGCCTGTCCAGCGTGTAAGAGACTATCCTAATAGCGTTCGTGTGAGTGAGATACAGCTTTCGGTTCTGTATACAGACAGTGTTCATGAAACTGTACCCATCAATTTGTTTGAACAAAATAATATTAGTGTTGATCGTTGTGTTAGTGTGTCTAAGTCGGAGCCTGCCTAGCGTGTAAGAGACTACACTACTACAGTTACAGTATTCGTGTGCCTGTGGTCTGGCTACCGGGTAACTTTGATTACTGACCGTTGGATTCAAACGGTGAGTGATTTTATTTTAATTAATTTTAATGGCTGAGGGATCGAGTATCGTTGGCACGGAAAGGGAGTCAGAAGCAGGCGAGAGGATGTCTGAAACAAATGCAGGAGCAGGACCTAGTGCTCCGTCCACTGGAAGTAATTATCCACTCATTACGCTTGATGCGCTTAACTCCATTATTAACGCCGCAGTGACAAAAACAGAACGTCATTCCACCGAATTTGCTGGATTCCCAGCCTACGATCCCGACCATTCAAGGGTAAACATAATACAGTGGTGTAAGGACGTGGACACTCGAATTGATAGGGATAAATTGAAGGATTTTGATGTCCTCCCTCGGGTGCAGATGGCCCTTATCGGTAGAGCTAAGTCCTGGTATGAAAAGTATGGATACCAGCACTACGCCTGGAGTGATTTGCGTGCTTCAATTATTCATACTTTTTCAAGTGGATCAGATATTGTAAGACAGTTGAGACAGGTATCAAATATTGAAAGCAGCAACTTCGACACATATACGGACTTTGTTATGGAGAAGGTATCTCAGATTAGCCGCTTGCCTTTTGAGATACCTGAAGACAAAGTTATTCGAATAGTCATAGGGTGCATCGCAAACGTGGGCCTTCGAAATTCACTAACTTTTGTTATGCCACCCACTGTGCAAACTCTTATTGATCATCTGTCGTCTATAGTTGAATCTCCTCTGCACAAACGTGGATTTAACAATACTAGCTCCAATAACAGAAATGACATGACTGTTAAAGATCCTTCGATTTCCAAGCGTGCTGATGGAGCAATGTTTGCCCCCAAACGCCCACGCTTAGCTGCAAACAAGAAGTGTTTTGGTTGCGGTAAAATAGGGCATATCAAAGCAAATTGTTCACAGTCACCCACATCACAGACAACACAGAATATTAGTAATTCAGCGGAACAAAAAACAATTTCAAACATTTGTGATTTCTGTGGCAAAGCGGGACACGAAGAGAATACCTGTTGGGCCAAACAACGGGCAGATAGGAAAAGAGTTAGCCTGTGCAGTAATACTGTGAAGTCCAGTGGTGATACCATTGTTGTTGTTGATGGTATTGTTTGTCGTTGCCTTCTTGATACCGGCTCAGATTGCTCCCTAATCAGAGCTGATACGGCTAAAAAACTGTGTGCAAGAACATCGACTCACTTTTTAACCGTTCAAGGTATTGCCTTGAGTTCCATTCTATTGACAAAGCAGACTGATCTATTAGTAGAATTTGAGGATTTAATAATTGAGGTTAACTTTCACATTATTGACTCAAATTACCTGAGCTGTGACATGTTAATAGGTCGTGACGTATTCAAAGACCCTGCCTTGGAAATAAAAGTTGATAGCACAGGATCCACAATCCGACGAAAACCAATAAGCCAATCCTTTGTCAATGTTGTTGAAACAACAAGAGTCCTAAACACGCCGGATGAATATAAAGAACAGGTTCATCATGTCGTCGATAAATATAGAGATTTTGTTGTTCAGGGGTATCCATCGGCAGTCGTATCGTCTGGAGAACTTAATATAATACTGCAATCAAATTCCACCATTAATTATAGGCCTTACCGATTATCATTCTCGGAGCGCCAGGTTGTAAACGAAATCATAACTGATTTAAAAGCACACAACATTATACAGGATAGTCATTCACCTTTTGCTAGTCCGATTGTACTGGTAAGAAAGAAGAACGGCCAAAATCGTTTGTGTGTAGATTACAGGGCCCTTAATCGTATTACGGTAAAGGATCGTTTTCCATTGCCTAGAATCGAAGACCAGCTTGATAGATTATCTGGATATCGGTACTACACATCACTGGATATGGCTTCTGGTTTTTACCAGATTCCGGTAGCCGATAATGCAATAGAAAAAACAGCTTTCGTAACGCCGGACGGGCATTATGAGTATTTACGGATGCCCTTCGGCCTAGCAAACGCCCCCGCAGTGTTTCAAAGAGCTATTAACAAAGCGCTTGGCGATCTCAAGGATAACATTGCTCTTGTCTATCTAGACGATGTACTAATTCCATCAAAAACGATTTGTGAGGGTTTGGAAAGACTAGATACCGTCCTGAAAGCACTGACTGATTGTGGATTCTCTCTGAATGTCGACAAGTGTCATTTCCTTCAGACAAAAATAGAGTACCTGGGGCGTGAGATTAGTTTCGAAGGAATAAGGCCGGGAACATCCAAAGTAGATGCACTTGTTCGGGCACCTGTTCCGTCAAACATAAGAGAGATCCGTCAATTTATGGGGTTGGCGAACTACTTTCGTAGATTTATCCCCGGGTTCGCAGCCAAAACAAATTGCATCACATCACTTACGAAACAAGGAGTAAAATTTCTATGGACTCAGGAGTGTGAGGAAGCCAGGCACTATATTATCAGTCAACTCACTAAAAAGCCAGTTTTAGTTATTTTTGATCCAACACGGAAAACGGAGCTTCATACCGATGCGAGTTCGATTGGTTTTGGTGCAATATTGATGCAAGCAATAGACGGACAGCGTCAAGCTACAAAACCCTATGAAACCAGGTATCATAGCTACGAACTAGAGACGTTAGCAGTCGTCAACTCCGTCAAACATTTTCGTACCTATTTGCTTGGTATCAAATTCGTTATAGTTACGGACTGTAACGCTTTGAGGTCGACAAAGAAAAAAAAGGATATTTTACCTAGAGTAGCCAGATGGTGGATTTATCTCCAGGACTTTGAGTTCGAAATCCAGTACCGCAAGGGGAAGGTTATGCAACATGCTGACTATTTCAGTCGAAACCCACCAGTACGAACTTGCCATCAATTGAACAGTCTGTCTGAAAACTGGCTTAACATCGAACAAAATATGAATCAAGAGGTTCTGGAAATTATTGATCAAATTCATGCTGGCGACACAGATGCAAATATTCGCTATTCACTTAAACATGGTCTGCTTTATCGGAATACTGAAGAAGGTAAAAAATTGTATATCCCGAAACAATGCCGTTTGTCGTTGATGAGACGTTGTCATGGGGACAATTGTCATATCGGATGGGAGAAGACGCTAGCAAAAATGAGACAATACTTTTGGATGCCTTCCATGACAAGAAATGTAAAAAAATTTGTGGAATCCTGTCTTATTTGCCTGGTTGCGAAAAGACCATCGGGAAAGAAGCAATCCGAGTTGCATCCTATCGATAAATTGCCGATACCGTTTCACACCATACACATCGACTGTATGGGTCCATTCAAAGGGGATGCAAGAACCGATAATCGGTACATCCTAATTATCGTTGATTCTTTCACGAAATTTGTGATCTTATCACCGTGCAAATCACTACAAGCTACTGAAACTATACGCTTAATGAATGATTTTGTGACATTATTCGGTGTGCCCTGTCGTATCATCAGTGATAAGGGTACTAATTTCACTAGTGGCGAATTCAAAGGGTTTTGTGGAGTATATGGAATTCACCACCATACAATTGCTCCTGGCACAAGCAGAGCTAACGGTCAGGTCGAGCGATTCGTGGATACCGTCGCTAACCTGTTGAGGACTAATTTAAATATTAATTTGGAATGGACTAGTTACGTTAGCCGAGTGCAACTGGCACTAAATACTACAGTTAATAAAACCACCGGACTTTCACCAATGAAAATACTAACCGGTGTTGATGGCCGCACGCCGGAGATTAGTGCCCTTCTAAGCCATTTAAATATAGAACCGATGTTTGACGATGTTGAGGCAATACGAGCCCTAGCTGCAAAACGAATAGACGAAAATGCCAAAAAAATGAAGATACGTTTTGACAAGGGGAAATGCAAACCGACAACACTCAAAATTGGTAATATGGTCTTGTATAAAAGTAATCAAATTCGAAAATCAAAACTAGATGTACACTTCCGAGGACCCTATGAGGTTGTGGGTATTCTACCCAATGATAGGTATAAACTTCTGAAGAGAAACAGCAGGACGATTATAGTAGCGGCTAGAGAACTGCTTCGTCCAATAGACGTTAGCAATACAGATTCTACCGTGGAAAATGTAAATGGTAGGCATATACTTCTCGGATATATTTCATAAAATATTTGGTAGTCTTGAGATGTGATTCTCTGATGGGACTGATTTCATAAAATATTTTGGTTGTCTTGAGATGTGATTCTCTGATGGGACTGATTTCATAAAATATTTTGGTAGTCTTGAGATGTGATTCTCTGATGGGACTGATTTCATAAAATATTTTGGTTGTCTTGAGATGTGATTCTCTGATGGGACTGATTTCAAAAAATATTTTGGTTGTCTTGAGATGTGATTCTCTGATGGGACTGATTTCATAAAATATTTTGGTAGTCTTGAGATGTGATTCTCTGATGGGACTGATTTCATAAAATATTTTGGTTGTCTTGAGATGTGATTCTCTGATGGGACTGATTTCAAAAAATATTTTGGTTGTCTTGAGATGTGATTCTCTGATGGGACTGATTTCATAAAATATTTTGGTAGTCTTGAGATGTGATTCTCTGATGGGACTGATTTCATAAAATATTTTGGTTGTCTTGAGATGTGATTCTCTTATGGGACTGACTTCATAATTATTCTGATAAGCTTTGAGACATGATTCTATGATAGTTTTCGTTTGCTTACCTTTGTTTACAGAGACTATAGCAACTATCAAAGGACAAGCCACCGACAAACAGGGTGAAGAATTCATCGAGGGCGATGAAGAGGTCAGGATGGCCGTGTTAGAGTGATAACAAGTTCTTAAAAATAAAAAATAAAAAAAACAAAGGATACCGTATTAAACGTATGTGCGTTCTCTTTCTCTTTTGATTTTCCTTATGCTATGTAGGGTATGATATAATCAAGGAAAGTTGACTATTTGTTAGTAATGATCAGGTAAGCTGACAAAAGAGAAGAAGATAATGTTGTCTCTTTCTAAAGAGGGGAATCTGCGCTTTTGCGAGTCTTTTTCTAGTATTGACTAGGACCAAAAGCAGTTACGCAGAATCCGCAGAGCTAGATAGTCGTGAATAATATTTAATATTTCATCGCGAATAATAATTAATATTTCATATATGTATTTACACACAATAGGTGAAATATTTTTATTTAAACTGTCGGGAACTACATAAATACCATACATGCTTTTTTTGAAAACAACAAATAATTGAGCTCTTAACCAGCTATTTAAAAAAAAAGACGTTTAAACTTTTCAGCACTAAATTCCTTTAAAATAACCACTGCAAGCTCCTGAAAGCAAGTCTATATAGTCGCATCTCGGTTGACACCTGCGCACATACAATTTGGAACAAGTGATGTGAACGCCAAGTAAATTAAGATATTCTGTGTAATAAAGAAAAGACTTCAATTAGTAACTCAAATATCTTTCAACACCAGCATGGTACTAAAAGCGATAGATCAATAAAAGATCAACAAGCAAAATAATGATGATGACGATCGCCTCAAAAGCCATTTCACAATCTCGGTATACCTGCGTATTGTACTCTGAGGTAAAGCTCAATTTTATGCATTAAAGCAATGTCTTTATGAATATTTTACATTCCATCCGCTCACAAAGAACGTCGAAATCACAGTGGCAGCACTTTGATGAAATAAATAATTCTCCTATAAAGGAAAATCGATTTCATCATACTAATAACGGAGTTAGATGTCTATTTGTTGGTTGGCTGTGTGCCAATTGTGGTAAATATGACATTGAGTGCCTTTGAGCCACCTAACCATCTCGCAAATGACTTTCAATACAATAAGTCGAGCTACCAAGGCTTCGAGATCATGCCTATCACACAACTCACTAATAAAAGGATAATCTTATTATAGTTTGTGAATGAAAATACTTCACTTAAATAACCAGACTGGTTGTATCCGATCAAGTGGAAGGAAATCTACTCTGACACTTAGTTCGATGGGAACAAACAAAAATTACTGCGTTGATCTTGATAAAAATTTTTATAACTCACGTTAAGTCATATTATAGAAGAAAAACGATCCGAAAGAGTTTAGTAACCAGTTGGCATTTACCATTAAAGGTAGGTCACCTTTTAAGGGGCTACTCTCAGTATCAAACGAAGGCCAACTTCGTGGTTAGACATATGCTAAGTACGTTCCTTATTTGGCGGACTCTCTGTGGATCTTGGACGAATATTTCATAAATAATTCAGCACAACCCAATGATTTTCTGGAACTATTCGATCTACACCCCAACCAATAAGTAGAATGTTTTCTCTGAGAACCGTTTTTCAGCCACACGCCCATGCCGGCCGCCCCCAAAGATAACTTTCAAGAGATAGACAACTTTTTTTTTGTTTTACCACCCGCCATCGAGTTATTTATTGACCTCCGATTTGTTCAAGACTTGATATTATTTATGTTTGCAATCGAAATGTGCCTTTTTTATCACCTCAATGGCTGTCGAGGCAATTTGTGATACATTTGAACCTTTGAAAACTGCACTGCAGCTGCTGGATACACCTAAGATACATTTAGCTGCACTTAGGTATGTACTCGTACATAGTTTCTTGGATTGCCGACTTGTTTTACCAGGGAGTGGTGGTAGGTGACGTTTGCTGTGGCTATAAGATTGACAAATAAGTCCAATTCTATATCTCTTGCAGTAGGTCTGCGACGTTGGCTTCACGCAAAAGACTAGAGTGCGTTTCGCAATTTACATAAAAGACGCTGTACTCGAAGAAACACACAGCAAACTCAGAAAAAAAAAGTATGCTGAGTGGTCAGCGGTGTGTCAGATCCAGTTGTGTGTCATTAAGGCACTGTGCAATTTCCGCTGGTTATTGCTAACCACGAACGTAGATTTGCAAATAACTAAATCGCCAGCAGGAGTCATAAAAATTAAAAGGCCAGATGAATGTTTAAAAAGCTATTTGCGTACCATGCTTGGTTGGCTACAGAGGTATTTGCTTTCATTTTAAGGTCAACATTGTTGGGAAGGGGAGGAGTTGCGGACTTTACCATCAACTTGGGCATCATTAGGATGAAAAATGATTCGTGTTAGATGCAGGAAATTTTTGTATGCCTTTGTGTATAGGTACGCTCAAGAGGATAATGAGTGTCCTTATAATGCAGTATAGGTAAATGCACATGGTGAGTTTTTTTTTTAAGTTTAACTTTCTTTTTTTTTGTGCATAAATGGTTGAAGGAGAGGATTAAGAACACTGATAGTTAACAGAAATTGGAAATTGGTGCTGAGTTTTTATTTTATGTGCTATTCGGCAGAACAACAACTGCCTTGCCTATGCAAAATTTTAATTCTCAGCATCTGCACTTGCTCTTTTCTTCGTCGATAACTTGTAATATTATTTTTTTTTTTTTTTTGGATTTTAAATCCTGGAGCACTCAGACCTATACAAATAGATCCGTTGCCATTAGGGAGAAGAAGAAGGCCTTTAAGGTGTGGATTTATATTCTGGAAGGAACTCAGAGAAGCACAATCGAGTACCTATATACACAGTAAAAGCATATTCAAAAAGGAGTTTGCACCAAAATTTAAGCAGTGGTCATAGATCTGCAAGCAAGCTTAAGAGTAAATACAGAATGGGATTATAAGGGATTGCTCTAATTATAGAGGCATATTACTTCGAAGTTTCCCCGGTATCATTCATTGAAGGAGCAAAGGTTGGTTCTTCCTGTATAATTGGAGGGGCTTGCTTAATTTTCTGGCAGCTAGTTCACTGTGTTATCAAAAGGACCAAAATTGGTGACAACTGACAAGGCTAAGTGCTCGGTCTTTATTTCGGATTCGAACAGAGCAGTGGCTTAGCGGCTAGTGTGTTGAATTCCCGATAAAAGCCGAAGAACAAAAACTACTGCGCAACCTCTCTCAATCATCCGAAAGCAAAACTTTCATGAAAGAACTTCTTAAAAAGCCGTTTGGACTCGGCATAAAATTATAGATCTGTTATTTTATTTGTTCCAAATATTAAAAACTCACACAAAACGATTGGCTGTGAGAAGCCAGACCTACGATGAAATTAAAATACCAAGAACAAGTCACTACCTTAATAAGTTGTTGATTTAACAAAATGGCAAACAATTTCGATGGTACTAAGAACTAAGAAAATGGATAGATTTCTTTGCAAAGCCAACAGGATTTTGGTAAATTTAATAAAATAAATAAATAATTTTTTATACCACAACATTTTTTTTTGTTAACACAACAAAAGCTTTCAGATAGGATAAAACTTATCAAAATATTTTCAATCTGACGCAAACATTTTGTTGGCCGTAAATTGACAAAAAAAAATATAGAATCAACCCTCATTTTTATCAGATACACTAAGGTTCTATTTTCAGAGTAGGGTCCCTACGGACGTGTTGTGTCAACTATTTATTCTAAATTTTGTCTTGCGTATATTGTCATGAGACTTGAGCTATGAGCGAAAGAGCAAGATCGCTGAAATCAATTGTCGGAAGGATGAGGTTCCGTCCTTGTATTGCTGGGGTGAGAGACGACATGAGGAACACCAGAATAAAGTACATAATATCGTGGAGCTACTTTTCGGACGGAGCGGTTCAGGCTAGTAATTTAGTCATGTTAAACGCATGTCCCTAACTTACATACCAAGACGTGCAAAGCTAAGATAGAAATTGATCGTGTCGATAGAGTTGATGGCAGAGCATAACAAATAACCACCAAATTCTAGCTGAGATTCGGTAGCCCAGATAATGGTTTAGGATCGATCGGAAGCACAACCATTCTAGCAAACTGTGGTTGCTTTAAAAACAAAAATAATTTGATAGCCTCCTTTATGTCGTTTTGACAATAAATTCGGTGGTACTTAACTGTATGTTTCTTTCGTGAAACTAAATGAGTATACACTAAATTGAGAAATAAAAAGCCACAGGTACGAGGTTGCAGACTCGCACTAAGTTTCATGTTGTTGAGGCAAACGCAATCAGATTCCAAGTTTGTACACCACCTCACTCTTTGACGATTTTTTTACCAAGAGCAATTATCAGCTTAATTATACCGCCATTAGCAGGCAACAACCTAAATTTACGCACCTTTTCGCCAAACAGGAATATAATGTTTCTTATGTACCGACACAGAGTTTAAGGAAAACTACTCAAAGCGTTTGTCTCTCATTTTTCGCTGTAATACCCGCTGGCATGTGCAAAGCAGTTGTTAATTTAATGCCCAGATCAAGCCTACTCCAACACCAAGTGGCGAAACCCATGTGAACGAGTAGGCAGTCAGCACTTAATCCAAACGGTCCAAAAGGCTCCGAAATATTGCGCAACTTCCTTCTACACAGGTACATAACATATCACAACATACTCGAGTGCGTTATCGTCGCATCGACACAGAGATTCATTTTGCATATTATTACCACCAGCAGTCATGTGCTCCAATAAGCGTTCGAGACAACAAATCGTTCACAAAAGTTCCCCCAGTCCAATGGAACGCACCTCCACATCACAGCAGTCGCCATGTGAGCTAAAATTATTCGCTCGCAAGGACGCGTGCCGTTGAATTCTTTATACCTTGTGCGTATTTTCAGCCAAAAGACTTTCCAATTTTTCTAAGCAGGTGCTAAGAATGCGATAAGCAAACAGAGAATCATAAGAATCTGAATTAAAGTCAAGGCGAATTGGTCTCGGAGGAGACATACCTACTGATTAAATTGTGTATCGCAGCATAAGAAAATCAAATGTGATGATAAATTTCAGAAAATCGATCGTCAAGTGTTTGACGAAAAAGTATGCCATCTCATTTTTTATTTAGTTACGTATGAGGTTAATTTGGAGTAATTGATTTCGAATAACCAATGGTGTGTTATATAATTAGTGATCAAGATCATGTACGAGCACCAAACACGTAGAAGGAGATTAAATCTGATCGATGGTAATTTGTTTTAACATCACTGGCAAATCACAACAAGAGTGTGGGTTGAGTGGGGTTCTTAAGATACTCGTAAATGGATTAGATTCGACTATGATGGCGTGCATAATAGTATTCATACCAATTAACTATTGACACTCTTTTTTTTATCGATATTTGTAGTGTCTGCATTTATTTACCTGTTTAATATGTAGCGGCGTTTGCTTAGTTGGGTAATGGTTAGTAATTTTGTTTAGCACTGAACCGCTCTGGGAAATAGTGTGACATCAATATTGGACACTCTTCCACCTTGAGCGTTACTCTTATCGTGCTAGTCCTATTCTTGATGTTTACTTGACACGATTTGTGAATTTCTAATTTACAAAATGCTTTTGGCCAGCAATTAAGACTGCAGTAGACTTTTGGAACATCGATACGGTTTTCGTAAGTCATGATCGGCTGTAGAACCAACCGGAATGGTAATAACGATAGCCCATCCTCCATTGAGGGCATTCGTTGGCAATAAATCAACAAGCAAATTAGACGTACCTTAAACGTAAAAAACTATTTCAATTGTGCCAACTTAAAACGTGTCATAAGCTATCTCTATCGGATTGATGTGTCGGAATGGCTTTTAAAAAGTAGGGAAATTGAAGAGTACGAAGCAGCTGTGGTGTACCTCAAGGGTTATAGCTCTATAGGACCCACACAGTAAAAGATGTATGCGTACTAATATTATCGGCTTTGCAGACAACATAATCGTGGCAAAAACGATAGAGGATATAGGATTGGACAGCAGTGAAACAATTGCAACTGCACATAACAAAAATATTGATTTATTACTAATATAAAAGTTTGCATAATAACAACTTTTTGAGACAGTTCTCAACCCTATATTATAAATACCATTTGAAGTGATTATTGAATGCGCGATAATATATAATGAAAATCTCATAAGAATTCCAAATCAATTCCAACTGTACAGATAGACAGTGCTGACAAACTACAGTACGCATTAATACACTTTCCTCTATATCCTATACTAGCTTTGATGCCAAAACGAACGATTTCCATTGAACTGACAGTCATTGGAATAGGTATAGGTAAGCTGCCGAAAAACACATAATACAGAAGCTATTCAAATCAAGATAGTAAAGGTAACATTAACCTTTAGAGCACCGAGTAAATTTGGAGATCCAAGAGAAATTTTTTGAAATTTTTTCAAGTTTATTTTAGTATTGTTAATAGCCGCAATACATTAAGAAATGAAATTTAGCATAAAATTTTTATTAAAATTCATAGAAAAAAATGTAGTTTTGTGATGAAACTTGTTAGCAATGTTTTTTAGCAATATATACGGATTTTTTCAAGTGCAAGATTTCCATTCTATTGACTTTAACTTAAAAATAAATATAGGGAGTAATACCCATACCAGAACCAATAAAGACTCGGCCAATTCGACTATTTGATATTTTTACATAATAAACAGAATTAAGAAAAATGATTCTTAAATTACGAAGTGGAGGTAACTTGGGTACCTCTAACTTTGAAATTAATCTTTTGTTATTCACAAATTGCCAAAAATCTGTAAAAAAAAGAATTAATAGCAATTATTATTAAACGGAATATAGAAAAAAATGTGGTCGTAGGGGACCCAAAGTCCCCCAATCAGTGATCAAAGGGTTAATATATATAACGAAGAGCGGACACAATTACTCACGATCTTTTTAGAAAACCTTCTTTGACGTAAAAATGGAGGAATTTTTCTTTTTAACTTAAATTCCTTACCGTACGTGGTCTGACGTATCAAACTAAACCACGCCAGTCTTTTAGCATATGTTTTAGTTCGTTCTATAATCTAAGAAAAGTATTTAAAGTGATCAAAACCACCGAAACATACGCAGACCTCTAGATATTCCTCTTGTCCGCCTGTTTAAATCCGACTTCATTGAAACTGTGAATGTGTTGCACGTTCACGTTAACCTTCATCACAGACGGCCTAAGGAATACCGAGTTACAATAAGGTTACGGCTTGACAAAACTTCTGCAATCACACTAAAAAAAACTTTCGAGGGGAGAACTAAAAGTAATATAGCAACCCCTCTTCCGCCGTTCTTAAAAACCGCACTACAACCCATTTTGACAACCGCCGTGTATTTCGCTGCATCCCCACTCAACTTTTATGATCCGAGAAAGACATCTTCGTCTTGGATTCTAGCATTACTTCCTCCTTTCCGGTAAGGAGCAGTAGTCGGCTTAATTTTTTTAGTCAAATAAATGTAATATCTCATAAGAGTTGAGATGCATTAATCATATCCTTTGTCCAAGCAAGAACAAATATCTTTAAATATATCAATCTATCAACAAAGTTATGTAGAATATTTATGAGTTTGATAACATAACTATTTCCATACAAAGCACCTGCAGCTGCCTAGCAATTTTTATCTGTGGTCCTACAGCAGCTATGTGACTAACACCAACCTAAATGCAGGGCTCAGCGGTCATGTCAGTGTTATGACAGATTGCAATACCTATAATGGACTAAAATTAGCATTTCATTGTTTGATGTTTATAAAATGCGTGTAGCTTTTTAGTTCCGTGCCTGACATACTCGAATGAGAAATCGTATTTGGAGTTGCAAGCTTACATCAGAGAATGTTAGGTATGTTATCATTATTATGAAAATTCATCAACCATTTTGCAAGTTACACCACCATTTCGACGACTAGGAAGTGCAAAGTAATATCCATTAGATTGATCTCTTTTAAATTTACATCCACACCGCATATAGGAAACCGATCGTTGGTTTTCATGTCTTCGACTATACAATGGAAAGTGATACCGTGCAGCCCTATTAAAATCGATTGCGTAATGGTAGCATAGATTGACTCAATACAATAATCAATATATTCGTTGCACGCTTTAAAGTTATCGGTACTCGACTATTACCCACGAAAATGGGTGTGGAATGTTATCGTACCTACTCAAGAGCGTTTTGGTTTATTTTTGTCGTTCTGTTATGTCTTAGAAAGGAGGACAGTGGAGTAAATTATTTGAAAAGTTCGTGGGCTTTCGAATCGGAGCCATAATGCATAGGTATTCACATTATTTTATTACTGTTGGTGTTGCTTGCATAACTTTGGTAAAAGCAAATAACAGTCGAGACTTATTTCGTGGATAAAAATGGCAGTGGTGGTGCGCTGAGAAGTTGGTATGGTAACTGTAAAACATGCCAATTACAAAAGTATAGTCCGTTCCAAAGGAGTTATAACTTCTTCGATGCACAGTAGCAATTTCCTTAAGGAGATATTTCCTTTTAGGCGCATTTTTGATCAAATGAAATTGTTAATGCTTTTCTGAACTATATGTTTTTTTGCCGTTTATAAATAAAATGTAGTCAAATCTACCAACTGTTTAATTGAAAATAACCGTTATGTCGTTATTAGTTGGTTTACAGTTCTGCATAATGCACAATTGGTTGCTTAGCACAATGCTGATACTATAGTTTTAAGCTTTATAGGGCTAGATACTATATTTGTGTTTCTCCGATGATCAAAACTCACCACCGCACGGCGTCCACAACCCACTGATAGCTGGTGCGGCAAACGGTGTCCTGCCATATAATTTTTTTCTAGTGAATATTTTGATTGTTATATAAAAAATAACGAACAAGTATAAGCAACTGCCATGTATATTGTATATATTAAAATAGTCCGATTATTCAACAGTATTTTAAAGTAACAAATTTAAAGTTATTAATTTCGAAGCTGCATAAATTTTTAAATTCATCGCCTATATTGCAAACAGTTTTATAAACATAATCAACAAGGTCAGAATTGAGTTCACTCATTTTTAACAATAAACAGAAAAAAAGGGTTATCATCTTCATACTTCATTCCAAAAAGATAAGTATTTTTTTCAATTTCAATAATAAATACAAACATACAAAATAAAATTATCAAATACGTATACTTTACGACTTATTCCCATTCTCATACCTACCAACTATGTATACCTACACAAAAAACTTTCAAACCGAATCTTGGAATTCGACGTTATTTCAAATTGACAAAGTGAAATAATGCCGAACACTGCTTGTGAAAAAAGCGTAAGCAAATGTTTTTAGAATGGGCGAGAACTTTTACTATACCTACATTATTTCAATTTGCGGAAATAGGTATAACAATTTTTTTAAATAATTACTATAAATTGGAGAAATTTGAGAATTTTGCTAAAAGACGATTTGTATTATATCCTTTTTAACGATATTCAGTGTGTTGATAATCATAATGAAATTATGTATGTGTTTGATCAACATTTTATAGTTTGAATGTTTTTTTTGCTGAAATTCCCACTATTTTGCTGCCACTTAAGGGATACGGTAATATATAGGTATCGAGTATTATGTGACTAAAAACCGGGCTTTCATTTACATCAGCAGTTGTTTTTCTTCATTCGATTGGAAGGTATGTATCTAATGACGCTGTTGATAATTTTCTAAACAATAAACGAATAAAAATAGCCTATAGGCATGTGGACCGGATCCATGTATCGATGTGTGGATGCACATTAATTATGTTACGAGGCAGTGTAGCTCACAGATGCATTCACCGACTTCAATCATTTTTGGCTCATCCGATAATTTATGCAGCAGCACGAACTTATTCAATTTGGATGGTCAGTGGCTTAAATGAATGGTACTCTCCATATAAAATGTGTCTCAGAATACATGGAAGATTTTAATTAAGTATATGACACAATTTTCTTGTGATAGGATGGGGTAATGTATGGAATAACACATTCGTCAATTGACATCCACGGCTTTGCTTACACGTAGTGGATATGTCATTGTTGACATAGATCTTTGACTTTGAATCGTCACGTTTTAAATGTTTTCCAAGTCAAAATCATTTTATTTACGTAGAAATAACTCGGATATCGTTTCGCGATATCTCCAGGTCAGTCTTTCCCAGCTCAAATCATAGACAACCATATACTGAGACAACAACCGGAAGAGATTCCAAGCTGCATCGGCATGAGCAAAAATAACTTCGTATCCTAACAGGCTTCCTAACCAAGCTCTGTAGACTCAAGGAATACCTTAGGGCTTAGGAAACTGGGTATATCTGAATAATGTATCTGCAGATTCTGCGATGAGTCCAGTGAAATCCCAAAACACTTTCTGGGATCATGTGCGTGGCACTGGCCAACAAAAGACTGAAATACTTGGCCAAGTACCAACTATCTTATGAGGAAATACTGTCACTGGAGCCAGCTCTCATCGTTAGATTAATAAAGGAAACTGGACAGGAGAGAGTACTAGAGTTGTTATTACTTTTCGTTGCTTTATTTACTTATGGTTTTGTATTGTTTGGTTTTTCTAATGTTAATATTAAATAAAAACTGAATTATACCAATTACTTGTTTTTGTTCTTTATTTTTCTTATGGAATAAAAAATAAACACTATAGGTTCACTGTGAACTACCCGGTGGTTAACTGTGTCCACCCTCTAGTACACCAGGGAACCATTTGAGGTGCGCGTCTTAAGAAACTAAAAATTTAGTATTTTCTACGATCTTTCTAAATCTGAATGTGTTTAAATACAAAGCTAATAAAATATATAATAAGTACCTTCAAACCGTTTAAAGATTAAACTAATAATTTATAAACTAAATCTAGTCAAACGCAAATTGGTCCACTGTTGGACAGTTTACCCTAACAATAGCCGTTATCAGAAAATTGCGTAAATAATATACAAAATTAATTAAACCATGAACTAAGATATTTTTAAATGAATAGAATAGTAAAAAAGTTAACCTGGTACCTCTACCTATTTCAGTTTTACGATCATTACATTTGTTTCACCGTCAAGTATTGATTAAGAAGTTGAAAAAACTTTTATATTTAAATGTCATCGAATAAATTGGTTTTTCAAATATTTCGAATTTATTTCAGATTAAATGGGCTTAAGGTCGGAATAGTTAACTCAAAATGTTAATCCTCGATAAATAAGAATATTATCAACTCTTGGTTCGGTTTGAAAAATTTAATAATAATCTGAAAAAGCCTGAAACAACTTGAACGACAAATTGAAGGTAGCTAAATACCTACCATCGAAGAAATAAACTTTTATGTTCTATTTGACCAACTAAATCTCTTAAAACATAGCAAACGTATTAGAAATAGTGCTGTCTCAGGTAAATATGGCATTCAAACTCTTTCAGAAACATAAAACTTGTTACACATAAGCCTTTCATAACTGAGTTAACCTAATAGCTATGCGTTTAGTACGAGTCACATAAACATGGTGAACAAAATTCTGTCAATTCAGATCCGATTCAGAATTTTACTCATCCAGTTTGTTTTGTTTACTTTAAAATATTGGTCGAAAATTATGATTAAAGTGTATTTAATAGCAGAAATTATGTTTGGAAGAACAATCGGCACAACCATTGAAAAAGCGGCTTTTTTCTGTTAATTGGACTGATCTGATACGATACACATTCAGTCGAGGTATAGTAAATACTGATTCTAAATAAGAGGGACATGATTAATTGCTTACGATTTAGTTCTTATGTTGCTTTTTTAAATTGTTTATTTTTCTTATTGACGAAATTAACCTTTCTCTTTTCAATGCTTTACATCGTCAGCCTATTACACATTTGACACAGAACGACTGTTGAACTGTCCTACATTTTAAATAGATTCTTGGAGTACAAAGATAAGTTTGCACCATTTTAAGACTTGTCAAGAATCACTGAAGCAACTCTAAATGTGTTGCTGCAATTTGGACAAATATCATGTCTGTCAACCAGACTATACTAGATATACAACTCTATATAACTATCTCTTAAACAAAGTTTCGCATTTAATTTGCATATGAAGTCGCAACAGTTTACACACAGATGTCAAACTTGACACTATGACATATAAAACTAAATCGCAACTGTTACAAGTAAATACAGCACTCCATGCACATTTCACGGCTGCACGAATTCACGATAACTTCAAGTAACACATTCCAATAGATGAACAACTACCAAACCAACAACTCTTCGACGATTTACACTCATATAGCTATACTGAGTTGTAGACATACCTTATTAAATCAAACGCACCTAGACTTGAAGATTGGTACTTTCTGTATAATTACGGCTAATAAATATTAAACAAGAAATTGGCTTGAATCGAATGCTTTCAGCCATATGACTGGCCACTGTTGAAACTGAAGATGCCACTCTATATTTTTTGCTGGTAGTTATGTTAGACACATTTATTTGTTAGTCATTTTTCCTTTCACTACTTAACAATCGGCTTACGTTTCCCATCTGATGTCGTTATGTAACCAGGTGCCTGCCATTACACTCCATAGGGGAAGCGAAACGCATTCACAATGAAAACCATTGCAAGCTATATTCCCACACGTACCGTAAGAGACGAGACTTGATGGCTTATGCTATACAATATGCAATAGAATGGAATGCACAGCAGCGCCTCCGAAACGCAGGCTACAGATCCACTTGGACTGTAGCAATAATCTGATTAAGCTCAGAAATAAATCTCAATTCACATAAACAAGACATATTTCTTCATAAATGTCTCCATAGATCATGCACCTCTTAATGGAAGTAGCTACTATATGAGCCTAAGCTTATGAGTTCATTAATTAATGAGCCATGATGAGCAAGATGCACATTTTACGACTTTCTCGTGATATTTGGATACATGTAATACTCTACTCATGGTTTCGAACGAAAAGCACGAAACACAAGGGCTAGGTGTTGGGCCTAAAAGCAATTAGTCGGTTGGCTTATTGATACAATCTATGAAAGTGAACTCGATTGTGTTTCGTGAAAAATTGTGAAAGAGTTTGATTATCTTTGGCATCTGAATTATGTACCATTTGCCTTTTTGTTCCATAAAAAAACAAAACTCTTGAAAACGACCAAAGCTATAAATGAACATGGTTAATTGATTTCTAGGTTAAACTAAATTGAGGTTAGGAATGCAGCCATTCTCAAAGTGGAATTTTATAAGTGAGAGGCATGGCGCCCTGGGGGTTGTCTGTGATATTTCTGAATTACACTCCAAAATTGATTGTATGGACGTAGATATTCACACTGATACAACAGTTGAACTCGATTCTCCAACAGTCTAGTCGGTCAAAATAAGTCTCATTGAAGTTGGGAGCGACGGCTCGGGTTGCGTTTTACCTTAAACCTCTGGCAGGACTAAAAGCAAAAGATGAATGAAAGGGACTGAGTTCTCGTAAAATCTTGATTTCAGAATCTGTAGGCTATCCACACAGTCTCAAATCTACCACCAATTCAAATGTCGCGCCTTTATTTGTTCCCATAACGATATTCAATTTTGAAGTTCCCATAGGTACTGTTTTTGTAAAAACTCCTAAAAACAAAAACTCCAAGTAGTTGCTGAAAAACGACATTGCGGGCCAAAACCGTAGTTTTATTTCTTGGGGGCTTTCGATCGTATAAGCGCTATTCGATGTGTGCGATTCGCAAGCAATTTCACAACCAGAATCATAGCATATAGCATAGAAACTAAGTACAATAAAGATTCCAGGTCGGCATTTGGCAATTGGAAAGTGCTTCAGTGAGCCAAGAGAATAATTCGTTAGTGATTTTGGCGCAACATGAATTTCGTCACAGGTGTCCCTGCCGTCCTCTGCCAGCCAAGTGGTCAAACACGTACTGCTCTCTTCGACGAGAATATAGCCGCTGTTGACCAGTCAAATGTCGACCATATACTCCGTATCATCACCCAGTTGGCCATTACACGTTCGTCTCTGCAGCGTATTTTAGTTAAATAATTGAAGATATTCTCTTACAAAGTACCTACAGACAATCCACCAGCAGACTGTGGTCTGTGGACCAGCATTTTAATCTGAAAGGACAAAAGCACACAAAATATGCGCTTCTTGGAAACAGAGAATTCACTGCATGGTTCGCCGCCGGGCGTTCACGACGAAGCTGTCGTCAGGCCCAATTTTCTCGGAAGCGATTTTTGTTCAATGATCACTGAGTTTTTATTACCGAAAATTGATGACTTAGTTTTTGGGAATGGAGGACATGTGTTTCTAATAGGACTGTGCAACCGGCTACACAGCTCGTGCAACAGTGGACATTTTGAATGATGCGATTCTCCCTGAAATTGAAATCGAATGCCTGTTTTTGTCACAAGCCGGCAAGATAACCCGGTTCGTCCATTTCAGGGTTTTTTTTTAAGAGGTTTTTTTGAAGTGAAGGGTCTCAGAGAAAATATGCAACCGACTCTTAAAGCTCTCAACGGATATGTCCTACAAGATAGCTGGAATTTATCACCCAAGGCTTTCGCCTAAATACAGTAAGAAGATCCCACATTGTCAACGTTAATAGCGTCACTCACTTGACTTAACTTTAAAAAGTAATGGCAAAAGTTAAAGGTGAAATCCAATCCAAACCAACGTTTAAAAAATAATATGGAACTATGTCGCTTAGTTTCAAAGATATATACCAAAACATGGTGTGAGTTTCTGTGTTTCTTGTAAAATATGACACAGTAAATTTTTATTTAGGTATGCAAAAGCAATTTGAAAATCTGCATCACGACTTTCAAAAATATTTAAGTTCCAAAAACAAACACCCTTATTTAAGTTTTATTTCAACATTTTATGTTTTTAAGCAAACAAAAAATAATAGGAATTATATTTAAAAATATATATACCTTAAAGTTTGCACATTGCACTATTGTGAAGTCTTAAACAGTCATTTTCTACCACAAAGTCGTCATAATATTTTTTTTTTAATAAATTTGTTGTGTATACAAAATTCCAGCCAATTTAGAAGTAGACACTTTGTTTCGTGTTTTTGTTTTATTTAAAAATAGCTAGTGTAGTCTTTCGAAGACTTTATTTAAATAAAATTTTAAATGTTTTGTCCCCTTTTTAGAGCAGAAAAAATACCTTAATATTTTTTCCCCCTTTGTTGGAAAAATTCGACAAAATTGCCGACTTTCCAATATGGGATTACTGCGTCTAGCGGATATCTTCTTTTTCATTTATGCATGTAATGTAATATACTCCAGTGATTGGGCAGACGCTAAGAGAGATTATTTATAAACCTGTCTGAATTTTTTGTCAATATTTGTTCCCTAAAATAAATTCTAAGCAGTCGTTCTGCAATTTTTAGACGGATGAAATTCTAATTTATAATTTGAAGCTTGGTAGGACCCTTCCTGTACCAATTAACTAAGAATTTAAAGAGTTTGGTATTTGCGGATTGGGTTCAACCATCAATTTTAAGTGTAAAAAAAAGCAAAAGTTTTATGTATGGTTATAAGATAACTGAGGCCTAAGACGTTCAAGTGGAAAAGGATGGTACAGGAGAAGGTTACACTATAAATGTCATCTAATACTATGTTTCCACCGGAGATTATCTGCGAGATTTAGCAAAATTTCCGTAAATCCCGCATAAATCTCGGGATTTATCATACAAAAGTTAATCTCATAAAAAGGAGATTTGGATTTAATCTCCTAAACTGACCAGATTTACATGTAGAGTCCGGTTTGTGAACACACTCTCTACAGCTCGGAATGTCAAAAATACCAAGCAAACAGAGCTTTATTTGACATTGTGTCATAAAAAAAAAGAAAACATATCCGAAATTTTTTTCTGTAATTTTGCGATTTCTTCTAAAAATGCAACAATCAAACTTTTTAGTATATTTTGTAGAATCAAATTTTAGCTAATAATATTTAAAGCTTTCCGAAACTCATGTTTTATAAATTTAAACTTTTTATTTTTTTCCTATTATCACAATTTTGGGTTGTTCGATTTGGCAGAAGTTGACAACATCTGGTGAAACGTCAAGTTAATCTTGTTTTTTTTGGTGGAAACACCTCAGGATTTATTTGTAATCTCTTGACCTAAATCTCGCGATTAGTGTCCGGTGGAAACGTAGCATAAGAGCCATGAGTTTTTTAAACAGATCATAACTGAGAGAATCTTTCTTAGTCTTTTTGATGTGAAGGCAAACAAGTCCTTTAATCTTTATTTTTACCAATTAAGGTCAAGCTTTTTCGAAAAAAAAACTCATACAACTGGGTTCCAGAAATCGAGTGAAATGAAATCGGAATCGAAATTGTAAATCGAGTGAATTCGTTTTCAGTGTTCTGCATTTCCACCGATTTGGTTACTCCGATTTTTTTTCGAAATCACTTTTCGTGAAATTGAAAACAACTCTCAACTGTCATTTGGGATAAATTGTATAGATAAAATTGTTAGAAGACTTATTTTATTATAAAAGATAAAGAAATCGTTATAATGAGTGTTGCGTTAATTGCTGCGGTATTGCAAACAGAAAGGTGTAAATAATATGCACAAAAAAAAAGGAAGAAAAAAAGAGGAAGGTTGAGAGTTTTATCAAATCCTTTGGAAGTGGATAATGGATATGTTAAGCGAAATCGGACAGTTATATAGGTGTTTTTGTTAATTTTCTCATGAAATATTGGTTAATTTCAAATTGCCGTCTTAATAAATGTGCACTCCAAATGGTGCTGCAAATTGCCTCCTGGGAAGCATTTTTATGTTTACCCCCGTTCAAAATTTATTTTTAGTGAAATGAACTATCATTGTTAATGTTGACTCTTCAACCTCTCAACTCAGAATTGCTCAGAATACCCCACAATTGCCCCATTCCCATATTCTTCGTCGTCGCATATCTTCTTGTAAGTATAATCCTGTGCAAATGTCTATTTCACATCGAATGACCAGGTCGATTTGAAATCACTTTGAAATCGGCAAAATCGAATTGTGGAACACAACAATTTCACTTCGCTCGATTCCGAAAAAATTTAAATCGAAATCGATTACAGTGAAATTTAGAACACAAAAATCTATTTTCGATTGATTTCAATTTCATTTCGAGTGAAAGTGAAATGTGGAACCTAGCTGATAGTCTTGATTTGAGCCAAAAATTATCGAGTAAATGAAGGACGAATTTTCAAAAGATCATACCCAGGAGGTATGAACGACGAAACTGATTTTGGGCTATAATTGGTGTTTGCTAAAATTCTCGCATTCGGAGTGTCGTTCAATCTACGTATACGTACAAGCAAGTGAAGAATTTATATGGGTAGGTATGTCATTCATTGTAGAGTTTCCTTAAAAAGGAGCCCCATTCACCATTTCAATGGATTAAAATTTGTTGATCGAAGGACAAATTCATAAGAATACTTTAGCTGTAAACAAAGACTCTTTGAAGTAGGTTCAAGTTGGGTTTGGCAGAAGTTGTCCAAATATGGGAAAATTCTGTTGACCATGAGTCAATAGCCTTGTTTACATTCAGATTAGAAACTTCTTGGACACATGGACCAATGAAACCACTTGATAACAAGACCACATGATTAACAATACAAGCTGTCATTGACATACATACCAAAAATTGAAAAGCTTTTTGGTCCGATATTCGTGGTACTAATGCGACTGATGGACAAAAACGTTTGTAACTTTAATTCGATCGCATAAAGGTAATTGTTGCTGCTTTTATGGCGGCGGTAAGTACCAGTTGTCTCATATATATTATATACACAGTCAAAGAAGTGGGTGACGCAATTGTTGGGGCTTAATTCGACTGTTGTAGTTTTTATTAGCATTGAACGGTTTTATTGAATTTAAAATATTTTACACTTAGCCTTACTGCGATGGTCACAAAAGAATTAATTGGCCAAAAAATCACTAGATTTGATCAAATAAATACAATTTGATCGTGTCATATTCTGGTTTATAGTTGAGTTTCTGTATGATACAGAAATCTTGAAATATATGTGGAACTGTTGACTTCTTAAAGCTTTATATTTTTTCTTTTCATAGATTAGGAACTATATACCTAACTGAATAGCAAGATCCATTGAAGCCAATAAATACATTTTGATGTAAAACGTTGACAAAATATAGGCAAATGCACAAAATATTATTTAGTATGTTTAGTCTCAGAGTCTTAAGAAATATTTGAAAACAAGTTTCGTCTATATCTTTCCAGTATTGACTTTATAATATAACAAACATAGAACCACCGGTGCTATTTTTAACAACTACAGCTTATTTTATTCCATTTTAGCATCCTTATTGATACGATAAATGATAAATGATCCCCTAGTCTCCATTTAGCAGATATTGTTATTTAAGTTAACCAGTTTTACGCATGCGCATTGGCTAAGTGGTTTGTTTGGTGGACTGCTAAGCAATATTCGATAGCCAAAAAAACGCCTCTAAATGGTTTTTTCCAATACACCAAATCTCGCAATTGGCTGATAAAATATCAGGGGTATAACTGTCGCAAAAAGGCTTCTCAATCAGCCGTTTGGACTCGGCATGAATATAAATTTGTATATCCCTTCCATTCGTCTCAAAAATGAAAAAATAAATAATAAAAAAAAAAAAAACTCACACAATATGAATGGTTATGAGAAGCTAGGCCTAGGGTCTTTAAGGACCACTTCCGCCAAATATTTATTTATTCTTTTTTTTAGGTTTATCTAAAAATATTCCACTACCTACCCCATCGGAGCAGGTTTGACCATCACAACTTTGTTCTCTTCTAAATTTCCAGCACTGTCAGTACTTTTACCATCTATCTATAAATGCGTTCCTTAAAATATAACTGTAAAGAGCGAAAATAAAATAGACAAGTTCCACAGATATCCACAAACATTAAAAACCCGATTTAAGCCTTGTAAGTCACATCCTAAAAAAAGTCACAGTGGGCATTATACATGATAATTTTTAACCATTAGGTAGCTTAAATATTTTGTAGGTCACTATGTGCAATTTTGTGTGGAAATCCCTGCATTGTGATTTGTGAGTTCGAAAAAATTAGCCTGGTCACTAAAAATTGTTATTAGTATCATCAGAATGATTGTAACATAACATTACACATATTTCGTACATTTATTTTCGTATATAGTAGATCTGTGCATTTGTCAAAAACTTATTTAGCTCAGTTTATGAGTATAGCTGTATTTGAGTCTCAAGTCCACTACCGACTGCAGCATCATCAGGTTGGTTAGGTAAGGTTGCGTTAGGTTGTGAGATCTTCACAAAAGACCATGCACCATAGTGCTCCACCGCCATTTCCAGGAAACCATTGCGATTGAAAACCTAAACCAATTCGTCGAAATATTCAATTTTCCTACAGAATCTAAGAATGGTGTCAATATTGTCTGAAGAACCAATCTTAAAGAAGTACCTGCGAGGTGTTTCTTCTTCTTCTCTGGATTTACATTTTTTTATAAAAATTCAATAATAATAAAAATTCAATATCTTTGGTAACTAAAATAGAGCAAATTTCTAGAAATGATAGATCTCAATATAGGCTAACACCAATTGCGCATAAACAATTTACATAGGTGTAGATAAGTGTTTGAAGAAAGGCGACATCAGTTACCACCTTGATCAACTACCAAAATAGCCAAGATAAAAACAATATCTTGAACCAATATTTAACTGTGTCTATGAGTAAAATTTAAATCCAATTATTCCGCAAAAAATACCAATGGTCGAATAAAATTTAACATAAAAATACTGAAAGGAAATGTTATTGCATTTGATCAATAGAAATCGATACATATTTACATGCATTGTTGTATCTGAACTTAAGCCCTCTTTACTGGATTTGCTTGCTTTCACGAACATTCAAAAACCAGCTCGGACCATTACTGAATATTAGGTGATTTGAGAAAGAAAGACTAAAGAAAGGGAAAACTAACAAGACCATCATTTTCCCGGTCACGGTAGATTGCTTTGGCTTAGAAAGCGTGCGTCGTCTTCGGTGCGACAATCTTGGACGTCCGATCGGACGCATACACGAAATCTGCTATCGTAGTCAACAAACTTGTAGACCAAGCAAGGTAGAAAAATATGCCTTGTCCTCCTTAGTGAAGTAGGCAATGCGTTTGTGTGTAAGTGTAGTCCATATAACTTTTCGACACTGTACGAGATATACGGGACAGGACGTACGAAAAATCACTTTGGGAACTTGTAACGTACCACGTGGGAACTAGATTTACAAAATATGAAAGTCGTATCCAACCATGGGAACCTCAGCGTGCCTCCAGTCGTGTAATTACCTATTGACCCTTAACCCACGAAGATCAAAGCTCTAGCTTGGTACTCCAACGAGTCATTCCACTGATGCAGCAGAGCAATTCAAATGCACCCTTAGGCAGGATATGAAAAAACAATGACTTTTGAATTAAT
This sequence comes from Cheilosia vernalis, assembly GCA_949126925.1. Taxonomy (NCBI): domain Eukaryota; kingdom Metazoa; phylum Arthropoda; class Insecta; order Diptera; family Syrphidae; genus Cheilosia; species Cheilosia vernalis. The sequence continues at coordinate 80,516,950 of OX421358.1, read as the reverse complement.
GGGCATAGCCTTGACACAAATCCAACTTAAAATGCGACAAGAATGCGTCTCCTCACAGCGGGTAAATAACACGGCTTTGCAATGCTACATCTCTGTTGAAACCGGATTTAAAAGTAAGTATACGGTTTTCCTCTTCTTTGTTTGGCATCAGGAAATAATTGAAAACGTTCTTGCAACAGGTTTTGTTTCCACCTTTTGGAGAAAGTAAACTGAACCTGAACCTTCATCCGTATAGGACACAAGTGAACGTCTAGAGACGAATATACACGCGCCGACCGCTGACAGACAGCTTGCATCGCAACCAGAGTCAGCTTTGTGTATGTCCCAATCAAAAGTATATGCAGTCGCAGTACCGCACACTTGATGCAATCACAAAAGTATCAAATTATCAATTTCAATGAAAACGTCGGCGGTAGATACATTTTCAGCGCATTTACAACAGAAATGTGTATATCCGTACGCAATCTCTGATTGTGCACTTAATTTGTGTATCCGTGTTGTAAGCAGGTGCTGTGCAAACCAAATACTTTTGCGGCATGCCCGGCAGCGCAATTTCATTTTATAAGGTAAACCAAGTCAAACGCTGTACTGTTGTCGGTGGCAGCGGATAGCTCTTGTTATAGTGCGAATAATGCGTGTGCTTCGCGTTTCCCTTATGAAATGCTTCTCGCGAAGTGTTGAGTTTCACGAGTGCCAAACGACTTTCTTTTGAGTGGCGACACCCAGGTGGTGCTGGTGGTGGTGGTGGTGGTCGTCGTCAGCATCATTGTCAACATGAAATGTTAAGTAATCGCTTTTATTGTAGAGATCATTGACTTATCTAGTTTTCACTTTTATTTTTGGCAGCGGAACGTTAAAATATTGTTATAGGTGTACTTTGCTTTTTTTGTCATATTCTTATAGAGATTCAAGCTAAAGATTCCGCTTTTTCGACTGTGACCAGCTGCGATTTGAATCGACGGCAAAAATATATCTAAACATTTCTCTGAATTGGAAACTGCTATGCAACCAATTTGTTTAACTGAAACCCCCAGGCGTGGCACAAAATTTAGCCTTGATCCCCGGATAACATAGCCCCGTTATATATGGGTGTGCAAAAAAAAAAAAAATGCAAATAAAGCACAAATTTGCTGTTCATTTTCAGAGGCGGTTCTCATTTTCCTTGGAAAATTAAGGCTATAGGTAGGGACGAATCAAAATTAAGAAGTTCTCCAATGACATCCATAACATACTTTTTTGAATTACCTACTTTAATTCTCAAGTTACTCAGCGATAGTGGTGCGAAAAAAAATCGAAAACATCTCTGGGGCCTGTATTCAAAGGCTTCTTAATAAGTAAGATTTTCGTAAGATGCTGAAGGTAGCCCTTTTGCTCATAGCGCGATCCGCAAGATAATATTATTATCTTGGTCCTTGGTGACAAGTGAAAAAATATGGCACAGTAGGTCAATGTACAAAAAGGTTATCACAATGTTAGGTTTTGTAAGTTTTTATTATTTGGTAAGAAGCTCTTTTTGTAAGCCACTTTCGGCGCACACGAAAATAGAACATTTTTAAGATATATGCTTAAATATCTACCAATATACCCAGTGGTCGAGTGGTGACCGCAAGATTTTGGGTTCAGCACTTGAAAAAACACTTTTTACACCGCAAAGTTTTTTTCACGAACCCTATGAGAAAGCTTTCTAGTTCAGGCCTTCAAATTCATTACAAAATTGAAGGTCCCAAAGTAAAAATTCATAAAAAAAAACAATGCAATGGTTTCCAGGTTGCTGAGAGTGGGATTACTATACCAGCAAATTCTTTTATTTTTAAGATTTTATTCAGTATAAACCAAAAGTGTTAACTAAAATAATTTACAAAGTTCCTAAAATTTAGCAAAAATAATTAAAAGTCACTTTTGAAAAGATAAAGAAAAAATCGTCATCATTCTGCAGCACTTACGTGGCTAGAGGCGAAAGATTATTAAACTAAAAATAATAAACAAATATATGTGTGTATGGGGTTATGAATTTGTTCTTTCTCGTTTTGTTTGCTAAGAATATTATTTACAACCCTCCATTCATTCCTTATGTTCCCTCTAAAATTATGAAATTTTTTAGAATAATAATTATCTTTACTGAATTTCACTCTATCTTTTACTTCTTCACTTAATTTGCTGTAGTAATTTTTAAGATTTAAGTTATCAGGATGTCGTAAACATTTTTTCCTAATCACATTTTTCTTAGAATTTGTTGCCAATAAACCCTTACTTATCCATGGCCTTAGACGTTTCAACTTAAACTTTTTTACTGTAGGCACTCAATTATGGTACAGTTTGAATGTGTCTACTTAAAATTTGTATTAAAATGTCATATGCCTGAGAGGGGTTATTTTCGGCATACGCATAGGCTCCCAGAACTCATACTTTAAGCACTCAACAAGTTTTGTGTGGTTTCAACTTACGTGTGACTGCAAAGGGTATATATATTTCTATATTTGCATAAGGTGGTTTTTCTATGCTCAGATTAGTAATATGTACACTGGACACTTGTACAGTGATCTGTTATTTTGTAGTCAAGTACTTCCGCATACAACTTATGTGAGAAGCACGAGCTAGGCCTTATAAAAAAATGATCAATGCATGTCTTCGAGCTATCTGTTATATACCAGTTGGACTAAGGGGATCTATAGAATAGCCTCTCTTTGGGATGCATTTTCTAATAAACTCAAAACATATAGAGGCATCAACAACATCCTTGGAGTGAAACTGTTTATGTCAATGCTAGCTGGGGAGTAACGCCGACCTCCGATTAAATGAAAAAGCTGCTCATCGTTGAAAAGATGCGTGAGCGGCTGAAATGAGTCAAGCTGTTACCAAGGGCAAAACCAAGCTCATACATACTCACTGACAACAAAAGAGTCTACGATTTATTTATTTACGACAGGCCTCTCTAGTTAGGCTTATTAGTTTTAGTAGCCTTGTTTTACAGGACTTATATAGAGCTGGCTTAATAAATAAATCATACGTTAAATACTGGATCTATAATTGGGCGAACAAGAAAACACCCGCATAACTTTCAAAGAAGTAGGTATACTTATTAGTGAAGTTCTTTCGTCAAATGAGATAGTTGATTTCACATCGCAACTTCTTGGAAATAAATTAGCATATTTGATATGTATTACAGTATTCGGGCCAACACCTTTGGCCCCTACTGTTCAAAGCATATGCACTCCGAATCGAAAGGGAAACTGTTTAGCATAAGTTAGTATATAAGACAACTTGAATAAAGTATTTAGTATAAAACTGAGCTCGATGCGTTTCACTTGGCAGCGGTGAATACACATTTTATGATTACAATCACACATTTTTCCTAAAGCTATGGGTTATATCTTGAGTACTTTACTTTTCTTATTTTTTATTGAAGAGCAAAGCACTGGTGGCAACAAGTTCGGAAATATAGATTTAAATATCTTTTTACACAGTTGGTTCCGTCATACATTCAGTAAGTCCCCTAACTGCCAAGTAATAATACGAATGATTATCTAAAAATAAACACAGCAAAATTATGAAGTTAGAGTACATGTTTCTGGTCTCTGGATGACTCGAGATGTTATAAGCGAAAAGAACTGTTTACGATTATTGGTTTCATATGGACATATATAATACTATACCAATGTACATAGCTTTCTGTATTAAATGGCAACTGACAATGAACAGATGTCATGGAACAACTTGCTGATAAATTTTGTATAGTTATTTTGCGAGTGCCTTATGTTCAACAAGAATGATTTGACTACCTATCGCAAAAGTAACTATCAACTTTCATCCAATGGAAGGAACTTTGCACATGAACCAATCATTGAACGAAAATGTTTTCCGCTTCCTTTCATTATGCTGAACTGTTCGGGAAATTCGTAGACTGTATAAACTTTGACAAAAGCCTTTAAAAGTATGAAGAATGCCTTTAAATTCATTCATAGCGATCGCACTTATTAGTCTTGAGCACCATGAATCACCAAAATTCTTTTGAAGCATTGGGTGTTTTAAATAGAACCTACCAATTGTTTTTACTCAACAGAAATGTCAAAGTCAAAGAACCCTAGCTTTGTATTGTTCTATTACTATGAGAGCAAAAAAGTATTCATTTCAACTTTCGAAATTTATCACAACACACAGAGCTTGTGCCTACAAAAGAATATAAGAAATACATATTATAAAAAAACCTAAGCAAATAGAATAATTTAATTTATTGAAGGGGGCTAAAAATTTCCAAAATTCAAAAGCAAAAGCTTGTTGCATTAATAGATGATTATAGTTAATAGAATGACCTAAAGGCTTCTATCAAAAGAAAGATTAATCCCCGTAGATATTTTTTGTGCAAGACGGTGGGTGGAAACATTATAGATGTTCCACGTAGGCTAATTGATTTTGAGGAGGAGGTTTTAAAAATGGGAACCTGTAACATGTTACGCTGGTCATATTATTCCCCCAAAACTGGTCATACCCGAGAGCTAAACATTTTGTAAAATACCGCTGAAAGTCCATTGAAAATACCAGTAAAACAAAATTGAATACATTTTTTGTCGTTTTGTTTTCGACTATCTTGAGAGCTTGGGAAATCTTTTCAAAATTCCCAGGGGTACGTTTTGGCATGGATTTAGAGAACTCCTTTATTTTCCAGATGTGATAAACGGCGAGATTTTTTATTCCTAAGTTTTTGATGCTGTTTGTGTAGTATCGGCACTGTGCGACACTCGACTATATATAATCTAAAACATTGAAAATACAGTCACACTATATAAAATGTAAAATATGTACTGAAAATAAAGTCACTTGATATTGAACTTCAGAGCAATCGGTTGTTGAATATACGGTTTTTTTTTTTCTATAAACTAACCTCATAACTCATAAGCAACATTTTAAATTTTTGGCATAAATCTATTGCTATTTAAAACTTAACTGTTCTTGGTAACACTTGGGTTTGAACTATTAGTTGTTCATTCGTTTTCAATGTCCCACTTTACCATTTAACCATTCAAAATGTTCAAGGGTCGCGATCGGATTTTGTATAATTTATAGCTTTTATTAACAACACCACTAATTCATCAATTAGCTAATTAATTTAAAATTTGCTTAACTTATTTTGAGTGTAGTCGTAAAAGTATCTTGTTGTAAAATATACTAAGTCATAAAACTTTATGCTATTTTCATTTAATTTTAACGTTTCAGAGACAAAACTCGAGGCGGCTTTACCAGACAAAAAAACATCTGTCTCTTCCTTTTTCTTAAATTAGAGTGTGCTTATAGTGTTTGACGTATGATGTAGCTACTTATTACAACTTGAAGTACTTTTGCAGACAGCCTGACGAATGTGGTTTGAGACAGATGTGCAATTTTGCTAATATGCCTATAGCTATTATAAATATCAGCATCTTTTGAATTTTGCTTTTGGCTATTGGATTACTCTTAAGCACTACTCCAAGCTCTATCTCATTTAGTACCTACTCATTCATTTAAAATTATTGGTAATACACGCCTAATTTAAATAGCTTGACTATTTAAACAGCGACCCACTTAAGGTACCATATTTGTCAACAAAAATATTTGTGTTTGACCAGGAAACTAAACGAAACGTTGAAAGAAGCTTGATAAAATATGTGTTAGAGCTAAGTTCGTGTTACTGGTTTCACCCACTAAGTGGAGACCTCCACTTGAATATTAATCAATTTAGAACCTTATACCCACCAAGACGCCTATTACAATACAAAAAGCATCAGTTAGCATCAATATGATGGAAATTGAAATGCAGACTACACCGGCATCATGACCCACTTATCGAGTTTGATTGAATGCGAATCGTTTGCCTGCTCATTGTCTGCCCACTGACAGGTATACAAATTTTCAGCAAAAAAGAAAAGAAAAACGGTAACAAAAGACTCGATATCCATCAGAAATCGATATCGCTTCTCTCGACTTTGATGATTTCTTTATTACACACACTCAACACTTGACAGACACTCAACAGAACCATCAATAAAGTATGAGATATATTAGACTCCATTGACCCCATTCGCATCGAGCGCACACAATATCATCTGCTCAAAAGATCTAAGCCAACACGAACGATTCTCTCATTTTCTGTCTTTCTATTTACATTGACAATAAAAGCTACCTCCGCGGGTTGCGGTTACACAACCTGTCGACCATAATCAACCCAGAATCCATGTGACACCTGTATGTTAATTTACTAACGGTACAAACTTTACGTAGAACTATTTCATGAAGAATTAAGTAAACCCATCGGAAAAATGTCGTATTTACTCGCAGTGGATACAGGTACATACTACAAAGTGTGTAATACTATAGACAGCCAACAAATATAGAGATTAAAACCAATCAAATAGCGGTAATGCTCTGTAGTCCGTGCACAGCACAACTTACTTTATGATCATTGTGGCCTGGCTGTTAATTAATCCAATTATGGCAAACGGAAAAAATTAGCTAAAAAGGTAGGAACGCACAGTTTCAACAGCTCACTGCACGAATTCGGTTTCTAAATGCGATGCCAAAGCAAGTATCGCTACAATATACAATTATATCTTTGGCGAAAACAATCAAATTGATTTTTCAATTCTGATGACAAGAATAACGGAAAAGTGTAAAAAAAAACTCCCGAATTATGGTAGAAATAAATTGAAATTCAACACAAACACTTTGGGATATTTTTGTGGGTGCTTTCCCTTGTTTTTTTTTTCGAGAACGTATTTATTTTGGTTGCAGGTTTCTTCTTTTAATTACCCCGACACAAATGGCATGGTCACTGATATTTTTGTAAACTGTTATTTCAACCGAACAAGTTGTATTTAAATTTTTAAACAGTACGAGCGCGCGCGATCTCGACAACAAATCTGAGCGTGTCTTGTTAGAGGGCTAAACTGGTATCAGAGTGTGAAAAGTGATCACTTTCCAACCATACCAGCCAATGTCCAACAATTAACTGACTTCTTGGCTATCAAGTCAGTGAAGAAAATCCTCAAAGTTACCATCGAAGATTGTATGCAGCCAGCCCACCGACACTGACACAAAGTGGTATCGCAAAAGCGTTCTCGGCCAACAAAAACAAAGAAAAATAAAAGCGGATTGTTGCTGGCGCTGGAATGGTAGTAAAAGACCTCCGCAAACCCCTTCTTCCAATCAGCAGCCTTTTGTGGCAAGCATGCGTCACTATTCAGCTTTCATGTTGGCGGTTTTGGTAGTACGTAGTAGATAGGTGATAGGTTGTTTTTTAGTGTGTGGCAGACAAGTTTAGGTGGTCTTTTCCAAGAGCTTTTGCTATCGAGTGAATCTTGTTGCGATCCATGTCCAAAAGTGATCTCGTAAATATGTCTATTGTAATCTAATGGATTACCTTCGGTTTGGATGCAATTCATGACATGAATCTCAAAAGCATCACCATTGTTTGTCATGTGAATTATTTTTCGAAAGTGAAGTGAAGCGGGTTTTTGTTTTGTTTAGATTTGGTTGCGGGTTACAGCTCTGTACGGCAAGTGTGAATGTGTGCTCCTCGCTGGAAGTGAATGGTTTACTGGAACTGGAAGTTATTTTTTTTTTTTTTGTGGGAAACTGCACGAATTACCGCACATGGCTATTTCCCCTCAATGTTGATGGACACTGTTGTTTTTGTTTTCTATGTTGGAACTTGAGTTACACTGTGAGAATTTGTTGATGTTAATTCGCATGCTTGCTCTTATCCGTGTGAAAGTATATAGATACGAACGACCTTGTTAGCCTTTTTGTTGAACGGAGAACTTGATATACATATAAACAAACGTTTTGAAAGATAAGTACATTTTAAATATGGTCGTTTGATTAATACCAGAGACAGAGATTAAAAGTCCGTAAACTAGACTTGATTTGCATTATATGGGGCAATTCGACGCCAATAAATTTCAGGAGAATGGAATAAGCTTCACAAGCCAATTAAAATAGAAATGAAAATAGGAACGAGTTTCTTATAGGTACGGTTACGATCTACATAAGAATTGTGTTTTCTCTGATAGGGGTGGCTTGTTTTATTAGTAAAGGTCGTATAGCATTCATATTAACCTCGGTATTTGCAGGAAACTGCAGTTGATTTTTATAATTCTTTGGATTATTTAAAATGTCATTGGATTGGGGTTTAACCTCGCACCTAGAGAATATCTTTTTCAGTTGATTTGCTCTGCTGCGCTTTGAATTATATGGCCCTCTTTGCTATTAGGAGCGTCTCTTATTACCCAGTGCATATGTATAGATATATCTATAATTTTAATTTGGAACAAGACACAAGACATTTAATCAAACATCCATTTTAGAGAGAAAAGTATTTGCGACCGTATGTCCTTAAAAAGAAGAATAATGCCGCCAGAATAATGTTTGCGACTGTGCGCATCCCAAAAGGAAGTAATATAGACTCAAATCACAAGATCTTGGCTGCCAAATTATAGGTTCATTACGGTTAATTGAAAATAGTCGTGCTTAACAAGCACCGTCTGAAAACACAATTCGTCGTTTGGTGTCGAATTTCGTTGAGCACGTGACAGTGGGTGATTATTCACATGCCGTTTATCAACGCCCACAACGTTCCATTGCACTGGTGGAAGCGGTAAAAGATAGTGTTGCCGAGAACCCACAATCGCACATGTGTCGTACTATCGTCACCGAGCAAACATTTTGGCGTCAATGAAACCACCATTTAAGTAGACCTCACCAAACTGTGCGTTTTTCAAAAATTTCACTAATCGCCGAACGCGCCCAATTGATTTTTGGTCTAGTTACAGCAATTTCTACGCAAACGATGATCGGTCTCAATTCCTACATACGATCTGGATTCAACTTAGTGGGTTGCCGCCTTGTCGTGACTAAGTGGCTGAGTAATCAGGGAGGGCGAACGAGACGGAAAGAAGACGACACTCGCAATGTCTTGAGTCTTATAGTCTTCTAGATGAAAATTTAAAGCACCAAACTTGTTGAAATAGTTGTAACTGTTGAAACCTGTTGAATTGTTTTGAGGTGCACCTATTCCTCGGATTGACAATCTAAATTCGTAGTAATCCTCGGGGCAACCCTTGGGCTATTAAAGCTTGACCATTAGCTATATAATGCTTACGGGTTGCTGAGTAATCAGGGAGGACCAAACGAGAGACAGGAAGAAGACGGCACTTGCCACGTCCTGAGTCTTATAGTCTTATAGATAAAAAGCAATCCAAACTTGTTGAAATAGTTGTTACTGTTGATGGATTTGAACGCAAAGTAACCAGGGAAGACCAACAAGAGACAGAAAGAAGAGGACACTAACAATGTCCTGAGTCTTATAGTCACTCTGCTTAGTCTTCAAGATGAAAATTAAAAGCAATTCAAACTTGTTGAAGTAGTTGTTATACTGTTGATACCTGTTGAATTGTTTTGAGGTGCACCTATTCCTCGGATTGGGTAAGGCAATCTAAATTGGTAGTAATCCTCGGGGCAACCCTTGGGTTATGAAAGCTCGACCATTAGCTACATAATGGTACCACGGGAGATGGGGTAGCCGCTGTACCAATTTGGAGCAGACCCATATTTTGAGGTTGGACTCGTGAGGCTGTGGTTTATCCAAATGCGGAGACTTAAGCGTTCTTCCAGATCGAAGAGGTGTCCAGATAGGCCTCTCCCATGAGCAATGGGTTTGACTGCGACCTTACATAAACAGCCAAGAAAATGCACCAGGGTTAGTACTTGTACCGCCGTCAACGTCTTTCTCATGACACTAATGTGGGTATGCCCACCCGCCACCGTGAAATTAAGCCGTTGTTGCACCTTCACTTATTGAATTAAATTATGACACACCTTGTTAAATAATCCATAATTTATTGTGAAATAACTCAGTTCAATTCAATTGGTTGTTTATAATATAATAGTAAATAATTCTAAGGTTAAGTCTATGTGTTTGCTATTGAGTGGTCCGTCATCAGCTGACTCTAGTCAGATCTATGTACAAGCATGTTCATATGACTTTGTATATCCGTTATTATAACTTATTATAATATACAATAGCCGTCAAGGCAGGTGTTCACGTAAGCCTCTAAGCCAATATTTAATTTGCGACAAATTCTCATATAGTGGACCGACAAACCGTAAGCCGTCGTGAAGTCAAATTTATAAATTTTGAGTTCCAGTTTGTAGCAACTTTCTCTTTAAGACTTTATCGATTGACAATGGACCTCTTAGGTTAGCTTTTCAAGGAACAAACATAGTAACAGGTCCCGGAACAGATAAACGAGACCGCCATAATAAAAACATCAAAAGCTGATGGAATTAAAATAAATTAGCAATAAATTGAAAGATTTTCAGGATGGGGTAGGTACTATTTTTGTAAAAAATCTTCATACATAATGATTATTAGTTGACAACTGCAAAAATGCATTAGCTTTATTAAAAGGAATTAATTGTAAAAAACTGAAAAGCAGTTCGTCTAACAACGCATAGGAGAATTTTTGCGGAGGAGTACCTGCAACTTGTGATTTGTTTAAGCCGGAAAAAAAATTGGTGTGCGATTTGCTCAAAAATACTTTTCAGCGAAAAATTACATTAAACACGAACAGGAAGCTGAATATTCTATGTACAAAGATTGCAAAAAAGAAGCTGTTTCCAGCAAAACTAATTATAAAATACTACATACCTTTTGCATAGAACAGTTTTTTGTAAGTGGCACTTTTGACCTTCAAAGTGCTCTTAATACTCCATGCAGTGACGTCCTCTGCAATAATCTCACGATTTAAAAAGGTACTCCGCCTAACAACGCGTTTTGCTATGCCTGTACGGAGATCTTTAGCTGTCAGACCACGTAAAATCAATTTATATGTTTTCGGAAACTTGTGGTAGCAAAGACGCAACCATAATGTGATGTGACAGATATTCTCTTATAAATATATATAAAAAGATTCGATTCGCATTTAAGAGATAGCACATAGAGTTACTGAGTTAAGGTTTAACGAATTCCTTAATATTTCTCCACTATCCATAACAACGCTTAAAAATGTATATATGTATTAATACCAAGAAAAGTGAACTGACTTTAAGTAAAAAGCTTAATGTATTTGAAAGGTTGCTCAGGTACCTTCCAATACCGATATGACCATCATAGCGCCTATAAAACTATAATTATCAGTGGAAGAGGAAGTCCTGAAAATATGCGAAAATAGAAACCCTTCGCAATGAATCAATATTGTCAAACAAAAAAAAAAAAAAAAACGAGAAAACAAATCAAGTTTGTGTAGGAACAGAGTTATTCCAGAAGAATACCAGATCACTCAGATATTTAAAATCACCACTTTCGGAAAGAAAATACTAAGAAATACCTACAGAGTTAGTAAATTAAAAATACCCGAGTCAACTTGTTTAACCCTTCGACTAGTGAGTCATCTTTTGTCCTTATGTAAAGGACAAGGTCCGCATGGACTTATTTCTATTTCTATGGCATTTTGCATGAAAAGGTTTTATTTTTTTTTCTGTTTTATTTTATAATTGTTTTTAAACAAGAAATGTATAAAAAATGTTAAAAAATATTTTGTTTTATTTAGTAATATTAAAATGAATTTTTAAAACGAAAAAAGACTGCCAAAACTATTGTTGTGTAGGTTGTTCCTCGGTATTATTTTGTGTGCAGGTGTAGCATCGATGCATTAGTGTGGAATGCTCAGCACAAACTGGATTCTGGATTGTTGCAAGAACAGCAATAGGCTCTGGTTTTTCGCTGCCGCCCGTACTCAGAACGGCATAGGCGACATGGCGGCTTGTTAGTCCTAGGCGCAAACGACGGTGCAGCTTTGTATATTGGACTGCGCGTTGGGCCCCAAAACTCTGCTCGATTCTGCCGTTGTGAGCCCTCACAAGCCACAAGCTCTTGTGAGGTTTATGTGATTCGATAACTTTTTCCGAATTCTAGGATAATCACAACAAAACTCACAAAAAAATCACCTCAGCATGGTCAATTTCAAATTGGCACACAATTTTCCATAAAAGACCGAACTCGTACACGAAGTTAACAAAATTAAATTCCCCACCTTCCTAGTTTTTTTTATACAAATATGTATTTTTTCCGAAATGGTTATAAATGTAGCATAAAATGTCATGTTCTGTTCAGGTCATAAAGAAATAGGGAACCAGGACCATCAAATGCAATAATGATTATGACTGGTTTTGAATTTTGAGACCTGCTCCATAGGAGATCACAAATTCGATTGTTTTTGTGAGCCTCACAAATTGTGAGTGTGTTGACAGAATACGAAAACCTTACAAAATCAATTTCACCTCACCTTGTGAGGGTTATGTCTTATGTGACTTGTGAGGTATCAGGGAGGTTTGGGCTGTTAGTCGATCGAAAATCGCATTCGCTTGGAGCTAATTTTTTAGAGTGCGGATTCTTGGGGCAGCAGTTGAAAGCAGAAACGATGAAGAGGAATAAGATTATTTCGAAAATGTTTTTTTTATTTTTACTTCGGAAAATTTTCAAAAATAACTATTTTTACATTTAGCTTACACTTTTTCGAGACAGAATTTGTGTGAATCTGTATGGGTGAATATTTCAAAATATTAATATTCTGCGGTCCGGCGCTTATAGGCTAAAAAAACATATATATTTTTAAATATTTGACTGAGATACAATTTTATAGTAACTCTTTTAACATATGCACATATAAAAAATAAATATTTATTTTTAGTAACGCCGAAATTTTAACTTCAACCTAAGAAATGTCAAGGCTGTCGGATACTTTTACATGCCTGAAATTTTGATGGAAAGGTTTTAAAATTGCAAGAAAATAAGGAAAGGATTAACTCTAAATGAAATATTTGTAACTTTAACAGCCAAGAAGAAAACTAACCACAATTATCATCTTGGTTGGTAAGCCTTCTCTCTTCACACCGGTATCAAGGCGTTATGGTACCCTTGAGCTGCCCTCCCCGTAACCCTACTCACGAATGAGCAGAGCACCATGATTGTTACTCACTCATTTTTCGTAATAACCCCTCCCTACGAGACACCTCAAGACGCTCAACAACTCCTGTTGCCTGTCATCATTGTCCACAGCTCTACCTACATTTCAACTTTCTCAGACATACTAATGCAAGGATCCTGAAAATTCATGCCAAACAAAAATGATTGGTTCAAACACCATGAAATAAATCAAAGTATCTACTCCATTTCAAAAAGTTACTTAATGTAACATAGTAAACATAAACAAACTTAGGTATATCTATCGTATATTTAAAAAAAAAATTAAATTGTCGACAACAAATATTTGCTTGGAAAATAATTGAAATAATTTACAACAACAATAAATTATTGACTTTAAAATAATTTTTTTTTGTTTGTATTCGAAGTGTCACTACTCGATTTCTATTCAGTTTTATTTATTTTTGAGTTCATTTCCCCATGAAAAACGAAATTTGGGCCTACAACGCCACCTGTTCAGAATTTTCCGAGTTTTCTTTTTTTATTCTTTCAAACAGGCTGGACACCAGTCCTATGTAATTGGTGCGAATCATCGAAATCCATACAGTCGTTCTTGAGTTATAAGTGTAGGAACTAACATTACTTTCTTTTATTTTTATTTTTATTTTAATAGTTCAAGACTGAAATTCCTAACGTTCATTTTTTGTAGCTTATTTGTAATAAACGTTTATTTAGAAAACTGACTTCAGATGTGTTTTAATTTGCTTTAATAAGGTTAAGGTCGTTTCCATATTAGTTCTGTCATTCCCGTGGAAAATAAAATCAGTTAAAAATAACTAAATTGGGTGGCCCATTGGCTTAAAATGCTTAATAACTATTCTTAAATACAGAGTAATCGAAAAATTATTAAATTTGTTTATATTAGTAAAAGTCCATTTCGAGGTTCAAAATATTAGTATTTTGAAATATTGACCCGTTTTATTTTTATATAAATGCTGTGGAAAATGTAGAGTAATTCAACAATTGAGAGCGGCTGGGCCGATTAGGCTCAATTTTTGTTTTTAGTTGTTCGTAATTATCAGGAGAAGGTTCTTACAAAAGAAAATTTTGGAAAAACCCTCCGGAAAGGTCGGGAAATTAGAAAAATTTATTTTTGGTATAGAAAAAGTTGAAAGTTGCTGGTGCAATTGTTCCGGAATGGCTTTTCGAATGGAAAAATAGAAAATTCTTAGAGGAAAACTCGGGAAAAACGCGAATTTTTCGACATTTTTCCATACAAAAAATCAATTTTTCTAATTTTCCCTGAAAAGTTTTTAATATTACAACAGCTCGTTCTCGTTCAGCTTCTCACTCGAAATAAATTCATTAGAGAAGAGGACATATTTACTTCATTCCAAATCCAACGATGAAAGCTTGTTATAGGATAGAGGAGTTCTTGCAAGGTATTCAAGTGCTTTACTTGTGCTTTACAGTGTGACCACTGTAAAATTCTGAAAAGTCGCAAGAAAAAGGGCCAATAAGAAAAATTTGTAATTTTTAAAGCTTTTCTTCAAATTTGGAATTTTTGCAAAATATTTAACAATCATTGGTTCGGTAGACACTAGGTATAATAGTGTTGTGATATGCAACTGCGTTACATTTTAAAGGTTTTTGTTTGGAAATAACAGCATTTGACATATTTTTTAAGCGACTTCTTCAAGTAAAAAAAGAGCCAAAATAGCAAAAAATTATTAAACAAAAAGTGCCAAATTGTAGCTTTAGTGCACAACGGTCACGCTGCTTGCAGCCATTCGCTTCAAGGCGTATCGGTAGTTCATTAACAACCAATTCCAGATCTTGCTAGTGAGCAACAAATTAATGAAGTCAACATGTGATCCATCTGCATTCAGTGCTGACAGCGATTGCAGATGAATTGACAGTTGACATTATTAAAACCAACTCCTACAGCTGTTATATACCTTACATCTTAACTAGAGCTTTCTTTGTCAGCGACAAAAGCAAAACGACTCAATGAAAACCATTCTAATTCATCACACACATCATTTGACCTTCAGAGAATGCAAAAAAGTACCAATGCTCAAATTGTTGTGAGCAAAGCAGCGTAACAAATATAATTAAAGTTAATTTTCAATAGAATTATTAGCTCGAGCGGTAACTGCAATTTACCTGCAATAACCACAGCGCACAGCATCATGACAAAAAACACTATATATATAACTTCAATAGAATGTGTGCAATTAAGATCTCTGATGACGCTATAGAAGTGAAGTGAGGTCTACCGCACCTCAAATGCGATGCAAGTATCAACATGTAGCAGTTTGATGCTACGAGTGCATAAATAAAATACCTTGAGCTGAGAAATCTTAACCAATTAATCTAAATTGTAAATTTTATTTGGCATTTATTCTCGCAGTAATTCAGTTATTGAGTTATATTTTTTTTGAAGAGAGGCTTCATAATTTGACGTTGAGTTATCTTTTTTGTAAAATGTAGTCACATACCTACATGTTCAGGCTCACTTACCTATACTAAATTCTTTAATTGTGACTTAAGATCTGAAAAATCCAATCACAACGATTCTACATAGAATGGGAATATTGATTTATCGCTCACTTAAGGATGGTATTCAGTAGGTGAGTGATCTTTTATGCACCTGGATAGATATCAGCTCTGTAATCTGACATAGGCCGAAGAAAGGTAAAACCAGAGGATTGTTGTTGATGGTGGGTGACCCTATAAAGATTTTTTTTTTGCCTTTTTACATAAGGCATCAAAAAATATATACCTCCCAACATATTTACCCTCCTACCTCCGTCCTTCATTTTTCAATAGCGATTTTAGTATTCTTGTATGAACAAGAACAATATCCAAATAATTTAGTCGTCGTTCGTTTTTAAGACAGAACGAATTTATTCATGTTGTTGGGAACATTTTTAAATTTGCCATCAGTTGATATCATTTGAATACGCAGGAAATTAAAAAACCGGCCAAGTGCGAGTGTCACTCGCGCACCGAAGGTTCCGTATTTGGCTAAAGTCCAACCCATCAGATATTATTTCAAATCGATAATATCATTCAATTTTTCCCCTGTTCATGAATTCATCACAATTTAGTTTAATTTACTTACTTAATATTTTTACCCTCAAAAATTACTCACACATGAATCTCATTTTCTAATTATTACCTAGTACCCAACCCACACCAATTTTCCATTCTGTATGCGACATGTCCCAATTGAAAAACTATTGACTAAAACTATATTACTTTTATTTTGTTCTGTACTCCCCAAAAAAATGTATTATACTCCCCAACGAAATTAGCAAGCGGGAACCCTGGAACCCTCTTCTGTCTTTGATGGGGTCAATTGTGCACAACTGCGTAGTAGATTAGAACATAAATGAGAGCAACGTATTTTACATGGTAAAATTATCTTTTTTGAAAATATCTTGTAAACTATTAACTTTTCGGCAAAACAGAATTCAGCACATATATAGATAAGAACATGATCTACAAAAAAGGAATTTATGTATTTTTTTGTGAATCAAGAAATAAACCCTTTTTTGGGCGAATGAAAATATTTGTTTCACCAGATTACTAATTAATCCAAAACCAATCGATGTATTCCTTCCATTGGTATTTGTCGTTTAACTAGAGGTTATACCGGATGTTGTGTGTAAATTTTATCCTCCTATGTCAATCGGTTCTTGAGATAGACCTGGTAACAAAATTGGCTTAGTGGGTTCGGACAGACAGACAGACAGACAGACGGAGAGACATCCGAGCGAAACTAATAAGGTTACGTTTTTTCCCTTTGGGTACGGAACCTTAAAAATTAGTTAATTGTCAGGTGACAGCTTTTCCAATTCTTACACCAAGAAATTTTTTGAGTAAAAATTCGTAAAATTCTCAGTAGAGGGGTAATATCTTGCTCTCTCTATGACGCTTTCTTTGACAAATTTTTCGAGTTTTCGTATCATTCCGCTGTTTCTGAATATCCCGTACGATTTGACTTTTGCATTTAAGTGCCTTGAATTTCCCGTGCGTCTTTATTTAGCTATAACAATAATAACTAAGTCGCAGGGGCAATCGCTGTATGTTTGTGGCATCAATTTTGATAAAAAACTTTGTTTCTCATATGCGTATTCAAATATACTAATGACAACGCGGATAGAGGATACTTTTTTTAATTTTATAGGTTCCTTATATCCGTGGTGGGTTGTGTAAAATAAGTTGTTGTTCCAAAGTGTTTTTTGTAATCTCTCTATGTTAAAATGTTATGTAACCTTGGTATTGAGAGAATTTCTTAAAGACTTGGTTTTGATTAGGAAATTCCATTAATTTTAATTACATATCCTTATCCAATACTAGTACCATATACAAAGTGTGGAAGTCTGGAACCTAAGAACCTTAGCTTGACGTTTAGACAAATTTAGTTCAATAACTATATCATTTAGTTCACCGTGAGATATTAAATAAGGTTCATTTTGATTTACAAGAACATCTTGTGACGCAAAAGTGGTCTAATTTAAAGATTTTGATACGATGCGCTTACCTTGTCCTCTGCATTTTTTTTTTTTTTTTTTTTTTTTTCATAGAAGGTTGCGCTGGTGGGCAGTCTTCAGTAAGAGGAAGGGGTTTATTTTCCGTTTTCACATCAGAATTGCACAATTTGATCTATTGAAAGAATAACCCATCAGTTCCGTTTGCCAGAAATAACAGCCCGTAACACGATCTTTTTGTTTCCTCCAAATTCCAGGTTTAGAAATCTACGTTGCTGGGTGGGTACTTTTAGATTATCCACTTAAATACCCTTCACAGCTTGAACAAAAATAACTTGGTGCTCAAGGCATGTTCAAATCGAAATAAATGTTTTGAATGTTGTTTAGTAACGGCGTTAGCCGTTTTCTACTCTAAACAAATAAAACAAAATAGACCTGGTGAATTTGAGCATTTTCGATTCATATTGTGATCTGTATGTAAAGAACAATTCTTTTAAACCAAAATGTATGAAGATTAACTAAAAAAAATTGTTCACAATCAACCAATCAACCCGTTGAAAAAATAAAACAAACTTGAATCACGAAAACTCATTAATGACCGGCAGTACGGTTTTCGTGGCAACAGATCCACTGGTGACTTGATGGCTTATCTCATTGAAAAGTGAAACCAATCTCTACATCACTCTGGTGAAACGAAGATTGTTGCGTTTGATATTTCAAAGGCATTCGACAGAGTTTGGCACCAAGTCCCTTTATCGAAAATGCGTACTATGGGATCGATGCGTCTCATATCTGGTCTGGTGCGCCTAAAACCTCACTGCACCTGCTGGATAGGATACAGAATCGTGCCTAAAAACTCATTGGAGACATAAATATACCTATAGCGAATTCTATAAATTCGCTCGAACATCTCAGAAATATAACATGGATCTCATAGTTTTATCGCTATTTCTACAAACAGTGCTGAAATAAAATCGCCAGCTGCATCAACCCCTTTAACAATTCAACCGCAATACTCGCCAAGCCAGGAATGCCCATCAGTTTACCCTTCAGCTTATTTTCGTTCATACTTTGAAATATAGAGTTCCTATCATAAGCCGTACAACACGAATGTGGAATGCCTTGTCCAGCTCGGTCTTTCCCCCTCGGTGTAATTTGCAGACCAATGTGCATCGGAAATACCTATCTACCATATCCCAATTTCCTTAACGCCCGCGCTGTGTACTCCAAACTACAGCATAAGAGTAGTGGCGTGTTTATTTAAAAAAAAAAAATTCTTTCTGATTTATTTTCTCACCATCATAAGCAAATTATATCATAAATATCATCAAATGATATATTACGGCACAAGATTTTGAAAAAGTGGACAACGAATGTTAACAAATTTGTGTGCTTATTCAGTTGAAGCAAAGTGTACCTTAAGCAATATTCAGCAAAATCTGCAGAATAACTTACCGGACAAATGTCACAACTTACAACTTAAAACCATTTTTCCCACTTAATTGGTGGGCTGATATTATTCATAAATGCTATAAATTAATTTTATTTGTAGATTAATGCGATGGAAATTTGTAACTAAATAGTTTACACAGAAGTTTATCGACTAGTGTCTCACAGCTGATAGAAACGTCAAACGAAAAGTAGTTGGTGTTTCGTGTGAACGAATCGACTAGTTTTCCACGGTCTTCGGTGCGGTGTGAATAGGGTAGAGGGCTCTCAGTGGCTGCAAATCAACCCCCACTAACCCTATGTCGACGATCACATGACTGCGTACACAAGCTTACTTTTTATTTTATTTCCTTTGATTTTTTTTTTATTTGAGACCGCTGTCGAACATGACATAATATATATGCTAATAATTTATATAAGTGATAAGTATACTTGTTGCTTACCAACTTAATTGGTTAACTGTGAACCAAATTTACGTCTAATAGTTGATAATGTATGTAGAAAACAAAACATTAGTCCATTTTTTTCAAATAAACCAATTCCCACCCCGATCAGAAATTGTCCGAGTCGTGATTGTTTGATATGTCATTTTCTCGTATAATGATACAAGAAGGGCAACGTCAATCAAACGCATTTAATATTCTTTAAGCATAACGAATTGAGTTCAATTGATTTGAAAAAATGTTAGCCACATGATTCGAGTCTGAATGAAAGCGAACAAAATTCATGGTGGTATAATCCGAGTACCGATGGTTTACAGTAATGCTTTCGCTTTTTTGGCGAAAAAAATTCAGATTAAATAAGAAATCAACAAAAAGCATTACATATTCTCGGTTTAACTAATCAGTCTTAGTCATTATCCAAAACGTTTTTTTATTAATCGCAACAAACAATTGATTATGATTGTGCGCAAACCAATTTTAACATATGGTGTGGTATGTGCTCTCCAACTCTAAAAAAAACTTTTGAAGCTTACCTCCAACCCTTCACAAGCGCCAGTTTGACCGTGAGGAACTTTTCGTTTGTGCTGCTCCCGTGACGAAATCTTGACTGGAACATAGCTTTGAAAATCATTATTCCTCCCTCGTCGGACTATTATGTTATAAAATTTGGGTTCACCGAGATTACGCAGATTAGAGTAATAGAAAGATGTCCGATTGGTTTAATGTGAAATTCATAGAAGAGATTTATTATTCATGGGTAATTCATAGTGTTAAACATTTGACAAATGTCATATATAAAATGTATAAGGATGTAGTAGAAGAAACTATTAAGGCAATTCTGCTATCAAATGGTGCTGGAACACTCATCATGACAAAATAATTACAACAGCACCTCCCATACAAAAATAAACACTCCAAATATTATCTTTCTATTACTTCTATAAATACTTGAGTGGAACTAAATCTCCTTCTGTACAAAATTAGCTAAGAACATTTCCATTGAAATCTTTATCAGCTATTGTTGGGCTACATATTGTATGTAGGAAGCAGTTGAGGGTGAAATGCAAAGAGGATCTATAACTAGAGGGCCAACTTCACTTGCCCCTAACCAACTTTCCCCGCAAATTTTGAATGACAGCCCTCTCTCGCGCGTACTTATTTTTCCTGTCTGTGAATACTTGTTATTAATGGCCGCCGGGTGGCACTTTTTCAATAACAAAGAATTTGTAAATGAATTCGTAACAATAAATGTAATATATGTTTAGTGTGGTTTTTTAGATTGCTTTACTTGTTCTCTATCCATTTTAGGCGCCAACAAATGTTCATTCATTCACATTTCAGGTTTTTTTTAAGTTTTCTTTACATGAAAAATATTTTTGACAGCAAAATGCATGCAACTAGGTACCTTTGTGAGTTGTTCCAAAAATAGGTTAATATGTACCATGCAAATTAAACTCAAGTTTTCACTAGGGCTACAGTGATTTATTTTTAAATATTCCCGAACATTGCATAAATTTCTATTAGGTACCTACTTGGTGGGTGTTATCAACTTCGGTTTTTTTAGCACCGTATTTGTACAAAATCAAAATGTGATTAGGAATTTTGTGGCATAATAAAACACTGAAATATTTTCTTTTAAATATAGGTACCTTCAATAAATGCTTGAAGTTACAAAATCTCTTTTAATAAAAATGCAAAAATCGTATAAGTTAATTTTTCATGAGATCGATTTCTGCTAGATATAAAAAAAAACACGATGATTTTATTTAGGTAGCTATTTGGCATTGTGACGAAATTATATAAGGAGTTCCATATTTTTTATTTTTTATATGCGGTGCAGAAGGCTGGAGGAACCAGCAATAGTTTTAGTCCAACTAACTCAGATGAAATAAAAGTGTTTCTGGCAATAAACCTTGCAATGGGCATCAAAAAGCTTCCCAGCTACTGCGATTACTGGTCATCAATGCCTCAACTCAGGGATAGTTACATATCTTCGCTTATGTCAAGAGATCGATTTTCGTGGCTTCTTGGGAATACCCATATAAATGATAATTTGAGACAACCAGAGAGAACATCTCAAGATTTCGATAAGCTATATAAGTTGCGACCTCTCATCACGAAGTTATCAGAAACCTTTTTATCATCACTCAATCCGTCTAAATTTCAATCAGTAGATGAGTCAATGGTTAAATTTAAAGGGCGCAGCTGTTTTCGTCAATATATGCCGATGAAACCCATGAAACGTGGATACAAAGTTTGGATTCGGGCTGATAAAAGAGGCTACGTTTCTCAGTTTCAAATATATACCGGAAAAACTGCGGCAAGTACTGAAGAAGGTCTTGGTGCACGTGTTGTCAAAGACCTTTCAAGAACTGGAAAAGGACACTACATCTACTTTGATAATTTTTTCAACTCCATCCAGCTACAGAAAGACTTACAAGACAAGCTGATATGATTTATTCCTGTGGGACTTTTCGGAAAGGAGGAAAAAATGCACCGACCGATGTAAGTGATGATAAGGAGTTACACCAAGGTCAATCTGATTGGCGGATAAGTAAAGATGGTCTTGCTTTTGTAAAATGGAAGGACAGAAAATCAGTGCATTTCTTGAGCAACTTTCATGATCCATCAGTTACTGGGACAGCAATGCGTATGCAAAAAGATGGACGCAAAAAGCAGATAGCTTGCCCGGAACTCGTAGACGATTATAACAAACATATGGGCTACGTCGACAAAGCAGATATACTAAAATCCATTTATGAAATAGATCGCAAATCAAAAAAATGGTGGCATCGGATTATGTGGTATTTACTGGATATATCTCTTTTGAACTCGTATATACTATTCAATGAAAAAGCTGGTTCAAAATCACTTTCTCTAAAAATGTTTCGATTATCTGTTTGCTCAGGTCTTGTAGAAGCAAACCATTGAAGATAACAAAAGGAAAACCAGGCCCAAGTTATAATGCTGCTCATTTCAAAACCAACCAAGTGGCATTTGAGAAAAGGTTTGACAAGTGCGCTCATATGCCTAAATATGGAACGTCGCGACGCTGCGCTCATTGTAGTACAGCATCCGAGCCTCATCGTACAAGGTGGTCTTGCTCTTTGTTTAAATGACAAAAAAAAACTGTTTTGCTTTGTATCACACGATGTAAAAAAATAAATGGAGACAAAATATTATTAAAATTGTTGTCGAATTTTTTACTTAGTTTTCTCCTGGTTACGTGCTGGAACCGCTTTTTTAAACAACAATAAAAGGTTAACGTATTAAAAAAAATGTTTTATATTTTTTTTTAACTTCACACAAGTTTTATCAAAATTTCAAACAAATATATATAAATGTTTGAAAAAAATAAGACCTCCGGGAACAAAGGGTTAAAAGAAATCGCTTAGGAGAGTGTCGAAGACTACACATATTCAAATCGCACGAATATCAACACAAAAAAGAGCAAGTAACATTTTCATCAGGTTTTCATGTTCGATAGGCACACGAAATATGAAACCTGAGAGCAAATATGAAGAAGCCCAATCGAAAACCACATAAGATATAACTAAAACTCAATACATTCATAAAAGATTTACCTAAACAAATTATTTATTAATAACAAAAGGAGTCGAAAACAAAAAACAAAAAATTAACCAAGGATTCCGTCAATCACTGAACTGACAAATAAATTGGAAAAATGGAACGATTTGTTGGAAAGCTATGGTTTGGTGACCGAAGTGAAAAAACGCTCAACAAACACTCATTGGTTATCACGGATCTATAATCATTGGTTAACCTGAATCTCTATGGTAACCCAACCAAGGATTTAACCAGCTTTGAACAGACCGGCCCATAGTATGCTACTGACAGTTGATTTAAGGTTAAAATTAAATAAAAAAATGTTTCAACAAGGACAAAATACTAACTTTGAGTATTTTTTTGAAAATGCCGAGACGCGCATATATTGTCCGAAGAGAAAGGCAAGCAAATCAACACAAATAAATAAACGAAGCCAAATTGAAGAATAACGCAAAGCACAAACAAAAATCGACAATATGAATGGAACAATGCATAAAACCAGATCAGTGATGCTAACCCAAGTCTAAGTTTTTATGCCTAAACCTGAATACATAATTAAAAAAAATATATATCCTAAAAAAAAAATTGTTTGAATCGAATGATTTTATAAAGAACATTTGACCAGTACAAAAACTTTTTCCGTATGACTTCGTCATAAGAAATTGTTTGCATGCCGACAGGCAACGTATTTTTTTCTTTAATTCATCATGGTAACACACCTGCTCTAACAATGGCACGGGAATCTACACTACACAATTCGGATTAATAGATTCAATGACAAATTTACCATCGGATGAGTGCATTCTTGCCAGTAAATAAAGACGAACTACAATATATGCAGGTGTACTTAAAGTCAATCGAGTATAGAGGGCAAACAGGAGTTTTAGTTAACAATCGCAAAAATTATTTAAATTTGAAACAGTGATGGTGAAAATGAACTCCAACGAACGCAGACTTGTCTTCAAACTTGAAAATGGAACTGCACTTTGAACAAAATAGACTGCATAGAAAAACCGTACTGTCACAATACAAGAAAAATTATTAAAATTGTTTAGTTTTTTAATTATTTGCTTTCACGATGACAGACAATAAATCCTGAAAATCTTGAAATCCAATGTTTTTCCAATGTTCAATTATTGTATGTGGCGTGCTCTTGCTCACGTAAGAGCAAACCTTCCGCTTTGTAAATTTACTTTTAACCTTCCCCTTAAAAATATACCCTTTAAGTAGAAAATAGTTAGTTTGGAGTTATTCAAAGTTGCATTTGTCAAATTATACAAATCGTAAGCGTTTGTACTTCATCGAATTTTCCCTTGCTCTTTAACTTAAATCATAACGATCTGGTGAAACAACAAAATTAAGTCACAATAGAAAGCAGAAGTTGACTTTTGTTAAATTTGTACTATTTCCATTAAATGCTAGGTGGAATTTAGTGGTCACCAGCAAAAGCGGACCTTAGAACCGAATACTTTATTATTTGTAAGGGCCGTATTCAATATAACTTTTGAATAAAGAATTTGAATTGACCGAATTACATATGTCCTTTTCCATTAGGCAAAAAGAAGGTGAACCAAGCCACTGGTCCGGTATAAGAGAGAATTTTAAGTATAATATACAATAACACTACATTATGATTATAATATACTAATAAGAAAGAGGATTTAACCTAAAGCTTGACTTACTTAAAGCAATAAAAGCCAGTATGATCTGGATAGCTTGCGTGTGCGGTCGCCTTGACTTTGTTTGCTCTTTTAAGTATGTAGTTCTCGTTAAGAATAAAGAATAAAGTTTATACATAATATTGGTTATATAAAATTCTGATACGGTTGTTTTATTCTCGCAGTCGTGAAGTATAATCCAGTGCCGAATATGGGACTATAATCACTAAATACATACCTAAAAATATACAATTTCTGGCGCCAATAAAATGTTTAGATGTTGTGCCTAATAGGCTTTGTGCCTGCTGTGAGATATGTTTTTTCTTTAATTCTAGCACACTAATCCCAACTGAGCAATGCTGAAGCAACGAAAATTTCACAGAAATTACATTTATTACAGAGTTTGGTTTTACCAAAAACACAAGTTTTGATAATAATGCATACTTATTCTTTATTTAATCTGTTGGTGCCAAGCTTTAACATTTTGCGAGAGGTCCCGCTAGTCAGCAGCTATAGCCAAATATAAATAGATACGAGTATGTCAATGTCGGAAATAAAAAAAAAAAAAAACTATACCCCGATAAGACATCTTATAAATGGATTATGATGTCTCTCCGAGTTGATTGTCTGATCACTCTTCTGGTGATTTGAATAACTTTGATCCCCAGATTAACATGTTCATATGTGATCATTAGGTCACACATTTTGTTCACTTTGATCACTTGGGATACAGCGTATGTCAAGTATTACAAATGTATAGATAAATGTTCTCTTGTCTAATTTTAAGTGTTCGAATAAGTTTTCGAAAATATTCACCAATCGTATTAATACCAAATTTGCACCAGCTAACAAGCATGAGATAGCACACAAAAAAATTAATGAACCTGATAACAAATAATCAGCTTTTATCAATGTTTTCTAATATGCTTTTTGGACTTGACGATGCATAAGATTCCAAATAAATAATAATTAAATATTTAACTCAGTGCTAGTAGAGACGGAGGTGACTGAAGAATTAATAATCAACATGTTTCGGTTATTTTTGACATTTTTAATTTTAATTTTGTCGGTTTTAAATTTGAGTGCTTCTAACAAATATAATGTATCCCTTGAGCATATGTCCACATGCAAAGAACAAACAATAAATGACGCAGCATATGTCTATTCCAATTTTATTGACATTAACACACTTGCAAACAATCCAAAGGTGGGCAATGAGCAGCTTCACCTCAAATTAATTGTGATGGCGGGAATGAGTGCTAATATTATGCTGTCTGAGCAAAACAACCCAAGCATGAAGGATTGGATTTATGAATTCGGTAAAAATGAAACATTTATTACCTTCTATGAGACTGTACATTTTTGTTGATAGTCCTTGGAGGTTGGCAGAATGAGTTCAGTGCATACCGCCTGCAGTTAAGTGGAAGTTGGTTGTGGAAAAGACCCAGTCACGATATATTGAGCGAGTTCGATCCTATTCCAATAGAGGTTATTCAAAATTCAGGTTTGTGTCTCTTGTTGCATATGAAGCTTGATTTCATTATAACAACCCCAATAGATGGACTAGTGAGCATTAATATTCCGGGCAAAAAGATGTTCCTCTATTATTTCGATAAAATACCTCTGAAGATCCGGTACATTTCCTTTAGTGCTACAGCAAAGTACTCCAGATGGTACTACGATTGCAATTTCAATGGTAAGTATAATGGTAATGTATAACAGTAGTTCAAACGCTTTGGAAAGCAAATAAGTCAGCTATTCCATTTTGTTGCAAGTGCTTCAGTGAAAAAAATTTTAGTATAGCTTAGGTTATATTCAGTAGAGTTGTTTTCGGTCGGTTTTTTTTTAATGAAACGCAACATTTTTAACGCGCTTTTATTAGCTTGACCTGTATGTATATCTATGTAACGGAATCTTTTACCGCAATTTTCACCCACTTCAATTGATTTGAAAATTCGACTGTCCTCCCACCCTGTGACCCACTCTCAAAAATGCGTTTTCGTGCAGCAGGGCTGAGGCCGTAGGAGGTTTGTAGGAGCTAAACTCCGGAGTGTCCCCCTTTCGCTCTACCATATAACCCCACTTCCCCCCACATGTGTATGTTCTCCGATTGGAATAAATATCGATATCTGGCCTCGGCAGAGTATGGGATTGCGAGTTTCGAAAACAAAATTGGGTTCCGCCATTGTATATAAAATCCACCCAACGCGGGCGGAAAAAATCCGTAACACTTAAGCTTTTTTAAAAGGATATGCAGGTTAGTTCTTTCACGAAATTCGTATAAACTACGTGCACTTGCTTGTGATTCTCAATGGAACTTAAGCAATAATTGGTAAATTGAACCATGTTAGAACAAGTCGAACGACCCTTCCAAAATCCATGCTGAGAATCACTTATAAAGTTACTTCAAATGAATACCATCCGATCTTCCACTAGGCGGTCCAAATGACTGATTGATAATATGTAGCAGGGGGTAGGTGAGAGACACAGCACAAGATTTTAAAACAATCGGATACTTTCCTTCAAATCCTGTAATGCCAACAATAATTCCGATCTAGTAAATACCAGAGAACTTGAGGCAGTAAAATCATGTAATGAAACCAAAATAATCCTCATTGAAGCAGGAGGAATCATAAAAACTTTGAAAAAACGACGCGAACATATTCAAAACATCTTTGGGATTACTGGATGATTTGCCTTGAAAATTCATGGTTGATGGAAAACCTATACTAGCCCGTTTGGAATTTATGTAGGTACGCCCAAAAACACTTTGGGTTTGAGTTTTTAGATTCCTTTCCAAGCGTTGAATGTAATTGTTCGAGAGGAACATAGAAAGAAAAATAAGTTCTTTCATCAGCCGAGCAAATAATTCAAACGTTATAATTTATCTCGGTGCTGAAGTTGTTTAATTAAGAGTATTATGGAATACGAAGCATACTGAGCCGGTCGACTACAGCTCGTATATAATAAAAACGGAAGGGAATAGAGTTATATCATTCAGAGAAAGAAAATCATGTGCACCTTGTTGTTGTAAAGGTAGATAGCTAGTAAAATATTTCCTCAAATGCGACGGCGAGGCCTAATTTAAATTCCCATATGAATGTATTTAAGTGTATTTGTCTTGCTTTTTCAGATTATGTATCGACTTTTTATTTTTCCTAGTCTAAAAGACAGTTAGTTACTTCTTTTTAAAGTTTCACATTCATAAAAATATCAATAGCGTTCAGATTTTATTTAAACAACTAGAAATCCAGCTCATCTGTTAAAGTAAATAAAGTGCACGACTGGGTCGAACGAAACTTTCTCGTTGATTAACGGTTTGATGTTTTTTTTTGTTATTTTATTATTAGGTAGGCAGAGCAGGAAGAACCCTTCTAGTGGGAAGGTAAGGATCCGGAAGCAATGCTAGATATCTTATATAGATATAACGGGTGATTTTTTAGCTGGTTTGGTTTTGGCAACACTGGTTTTGACAGCTGACGTGTGTTTAGTACCTTGTGTCACTGTCAAACAGCTTCAGTTTGGTTTGCAATTTAACCATGGATTGTCTTACAAATGAACAACGCTTGCAAATTATTGAATTTTACTATCAAAATTCGTGCTCGGTTCGAAATGTTCATCCGCTTTTTTATCGAAAAATTGTGTTCAGCGATGAGGCTCATTTTTGGTTGAATGGGTACGTAAATAAGCAAAATTGCCGCATTTGGAGTGAAGATCAGCCAGAAGCATTGCAACAGCTACCAATGCATCCCGAAAAAGCCACTGTTTGGTGCGGTTTATGGGCCGGCGGCATTATTGGGCCATATTTCTTCAAAGATGATGCGAATCGCAGCGTTACTGTCAATGGTGAACGCTACCGAGCGATGATAACAAACTTTTTTTTGCCCGAAATGGAAGTTCTTGACTTGCATGATATGTGGTTTCAACAAGACGGTGCCACATGCCACTCAGCACGCGAAACAATGGCGCAATTGCGAGGCGAGTTTGGTGAACAGTTAATTTCACGTTTCGGGCCGGTCAATTGGCCGCCTAGATCGTGCGATTTGACACCATTAGATTATTTTTTGTGGGGGTATGTCAAGGCTAATGTGTATAGGGACAAGCCCGCTTCGATTGACGCACTGGAGCCAACATCCATATTAGGCCCATTGTGTTACCACATCAGGATCGATATTGAATCCATATCTACCCGTTGAACCAGCCGGAGCTTAGAATGAAGCGAGATTGTCGAAGAAATATTCTCCGAGGTATAGTTTTCTACGGAGTGACAGTGCTGGGCACGTACAGAGAAGGTGCAGAATAGTCTCCTCCTCCTCCTCGTCCATACAGCTTCTGCAGAAATCATTTGAAGGGAGGCCCAATCTGAGAGCATGTCTCCCTATGACGCAGTGTCCCGTGATGACACCTACTAGAGTGCTTATTATGGATCTTTTTAGTGTAATGAGACTTTTTGAGCGCTTTCAATCCAGCTGAGGCCAGATCTGTTTCGAAGTGTGGCACGTTAAGCATCTAGACCACCTGCGATTAATAGCGCTTAATGCGTTTTGTTTAATTAGGAGTTTGAAAGTAGCAAGAGGCATATAGAGACTCTTCTTTTCTGGTAGAGTCGACATAGTAGTGCCTTGTCTGGCGAGCTCATCGATGCAATTGCCTGGAATGTCTCTATGGCCCGGCACCCAAATAAGGTGAATTTTGAATTGTTTCGCCATCTCGTTCAGAGATAGTCGGCAATTGAGGGCAGTTGTTGAATTGAAGACGACAGAATCCAGGGATTTAATCTCGGTTTGACTGTCGGTAAAGATGATGATATCTCTTACAGATATTACATTATACCGAAGCCACGACAAGGCCTCTTTGATCGCCATGACCTCCGCCTGAAATACACTAGTGATTAGGAAGGCTGAATGAGATTTTACAATTTAGATCACTTTTTGTGAATCATGTGATACCTACAGTAAAATGTATTGACCTATTGGAAGACATTCATCCGTGATCGACCACAATAACAATAAGTTATTGCCATAAAACCAAATTCTGCAACCAGTATGGACCTACTGGCACCAGTTGTGGGTATGACCGCTCCAAACGTATTTCTAAAAAATTAAGGTCAAAAATATTACAAAGGAACAAAGTCATATTCAATGCACAACGCTGATCTAGATATTGAATCAGTATAGAACGAAGTCGAACAAGTTCCTTAAATGCACAACGCGTCTCAACCACGTTAGCTTAGAAACAACCGAATTTATAAATACAGGCAGTGTAATCAGGAGATAAAACATGTTGATCTATAAAAATTAGCTAAGTCAATATATTTTCTAACAAAAAAGTTCAGAAATTCTACAAACGACGGATCTTTCGATTAGTCGAATAGCTAGGCACATTCACATTCGGTTGGCAAAAGTCATTGCTCTCGGGAGGTGTTTTAGATCGGCTGAAAGGCCTTCCCTATTGTGGAAGCATCTCTCGCTACCTGTTAGTTCTCGAATGACTTTCGATGATTTTCCCTCCAAAAACACAAAAAAAAATGGTTCGTATTTTGTTCATGACAATTTTAATGGTTTTCAGTTTGGCAAATAATGCCCGATTTGTAAAATAGACAGGACAGTCGTCAGATTTAAATATTTAACAGTGCATGGAAATTACACATATTTTCAAAGAACATCTGTTGATATTGCTTGAAAAAACCTCTGTAGAAAAATATTCTTGAGGCACCCTGCTTATGGAAAAGGTCATCCATGCCACCAAACATTTGTACACCTAACATTATTGCACTATATTCAATGAAAAAACAATTTTATAAGTGCGAAACACTTATTATTCTCTTAAGAAAACATCTGAAATTCCAATAAATTTCTAAACCGCATCCTACGAATCATTTTTCACGCTGAAATGTCAAAAAATTAATGCGACGGACAATAAAAACCAAGTGAAATAGCTGCGGAGAGATTTTAGTATCGCCACCTGCGACTCAGTTTTGGAAGCGATATTTTCCACTCGAACTGCGTACCGCCTAGTGAAATTTTCATTTGGAAAATTCATTTTGACATTTCGCAGTGAAAAATTTGTATAAAAAATTGGATTTCACTTGAACTGCGTACCAGCCTTAAGAGGTTTGTTTTTCGATTTGCATTAGAAGTTATAAACCGAAAATACCGATGGAAACGTAGTGGGAGTCTCTAATTGTGTAAGGCACCAAGTGGTTGGAATTATTTTACATAAGGTGCATATTCAATATGGTTGAAAAGAAGAAGTGAATAATATTTGCTAAAAAAAAGTTTTGCTTTGCTGTTATTGCATTTTTAATGGAAGGGCGGTATTGATATTTAAAAGGATGTATGAAAAGATTACAAAACTTGTTTATTAGATTTTTTTTGAGAAAAACTAAGTATGGGATCTTAATTAGTGATACCTATTCTATTATCCTAAATATGTATTTTGATCAAAATCTTTAGAGCGGTTTGTGTAAAATTTGGCAGACAAAACAGTACCAAATATTGCAATGTTTAGTTTGAAAAATACTATTGCTTAACCATTTTGCTGAAACCCCATTATAAGCCATTGTTCAGGATGTAAGCATTGCTTCGATTTTAAAGTTTTATCGAAATCAAAGATGGGGTTTTCGAGATAGGAGCGGTTTTTAAAATTAGCGTTTTCGGTGCTTCGAATTGAAAATTGAGTTTAAAATGACCACATTACCTAAGAAATAAATTTGTGTTACAATCGTATAGACCGTTTTCGAGATATGTATGTCGAAATTTCAAAAGTACCATTGTTCGAATTTTTAGCCGAAAACTGGGCAGTGGGCACGCAGTCATGGTAACTTCACCTACTTCAGCTTAAATATCAATTTTGGTTGAAATTGTAAGAGCAGTTTTCGATCAAATCAAACTGGTACGAACATTTTATATGGGAAGTCCCATTAATATTGAGGTTACCTTGCAAAACAAAAATGCTTCCGAACTGTAAACCCAAAAACTCCAAATCCGAGGTCTGAACGTAATCCGAGAAGCCGTTTAGGCTGTAGGCCTGTGGAAGGACGGACAGTCCGGACAGATTTTTTCGACCCACTTTTTTGAGTTCCTCTATCATAGTAATATCAGAATTGATTAATATCTCGAGTTCGAAATTTTGTACGAAAACAATATCTTTCTCTTACTACGTAATAGAGAAAGTTCAAAAGAGGCAAAAAGTTAAAACAAATTCAAATATAAACATTGTATACTAAGGTGATCCCATTTTTCACATTTTACTAATTACAATTTAACAATGTTTTACAATGTATTCTTATACAAAGAAGCGATTATGTTCAATTCCGTTGCATTTGAACAAAATAATTATTTTCTATATTATTTACTTCAACAGATTCCGTAATGATAAAGGATGACAAAACCATAAAAATATCACCGAATATGCTTAGCCCAATGGTAGCACAGACAAATGAGAACAACGGGACCTGCAAGGAATATAATTATTTTGTTAATGTAAACTAAATAAAATTCAGCTAACTTAAAAAATATTGTACGCTCTTGTTTTCGAATATGTATCGTATTTATATGGATTGGACTCCAGAAACGATTTAAGTTTAACAGTAAAGCGTTTTAAATGGTTTGAGATATGTGTTCACTATTTACATCTTTACCATCATCTTTTGTTTAGGTGTAATATATATTTTTGTCGTTTGATGTAACAACTTAACCATTAAGAGTATTTTCGTAATAAAAACAGTAAGAAAAAGGCGTTGTAAGGTGGAACATTTGGAAATTGTGGACCTGGGTGGGCGTTAAGGTTCCCAGCCCTACTTTAATATATAGTACTGTACTATATTTTGGCTTTACCTATTATATACTTGAAGAAATATGTAGCACGCGAATTACAATGCGCCGTAATAATAACAAATTTAAGACTCAACTTTAAATTTACGAAAGCTCACAATAGCGAAATTTGTATGGAAACTACGGCGCCGTTAAAATGTTTACTGGTAGGTAAGGCCCAATATCTTAATAATTCGAATCACAGATCTTCCATTTTTATTGCACCTTAAGGTCTCTTCATCACACATGGAAACTCCACTATGTCTTGCTGTCAATGTCAAAGTTGACAGCCATAGGATATTTTTATCATTTACAATTACAGCTGATTCGTCTTCGTGTAATATTTAAACTTTGTTAATTTTTAATTTTGTTTAATCGAAATTTTATCAAGAAAATTGTTTTTAAAGCTTTAATTGTTGTGCTAATGGAAAAGGGAAGTGACAACGAACGCTGGTCAAGTACAAATAGTGCAATTGCGCCACAAACGCCAACTAAATAGCGAATAATTTAAAAATACTACAGAAATAAAAATCAGTTTAGGAACAACAGTAGGTATGTTTTTATTTTAAAATATCCCCAAAATGTAAAACATGTCAATGTCTATCGAAAAAAGTGGTATTGGACTTAGCCAGGTGAGTTCCTTTATTTCTAGGTATTTCCATTCTCCTTAGCCGTTTATTTTTTGTTCATCGAACGCTTCTTCTTCTATTTCCCACACGAACACTGTAACGAAATGTTTTCCGTTACAAACTCCACACACACACACAGCCACAACTCGAACGTACCACACACACACACCAGCAACGCCACTCACTACTCACCACAACTCGAATCTACAAACTCCACACACACACACAGCCACAACTCGAACGTACCACACACACACACCAGCAACGCCACTCACTACTCACCACAACTCGAATCTACCACACCACGACCGTGCTATGCTAGCCCACGTCTCCGCAGCCAGTGAGCAAATCAGTCGAGTGGTGGCCGCCGGACCAGACACACGGTTAGTTGGGTACAACAACTCGTGTGTGGAGCAGTAGCGTTCTGGTTGGTATCACCGACTCAAGGAGTAAGAGTGGGCAGTGGGGACACAGGGTGCGCAGCTATTGCGGCCCAGGTACTCGCCCCTCCTTGTAGTAGAGACAACAGTAGCGTAGTGGTAGGAATCGTGTTAGCAATGGTAACCGTAGTGGTAGACGTAGACATAGACAACAATCAACCAGAACAACAATCAACAACGACAGCAGACGGCGGCGACGACACCAGCAGCGGCAACAGGAGGAGCAGAAACAACAAGAACAACGAGAATATAAAAGGCGAAACCACCTAAGACTCGGGGCAGTCAGTCATCAACGTTCGCGAGTCGCAGGTCAGCACCACAGAGTGCATTAGCAATAAGTAAAAGTAGTTAAGTCATTTTTTGGATTAATAAAGATTTGGAATATTATAATCAGTGAACCGGCGTTTTGTTGTAGTTTTCCTCCTGGCTCTTGACAGTTCATTTCAGTTCCCCGAAACAGGACCTGGACATCCCCGCTCAGCTTACCCCGGCTGGGAAAACATCGTTTTATATGGCGCCCGAGCAGGGACATTAATAATTAAAGAGAAAGTACAGCGAAGAAAGTGAATGGGGAAATCGTGGATCTACAACCTCAACAAAGAAGAGATCAAAGCAGTGCTAGAGGAGTTGAAATTGGACACAACCGGGACCGTCGAAGAGCTAAGGAAAAGACTGTCCACATACATAGACAGTAATCCAGGAGGCGAGGGGAAACTCCAAGAACTGGAGACCCGTTACACCAAGTCAACACACACCAACGAACAGAGCGCCGCAGGAGAAATTACAGTGCGACCGACAAATCCACCACACTTAACGGAGCAACCAACCGTTAGTAACAGCACCCTGACGCGGGAAACGATCGCAGAGGGACAGAAGTGGAGACAGGCCGAAGAAACGCAACGGTCAACGCACGCCGACCTAGCGGGACCCAGAGACCAGATGACGACAGTACCGGAGAAGACACCAGCAACGGAGGATACGTGGAACGACGAACCCGTACCACAGAAGACAAGCGAAACGGAAATCAGCGATGCAGAGGTCTGTGACAAAGTTCGGAAGTGGGGAATCCGCTACGACGGTGGGAGGGATCCACTTGGATTCTTAGAACGGATCGAAGAACTCGCAACATGCTACTGCCTCCCCCTCGACCGAATAACCCGCACCCTCCCAGAATTGCTCAAAGACAAAGCGCTATCGTGGTATCGTAACAACCAAGATGATTGGATGAGCTGGAAGGATTTCAAGCGAGATTTTCATTTGTACTTCCTGCCGCCAAGGTATTTCGAGCGACTGGAGGACGACATTCGCCGACGTATACAGAACCCACGGGAAAAATTTACTGAATACGTCACCGCAATTCAAACCATGATGCGATTGGCCAGGGATCAGGACAAAGAACGAAAACTAGAGCGAATCTACACGAACTGCCGGCCCGAATATAAACTCTACATACGAAGAAGAGATTTCACAACGCTACGTGATCTCATCCGCCTCGCCGAAGAATACGAGTGCATTCGCGCCGACGAACGTCCAACCCGTGTAGCTGCAATGCAAGGAGCCACCAGGAGACCAAACCCACAAGTATCCACGTCACAACATTGGTCGGACCACGAGAACCATGATCAAGGACCAGCGGAGCAAAGGAGACCCGAGCTGAGGAACTTGTGCTGGA
This sequence comes from Cheilosia vernalis, assembly GCA_949126925.1. NCBI lineage: Eukaryota > Metazoa > Arthropoda > Insecta > Diptera > Syrphidae > Cheilosia > Cheilosia vernalis. The sequence continues at coordinate 80,481,827 of OX421358.1, read as the reverse complement.
GATGCGGACAAGAAGGCCACATGCGGCAGAACTGCCAGAACCCCGAAGTACTTTTTTGTTGGGACTGCGGAAGGCCAGACGTTCGTACAAGAGATTGCTGCCGTCGCCGAGAGGGAAACGAGAGGCGAGTTCCCGACAATGGGGGCAACGAAGAACTCGCATAATCCGCCCCTCCACCAGTCCCGCACCCCTATTTCTCAACGACGACCACCGCATGTACGCCCGAATCACCATCAGGAACGATACCTACGAAGCCCTCATCGATACCGGAGCAACGAGATCGTTCATCGATGCTGAAACCGCAGACCGAGTAACAACCGCCGTAACCCCAAGAACCAGTGACGCCCCTATACCCGCCTAGCCGATGGAAGCAACGTGCTAATCCAAGGCAGCACCATCATCAACATCCAATTCAACCATCAGTCATACCGACAGGAATTCTTAGTCATGCCACGAATGACCAATGCTATGATACTGGGGATGGATCTCCTCGCACGGATGGGCATTACCCTACGCCTCGACTCCAGCATCCTCGAGATTCCGAAGCACCGACCAAACTTAGCAGCCTTCACAGTCGCCGCCGATACGGTAACAGACAGCCGACCAGCAACAAACATCACGCCAGACGACCGGTCACCCACTTCCCCAGCACCAGCGCCACGAACCCATCCAGCCGCTATACCGCCAGCCGACACCACTGCTAAAATCCCACCAGGACAACCCCATTGGGAATCAACAACAGAACTGACCGCCTACGAGGAACAGGCGATCGAAGAATTTCTGTCTGCCGAGTTACCAAGGTTCGAGCACTTACAAGGAGTTACCCATATCGCTGAACATAGCATCAGGATGAAGGACAATCACCCTGTCAAGCAGCGATACTTCCCACGAAACCCAGCCATGCAAGCCATCATCGACAAGGAGATCGACGAGCTTCTACGAGAAAGACGGATAGAACCATCCAACAGCCCTCACAGCGCGCCGATAGTGTTGGTTCAGAAGAAACAAGGTACGTGGAGATTGTGCGTCGATTACCGACAGCTTAACGCTCGTTCAATCCGAGATGCATACCCTCTTCCACAGATACAAGCTATTCTGGACAAGCTGCGTCAGGGTAAGTTCTTCAGCACAATCGACCTCCGCAATGGATACTGGCAAATACCCATGAGCAAAGACAGTCGACAATACACCGCCTTCACCGTACCGGGTCGTGGTCTTTACCAGTGGAGGGTTATGCCATTTGGACTACACTCCGCCCCCGCCACCTTTCAAAGAGCCTTGGACCAAGTCATCGGACCAGAGCTAGAACCCTTCGCTTTTGCTTACCTCGATGACATCGTGGTGATCGGACGCACCCTCGACGAACACCTAAGGAACCTGAGGAGAGTCTTCGACAGACTAGTGCAAGCGAACCTACGAATCAACATCGAGAAGTGCCGTTTCTGCAAAACCGAACTGCAATATCTGGGACACGTGATCGGCCGCGAAGGCATCCAAACAGACCCCGACAAAATCAACGCCATAACCCAACTACCGCCACCCAAGAACCTGAAGGAACTACGCCGATTCCTGGGAGTCTGCTCTTGGTATCGACGTTTCGTAAACGGATTCTCAACTCTCGTGGGGCCATTAACCCAACTGCTGAAGAAAGGAAAGCGGTGGAGCTGGGACAACGAACAACAAATAGCGTACGAGGACCTCAAGGAAAAACTCACACAAGCCCCAATCCTTGCCTGCCCCGATTTCGACGTACCATTCGTGCTACAGACCGACGCAAGTGACTGCGGATTGGGCGTCGTCCTACTACAGGAGCAAGAAGGGAAAGAGCGGGTCATAGCCTACGCGAGCCGAACATTGAACGGTGCTGAAGCTAACTATTCAGTCACCGAGAAAGAATGTCTGGCCGTCATATGGGGCGTACGCAAAATGAGACACTACCTGGAAGGCTACCACTTCACCATCATCACGGATCACCAATCACTGAGGTGGCTTAACTCCATCGAGTCACCGTCAGGACGAATCGCCCGGTAGGCCCTAGAACTGATGCAGTACGACTACGAGGTGAAGTACCGACGAGGGAAATTCAATGTACTCGCAGACGCGCTATCAAGAAGACCACTCCAAGGACCGGATGAGCTCTACGCCGTTGATCTACCACCGACCCGAGGCGACTGGTTCAGCAGGAAGAAAGCAGACGTGATGAAAGAACCGTCGAGATTCCCGGATTATCGAATGGAAGACGGTAATTTATACAGGCATATCCACGACAGCACCGCATACCTAGACGAAGACTACATCCCATGGAAGCTCTGCGTCGCCGAAGATCAACGACAGCGGGTGTTAAGGAGGTGCCACGACGAACCAACGGCGGGTCACCTAGGAATTAACAAAACCATCGCTAGAATAGCCAAATGCTACTATTGGCCGGGCATGTTCCGGGACGTAACCAAATACGTACGTCGCTGCATGTCCTGCCAACGGTACAAACCACAGCAACGGGCGGAAGCCGGAAAGATGCTCTCCACCCCCGCGACAGACCCATGGACGGTTGTGTGCTCAGACTTTGTAGGACCACTGCCACGTTCCAAGCATGGGAACTCGTTCCTCATCGTGTTCCACGACAAATTCACGAAATGGACCGAGTTCGTCCCTACCCGCAGCGCGACGAGCAAAAACCTTATAAAGGCATTTAGAGAGCGGATAATAGCGAGATTCGGAGTACCGAAGACATTGATCACGGACAACGGGGCCCAATATACCAGTCGGGACTTCAACCGATTCCTAGCCGACAACGGAGTACAGCATCAATTCACCGCTCCATACACTCCCCAGGAAAATCCGACCGAAAGAGTCAATCGGACGATAAAAACAATGATTGCTCAGTTCACCAAGGAAAATCACCAAGGATGGGACGAACTCCTGCCGGAACTCACTTTGGCGATCAACTCCAGCAAACAGGACTCGACAGGATACAGCCCTGCTTTCCTGGTACAGGGGCGAGAGCTTGCATTACCGAAGGCGCTCTACACTGAGGTTACCCGAGGACAAGGAGTGGTAACACCATCGGCGGAACATCGAGCAACAAAGCTACGCGAAATCTTCAATATCGTCCGTAGCAACCTCAACCGGGCCTTCACCAAACAGGCGAAGCATTACAATTTGCGACGCCGAGCCTGGAGACCTAAGATCGGCGACCTAGTCCTACTACGGCAACACCCACTTTCAAAAGCTGCTGATCATTTCGCGGCCAAACTAGCACCGAAGTTCGATGGACCGTACCAGGTACGTACATTCATTTCCCCAGTGCTAGTAAGGCTAAGTCATACCCACGAGGAGAGTGCGAACACCAAGCGGAAGGACGTTACGGCACACATCAAAAATATAAAACCACTGATACAAGACACACCAAGGGTAAATCCGCAATAAAATATCAAACCAAATAATATGGAAAACCCGGATCATTCGCCAAGGAGACACCGACGATGGAGGACAAACTTGCAAATAGCTGCCGATTGTTCCGTACGAGAACCACTACCCTCAACAACCAACGGCGACAGATACGGTTAATTCCACCAGCCTGGCAGGACCAAGACATTACGGGGACCCGGAGGAGGAACGTGCTAGAAAGGGGTAACAGGACACAGACACACCCACACAAACACATCGAGATTGCGGCGATCATGACAACACCAGCCCCAGAGTTTGAAAGCAGTGAAGAACTAAAGAAATTTCGAGAGACAGTATACTGGAAGGCCCTGAGAGAAGACGGAACAACGAGCGAGGACCAGACTATGTAAGTGGATACCGGGAAAGAGGCACTGCCGAGGACCACACCAGTGGAGCGGGAGACCAGGACGAGGATCACGTGACGCCCGGTCCATGGGTGGCAGACGCGCTAGCCGCCATCGAAGGATCTACAAAGACATGCCGCAGACGCGTAAAGGTACCCACACCTGCCGGACCGGCAAGAGCAATTATCTCCAGTCGAGGGGACGTGGAGCTCAGAGGGCAGACGTACCTTTGGCGCTTCCCCGCTCCATCCACCCAAACATCGGAGCTTACATCACCAAAGTAAAGGGGGAGTGTAACGAAATGTTTTCCGTTACAAACTCCACACACACACACAGCCACAACTCGAACGTACCACACACACACACCAGCAACGCCACTCACTACTCACCACAACTCGAATCTACAAACTCCACACACACACACAGCCACAACTCGAACGTACCACACACACACACCAGCAACGCCACTCACTACTCACCACAACTCGAATCTACCACACCACGACCGTGCTATGCTAGCCCACGTCTCCGCAGCCAGTGAGCAAATCAGTCGAGTGGTGGCCGCCGGACAAGACACACGGTTAGTTGGGTACAACAACTCGTGTGTGGAGCAGTAGCGTTCTGGTTGGTATCACCGACTCAAGTAGTAAGAGTGGGCAGTGGGGACACAGGGTGCGCAGCTATTGCGGCCCAGGTACTCGCCCCTCCTTGGAGTAGAGACAACAGTAGCGTAGTGGTAGGAATCGTGGTAGCAATGGTAACCGTAGTGGTAGACGTAGACATAGACAACAATCAACCAGAACAACAATCAACAACGACAGCAGACGGCGGCGACGACACCAGCAGCGGCAACAGGAGGAGCAGAAACAACAAGAACAACGAGAATATAAAAGGCGAAACCACCTAAGACTCGGGGCAGTCAGTCATCAACGTTCGCGAGTCGCAGGTCAGCACCACAGAGTGCATTAGCAATAAGTAAAAGTAGTTAAGTCATTTTTTGGATTAATAAAGATTTGGAATATTATAATCAGTGAACCGGCGTTTTGTTGTAGTTTTCCTCCTGGCTCTTGACAGTTCATTTCAGTTCCCCGAAACAGGACCTGGACATCCCCGCTCATCGTTTTAACACTTGTGATGGCAAGATAACAGCAAGTGAACTTGCTTTAACTTACCATACTGTCAAGCACAACCTTTCGTATAAATGCATGGATTGGACCGTGAAACTTAACAAGATTTTATACGTCAATTCTAAAATTGCCTTAAACCAAAAGTTAGGGCGAATTAAAATGGAGGCTTTAGTTGAGGCAGTTCTAGGACATACATATGTCCTAAAAACTTTAATAAGTGACTTAAATAATCCAGATTTATATTTTTGCTTGCAATCTGGTGCAAGCAACAGAAAGAATATTAAACTGTTTCCATTAGTTATTTAATATTTTGAAATTGCGAATGGTACCTACCGAAAATAAAGTGTTAGCTTTTTATGAAAATTGCGATGAATAAGCTGCAGGGATGTTTGGCGTTTTTAATACTTCATTTTCTCGACACAATCTTCAATTTAAAAGAGGGGGTCTGAAGAAAAATTTAACGTCTAGTTCCTAATTTAGTGAAGGGCAATAATTGTCATGCACACATAGTTCATAAGTGACAGTCAAACATGCAATTAAGTTTTTGTTTCAAATTGAAGTACCATATTCCCTTCATCAGCAGTTCGAAGAGAAGAACTGTACAAATTTGTTTCGGTTGTTAATGGTGAATGGCATGAGCTAAAACAACAGTTGCCATGCCACCCATCAGGTGGCTCTCGTTGGCGTTGCTGCCTTGTGTGGACAATATATTTTTGAATTGGAAGCTTTTGAATGATTATTTTACTATAGTTTTGGGGAAGAAAGTCCTACTCATATCAAAAATATTTTTTGTACCTAAGCATGAAACTGATGGAAACGTTTAAGTTAAAGTCTTTTTGAACTTCGCTAACCATTTCTTGCATAACTTTAACAAAGCTGTCAAACAACTTGAAGGTAATAACATCACGTCTTAGATTTTTATAACATTTTGTCCACCATAGAGTTTGCATTGGAACAACGTAAGAAAGATTGTTTCGGTTTTACTTATGAAACCAAAAATTTATTGCAATCCTTATACCATGTTCCCACCAACGTGATTTAGCCACTTGATTTAGATAAATCATCTCATAAATTACGTGGTTTACCATACACTTTCGTGATTAATTAATCAAAAAAATTATTATAAATCCAATATTCTTCGTGTTTCCGTGAGTTTTGTTGGTATTTTTATTAAGTACATACAATCCATAAATTGTTTTATTTGTGCCAGGTATGGGAACATCAAACTATTTTTTCTTACTTATTTAAAAAAGATGTAGGGGAGAGTGGGTATGTATGGGACACAGGAGGAATGGGACATAAGCATTTTCTTCAACGTAGTATACTTTTTCTCATTCCTGTTGATCACAAATTTGCTCTTTAGTGTTTACCCACCGGTCAATGAAGCAGGTCCTGTGCGCAGTTGAAATTACGCAGTGGAGAGCAAAAAAGGTAAATTTGTACATAAAAAGTAAAATAATTGGGTGAAATTTGAGTGAAAAATAATAATTAATGAGTGAACATATTGTACAAAAAGTGAATCAAATAGATATTAACATATATCATGAAGTGAATAAATTCTAATTTTGTTTAGTCTGCGCCGTATTTTAAGAGATATTATGTTTGATCACTTTGAAGTGCCCTACAGGATGATTGGGACACTTATATGCAGGAGGAATGGGACACCTGTCCGTGAACCGAACAGGGGTCAGGTTCTGGAATCTTTGTGGAAAGAGAGAACATTAGACTACACTACCCCTTAGGTAACCAAAGTACAGTAGTGAAAGGTGTCTGTTTGGCAGTACAATGGACCAGTGCTCCATCGGATAGTAACACCCCCCGACAAAAAAAAAGATTTTCCACATCAAAGTCTAAGCAAAGAACACTTAAAAATGTTCGCACGCAAAGTACATTAGAAATAAAGGTTTTAAGATAAAAAACACACTTGTAATGTAAGGCGTCCCATTCCACCACATAGCTGTCCCATACCTCCTGCTTCCAGGAGGAATGGGACAAAGTTTGTTGGTGCATGGAATGCGTTTTAACTTTAATTCTGGTATACTTTTGGTTACTTTTATGTTTTGGATAGCTTGCCAAAATGTTATCGTATATTAAAAAAAATGTTTTGTGGAGATATGATTTATAAGTTGCCAGCAGATCACATTTGACTGAAAAGTGTCCCATACATACCCACTCTCCCCTACCTACTAAGGGGTGATTTTTTAAGAGGTTTAGAAATTTAAAAAAAAAAAAAAAAAAAACACAAAAAATTCGAAAAAATGAATGAAGTATTTATTTGAATCGATAGTTTAAACCTTGCAATTTAATGTTTAAAGATAATTTCATGCAAATGTTGACCGCGGCTGCGTCTCAGGTAGCCCATCCGCTGAGTCCAATTTTGGCATACTCTTTCACACATATCGGTCGGTATCTCACGAATGAATGCATGGATTTTGGCTTCCAGTGCGTCAATCGAAGCGGGCTTGTCCCTATACACATTAGCCTTGATATACCCCCACAAAAAATAATCTAATGGTGTCAAATCGCACGATCTAGGCGGCCAATTGACCGGCCCGAAACGTGAAATTAACTGTTCACCAAACTCGCCTCGCAATTGCGCCATTGTTTCGCGTGCTGTGTGGCATGTGACACCGTCTTGTTGAAACCACATATCATGCAAGTCAAGAACTTCCATTTCGGGCAAAAAAAAGTTTGTTATCATCGCTCGGTAGCGTTCACCATTGACAGTAACGCTGCGATTCGCATCATCTTTGAAGAAATATGGCCCAATATTGCCGCCGGCCCATAAACCGCACCAAACAGTGGCTTTTTCTGGATGCATTGGTAGCTGTTGCAATGCTTCTGGCTGATCTTAGCTCCAAATTCGGCAATTTTGCTTATTTACGTACCCATTCAACCAAAAATGAGCCTCATCGCTGAACACAAGTTTTCGATAAAAAAGCGGATCCTCGGCCAGATGAACATTTCGAACCGAGCACGAATTTTGATAGTAAAATTCAATAATTTGCAAGCGTTGTTCATTTGTAAGACGATCCATGGTTAAATTGCAAACCAAACTGAAGCTGTTTGCCAAAACCAAACCAGCTAAAAAATCATCCGTTATAACTATTGGGAGCCCTAGTGGCAGTGGAAACAGTCTCATTGGTTGGAATGCTGGCCTACTGACTACACTACGCCACCTATAGCTAACGTTTGACAACCAACCAAGATTTTAACTGGAAAACATCGTAATAACTGCCTAAACACAGTAAGCCTGCGGTTATCGTAGTAGTGGTGGTATGTATCCCTGTCAAAGTAAAAATACACACGGAGTGCCTTAGAAAGAATTCTTTGAACCAAAAATTGTACATGTTCCATTTCATTGTCACATATGTCAAACAATTTTAAAACCCCGGCAGAAGGATAACACGCTGACAACGAAATGGCATCATGTTAGCTTTTCCATTTCCAGTTCACGCGCTCAACTGCAGCAAAACCTGAAAAAAAAAGCTTTAAACGATGATAGAACGTCTTCGTCGACCATGAATCTGTCTGTACGATTTTGCATTAACAAATCTATGCAAGGAATTACTATAGGCACTCTAAGATAGGCTTTAGTAGAAGAGGTTTATAGATTTGAATTAATATTAAAAAGTCTTAAGGGCCCAGGCCATAGAATCCGTTGCGTCCGTCGCGCTGACGATTAGCTATATAATGGTACCACGGGAGATGGGGACAGCCTCTGTACCAAAACTGGTGCAGACAAATCATTTTAGGATCATTTTAGGTTGGATTCATGGGGGCTGTGGTTAATTCCAAATGGGGAGACAAGTTGCGTTCTTTCAGAACGAAGAGGTATCAGATGGGCCTCGCCCTACCAATGGGTCTGACTGTTGTCAAACCGAACAGCCAAGGTATTGCACCAGGGTCGGTACTTGTACTGGCATATTCCTTTCATTGCCATGCCTATTTTTTGAAGCGTTTTTGACCAAAATATGTTTTTTTTTTTTCTGACTTTACTGCCTTTTACTCGCTGAGGGAACACTTTTGGCGCTTTTTTAATGTAAAAGGAGAAAACTTAAAAAAGGGGAAAAAACCAAAAATCTCTTTGAAACTTTTATTGCTTAAAAGCTAATGTTCCAAAACGAGATGAGTTTTGGAGCCGATTAGTTTTGTCTCCTTTAGGAAATAGCTGATTCCGGAGATTTGGGTTGGTAAAGAAATAGACCTTTTTTAAACGTTCTAACTGAGTATTTATTGCCTAAGGTATTGTTAACGAGTGAGTTTGATTTTTCTGATCGACTCATGAAGTTATCGCGGTGCCTTATGTACACTGGGCAGCTGAACACAACTACGGTCATTGCCCTTTCTATTTACATTAATTACTTTTCCTCTACATTACACATTTGCAAATTATAATCATGTCGATTACAGAATCCGCAAAAATGTATTCCCGGCGAGTTGACTCGATCCACGCTCCATTCACATCCGCGATAAATATAATTATCAAATCCGCCGGAAGAACAACATTGCCGATTCGTAACACATCCTTATCATTTTCGAACTCTCATATCGATGCTGTCAGTTTTTGACAATAAAAAAAAATAAACAAATAAGAATTGTCAACAAAGTACGGAAAATATATAATCATTTTAAAAAAACACAACTGTAATGGATTCAATTTCATTTCATTTATTTGCTCGAGAGCAATCTCTGAAAGGGAATAGGAATTTTGAATTTCATATTTTAGGTTTACCAAACATTTTAGAATTAATTAATGCGGAAACTGTCGCACGTCGTTATGGCATCATCACTTTCTCAGAATAGAAATTGGCCGCCGGTTTGAGATTTTTAGCTGAAGGAGGGTATCAACATGAAGTTGGACAAGATTTCAACATTGGAATGCCACAGTCAACTACTACTCAACAAGCTGATCATTCTGGAAGCAGACTTGTGCCCCAAATGGATAGATTTGACAATGACGGAGGAAGAGAAAAATGATGCCCGTATTTACTTTATAGAAAGTGTAAAATTCCGGGAGTGGTAGGGTGTATTGATGGGAACCATATCAAGACCTCAAAACCATCCGGTGCTAACGCACACCTTTTTTTAAATCGAAAACTATTTTACAGTTTGAACGCCATGGTTGTAAGAGATTATTATTGAAGTTTGAAAAGTAATTAAGCCTAGATATTTATATATTTTTTTTTTTGTTTTATTAATTTTAGATTTGTGACCATAAGCTGAGAATCAGATATGTGGATGCTAAATATCCTGGTTCGAGTCACGACTCACTTCTTTGCTGTACTTCAAATCATTATACGATAATGGAGACAGAAACACAAGAATGCTTGGTATGGATATTTGTACTGAATACAAATAAAATATAAGCAATGACAATTTAACTTTTTTTCATTTCAAGAGATGCTGGATATCCTTTAACTCCGAATGCTGGAGATGGAACTCCGAAGAGTAGGTTTAACACAAACCACAGCAGTGCCCGCAACGTCGTCGAAAGAACTTTCGGCGTTTGGAAAAATTTTTGTCGTTGTCTCTTGGGTGCTCGACAGCTTCACTATTCTCCTAAAAAGGCTGTGCGAATAACTAATGTTGCCGCAGCTCTTCACAACATAAGGATTCATTTTAAAGTTTGTGATGAGAATTTTCGGGATTACCATATAGAAGAAGAAGAGGAAACAGAAGAGTTAACGAGTAACATATACTTGCAAGAAGCCACTTTACAAGAAACCAATTCTTGTCAAATGTTTGAACACATATAAATAAGTGGATGAGAAAAGGACTGTTATTTAAATTTTTGTTTTAAAAATAAAAAAAATCGTGACGGACTGCTGAGTTTGAACACGTGTGTGGATACTGAGCGTGATAGACGTGTGTATAACGGCTAGTAAAAAGTATTAATTTGCTTTCAATTGTGCGGCGGATTTAGTCGGAACTTTAAGTGGCTCTATTGAGCTAGTTCATTTATCGAACTTTTGGGGATACCGAGTCGATATTATGGATGGTTTTTGTGGTAAATGCGACAAGGGATTTGGTCGTGATGATGCGCAAATCGTGCCGTGTAGCGGGTTGTGTAAGAGGTTGTTCCACCGTACTTGCTGTGAGGATCAACTGTCGGAATACGACCTGGCAACTTTGAAAAGCAAGCGAAGTCTCGGGTATTATTGTGTGGAGTGTAAAATAATTTCCGGAATGATATTGAAGCAATATGATTTTATATTAGAGGCAACAGTCCAAATATGAAAAAGTGATCGAAGTTTTGAATGCAAACGTATTGGTTTTGTCTAAGCAAATTACGGAATTAAAGCAGATAATGCAAAATGAACTGTTAAAGAAGAATGGAGGTGAAACAGAAAATAACTTGAACGAAGGAATGCAATCTATTTCAAAAACGGTAAACGAGCTTAAACATGAGCTAATTATGAAAACAAATAAGGGTGTGAGTGAGAAAGATACTATGATCAAGGAAAGTGTAGAATATATATATCTAAATCGGTGAATGAAATAAGAAATGAAATAAAAAAAGCGAATAAGACTACTTCGGAAAAGGATGAGAAGAGACAAAAGGAGAAATAATTTTCTGAAGTACTAAGAAATAGGGAACCGGCTGTCCTTATCTATCCAAAGAAGAGAGATCAGATAGCGAGTGAAACAAGAAATGAAATTAAGTCGAACATTGATCCAACAACAATTAATATAGACAGTATGGTTAACAAGTCCAAAGGAGGAATAGCCATTCGATGTGCTGATAAAAATTCTTTAGAAAAATTAAAAACCCAAGTGGAAAATAAATTAAATAATAATTATGAAGTAAAACTACCATCATTAATTAAACCAAGAGTGTGCATAATGAATATTGAGAATGATGAAGTCGAAAATGAAATATTAAATAAAACTAAATCACAAAACACAGAAATAACTAATTGCGATATGACGCTTATTAAAGTATTTAAAAATAAAAACAAATGGAGAAATCTGAATGCTGTGTTGGAAGTGGATAGTGAGAGTTTTAACCAAATTATGAGTTTAGAAAAAATTAGAGTAGGTTGGGTAAGGTGCCCAATAAGAGAATTCTATGATATTACGAGATGTTTTAATTGCCAAGGGTATAATCATAAGGCAGAAAAATGTAAAATACTGTAGCATAAGAACCACATTCAAGGAACATTTTAGTCGGACCTGCTGTTTGAAATATTTCTTTTTTCGGAAACAAGTCTTTCCATTACATTGTTGTGTCTAATTGTTTCCTCAAGTTGTAATTGGAGGATATTGTTTTTTTTATCCAAGTTTGAGTTGAGTTGATATCTCGTCATAAAATGCCTTTTGTAAGTTGAATATGACTAGTCGTTTTTGTGATGGATCGTCTTTTGGGTGATGGGACAATGGGAACGTTCGGGTTCTCGTTTTCGTCATCGAATTCATCCAAATTGTCTTTTTCAATGATCTCGCATACATCTTGAGAACAGACAGGAGCAGAATAGTCAGAGTTAGCTGTTGCTGTTGCTTGACGTTTTCTTTTTTGGCGACTCCGAAATCTAACGTTTGAAGAACACCATGAACAGCATTTCTTAAATTAACCAACTGGATAACGTCTTCTTCCAGTGGACTAAAAAATTGCTCTTCGCTAGCTCAACCACCCGTCGCGTCAAGCGATCGCTTGTTGTTGGTTAATTTTTTTTTATTGCAGACTTGAAGTCTGAGGTAACCTATCGAAATTTACAGAATCAATCAATTTTATTTTAGTGTATACATTTTTTGAAACTTACCTTTTTCCATTCCGAGATTTCTTTAAACGGAGGACCCAACGAATTCAAATATTCCGTTAGTCATCCAAAACTCCTGCAATAAATCTGGCGATTTTTTGGTCAAATTTTTCGCAATATCCGGCTCTCTTTTCATTGCCTCCGCCATCTTCTCAAATTGCGCTCGAGTTGTTGTTCTTTTTCTGCATAAAACTGAAAAATAATTAAAAACTTAAATGTGTATGAATTAAGTTTTTGACTTTTGGTGCTTTCCATTTTTGTTTACGTTGGCGTCCGCAATGACTTTGGCTTTCAAAAGAGGCTCAATTTAGCTTTATTATTGACAATCCACAAGCGTTGGTTCGAAAAAAAATTACATTGGGTACACTTTGTACACTTACTTTTAAGCACTGTGAATTTCAGTTAAACGCTGTCTCCACTTGCGATGAATTCAGAGTATGCGATAGAGCATACTGTCAATATCACAAGTGGAGACTGGAGACCACTATAGCAGCTTTATTTCCATAGTTTGCGATAGAAAGCCTGCTTTTAAAGCATACCATATATCGCATACTATAAACACAAGAACTGCTGTCATTTTGCTGTCAATTAATTTTGAAATCGAAGAGTCCCGTTGTAATTCAAAATTCAAAATAAAATGACAGGTTGGAAAACTAAGCGCGACGAAGTTTTAAAACTTATAAATAATTATTCGCAATTTGAATGCCGTGGAATTACAGGAGTTCAGAATACAAAAGGCTCGACTATAAACGTAATGCTTGGGCTCAGCTTTCGAAGGATTTCGGTAAAAGTGTTGAGGAATTGAAAAAGAAAATAAGATACTTGCGAAATGCCTACGTACTGGAAAAGAAAAAAGTCGACGACTCCAAGAAATCTGGGTCTTCGGAGAGCACGGTTTAGGGCCCACACCTTTTTTATTTTGAGGAGTTCAGCTTTTTTGACTCTGTCATTGTTTTGAGAAAAACAAAATCCAATTTTATGCCGGTAAGTAGATATTCATGAAGGAATTTACGCGTGCAAGCGTTAATGTTTTTTCCAAGGACAACAATAATGAAACAAAAGAAGATTTGGAAGATTCGCATTCGGATGTGCTCGATGATCCTGACTCTTTTTTTTAAACGCCATCGCCTGCTCGAAATACAACGCCAGCATCAACAGCGTCTACCTCTTCTAAGCGAAAGACATACAAAAGGCAAAGTCAGTCATCTCCGTCAAACGCTATAGACGCAATAGTTAGCCATGCGATCAAGACGCCACCACAAGAGTCGAAATATTCTTCATTTGGACAGACTGTAACTTTTCAATTAAGCCAGCTGACACCGTATGAAGCTCAGTCAATATGAGTAAGATCATTGTATATAAATCTAATAGTACTCTCATCAGAGGAAATCGACACTAGCGCCTCTATAGAGCACCGGCCCGATTACTTTATTTTCCTATCATTAACGGCAACCATAGTTTTGCACTTACCACAGACACCAATTACTGTCACTGAGAATAGAAAAAGGCAAGAGAGAACCAAACGAAATAGTAAACACAAATGAACCACCCCTATAAGCTACAAATGACAGGATTTGTTATTAGATCTAAAAAACGAGAAGAACACAGAAGCACTTCTGTTCGCTTCGCATGAATGTACCTGCTGCGTATACTCGTATAGTTGTGTGTGTACGCATAAAGTGCAACACAATTTTCTGGATTGTGCGAACAAATAGATATGAGATAATTTGTGTATCATCTCATCTCGTTTGCATGCGCAAACTATTTTTTTCTTCTTTCGATCTTTGCTTGTTGGTGATATTTTTTTGATGTATGTTTTTTATGGATGTTTGTGTGTCACGGAGCTCGTTGCCTAAAAAATTCCTAACTTTAAAAATGTTTGGGTTGTCTGATTATTAGGGTAATTGGACGAAAATATAAATTTTTTTGATGTTTTATGTAGGTATGCCAATATGTAAAAGGATTTCCACGCCCTTTCCGCTGGAAACTAAATTGTTCTTGCAATACTAAATATAAAGGGTGGACATAGGCAAAAATTGATTTAAAAGCATTACGGAACCAAAGTTACCACAAATGTTTTGCTTTTTATTTTAAAGTAAAGCTATTAATTTACATTTAGAAGTTTCTTATAAGTTTCGCTTATTTGAAAAATTTAATGTGTTTTAAATAGTTATGTAACGTATGCGCTACAATTAGAATAGACTAAGTGGTGTGCTTGTTTTAATTAAAATACAATTATTATTATTTTAAAGTGCATACGCCCTAAGTTTTAAATAAAAATGCCTGTTAGAGATGCCTACACTCATTGCCTCAGCGTATAAAAAACGTTTTCCTTATCATTTTTTCAAGTTCCAAATGACCACCGAAAGGAAATTTGGTTAAAACATTCTCGGAACACACATTTTGAAAAAAACTGCCTATTTTTGCGAGAAACATTTTTACCCAAAAGATATAATAACAAAGGGGACACGAAAATGCCTTACTAAAAATGCAAATCCAATGTTAGCTATAGCTGTGTGTAAATGTACTGACACTGTAATTGGTGACCCGTGCTTTGGGGTTATAAATTTTAGGGAAAGTGCAGGTATTTTACAAGTTGCTACTGTGATAGAAGAAATTCAAAATGATTCACCTCCATTATTAGTAAATAAAACCTCTTCTCCAATTACATTTATAAGGTATTATAGTTTACCT
Organism: Cheilosia vernalis; assembly: GCA_949126925.1. NCBI lineage: Eukaryota > Metazoa > Arthropoda > Insecta > Diptera > Syrphidae > Cheilosia > Cheilosia vernalis. The sequence continues at coordinate 80,466,455 of OX421358.1, read as the reverse complement.
CTAAATATTAATGATGGTAATGAGGCCTCTTCCTCGCAGTTTCCATCTCCCCATAGACAAACAAATAACAAAACATTACAAGCAAATAGCATTAAGACGACTGTATCTCGATTTTTATTTGATACCCCAAAAAGATTAAAAGAAAATAGAGAATACAATTTGCAAAAAAAATGTTGAGCTTCAATTAGAGTCCAAAAACCCTGTTAGCACGTTTGTCAATATGAAACTATTTCACAAGCCTTAGGCACATTTTCACGACGAAGAAAATGATATTTGCTTAAAATGTTTTTATAAATCTCCATCGCTTTGTACCCATATGCTAGATACGAAATTTTTTCAAATGCACTCCATGTTGTTCTTAAACGGAGGACAGTATGGTGCAATTTTATTAATCTTTTACTGAGAAACATAATTACCCTTTACGTTTAAAGTTTTTCCTCAAAAATTATGAAAAACTGGAAGATTGCAGAAAAACTAGGTTTGTTCGCTTTATTTTTTCGGAATAGGTTAGGTAAACGTAGGCATATAGGTAGATCACAGATTAAAATCACGAAAAACTTCCGGATATCCTCGGATTCCGATTGGGTTGAGCGTTGATATTGACCTATATGGGATTAAATGCTAAAATTATGTCCTGGTACTGGTACATTATGTAGCTACAAAACCAGAAGAATAATAATCTAAGTACATTACATATCCACCTTTCAACAAACGGGCCTATGCAGCAAAACCCAAAGCAAAGAAACGTCGCTTATTTCAAAGAAATAATGAAATGTAGCAACGTTTCGGAAATGTACCAATCACCATTTCGGCGAAAAATATAGAAAAATGAAAGATATCTCATCTTCTTGCCAACCTACAGCTGCAGCCAACCATTAACCAACACAATCATGATCATATCTCATAAACCTCACGGGTGGGACGAACGATTCTGCTCCCAGTCACATCACATATCACATACCCACAAAGGAATCCAAAACAAGTAGGCATGCGTACGACACGACACACGGACACGAGGTACCACGACAAGAGTGTATGTGTGTTTTTTTGTCGTTCTCCGTCCTTTCGCTCACTCAAAACAATTCTTCCCTGAGAAAAGGTTATTCTTTTGCTAACCATGCGACCATACGCCCTCTACAGAGCAGCGGCCCAAATAAAAAATTCGTCTGATGAGAGTACTAACGGGTGATTTTTTAAGAGGTTTAGAACTTTTAAAAAAAAAAAAACACAAAAAATTCGAAAAAATTAATGAAATATTTATTTGCAATTTAATGTTTAAAGATAATTTCATGCAAATGTTGACCGCGGCTGCGTCTCAGGTAGCCCATCCGCTGAGTCCAATTTTGGCATACTCTTTCACACATATCGGCCGGTATCTCACGAATGAATGCATGGATGTTGGCTTCCAGTGCGTCAATCGAAGCGGGCTTGTCCCTATACACATTAGCCTTGACATACCCCCACAAAAAATAATCTAATGGTGTCAAATCGCACGATCTAGGCGGCCAATTGACCGGCCCGAAACGTGAAATTAACTGTTCACCAAACTCGCCTCGCAATTGCGCCATTGTTTCGCGTGCTGTGTGGCATGTGGCACCGTCTTGTTGAAACCACATATCATGCAAGTCAAGAACTTCCATTTCGGGCAAAAAAAAGTTTGTTATCATCGCTCGGTAGCGTTCACCATTGACAGTAACGCTGCGATTCGCATCATCTTTGAAGAAATATGGCCCAATAATGCCGCCGGCCCATAAACCGCACCAAACAGTGGCTTTTTCGGGATGCATTGGTAGCTGTTGCAATGCTTCTGGCTGATCTTCACTCCAAATGCGGCAATTTTGCTTATTTACGCACCCATTCAACCAAAAATGAGCATCATCGCTGAACACAATTTTTCGATAAAAAAGCGAAAATGAACATTTCGAACCGAGCACGAATTTTGATAGTAAAATTCAATAATTTGCAAGCGTTGTTCATTTGTAAGACAATCCATGGTTAAATTGCAAACCAAACTGAATCTGTTTGAAAGTGACACAAGGTACTAAACACACGTCAGCTGTCAAAACCAGTGTTGCCAAAACCAAACCAGCTAAAAAATCACCCGTTATTAGATTTATATACAATGGTAAGATCCACAATCAACTTTCTCAAGCTATTCTGCAATCTATCTGCAACAACAGAGATTCAACTTCCAACTCCCCAGAGCGATTATCACATTCCGAAAACAATAATGGTGATATGCTGCAATCAGCACTTCTCGATGCTGAAATATGTTTCGACTTAATAAAATAGAAAATAGTTTTGACTAACGAATTCTCTGTTTTTTTATTTTTTCCCACTGAAATGCAACATCACAATCCGTGACGCAATATGTACAAACATTTTCGCGAATATAATAGGCGTATTTATATCTATTGTGTTCCTGTATACCCAACGGCGTTAACGTTTTTGGTAGAATGATCGGTTGGTTTCCTTGCTCTGTATTCGGGGGTACTTTTCGAGTAAGAAAATTGTGCAAGATGCAACACGCTTTAACCAAAACGCCGATGGTAAACTCGAAAACGACTAGCTAACCTTCCAAAAGTCATTTCAACCGTTAACGGTGCACGACTCAATCGGTAGTTAAATACCTCTTGAATGATGCTTAGATTAGTGCCTCTTTCCATAAGCTTTTAGCATGTTTCGATCCAGTCCGAAAATATCATCACCAATGAAATAATACGGAGTAACATTTACTTGTCCCTTTAAACGGTTTGGGGGTGGTATGTCTGATTTCCCAGCCATAAGTTCTTGATATAAGCTGCTATTCTTAAGAATTATGACATCCGATGCTCTTCCATTACCGCCCACGTCAATATAGATGAATCGGCTGTACGCATCTACAACAGCCAAAAGAACTATGCTGAAGTACCTCAAATTTCCTCAAATTGATGAATTGTCATTCTGCAAAAATTTTTAAAATCACCACCGTCTTCCCAAACGATGTCTTTTAAGAAATGGGCTTCCATGTCATGAAGTGTTCTTTTCTCCAAAAAGGGATTAACCCAAAATCTATGCCTTCTCTTTTTTTCAATTCTGCCAGCTGTTTTAAAGCTTGTAGCGCTAAGACACTCCTGTGTACGCTCGTTGCCATTCTCTTCTTTACTAAAAAAGTATGCTATGAAATGCGCATCAAACGAAATTTGACAGCTTGCTGCTCTGCTATGTGCTTTTTTGTTTGCTGTTGCTTTTTGCTTTGAATGTTATGTCTGGACTAGCTGACCCGTGCTCGCCTTGCTTCGCCAGAGTTCCACTTCTCAAATTTAAAACAAAATAATAAGAGCTATATAAACCCACTCCGGTGCTGTAAGTGACGTGTAGCAAGAAACAAAGGAAACAATGACTTTGTTTTATAATAGTTAGGGATTTTTCAAATTATGCAATTTTTGTAAATTATTATTATCCCCTCTATATTATTTCTGTAATTTCTGTAGTGTGTTTCTCCCTTTTGCAGTTCACACGGTCAACCAATCTTAACAAAAGAAGTGTCAAAAAAAAAGATATTTTTAAGGTGCTTATCTTTGCATTTTTACTTTTTTTAAATATTAACAATTAAAAAAAATTTATTTTACTGCATTAAATTTCAACTACGCAGTTGTGTACAAACTATGATTCCGGGAAATACTTTTCTTTCTTTCTTCATGCACATAAACTACAAACGACGTCACGAAAGAGAGTCGACGGTAGAAGAGAGTTACAGTAAAGATTTATGTAAAACCTTTTGCCTACGCCTGAGCGATGAAGGGCACGTCGACCTATAAGATCTATTGTACCATAGGGCCAGAATAATGTTTAGGCGAGCAGATTGTCCACTTTTCTAACAAAGTTAATCAAGCTGCTGGCAGATGACTTCTTCATCTCTTCAGGGCTCATAAGCTCCCTGTAGAAGATAGTACTCCTGATTCCACATAGGGCTGGACACTCACATATTATGTGCCCAAGCTGTTTCGTCTTCTTCAAGACACAACCGACAAAGTGAGGAGTCGCTTAAATTAATTTTATTTAATTGATATCGTAGGTTGTGATGTCCTGTAAGAAAAGCAGCCAGATTTTCGATATCATGCCTTCTTAGATTTAAATTTCTGTTGAATGGCTGAATACCACGCTTGGCCTGTCTTAGACCTGGTATATTCTCCCAATATGAACTACATTTTGTGTGATTTGGGAGTGTAGTAGAAGGGTTCTACGTCCGAGCGTTTGAAGGCCGTTGAAACAGCTTAGTACTGATTTGGAGGCAATAATAGGCGAGCTAAGGGCGTTTATAGCTGCTTGACTGTCCGTGAATATATGGATGTATATGCCTTTAGTACCTGTGTTGTATATGTGGTTAGGTCCGTGGAACCCAGCATCCACTCCTGTTTCCATTTTGGAACCATCCGTAAACCACTTTCGACCATTTTGGCAAGTAGGTGGGCTATTGAACGCCCATGCTTCTCTACTAGGGATCTCCGTAGAGAACCGTTTTTTGAAACATGAATTCTTTGGAAAGCGGTCTGTTACCGCGCAGATTATGCCAAGTACTGTAATTTCAGAGAAAAAATCCTTTAACTCAGGATGGTCGCTGAGAATTGTCTCTTTCATTTCGATTAAACTTGCCGAGCTGCGAATTGCCCTTTGTTTATGTATATGTGTAGAGGTGTTAGTCCTATTAATTGTTCTATAGTCGCAGTAGTAGTCCGCCATACTAAAGAAGCGTATGTTATGATGCGCCTGATCATCATTGTGTAGATCTTAACACAGATAGGAAATCTAAGAAAGAATTTTATTTTCAAAATTTTGCGTGGGAATTGGGTAGGTGCGCTGACGGTCTATCCGATACGTGGCGCTGTTGTCCATCTCCGAAACCACTCAACCGATTTCAATGAAATTTTGTTGATGGGTATGGCTGGTTCCAGTTTTAAAGATAGGATCGTTTTGGATCCGATAGTTCCACAAGAAAGGCACGCACAAACCGGGCGGGAGAGATGGATTCGTATTGAAATGGCATTTATGCTACTTTTTGTCGTGAAAATAGAAGTTAAAGGGAATGAGATTGGGAATGGAACTTAGTATGGGAACCGAACTTTGAAACAAATTAGACTGGATAGATAAACGGTTAGTGCTACTTCCAATACAACCAAACTTATTTCAAATGTTTAATTAATCGGGAATGCCAGCGCCAAATCGTTCGATGCACGATCTATTCAATCGCGAATCGCAACGGGAACAAAACTAATATCGAGATGAGCTGGTCGAAAGAGTTCGTACAAATGCGCCGCTGTTGAGTGCCGAGCAGAAGAACATGTACGATTGGCTGATGGAGGTTGTTGACCATGCAACGTGAGGCATTTACATTCTTACATTTCAAAGTGTTCCCCACCACTGCCCAAATTTATAAAAATCTCGATTGGATAAGTGAACGTGCAATACTATGAGCTAAGAATAAGGGCGTTGATAGTTTGACTTTCATTATCCAACGATGAAAATGAAGCGACCAACTATCCGACGGAATTTTCGAACTTGCTTGATGTGTCAGGAACTCCGCCGCTATTTACAGCTGAAGGTGTTCGCGTGTTGGCAAAGCGTAGTTTGTTTTTGCGATGGAAAACAAATCGAAAAACATTGTTTATCATATCGCTCTCTACTGATTTCAATTCCCTTCAAATTAATCACATTTAAATTTGAACTGTATATCTGTGTTTTATTATCACTCTGGAGCTTATTGAAGGCGTTAACCTGGGGCGAGACGAAGTTCGCCGGGTCCGCTAGTTATTATTGTATTACCCAAAAAAGAGAAGAACAACTGTCAGTAAAACAACCCAAACAAATAGTTAGCCTCTTCTATTATTCCCTCACAAACTCATTTATGTAGTTAGTATTCGATTCGGCTTCTTCAGATTTGCTCTCAGATTTCCGATTTCGTGTGCCTAGTCGATCATAAAAACGTCACCTGCTCTTTTTTGTGTTGATACCTATTCGTGCGATTTGAATATGTACAGTCTTCGACACTTTTCTAAGCGATTTCCATTCACTGGTTAAATTTTGTATTTAAACATTAGAAATATCCGTCCCGATTGATTATTAAATATTTATACATAAATATCTTACAAAAATTGATTCACTCGATGCAATGCCTTTCTTTGCTGGAGAAAAAATTCACTAAAATGTAGACAAACTCTACCAGTTGTCAAATTCAAAAGCACTTGTATTGGTAAATCTGAGAAAATATCTTGATTCGCAAAAGTGCTCTGAAATCTGAAAAAACATTGCTTTATTTGTACCAAACGAACATATAAATTGCTCTGAGAAAAAAAGTGCTCTCAGAGCGCCCAATCGAATACCACATTACATTCCAATTATTACATTTTTCTAGCGAACAAGAAAATCGACAACAGCGCCACCTATAGGGTCCAAAACTATCCTATCTTTCTAGCTGCATACAACCATGCACACAAACAACGTTTCATTGAGATCGGTTGAGTTTCTCAGAAAACGGACAACAGCGCCACTTCGGGTGTTCATTAAATTCTTCCCATCTAAAAGTGCCCAACGCGCCTAAAGAAGTAATAACTTCAAAAAAACATAAAGCAGAAAAGGTGCAGTTGCATATGCATGCCTACGAAAAAAATGTATAATATTTACCTTCAGGATAACGTACGAAGATGATTTTAAAAAATAGATAAAAAAAACAATACTGAGCACAAACGGGATTCGTTCATGGCATGCATGCACATGAATCACTAATCAGATCACAATCAATATAGCGCATTTTAAATCACAATTGAGTGTGACTCTCTCCCAATCTCAATTACATTACATTACATACCTGACTCCTGCCTGACCTGACCTATCTCCCTCCCAGGCACCCACCCATGCACCACATTAATACTCCACCCACAACTCCACTCTCTCCACTATAACCAGTTCAATTTCAATTTAGAAGAAGTGAGCAAAAAAAAAACAACACAAAGCACAAAAGGTGTATAAAAAAAAAAAGAGAAACAAAAAGCATACAGCAGAAAAGGTACAGAGAGAGAAACAGGTTTTGTCGCACACACACACAAAATTTCCTCCACTGAATGCCGGGCAAATCCAACGATCTAGCTTCAATCGAACATTTTACTTTTTTGAATTGTATAAAATTTATAGTTTAATGCTTATTGTTCAGCTTCAGGACTATGTACAAAGATGATTTATATCTTAAAATCTTTGTACATAATTGAACTTTATATTAAAAAAAAACCTATTTTATTCGGTTGAGTCATTCCAAAGCTAGGAGCTAGAAGGCATTCGAGAATTACAACTTTTGTTAGATATCAGCTTAAATCTCCGCTTCCGGACAGCGGATAATGATTAAACATTATCCTAAATTCTAATATCGACAATTTCCAATGAAATTGTGAAAACCGAAATCAATTTCGTGCAGTACTTTTTGAGCCCATTGAGTACAAACTGTTTATTGTGATATAATTTATGAATTAATTAATTAACCATAGCCATACAGTCACGTTGCCAGACTAAAAAATTCAATACTCTTCAAGCACAAAAAAACAATAAGTATTTTTTCACATTCAATAAATTTCCCGTGCTTGGAGATTTTGTTTTTCAATTCTGTAAAGGTATGACAAGACAAGCGAAATATTTCATAATTTTTTTAAGTAAATGGCCGAGTTCCACTGCCCGCTAGTCTTCTAGCACAAAATATCACATATGAAGGAACGCTCGCGCAGCGGCATCTTCGTTGGCATCAAAAACATATGACTTTCCTTCATAAATAATTTCGTGTCGCAAAATTATTTCCAAACTACATTTAAAAAGAAATGATACATGGTATAGAAACCATAATAATATCGGAATTGCTATTTTACTTACCTTATTACCAATTTTATCACAATTGCAGCTCGGCTTCGTATTTTTGTTTTTATTTTGTAGACGTTTGAACGATTTCCTTTGACAGCTGTGTTTTTTTTTTTTTTTTTTTTCTCAAAGCAGCGGGTAGTTTTGCGCTAGATTGAGAAATTTCCCTGAAAGGGATATTTCACAAAAAGTGCTAGACGACTAGCGTAAATGGGAAAATGTAAATTTTTTTTATATGGAGTTTGACATGCCGCTGCTCATCTAGCGGGCAGTGGAACGCGGCCAATGTTTCATAAACATTTATTTTACAAAAAAAATGTCTATGAAATGTTTCGCAGCTCGTTAATAATTATTGTTTCACAAGTTTCCCGACAGAAAGGTGAGAGTTGTTTTTTGTTTTTACTTAAAGTACAAATGTCCAGAAAATCTTGGAATATTAAATGAAAAATGGAAACTAGCAGGCTGCAAAAGTTTAAATTATTTTCACAACTTATTATTGGGAAAAATATTTATTTTTTATCACAAAATATTACAGAAAAATGTAAATGCAACTGTTTTCGCCGAGTTTTTTGAACAAATAACTTTAAATTCATGGTAAGTGACGATTTTATTTCAACAATCAAACGTATTTTGTATGTGTGTGCAGAGAGAGAACTATGGTATTATTATGAAAAATATAATGCTTTGTCTAAGAATTCCAATCTAAGCGGACCAGATTTGCAAACTGCGGCTTTCATTATATTTCGAACTAATTACTTTAAACTAGTTATTAAAAAAACTCTCACCTTCAAAAATAAAAATTATTAATTTGATTCATACGGCAACACCCCCGACAAGCAACTGAAATGTCACATCATATTGTGACGTCACGTTTGCAACCGGTTTGCAATATGGCTGGAGGCATGGTCGTCTTTTGAAAGCAACTGTTGCCACAACTCGAATATAAAATTTGTCTATGATCCGTATTGTTTTATTTTCGTGATCTGATTCGGATCAGATCACGCTGGTAATAATACGGCTAATGTGTTTCTGAGGAAATGCGCAGGTGGTGATGACGTGCCCTGATGGACGTGGTATGGTGGTAGAAATTGAGTTTTAATGGTTTTTTGTTATAATGCCTACGTTGCTACCTACAGTAAAGAATTGAAGATTTCAAGAAGTAAAGACTAGGTATATAGGTGAATTATGTTGTTTGTTTAATTGTTGGCGTGGATACAAATTTCCGTTAAGGCTTTTGTTTTAGTGGTTGTTTTGATATTACCTACGTTGATACCTACAGGAAGGAAGTGGAACTTTATAGTACCTACTTACGCTGCTGATTTGAATTTTCTTAAATTGGTGTTTTAGGTAAATAGATTTGATTTATTGTTTCACATTGACAATGTTAACCGCTTTGTTTTAGCTAGACTGTTGATTTTAAACAAATATGACGTTGAGAAAACAGTCAAATCTTTCTCGAAGCTTAGCGAGATCTAGAAAAATGAGACCAGTTAGATCACAGAAAAGGGATGAAAAATATCAGGCCCCACCAAAGAAACACATATACTCCGTGGGTAAATAAAATCAGAAGTGGATTTTATTACACCAAAGAAATTAATTATACCTAATTTGCTGGTATCGGTAGTATGACTCAGGCGTGTAATCATTGCTAGCTCTTAAATGGACAAGGGAGTCGTATGGTTTATGCTGCTCCATAGGAAAGGTACGCTTGAGTATTTTCGAAGATCCACCAGAACCCTTGAAATCAATATTGACCGGGAATAACCCAAAATCTAAACATTTTTTGGAATGTACCTATTCGGTCTTTCAACAGTACATTCCAGATGACTTCATTTGGAGCAAACCAAATTGTGGAAGGGTCATTTATGCCCACCTTTAAAATTTAGGCTCAAGCCTATCACTTTATAGGATCTCTATTACCTGTAGATGGACCTACGGGCTCCAATTTTGGGCATGCACAGCACATGCCAAACAAACTTACAAAAAATTCAGCTTTTCCAAAATAAAGTACTAAGGAACATAGTTAATGCACCTTGGTACATACGCAATGCCGACCTGCATTGAGATCTAAATGTTGAAATGGTTGAAGATGACTTTAAGAAGGTTGCTCGGAGGCATAGAAATCGGCTTCTCAACTACGTAAACACAGATATAACAGAACTTTTAAATAATGACAATGTAATCAGGAGATTGAGACGGATAAAACCTCTTGATCTGTAAGATTTGGCTAGGGCTACGAAATTAGATATTAATTTCAAATAAAACAAGTTTAAAAATCCGACAAACGGCGGATTTATCTCTTTAAATTCATTCCGCGGTACTAATAATCATTTTTAGTGTCCAGGCTAAATTTTTCGAACTCACAATGGCGAAATTTTCCATACAAAATTGCATATTGTGACCTAGAAAATATTTAGTGTGATTTATTATTAGTAAGGCCCATTAAATAATTCAAAAAAATAAAAATTGCAGATTAGTCGTACGAATAGGTGCAATCTTATTCGGGATGGCTAATGTCAGTCCCCCGGGAGTTTTTTTAGATGAGTTAATGTCCATCACTATTGCAGAAGCATCCCTCGCGTATAGCTCTGCAATGTCTTTCCATGATTTTTTACTTCCAGCGAATTCCCAACACGAAAAAAAAAAAAAAAAATTGGTGTAGCAGTTGTATGCCCTCTTTTCCTAAGTTAAATACTTCTTAATACGTTTAAATTTTATACACACCCAATTCAAACGTTTTGCTCCTATGATAATATCTTTATCTTATACTATATTTTGATTTGATACTAAAATATAGTTATGCATTGCAACATTCCATTTCAGAATGTGACAGAATAATAAATTGTGTTAGTGTAAGACATAAACATGACCTTCTGACCATTAATATTTGACCCTACAGGTAACGATAATCTGACAACTAAATTTGTTTATTGGTAAACGAGTATTATAAATTGTATAGGCTATCGTAAGCTGCCAGACTAAATTTGATTATAGGTAAGGCCGATTATGTATAACGATATTATTAATTAATGATAAAGTGCATAGCACTTTGCTTTTAAACCAACAGCCTTGGGTAAGCGTTATAGCATGTCAAAAGAGAGGTGCTACTTGGTAAAATTGAACCATTCTAAATGCTTGCTTCAGGCATTACAGATAGCAGTCAAATTATTTCACAAAGGTTATCTGGCCAATTTTCCAATAGGCTCAAAGTTTATTTTTGGTTGCTTTTAACTGAATGGGCGTTCTAAATAAAGGTCACATAATCAATATCTACTGCACCTTTATGCAGAGTTGCTGATTTGATAATCTACTTCAACTACGCGTGGATATATTTTTTTACTTATTGGCCTTAAATATAAAGTAGTATTTTCAGCATGCAATTTGAATTCGTTGGGTTTACCAGGATTGCCTCCGCATAATCTCCAATTGAAATTTGGAGTCACTATTATTATGCTTCGGAATATTAATCAACCCCGTTTGTGTAATGATTTAAGACCCGTTAAAGGATTAATGGATTATGTAGATACCATTTTAACTGGAAAATTTAAAGGCGAAGATGTGTTCATACCACGCATCCCAATGATTCCATCTGATGTTCCATTTTAATATAAACTACTTCAGTTTCCTGTTCGCCTTGTGTTTGCGCTTACTATTAATAAGGCGCAAGCGCAAACGTTAGAAATTATTTGTGGAGTGATTTTAGAGTATCCAGTTAGCGTGTTGGTAAACCAAACGGTTTTGAATATTTACACCGAAAATTAAAAATGAATATTGTGTACCATAAAGCACTACAATAAAAACCATTTATCACTGATTTAAATTGGATCGTGCTGCATTCAACTATAATTGCCAGTTAGACTACAGCTCTCATAAGGTTGTTACTATATTGGCACAATAAACAAAGTTTTTTGGAGTGAACCAATAAAATCGTTCACAGAGAATTCGTTGACGTTTTCAACTGGCACATATAATCTATACTAGCTGACCCGGCGAACTTTGTTCCGCCCGAATTCGTTAATGGAATGAAAATAATAATTTCAAGCATGCACAAAGTTCATGCTACTTTATGTTATTCGTTCAATTCAAATTCTTTATTAAAAACTTATAGTTATACAATAGAAATAACTGAAGTATAGTCATGTCGATGTGTTTCATCATTCGCAAACTTTCGGTGCATTGAGGTTTCACAAAAAAATTATAAATGGGCCGACATTTTTCAAATTGTGTAGCGGTAGTCCCGGAACATTCAAAGAATACAAAAACTCAAAATTTTACATAATTTTTGTTATTCCTAATGGAAGTGTTACTATCCGTTTTGTTTACTCGACAAAAAGTATAGCATATGTCGTTCCTTGGGCCAATTCGAATCTAAACTAAAAATCATAAAAATCGAACGATCCGTTCCCGAGTTATGAGTGCCCATACGTACGTCAGTCTCTTTTATATGTAGGGGGAAAGCGGGAGACTTGAACATATGGGAGACTTGAGCCACTCTCAATAATTTGCTCAAATTCCATTGAAATCCAACAAGTGTAAGTGTATGCGATGCAGACAGTGACGAGCTAATTGCACACAAAAAGAATTCTAAATCATTAGCTGTCTCTGGTTGGTGGAAGAGAAAAAGTGTTTTGCAGTGCCAAAAGTAAAAAAAAATTTTTTTTCTTTTTTCTCTATAAAATTGATCTGTAAAGCGTTAAATAAATCAATTTGATGTTACCTAACAATATTGATATTCTACATTGTAAATATTAGTATGATACCATTCTAGTTTGTATATAACAAAAATTATGAATATAAATTTGTTAAAAAATGCGAACGGGAGACTTGAGACAGTTTCTAAAGGGAGAGTTGATCAGTGGCTCAAATCTCCATTTGCTCTGATGAAATGTTATGTAAGTGTTTTAAAGCCTTGTATTTAATTTTAATAATAAAAAAAAATAATTTATTTAAAAAACTCAAAGAAATAAACCTTGTAATAGGTTATTTAAGTTATTGATTTGTTTTCGTTATGTTTCTGAAGTTTAGTTTTTGTTTACCTTTTTTTACTTTGTATATGCTAAGAAACTGAAGTACCTAAACCACTAAAACAATAAAAATAAATTATAATCACATTGGAAGTGGATAAATTATTCGTTTTATTGTTTTTCTCGTAGGATTTGAGTATGTTCAACTCTCCCCGAAGGGGTGTTCAAGTCTCCCGGTGGTGCGGGAGACTTGAGCCGAAAATCTGTTTTCAAACATTTGGCATTTGCCAAAAATTTCTTGCGTTTATTATAAGTTTAAGAGACCGTTCTTAAAATAGATAAATGTAGCTATAAAAAAATCCATTTAACAGGCGGCTGTGATTGATAAACAAATTTTTATTAACGATCTAACAAAAAGTGGCTCAAGTCTCCCGCTTTCCCCCTACCTATACCCACCCGACTTTGACCGTAGGTACCTTTCGTTTTAAGTCTTGCTCGCATTTCGCAAAGTGCTTTATTTGGACAATTTTCATTAATAATTTTAATTATACAACTCTAGAAATAGCGTTTGATTTTATTTTTTAATTGAAGGTGCTACAACCTATTTTCCTGTACCTGTTATGATTTACAAAGTATCACCTATAGGATGGTATTCTATCTTTCAAACGGGCACCAGCCATATAGGACATAGGTACATGCACAATATTTCATTGAAATCAGTTGTGTGGTTTCGCAGGTCGACAAAGCACCTATCGGGTCGAAAACTACCTTATCTCTCAAGATTGAACAAACCTTAGATACACATGCACACAATTTCTTTGAAATAGGTAGGTTGTTTTCGGAGTTCGACGACAGCGCCACTTATCGGGTCAATAACCAAGTAGAAATTGTTGTTTATAGTATAAGCGCTGTTCCTATATTTCAGATCAGACGTGTTTCCGTAACAGTAACTGTTTATATAATGTATCAAAGTGCGTTCCAGTGCAGGATGAAACGTTGACCAAAGTGGGGAATCATTTTTAGCCCATAAAATTACTACTTCGCGAAACAAACAAATTGGTATTTTGGGTATGACTTGTAACCGAATTTTAGTGAGCTGTTAAATTGGTTTTCATATGTGTGTAAGTTGGTTCAAACGAAACAGAAAATTTGAAATAGAAATACTAATACCAATATAAAACGTAAACACATAACCTTCCCTCTTAACCCCTCCCTACGTGACACCTCAAGACGCTCAACAACTCCTGTTGCCTGTCATAATTGTCCACGTCATCTCAAACAGCACTACATTTCAACTTTCTCATAAATAGGTACTAATGCAATGATCCTGAAAATTCATGTCAAACAAAAATGATTGGTTCAAACACCATCAAATAAATCAAAGTATCTCCTCCATTTCAAAAAGTTACTTAATGTAGCATAGTAAACATAAACAAACTTAGGTATATCTATCGTATATTTAAAAAAAAAATTTAAATTGTCGACAACAAATATTTGCTTGGAAAATAATTGACAACAACAATTGCCTTTAAAATAATTTTTTTTTGTATTTTAAGTGTCACTACTCGATTTCTATTCAGTTTTATTTATTTTTGAGTGCATTTCCCCATGAAAAACGAAATTTGGGCCTTTTTTCAATTTTCCGGATGGTTTTTCCAAAATTTTGTTTCGTAAAGACCTTCTCCTTATAATTACGAACCGCTGAAAAAAAAATTGAGCCAAATCGGCCCAGCCGTTCTTAATTGATGAATTATCATACATTTTTTGCACCATTTTTATATAAAAACAAAATTTTGTTTCGTAAAGACCTTCTCCTTATAATCGGCCCAGCCGTTCTTAATTGATGAATTATCATACATTTTTTGCACCATTTTTATATAAAAACAAAATTTTTTTCCATTATACGTAATATTTTTAAAAAGTAAATTGCCAAATTTTTCTCCAACTTCGTATGCTTGAAAATGTTTGTTAAAGAACTTAATTTTGATTTCATAGCAACAAACTAACAATGTGTTATTATTGAAAAGCAAATCAATTATTTTGAACAGTTTTAATGAAGAATCAGTAACAGCTAAGTAATAATTTTTTTTGTAAAGAATATTCTCATACGTCACGCAATCTGAAACTCTGATATTGGCTAAATTTATGTCAAGCGAAACCAGTTCGGAATAATAATCCTTGCTTGACAAATCCTCGCTTTTATAACTTTCGCAAATGCCAGATTTTATCCCCTTTTTGTATTTAGTTAAAAAATAAGAAAATTGTAGTGAGGCCTTAATTGCAAGCGAATGAGGTGCATTTACCCTAGATGTAATGTTATTTAAGTAAGCTTTTCCCTCCTTGTGTTTGGCTTCAAATCGCATCACCCAGACATATTTTAAAGGCCCGCACTTTTTAATTGCTGTAGGGTAATGTAACAAAAAGTGGTGCTTGGGTTTGAGTGTCGGACCATATAGCCTTACATATTGGGAATGATGCTCTGTTATTAATTCTTTTAATTTTGATAATTCCTCCTCGCAATAGTGAGTTTTAAATAACAAATCAAAAATTTGTATTAATTTTGTCAATAACCTCCAATGTGCGTTTTTCGGATCAATCAGATCGCCTACCATTAGTGGCAAGAAATGAAGAAAGGATAAGGCCTCACTAGCAGTCATTTTTAAATTATAACATTTCAATCTTTTCATATCAATCGGACAGGAAAAATTCCCTATTTCAGTTTCTCCATAATGAAAAAGTTGCTTTCTGCTATTCAAAATTTCTAGAGAAGTCACACCATCTTCAATTAACCCCATCAACACATTGCATATGTCATACACAGCAACCCCTTCAAGAACATCGTGCATTAAATCGAAATAAAAGTTCTGACTAACGTGAAAGCTCCCTAAACTATTAAAAACACAATTGCTCCTTATACCTGTTTCTAAGAAGTCATCTAGCAGAAGATCATTTTCATATTTTTCTTTTGTCCTTAACTGCAACTTAAATTCTGTGTTATCGGCTTTCATTTCAGGACGTGTTCTAGTACAAGCGCGACAATATCGTTTTGCAGTAAAGGACTTAACAAACCCGAAAAGACTATTAAGACCTAGATTGTCACCTACAATCAATCCCAATACGAAATGCACCCGAAATTTACCTCGATCAGTTTGTATTTCTATCCCGTTTTCTAAACACTGTAATTCTTCAATCAAGTGATGGAAGGCAATTTCATTTCCGCACTTATTTAAATTATTTGATGAAATAAAAGTCGCATGGAACAGAAAATCTAATTTAGATAGCAAATACTGTGGCAGTGTTGGAAAAGTGTAATAACCAGCACATATTGAAGATGTGTGGGTTCCAAGGGGATTATTTATTTGAAAATCGTCAAAATATAAGGTATATGGTATTATTGTATTAGATTGAAACATTTGTTTTTTTTTCTTTAAATATTTCACCATTAATAAAGTTTTTTATTTTATCCTGATTTAAATATCTTTCTTGATTTTTTAAAGTCATTTCCAAAACCCCTGGTAATTCGAAGAGTGACTGAAATTGAAATTGAAGCGACATCATATAGATACTAATGGGCTTAGCTTGAAAAGAAGGATTTCCCTGAACTATTTTTTCAGATATTTTATTTTCTATAAGAAACGATTTTGGTGACTCAAATATTTTCAATGCACTTAATGTTTTAAACATTTTGTGTTCAGTTTTCATTTCTTCATAAGGATCATTGCAAAAAGATAGTAAACTTTCAAACTCTTTATTAATTTCGTTAGGAATTTTTCCCAAAGTAATAAGTTTAATTGAACTACTTATAGCTGATAGAAAGCTTGAAATCATTTTCTGAATTTCAAGAACCTCTTTTCGAGGCATAAAAGTCCTTGCATAAAGTTTCAGGGATAAAGTTAATGCCTGACTTCGTAACTCATTGATGATTTCGGCAATGGAATAACTGCTAGCGACTTCGATGTCGTCCAATGTCTGGTTTGAAGCAAACTCGGGATTGACATTACGAGAAATGGCAATAGGTACATTGAAGGTTGATTGAGCCTGATTTGATACGACTTGACTTAAATTTTCGTTTTGTACTGTTTTATGTAAATTTTCTAAATGCCGACGGAAATTTTTGTAATTTGAAAATTTTTGATAACAATTATTTTGTTTACATTGTAAATAACTATTTTGGTTAATTAAATGGTCGTATTTAAGGTGACGTATGAGGTTATCTGAATTAGGAAATTTTTTTAGACATTTAAAGCAGATATACATGTTTTACTCTAATTTACTGTTGCTAAATAGGTACACAACTTATTTTTGCGAACTTAAAAAACTCAAAAGTGATGTTACGCTACTCGATTTAAAGTCGAACTTGCTATCAATTTGGAAAAAATATTTTTGCAAGAACAACCAACACGGCTGACATGCTAAAGGGTATTGTAAAGAAAGGACTTGAAAAGTTTTAAAACAAATATCAAGGGCTTCTATAAAGCTGTCAAATTTATACAAAATTTTGTCTAAATAAATATAATATTCTTCAAGATGATAATCATCTTGCCCAACACAAATAATAAATGGTTGGATTGTTAAACCGATATTGTAGTATGTATTTACCAATTCGCCAATCTTTTCGATGTAATTGTTGATTGATGGAAGTCTCAAAACAAAACTCTCCTGAGCATCAGCTATTGTGACCTTGCGTTTGTTGCTCCCGCTTTTATCCTTAAATCTTGATACAGGAGGAAGAACTGAATTAAGCAGGATAGCCAGAATAAAATCTTCGGAATCTAAATATAAGAAAATATTTAGTTGCATCCTTTATCTTTACTTAGAATTATCAAACCTTTTTTTGTCACAGCAGATTCCAATTGAATGATTGAAGTGAACTGTTTCTTACAGTAGGCATTATGAATATTTAATTCATAGTATCTTTTGATAAACGTTTTGAACTGGTCCCACTTACTAAATAGAAGGTGCTGCCTTCCAGGGTACAAAAGATCAAAATCAATTTTAATCTAAAAAACGAAAACTTAAGAACACAAAAAAAATTGATTTATCTTAAATATTACCAGATCTGGAGCCCTTGCGTCCGCAAATTTTGGCCAAGATTTTAAGAAATCGGACTGATTGCGTGTTGTTATCAGTTCTCGTTGACGAAGTGAAAACGTTTTTTTCCACTTGTCGCAAACTAAATTCCAGTCAGAGCTTTCTCGATACAAGGAAGTTTTCAATGCGACAGCTATAGAATCATCCACTTCATCCAATAATGGTGGATCAGTTACCGGTTTCTGTGTTATGTCATCTTCAACCGAATTCTTTAAGCGCTTTGACCTCGAATTCCCGTACCTATTGTACAATTTGCCACCAGGATTTTTTTTCCCTTTCCGGGCAATAAAATAGTAGTCCTAAAATAAGTAAATTCAATTTTAATTGTGTCGAAAAGATGCACCGTAATTTCAAAACCTTATTCCTCTATCCTAATAACTTATAACATAGTCAAAATCTAAGGGATTTTTATCAACGTTTAATCGACATTCCAAAAACATTTTATAAATGCGACGGGTCTTAAAAGCATATCTGAAGCACTTTACAAACATTTAAATATTTTAGAAATATTGCAGAAAGGTTTCTTTTAGTCACGTTTCATTGACCTTACCTCAACGTCCTTTTCGTTTGGAAAAATAGATAATATTTCCACCTACGTGAAGTTAGCCCGCACTTTTTCTAGAATGAAAAACGTGAAATGCAGTTCGATAGACATTCGTTTGTAGTTGTTTGTAGTGAAATTTTTTTCGTTTGTAGTTCAACCGTTAGAAAGTTAGAACCATTAGAAAAAAATTTCAGCCCGCACTTTTGGCTTTTTGAAATAAAAACTAGCCAGTTGCATTCGAAATCGTTTGTAGTTGTTTGTAGTGAAATTCTTTTTTAACAGAAATGTTTTATTTCCGAGATATAAGGACATTTGTGTTTGCACCTGTAACTCCGAATTTACAAAAGAGAGAAATAATTTAAAACCACTGGTGCATAAAGCATATCCTAACTTAAATAACTGCATTTAAAATTTCTGAATTCACTTAAGCGTTACTTAATAAAAAGCAATCAAAGTCAAAAAACGCATCCCTTAAGAGTTGCATCCATATATGGGCTTCCCAACAACAACAAAACAACGGTAAACACATTTTCGCAAAGCACTCATCTGTGCCCATCGACATGAGTCACTACCTGTCAATTAGCAACAACAACCAATCAAAAAACCCCGATTTTATCCAACAATTTTTTCTATTCCTTCGAATAACATTAAAACCTAACCCCTTTCAAAAAATTTATAACAACAAAAATGCAATTTCTGCAAAGCCTGTATTCCTGACTATCTAATCCAATTCAAATTTTGTGATTTTATCACAAAGAAAAAAAATTAGATGAAACTTAAGCGAACACTACTTCGTCATATAAACTCATATCCATATTTCAGTTATTAAGCAACTCAAAATAGTGAAATCTAATTTTTTCTAATGCTTTCTGTTAGATGTATCTAATGGAGCAAACAAAAATTACCTCTTATCAATAGATACCGATTTATAGAAAATTTAAGAAAATGGTTGAAATCGTCTTCGCAGACTGATTTAAGGGGACGGATATTTCAAATGCTGGACAACTACAAACGACAAAAACTAGTTGGTTGTTAGAAACCATGTGTGCTCTATCTAATAGAACCTTAAATGTCGAAATTGACCAATCCAAAAAGAATTTATATGCAATTTAAGCAGGCGATATAAAACCGCGTTATCTTCGAAACGGTACATTTCCGAGTGATGAAATTTCCTATTTTAATAGATTTCCACCTCACCAATCTAATAAAATAAAAATTGTATCAATCGGCCTAACGGTTTGGGATTTATATGGAATTTAAGCGAAATTGCAGCTTAATTTTTTTTGTGAAGTTAGCCCGCACTTTTTCTAGAATGAAAAACTGAGTTTGCAGTTCGATAGGCATTCGTTTGTAGTTGTTTGTAGTGAAATTTTTTTCGTTTGTAGTTCAACCGTTAGAAAGTTAGAAGCATTAGAAAAAAAAAATTTCAATCCCTTAAAACCTTGTTATCTCCGAAACTGTGGCAAGCAGATCGATGAAATTTTCTGTGTCGAAAGTGTTTGCCATTACTAATCTAATAGAATTCAAATTATACCAATCGGCCAAACGGTTTATGATTTATTTGAAATTTAAGCAAAATTTGGGCTTCTAACTTAAGGTCCCCATAACTCAAAAACTGTTGAACTACAAACGATGAAACTTTGCATTTCTATTCTTTGAACCCTTTTCTAACTATGATAACAAATAGAAGACAGCCCGCATTACTGGACACTTTTTATTCGCAATTTAAGGGGAGCCTATAATGGTCCAAATTGACCCATTTTTAAGCGATCCGATATTTCCATTTGAGGCGAGGCGATGATATAGATTGTCGAGTGCAACTATACATTCGCCCGCGGGGTGGTATGGGGATTGCTCTATACTCGAGCGAGTGCGGAAATGAGGAAATTGTGCAATTTAAATCGAATTACGAGTAGGTGACGGAATTTTCGTCCCGTTGTCGTATTCAGAGGGAAGTGTGGTTAAAGTTGATATTTCTTTTATTGGATGTCTCTTCTCATTGGAAGGTTGACTGCGACATAGTTGATTGGGACAGTAGTGCCGAACTCGTAAATGTGAGTTCATCAAAAGGATACCATGCTGGCGAGCACCAACAAAAAAAACTCTGGGCTGTCTCATTCAAGGAGCTGCTGCTGAAAAGAAGAAAAAAATATACCAACAACCCGCATCTGACGGCAATAAATATCAATCATCTCCGACGTCCAGTCGTCGTCCACTGATTCTTCTTGCAAACATGAAAATTGAA
Source organism: Cheilosia vernalis (assembly GCA_949126925.1). Lineage (NCBI taxonomy): Eukaryota > Metazoa > Arthropoda > Insecta > Diptera > Syrphidae > Cheilosia > Cheilosia vernalis. The sequence continues at coordinate 80,445,736 of OX421358.1, read as the reverse complement.
TTCATCACAGAGTCATAGTCCTTGTGGTTTGCTTTGGCGGGGTTGTCATATACTACGGCCGCAACAAATTTACTGCCTGCACCCCTGCGGTCAGTAACTTATGTTCTGAAGGCGAATAAACTGCACGGCGGCGGCCAGACAGAGAGGCAGACGAACAACTGGATTCTATTAGAATTGTATCTACTATTTTTTTTTTTGGAACGCTCAAGTACTAATTCAAGTCCTGGAAGTATTTTGCTCTTGAAATATATTAAAATTGAACCTTATCCCTCCTGAAAACTGATCCTAAATCACTGCAGCGAATTGGTGCAACTTGTACAAGAGTATAGGTACCTACCTGCAATGAATTTTATAATGGGTTAGTCCGGGGTTATCCTTCATTTATCTCGGAGCATACGGCTCAGCGCAAGACTCTTTTACGCTTAAGTGAAAGATCCATAGCATCGAACCGACCAAAAACAGTCTATTAACAACTTTGGTTGGAGACAAATATTTTGTCATCCAAAACCAGTTCACCACGAAACTCGTAGTTTAAGACAATAAATATAGGTGGCGCATAAACCTACGTGAAGTTAGCCCGCACTTTTTCTAGAATGAAAAACGTGAAATGCAGTTCGATAGACATTCGTTTGTAGTTGTTTGTAGTGAAATTTTTTTCGTTTGTAGTTCAACCGTTAGAAAGTTAGAACCATTAGAAAAAAATTTCAGCCCGCACTTTTGGCTTTTTGAAATAAAAACTAGCCAGTTGCATTCGAAATCGTTTGTAGTTGTTTGTAGTGAAATTCTTTTTTAACAGAAATGTTTTATTTCCGAGATATAAGGACATTTGTGTTTGCACCTGTAACTCCGAATTTACAAAAGAGAGAAATAATTTAAAACCACTGGTGCATAAAGCATATCCTAACTTAAATAACTGCATTTAAAATTTCTGAATTCACTTAAGCGTTACTTAATAAAAAGCAATCAAAGTCAAAAAACGCATCCCTTAAGAGTTGCATCCATATATGGGCTTCCCAACAACAACAAAACAACGGTAAACACATTTTCGCAAAGCACTCATCTGTGCCCATCGACATGAGTCACTACCTGTCAATTAGCAACAACAACCAATCAAAAAACCCCGATTTTATCCAACAATTTTTTCTATTCCTTCGAATAACATTAAAACCTAACCCCTTTCAAAAAATTTATAACAACAAAAATGCAATTTCTGCAAAGCCTGTATTCCTGACTATCTAATCCAATTCAAATTTTGTGATTTTATCACAAAGAAAAAAAATTAGATGAAACTTAAGCGAACACTACTTCGTCATATAAACTCATATCCATATTTCAGTTATTAAGCAACTCAAAATAGTGAAATCTAATTTTTTCTAATGCTTTCTGTTAGATGTATCTAATGGAGCAAACAAAAATTACCTCTTATCAATAGATACCGATTTATAGAAAATTTAAGAAAATGGTTGAAATCGTCTTCGCAGACTGATTTAAGGGGACGGATATTTCAAATGCTGGACAACTACAAACGACAAAAACTAGTTGGTTGTTAGAAACCATGTGTGCTCTATCTAATAGAACCTTAAATGTCGAAATTGACCAATCCAAAAAGAATTTATATGCAATTTAAGCAGGCGATATAAAACCGCGTTATCTTCGAAACGGTACATTTCCGAGTGATGAAATTTCCTATTTTAATAGATTTCCACCTCACCAATCTAATAAAATAAAAATTGTATCAATCGGCTTAACGGTTTGGGATTTATATGGAATTTAAGCGAAATTGCAGCTTGATTTTTTTTGTGAAGTTAGCCCGCACTTTTTCTAGAATGAAAAACTGAGTTTGCAGTTCGATAGGCATTCGTTTGTAGTTGTTTGTAGTGAAATTTTTTTCGTTTGTAGTTCAACCGTTAGAAAGTTAGAAGCATTAGAAAAAAAAAATTTCAATCCCTTAAAACCTTGTTATCTCCGAAACTGTGGCAAGCAGATCGATGAAATTTTCTGTGTCGAAAGTGTTTGCCATTACTAATCTAATAGAATTCAAATTATACCAATCGGCCAAACGGTTTATGATTTATTTGAAATTTAAGCAAAATTTGGGCTTCTAACTTAAGGTCCCCATAACTCAAAAACTGTTGAACTACAAACGATGAAACTTTGCATTTCTATTCTTTGAACCCTTTTCTAACTATGATAACAAATAGAAGACAGCCCGCATTACTGGACACTTTTTATTCGCAATTTAAGGGGAGCCTATAATGGTCCAAATTGACCCATTTTTAAGCGATCCGATATTTCCACTCCTAACGAACTATGAAGGGTGAAATATGTTTTTATCTAATGCAACAACCCACCCTCTTCTAAGAAAGTGATGCAAAATCGTTTTCCAATGAACTGCAATGGAAATATCGGATCGCTTAAAAATGGGTCAATTTGGACCATTATAGGCTCCCCTTAAATTGCGAATAAAAAGTGTCCAGTAATGCGGGCTGTCTTCTATTTGTTATCATAGTTAGAAAAGGGTTCAAAGAATAGAAATGCAAAGTTTCATCGTTTGTAGTTCAACAGTTTTTGAGTTATGGGGACCTTAAGTTAGAAGCCCAAATTTTGCTTAAATTTCAAATAAATCATAAACCGTTTGGCCGATTGGTATAATTTGAATTCTATTAGATTAGTAATGGCAAACACTTTCGACACAGAAAATTTCATCGATCTGCTTGCCACAGTTTCGGAGATAACAAGGTTTTAAGGGATTGAAATTTTTTTTTTCTAATGCTTCTAACTTTCTAACGGTTGAACTACAAACGAAAAAAATTTCACTACAAACAACTACAAACGAATGCCTATCGAACTGCAAACTCAGTTTTTCATTCTAGAAAAAGTGCGGGCTAACTTCACAAAAAAAATTAAGCTGCAATTTCGCTTAAATTCCATATAAATCCCAAACCGTTAGGCCGATTGATACAATTTTTATTTTATTAGATTGGTGAGGTGGAAATCTATTAAAATAGGAAATTTCATCACTCGGAAATGTACCGTTTCGAAGATAACGCGGTTTTATATCGCCTGCTTAAATTGCATATAAATTCTTTTTGGATTGGTCAATTTCGACATTTAAGGTTCTATTAGATAGAGCACACATGGTTTCTAACAACCAACTAGTTTTTGTCGTTTGTAGTTGTCCAGCATTTGAAATATCCGTCCCCTTAAATCAGTCTGCGAAGACGATTTCAACCATTTTCTTAAATTTTCTATAAATCGGTATCTATTGATAAGAGGTAATTTTTGTTTGCTCCATTAGATACATCTAACAGAAAGCATTAGAAAAAATTAGATTTCACTATTTTGAGTTGCTTAATAACTGAAATATGGATATGAGTTTATATGACGAAGTAGTGTTCGCTTAAGTTTCATCTAATTTTTTTTCTTTGTGATAAAATCACAAAATTTGAATTGGATTAGATAGTCAGGAATACAGGCTTTGCAGAAATTGCATTTTTGTTGTTATAAATTTTTTGAAAGGGGTTAGGTTTTAATGTTATTCGAAGGAATAGAAAAAATTGTTGGATAAAATCGGGGTTTTTTGATTGGTTGTTGTTGCTAATTGACAGGTAGTGACTCATGTCGATGGGCACAGATGAGTGCTTTGCGAAAATGTGTTTACCGTTGTTTTGTTGTTGTTGGGAAGCCCATATATGGATGCAACTCTTAAGGGATGCGTTTTTTGACTTTGATTGCTTTTTATTAAGTAACGCTTAAGTGAATTCAGAAATTTTAAATGCAGTTATTTAAGTTAGGATATGCTTTATGCACCAGTGGTTTTAAATTATTTCTCTCTTTTGTAAATTCGGAGTTACAGGTGCAAACACAAATGTCCTTATATCTCGGAAATAAAACATTTCTGTTAAAAAAGAATTTCACTACAAACGATTTCGAATGCAACTGGCTAGTTTTTATTTCAAAAAGCCAAAAGTGCGGGCTGAAATTTTTTTCTAATGGTTCTAACTTTCTAACGGTTGAACTACAAACGAAAAAAATTTCACTACAAACAACTACAAACGAATGTCTATCGAACTGCATTTCACGTTTTTCATTCTAGAAAAAGTGCGGGCTAACTTCACGTAGGTAATATTTCCTTAACTATTCCCGGGAAATCGCTTGGCTTTAAAAATATACTCGAACAATTCGCTTCCTCTATAATTATTTGTATGAGTGCATCTCTATGCACGTTTTCCAAACGTTGGTTGTTTGAGTAATATTGTGCCAAAGACTTGCCTCTTGATGATGAATTTAACAGGTGTAAAATATTCTAAACAGCAGTCATATTACAAACTTATAGATATTACTTAAATAACTACTTAAATCTTAACTTAATCATACTTACAATTTTACTAATTGATTTGAAGCTTGAAGTTGGTGTTTCTGTTCCTGAATTGCAGTTTTGATTTCGCCAATTTGCTACCTTTGAATTTACAGATATTGTATCGTCATCGATTCCATGCTAAAATTATTGTTTTACATAAGATATAGATTTCTGTAAAAAAAAAGTTTTCACTCACCTGTATCTTTCTCCACATAAAAAGTTTTTCACGGAATTCAGCTCGCAATCCAATGTCGCTTATAATATCGTAAATGTCTTCCTTTGACAAATACTTCAGTGACCGAAATGTAATATTTTTTTCTGGATTAAACACCAAAACAAAATTAATACATGCTAATACCTAGACTTATTATTTACTTACCTTTAAAAACCGTAGATAAACATTCCAAATCAAACTCTTTCAGTAAATTGTTCAGTTTAATGGCGTCGTCATCATCATCCCTTGAAAAAAGTATACTTAAAATCTGTCCACTTTCATCCACAAATTCAATTTCGTTGTTTAATATATTATTATTTATGTTGATCATGTCTTCCGAATCGTTATTCGACACCATTATTTCACAATTATTAGGAACACGCTTATAAAGGAACTCACTATTAACACTGCAACCACGTCTTGAATCCTATACGCAAATGGTACAAGTAAAAACGAACGTATTGCAATTGCAAACCCGACACGAGACAGACTGCAGATGTTCTTTTTACAGTTAACTTATGTTCGTAAGCAAATCAAGTTTGAACTTAACGAGCTGCCACTTTGTTGTTAAGAGTTTGCAGTTTGAATTAAAGTGTAATTTCACGTTTCCACTTTGATTTAAAGTAATAACGTACTTAAATATGTTTTTCAACGAAGTACGAGTTAAAATCAATGTGAAAAAGTAATTAAATCATTATGGAAGTATTTTGATATTTTTGTTTTCCATGAAGTTTGCTTTAAAAAGGTTTACTGTTGCCACTTTTTGTTTATTTTTACCTTAGTCTTAAGCAAAAAACTTGAACTGTGTAAAAGCATAGAAATATACTTGATTGTTTGGAAATTATTGACATGCGATGGCTCCCTAAAACATTTGCCTGTCAAGAAATATTTTGCTTCCTGCTTCAAAGTTTGTTGCAAAATAAAATAAATTATAATTTTAACCATATATAATAATGCTAATTAAATCTGAAACCATAAATTATAATTGACCCACAATTTTATGTTCGTACCTACTCGATCCCTCATCGTTTAACTACATATTGTAGACCATAATTTCTCAAGATATTTCGACGTCTTTTTTTATATAAGAAAATAATGTCACGTGACTTAATAAGTCTCACGTTTAGGTATCTACCAAAAATTTCACATTGGATTCTATTATTAATAAAAAAATACGCTTTGGTTTTTTAAGTTTGGTTAAAAATTGAATTTTTAAGAAACCATCTACTGTTTTATTGTCAGCCAAAGTCTCACACTGTTTTGAGTCCTACTCAGAAAAGGAATTTGTGATTGGGTTTTTAAATACGTTTAACTCAAAATTACCACAATCTGGTAAGATTTTCGTTTTAAATAGAAATATGTATTGAAATAAAAAAATTCACAACGCACGGTAAGAATTTGTATTTGCATATTATTTAGTGTCTCACTGTCATCTACAAAATATTTAGTGTGAAGGGTAAAAATGGTTATCAGTAAGGCCCAAAATCCTTATCTACTTTACTATTCCAATAAATTTAAGTTCCTAAAACAAAAACATTAACAGAATTTATTATTGTCATTATTTCATAATATAGGTACTTGAAAGGCAAGAAGAATCAATTAAAATAAAGTGGCAACTCTGTAGTTGTTTCTTTATGAAAACAACAACGAGGCTGATAGCATGTGTTTGTGTGTATGGAAAATAACGGATCGTATTATAAATGAGATCGTTGGACATTTAAGTTAAATGCGTTTTCACTTTGATTTATAGGAACAAAAAAAATTGCAGAGAGCATCTAAAGGAGAACGTTGAAAGATTAATTCTAATCCGTTTTTACTTTGATTTCATCTGTTTCAACTTTGATGGCAATTGAAGTGTCTACCTTAATTTAAAATGATCTCATACGTTGAATTGGAAACGCTTGCCACTTTGATTTAAAAGAGCATTTAGTGATTTCACGATTTGAATCAACAAGATTGTTAGTTTGAATTTAAATGATTCACTTTTGAAACATAAATCAAAAATATCAGCTTTATATTAAAATGGTTTCGCATTTAAAATAAGGATGTTTTTAGCTCATTTGATTTTTTGAAATTTGTAAGTCATTGATTCAAATGATTTACGCATTAATATGATTGTTTTACCCATTTTTCTACTTAAATTAAAGTGATTCTAGTTAAATTCTAATACGTTTTATCAAAAATGAAACAACGTAGATATTAGTGCGATTCTATTTAAATTTACGATGCTGTTTTCCTCTGGGTGTACACAATTTGAAAAATGTCGGCCCATTTATAATTTTTTTGTGAAACCTCAATGCACCGAAAGTTTGCGAATGATGAAACACATCGACATGACTATACTTCAGTTATTTCTATTGTATAACTATAAGTTTTTAATAAAGAATTTGAATTGAACGAATAACATAAAGTAGCATGAACTTTGTGCATGCTTGAAATTATTATTTTCATTCCATTAACGAATTCGGGCGGAACAAAGTTCGCCGGGTCAGCTAGTATCTAAAATATAATAAACGGGTTCCAAAATATTGGATGCAACAGATGAATAAGGATTATTTTCAAAATTTTTAGCCGATGACAGCTCATATAAATTGAGATAAAAACACGCGTTAGAGGAAATATTGAGAGATAAAGAAAATTGGAACTGTTTTTGAATAAATTAACATGAGGCTTCCTGGATCCTACACGCAAGCCTACGCGGACGATGTCGCCGTTATATCTGTCAGTTCAGACCTAAGAACTGCCTACTCTCAGGCGCAGAGATCCTTGGGCTTTATCGATGATTGGTGCGCACTGCGCAATAAATGGGCTTTCAGTGAATCGTCTTTAACTACGGTTGTTCTGTTCATGAGAAGGAGGAATGTCACTGGTCTGACTCAACTTGTGCTAAAAGGCGTCATTATCCCGACCTCCGATGAAGTCAAACATCTGGGAGTAATCCTCGATAGTAATCCTCTCGATGTTTTTATCATGGAGTGTACTCTAAAAACCATCTCTTGGTTAAGGAGAGGTGGTTATTGGTACCACAAGCATTGCAATTTTGAAGAACTTGTGCAAGAATTATCCTTTGACCCCTGTCTTATGGATATGAAGTCTGACGTAATGACACCAGAACATTGTGATGGCCCTAACGGGTGTTGACACAATGTGATTTCTGCCCAGTGCTTTGAATGTCAAAGTGAAGAAATTCAAGTAAGCGCGGGTAAACGGCGGGAGTAACTATGACTCTCTTAAGGGTGTTGTAGAACGGAACGGAAGCTTGCCACAGGCTAGTAACCAATTCCTTGAGGTGCTCTAAATAAATTAGCAGCGCAAAGGATGTTACTCATAGAGTAGCTTCTGATTCCTTGAGGTGTTCATACAACGGAAAGGTTACTACTATTAGAAACTGATTCCCTTGAGATCATAGATGTGCCTCTTCTCCACCCCCGCGTGGTTCCTGCCGGAAACAGACCTAGTCTGGCTGACGGAGTAGGCTTAGTAGGTCCCTGGGGTTGCCAGCCCCTTCGACCTTACATTGTTGGCCCAAACACACAAAGACAGCCTCGGATAAACAACCCTGAGCCCACTGCCTCTGGGACCCAACAAGCAAATAACCCCCAACAACCCTCATCCCCATCCTTCCAATGTTCTCTTTGCTCTAGATCCTTTGGCACCAAAACCGGCCTAGGAGTCCATCAACGCCGCGCACACCCGGATGAATTCGACGTCATAAGGAGCAGAACAGACATCAAAGCCCGCTGGACAGAAGAGGAAACTAAAATGCTAGCGATGAAGGAAGCAGAACTGGAAGAAGAAGGTGGTGTCCGTTTCATCAACCAAACGCTGTCACTACACTTCCTAGAAAGAACAGTCGAAGCGATGTCATAAGCTACAGGACTCAACTAGTCACAAGCATACGCAGAACGCCATCAATGCCACCTCAGTCCACCTCAACACCAGACGATACCATCATGAACTACATCCGGAACCTCCGCCCGCTGACCACCACAAGCTACAGGAGTAACAACCTCGATGACATAGTGCAACACGCATCCCTGGTAGGTAAAGAAGAAACAGTCCTACGCCTGGGTCTCTACCTCAGGGATATCTTCCCTCCACGATCCTCAAGGCCTCGACCCCAGACAGCCGCACCCACGCCAACAAATCGCAGGCAAAGGAGAAGGGCCGAATACAAGGCCGTGCAAACAAATTGGAGCAAACACCAATCAAGATGTATAAAATCCCTGTTGGAAGGACCAACACAAGCCGTCATACCACCCACCAATGTAATTATGTAATGGAGCCGTATTGGAGGACAATAATGGAACACCACTCTACAATGTCACCCGAAGACGAAAACCTCCATCAGCACCTCGAAGCACTATGGGCGCCTACTACAGAGGAAGAAATCACAGGCTGCCGACCCGCCTTATCCACATCACCTGAACCAGATGGAGTCACCGCAAGGCAACTTCGCTCAATTCCCGCAGAAGTATTGGTACGTGTCTACAACCTAATCTTATGGTGCAGGAAGCCACCACAACACCTCAACGAGTCCAAAACCACCTTAATTCCAAAGAAGCCAAGGCAACAGGCCTTTAGAGAAACAGATGGGAGCGAACGTAGCAATAGTCGATCTCCTCCTCCGCCACCACCACGAAAGACACGCCAGCTGCTACATTGCCGCCCTGGACGTTGCAAAAGCCTTTGACTCCGTTTCCCACGACACCATCTTCGGAACACTTAGATCATACGGAGCCCCCAACGAATTTGTGGACTATATGGGAGCTGTATACGCTAACTCGACCACCAAGCTATGTCAAGGGGGTCACCCCCTATCCCCGACCCTCTTCAACATGGTCATCGATCGACTCATTCGATCCCTCCCAAGGGAAATTTAATGCAACATCGGATCAGCTAGCACCAACTGCATCGCCTTTGCCGATGATTTAATTCTGTGCGCCACAACATCCATGGGCTTGCAGACACTCTTAGACCATACAACCAAGTTTCTAACATCCTGCGACTTAACACTCAACCCGGCTAAATGCATCACCATTAGCATAAAAGGATAGGCGAAACTGAAGAACACAGTCGTTGAGCAAAGGCAATTCCACATATCTGGACAAACAATACCATCGCTTAAACGATCTGAAGAATGGAAATATCTAGGTATTAAGTTCACGGCCGACGGAGGATGCAAAGTGGACCCACGGGAAGAACTGGTCCCAAAACTAGAACGAATTAGCCGTGCCCCGCTTAAGCCACAACAACGCCTGCACGTCCTAATGAGCGTCCTTATCCCACAGTTCTTCCATGCCCCGGTAGATCAAGGTGGTCTAGGTATAACCGCCCTACGCTGGAAGGCCCCTCAACTACGGGTACCATATACCTGGACAATAATGCCACAGCGAACACCTACTTGGCAAGGGAGATTGACAGGGCAACAGCACGTCTTAGGGCGGAAGACGAGACACTTAGGACAAACGACATGATACTCAAATACTGGAGCTCAAAAATACACGGGATGATAGATGGACACGGACTAAGGGAAGCTGGCAACGACGACAAACAGACTCATCGCTGGGTTAGGGAGCCAACCAGACTCCTCTCAGGACGGGACTTCCTACACTGCATCAAAGTCCGGACCAACGCGCTGCCAACACGATCCAGAACAACTCGAGGAAGAACCGCCGAAGATCGACAGTGCAGAGGAGGCTGCCAGGTGCCCGAAACGCTCAACCACATAGTCCAGCAATGCCACCTTTCCCACCAAGCCCGGATCGATAGACATAACAGCGTCATCAAGTTTATAAAGCGGAAAGCAGTAAATAAAGGACTACGCACAATTGAAGAACCACCCATTAACACGCCAGAAGGAATCCGAAAACCGGACATCGTAATGGCCACAGCGCGCGAAGCCATCATTATTGACGCGCAAGTGGTGACAGATGGAAGGTCTTTGGAGGAAGCTCACCATCGCAAGTTCAATAAATACAACACCACCTGCATACGAAACGAAGTCAAATACCTCCTCCAGGTGGAGGAATATGGGCGAGAAGCAGTGCCGGCCCTGATTAGCACAAGAGTGCTGATTGGAACTTATATATGCTTCCAGCAATTCAATAAAACAACAATAAGAAGAGAATGGAACCCTGGATGATCCCCCTCCTTAATCCTTCCCACACCCGATCTTTACCGTGCTGCCTCAGGCATAATTCAGGACGGCCACTTGATGGAATCTGCGAGATTCCCAACGTCGTCAACTAGAAAAAAAAAAAAAGCCAAATGCCTCGTCATCTAATTAGTGACGCGCACGAATGGATTAACGAGATTCCTACTGTCCCTATCTACTAGGGCACTGTCCCAATTGCCCGTACTGGGGCTTCATCAAATTAAAGAGTGCCAAATGAAATAGGTGTGTGTTTTTGCTAGTAATATGAAATTCAAGATTCAATTCTACTCACCTGACATTGAGGTACACCTATCCTCGATTAGTTAAAACTAATCAAAAAAATGGTAAAATTTGAACGCAAAGTAGTCAAGGAAGAAAGTAACTCTTCTAGGCGAACAAATTTTGAACGCAAAGTAGTCAGGGAAGATAATATAATGCTTCTAGACGAAACGAGGAAGACCTTCCTCGGATTGGGTAAGGCAATCCAAACTGGTAGTAATCCTCGGGGCAACCCTTGGGCTATGAAAGCTCGACCATTAGCTATATAATGGTACCACGGGAGATGGGGTCAGCCCCTGTACCTAATTTGGTGCAGCCCCATCAGAGCGGTTGGATTCATGGTGGCTGTGGTTTATTCCAAATGCGGAGACTAAAGGCGTTCATTAAGAACGAAGAGGTGTCCAGATAGGGCTCGCCCATGAGCAATGGGATTGACTGCGACCTTACCTAAACAGCCAATAAAATGCACCAGGATTGGTACTTGTACCGGTCCTGGGGCGTTTGGTCAACGTCTTTCTCAAGGACACTGATGTGGGTATGCCCACCGTGAGATGTAGCCGTCAAGGCAGGTGCTCACGTAAAGCATAACTTTTCATTCATGTCCCTATCTACTATCTAGCGAAAACACCAGAAATCCTACTGCGACGAAACTACCAAGTCAAGTTTCCTCAGGCATGGAATGGCTCCGGCCAGACTCTGAGCCACGGAAAAAATGCCATCGTGTATTCGCGGACGGCTCTAGAACTGAACAGGGATCTGTTTCTGCAGTATTTGAGGAAAGCGAGAACATTAGGCTACACTACCCCTTAGGTAACCGTGCGTCTGTCTTCCAAATGGGGATTTTCGCTATCCTTATGCCTATGAGCTATATTGTGACAAACAGGTGGAGGGCTAGAAGCATATGCGTTTAAGTTAGTGCTCGAACTCAAGCTATCTCTGAACTAGTCGGTAGGCTAAGCACAGTGAATCTTGTTTAGGTCCCAGGTCACACTGTTATCCAGGGAAATGAGATTGCTGATAAGCTTGCCAGGCTGCGTTCTCAGTATCTGAACCAGCGTTGGGTCTGTCTTATCTGCGGTTAGGTCATCCATTGTTACTTGGATTTCTCGTGAACACGAGTTTCGGTGGCGTGACTGTGCTGAGTGTAGACAGACGAAACGACTGCTTCCGGACATCTGTAAAAAGTCCGCGTCTTTCCTTCTGTCTCTCAGGGGAATCGACTGCAGACTGCTTGTGGGCGTCCTTAAGGGCCACCAAGCTTTTGCCAAACATTTGAATGTGCTGGGCTTGAGCGACACCACCATATGTCCTGTTTGTAGAGAGGACGACGATACAGCAGAACGCTTCCTCTGTAGCTATCCTGCCTTTGCTCGCATCAGGTAGTGAGTGAATCGAGTCTTCTATTAATCAAGGTTCGTCGACCAACATCCTTTGCAAATTTGAAAACCGTAGAGGCGTAGATGGATTAGAGTGCGTAACTTATCTAACTTAGCAAGCAAATAATGGAAACGTCTAGCGAAGCGGACGGTGAACCGGTGGTTAAATATATTAAATACTAACTCGGAAATTAAATAAAGAATGCTTTTTGGCAAAACAAACATTGGAATTGGAAATGGATTTCACGAGAATGATCTTCCTCAACCCCCTAAATTCGCCAAGATTGACGCCCATGATAGCCCCCATAGATAAGATATATAGGAACATATATGTAAGAAGCAACAGAAAGCACACAATTTACTATTTACATTTATGTAGGATGTAGGTACGAGTAGATACCTACTACCAGCTTTTCCAAATCAAATCCAAAGCGCAATCTATTAAATTTTATCATGCAATATGGCTTAGTATTGTGAGATTGTTGCATTATATTAAAAGACTCGATTAAATTATTCATTGCTTTTTAATCGCTTCATAAATAATGCATTGTTAATTTTGTACTGCAACCCGCTAAAAACTTTATTAGACGGTTGAGGTCTGTGTTCTGTATGCAGTGGTCTGCAGCAATTTAAAATGAATACCAAAAATCAAGTTACTACTGGGCTCTAATCGCGTAAGCACAAAACGATCGAACGACATTGGGGACGTTCGGATTCGTAGTTTAGTAAGTCTGACAGCTGTCTGACTAGATGCGTCTCAGTTTTTATTGGCCCAGAGTGTTCACGTGTATAGTTTTTGCAGTTGACGTTTATGGAGGGGAAGCCGACCAATCTAGTCAAGAAAATCCTGCCTGCGTACTCAGTTGACATTTCGAAGAGTCAAATTTAAAATAAACAGAGTGGCCGTTGCAGAATTCTGAGGAGTCGAAAAAAGGCGCGAAGAGAGAAAAAGGTGTGGTTTCTAAGGCCACTCTGGTAATTTAGAATTTTCACATGATATTTAACAACCATTAGTTCGCATAACACTATAATAGTGTAGTGATTGTCAGCCGTGTTACATTTTAAATGTACTTTTTTTTAATAGCAATTTATTAACAATTTATGAAGGGGCTTTTCCAAATAAAAAAGCGCAAATTCAAACAAAGGTAACGCTGGCCGCGAGAATACAAAAACAATTCAACTTCCTTAGTCAACGCGTTCGGATTCATAGTCACGACCAATCTAGTTGACGTTTTACATAAACTAGGTATCCGAACGTCCCCATTGTCTCGACGATACTTCTACTTCGTGTAACAACCAAAAAACGATAATCGTCGAAACGAGTGGATGATCATCGTTTTTGTTGCTTCACGTTTCCAATTCAAACGTCAAATACCCTCGTCGAAACGATTCGATTGAACGATTGCTATTTTGCAGTCGTTTCATCGTTCTTGGTGTATTTTTTCGGTTATTTAAAGGAAGAGACACTCTTAGGAAGATACGCAATCTTATCCGAGTTGTAAAAAATGCATTCTTGGCAAAAAAGAGATTGTTATTGCACTTGAGTTCCATTTGTTTTATTTTTTCTTTCCACTTAAGCAAATAAAAATAAAAGTTCTCATTTGTTCCACGAAATCTAAAATCTTTATTTTCATTTTAATTGCTTTAAGAAATACATATATATTTCGAAAACCACCAAATCTTTTCCTCTCCTACATACACATACACATCTACATACACTTTAGCTTATTGTTAATTCTTCGTAGCCGTTCGCCGACAGCTCCTTATCCAATAGAAATGGTTTTAAAATTTCACTATCACATTTCACTCTGCTTGGGCGACACAGTCAGTGTTTACTTGCATCTTGATGATGAACTTATAGATTACTTATTGATTCTTTCTTCTTTACTACTACCCATTTTTGCAATGACAACGAGAAAAATGCACAAATTCATGAAAAAAAAAAACAATTTCCATAAATATTTTGATTGTTTGGGTGTCAGAGTTTGTTTACAGTCATGCTCAAACTGTTCAAAATGAAAACGAGCAACGATACGATTGAACGATACAACGATGATGTTACATGAAGCAAACTGAAAACGATATCGTCCTGTTCAATCGTTTCGACGACTATCGTTTGATAAATTACGCGATGAGAGCCCTGGATACATATAGTGTAGCTTAAATTGCTACTCAAAAGGTTACCCATATTGCGAAGTTGATAATATTTTTTAACACTTTTAAAAGAATTTCTTAAAAGCGTCAAGAGCTAGACCAATATATAGAAAGCTCTTCTCTGGGAATTAATCTCATACCCATTGACCTGTTTTGCATATAGAACCGTATTTTAATAAAAAAGTTAATTTAAAAAATTTGGCAGTCGGAGAGTAGGTACTCAGATTTTTGTTTAGCTGTGTATAGTCTCCGATTGTCAATCAGTTAGTTATAGTGTCTTGTTCATATTTTATTTACTTTTTTTCTTTAAAGTCAGTCGGTTTTTTTTGGTTTTTTAAATTAACTTTTTTATTTTAATTTTTTTTAGCCTATGACACTCCGGGGAAGAATACGAATCTAATGACACCTTACTTATCAAAATCGGTAAAGCCGTTTGGGCTACAGAGGGCGTCCCGTTGAAACGTTCATAGGATACGCGCGAAACACATAACCCTCCCTGTGCCAGTCGGGTAAAAATAAAATGAAATACCGCAATTTTGCAAAAATTTCTGAATTATTCGAATAAAACGATCTAATGTATATAAATGTCGGTATGCTTTCAATATCATTTGACCCGTTAAAGAGAGAAGACCGACAGAAGCAATAAAAGACAACACACTCTCTGTTCTATTGGAAACCTCGTGCTTATTGCTCAATTAGCTGTTAAAGAAACAGTTTACCTCCGGACAAGAAGAAAACCGCCGAAGTTTAAATAGGAGTGTGACCAAAACTGTTTTGGTAAAGAAAAAAGTCCTACTGAAAATAAAAAAACAAACGACTTTGAGTACACTTAACCCTTCTTCCGTAGGTAGTATCGCACTAGAAGAAGTATCATATCAACAGGGCCGGATTTAGGGGCCTCCAAGAAATAATGGTCCCCACAATGGAGACTTCGAAAAAAAATTATTCCAAATTCCAACGAGTAAACATTAGTAAACAACTTTCCAATGAATTTATTTTCCGCAGTTTTACCTACCTTCACCCTATACCTAGTACTTTGTGTACACATTTCTCATTGTCGCAAAATTATAGTCTCTATGATTATTTTAGTATGTGACAATGTCCGTAAATAATAAAACCAGAGCAAATCCTTTTAAAGATTTTGATGAGGAAGGGTTTTACTCGCTACAGATTCAATAAAAAAAAACTATATTCTTTCCTGCATTTTTGATTTTTTTTTTGATTTTTTTCTCATTTGCTGTCAGTTTTATTAAGATTTCTATGAACAGAATTCCCCAAAACGTGTTAAGTTTCTCAAACTGTACATTTTTGGGTCTGTTTGACAAAAAGTTGACTCTCGCCCGCTCTAAGGTTTGTACTTGTTGAAGGCTGGTTACAAAGCGTTTAAAATTTACTAAAAAGTTAGGCATGGGCTTTGGAGTTAGAGTGGTGCTAGATAGTATCTACTAATCTCTCCTAATACTTAAATAATAAAAAAAAAATTTCTATATTTTTTCACTCCAATCAGTAATATCCATAATATGTCAAGTCGATGGCCCCGTGAAGGAATATACCTACTTAGTGCACCTAGCCATTTTGCTTTCTTTCTTTTCAGGAGAGCCGTTTAACGTCTTTTCAGTATCCCTAACTTTTATTTTGATAAACGCATTCTTAAGCTGAATGCTTCAATGGTATTCAAATTTATATAGAATTTTTAAATACATATATACCTAATATTGTGTAATTATTAGTTACATCTTAGTTAGTCTTATACTAACAGCAATATATACACATACTAACACCTGTATTAATAATAAACCCGCAACTACTCTCCAACTCGTATGTTACCTAGCACCTAGCTAAATAAATAACATATTGGTAAAATGTTCTTTTTAATAAATGGAAATAACTCATATAACCCCAAGCTGATGTTTTCTCTAAAATAGCTACATAAAGCTGGCATCACCTAACCAAATTGTACTGAAAACTGCTGAAAACTATTACATATTGGCTGTCACCACGGCTGTATAGCAAATTTCAGTTGTGACAAATGAAAAAAAAATTTATTTATTTTCCAATGTCTTATGTGTAAATATTTTCATAGGTTTTTTTTCTTTTTATCCACACTTTTTTCGAGTTCAGGCGATGGTAACCGAATCCGCCCCTAACATATTCACCTAATATTTGTCAGCCATTTTGTTCCACAATTTTTAAAATTTAAATTTAATTTATTTGTCACTGTTTTTGGAATTTGTGGAACGATGTTTTTTAAGAGTTATTACTCGCTAACCGACTTAATACCGTTAGTTAGTTATATGAAAGTTACGCGACAATTATTAATACGGCTTATAGTTAATGAGGTGTTTTTGGACTCAGATGAAACAGGTGCACAGTGAGAACATCTCAGTGTTCTATACAATTGTTAACATGATTTGGGTACTAGCTTTTAATATCAAAGCCAAACTAGATCCGAATATATCCGGTAAAATGGTTTTCAAAAGAATACTATGTCAACATACTAGGTATAAATGTGATTATTAGAAAATTTATTTAAAACAATGCTAATAGAAGTTGGTATGGCTTAGCCTGGAATAATTGTTGGTATAGGTCATTATCCCAAGTGCAATAATAGCTCTGTTTTCAAGGTTCTTTGGAATATTCGCCTGAAAAGAATTCTTATGGTATATATAACTCAAAAAACAAAACCATACTAAGTGCACTTACGTTGTTTTTGCACGGAATTATCGGTAATGATCCTGATAAGCAGTTGTCATTTACGACCCTAATCATCAACGATTTTTCGTCTAAAAAATCTTGGAAGGTTCCGTTCGTAAACGCTGAGATCAAATTTTGTATATAGCTCTTGTTTTTTATTTATATTTATATATGTTTGTTAAAAGAATTTACTTGGTTTCACAATAAACTATTCATCGAAAAACTAGACTGAAAAAAATTGTGAATTTTATTTGGAAAATAAGTAGGGGCCAGGGGGCTCCACTCCTTTGTTGCCCCAGGGCCACCAGACCTCTTACTCCAGCCCCGCTGACTGTATAAGTGGTTTCATAAGATTAGATAATTATTTTCAGTTCAAACGGCATTTTTCAAGGCAGTTAAACAAAACCAACTGCCAAAGTATATAGCTATCAACGGATACTGCCTCTATAATCAGATTGCTTGCAGCAACAAGTTTATACTGGATGCCCTCCGAATTCGAGTCCAGGAAAACAAGTTTCTTTTTAACCCCCATTGAAGTTATTCGACCCAACAGGCAACAATCATTCAACAAACTGGAATAGAACGACACCAATATACCAAGCTTTATGACTTGCGTATTAAGCTGCAGTATTTTGGCAAAATGTATCGCAATTATATTGCAGGTTTCTAGTTGTCACATAAATGTACGCACGCATAATGCACTGTCCGCAGTTTTTTTTAAATATTTTTCTCATTGCAAAATAACAGCTCCCATTAAAACTTGAATTAGTATCTAGTTTATCAGGCGGGCAAAAAGGCGTGCGCACCAAACAAAAAGTATACCTCCTGTTATAACGTTAAGGTTACATACAAGTTTTTATACCAAACGTAAAAATTGCAGTTTTTGATATCGTTATGTCCATTTATGGCTGTCACTAATGAAGACATTGGAATTTTGTTCACAGCTCCGGTACCCATTCATCGATTCCTTTACATTGTCTTTTTTTTTTAACAATTTCCATTAAATTAGTTGTTAACGGATAGCTGTAGCTGTAGGTATAGTTGCATAATTTGAAATACAGCACATTTACGTTAGCACCACAGCACAGCACAATAATCTAGCTGGTGGCTATGTTTCGTAAAAACAGGACAGAACCTAGGTACTCATTCTCGAATTTCGCTATATTTAAAATAGGAATTATTGGAAATATTTAAAGGACAATTCGCTTGCAGTCTGGGTAATGGCCAGCTTTGTGAATGTTCCAATTTAAATTTGGGTTGGCTGCACAAAGCACATAATCCTTTTTGACTAATAAATTGTCCATGCGAACTTATACTCCCTTAGGTGCCTATTGAATAGACTAGACTAGACTAGAGATGCCGGGGCATACCTAGTTTAATATACTCTTGAAAAAACTTTTTTTTTTTTACAATAACAAAATAAATATCAATTTTTTGCAACTATCTCTTTCAAATGGTCGCCTCCCAATCTAGACTACGAAGGTTACTAAATAATATGTTTGCTAATAAGAAGCTATTGTCCTTAAAATTTTGCTTGATCTTATTAACTGTATCTCCAAACACCAGGCGCACATTATAGGTATGTGGATGTTTCGAGTCTATAATATTGTTATCTTAGAAAATAATTTTTTCACAATGTCTCACTTAAATTTTTTTTTAGAATGTTCGTAAAAGGCTATCTTCTCGCACTATAACCTTACGTCAGTATGACTGATATTCACTGACTTCAGCTAGCTCACCGACACCGTTAAATCCATTCAACTATCCGTCGTTTGCCCATCATCAAAGAGGCTGTCTCCGACAGACCATTACTACTACTATACATTATACAAGTCTTCTTGGTCAACACTCGTATTTATAAGTTTAGGAAAACGAACTTATCTTATGACTAAAAGCACTGACACGCGGACCTATACAATAACAAAATGTTCTGAAAACTCCTAAAACTTTGCAAATGTTTGCTAAACAATTTTTTTACGAGGAAGCATCAAATGCCGTAACTGTGCAGCATTCTGCAACCTGTTCCCCAGTTATCGCCATTATCATGTCGCCTTAGGACCATTATTACCAATAAAATGTGCAAGCATTCCTATGGAATCTGGCGGAAATTTTAGTCCATCTTTCACTTTCACTTGGCACACAGTGATGATCTCGCCTGACTGCATTTTAATGTTTCTGGTTTCTAATGAATTAAGGAGAAATGGCGTCCCAGTGCACCAGTCACACACATTGATGCCGGTGATGCATATCAAGTAATGTTAACGATGAACTTAAACTGATTTCAATTTAATTCTTATACTGCAATCTATACTACAAGTGGCTTAAAAAAAGCCTATTTTCGCCAAGCATAGTGCCATCAATAAGCATAACACTATGCCTATGCCAGTAAGTGTTAGCCACAGGAAAGCACCACAAACCTGTTGACTGTTAAAGTTGTCCATTAATTTACCGCACAAACAATTTCCGCATCATGTGAGATGACATGTGTTTGCAAGCCATAATCGAAGAAGGCATCGCGAAAAGCCAATGTAATTGTTGTTTTGGCAAGTAGAACCTTTATTCGCTTGAAAGTGAAAGTAGATCTATAATGTAGCATCACTGAAGAGGGAACAGCATAATCCCACACACTACCGCTCTTACTGTCGACATAGTAATTTCGGAATTTAGACCGCTTTCGATTAAACGCCTTTGGCGACTGCTAAACAGAAGCCAAGGAAATAACAGCAGAGATCTGGTAATTAATATCCAAACAGGCATGTAGGTATACTGCCGGCAAAACCAACATAATAAATGGTGCACAAGAAACGATTTATAGCCTGAAGTGGTTGTCCGGATTGGAGTAAACGAAAAGCGTGCCACTTACATATAAGGCAAAATGCTGAGCCCAAAACTGACTGTCTATTGTCAAATTTTAAGGAAAGTTTCGCTATTGGATTGAGAATACCGCCTTCAATTGAAACTGTAGATACTTGGTGCAATATTTGATTGACACTGACCGATGGCGGTTCGCAATTAACTAACTGTGTTGTTGCTGTCATCTTACATCACATCATAATTAATGATGATGGGGCTTTTTTGAAAAACGATTTTTTTAACAGTGGCAACACACATATTTTACCCAGACATTCCTTTTGTTAATATTAAATTCGATCTGCATAGGAATACTTATGTAGGTAAGTGAATGGGTGTTATGGTCTTTTGACAGCTATAGGACTGCGCGGAATACCTCTTTGAAAGACTCAGCACATAAATCTGTTTTTCCTTTTTGAACCACCTAGATTGAACATGTGCCGAGGTGACTTCTTTAAGCACCAGCTCATCCATTGGAACCACTCAGATTTGAGTATGAGTCTATAGCTATGAGAAAAACTTAACAAACTTCGCTACATCGGTTTATAGGGACGTTTGCCTCGTGATGGTCACAACGTTTTTTTAAGTGTTGGGTCCAGATAACACCACCAACATTCGAAATGCAGACTTTGACTCGCAGAAGCACGTGACTAGGTAGGTATATAATATTTGATTGCGGATATTGAAAGCAGTCTGATCTCTCTTCTTGCTTCGTCCTTCACTTATCCATATTTAGATAATGATCTAGAACCGATGCTGATGATTTGCGTTGCTTTGTCCATTTTTCGAAATCGTAATGGCGAAGATTTTAAATATGGCCCTACAAAATATTTAGTATCAATGTTACAAATTATTGTTATTAAGGCCCTCTGTGTTTCAAGCAAGCTGTTCAATTAAGTGGATGAACTGTGTTCTCATATTTTTCCCACTACACCACACAAAAGCTAACTGAGAATACCGTCATTAGATTTGAATCTATTGTGGCATGCAGGGTGTTATGAAACAAATGTTTTGCAGAAACAGGCCCGTAAGGACCCTATAGGCGTAGTTTCTCACAACCATTCGTTTGGGACGAATGGAAGGGATCTACAATTTTCTGCCGAGTCCAAGCGACTCATTGAGATGTTTTTTTTTTTTTATTATACAGTTACGCTCTCTAATATTAGTTCGTTCGCGAGAAGTGGAGCAGTGGGAAAACCTTAAGATGTAACTTGTACTTATCAGGCATTTAAAAAAAAAACTGGCAAACTTTTTGGCTGATGTGGAAGATAGTAGATATATCATGTGCCTTGCTTGAGGAAATACAAATATTCTTAATTAATTGATCTGGTTAAAATACTCCCGATTCCTGATTGCTCTGGTATACTCCATTTATAATTGTTCATTTATTTTTTAATACCATCCAGTCCTAACGCCTAGCTATTTAAAAAAAAACGATCATTAAAATGAACTGGGAGTTCCGGTATGCGTATATTGGGGCATCTGTTCTTATACCATATGGTAGTGAATAAACACAGCTCAAAACAAAAGTATTACTTCAATCTGTTATCCTTATACGAAGGAAGTAGAGAATCAGTCAACCAGATGTTGGCTAGTGATGACTACCTCAGCTCTTTGGCGGTTGTTATGGAAGACGACGCACGCTATGATGCCCTTCTCTTATCTTCATTCGATATTAGGATTCTAGTTCGATTCTCTTTTCTAATAGAAAAAAGAAAAACCTTTACGGTTTCAACCAGTTTTACCTACACTTAGGTATGTCTACTAAATTTCCTTTTGCAGTTCTATGCTTTTTTGTCATAAAAGCGTTTGTACCTTATTTAGAAAGTGTTTCAAACAATCTGGTAATTGTTGGTAAAAATTACATTTAAAATGCCCGGTCGACACAATACGAGATAACTGCTTATTTTTTATTTCCATAAGGACGCTTCGTATAAACAAAATGAAACAAAATTACACGAATTTATTCGAGTTCACTGATCACATATATCTGTAATTTGACAGCGCCGAAAATGCTGTTCCTTTAGTTTTGTAGTGAAAATGGAAAAGACTCTCTAAATGGAAGTGGTTAGGAAAAATTCTCTCACAGAGAGACTCACTTACGAGAAAGTTAGGGAACGCTTTTGTAGTACCTAATCTATAAAAATGACAGATGGAAGTGATCTGAAATTAATCGAACTTCTTCTCGATGAATCAGAGCATGTGTTAGAGTTTGACTGATAGAACTACAAGCAATCGATTAAGAATTACATGGTTCGCTGTCCCCGTACTGCACCCACTACACTACAGAAACACTATGAGTTGTATGCCCGACAGCACTTCCACTGCCCATTTACGGGTGCAGTCGCCGACAACGTTCAACGCTGCCACCTTTCCGCTACTGGTGTCACTGAGGTTGGACGGTAAGTTGGCACTGCTCAAAGCTGCAGGTACCTGTTGGAAGTGCACGATTCCAGTGAAAGGTGTCGTCACCGGGATGGCTTCCACTCTTGCTGTGGGGAAACCGATAACGTTGTCATACACAGAATTCTTATCGGTGCTCTTAAGAATCAACTTATAATCTGACCATAGCAGTACGATACTTTCCCCTTCCCTTCAGCTCAAGATGCTTGGCCATTAGAGCGTCATCAATTGCCAGAACTAGGTGTCTTCCGACCTAACTCGTTTAGAGATCGGCCTGTCTTTGAGAGCGGCTTTGGCTAAGATGAGAGCATTTTCTCTGTCTATGCCACTTTTGAAGCGTCTTTTTTCGAAACCACAAAGTTTCACATATCCACTTTTTTGAACCTGTAGTGCAGCCAGACTCTTCCCAATAGAGGAGCATCCCGATTTCTCGGAAACTACACTACAGGAGTCAACGATAGTGGATGTATCGGAATCAGATGTCAATGTTTGCCCAACAGCAGACCGAGAGGTTAGGGTCACATTAGGCTCTTCGGCACAAGCGATGTTGAACGTCGGGGCTACCCGAATTGTTTGTACATCTGGTTGCCCATCAGCAACATCGGAGGCTGATGCGGTTACAGAGGCATCTGTATGTGTTATTAAATTATTTTTTTGTGAAATATTGAACCCACGCCACGACAAGAGTAATCGGACAAGAAATGCCACCAATGCCGGAGCCTGACGACACGGGAAGGCTAGTGACGAAGCCGAAGGTCACCAGGTATTCTGAGTTCGCATATACTTAATACTAATTTCTCTTATAGCCATGCATCCCTCGGTGTATGCAGTTCCGTCTTGGATTAGATATTTGATTAATGAAGTTTACTCCTCATGGGTAGTAGTAACTTAGTTTTTTGCTCCTCTAGCAGCCTTTATGTCATGGGTGACCCTTCAAACGACTACCGCCTCCGCATGCATAGCCCGTTGAATCTTTGCAACGTTAAGCCCCCGATAAATGTACTTTTGGTGTCTTTAATACCAGTTTACGATAAAGTGGATCTTATGTCGACTATAATTTTGAGCCGGTGAAAACCAAAAACTTTGAAAGTTTTCAATAAACAATTCCGTTTATTTCACCTGCAGTCAACTAGCGTATAATGTATTTTGTTTGAAGCGCATATGATGGAACCATCAAGTGATGTCGTATAAAAAACAGCTCAGCTGACTTGTTTTGGCTCAAAGACACATCCCATACCAATATCTGCAATATAGGTCAAAACTCACAAACCATCAGCCAGTAACTTATAATAATTTGCCACGGTTATATGTACCCACCTACAGCTGCGAGCAGATACGTATCGTCTACATATTAGAATTTGTCACACTTCTGAATAACTACGCGTACCCATGTTCTGCTTCTACGTGTCAATCACCATTTCAAGCCGAAGGGTGGAGAAGAGTGCAACAAAGCAAATTATTTGCAAATTTGATGTTAATCGACAGACACTCATGCGAGTATAGGTATGCCAGACTTCTAAATTTACTTTGACTTGCCGCGTTTTACTTTGGCGGTGTGCACAAGCTTACGTTATACTTATTTGCTTGGTCTCTCGAAGCAAGTGCGTCCAAATTGCCGCTGGAATGTTGATTTTTTTTTTGTTGCTCCGTGCTTCGTATTATTTATACATTTGAATAATGTCCCGCAGAGATAGTAGCCAGTAATTTCGATTGTACAGTGGATGCTAAGAGTTGTGTCACTGTTGAAATTGAAGTACTCTACTTATAGCTGTGGATATAGCGCCATATATAATTATAGCGAGACAGGGAAACAACAAATGGCCACCTTGTTCGGTTGATCTCTGACATGGTGATACTGTTTAAAGTGGCCCAGAGATAGTAAAAGTTCCTACTATATAAATTTATAGCTGTCTTCAGGTTTCTTGCAGTGATTTCGTATTTGTATTTGTATTTTTAAATTATGCAAAATTAATAAACATGCATGGACTTCCGTTTTTCCCCATTTTAAGAGCCCTTTTCCCCATTGAGTGAAAAATTCCCCAAAATGGGGAAAAATCCCCACATCTGGCATCGCTTTTCTTCGTTGGACTTGTATCTTCTTCTTCTTCTTGACAGGATATTCTTGGTTTGCCCTCCCGATTAAACAAATTTTTACTGCTTTTGTCAAAAATATTTCCAAACTCATCAAGGACAACTCGGAATCAAACAGAGTTGGGTGCGGTTAGTACTTAGATGGGGAACCACTTTGAGAACACCGCGGGTCGTTGGCGTTACACCAGGCTGGAGATGATTGTATTGTGCCGCATGCGTTGGACTACTTGCTTTGAGGGTCAGGTGGAGACACTGGACAATCAGGCGGTGATCAGACGCATGAAAAACATTACAACATCATTGGCACTGGGATTGGCTGGCAGAAGAATGAAAAATCTTGGGACATTCACTGGGTGGAGACCCAGTCGATGAAACAGAATTTTCACAGATGCTTAGCGGTACACTAGGAATCGAACCCAGGAAAGAACTCTGGAGAAATCCAGAGAGTCTAGCTGGGTAAGATTTACAGTGGTAGAGAGACGAAAAGAGACCCGTCAATGGTGGTCTGATTCGAATATCTCTCGAAATATATATATATATAAGGACAACTCGGTGACCACTGAGCTCTGTCAATGATGTGAATGTGATTCGTGTAAGCAAGTTAATGGAATTGAACAGACTTGTAAAATAGTGTTCCCTTAGTCTTACCTTGACAGTTTTGCAAAATTAGTGGGATTGGTAGTGGCCAATGAGTTTGCAAATAAATGGTTGCAATAAAACAGGCAGGATCTCTATAGATGGCCCAATTTATCAGAGGTTCCGTTCATCAAAAATACCTTTCACCAAATTGTGATATTGATATTTATATATTATATCTCTCCTCATTCTGTTGAATGGTTCTTATTGTCGGGTCCCCTTGCCTTAATACTCGTAGTTTGTTTTCACTTATATGTAAACCTTTAAAACACTTTTTCTGTGATAGCACCTTTCTATTAGCCCATTCGTGTACCTCTGAAGCTTTTAGTTTTACCCCCGATAAAGCGATGATCCTCTGAAGGCGAGTTGCTTTCCTGGGCATGCCCCCACTATCCATAAGCTACCAGCTCGTAGAAACAGGCAGTCTTTGGTAGCGTTTTATCAGTCTCATTAACTTTGTTGCGTATACATGGCATATAAAAAATCCATTCCTATAATTTAGTGGATGTCACAGTTTTTCATAAGTGCTTCCTTTACACAGCCCACCTCAGCGCACTTCCTGCATGGCGGTGCTTTGCAGCATTTTTAGGAACTCCCCATAGCCAGTTTAAGGTCCGAATACTCCACGTGCAGATCAAGAAAACTATATTCTTGCTACGTTTTGCAGCTTGATAAACAGTAAATCAATTATAAATCTAAGAATTTTTGTTACTCCGGTCTCCAGTATGAGAGGGGTGGCTCATTTATTTATTACTATGTCAATTTTTATTGATTTTTAAATTTTTACAAGGATATAGACAAAAAGTCCCTCGTGCATTCTGTACAACAAGAATCAACCTTTCATATAAATAAATAAAATTGTACCTACCCTTAAAGTTGAAATCCAGCTGTGACTTTTACACCCTTCTGTATATTTCGGCTAACATTTGCCAACTATGTGTGTGCTGCTCTATATTTTCGATCTCATACGGGCGAGTGGCGGCATATCCCGACCGATGCGTAATAATTCTAAAATACTTGTTTGAATTCCATTCATTTGTGAATGTACGCACCGCATGCCAAATAAATTTATTCGCTTGTGACAACTTTCGCTAGCCAACTGTAAAATGAGGATAATAAATTCGTAAATTGCTTATTGGTTATGATACGACCTGGGGGCTAAACATAGGCAACAACAAACAAGACTGCATCGCGCAGTGTCCTCAGTGCTTACAATTTACTGCGCTGCTATATAAATTTTTTGGCGGTGGTTATAAATAATCGCGAACTTACTATTTGCAAGAGTGTGCTCGTAAGTTCCGTATGTTGTGCTTGTTGTCCGATCTTACGACCTAAGCTAATGTAGACCCATTAGCCGTTAATACCGAAACTGTAGACAGAAAGCTTTCCTTCGTTTTATCATTATTCTCAGCTCACAGGTGGCAGATTATGCATGACTTGGCTTAATTGTTATATTTATGAAACAATACAGTACCGCATAATTTATTATTTGCGGTCGATTATTTGTAGTGAGGGAGTCAGTAGGTAAATGGTTTATCTGAAATCAAGGTTTAATTGCGGCCTTACCTTAACTTAATAAAAGTTATTGATATGCGCGTCCACGTTTTTAACATTAAAGACCTTGCAGAGATATATAGTTTCCGGGCTCATTGCGAGTGCATTGGATAGCCATTATGTACAACCCGACGAGTTTGTCAGGAATGCTAAAGGTAGACATCTATAAAATCGACAAACCAATTTCTTCGTATTGCTCAGAAGGAACCGATGTGACGCATCCGTGGTACGAGTCGCTGCGTTTGGTGATAATTGAGCTTTTTTGTGTCTTTCGGGTTGTTTTTTGAAGAGAAGAGTTTTATTTTTTCCTACTTTTTTGAGCGTGTCTGTGGAATATTTTTTAGGCGAGAGTTTAGCACGATTTATTAAAATATTTCTTAGGGGTTTCTAAAACTTTGCGCGTTTATCGGAGCTTTTTTACGTAAGTTTTTTACCCTCAAGGTATTGGGGCTCATTCTGCGCAATTTTCGAGCATTTTTAGAAATGTTTTTATTTGACTTTCTTGGGCAGTTTCTTTTCGTAGGGCGTTAGACGTTCAAAGATTACTTCTTTTCATAAGGATGTCAAATTCGTTTTGCGAATGAGGATTGAGGATTCTTGATCGAACGGTATTGCAATGGACTTTCTTCGCTGGCAGGCGTTGCAATTTAACTATAACCTAACCTAACCCAAGAAGTCAGGGCATTTGTTTCGCGTATTTATAGCTTTTGTCGAGGTTTTTAAAAGGTTTTTTGGGGGTTTTTCGGTTGATATAGAAAACAGATAGGTAACATGCTTCGTTAACATCTGCTAATAATACTTTTACCGTTATAGCAGCGGTGTCTTTACAGGTGGTACAACACAATACAAACACAATACCAAAATAAAACAGTTCCTGTTGGCGCACTCAGCCAGCGATACCTTTTGTAAACCTCCGGGTTGAGAATAAAATCGCTCTCCTTTGGGGATGGTTACAAAACCTGTTTATTGAATTTATTAAATTTCACATTATTAAGTAAAGGTTTTAGATAACTTACAATGCCTCCTCTTAGATATATTTTAATATTAAAATAATCAGTGAATTAATGTTTTAAGTTTGGGATTACAATTCAAAGTAAAGAAAACCTAACCACTTAAACATTTACCGCCCTTTTTGACACTTTAGCTTTTAGACATCACGGGGCTATGTACGTTTGGTTATGCCCTGCTCACACTCGGTGGCGGGCTTGTTCACAACAGTTCCAATACGTCGTTACCAAACAAATATAGCTATGCGTATTTTTTTTAAAGAATATTTAACCATTTAAATAAGTAAGACGAGCTCAGGGAACTTCTTTCTCTTGGCTCCTCAGTTGTTAAGATTGATAGAATAATCCTGAATTAGTTCTAGGGAAATAATGAATAAATCTAAAAACTAGTCGAACAGAGCTTCAGAGCTAGCAACCTTAAGCTAAAGTTGACAATTTGGGAGCAGTATCCGATTGACTCGACTCGACCTTTGTTACAGAAACGCTTTTTGTCATAGTGACGAAAATCACCGAAATTATTATTAAAAGAAAAATACAACCTAAACAAAATAAATGCTTTTTCAAACCTATATAAAAATCCATTTTGTCCATATGATACGGACAAAATGACAAATTTGATATGTATATAATGACATACAGTCATTTGGATAAGTCCTTTTTGCTACAAATTTACAAATTGTTAATAATAAATGATTTTCATAAATTGTTTTGTTTTCTTCAAGCTAAGTTTAAGCGCATAGTTCACAAATGAATCCTTTTTTATTCTTTGGCACGTCAGCATGATGCATGAGACCAAAGATTAGGTACAATTCATGTAACGTAACCAAGATTCACCAGGCTTGGAGTGAGAAAAAATGTCGTCGCAATAGATGCACGGACAGTCGTCATCGCCGTCGGCAGTAAAATCTTCATCGTCTGTATCAGTATCATTGAAAAAGACCTTGGTGACCTTTCTTTTCCGTTTTTCCTGGGGGACTCTTGGGTACATTTTTTGACCGCAATTCGTCAATATTCGGTGTGGACGTTAATAAAAGTTGTGATGGCCGAACTTTTTGTTTTCTTTTGTCCTGTCCGCTAATGTAGGTGCTTTGTTTAGCAGGCGAAATTGCGTCAACTGGGAAAAGTAAGAGCTGCAATGTGGTGGATGCTTGCTTTTCCCGTGTCCTGTGTAACAACACGATCGGGATGACATTTTAACCACTTTGACGTTTCTTGGTTAAAATAGGTCTTTAAAGGACCATAGAAGCAAACATCCAGCGGCTGCATTCGATCAATACTTGCCTTTGCGTGAGATTGGAAATGTGTTAGCCATTTTACAAACAATACGGATGTCATCCATCCCGAATCCTGTGCCAATCCCAGCGTTCCAGTGGGTGCGTCATCCACAAGCTCATACTTCGGTTTCTTTCTGGGAAATATCATGCATGGAGGCGGAGGGACATACGAACCAGTTGCATTCATGCAGCACACAACTGTGACGTTGGTTCCTCGTTCTGCACTGGTGACGCAACCAATTTGCTTTCTACCAGTTGTTGCTAAAACTTTTGTGAGGCCTTTGTACGGTGGATAGACCTTATTCATCCATATTATAAATTGTAGTTGGAGTATAGTTAATAGCACTCAATAGCTTTTGATAAGCACTAAAAAATTTCTCAAACTTTCAAAACTTTCTCTCTGTTGAAAGCCATGGCTCTGGCTGCAGAAGTGGCTTCAGGTTTACGTAGGGGAATGTCTTTATTTCTTCTTAGAAAACCATCTAGCCACTCTTGTCCTGCTTCTATCTTATCTACGTTGAAGCGATGAGCAAAACCATTCTTCTCTGCCAATTGGAAGGCCAGCTCTTGGACCCCTGCACTAGTCAAGTCAAAAAGTCGGGCTTCTAGAAACCTTAGATGCTCCACTTAAGTCCTCTCAATATCAGGTGGAAAAGTCAACGCGAATCGCCCTAATCCTTAGGTATTGGAGCTTAAGATTTTGTTCTCTCCCAATGCGTGTCTTCTAAGCGTAGCC
The DNA here is from genome assembly GCA_949126925.1 of Cheilosia vernalis. Taxonomy (NCBI): domain Eukaryota; kingdom Metazoa; phylum Arthropoda; class Insecta; order Diptera; family Syrphidae; genus Cheilosia; species Cheilosia vernalis. The sequence goes on along the minus strand of OX421358.1, from coordinate 80,415,951 downwards.
TAAGGGAACACCAAAAGTTTTAGCTGATAAGAGCCATCCCATTTTGTTTCGCTTGACAGCTTTAATAGCCTTCTAAGTTGACTCAGCACTCCATGATTGGCGATCCGATGTCCTTTTATGTACCTATATCACGTTTTCATTTGTAACTACAATTAAAACTATATTCCCTGAGTTCGCATGCATACTTATATGTATGTCGTTTTGTCCATAATTATGGTATGTCATTTTGTCCATATCGTAATTTCGACAAAATTTTCTAAATAAACTGTAATAAAACTCTGCTTTTATTACAGTTGAAAATACTTTCCGATTTTTAGCACTGACTCACGGCTATTAATGGAGCTGTCATTTTGACAGGATATTAAATATCATCGAATTCACCTTGCAAGATAGTATCAAGTGCTGTAAGTGTATCACATTTCGAGTTAAGGCTATTCAATTTACCCATATATATGTCATTTTGGATGTACTTCCCCTAAACATATGGATTTTTCCTTCTCGTCGATAGATATGTTGATATCGCTATATCCAAATATGGCCTGTCTCCTCTTCTGTTCGGATTTTAGAATTAGAAGACTGCTCCCAAGTCCTCAAACGGCGTGGTGTCTACCTAATGGTAGATCAATCAATTTGACTGACATAGTCTAGAAATGTTGGCTCCCTTTTGCATCCGAAACACCAATTTACAATAAAGTAAAAAAATAAAATCTCTGGTGTAGAGTAAAAAATGTATGTATTTCATATCGATTTAACGTGCTAACACTGTAGATATAATTTGTAAGATTTATTGGCAAGGTCCCACCCGAAAAAGGCTGAAAGCTGTTTAAATTTTGTAATCATTTATATTATATACAAAACGAAAACATTAGGTTACTTACTCTTTCCAGTATTACATATATATTTGTCCATCTCACATTGGCTTGCGAATGTTTGATTCTCTTCATTGTAGTAACCACACACTGGCCCGCCCTCTATAGGGCACTCTGATTTACATAAGCTCTGGCACAGCTCCTTAGGTGTTTCTCTTAACTCTAAAAGAGGAGATATGCAAATGAACATTGTTCATTTTAAAACAAATCGGCTTACCTGGTTCATAATTATTTTGACGGGCGCAGTTCGTACTGAGCAATAAACATCCATTCCGGAAAACTCGACACGATTTTCCATCCGAAGCCCAGACTGGATCTTCTATTGAAGAGCAACGATATGCTACATTACAAGGTCTCGATTTTTTACACTGAGACATGGCATAACAAATGTTCATCATCAAAAAAAACAGTGAAATTCTAACTACCGGAAACCCCATGATCTGTCTAACACAATCGATGCGAAAACCTTCAGACGACTAATGGAATACAATATTTATCAACTATATAATGTATTTTGTCTCAAATTCGTGCGAGTAGTGGGGATGGGTATTTTGTATGTAGGTACGATCATCACTCGTCGTAAAAAAACACGTTCAATGTAAATGACGTGACACGCGACTTATATAATATACACAGGTACAGTAGAAGTTGGTTATAACGACGGTGAAGGGACCGAGGAAATAAGTTCGTTATAACCGGCCGGCGCGGCGGTCGCTATATCCGACTGCCTTCTACACATATTCAGGAAAAAATTAAAAAAATAAAACATTTACAAACGAAAGCAATTGACTTTATTTTTAAAATAAATTAATTCACATTAATTTTTATTTAATTTTAGAGGTTCGGAAAAAAAAACACTTTTTGTTTATTTTTTTTACGATTTCTCCATATTGTGGATACGGTTGAGTGTGAAACACCAAACTCCTGTGTAATTACAATATTTTTTCGCCTGCCTCCAATCGGAAGATAATTCCTTCCTTTTCCACTACAAAAAAAAATCCTGCTGCAATCACATAAAATGCAAACCTTTTTCCTGAAGACGCGTTAACCACAGGTAATCTCAAAGTAGTTATCCCTGCGACACATCAAATAAACTGCCATAATATTCAACAGAAACATAATCTAGGGACACAGTTGCACAATGTAGACTGATCGTCGGCGACGAGACCCCACAAACCGTTATCCTGTTCCTTTGTAAAATTACAAGAATAAAAAAGAAATATTCATTTAGGTATACAACGTTGTTTTTTTTTTCATTTTCTCTCATTCCGTCGTTGTTATAACCGACGACAATGATAGACATTTTTCCAAAAATTGGTCGTTAGGTATATCAGACGTGTCGTTGTTTACGATGACTTTATATCCGACGGTAGAATAGCTTAAAATATATAATGAGACTAACCAAATGATATTATAGTGGACGTTATAAGCGTCAAGCGACTGGTCGTTATAAGTGACTTCCACTGTATCTTTGTTCAATTGCTCAATGGTATCTATCTGCAAGTTAAGTAATTTTAATCATTCATTTTCATGGCAGAATTGATAAATGTAAACATTGACATAAATATGATTCGTTCAGAGCAATCTTTTGGCTCTCGAAAAAATTCGGTATATTTCGATTTATTTTGAATCGAGCAAGTGCTGAGCTCATATTTCCCAAAGTAGCCACTGTGAAAACCCATAAATGTTCATTAAACATACTTATATCCAGGGAACGGATTTTGTTGACATTGCCTTTTTTTGTCATTTGTTTGCCTTTTGTTACCCATGTTGCCCTTTTTTGCCTTTTTTACAAATATGGTTTTTTTCTGCATTTTTTGGCCATATTGAAAGTTTATGTGAACTTCCTTCTTAACTACAAAATTTTAAAAAATAAAGTCGCTGAAACACCACCGAAGTTTGCACGAATTACTAATCTCGCCAATAGAGTACTTTGAATGTCGCATTGTTGTTTACGAGTTACCATGGAAACAAACCTTTTTGGGCAAAATGCCTGCGTTTAGTTTGGCTTTTTGGATAAATTTCTTACCAACTACAACTGCGTTTGTGTGTGAACTTCCACTGTGTTTGTTTTCACGCGTGGAAAGATTTAATTCAATTAGAACAATTTGTGGTAAAGTTCGGAAAAGATGACTTTTACACCGATGGAATGGGATCGATAAGAAACCGCAAAAAGCAAAAGGACCAGTTGCTGAAGCTGTGGTGAAAAGGTTAAAAGCCGTCTTTTCTGCAAACGAAGGACTCAACAACATCCGAAAAATAAATTGTGTTGTAAATGGCGCTGACTCCAAACTCTCTTTAAATGATGCAGTCGATGACGTCCCATCTTTTAACTGCGCTCCACTCGTCTCTGCCCATGTGGACAGGTCCTTTAGCTCTTTCAAAGCTCTTTTGAGGGACAATCGCAGACGTTTGTTGCCAGAACATACATTTTAAAATGTATATGGTAGTACAGTGTTATAATAATGCTAACACTTTTTTTTTGCTTTTTAATAAAAGACATTTATGCCTTTTTCACAGATTAGTATTGCCTTTTTTTGATTTTTTAGGTCAACAAAATCCGTTCCCTGCTTATATCTATTGATATTGGTATTTATTTTATTTTGCTAATCGAAAACAACATTTAGCAACCATTTTAAATATGAATAGCTATTTCATCATCACAACCTATCAAAATTGTTTTTCCTATGCGAACATTTCAGGCGGATTTGCTCGTATACGAATTATGTTATGCGGAACTTGAGAATTGGGGTTCAGATATGAAACTTCTCTCGATAAATGTTAAATCGATTGTATTGTGGTTGAATTGTATTAAGAAATTTAGTTTAAAAACCAAATCTTTATAATATTGTAATCTTAAAACAGGGCAGTAGATAGTTGTATTCATTCATTTAAAAAGTTTTCATAACGAATCTATTTTTATTTTTAGAGTTCTTGTTTACATTTCGTTTTGATATCGTTACAACTAAGCTTCATCACTACACTTTCCTGGTCCAGCGTGTCCATATAAGTACCTTTTCACTAAGAATTAGGTACCTAAGTTGTAATAATTAAAAAAATGTTTCTCTCAAATTCCAACCAACTATAAAATAAAACCCACAAAATTTCATTGAAATCTGTTAATTGGTTTAGGAAATCGACAACAGCGCCACCTATCGGGTCCAAAACTAGCATATCTTTCGAGTTGCGACCAACCATGAGTGGTTTAGCTGTCGACAGCGGCGGCGTGAACAGTATCATCTCTGTCTTATTCGAGTTGATTTTATTCCATGTCGAGCCAATAGATATTTCACATCAAAAACAAGACTTTATATTTTTATTCAATGGTTCCGATTTTTCTTCTCCCTTCCACGCCATCCACACTTGGAAAACCGCAAATTGAATGAACCCAAAAATTTGGTTTCCGCCTTTAAAGTCACTTACCTTCGTAATACGGAAAAATTAAAATACGTTATACGTATCATCCAAAAATTAGAGCGACATCAATTTTTATGTAAGATGATGTCAGCAAGAATTTCAGAAATTCAGAAAGAGTTTCAAGTAATTCGCAATCAAACTATTTATAGTCGTATGTTGACAGGAAAGGTGCAACATAGTGGCTCAAATATGCAGAATAGCAGAAGTATAAAATTATCTACCTTCTAATTTCTAAACGCAAAAAATACTTTACGGAGATACATAATGTATGTATTAGAAAAGTTATAACATAAACAATTGAAGTCTTGGCAAACACCATTAAACCTACACATCGATTTGGCTGAGACATTATTTGACAGTTAGCGTTTGAATTTGCCAGTCGTTTAAAGTGGTTAATACAATATTTATAATGAACCAAATTATGAATAATTTATCATTTTAGTTTTCTAAGCAGTCTTTCAATTTCGCACTTTACAATTCTCGAACTCGTCATGAAAAATTGCTGTCAAAATGTGTACTAAAGAGTCTTATTTTGCATTAAGTTCACTAAAGTCCATATACATTTGACATTGAACAGTTCGATACGGATACTGGCTTACTGCTTACACGTGTTTATACCAAACTAAGAACAATGTCCTTCGAAGAAGTTAAGAGAAGCTGAAAAAGAATTCAATAGAATTAACCTGAAAGAAAATTCAAACACAAAGTCTTAAAAGTATACATACTTTCTCCTGATCGGCAAATGTGGTAATCAAGTAGACATCGATTGGAAAATTCGGTCTGCTGTTGATCATTATATGCACAAACAGGCTTCAAGTTCTTTGGGCATGCGTAAGAGCACGAGTTGCATAGTTTCCTGCACTTTTCAGCGGTCACAACTTGTAGAGCTGTTGAAGTTTATAGAAGAGGATGTAAATTCAAACCTAATAATCCAATTTTGTCTGTTACCAGGTTCATTGTTGTTTTCGCGCTCGCAGTTCTCATGTGCGAGATGGCATGGATTTCGGTTGAAGAAACAAATGGTGGCAAATAATGGATCAACAGCCCACACATAGTCGTCCTGTAACGAGCATTTGTATAAGCAACGGCCTGGCTTTTCGTTTCCGTTCTGAGCATTACCCAGAGTAAAAATTAGACATAATAAAATTATTAAACGATTCATTGTAAACTGTTCGTTAGGAACACGTACGCTCAACTGCAAAGCCATTTTAAATGTGATTTTGTTTTTATAGAATACTCACGAGATATATAAACTGAAAAATGTGCGAAATAAATAATGGCAGGTGAATGCTCCATAGTTCGTTGACATTTTTTGTAGAAAATCTGTTCAGCTTTTATTTTCTCAATCGCTTTTGTATAACAGTGCTTGCAAACAAACAATGCTGAGCCGGTATTATCAGTTCGTGGGAAATTCCCCAAAGGGGAAAAGGGAAATCTTCCCTCTTCCAGAAATGTGAGGCTTGTTCGATTGAATATTTTTCCAATCGCGAATTCGATTTCCTACTTCTTTTATGAAGATCAAGGAGAGTCCCAGTTCTGTAATCTAATGTAGCGACCAAAATCAAACGATATGTTCTAATGCAAGACCTTGACTGTTCATTTATATTTCATTTCAAATTCAAAATGTAAGACAGTTGGCCAACCTTAGCAATATGGCGCCAAATTCAAATAAAGCTACTACACACAACAACTGGTATGGAACATTAGACATGGTATAAGTGATTAATGATAACATCGATAACAATTTTATTTATTTTTTGCTTTTAATAATAACAGCAGACTGTTTTGAACGTGCCGCAGCAGGGTTGATCTGAGATTTCAGATTTGTGCTGCCAAATCGAACATAAAATCTTAAACTTTTTTTTTGTTTAGGTAGGTACTTGTATTGGATTTGCTGCCAAAATGTCAAAATGATAGTAAGCCGATTATAGAAAATATTCGTTATTGCTAAATACGCATTTGTAGATTTTGTGCTCAAACCAATAAAACAAAAATTTCGTTTAGCAAATCAGAAAAGGTATAACGACGGTTAACTATGAATTTCTCCTATGTCGCATTATATAAACTTTACAGGAGACACAAAAAACTGAATATTTTATCAAAACAGAAATGTGCGATTATGATATTTGGAAATGTATAATCAATTTTGAAATTCTAGCGTATGAATTAGTTTGAAATAATAAGGATTGTATTTTTCATTAAAAAAAAGAAGTTAGGAGATATTCATACACAAATTGAAAAACTTTTTATGATGATAGGATTAATTCATTTATTTAGTTTTTTCATTTTTCTACTATCAAAAATGTAAGAAAACACGAAAAGGAACTATAAATTATTCAAACAATACAAACAAAAAGTTAATAGTACAAATAAAAATATTAATGCATTAGAAATATCACATTTTAATCACATAGAAAAATTATTTAATTATAATAAGTAAGCGCGAATAACTCTGTCCTATTTAAATGACAAGTTTTCATAAAAATGCCTGCAGTCTTCTGGTAAGAACTCTTTGAGTGCTTGTAAATGATCCCATTTCTTTTTTGGAATAGCGAGTGGGCTTGAATTTAATTGCTTAAATTCAAAATTAGCGTCTAAATTATTTTTAATGCGGATTGGTAAATCCTGCCAATCGTTTTCAAAATTAAGTTTTACTTTAAGTATTCCTTGGTCATATAAAATTGCTTTTATGTCTGTAACTGCGGGGTCACCTTGCTTTTTTCCGGGTCGAATAGAAGAATAGACAAGGTTTTCAGTAAAGTCCTTAAAGAAATTATATTTAAGGGAAAGGACTTCGTAAGAATTTTTTTTTCTGGCATCTTTGGAAATCCTTATGTAATCCGATGGTAAATGTATGGAAGCATTTTTCAACTTTCTTTCTATACAGCTGTGAACTGAGTCACACTCCATTTGTGTATGACCCTTTGTTAAGTATTTTTGCGTAATTTGAACACCAAATTTTTTGGAAAAATGTAGTAATCCATTCGAAACAATAGCATTACGGTTTTGGTAAGTGCAACCATCGGAATAGATTATTATGGGAAGTTTTTTTGGAGTGATGCAGTGTCTTTTTAAGTAATCCCAAATGCAAGACATGAAACAAGATGCTACTAAATCGGTATCGATTTCTGTAAACCAGAAGCATGTAGCTTGATGGTTCTGTAGGTTGAACATTGTAAAATTGTGGCAGGATAGCTTTGTTTTATAATAAGCAGCGCTTACACTCAATTGAGGGCTTGTTTTTGTTGCTTGTAAATCCATAGTGAGCACTACAGCTTTTCCATTTTCAGCCAATTGTTTATCCATCGTCATTTCCAGCCTAGCTTGTTCTTTTGCCCTAATATGGGATTCGTACTCCTCAGCAGAAGCTGTTTTCTGTTGGAATTTCGTGCAAAGATCACACTGATCCTTTTTAAGCTGATATAGCGCTATATTCATGCTATCAAACACTTCTCGAAATTTTTTTATTGATAGCGAACCAACGTTATGAGAATTGCAATGCTCTTGATAAAAACCAAACAAACTTTGCTGGGACATGAACTGTGGCTCAAGATAAAGTTTTGTTGACTCTTTTCGTGAGTAATGTGATGGAAGCTTTGGTAAGTTTTCCAAAAACTTCTTCAAAAAACTATTTTTCTCTTTTCTGTCACAGCGATCATTACATTCATATTTCTTGTAGGTATCGGAAACATTCATCGAAAACGAACTATTTTTTAGCCAGTAGTGAATGGTATGATCACCTATGCAAATTGTATTCATAAACATAGGCCGACAAACTTGTAGTTTTGTACCTATAAAATTTTAATTATAAAAATTGTCATTTAGAGTAAAAGTTCTACAATGAATTTGGTTACCTTTTTCATTTGAAGGTAAGAAATAAAAAAAACTTTGTGATCTTCTTGAATTCCCTCCTGCAATCTGTCTTCGGGAAACTTTGGATTGTTGGACATGGTTACAAACGAAAACTCTCCGCTGTGACCAATCCATTTTAGTCCAAAAGTGTTCAAAAATTGCTGTCCTATTGGCTTCGGTAAGCATACTACAAAATCTTTTGGAAGATTTTTTACAGTATTCAGAGGAACAAGAAGGGCCCAAGATTCTCGCTTTTCGAATAGTGTCATGTTTGATTATATTATTTTTTCTTGTATAACCAAGATATTGAAGTCCTTGCATCCGAAGTTTTTTATTTTTATTTTGCCTCCAACTTGAATTATCTGCAATTTTATTTCTCAGTCTCCCTTCTTCCATATCACCATATTCGCAGACATTTGAAAACTGTGGTTCCAAATTTTCTAAAACTTGGGGGTGGTTGGGTGGATCTGGCATATCTTCAAGCAAAAGCTCACTGTTATCTTTAGCCTCTGATTCATCTTCATCTGTTGTTTTCGGAGAGGTAGGTGCGAAATCATTTTCATTTGTGTGACCTTCAAATTCAAAGTCCAGGTGGATAATTTGGTGTTCATGAATTTCAACCACTGATCCCACTTCAAGTAACGGCTCAACAGTCATTTCTATTGTGCTGGGAAATGTGGCAACCGGCGTAATAGTCATGTCATCGGAACTTCGAAGGATAGTGGTGGCTGGCTCAATAGTCATTTCGATTGTTCGGGGTAAGGCAGCCTTTTGAGACCGCGCCATATCGACGCATTTCTTAGCTCGAGACCACATTTTACTTAAAAATGTTAAATTAAAGGAGCATTCTTAATCAGTAACTTAACAAACCTACCTACTAAAAAGGGCCTGCTCAATCTTGAATTATTTGTTATTTGACTGGTAATCTATGTATTTGAGAACTGAAAAAAAAAATTAAATGTTATTACGAAATAATAGGTTGATAATAGCTTGATAGGTTGGTCCAGCGTGTCCATATAAGTACCTTTTCACTAAGAATTAGGTACCTAAGTTGTAATAATTAAAAAAATGTTTCTCTCAAATTCCAACCAACTATAAAATAAAACCCACAAAATTTCATTGAAATCTGTTAATTGGTTTAGGAAATCGACAACAGCGCCACCTATCGGGTCCAAAACTAGCATATCTTTCGAGTTGCGACCAACCATGAGTGGTTTAGCTGTCGACAGCGGCGGCGTGAACAGTATCATCTCTGTCTTATTCGAGTTGATTTTATTCCATGTCGAGCCAATAGATATTTCACATCAAAAACAAGACTTTATATTTTTATTCAATGGTTCCGATTTTTCTTCTCCCTTCCACGCCATCCACACTTGGAAAACCGCAAATTGAATGAACCCAAAAATTTGGTTTCCGCCTTTAAAGTCACTTACCTTCGTAATACGGAAAAATTAAAATACGTTATACGTATCATCCAAAAATTAGAGCGACATCAATTTTTATGTAAGATGATGTCAGCAAGAATTTCAGAAATTCAGAAAGAGTTTCAAGTAATTCGCAATCAAACTATTTATAGTCGTATGTTGACAGGAAAGGTGCAACATAGTGGCTCAAATATGCAGAATAGCAGAAGTATAAAATTATCTACCTTCTAATTTCTAAACGCAAAAAATACTTTACGGAGATACATAATGTATGTATTAGAAAAGTTATAACATAAACAATTGAAGTCTTGGCAAACACCATTAAACCTACACATCGATTTGGCTGAGACATTATTTGACAGTTAGCGTTTGAATTTGCCAGTCGTTTAAAGTGGTTAATACAATATTTATAATGAACCAAATTATGAATAATTTATCATTTTAGTTTTCTAAGCAGTCTTTCAATTTCGCACTTTACAATTCTCGAACTCGTCATGAAAAATTGCTGTCAAAATGTGTACTAAAGAGTCTTATTTTGCATTAAGTTCACTAAAGTCCATATACATTTGACATTGAACAGTTCGATACGGATACTGGCTTACTGCTTACACGTGTTTATACCAAACTAAGAACAATGTCCTTCGAAGAAGTTAAGAGAAGCTGAAAAAGAATTCAATAGAATTAACCTGAAAGAAAATTCAAACACAAAGTCTTAAAAGTATACATACTTTCTCCTGATCGGCAAATGTGGTAATCAAGTAGACATCGATTGGAAAATTCGGTCTGCTGTTGATCATTATATGCACAAACAGGCTTCAAGTTCTTTGGGCATGCGTAAGAGCACGAGTTGCATAGTTTCCTGCACTTTTCAGCGGTCACAACTTGTAGAGCTGTTGAAGTTTATAGAAGAGGATGTAAATTCAAACCTAATAATCCAATTTTGTCTGTTACCAGGTTCATTGTTGTTTTCGCGCTCGCAGTTCTCATGTGCGAGATGGCATGGATTTCGGTTGAAGAAACAAATGGTGGCAAATAATGGATCAACAGCCCACACATAGTCGTCCTGTAACGAGCATTTGTATAAGCAACGGCCTGGCTTTTCGTTTCCGTTCTGAGCATTACCCAGAGTAAAAATTAGACATAATAAAATTATTAAACGATTCATTGTAAACTGTTCGTTAGGAACACGTACGCTCAACTGCAAAGCCATTTTAAATGTGATTTTGTTTTTATAGAATACTCACGAGATATATAAACTGAAAAATGTGCGAAATAAATAATGGCAGGTGAATGCTCCATAGTTCGTTGACATTTTTTGTAGAAAATCTGTTCAGCTTTTATTTTCTCAATCGCTTTTGTATAACAGTGCTTGCAAACAAACAATGCTGAGCCGGTATTATCAGTTCGTGGGAAATTCCCCAAAGGGGAAAAGGGAAATCTTCCCTCTTCCAGAAATGTGAGGCTTGTTCGATTGAATATTTTTCCAATCGCGAATTCGATTTCCTACTTCTTTTATGAAGATCAAGGAGAGTCCCAGTTCTGTAATCTAATGTAGCGACCAAAATCAAACGATATGTTCTAATGCAAGACCTTGACTGTTCATTTATATTTCATTTCAAATTCAAAATGTAAGACAGTTGGCCAACCTTAGCAATATGGCGCCAAATTCAAATAAAGCTACTACACACAACAACTGGTATGGAACATTAGACATGGTATAAGTGATTAATGATAACATCGATAACAATTTTATTTATTTTTTGCTTTTAATAATAACAGCAGACTGTTTTGAACGTGCCGCAGCAGGGTTGATCTGAGATTTCAGATTTGTGCTGCCAAATCGAACATAAAATCTTAAACTTTTTTTTTGTTTAGGTAGGTACTTGTATTGGATTTGCTGCCAAAATGTCAAAATGATAGTAAGCCGATTATAGAAAATATTCGTTATTGCTAAATACGCATTTGTAGATTTTGTGCTCAAACCAATAAAACAAAAATTTCGTTTAGCAAATCAGAAAAGGTATAAATTAGTTATAGATAAAAAATAATTTTCAGTCGGCGAAATTATTAAGGTGCTGTAATGGCACCTCTTTTTTGTATAAGTCGGACTAGCAAGTACATATCCCTTTTGTAAGTCTAGAAAAGATTTTCAATGATCGTATGATCGTATGATCATGTACATGATCATGGATCACACTAACTCTTGTTGTTTTGTCGATTAGGCTTTACCGTAGGACCATATGTAATGCACGAGCGTGGAAAACATCTGTTTTTTTTTCTCAATCTTGGTCACAACACAGATCTATTTGCCGCCGTAAACTGCTATAGCTTGGTAGCCCATTTTGGGTATATATAACAGTGGGTGGCGGCAAAGAAAAAAACTAGAACAGAATTGAGTCAGTTGGGCGGAAGATTTGGAACGGGCAGCAGCGGCCCGTAAAAGCGAGCATACGAAAAATGTTGTTTTTATTGTGAATCTTAAGAATCATTGCCTAAACTTCTGATATAACAAATGGATTTTCGTTTTGTAAGTTTTGTTAACGTCTGTAGCAGAAAATTTTTCACTTCCATTGTCACTTTTTTATTTTTCGGTGTCATCCCTATGAGTTCGCTTGTACATACTTACAGCCGTATTAATAATAGTCGCGTAACTACATGTTAGGCCTAACTATTGGCAAACACATTAGTTAAACTCAAATTCCTATTAATAAACATTTTTAGAAGATAACTAACGCTTCGTAACTTTTATATAACTAACTAACGGCAGGAGGTCTGTTAGCGAGTGAGTAAATCATAAAAAATTCGTTCCCGTCAAAATGACAAATAAATTAAATTTAAATTTTGAAAATTGTGGAACAAAATGGCTGACCGGTTTTCAGTGTTTGTAAATAGTGTTAATATTTGGTGAATATGTTAGGGGAGGCTTCGGTTTCCATCGCCCCAACTCGAAAAGTGTACCTACCAAAAAAGGAAAAAAACCCTATTTACAAATAAAATATTCAAAAATAAATAAAAATTTTCTGTTGTTTTGCTTTATTTTCTGTTTTTTTTTTTCTTTTTCATTTGTCACAACTGAAATTCACTAGCCAGCCGTGATGATAGCCAATATGTAATAGTTTTCAGCTGTTTTCAGTACAATTTGGTTAGGTGATGCCAGGTATTTTAGAGAAAACATCAGCTAGTTATTATAAGAGTTATTTTCTTTTATTAATAAGAATATTTAACTCATATGTTATTTATTTAACTAGGTGCTAGGTAATATACGAGTTAGAGATTAGTTACGGGTTTTTTATTAATACGGCTGTTACTGTTTTTCGCACTATATTAAAATAATTAACAAATTCTTTAATTGCTTAGATATTGAAGTGATGTCTTCGAATCGACACAACTATGCCGGGCACATAGCATTGGATGAATATGAATGCACCAATGAAACTGAAACTGAAGAGAGTACAGATGATCCGGGTATCCCTACCTATACCTTTGCATGCATTTAAATATTATAATATATATAATAGATATTAATTACCATACTTAAAGTGAAAAAGACTCGAAATCGTTAAAATGGGGAATTGGAGAGATATATGTTGGAGCTATATTCGCGTTTCGTAAATTGTACTCAACCACTCAAAAAGTTCAGAACTAAAGAACTAATAGGTACATCCCAATTGAACTTACAAGGAAATTCAAGATTAATTTTTGTGGAATACAGGTTGAAACACGATATAAATGTGTGATTCCGATTACGACGAAGAAATCCAAGCTATAGTGAATAACGATGATTCACTATGTCCGGATTTTTATCACCAGGCAAAATTAAAGAAAAAATCATCAATATTCCTTTAAAACAAACAAACACTTCAGCGGCAATGCAACCGAAATCGTCAACAGTAACTTCATCAACACAAAATTTACAAAATCTACCGCAACATGCAACACCAGAATCGCCAATACCAGTATTATCAACATCTGAATCATCAACACAAGAAACGTCATCAATCTTCAACACGGAAGCTCCTCGGAAACGACAACGCAAGACCACTCAGAAACAATTATTCGAAAAGTTTTTGAATCTGCAAACGCTATTATTAAAAACGAAAGATGAGCATTTGAAGGTTACCTATATTGAGAGCTATTTTTAAAGCTCAAGAAAGCAGCAGATCGAAGAAATAAATAGAAAAAACTATTTTAACATAAGTATTTATGTTTTTGTTTATTATTAATATTATTAATTGTTAATTAATTGTTTTTGTTCTGTTGCTCTCCCAAATGTTGAAGAACCGATTCCGTTAAGCATTCCTTATTATTGTCAGCTGTTTGACTTTCCGGTGGATTTGATCCTTTTAAGATTTCGATTTCCTCCCAGATCACCTTCGGTTATACATAAATTATGTAAAACGCAACATCCCAGAAGCCAGAAGAAATTTAATCATTCTATCGACAGTAATAAAATCCAAACCAGTAAGCTGTCTGAATCTCTGCTTTAATAAACCAAAACAATTTTAAATTTTTACGCTGGTTTGGCAGTGTTTTTGTTTAACTTTTTTGTCGCATTGAAAGATTGCCATAATCTCGGTATTGGCAAAGTGATGGCATTTCTTTTGAGATGAAACAAAGTAATAAATAGAGACATTTAAAAACTTTTTATAGGCATCACATATTCATTCCAGCGTAATCGAAATAAGTCCATGTCTGTTCACGTATATGTAGACCGAATTTTTCTAGCAGGCTTTCGGATATAGATGTATTTCCATCACATTTTGAAACCTGCTATCTGAAAAAATAAATATCACTGTTTAAGGATATTTAGTAATCTATGCATTACAAATTATTTGTTTTGCAAATGACCTCGATTTTTTGCAAAAATAATTAATGGAAGCGATGTATTCTTACTTGTGTTTATCAGAATCAAGAACGATGTATTCCACTTTTTAAAAAAATCGAGTTGGCGATGCATTTTAATTCTCGATCTTGAGGTCTATCTATTGATGTTTTCGTTTGTTTTCAAAACCAACCAATTCCAGAGATATTTTGATTTGAATTCGTGGTTTAGAATCAAAAACGATGTATTCCTCATTTATCATTTTGAAGCAAAACGAATCTATTCATAGTAAAAATTAAAACATGTAACTATTCCAATACGAAATTAATTTTTTTTTTACTTAAAGAGTCAAAATTAATGTATTCCAAAAATGGCGGGAAAATCCGTCAAACTTTGTACTGGCTTAACAGTGTGCATAGTTTATTCGTTGAGTATGGTTAGTTATTTGTGTAAAGTGCACTAAGGTTTGTTTTGAATAACATGGATTCCATCGAAACACCTGTTCTGACTGCATATCCACCACGCAAAAGAAAAACGAATCTTGGAAGGAGGAAACGCGAGCTAGCTAGAGTAGAACGGTAAGTGAAGAATTGTTTGGAGACAAGAAGCGGTATATTATTGTTCTTAATCACTTATAGTAGGTACAAAAGAAAACAATTGCCAATAATGCCAAAATGCAATCACAGAGGTGCCGCTTACAAATAGCTTTCAATACCGTCGAAACTTGCCCAGGATGCATTTTATCTTAAGTTATTGCCAAACTAAGAAGCCTGTACGCACCGACCGGAATTTGAATAATGGTCCAAGGAAACAGTTTTCTGTTACCCACACTGTTCGAACTCAGTGCAAACGCATTTTTCAAGTTTACCAAAAAACATTTTTACAAATAATCGGAGCTACAGTAGCTCGTGTGCGAAACATATTCGATAGCCGTTTTAAAACAGTTGCAGTTCCATCGGAACATCGCGGTGGTGATCGGAAAAGTTGTAAGCTTGCAGATTCAAAGCGTTTAATTGTTAATTTTATCAAGCAGTATACAACTGTTGAAGGCCGGATCGCAAAACGAAAACATCTACCTGCAGAGCTTTTGATTAATATAATGTGGAAGTTTTATAATCAAATTCATCAGTGCAATCAAGTTAAATCCAGTTTTTTTCGTATGGTTTTCACAACAAGCTTCAATCTTTTATTTAAAGCCCCTTCATCAGATGTTTCATCAACATGCCTTTGAATAAAGGAATTGTTGAGAATTGAACGATTATACGGAAACAAGGTTCATCTCATGTCTCAATTGAGGATTCATAAGTTAAGGGGGAAAGCATTTTTTTATCTACTATAAGAGGAAAGGAATGATTTGTACGACACTCGCTAAAGTATCTGATCAAGCAACGTACTACAGTCGTCAGATATATTTGCATCTTTTTGGCCTTGTCTTGATTGGTATGTGTAAGTATTGGCTAGCAGAAAGAGCTTCACCTCATGTGAATACAGTGGAAATGATTTTCCCAGTTCCTGGACACTCCTACACCTACATACCAGCTGATAGAGTGTTTGCCCAAATTGAGAAAAAAGTTAAGGTACGATTGTGCCTGTCGATGAATATTTATCAATTTACGAATAACACGGAACTGTTATAAGCATGAGAACTGAAGAATGTCCCGTTCTAGATTTTAAGGCCGAAGTTTTAAAATATACAAAACCTCCTTTCTGCTTGGCATTCTAAGTTTAACGCCTCAAAAAGATTTATTTTGAAGAGAGGTAAGAACGGAGTGATTAATGGGCAAGGTGAGACTTTTTATAAGTCGGTCATTGGAGAATTAAGGCCAAACACAAAAAAAGGTAAGCAAATTTCGTCCATGGCTCCAAAAAGATTACCAATAGATGTAAAACTAAAGGATGCGAAGTTGAACGATGTCAATAATTAACTGACTAAACATTATGGACGAGATTGGAAATCCTTACCGTCTCTTAAATTTTAAAAATAAGTTTTAGATATTAATTCATCATTCGAGGAAGAAGATGATAACATTGGCGACCCTATCTGTGAGTTTCACGAAAGAGAGGTTGCGATAAGAATTTAATTTTCTTGATTGCAATAATTTATACTGTTTTTTTTTTTCAAGTTTTGTTTATCTGATTTCTGTTTAATTTCGTTTGTCTAAAACTCCTTTCAATTGTTTCGTTTATTTTCAATCATTATAATTTACTAGATTAAAATTTTGGTAATTTACTTTTGTTTCCTTTTATTGGTTTATAAAATGTTTGTTCTTATTATTCGTTACTCACTAGATTATAATAATACCTATATGAATTTGTTTTCTTTTTTGTTGTATTTTTTTTTTTTTATTTATGAGTTTGTCATTTTCATGAATCGATCTATTCCAATGAGAACAAAAAAATAATAAAAAAATATTAATTTTCGGAACAAATCTATTCCAAAATGCATTGGTAAATATTTCCAAGACCTTTTGAGGTTTCACAATAAATTGCGTTTAGTAAAGTCTAAAAACCTATGCTAAGATATAAAAATGAAAAAGTTGTTATTATTCTGAGGGCAACGGCTTAGGAAACGTTTTTAAGATTATCTCAAAAGTGTGGATTCTAATAGACACACTTCTGAGAATGCTTTGCCCTTCTCAAGTTTCTCGGCAGAACTTGAGGGAAACCTTATGTGTTCTGTTGAAATTTAGAACAAAAACTCCAGGAAATTGGTAAAGTTTGATGATAATGACATGTTGAAAAAATTGGATACCTCCCTATAAGAGTCCTTGTTTCCAGCAAACCTTAAAATATGTAACAACTGCAATGTACATTCCTAATTGAACATAATACTTATTTACTTACCATAAGAATGCTAAACATTGGGCATTCAGCACAGATGGCCTCTGTCTTCCCCTTCCAGCTTCCAATCGAATTCTTGAAATGAGTTCAGTTCTTGAACTGTTTCACTATTTTACTGCGGTCTTTCGTTTAACTCGAAAGTTACGAAAAAAACTAGAAAATATGTAGATGGTATCACTTTTCTTATTTATTTATTATCACTTTTCTTTGTAATTTGTTTGCTGTGGTACTAACAAAAGCAATTTACTTTTTAACATCACAACATTTTTTTCCATGGAAACAAAAAGTTGTTTATCTATTTTTCTAGCCCATTCGTCCCGGTCGCAAATATACTTACTTCATCATCAGTTTAGTTACCAACGACATCTTGGATGCAATTCAGTACACGATGTTGATTCATCCTCGCGAACATAGGTGTTGTAGCTGCATCATGTCTTCGCCATCTGATGATTCCTCAGAAGACGACGATGAAGATGGCGAAGAAGATGACGTCGAAGAAAATATTAATTCATTAATTCCTTCCATTTGTTGGCCGATTTATTTTATTATATTTCAAGTAAAAATTATTTTCCACCTTTGACAGACACCAGTAGTTGTAAATAAACAAATAGCCGTTAGCCACTGTCAGCCTTATGTCATACACATTGGTGTTAATGAAAATATGTGTAAATCTGAGAAAAAATTGAGATTTGTCCAAAGTGATCAAAGACAAAAAAAAGATTGATTTTTGTGACGAATCGAACGTGAAAAGTGGTGCTAAATTTAAAACGACTTTTTAGTTGCGCAAGTGAAAAATAAAGAAAGACCATGAATAAGCATTGTTTACTTAGGTCGGAAGTGTTTCACGCTGGAAGTGGCGAACTGAAATAGCAATTTGGGAGGATGTTTATTTACAATAATAATAATAGTTGGCGCAAAAGGTCTGTAGGGACCCAGGGCCTAGCTTCTCGCAACCATTCGTTTTGTGTGAGTTTTTAATTTTTGGAACGAATGGAAGGGATCTAGGTGGAGCGGTGAAAAAAACCCTGAGTTGGAATTTGGGTTTTTGCGGGATTCGAACCTGGACCTTTTTCTTTAAAAATCTTCAAGAAAAAATAGAAAATGTAAGCTTCTCAATAGAAATAGCATATGGGAAATGGTTGAGAGTCCATACTATGGGAAAAGATCGTACTTATGGAGATTTTAAATTTATTATAATGGGTCAAAGTGATCCTCGATCAGATACACAGTTTGGGTTCGATAATAATCCACGCCAGAGTGAGAGTCTGTTTTAGTACTTTTGCCAAGAAAAAAAATTTAGGTACTTAAAATAGAACCGGTGTAAGTAAGTAATACAATTGAATAGTAATAGCCCGAACAAAAGCACGGGCTTATGTTCTTTTCGAATTTCATCACTGTTCTAACACAATTTGGATTGGCAGAAATAGCTCATCAATTTAGAAAAACTCAATGATCACATCTAGAGGACCGAAAAGAAATTATTTGAGTCTGATCAACATTAACCATACAGGTCGATTACCACAATATGCACTCCACTACTACAAAAACTGCTGCATACAGAGGAAGTGGACATTTACTTGGCCGTAGCACCCGCTAATAACCTTTGTTTTCAGGCAGTAAACAAAAAACCACACACCCGCATTTAATGAAAAGAATAATATGATGGATCTGGACCCAAAAATTTTTAGGTTTTCACTCATTTAAAATTCATTCGATCAAGATAACCGCTTCTGATAGTCAACTCCACATATTGGCACCGGACACCTGTTATGGCTGGTACATATAAATATATAATATGTACGTGCTCTTGGGTGAATTCTTCTGACTAGATATCGAGAAATTAAATTCTCTTCTCAAACGCAAATGAAACGGTTTTACAATTTTTAACTTTCTCCATTACGTAGTAAGAGAAAGATATTGGTTTCGTACAAAATTTCGAACTCGAGATTTTAATCAATTCTGATATTACGATAATAGAGGAACTTAAAAAAGTGGGTCGCAAAATTCTGTCCGGTCTGTCCGTCTGTCCGTCTGTCCGTCCTTCCACGGGCCTACAGCCTAAACGACTTCCCGGATTACGTTCAAACCTCGGATTTGGAGTTTTTGGGCTTACAGCTCGGGAGGTGTTTTTTTTTTGCAAGGTAACCTCAATATTAATGGTACTTCCCGTACAACATTTTCGTACCAGTTTGATTTGATCGAAAACGGCTCTAACGATTTCAACCAAAATTGATATTTAAGCTTAAGTAGGTGAGGTTACCATGACTGCGTACCCAGTTTTTGGCTAAAAATTCGAGCAACGATACTTTTGAAATTTCGACATATCTCAAAAACGGTTTATACGATTGTAGCAAAAATTAATTTCTAAGGTAATGTGGTCATTTATAACTTAATAGCAAGCTAAGTTTTTCTCTATATTATCGAAATAGTTATTTTTTAAAAATATAGTTTTGTCTAGTTAACTTAAAAGCGCAATAACGATTTTGACCAAAATGCAAACTAAGTGTCAATTGGATGTTTTCAAAACTATTGTGTCCTTAATTTTCAATTTGAAGCACCGAAAACGCTAATTTTAAAAACTGTTCATATCTCGAAAACCCCATCTTCAATTTCGATAAATTGTCAAAAACGAAGTATTTCTTTTATCCAGAACAATATCATACAGTCAGTTTACATCTTAATAGTTAAGCAATAGTATTTTTCCAACTAAACATTGCAATATTTGCAACTTATATTTTTATTTTATATAACTGCCATATGAGATGAATATCCAAAAGAGAATTTTGTTTTCTTTTGTCTAGTATCGAGAAAGTTTCGTTCGACCCAGTCGTGCACTTTATTTTTTTTGTTTTTATTTAATTCAATACCAAAGATAATGGAATACAGAGATATATAACTTTCCAGCGGAAATGGCGGCTACCTACAAGCGGTTTTCATGAATTCATGAAGCCACACACCTGTTCATTTCTTTCATAGTATATGTGAGTTCACGAATTGGACTTTATTGCATGAATTCGGTATTTCACTATTTTTTTCAGTTTAATCAACACCTCCACAAAAACCAAACAAATTCAATACGAAAAACAAAACAATTAAACACTGCGATGCTCATAAAAGTAAAATGATTGGCTGTCGGCCATTAGCAACATGCTTTTTTGTTGGTCACTAGTATTCATAGACGGGGGTTGCAATTGAAATTACAAAAACAACCATGTAAACAAATGGGTTTTGTTAGGATATACCACGTACGAAAGATATCCATCTCTTTTAATCATTCATCTCAATAATATCCCGAGCAGCGTTACCAAGTCAGTGCTTTCAGTTTCAGCATTAGATCAGTGCTCAAAATTTGATTTCAGTGCCGAAAAAGTAGACTCAGCGCTTGGGCCATCCATATACGATAGCACAGGCGCAATTGTAAAACCAAATAATTTGTATGTACATATGTACCTAGACCTACCTATTATTTTTTAAGTTTTATTGAAATATTTTTTATATTTTATAGACTGAAAATGAATGAGATTTTGTTGTTTTTTTACTTATATTTTTTTTTCTACTTCCGAGCTGTTTAAAAAAAAATACAGTTTTGGTACACAAGCGGTCAAAATTAACGCTGAAAATTTTAAAAACCGTGCTCAAACGCCAAAATGACTTGGCAACGCTGATCCCGAGAACTCCTATCCCATTCCCCGTATTAATTCTACCTATATAAAAGCTATGAACTCTTTGCTTAGCAGATACGTACCTTACCTACATTTGTTTATGCTATCTGATGTCAATTTTCATGTTCCATTGGCATGAATCAGAGTCAGAGCAATTTTGCGGAACTCGATTCCTCAACACCAACATTCACTAAGGCCAAAACATTTGACATAAAATGTCAAACATCAAAGTGTGTTATTATTTACGTTTTTAAACAACGTGTAAGGATATCAACATAAATGAATGGATTTTTATAAATAAAAATCACTAAAAAAACTTGCGGAATCTGAAAATCCCAATTTAAAAGGACATTACTTGTGCAAATTTTTTTATTAGCACTGGGGTTTGTAAAATTAAAATTACACACATTTTATGTACAAAATATACCTACATAACTAAAACTATATTCAAATTCACATAAACTGTCAAACAAATTTTTTCAACTGAAGGTCATTCTTATCTTATAGTTTTCGCCAAATTCATGGTTCTTCGCATGGCCCCTCATTGTTTATCATGTAAGCTATAAAACAAATTTATATTAAAAGTAAAAAAAATCTTCAAGTTTCAAACGAATATACTTACTCTCCCCAGTATTACATATGTGAAAGTCCATCATACACCTGTTAGTAAACTCAAGTTTCTTTTCGTTCCACAGGCCACAAATAGGCATCTGCATTCTTGGACATATTGGCTTACATAGTGCTTGACATTCTTCTTGGGATATATTTTCCAGAACTGTATAGAAAATCGGTTTGTTAACAATACAAATTTTATTGAAAAGCTTTTCCATGTCTTACCTGGTTCGTAACGATTTTGGCGTTGACAATTTTCATTTGCAAAAATACATGGATTTCGGAAAACGTAACATTTGTTACCGTCAGTGGTCCATATCGGATCGTCTTGTAGCGAGCACTTAAATGCTAAATTGCACGGACGTTCCTTAATTGTAGGTAAATCGCTTTTATCCACAGCACATTTTTTGGCATTGCAAGACAGAAATAAACATAATGCCACGATAACTATTGGGAGCTCCATTCTGGTTTAATCGTTACTAAAACTAGTCAACTACTGGGGCTCTTCGAATTGTGACTTCTTTATAAATAAAATAGAGACGTGGTGTCTGACTGAACTGAACTCTGAAGTGTCAACGAAGATGAGTCATGGTGATTTTTTTTTTCCTACGCTCTGTTGTAAACAAAACTAGTTTTTTATGTGTTATGCTATGCTATTTCGGGTTTAGATAAACTAAATGAGAAAATATTGAAATTGTTGGTGGATACATCGATACATACCTAACCTATACCGGCTACCAGTATCGCTATCTTTTGGAATGATATTTTTCGCAATTATTAATTTTACGTCATTACAAATGTATAGAAAATACTCTGAGAAAAGATCATTGAGCAGTTTTTTTTTAGTAATTATACGCGTAAACACTTCAAAAATTGATAAGAGGATAATTATACAAAAGGCATTATTTAGAAGGTTAGCAAACAATGCAATATACATATAATATGTGATTTGCTTCCTACCTAATACTAGGTTTGAAGACAATCACATTATTTTATTTAATTAAATTCTCGAATTTGTTATCAATATGATTTGGTTTGCCTCGAGTTTTGCGCATTGAGTTTGAAGTTAAGTTAAAAAAGTAGCTGATAAAACACATTCATTACTATAGCTGTTCCCGTCCCCAGAAATGGAATTGCTTAAAAATGTACCTTCTCAAGAGCTATGTGCCTCAATTTTGGCATTATTTTTCTTTATTCGAAGTACCTACTCATTTATTGTTTACTTCCTTTGTTTCTAAATAAGCAAGGTCTGAGAAGCTAAGTCTTGACCGATTTGTTGAGTTAAAAAATACTTGACTTTTGTTTCCCTTTAATTTCAGGCCAGCAATTACAGGACTACAGATAGGTATCTATAGGTCTGTTCCCTTACTTTCTGATGCTTCATATTGCAATTTTAGGCGTTTTTTTTAGCTTCGATCTCAGCAAAGCAATATACATAAGGGTTTTCAGCACGCAATTGCAACAGCTGTATTTGTGAGTCCTCGAAGTGTCAAGTAGACTTTGCTTTGCTGAGTTCGAAGCTCAAAAATAATCCAATTCGGTTGTTTTCACTTAGATCACTTTTCATATAAGAAAACGATACTGCTAAGGTGAAGGCAGTTAATCTGAAGATGAAACTATTGAAAATTTATCCAGACCAGAACACAAGGGAGGGAACTTTATCTAGTTCACAAAATATGCCACAGTCTCAAGAAGTTGTTACTAGAAAACGCAGAAATAAGAAGAGAAATGTTGTTGAAGAAAAACGAAACAAATGTCAAAAGTATGTCAAATATGCCTAAAAAAGAATACATACCGGCAAAAACTTTTACTATAATTTCATGTTCTTGCTAAGGGAAAGGCAGTAAAAATGTTCCTACAGGAGTGCAAGAGAGTATACACCATAAGTTCTATAGCATGGACTGGAATGGACAAACTACAGGGCTATGTGCTTCAGGCTACAGTGAAAGTAAGTTTGCTTAAAAGACAAAAAAAAAAACATCCGTATAGGACCTAGTCATAGGCAGTATAGGTAGGTAGATAGGTAAATGGGTGCCCTTGTGGCAACTTGCCACAGCTTCACTTAGACCATTAGTTGGGTCTATTGTGTCCATCCAGTGTGACCAATTGAAAGAAAAAAATAAACCGCTTTTTATATTGGAGCCACATAGATTGGTAAGCATCTCATGGGTTCCCACAGCTCCGTTGTAACGTTATCCTAAAGTTCGTCCTATGAGTAGCTAATGACTTGAAGTCTGTTTATCTACTAGAACCACCCAGATTTGAGTATGAATCTCAGCACAACTATTAAGCAGAAAACTGAGTGTTGTTCGGGATAAAAGTAATACTTTGTTCTTAATGTTTTATCGAAATCGAAGATGGGGTTTTTTAATTATGAGCAGTTTTTTTTTTGTTTAAATTAGCGTTTTCGGTGCTTCGAATTGAAAATTAAGGACACGACACAGTGATTTTCAAAACATCAATTTGACTCTAAGTTTAAATTTTGGTGAAAATCGTTATTGCCGTTTTCAGGTAAACTAAACAAAATTAAATTTTTAAAAATGAGTGTTTTCAAAAATCCATTGTATGATAATACAGAGAAAAACTGAGTTTGCTATTAAGCTATGACCACATTACCTTAGAAATGAATTTTTGTTACAATCGTATGGACCTCTTTGCATGTGAAAATTTCATAAATACCGTTATTCGATTTGTTAGCCAAAAACTGGTTAGGCAGTCATGGTAACCTTACCTACAGATTTACGAAGCAATAGTCTATCAAATACAGCTGATTTCGATTTCATATCAGTAGCAAAAAGTGTAAGATTTCAGTGTAGAAGTTTATCGATATTCTTCTGCTTTTAAACATTAGCCTCTACGCACCAAAAATTCGTTTCGTAGACATATTTTGCAGTCAAAAACTGACCGAAGTGGCTCTTGAAGATTATTAACAATTTTATAGAAGTAAATTAATCACTATGGTCGCAGTGGCTTAGTGGTTAATGTGTTGGACTACTAAGCTAGGGGTCCAGGTTCGAATCCCGCAAAAACCCAAATTCCAACTCAGGGTTTTCTTTGACTGCGCCACCTCTCGCGAACGTCTGACAAACATCCGAGATTATAACTGTCTTGAAAGAGACCATCCCTTCGTTCCAAAAATTAAGAACTCACACAAAACGAATTGTTGTGAGAAGCTAGGCCTAGGGTCCCTATGGACCTGTGGCCCCAACTATTTATTTATTTAATAGCCTTTTTACACCGAGCCGAAAACCAGATGTTTTGGGTAGGATGTTAGGTTGTTGAAACAAACACAACTTTTGCAATATTCAGCTTATTCCGCAGAATAGCTGACCGAACAAAAAACGTCACAAATCACAACTAAAAAATTATTTTTCACAACTATTTGATTTTCTAATATTATTTTTAAATACACTTAATTTGTTTGTATTGTAACCAAAATGCACCGAAGTTTAACGACTATAGTGCCTCATAGCTTATTGAAACGTCAAACGAAAACTAGTTGGTGTGAATGCATCGACGAGTTTTCGACGAAAACACGGTTTTCGGTGTGAGGGTGCGGAGTGAATATGTTAAAAAGCGCTTTTCTTTTCGTCTGATGGAAATGGGGCATTAATGTGTTTCATTTCCTTCATTTGACAACTTTTTGACAGATGACTATAGAACTTATTTTCGTCATATGCCTACTATTATGTTTATTTTTAAAATTGAATAAATAAAATGTTTCGGCCACTTTGTTGAGGAAAGTGCAGAATCAAAATGTATTTTCTCACTGGTCCTGAAATGTAAGGCAAGGTTACGACTGCAGCCACTAGCAGCACACGGACAAGACTATACGAATTTATATTAATATCATAATTTATTGGCAGCATTGCGTTTTGTTTTTTTTTTTTTTCAAAACATTAGTTGCTCTTACACTACAAAGTCAAAAATGACAGTGATAGTTGTTTTTTAACTATTAGATTGGACTAATGAATGCAAGTAAGTGAAAGTTCAAATTATTATTCCTCGATGCCGCAATCGTCTCCCTTCATTTGAATCCATTCTGAAAAGGAGAAAACGTTCCTCAAATTATTTGTTATATAAGGAATAAAAAAAAAACAAAGAGTTAGCGCAACAGGTTTATGTAGGACCTTCTCTTGTTCTGCTCTTGTCTCTCATAATCACTTGTCTGTGGACGAAGGGAAAGGACCTTTTTATGCTCAAATGGCGGAATAGAGATGGGAACAGTGTTACTATATCGTGGGATTTATCAATTTTTGCGGGATTTTCGATGTCTAAAAAGCCTTCCGTGGGATAAAGGGAAAAGCACGAAATCGTGGGATTTTTAGGAATGTAACATAAAACATTCAAACTATAAGTTTTAGCAGCAATTTGATTAAAACGTCTATATTTAACCACAAAAAAGTGTCCATAAAAAATTGCTTAGCTAAATTGTCTTTCATGCAAATTTTCTAGTACCACCAAAAATAGTCATAGTCATGTTAAATATCTGCGATTTTAGTACTAAATGTTAATTTAATATTATTTTTTTCTTTGTAATCCAAATTTTACAAAAAAATATCGAGGGATTTTTAAGGGAATGAAAGTACTATGATATGGGAAAAATGGCAAAAATTACTACGCTTCGTGGTATAAATGAAGTAAAAGTCATAACAACACAGAATGGAGGTCATACAAGCACTCTCTGTCGGATGTTTGCCAATTGCCAGACTTTCGCGAGAAGTGGCGCAAAGGATAAGGTCTTAATATGTAACTTGTGTTTTCCGGAGATCGAACATGAGGCAATTCGCTTTATACTTGAGAACAATAACCAATATATACTTACCATAGTTTGAGAAGCAGTTTTCCATTTCATAAATGCAATCATTTCCGAAAACCTCCATCTGTTTCCCATTCGAAGCACACAAAGGGTTATAAATAAATGGACAGGGTCTCAGGCAATCTTGCAGGATGACCGGATCTATTTGGTGCAAGCACAGCGTCATGTGAGTTTGCGTCCATGCTATAAAGAACAGGAATGTTATATTTTGGAAATCTGAACAAAAATTTTCAACTTACGACTTCCGCTGCGACACTTATTGTACCGCATTAAGCATTCGTTGTGGAAAAACTTGAACTTATTGTTGCCGTCAAAGGCACACAAAGGGTTCATAATCCTGGGGCATGTTTGAGGACATTCCTCATCCAGTTCACTTTCAGTTTTCAAGCAATCACCGTACAAGACGAACAGACTTAGGATCAAGCACCCAAATAATCTCATTGTAACGAAGCGAATGATTTTGCCAGTTGGTATATTCTACTTTTAAATCTTTCTGAATGCAACCCCAACTCATAGCAATTTTATTTATATATCAAATATATCGTGATAATATCAGGTAAAATTGCTCTCTGCCTTGATTTGCTAAACCGATATCAACTGATGTACCTTTATCTGGTTGTCAATATTAATCATGTTAGATAACCACGTTTATATCCGATTAATGATCTCTATGTTGTTCGGTAATGCGATGCTTTAAGGGTCATGCATGTTGTGTTTACGGGCTAGGTGGTTGCAGACGTCCGGAAAATCGTTCTTTATTTTATAAATTGACCGCAATACGTAGACAACACTTCAACATTTCATTTGAGTAGCTAACTTATGTTAAGTGTTGATAAATATATCGATTGCATTGCGTGGCCTTCCTCTTGTTTGGAGGTTTGTTCCTGAAAGATAAAATGGGAGTTTATTTATAAATATTTTCATAGTCTATCCAAAGTCTAGGCTATTATGATAACAAAACTGGACAAACATTTTTAGTTCGAGTTGTTATTCATTACAAGTTGGGACAACAAAAATAATTTTTTTTTTTTTTTTGTCACTTTCATCATTTAGAAGATCAAGATATACAAATACTGTCACTTATACCAAATTTAAACGACAATGGATCTGGACAGTTATCTTACGTCATTTGGGAAGAAAGGTCTCGTAGTCGTAGAAATATATGTACGTTCGCAAGGGGTGTTTTATTGAACTTCCATCTCAGCAAAACAAAGAAAAGACGAATCTTCAACTTCATCTTCAGATCACGTTGGAATGTCTGTTTTCAAAACAATGATATTTTTAAGTTCTTAAATCACTTAAGGAAGGTGTTCAATAAAACAACCGGAGTGTAGGTGCACAGCTGATGGAACTTTCGAGTCATCGTAGTGCAGAAATACAATTGCAAAAGCAGAGCTCAACGAAAGTGCTATCCTACAACCTTTGGGTCTAGTTGCACACGCCGACTTGCATTGACTACTTGGCCTGTAGTCGAAGACTCTTAGGACCAGCGATGACCCTGCCATTTTGACCGAACAGAAGATCAACTAGAAGATACAGTGCAATAAGCTGCATGGGCTGCTACTCCCAACACAACAAACAAGATTAAACAAAACTCTTATCTTCCCAAAATATGAAAGAAAACAGAAAAGAGTGAAGCTAGAAAGCGTTGGCAACAGACAAGGGCACCAAGCTTCAAAACCACAATGAACAACTTAAATAATAATAATCCCTGAAAATTTATAAGATAATTAATAAATGAGTCTTTAAGAACATATCTTAGCATTCTTACAAATGCTGCTAGCACCAACTATATACTCGCTCTGAAAGGCAACAAAGAAAATGAAAAGGCCAAAGCTCACATTCTTCCAGTAAAAAACAGAGAAGGTAACTGGACAAAAAACAGACAAGAGAAAGCAAGCACTTTTGCGGAATATCTTGAGGACGTCTTCAAACCCTACGATGATAAAGGCTACCAAGGAATCGAAGAAAGATGTGAAGAAGATCGACCTATAGGTAGAGGCACGGCTGGTAACTGCTAGGAGCTTGCTAAAAAAATTAAAGAAAACACAAATATAAAAAAGGCCCAAAGGTTTGATTTAATTACAGGGGATTTCTTAAAACAATTTCCACTAAAAGGCTTAAACAAACAAGCGCAATTAAAAATGTTGAAAGGACGCGGAGGTGATATAATGATCAAAACCAAGCAAACCACCTATCGCCCAATGTCGATACTTCCAATTTTGTCGAAGGTGTTCGAAAAAATGCCGGTAAAATGTCCGTAAAAAAACAATTGACGAAAAATCGCTAGTAGCAATTAAGATTTAGAAATCAAAATAAGGACTCTACAATTGATCAGGTGCATAGAATCACAGATAAAATCAAATAAGCATTTGTAAAGAAAAAAGTGTGCTCTACAATATTTCTTGATATCCTGATCCAACAGCAACAAAAGCAACTTTTGAAGCAGTATTCGACAATTCTGGAGTCATACATATCTGAAAGATTCTTCAGAATTAAACAAGAGGCAGAGTACTCAACATTAATGTGGTATTCGATTCAGAGCAATTTTTATGTTCGTTTGGTACCTACAAAAAAAAAGCAATCTTTTTCAGATTTCAGAGCACTTTTGCGAATCTAGATATTTGGGTCAATTCTGCGAAATCTCTTATTCTGTTATGAATCATAAAAGATTTCCACCATCTAAGGTATTTTACAAATCGTATGCTGGGTTTCGAACTTTTATGGAACTCAGTTATGAAACTTCGAAAATTTAAATCTTTGATAAATAGCTTTGTTTTTAATGTAAATAAATAATTTTTGTAAATAAGTAAGTTGGCACCTGATAAAATTTTCCAAAAAACATATCTATTAAAATGCCGACTGAAAAGAGTAAGTTTTGAATTAGGTTTTACAAACTAAATAATTGTGTAAGAAGACAACAAAAAATTACAACAGAGCAAAAAGAAATATATTGCTCTTACATGGAGCATTTTCCAATTATCTGGCAGAAAAAGCATTCCGATGCATCGGCTAAAGAAAAAACATGACTTTATAAATTACTAGCTGACCCATGCTCGCCTTGCTTCGCCAGAGTTCCACTTCTCAAATTTAAAACAAAATAATAAGAGCTATATAAATCCACTCCGGTGCTGTAAGTGACGTGTAGCAAGAAACAAAGGAAACAATGACTTTGTTTTATAATAGTAGGGATTTTTCAAATTATGTAATTTTTGTAAATATAACATAGACTTCAGTGGAATCCAGCCACTCTTACCCAAAAAAGAGAAGAACAACTGTCAGTAAAACAACCCAAACAAATAGTTAGCCTATTCTATTATTCCCTCACACATTTATGTAGTATTCGATTCGGCTTCTTCAGATTTGCTCTCAGATTTCCGATTTCGTGTGCCTAGTCGAACATAAAAACGTCACCTGCTCTTTTTTGTGTTGATACCTATTCGTGCGATTTGAATATGTACAGTCTTCGACACTTTTCTAAGCGATTTCCATTCACTGGTTAAATTTTGTATTAAAACATTAGAAATATCCGTCCCGATTGATTATTAAATATTTATACATAAATAACTTACAAAAATTGATTCACTCGATGCAATGCCTTTCTTTGCTGGAGAAAAAAATCACTAAAATGTAAACAAACTCTACCAGTTGTCAAATTCAAACACACTTGTATTGGTAAATCTGAAAAACATTGCTTTATTTGTACCAAACGAACATATAAATTGTTTTAAAAAAAAAAAGTGCTCTCAGAGCGCCCAATCGAATACCACATTACATTCCAATTATTACATTTCCCTAGCGAACAAAAAAATCGACAACAGCGCCACCAATCGGGTCCAAAACTATCCTATCTTTCTAGCTGCGTACAACCTGCTCACACACAAAGTTTCATTGAGATCGGTTGAGTTTCTCAAAAAATCTACAACAACGCCACCTATCGGTTCCAAAACTATCCTATCTTTCTAGCTGCATACAACCATGCACACAAACAAAGTTTCATTGAGATCGGTTGAGTTTCTCAAAAAAATCGACAACAGCGCCACCTATAGGGTCCAAAACTATCCTATCTTTCTAGCTGCGTACAAACATGCTCACACACAAAGTTTCATTGAGATCGGTTGAGTTTCTCAGAAAATGGACAACAGCGCCACCTATCGAGTCCAAAACTATCCTATCTTTCTTGCTGCATCCAACCATGCTCACACACAAAGTTTCATTGAGATCGGTTGAGTTTCTCAAAAAAATTGACAACAGCGCGCCACCTATCGGGTCCAAAACTATCCTATCTTTCTAGCTGCGTACAAACATGCTCACACATAAAGTTTCATTGAGATCGGTTGAGTTTCTCAGAAAATGGACAACAGCGCCACCTATCGGGTCCAAAACTATCCTATCTTTCTTGCTGCATCCAACCATGCTCACATACAAAGTTTCATTGAGATCGGTTGAGTATCTCAAAAAAAAGTTTTGTTATTTTTGGTTCTTTTTTATTACAGCATCATAAACCAGATGCATACCTAGACCGATGTCTAGACACTGCAAAATATTAGAATACCGAAGCAGCTGTGGTCAAGAAATGTTTTAAAAGGACTCGCATTTTGTACATTATAGTTTAATTAAAGGCGCTTATCTTTTTTTCAGTACAAAAGAAGTACTTCTTTATACGTAGAAAAGTAGTTCTCCTACTAACGAAGTACTTCTCTTACGTACATGTTTCACATGTTTTATTAGTAGGTACTTCTACTTTTGCTTTGAATATGTGCTCATATATGCATTTCGATAGTATCGATAGTTTTTTTGAACCATCGATAGTATCGATAGACTATCGATGTTCACTAGTGTTCATTAAATTCTTCCCATCTAAAAGTGCCCAACGCGCCTAAAGGAGTAATAACTTCAAAAAAACATAAAGCAGAAAAGGTGCAGTTGCATATGCATGCATACGAAAAAAATTTATAATATTTACCTTCAGGATAACGTACGAAGATGATTTTAAAAAATAGATAAAAAAAACAATACTGAGCACAAACGGGATTCGTTCATGGCATGCATGCACATGAATCACTAATCAGATCACAATCAATATAGCGCATTTTAAATCACAATTGAGTGTGACTCTCTCCCAATCTCAATTACATTACATTACATACCTGACGTGACGACCTGACCTGACCTATCTCCCTCGTCCCTCCCACCCATGCACCACATTAATACTCCACGTCCACCCACAACTCCACTCTCTCCATTATCACCACACCAGTTCAATTTCAATTTAAAAGAAGTGAGCAAAAACAAAAACAACACAAAGCAAAGCACAAAAGGTGTATAAAAAAAAAGAGAAACAAAAAGCATACAGCAGAAAAGGTACAGAGAGAGAAACAGGTTTTGCGGCACACACACAACATTTCCTCCACTGAATGCCGGGCAAATCCGACGATCTGGCTTCAATCGAACATTTCACTTTTTTGAATTGTATAAAATTTATAGTTTAATGCTTATTGTTCAGCTTCAGGACTATGTACAAAGATGATTTATATCTTAAAATCTTTGTACATAATTGAACTTTATATTAAAACAAATCCTATTTCATTCGGTTGAGTCATTCCAAAGCTAGGAGCTAGAAGGCATTCGAGAATTACAACTTTTGTTAGATATCAGCTTAAATCTCCGCTTCCGGACAGCGGATAATGATTAAACATTATCCTAAATTCTAATATCGACAATTTCCAATGAACTTGTGAAAACCGAAATCAATTTCGTGCAGTACTTTTTGAGCCCATTGAGTACAAACTGTTTACAGCCGGAAAAAAGTTACAGTTTTATTATAATAAGGATAAGGATTGTTTGCTATTGCTGCATGAACGCTTTTTTATTGCGTTTCAGATTGACTGTTGACGAAATAGCGCAAGTTTTAGAAGCCGGAGGGAATTAAGGTGACATTATTTTATTTCCTCCTGACGATGGTGAGGTAACTGAAGAAGAAAGTGACGAAAATAAAGCTAGCCTCATCCACCTTCCCAGCCGTATGCTACGCTCGGAAGTGGAAATTCATGTCAGGCCGATCAACGTACGATAAGGATGAGAAGGATCACTTGGAAGAAACACCTGAATTCACTGAACATGCTCGAAAGAAAAGGAAGAAAAAAGAATTAACAATAACCAAGTGGTACCACAACAGTTCTCGTTTTTCTTCTTGTGGAAAATGTGATTGCGACGAAGATATTTTTTCCAGCCACGAGGAAGCAAGTGCCATTGATTGTTTCGAATTATTGTATAGATAACAATTTGTCATATTCATAGCAGAGATGAGTAACATATTATATGATTTAAAAAGGAATCATACTCTAAATGTAACTTCCGATGAAATTAAGGTGTATATTGCTAATGACTGGATATCTTACACCCAAATACATGCGAATGTTCTTACAATCAACTAGTGTCGTCCAATATACGGCGAAACCGTTTTTTCGAAATTCAACAATCATATATTATTTGTGTGATAACACTGCACTGCCATACAATGATAAATTTGGCAAAGTTCGCAGATACTTTGAAGTGCTTACAATTTCACGGAAAATTATGAAAAAGCCGGATAAGACACATATCTTGACACTTTGGAAGACATTTTTCCAACCAATTAGATTTGGCTACAAGCAAGCTTTAGTCAGCATCAGCTACTCGCTATGGCTACCTTGTAAACTGTGAACTCTATCAAGGTGCAACGGGCCCAACTCTAAAACTTCAAAATATAGTTTAGGTGCCGCCGTTATATTGGAGCTTCATTCAAGGCTACCTACAGAGCTTGGATCGTTCA
The DNA here is from genome assembly GCA_949126925.1 of Cheilosia vernalis. NCBI lineage: Eukaryota > Metazoa > Arthropoda > Insecta > Diptera > Syrphidae > Cheilosia > Cheilosia vernalis. The sequence continues at coordinate 80,382,819 of OX421358.1, read as the reverse complement.
ACATTTATTTTGACAACTTTTTTACTGGATTGCCTTTACTAAAATACTTACGGGATAATAATAGGTATAGGGGGCACAGGCACTATACGAGAAAATCGCCTTCAGAACTGCAGTCTTTTAAATTCCAAGGTAATGAATGATAAACCGAGGGGTGCTTTGGATTTCATGGCTTCAAAAGAAATCATGGCTGCGAAGTGGCATGATAATAGTATAAGTACTAATAGTAACTGTTACTTCCGCAACTGCCATGGACTAGCGCCAGTTACTATAGTGGATCGAAAAGGAGCGATCAATAAGAAACGCACGAAAATACGGGTTGATTGTCCAGCACTTATAAAAATGTATAATAAGTATATGGGCGGAGTGATCGATTCGATGAAAATTTTTACTCGAGGGTGGGCCTGCGTGGAAGAAAATGATGGTTTCCACTTTTTGCATTCGGTCTAGATGCTGCTTGCCAAAATCAAATGCAACATAGGCTTGCATATCAAATGCTGGTACCAATTTCACAAGTAAATGAAGATTTCAATACATACCTACTTGTAAAATGGAAATTGTTATCTTTTTTTTCTAAATGTAAAAAGTTTTTTTTTAATATAAATAAACTTTATTTAACCTAATTTAATTACATAATTTCGCATTTTCTACATTATTGCTTTCATTTTATTTATAAGACAATCATAAAATAATGCCCAGTGTCAATACTGCAAGTGAAAAACTAAGGGGCGTCTTTTTTTTTTGTCTTTTGGAAACTGTAGCGAGACTAGAGAAGGATATTGTTGGAGATTGGAATTGAAAAGGGACTCGGAACAGGAAGCGGATAGGAACAATGGATGGGAACGGAAATAGAGAGGGATAGGAGTGCCGAGGATGAAGAGCTTGGCATGCTTGTTCAGCACGGCTCAGCTCGCCGGAATGGTGTGGTCCTTGCTCCCCACCGCTCGACCTAATCTACTACAAAACATAAAACATGCCGGACGAACAGGTACTTACTTTCCCCTCACCAAATCATCGGACGGACCTTCACTGCACTGAGGGGCGCTGTCGATGTTTTTCAGCGCTGGCCATTCCCACCCCTCCTGGAGATTCGTTGGCCGATTTTTAAATCTCCCCTTTGTTGGAGATGCTGCCGTCGGATCACACCGTCTGCGCCGAAAGGGATTTAACTTACCCCATTACACCCCTGAAAATTTCCACCTCACCAAAACATCCTCACTTTTCAGTGAGCAATTTTATAGTACATTAAATAAATAGACGACCAATTGGCGTGGCTCATAGAGCATGCTTAATTAGGCTCAAATTTATTTATTTGGGATAACATTTGAGTTTATACTAGGTATAGGAATTTGTCACAATATGAATCAAAGAACAAATTTCAAAATCTAACTAAGTTAGGCTTGGCCCCACAAACAACAACAAAAACTTCACGGGGAAAAATGTCCTCCCCTTACGCTACACCGCGAATCGTTTCCTACCTAAACAGAGCTCTATGTAGGGTAGGTATCCTCTATTTATTTCACAGGCCGCGACTACGTAATATGAACGGGGGTCAAACTGCACTTATCACACAAAACGAAACTCCTTTACGTTATCAAAAAAAAACTATCACGCCAAAAAAAAATTCTTTTCAACACAAAACACTTATAACTACCTTAATACCTATCGCGTATAACGCATAGACTTACAACTAAAACTCTTATATGCTATTCGTGATATAAAGTGTAGTTTGCTACACGCAATGCCGGCTAAGTAGTAGGCCGCACAACTAGTAACTAATTCTACTGTATGTCTTTTTATACGTAAGACAAAAAAAAACACATACGACGGGTGCCTCTTCGCTTCGAATTTTCGCCTGGTTTCTTGTGCACTGCATTAAAAATTTCGTACATGAAAATAATTGGAAGGCTCTGTCACGGGGGCTTAAAATAGTATCCTCTCGCTTCAGACGCCTTTTTGCTGCTGTGCTGGCGAAGGTCACGGCGGTCATCCGACACGTCACTGACACTCTGCACTCCGTGGTCATAAAAATTGGGCGGCCACGACCTTCAAGGTTGTCTATGACCGCCTCATGCAAATAATACCTAATTTAAAGCACTATAGTTACTTTTCATCCTATCTAAGTTTGAACACTTCAACTCACCCCTCTTTGTGGTAATAAGATTTTTTATTATGGTATCCTATCCGGCAATTTTATAGGATGATCGTTGGGTACCCTGGTCACTCTTTACAAGAATCGGCGCACTCTAGTACCTGTTTGAGCTTTAAATTTCAAATTTTATTTGACTTTTTTTTCAAGCACGCGCACTGCCTCGCTGTGAGGACTTACCCGAAAATTCGACACGGTTGGCCTGGACGTACTGTGTCCCGAATGACCTCGTTCGTTGTTAGCACAAGAATGGTACGAGCCAAATATCGAACCACCATCGGAGGCTGTTACTTTTTTTTCTTTTGCTTTATCCCATTCGGTTTCGGATACCCGTTTCTTTGGATTTTCTAATTGGACTCGCCCTGTCCCACTCTTTTTACTGGATAGATTTGAAAATCGCTGATGTAATTTCGGCGGCAGCAGATCCCACAACCCCCAATCGGATACATCACCCCCCGAGATATTCACCCCAGATACACACATCCGCTCCATCTACCGGTGAAACCTATCACAATCTCAATTTCCTCTTCACCTACAGCCATTGTGACCGATTTTCTGTGCGGATTGACAAACGTCAAAACACAAAAAAAACAAAAAAATTTTAGCTTTCATCGCCGCCGCATGCCGCACGCGTTTTGGGTGAGTTATAACTTTTCTTTTTATTTGTACCTATCTTTAATTATTGTTTTCCCCAGGTATGATTCTATGGATACCTATCGAGACAGCCACATAATCGGACATTACTTTTCGAACGGATATTCCGATACGTTCCACGGGCAAAGGTAAGCATAACCATCCCCCTAGTGTTCCCTTGGATAAGTTTTGTTTTTACTTCATTACAGGTAGCCGCAACAAAACATCATTGTGATGCATAAATTAGAAAGAATTGCTAATAAGAAAATAATTTTTTCAATTAACCGTCCCTTGGGAACTGACGAGTTAATTAAACTGAAAAAGATAGTGAAATACTCATTAGAGAGGTACCGAATTCTTGCATTAAAGTCCAATACATGAACTCACGTATCCTATAATAGAAATGAGCAGGTGTATGTGACTTTATGAATTTTTATGGAAAACAGCTTGCAGCCGCCCTTCCACTGGGAAAGTTATACATCTCTGTATTCCATATTATGTATTTGCTATTAAGTATTGTGAATCTCTTTAATCTTCCTTGTTATGTGTTAAGAAAATGTTGTAACTAGTCATACAAGAAAAGCAAACAATTTCTCTCATGCTTTATTTGGTCATTAATGCTTTTAAGCTGCGTAGTGATAAATGCGTAATTCATCCAAAGAAACTGGTTGAAAAATGTATTAACATGAACAGCAGGAAAGCGGATCTATCTATCAGATCTTGTGCAAATGATGACATGTATCACCCACACAAGAGTTGCTTTAAAAACGTATAATAAACCCGCAACTACTCTTCAACTCGTATAGCAAGCTAAATAATAATTAGTTAAATATTCTAGTAAAGAAAATAATTCATAACTAAAAATCAAAAGCCGCAAAAATTTATTCCCGACTCGAACCCCGCGATGTTTTTCTTAGCCGGGTTTTCCACCGCGTAAAGCATGTAAACCCGAATATTTGTCCCAGAACCGGGCCCTTGGACACGATTTCACGAGAAATCTCCCCAAATTGAGATTAAAGCAAAACAGAGAGAGAGAGAACTTGATCAACTGCCATAATGTCAGACTGACTCGGAGGAGGTTGACATAGTCGTTGCCACACCTCGCTGATTGGAGTTTGTTTTTAAGTCCTATATACCCAAAAACAAACAAAAATGGACCATATTCAGAATTTTATATTTCTGTCGGTTTAGCGGTTGGGATCTTTATTTTTGCATAGATCGAAGTGGAACAAACCGGGGCCCTCCAATAAAAATAAAAAATAAAAAAAAAATAAAAAACTCCGGATACGTAAGTTTTACAAAATTCACCAGGAAAATGGTGAAATCCCTGGCGAATTCGGCCATAAATATGTATATAAAGAACAAAGTGGCAGCGCTGTTTATAGTCAACAATCAAAATTCGAAGTTCGATTTCGAATACAGTAAGATATAGAAATAGATCATTCTGACTATCTCGCTTCTTCCACTGCGATGCTTTGAACAATTTTACACACATGCCATCTTTTTTCCACCCCACATTAAACAGCAAATCTCATCTACGCCGTTCTTTTGCTTTGCAGACACGGGGTGCAACATTTTTCTCAAAGAGGATCTACAACTAGAGAGCCAACTGAGAGCAGAAACGGTACTTTTGCCTACAAGCTGTTGTTTGGCTGCTGTCCTGCATAGGAATTTCTAAGTATTAGTGCCTGTACAAATCAAAGGAGCGCCATTGCTGCCGCACGCATACTTAGGAAATCCTATGTAGGCACTTTATGTCATTCGGGCGGCCATTATTATGGGGTGGGCGACTGTGTTCGGCATTTTTGGTGCCCATTAGTTACGCGCTGTTCACATCTCAGTTCAGTTAAAAAGTTTTTAAGGTTTATGAAATTGATTTTACCAATTGTAATTTCTGATATAATTTTGTCACAATGCCAAATACCTCAATAAAATCATGTTTTTTTTTTCAATATCTCTCAGAAATCGATCCATGACATTAATCAGAGAAAAATCAACTCAAACGATTTTTGCACTCTTATTAAAAGAGATTTATTTGTAACTTCAAGCATCTATTGTAGGTATATTTTAAAGAAAACAAATTGTTTTTCGTCGATTTCAATGCTTTTCATTTTGAAGTCATATAGAAACAAAATAGGTATTTTAATACAGTTTGGGGAAAGCGTTAGATTTATGTTGTGGGGAAAAAGCTATTTTAGTTTCAGCATCATTTTTAATCTGTAAATGGTACATAAAATGGATAAATTATACTTGTTTTTGTCCGTTTATAATACCTACCTACCTGATTATAACTATATGCGCATTTCGTTTTTTCAGGTAAATTCCATAATAAAAGAAATCCTATATAGATCGCCTTTTACTTTATGTGTGTTTTTAGCTTCGAACTCTGCAAAGAAAAGTAAAGTAAGATTTTCAGCACGCAATTAGAACAATTACTGAAAAACATACTTTGCTGAGTTCGAAGCTCAAAAAAACACGCCTATACTTAGAACAACATTACTTTTTATATTTCAAAAACACACACAAGTGTACTTGTTTTTGTTAATTAATAATTAAGAGGGACTTACAAAAACATCAGTGGACATTTTAAAATACAACATTATAAAATTTACAAAAGAATATCTATAAACACGAATGGAACACGCAAGAACTTAAAATTAACAAAACCATTTGGATTGATACGTTCGATAGAATAATCCAATTAAACACCACATTATATTGTATTTTTGTTAGGATTTTAATCTTTAATCATTATTATATCCGAGAATATCTTTTTCATAAATTAGCATTTTTCTGTTCCTAAGTAACAACAACACATTTCAGTATTCACTCTAATTAAACCACAGAATTCCTAATCACATTTTGATTTTGTACAAAAATGGTGCTAAAAAAAGAAGTTGAAAATACCCACCAAGTAATAGAAATTTATGCAATGTTTAGGAATATTTAAAACTGATGTGGTATTCGTTTGGGCTTCATCAGATTTGCCCTCAGATTTCAGATTTCGTGTGCCTAATCGAACATAAAAACGTCACTTGCTCATTTTTATGTTGATATTTGTGCGATTTGAATATGTGTATAGTCTTGGACACTTTTCTAAGCGATTTTTATTCACTACTTAAATTTTGTATTAAAACATAGGAAATATCCGTCCCGATTGATTTCTAAATATTAATACATAAATAATTTAGAAAAATAGATTCACCCGATGCAACGCCTTTCTTTGCTGTAGAAAAAATTCCATAAAAAATGTAAACAAACTCCATCAGTTGTCAAACTCAAACGCACTTGTATTGGTAGATCTGAGAAAATATCTAGATTCGCAAAAGTGCTCTGAAATCAGAAAAAGATTGCTTTTTCCTGTACCAAACGAACATAAAAATTGCTCTGAGAGCAAAAATAAGTGCTCTGAGAGCGCCCAATCGAATACCACATAAATCACTTTTGCTCTAGTGAAAACTTGGGTTTAACTTGCATGGTAATAACCTATTTTTGGAACAACTCCAAAAGGCAGCTGCATGAATTTTGCTGTCAAAAATATTTTTCATGTAAAGAAAACTAAAAAAAACCTGAAATGTGAATGGATGAACATTTTTTGGCACCTAAAATGGATAGAGCACAAGTAAAGCTATCTAAAAAACCATACTCAACATGTATTCCTTTTACATTTATTGTTATAAATTCATTTACAAATTGTTTGTTATTGAAAAAGTGCCACCCGGCGGCCATTAATTACACGTATTCACAGACAGGAAAAATAAGAGCGCGCGAGAGAGGGCTGTCATTCAAAAATTGAGGGGATAATCGGTTAGGGGCAAGTGAAGTTGGCTCTCTAGTTATAGATCCTCTTTGATTTTTCTATTGACCGTGGTTCTGTTGTATCGGCGACTCTTTGGAAAATTTTCCAAATATCGTGAAAATAATCTAAAACTATGAAATTTCCTAAAAAATATATTCATTTAAATGGAGAAAAGCATTTCATCAAATTCAACTAGATAAATCTGTCTACAATTGGTGTAAATTGTTCATTTCAGCCTGCTGTCTGGGTGAGCGAAGAAAATCTTTCAAGATAAAATGTGTGTATGTGATAAAAAAAAAATTACAGGGGGTGTTTTTCGGTTCCTTAGAAGCGCTTTGTGCATTGTTCTTGGTATTGAAAATGTTTTTCCTATTTTTTTTTCAATAATATTGCTACTCAAATGAAAAAGGTATTCTACTTACTTGGTAAGCGTAATTATCGTCTAAAGCAGTTACTACGTTCGATATGAAATTTTCTTATCAGACCCCACCCACCCCTTTAAAAGCATCGGTAGGTATTCGAGTTAATTTGATAAATGATTTCTTTTGACTAATTACTATTTTTATTATCAGTACCTACCTACATTATATTGAGTCAGTGGATATTCCCCAAATGATTATAAAGATTTGTTTTTCTTTAGAAAGAAGATTAAATTTTAGTTCTCTCTATGATGAATTCGAATATGTATGGATAGGATATGTATGTAGGTACATACCTACACTCTACATTATTATTTGGTGATGACCTGTGGGTTGTTCTTCAAAAAAGTTCTTTAAAATTGTAATTAGAGTGCTTAATTCAATTGGCAATATTGTTGTGGCTTATTTAGTGGGGAATATTCAAAGTATAAACAGTAGTAACCTTATTTGCTAACAGGAATCATAGTATCTAATAATTCTAATTAAATATAAAAATAGGTACCTACATACCTATCTAAGTATAGAGACCAAATTAGAAAGCCTTGTTTCACCTACGTAAGGTCACTTTTAGAGGCTTTAAAACATAAATATATTGTTTCTACATAAGGTAGATAATATCCTTATTCTTTAAAAATTATAAATAAAGCTACGATGCGTTCAATAAAAATTAAACTATCGTTTATATTTTTGACGTCTTGTCACATCGACATTGCCTAATGGTATCAGTCACAGCAAATTCGTTTTTGTAAAAGAAAGGTCCTTAAAAAGATTATCGGATAAACTTAAACTTTACACTGCCACAAAAAAGTAGGCTCGGTATGCATCACTCAAAGAAAAAAGTACAGCATTGGTTTTGAGATACCAAAACCATTTACTAAGATACCTATGCAAAAATTAGTGTTACCTGGCTTATACCCAATATGTTGGGAAACAAATTACACACAGCATTACATCTCTCACAAGCTTCCCAACAAAAAATAATCGAGGGGATATGTTGCGGTTAAGACAGTGAAAGTGCTTCTTAAGATTTGTTTTTTTGCCATCTCCACAGCAAACATAATTTCCATCGATAGTAGTAGTAGCTAGTAGGTATTAGCAGTTGCATATTTGTGCTGATTTTATTTATTGAAGGCGCTAGTATATCTTCTGTGTAAAAAAAAAGTTGTTTATCAATTATCTTACCTGGGTAGTTCTATTATATCCTTCGCACTTAAGCAATTGACGTTCATCAAAGTTTATATAGTGTAGACCTTTTAGGACTGCAAGTACTCAAGCAAATTTAATCTTCAATTAAAAATGTTCACAACGTCCGTAAGTGCGGTTTTTAAGGGCCAGGATCTCCATTGTTGTCTACGTACTGTTGTTCGTATAACCTTTACATATTACTGGCTCTATTTTGCCTTTGACTTAAAGAGCATTTTAAAAGTAAGACAAGAAGATCAGCAAACTCAACTCAGATTTAATATTATTTTCAGTAACCGTGAAGCGAAGCGAAGGAAGGCGCAGTGGCTTAGTGGTTAGTGTGTTGGACTACTAAGCGAGGGGCTCAGGTTCGAATCCCGCGAAAACCCAAATTCCAACTTAGGGTTTTTTTCCGCTGCGCCACCTCTCGCGAACGTCTGACAAACATCCGAGAGTATAACTGTCTTGAAAAAAAGCTTCTCAATTAGCCGTTTGGAATCGGCATAAAATTGTAGATCCCTTCCATTCGTTCCAAAAATGAAAACTCACACAAAACGAATGGTTGTGAGAAGCTAGGCCCAGGGTCCCTACGACCTGTAGCGCCAACTATTTATTACTAGCTGTACCCGCGTCTTCGTACGCGTGGAATTTAACAAAAAAGTTAATTAGTTTATTTAGTTTTTGCATTTTTATTTTAATTATCATTTATTTTCAGTTTTTTGCATTAGCTCTATTGAAAAATTTCCTTATATACAATATTCGGTGTACGATTTTCTTGGGCTAAAACAACAACACTACTGGCATTCCTCGCACGTGAACATGCCACGTATAGTTGCCCATGGGTAAAGCAACCTTTAGTTAAATCTATACCAGCTTTGCTTAACGTTTGTCCTTGGGACTTGTTGATTGTCATAGCAAAACTGACATTGATCGGGAATTGCAATCTTTTGAATTCAAATGGAAAATTTGATGGTATTATAGGAATCCGTGGTATAAATACTATTTCACCTTTTCCGCATTCGGATATTATACGACCTTCTATAACGTTTCTTTGCAACGATACTACTCGCAACCTAGTACCATTGCAAAGTTTCGGCGGGTTTAAATTACGCAATAGCATGATGGGCACGCCAACCTTAAGTTCTAGTTTATGGGGGGGTAGACCAGGCACAATTATACTGTTTAGAAATTCTGTTGGGTAATTAACCACTTCATCCGGATTGCAAACTGTATTGATGGAAAGATATGTTTGTGATTCACCAGATAGTTTATCTAAAATGCGCTGATTAAGTGCAGTAACCTGGTCGTTCGTAGGTGCTAAAATTGATCTGTCACACAACCACGAATCTTCTTTGGTATTGAGATTGTGAATATCATCATAAATACTATGTATTAAAGTATCAGTTTCCGCCACAACCTGACAAAGACTGGAAGGTAGTTCTATATCATGATTACTATTCACTTCTGGACACTTTCCCTCTCCAACATCAAGAAGAATTTTACTAAATTCTGAATCAGCTGAATGTGCTCTCATGTTCTGTTTTAAATTAAGTTTTTTACAATGTCTCCAAAGTACTGAACGTTTTAAACAGGCGTTAATTTCATCGGCTCGCGTACCCTTAGTTACAACCGGTAATATTTGTCTAAAATCTCCAGCGAATAAGAATACGACTCCTCCAAATAATAGATTATTACTTCTTATATCCTGCATCGTCCTATTCATTAGACTATACACAGTACACACCTCCGCTTGTGCAGAGAGTAGAGAGTAGTTTCCCTTCTTATTACCGTTATGGTACCGGGTATAATGGATTTATGTATGCATGAATGAAATAGGAATTGATCAAAAGAGCAAGAGGAAGATTGTATAAAAGTGCTTAGTTATGGTCTATGGATATTGGATAAGTATCTTAGACGATAAAGATACCTACATAAAAAGGACTATGGAGGCGAATGAGTTGAAATTAAAGACAATCGATGTCTTAAACAAATTTGAAGACAACATCAAACAACTATCAGAAGTTGAAAAAAATATTAGACGTATAAACATATACAAACAAATATAAATGGCCAGCGTTGGCTACTTGCGCAAAGAGGGTGAGTAAAATATTTTCATTTGATTTGTAGGTATTTAATTTAAAATGTTTCTTTTCAGAAGAGAGTTCAAAAAATGTGTTACATGAACGGCATGTGCAGAGAGTAAATTCCGAGAGTATAGCCAATTTATTTTGGTAATAATGTACATATCTAAATTGTGTTTTTTTTTTTTCCTTGGTTTTAGTGATTCTAAGTGAAGAGGAGGTAGTGGAAGTATCTACCATTTCTGGTATTTTCCAAAATGAAGACGAAGATTTTACGGGGACTGCAGAAATAAACGAAACGGAAAGAATAAGACAAATAATTGAATAAAATGTGAATCAAATGGATGTTTTTAATTTTTTAAATACAAAATGCATACCTATATATCTATTTGACATTCTTTCATAGATACTGATAGATACTTCTTTGGTAATCGAATCAAACTTCTCATGCGCAATCTCAACCACAAATGAATTTTTCCTTTTTGTTGATTCTTCAAATTATGTCATCACATTTCATTTATTAGCGAATATCGACGAATTTAAGAGCAAAATAAAGTAGGTAAACAAAAATAGTAAATATTTTTTGACTGAGCAAATCAATTTACTCACAAATAAGACGAAAATGTTTCGTCCGAAAAAAATCCCTACGTTATACAAATCTGCCCTTTTTTCCCTTTAGATCGAAAATCCTACGTGTAGGAATTTTTCCCTACATGTATCATCACTGATTTGACATTTCTTTTATGTGCTTATTTTTTTCTAAGCAAACAACAGCAACAGCATAGGTACTGCCTCCGTATGTCTCTCTCTGCCACAGGGGTAAAATAAGTTTAAAAGAGATATTGCGCGGTTAGTATGTTTGATTTGAGAATGAAGTGCATATCAATCCACCGAGGTGAAAATCGTAGAAAAATTTCAAATTTTGCCTATTTATTTAAAAACCTTTTAAGTTATCGAGATAATGGATATCCTAAATTGTACTTGCAGATGTCCTTTATAAGCTGGTACTTAGTATATTTAAATGCTCCCAGTATTTTCGAACGCAAAGCGTTGCAAAGAAAAAATCGAAGCGAAACGAAAAAAAAAATTACTCTTGTCCAATTTTTTCCGGAATTTATAGAGATATAGAGTTAAGAAAAAGTGGAGATTGTAGGCCTAAGTATCCTCTATAAGCCTGTGAAAAATTCACCAGAATATATTCAGCAATGTCTAAGATTTTTGCATTTAAAGACATGCAGTCAATTTCAATTTTAGTCGAACAGAACTACACCAATTTTATTTATATGTAGAGATGTAGAGATGTAGAGATGTAGAGATAACCGTGAAGCTCTTAAAATCAACCGTGAGCAAAAGCCAACAACCAAATTTTAGCACAAAAAAAATGTACAGCAAAATAAAAAGAGCCAATTCTTAAGCTAAGTCATGTTGTGGATATCTCCTTTTGAAACGAACTTAAACTTTTTAGGTGTAGACTGGGTTTGACAGCTTGATTTAAAATTGCTCAACACAATTTTTACGTCACATGAAGTGACGATGCGTATCTTCTTCTTCTTCTTCTTCTTCTTCTTCTTCTTCTTCTTCTTCTTCTTATCTTCTTCTTCTCTTCTTCTTCTTCTTCTTCTTTCTTCTTCTTCTTCTTCTTCTTATCTTCTTCTTCTTCTTCTTCTTCTTCTTCTTCTTCTTCTTCTTCTTCTTCTTCTTCTTCTTATAAATAAAATTGGTGTAGTTCTGTTCGACTTAGAATGAATTTGACTGCCTGTCTTTAAATGCAAAAATCTTACAAACTACTGAATATATTCTGGTGCATTTTACACAGGCCTATAGAGGATACCTAGGCCCACAATCTCCACTTTGTTTTAACTCTATATCTCCACAAATTCCGGAAAAATTTGGACAAGAGTAATTTATTTTTTTGTTTCGTTTCGGTTTTTGCTTTGCAACGCTTTGCGTTCGAAAATACTGGGAGCATTTAAATAAAGTTAATACCATCTTATAGAGAACATCTGCAGGTTCCAGTTAGGCTATCTATTTACACGATAACTTAAAAGGTTTTTGAATAAATAGGCAAAATTTAAATAATTTCTTCGATTTTCACCTGGGTGAGTTGATATGCACTTCATTCTCAAATCAAACATACACGCAATATAATGACCTCTTTTTTGACATTAGTTTACTCTTGCGACGGAGAGGGAGACAGACATAGGCAGTATTTTGTTTGGTTTGCTAGAAAAAAGAAATGTCAAATCAGTGATCACAGACTTTAGAAGCAGGTTATCCCACGGTTATACCAAAAAAAAAAAATCCTATCCATCGCCAAAATTTAAAAAATCCCACATTTATGCCATGAAATATTAAATGAAAAAAAAGTATTTCATTAAATTTACTCTTTTTAAGGTTCCGTACCCAAAGGGAAAAAACGTAACCTTATTAGTTTCGCTCGGATGTCTCTCCGTCTGTCCGAACCCACTAAGCCAATTTTGTTACCAGGTCTATCTCAAGAACGGATTGACATAGGAGGCTAAAATTTACACACAACATCCGGTATAACCTCTAGTTAAACGACAAATACCAATGGAAGGAATACATCGATTGGTTTTGGATTAATTAGTAATCTGGTGAAAAAAATATTTTCATTCGCCCAAAAAACGGTTTATTTCTTGATTCACAAAAAAATACATAAATTCCTTTTTTGTAGATCATGTTCTTATCTATATATGTGCTGAATACTGTTTTGCCGAAAAGTTAATAGTTTACAAGATATTTTCAAAAAAGATAATTTTACCATGTAAAATACGTTGCTCTCATAAGTTTTAATCTCTACTACGCAGTTGTGCACAATTGACCCCATCAAAGACAGAACCCCACCAGGGTTCCCGCCTGCTAATTTCGTTGGGGAGTATAATACATTTTTGTTGGGGAGTACAGAACAAAATAAAAGTAATATATTTTTAGTCAATAGTTTTTAATTGGGACAGGTCGCATACAGAATGGAAAATTGGCGTGGGTTGGGTACTAGGTAATAATTAGAAAATGAGATTCATGTGCGAGTAATTTTTGAGAGTAAAAATATTAAGTAATTAAATTAAACTAAATTGTGATGAATTCATGAAGAGGGGAAGTTTGAATGATATTATAGATTTCAAATAATATCTGATGTTAGCCAAATACGGAACCTTCGGTGCGCGAGTGACACTCGCACTTGGCCGGTTTTTTTATTATTAACAAATACAAGTTTTAATAGGCGTTTTTTTAACTTCGATTTCAGCAAAGCAAAGTAAAGTAGGATTTGCAGCACCCAATTGCAACAACTATTGCGAGTCCCGAAGTGTCAAGTATAGCGTAGTTGTTGTTATTGAGTTCTGAAAAACCTACTTTACTTTGCTTTGATGAGATCGAAGCTCAAAAAAACATGCCATATGGAAGCTAACAAAAATAAATACATATGTATTTGAAAATGGCTGGTATGCAAACAACTTTATTTCGAAATGTTTGAACCGCAAACTGTCTTGCGATCTCGGTTTTGCCGCAGAAGAAAATGAATGCATTCATATATTTTGAATGACTTTTTTCTAATCAAGAAAATATTTAATTTGATCGTATGTTAACAAATTTTTTTCATTTAACTTCTTTTAACTTATTGCCGATCTGGTATCACTGTCAAATAAGACTTATGCGACGGAAAGAGAGACAGACAGAGGCAGTATTTTGTTTAGTTTACCAAGAAAAAAAAAGCCATACAAGAAATGTCAAATATGTAGGAAAGGTTTGTTTATTTCTGTTTTGCTTTTAAAAAAAAAAGTATCTTCGTCTTGCTCTCTTGGTCAGTTCCTATGTCTCTCATTCATTCATAAATCCTGTACACACCTGGTACCGTAACGGTAATAAGAAGGGAAACGATTTATTTTATGTAGAGGTAAGAACTATTTTCTACTCTCTGCACAAACGCAGGTGAATATGTGTATAATCTATTAACAATCAGTGATGTAAAATCAACTTTAAAGATTGTACTTTTCACGAGTTGAAATTGTAGCTTTTAGGACTGAAGTGTAACTGCCGTTATGGAAATTCGTAGGTATATGAAGTTAAGTTAAATATACTAACATTATTTTTACTACATATTTACTAAGCTCTTGATTTAAAAAACAAATATGTTTCCTCCTTGGCCTTTAATTAAAAGAAGTCAATATTTCAAAAACATTATTGGTGACATACCATATGACAATAATTAAAAACATCACATTGTTTTTGAAAACATAGGAATTCAGACTTTCAAAGGATAAAAAAATAATAATATTAGTTAGTCCCACCTCAGGATTTATGCTATTATTTTATGATCAATATCACTAGGATTATGTGTGGGTTCTTTCCTAAAAGAAAACTTTCAATTTTCAAATTATAACATGCGTCATTTGTTAACAAATTCTGGGTTTCAATTCACTGAACATTTGTAATATTTGTATCAACTATCAACTGATACAATTGTATCCGCTTTTCAATCGCACTACAGCTGGTGAAGGTATGAAAGATGTAGACACTTTTGCACCGTCTTTGTCCTGCTCTTTTGGCCAATTTATATTTCATTTCATTTTATTCATCCATAAATCGCATTTTAAATTTAGATGGAATGTTTTGTGTGGGGGGCTTGGGATTGAAACAGACAGGGTGTGAAATGTATACGGGACTGAAAGAGAGTGAGTTACAATTTAAAACGAATACATGTAACGGTAATAAGAAGGAAGACGACTTATTTTATTCAGTGGTAGGAAATATCTCTTATTCGCTAACTCAGGCGTTATGAGAAAAATACATTTTTTCCGAAAAACATGCCCCCCTACAAGATAGAAAATTTCTTAGATGTTATTTTTTCAACAACTGTTCTGAAACAGGCGAAGGCAAGGCACGGGCGAAGCCGGGGGTTTCAGCTAGTTCACAATAAAGCAAAAAAAAAATCCTATGTGACTGTTTATGCCATAGAACAGCGGTATTGAAGAAGAACTTAGACGCTATGAGTAGATAGTATCAGCGAACAGGCCTAAGTGGCATAACCAGACTATTAAAGGTTATAAAGCAGCCAACGATAGTTTAGACTTTAGAGCATGCATTTTTTATTTAAATACACTTATAAAAAAGTACCTATTCTAAGTAGATCTTTTACAATTTAAGGAAATGCCCCAGATCTTAAGTAAATTATCAGATTCTACACAATCTATTCCAGAAAATTTTTAAATGTTATTAGAAAAATGAATACATTTTTTTTCACTACTATCTGCACCAAATAATCACACTTATCTTTTGTATTCCTTTTTTGCAGTTGGTCGAATAATGAAGAACTGAATGATCGAAGAGACTGTGTTACCTTCTAAGGCAACGTTCATCGTAAAATTATTTACACTAAAGTTTCATTTGTCAGGCGTCCTCATAAAAACCTTCAAAAGTGATTCGCTTCATATTTTCTTGTAAATCTGCGGCAGACTGCGCAACTTGCCTAGTTACATTTGGAAGACGAAGTATGAACTTGTGTTCATCACTCGGGACAAGTACAAGCAGTGGTGGTGGTGGAACAGCAGGCGTTTTAGGAATTTGTAGTGGTGGCCAGGGAAGTACCAACAATTGTAACGAAATGCCTCCAGAAACTCGCCCAAAAGTGGTCACTGTCAAGCATCCAGAATCGAATAAGCCGAAACCAACCACAAAGAGAGGCAAACCAATTCCAGCCGATCAGGATGTCATCAAAGCCTTGCAACGATGCCGTGATGAGGGCATTAAACGTCTAGACTTGAGTAAATCATCAATAGCAGTGATTCCGTCGACGGTCAAAGAATGCACACACTTGACTGAACTTTATTTGTACAGCAACAGAATTGCATCGCTACCACCAGAACTCGGTACATTGGTTAACTTGCGAACGCTGGCATTGAATGAAAACTCTCTTACCGCTCTGCCAGATTCATTGCAAAATTTAGTTCTTTTGAAGGTACTCGACTTGAGACACAACAAACTGGCCGAGATACCTGATGTCATTTATAAGTTGAAGTCATTGACTACTCTGTATTTGCGATTTAATCGCATTCCATCCGTTGCGGATGGGATAAAGCACTTGACTAATCTGACTATGTTGAGTTTGAGGGAAAACAAGATTCGTGAAGTCAGTTCATCTATTGGATATTTGGTGAATTTGACAACACTGGATGTGTCGCATAATCATCTGGAACATTTACCTGACGAGATTGGTAACTGTGTGAACCTGAGTGCATTGGATTTGCAGCATAATGAGCTCTTGGATATTCCGGAAAGCATTGGACAATTAAAGAACTTAATTCGTTTGGGTTTGAGGTAAGTTTATCTGAACATTTAGCATAAGATTGTTTTTCAGCTTTTACCTCTGCTGGCGCGGGAACCAGAAGAGTATATTTAATGCGTTCAGTGCTATGGATACGGAGCTCTTAGCAAAAGACAAATCCTCCGTGCTCGAAACGCATTTCATATTTTCTTTTTCTTGTTACCAAAACTAGAAATTTATTCCTTCATTAAAAATATTCCTAAGACCTTTAAATTGTTACGTAAAAAAATGGATAAAGTTTCTTGCTACACTCCATGCAGTACGTTGGATAGGTATTTGCAATTGTATATGTTGAACTGCCAATTTGATGTTTTATCATCCATCGATTTTAATTCGCTCGTTATGCATCAAAGTGTATTATTCAACATTTATACCGTTATCCAGCACAAGCACGTTATTCAGACGGAAACTTGCACCAATTGGAGGTACGTGGAAGGGTTAAAAGAATAAGATCAGCGGTGTTATGAAAAAAACAATGAATGGGAAACATTTTGGGGACATTTTATTTCCGAAAGAGGTGAATACTTTGCTGTTTTTCTTGTGTTAGAATGAAGATGTCTTACAGGGAAGCTGGATATTTCTTAGGGACGTGCCTCCATCATTGGTTTGGTTGTCAACATCTGGTAGAGTTGTGGAATCGACAGCTGTGTTCACCCGAAACAGACCGTCAAGACCGTCGAAAACTCTTCTTCCAAGTTCCCAGATCAAAATTACATTTTTACTGCACGCATTTCCTGAAAGACTGCTGAATATCGCCCTATCGTGAAGTGAAGCCTGTTGTTTTCCGTTGGCAGTGGTTGGTTATGCAGTTAAATATGTTCCATACATTAAATACTATACAGCTCGTTAAATTTAACATAAACTTTTTATATCTACAAACAACCTCATTTACAATTACAACTCATTCAACAACAGCTACTTGATAAACAAACTATTCATTCACAACATCAAAAACATTCGGAACAAGATCAGATTCAACAAGGTCCTGAACAGGATGATCTGCAAATTATTGAACATCAACAGACACTAACACATTCGACCAACTCTAGCCTGCAAAAACAACAAAATAAGCATAAGCCCAAACAGCAAAAACAAAAGCAAATTGCTAACCTTCAACTTCCTCATCAAAAAAGAGTACTCCGTTCAAACTCGTATTCGGGTAAGTCGCTTCGTACTGCAATCGAAATCGCTCCCGTTGACACTGTTTTGCCCTCATGCTCAGGATCAGGATCCTTACCTGCTGCCGCCAATTTTGGTCCGACTGCTGATGCAGTAGATCCGACTAATTTGGTTGACAACACTGTAATCAATGTCAATACTCCGTCATCCACTGCTATTAATGCTAATAATGACACTTGTGCTCTAAGGATTGTATCACCTCCGTTTGCAGTGTTTTTATCACGCTTGGAATACGGCACTAAGTGCACTGATATCATAGCATATAGAAAATGGCGTTGTAGTCAGGCGAATGAGGACTACACTATATTTCGAAGGCTTAAGTCTGAGTTAAAAACGTCTCTTTACCATGCATACCTTATATATGTAAATGATATACAGAATAGTATTAGTTCTAGGCCCGACAAAGAAGTGATGGTTTTCCAACCGCACTGTCTTTTGAGGGACATCTTGCTTATTCTTCTGATACTATTTGTAATAACTTTGCAAATTTTTTCCAATCAGTATATTCGAACCATGACTCGTTGATTGATGAGCAATTTTTTGATTATATGGATGGCTCCCATACTACTCTTTTTAATAATATGGAATTTTCTGAAGACAATGTTTTCAGAACTTTAGCTTCTTCGGATTCTTGCATAAACCCTGGCCCAGATAAAGTTCCTCCTATTTTTCTTAAAAGCTGTGCGTTTCCTTTACATAAAATTCTTTGTCATATCTTTAATTTGTCTTTACGTTCTAGCACATTCCCATCTGCTTGGAAAACTTCTTTTATAGTCCCCATTTTTAAGTCTGGTAGGAGAAATGAAATTGAAAACTATAGAGGTATATGTAAGCAATCTCCTATACCAAAATTGTTTGATTCTCTAGTTAGCGAAAGATTAAATTTTTACTGCAAATCCCTTGTTTGTAGTAATCAGCATGGCTTTGTTAAAAAGAGGTCAACTGTAACAAATCTTTAAGTATTCACGAATTTCGTTGTTTCTGAAATCAGTAAAGGTAACCAGGTTGATGCTATCTATACTGATTTTAGCAAAGCTTTTAATCGAGTTGATTATAAATTGCTGATGTATAAACTTACAAGACTGGGTTTTCCAGTCTTCTTTTTAAATTGGCTTTCCTCATTCCTCTCGGATAGATACCAAAATGTAAAGTTTCGTGGTCATATTTCGAAAAATATATCTGTAACCTCCGGCGTCCCCCAAGGAAGTCATATTAGACCACTACTCTTTATCCTGTTTGTAAATGATATCGTTCAATATTTACCTGAATGCTTTTTGTTGATGTTTGCGGATGACTTTAAGATTTATATGCCTGGTAATGATAATCGTCCTTTTCACCTTTTAAATTTTCATCTTCAGAATTTTCATCTGTGGTGTTCAAAAAGCAACCTCTGTTTAAACATTTCGAAGTGTTCTGTCATAACATTGTCTCGTTGTAAATCTCCTATCATGTATACAGTATACGTCTTAATTTGATGGTATTATCATTCCCCGTGTTTATCTAATCAAAGATTTAGGTGTTTTTTTAAATACCAAGCTATCATTTACTTACCATATTGAGTCCATCACAAACAAGGGAAACAGAGCATGGGGAATGTTAAGGCGATGTGCTTGTGAGTTTTCTGATGTTTATGTTCTCAAGACCTTGTATATCGCTTTTGTGCGGTCTATATTAGAATATGCCTCTATTGTATGGTGTCCGTATTATAGAGTTCATATAACTAGAATTGAATCCTTATTTATCTAGGTTCAAATTAATTAATTTGGAGCCACTGGAAGTTAGAAGAACAGTAGCCAGAGTAGTCTTTGTTCATAGGGTTCTCATAGGAGAAATTGATTCATCGGACATCCTAAGCCTTCTAAATATTAATGTTCCTTCATTCGACCTACGTAACTCACGATTTTTTAGAGTAGGCCAATTAATGGTTTAACATAGCATATACTGTTTCTTCCAGTTTCTTCTATAAAAAAAAAATACTTCAGAATGTACAGTCATAGTTGTTTGCTTTATGTTTACTTTGTATCATATTTTTGTAACTTTTATTTTTTAATATTGTTGGCCTTATGTCTATGAAAGATTTTGTTCTTTTGTGATAAATAAATAATAATAAATAATTTTATTTTCTTACAGATACAATCGATTATCAAATATTCCATCCTCGTTGAAGAACTGCAAATTCATGGACGAATTTAATGTAGAGGGCAACAGTATTTCTAACTTGCCAGATGGATTACTAGCCAGTCTAAATGCTCTAACAACAATAACTCTTTCACGCAATTCATTCCACAGCTATCCGTCAGGCGGCCCAGCACAGTTTACTAATGTGACATGTATTAATCTCGAACACAACCAAATTGACAAAATACCATACGGTATATTCTCACGGGCCAAGGGCCTAACCAAACTCAACATGAAAGAGAATGTCCTAACATCATTGCCACTAGACGTTGGCACTTGGGTTAATATGGTTGAATTAAATTTGGCCACTAACTCTCTATCGAAATTGCCAGACGATATAATGAATTTACAAAATCTGGAGATCCTCATTCTCTCGAATAACATGCTCAAAAAAATTCCCAACACAATTGGAAATTTGCGCAAACTAAGAATACTCGATCTGGAGGAAAATCGCATCGAGGTTCTACCGAACGAAATTGGTTTGCTTCATGAATTGCAAAAGCTTGTGCTGCAAACAAACCAAATTACTGTTGTTCCAAGAACAATTGGCCATCTGACTAAACTCTGTCATCTCTCGATTAGTGAGAATAATTTGCAGTTCGTTCCAGAGGAAATTGGATCGCTTGAGAATCTAGAAAATCTCTATGTCAATCAGAATCCTTGCCTGGATAAGCTTCCCTACGAGTTGGCACTATGTCAAAATCTGAAATATTTAAACATCGACAAATGCCCATTGAGTACAATTCCACAAGAAATCCAAGCCGGTGGACCATCATTGGTCTTGCAATGGCTGAAGATGCATTCGCCATACAGGTCCATGTGATTGCGTTCTTCCCTTTAAACGCAGAAACCGCAATGAAACGAAGTTCGGGAAAACGCTTGACTTGATAAAGCAAAAATACAAAACAAATAATGTTTCTTTTCTTGTCAAATAGAAAGATAATGTAAATGTTAAGTGTGTGTGATTAAAAAAATATAGCTTTAAATTGCTTCAAAAAGAAAAAAAAAAAAAATCTGTTAAGTAAAACAAATGAGCTACATACACTACAATAAATAAAATATATGCAGGAAGAGTTGTTAGTGGATATCTGGTGTGGAGGCAGCACTAGACATTTTTTTTGCGTTGTATGTTCAAATGATTTGTTCACTTATTTTTACTGCTAACAATACGACGATCAATCAATGGGCATTTTGGCAAACAACACTTCAATGAAGCGGGCGTGATAACCTGATGAAGAGGATTTTAGTATTTTTGTATATCATTTTTGGCGGAGAAACCGGTAACAATGTTGGCATCGACATAAAGGACTGTGAATTTATAACTAAGGTAAGTGATGCATTTAGTAGTTTAGTTTAGCGCTCTTGATTTGATTTCGCTACTGTAACCAACGGATGGGGAAACCATAATAGGATTGCATGAGTTATTTTCACATTAGATTCGAATCTATGTATCTGTTATTCGATAATTGGTCCATATTTTTTTAGCGTTACAAATGGATTTCGATTCTAGTGAGCTAAATCCCATTGTGGTTGACTTTTTGAAGTGAGACGGCGCGCGGGTAGTACTCGTGGTAAAATTTGGCCAAATGATTGTAACATAAAAAAAGTCATCACCGACGACTCATACCCCGCACCTAGGGACATCTACATCTCAACTCTACAACTGATCACTTACCTTCTTACTACTCACCCTTAACGTTGGAGTTGTAGTCTATGGTATTTAATGTCAGAAATAAGTGTTACCATATTACAAATCAATTTGTGTTCGAAGTTTGGTGGTGGCTTTTGTAAGCCATTTTGTGAAATAGAGTTGGGGCTACAAAGGAAGGTTAAAACATTTCCCACCCTTATAGCTTCTACTTAGCGTTACATAAATTTTCTACCTAGGTTAGGTTAGGTAGGCGGGTTGGCGTGGAGTACTCCGTGCCACACTCAGGTCAATGTTGACCCATTGTGATGCCCATTGGGGAAAAGGTTGTCACTTACCAATGTTAACCCTATCTTTACATATTTGAGATTAATTACTCACTGTGGATTTGATGAAGCTCATTATCTTGTCTACTGGTGTGCTAGATAGCTCGTCTATATCGCGGAAGAAGTGTCTTCCTAGGAATCTGTGCCTATTGTGTTGGAGGCTCGGGCAGTGGCATAGGAAGTGGGTTGTGTCCTCAATAGCTTCCTCATCACCGCAGCCTCTACAAAGTTCTTCTTCCGTCAAGCGTAGTTTCTTCATGTGATACCGCAGAGTGTTGTGCCCCGTTAGGATTCCTACGAGGGTGGAGAGGGATTTCCTGTCCTTTCGTATTAGACTCTCGGTTCTTGCTTCATTGAAGCTTGGCCATAGCATTCTTGTAGTATGGCAAGTTTCCAGTGTGGTCCATCTAGCGTTCGCCTCCCTTGTAGCTTTTATCGCGGCTTCAAGCTTTAGTGAGCAAGGCGGGATATTCACAGAGGGATCGGCTTGTTCTAATACAGCTGCTGAACCTAGTCTAGCTAATTCGTCCGCTTTCTCGTTGCCTGGAATACCTTCATGTCCCGAAACCCAGCAGAGCAATACCTTATGCTGAGTGCCAAGAACATTGAGTTCTTCGCGACAGCATTTCACAAGCTTTGATTTTATTTCTGTTGCAGTTAATGCTTTTATAGCTGCCTGGCTGTCGATAAACAAGGTATAATACCTTCAGGTGGTATTGCCCTTATCGCAGGCTCACGGTCTGCCGTTGTCACTGCCAGGACCTCTGCTTGGAAGACACTGCTGTGGTCGGGGAGGCGTATCGATTTAGAGATACCCAACGACTCGGAGAAGACGCCTGACCCCACTCCGGTTTCCATTTTAGAACCGTCTGTAAAAACGGCTATGGATTGCGCATTAGGCACAAGTCTGTCTTTCCATTCCTCTCTGCTGGGATAGGCGCTCGAGAATGGTCTTGTGAACTCCAGATATGGTGTAATATAATCTGTGTTTGGTACATAACCAAAATATTTCTGTAGGATCAACGAATGACCCTTTTCATTCAGTTTCCAGTTTACTGATTGGCTTATTCTCATGGCGCTAATGGCGGCTGAAAGTTGTATAAAGATATATAGCGGCAGCAGATTGAAGATAGCCTCAAGACCTGCGGTTGGAGTTATCCTCATCGCACTGGTGGTGCCGATGCACGCTAATCTTTGTACTTTCGTGATAGCCTTTAGATAGGTGGCTTTGTTTGTTGCCGGCCACCGTACGAGGCTGCCATAGGACAGTATAGGTCTTACAATAGCCGTATACATCCACAGTTTAATTTTGGGGGATGGTCCCCATGTTTTTCCAAAAATTCTGCTGCAAATTTTCTACCTAACTCCTTCCCTAATATTGGGAAACTAACCAAACACTGTACATAATTCTTGATTGATGGTAACACCATCCACTAAAGGTGAGAGATGCGATTAGGTGGGAAATTTGTCAGGGGATGAGTTGCACCCGACCCATTATACGTATTTTTAACGCGGTTGAGATGTGTCTGAGTTTTCTGTCTGTTCTTCTAAATGTATTTACTATTTGTTAATAGCACTAATTACCTATACATATTTATTTGTGCTTGGTAGAGTCTGTATGTGGTTTAACACTGTAGGGTAAAGGCACTAGAATCCGGACAGTTAAAATACTAAAGCTACCGCAAAAAAATAAAATGTTTGTAAAAGTGACGATATGTTTTAACTAATAATAACAAATTAACGTAGCCTTCGATACTTTTTAAAGCATTTCCCATTCACTGGCTAAATTTTGTATTAAAACATTCGAAATTTCCGTCCCTATTATTTTCTTAATATTTATTCATAAATAAGTTGCAAAACTAGATTCATCCGATGCAATGCCTTTCTTTGCTGTAGAAAAAATTTACGAAAACGTAAACAAACTCCCCCAATTTCAAACTCAAAGGCACTTGTATCCGAAAGAGATTTCTTTTTTTTTTACCAAACGAACATAAAAAGTGATAAATCGAATATCATATAAGTGATAAAATATTAATATTTACTCTTGTGTGTGTCAGCACAGCTACGGCAGTGGGTGTTATGGGGGGTTCCTAAGGGCCAATGGCTCGTACTAATTGCCGTTAGTCTGGCGACATCTACACGCGTTCCGGCTTAGAGGTTGTTTATTCTGGCATCATCGTAGGTTAACCAGATCTTCCTTGAAATGACACAGTTCGTTCATCTAGTCTCAGCCCTTGAGGTGCAATGCAGGAGAATTTCTCTCTTAACATATCCCAGAATATTTCATTCCAGTTAATGTTCCTATGGCCGGGAACCCAGGCGAGAGTGATCAAACCGCTGACAACCCCTGGTCAGTGTCTCCCTGCATTCCACAATAAGGTTGGACGTTGTCTTAGTTGAACCAACAGCCTTATTCGAATTTATATTATGGGCTATCACTTGATTATGAGGAGAAGCTCAAAAAAACAGGCCTAGTATATGATTTACATAATATACATGTAGTACCTAATACGTAAGGTGTTAATGTCATTGTACATATACTTTCATTCGAATATCTACATTGCGCAATTGTTCCATGTGTTCTAAAATACCAAAGGACTCTAGCTCTAATCTCTCAAACTACAGTTTCGGATCCATATGAAATGTATGGATTTACGATTTACTTGAGATGTAGTGACTAAGGGTTCGGTAGCAGTTTTGATTTAATCAAAACAAACACCAAAATAAACAAAATAGACCGTATCAAATGTGTACTATAATCTGAGATTTTTAAGAGGTAAACATAAATTGACTGAAATAGTTTGGTATCGGGACGTCTATAAAAAACTTAGTAAGATGTAGTCGCTGACATTATGATTGATATTATTTTCAAATCATTAACAGTACGAATTTTGAATTGAAACAAAAAAACTTTGTATCGTGCTTATAAGTCGACATTTTTTCTTATGTCGGCAATATGCCGAAAGGCTGCAGAACAGGTAACTGCTTCATATTGAAGACTCGCCATAGTATTGCATTTTTTTTTTTTTCTGAAAAAATCTTCAACTCTTTAATTTACTAAGTTCTTCCACTGATATAAATCGCTTTGCTAACAAACTCTTATCACTTCCAGATTCAAAATATACAAATAAATCAGCATCGCATTGCGTGCGTGTTTCGTATGCTATTCGTCAACATCTAGTCATTTAAGAGGAGATTATTTTTTTATACAACTTTTAACAGTGCACAAATTTTATCTATTTTTATTTTTTTTTTTTTTTTGTAAAAAAGAAATATATTTTTGTATTGTTTTCATTGAGCACACCATTTTTTGTCGTTACAACACATTTTAATGTTTTAATTTTATTTGTTAAACTTTTAGAAAGAAAAATATTTTTAAAAACAAAAAAATTAGTGCAAACGGAATTGTTTATAGTAAAAAAGTAAAACTATATTATCATATATTTACTATTAAATATGTAAAAGGAAACCTAATTATTCATATGCATTTAATGTTAAATGTTAAATTTATATAAATATATTAATAATAATCACAAATATATTGAATGATGTGAACTATGCATTATGTTTTTGCATTGTAAACCAAACTAAAACTTTTAACTTTGTCTATCGAAAAAGTTTTGCTGGATTTGCCATCGGATTTATTTCGAAGACTTTTTACTCTTATTTTTGCCACGCCATGGAAATTCAGTAAAATGCTGCATTCATCGAATTTAGTTGTAAATTTGAATGAACTTAAACACGCTTGTAAGAATTAAAAAACAAAAATCAGAACTAGCTGATCCAACAATTACGAATATAAGGAAGGCGAAAGACCATGCTAAAATATTTTACAAATTGTATGAAGAGCCGGAGAATAAACAGAATATTTAATAATAATTGTCTGCAGTTACAAAGCAAAGAATAGTTGCATCACTTTTAATAACTTTATAAAACAAAAAAGTTATCAAGTAGGTAAAGTATGGACTCTCGTCTATATTTTGTTATTATGTGTCAAATTGATTTTGTTAACAACGTTAAATTTGATGGAGGAAAAAGAAGATGAAAAGAGTTGTACTATGTAATCATTGTTTGCTAAAGCATTCACAGAAGAAAACTAACACATCTTTCTTGAATAAGAAAACAAAACTCGCACAACAAATTGATTACAAATTTTGTATTATTGTCAATTTATCACATGAGAAAAGCTTTCATAGAAAATGCAATTTTCTATCGGACCTAACAAAACATACAAACATCAAAGAAGAAATGATAAGCAAATTTTAATTTGGAATTTTCTAAATTGTGATAGCCTCATATTGAAACGGTTTTCATTATTAAAAAGAAAGAAGAAAAACAACAAAAAAAAAAAACATGTAAAAATGCATAAAATACATATTATGAAATAAGGTTTGTGCAAAATAAGTCAAACTTGTTTAAAAACACCACAAAGACATATTTAACATAAATTACATCCATACGCGTTAGAAGGCTTTCAATTCAGTTAAACAAATATGTTCGTATGCATAACGTTTTATCGTTGGTCAGACTGTCACCCTAATGCGGAACTATCGTAAGGATGCCACGTAAAAGAGAAAATACAGGGGCCCTACTATGAAACTCGATTCTACTATTGCGATTCAACTTTCAAATGGTGGTACTCTCTATTACAGTAGAATCGAATGCCGGTAATGCCGAAGTTTGCCAACAAATTTGCGATTTTCGAACAATTCTCGCATTATGTTTGACATAACCCAAACGAATCTCGCGTTTTGTTTGGAATATCCCAAGAAATTTATAGTGAAGCAATCAAATAATAAATAAACATGGATAGTAGCCTTGTTTTTGGTTGGTTGGTTTAAGTGGCTGTATTCCCGTGAGTGAAAAACACAAATAGCGTATTGAGCGCCGTTTTGATACTACAACTAACGGAACCAACCAACCAGCCTCGTTTTTTTGAACTTCGATCTCAGCAAAGCAAAGTAAAGTAGGATATTCAGCACGCAGTTACAACAACTATTGCGAGTCTCGAATTAGCGTGCTGAAAATCCTACTTCATTTTGCTTTGCTGAGATCGAAGCTCAAAAAAACAGGGCTAGTGTCGCAATTTCTTTGGATTCTGAAGGAAATTCGTAAAAAAAATCAACAAGTTGAACGCAGGCGGATAAGAGATAAATCTAACATAATGGAGCTAAGCGAAAAAAGGTTTTTCTATTGAGTATTTATTTAAAGGCATTTTGAATCCAATAAAATAACTTATCTGATTTATTGATATTTGGTTTGCTACATTTGCAAAATTTGGCCAGGGAAAACTTCAAAACTGGTCAGGGAAAACTATTTTTATAAATAGTGGCAACCGTGTTATTTTTCTGTATTTTAGCAAGTGTTCTGTATCTGTCCCATATTTCCTAATGTGTTAAAATTATTGTAACATGTGCAAACAATAAACAACAAGAGAGATCAAAGATAAAATTGATATTATTAATGTAAACGGTGTAGTAGGACGAATAGAAGTCACCTACCAACATGTCGAGTGTTAACAGCTGAATTGAGAAGCTTTCTCAGAACAGTTTAACTGTCGTCGGGTCGTTGTCAGCCGCCTGCGAGCAGAAAAAAACCTAAAGGTGTAGTATAGTAGACACTAGACAAGATAAAGTTATGAACACTGCGCCCAAAGTTTAGTGCCGCACATTTTAAAATACAATTCGTCGAGATAAGTAGATACCTCAACAAAAACAAATTTATATTTATTTTTTATAACGGTTTAAAATTCAGCGGAATAGCTATGCTAACGAAGAATGTACTTCTTTTTTCACTTTTACTATTGAGAAAGATCAACAAACGCTTACTCGATTAACCGGGAAATTCTATTAACCGGACTTTTTATATGTGTTTCACCAGACATTTAAATCCCTTTGTCCTTAAAAATGTTCCACTGTAGATGCTTTTATGGTGTTCTGCATTCAGGTTAATTTTTTGCCAATACATTTAACAGATCTGGTAAAAAGGCCGAACAAAATAGAAATATGTATTATTATTAGATATTTGTGATATATATTTACTTCTATTAACAACACACACAGACATGTCGATGTGATATATTATTATTTGCAATCCTAGCACTTACATTATTTAATGGTTAGAAACAACCAATATGTATTAAAAAATTAATTAAACTATATAACATTCAAATCAAAAAGAAACAATTCTACGCACATTTGTAATAAACGAAAATGTTTATTTAGCAACTAAATATCTCTTGTCTACAATATATACCTAGGTACGAAATGGTAGTTAGAATTTGATTTGATTTCATTTGATATATTTTTCTACGATGAAAAAAAAGACGAACTCTTCAAGTTATAAACCTCTTTTTGGAAAACTAAGAATTAATTTTAAAAAATGTAACCCTTTTAACATGTTTTAACTGTACGACGTATATTTTTTTTACTGCAGATATCTCTATTCAACACTGATAAATGATAATAAGGTTAAATATATGAATATTAAATGACTTTAAAAAACAAAAAGTTATAAAAAGGTAAATAAAAATGCTCTTGTTATATTTTTATATTTGTACAAATAACTAAAATCAAAGGAATATAAATATGAAAACAATAAAAAAAATCCATCGAAATTTCAGAATGGAAGTACAGGTATTGTATTTTTGTGTGTGAAAAAAAAACAAATTCAGAAATGCCTATACTATCTGAAAGAAAAAAATACATGTAATATTGTACCTTTGTGCATAAATAAAAGTGAAAAACTTATGTAATACAAATGCAAATCAAATAATATTTTAAAAATGCGACTACCTATTCACAAAACATAAAAAATATACCTATATGTAAAATTGATTAAAGAATATAAACATAAATAAAGTAATATTGTTAATGTGGATGAGTGTCTACACTAATTATATTCATGTTTGTAAAATTATGGTATAAATTGAAAAAAATAAAAATTAGGAATGGAAGCAAATTGAAAAATGGACAAATATAAAGATAATAAATTATTATAAATGTCTGTACCTATGTATTCTATTGTTTTAATTGGTACAAAAAAACGAATGACCTGTTATTCATTTATTTTTGATGACTGCTCACTTAAATACGAAAGTCGGGTGTTTCATTTGTGTCATTTTCTAAAATATGAGAAGTCACACTTGCTCATTTCTATTCTAGTATATGTGAGTTCATGAATTGGACTTTACTGCAAGAATACAGTATTTTCTAATGTGTATTTCCGTTTAATCAGCACCTCCACAAAAACCAAACAAATTCAATGCGAAACACAAAACAATCAAACACCGCGATGCTCATAAAAGCAAGATGATTTGCGGTCGGCCATTATAATAATAATAGTTGGCGCAACAGGTTTGTAGGGACCCAGGGCCTAGCTTCTCGCAACCATTCGTTTTGTGTGAGTTTTTCATTTTTGGAACGAATGGAAGGGATCTACAATTTTATGCCGGTTCCAAACAGGCCGATTGAGAAACTCTTTCATGACAGTTATACTCTCGGATGTTTGTCAGACGTTCGCGAGAGGTGGAGCAGTGAGAAGACCCTGAGTTGGACCCCTGGCTTAGTAGTCCAACACACTAACCACTAAACCACTGCGACCATTAGCAACATGCTTTTTTGTTGGTCACACGTATTCACAGACGGTCCATAAATTAAGTGGAGTCCAAAGAAGAGCTGGAATTGGAATCAAAGGAGCCCTGCGATGAAGTCCGACCGCTGCCCTCAATGTCGTTCTCAGTGTCCTGCCAGTGGACCTGCATATAAAAAACATTGTAGCGTGTAGCGCTGTTAGATTGAAGGAATCCAAGTGTTGGTCCGAAAGGCCTTATGGCCATACCAGATTACCAGCATTCTTCTTTCCCTTCCTGACGGCATAGGTCGTATATCTACAGACTACATAGTACCCAAATACGACTTCCATAAAAACTTCTCTGTTAGATTCCCCTCTAGATCAGAATGGGAGGAGAACGCGGTCGTTAATGAATTCGACATACGACATACCTTTCTTCACAGATGGAATGTGGAGTAGGAGCAGGCATTTTCTCAGCAGAATTAAACAGCTCTAAAAGTCTTCGCCTACCCAACGTAGCCAGCGTATTTCAAGCAGAAGTACTTGCAATTAAGGAGGCGTGTAGACTTTTCCACAATATTGCGACTCCCAAAAGAAAAATAGGCATCTTCGTCGACAGTCAGGCCGCGATTAAGGCTGTCAGTTCAACTAAGTCAACGTCCAAGCTTGTTGTGGAATGCAGGGAGACACTGACCAGGGCTTGTCATCGGTTTGATATCACTCTCGTCTGGGTTCCCGGACATAGGAACATCGAAGGGTATGAGAAAACCGATGAACTTGCCAGATTTGGCTGAGCTCTGTGCGTGTCTCATGCGGAGGAAGTCTTCCCTCCGCTGGGATGTGTACAGAGAGAAATCCTCCTGCACTTCAGTTCATGGGCTGAGACTAGATGGTTGAACCTGACGAACTGCGTCATTTCAAAGAAGATCTGGCCAACCTACGATGATGCCAGAAAAAACAACCTTTTAGCCAGATCGCGTATAGATGTCGCCAGACTAACGGCAATTAGTACGGGTCATTGGCCTTTAGGAACTCACGCAGCCAAACTTGGCATCCCCAACAATACCCACTGAGTGAAACAGTGTTCCATTTTTTTTGTGAGTGTCCTGCCCTAGCCAAAACCAGACGCAGTGCACTAGGTCATCCCTTGTTTGATGACCTTTCGGCCATCCAAAGCATCCATTTCCACAATATTATCAAATTTCTCAACACCACGGGCTGGTTTTGAGCTCCTCCTACACCCCTTTCATTTCAGGTTCAGTTAGTTGTGGTTTCAAAACGGCGCTCAATGCGCTACTTATGTTTTTCCCTCGTCTGGAAATACAGCCACCTAAACCAACCAACCATTCACAGACGGGGTTGAAATTACAAAAACAACAATGATAACAAATTTCAGAAAGAGTTAATTAAAAACAAAATTACCTATCATACGTTTTGTATTAAAATTCGATTTGGTGTTAATTTCCTCCAAAGCACTAGTAAACTATTATAGTGGATTTACATCACACATTCCTAGTACTGAAGATTAAAAGGGACGTCCAATACTAAAGAGCCGTCTGACTGAAAGGGACAGCACTACATAAGACGAAAATATTTTGGTCGGAGATATCTTTTTTTACTGCCAGGTTGATACTGGCTTAGAGAATATCGCTTTTCTACAAAACAAAACAAAATTAAATTATATTTATAATCAATAGTGCTGAGTACGCTTTTTATATTTTAACAATAACTGTTTGCAGGTATATAACTCGGAAGAAATTGGCATAATACTAATTGCCGAATACCTTAACGAGATACTAGCCGATTTTATATTACATAAGATCACATACAAAATAACAAATTGAAAATAGTACGCCTTTTATTTTTTACCCACGCATGCTCCACTATACATAGGCGTGCGTGTTTTGTAGATTTTTCAAAACGTTATTGCAACAGCTAGGTACTCGAAGTGTGAAGTAGGGCTATTGAAGTTGACGTCCACTGACGTCGCCACCAAGCAGGGTGGAATGTACACAAGAGTTTAACAGATTAAGGAATTACTTCTAATTATAACGTTGAAGAATACAGTTGTTTTTTATTTAACCCGTTTGGTTTCAATTTCAAGTCGCAGGATCCTACATTTTTCTTCTGCGAGCACCAGCGTAACAACTTTAGTTACCCGCCTAATTTCTCGCCAACTTTACTTTAACATAATCCGACATTCCTTCACACTAATGCGGAAAATCCTAGCTGATAATTAAAAGTGCACTAGACACTGTACTGACGCATCATGGCTTCAACTCCGGGCAGCCCCAGTGTGGTGTCAGCAGCTGAAATTCTCATGCGAATTGGATCTAAAAATCCAAACCGTGCGTTACCGAACAACTGTCTTAACGTCTCGCTCCATTCTTCCTCTTCAATGGACGAAACTCTTTCTACTCATCCGGATCAGGAGGATGACTTCGTTGCCCCCCGTAAAAGGCAAAGGGGTAACACAAACAACCCAAACAAAACCATCATCAACTTCATCTCTAATTCCTACGACAATGCCAACCGTTTTGCCCTCCTTGGGGATCTACCTATTGAGAGCTCAAAGCACGCCACATCTGCAGCCGTTCCAGCCAAGCCGTCCACCAGCTCATCTACATCATCCAGTAAAGACGAAGCCTCATCTACAAGCGCCAACAGCAACAACACGAAGAGCCCGAATAGAGTTCCAGTTCATGAAATTTCGAATGTAAGTAGCAAATTCTGCCCTCCTATCTTTGTAACAAATTTAAATCTTAAAAAGTTTATTAACGAACTTAAAATAAAAGCTGATCTGATCAAATTCAGGTTTCGTGTCCATAACATTAAAAATAACGTAGCCAAAATATTGATTGACAATAGTGCGGTCCACCGTGAGCTCCTTGACAAATTTCGGTCAAACAAAGACATTCAAGCCCACTCATTCACTTTGAATGAGGATAGGACGGTGAATCTGGTGCTAAGGGGGTTGACTTCGGATTTCTCACCGGATGATATCAAGATTGAATTAGACTCTATCTTGCCCAACACCATTGAAAAGGTATCACAATTCGAAACTCTCACTTCAAAGAGGGGGGCTTCCTCTACAATTTGTTCTTGGTCAGACTTTTGCCTGGCACCTCTGATAAAGATATATTAAAAATCAAATATATACATCACACCAAAATTTCATGGGAAAAACCCAAAGGTAACAAAGGTCCACTTCAGTGTAGAAGATGTCAGACTTTTGGACATCTTGCCAAAAACTGTGCCCGCGATTACAAGTGCGTTAAATGCGTTGGCCTCCACGGCCCGGGGGAATGCAACATTTCGAAAGCCGAGGATTCTAAACCTACCTGTATCAACTGCGGAGGAGAACACCCCGCAAATTACAAAGGTTGCCCAAAATTTAAAAACTACGATATTCGTAAAAAACAAATCGCCAGAAGAGCGGCGACCAAAATAGCCAATATTTCTCCGGTACTTACCACGCCTAAGGTGTCTTTTGCTAGTCTGTTCAAGGACTCTACTAACTCTCCCACTGCTTCTTGTCCACCCCCTAACCCTGTGAATAGTTGTCTGGGTGAATTCTTTAACCTCTCCGAAAGCCTATTTGGCATTAATCTAGCTGATCTTCTATCTAAGGTTAAATACTTTCTTGACAATATTAACAATGCTGGCTCTCTACAGCAAAAGAAACTAGCGTACCTGGATTTGGTAAACCAAATTTTAGTTACATCGAAATGAATCTAAAAATCTTATGCCACAACATTGCGTCCCTAATTAATCATGCCAGAAGGATCGAACTCCTAAAATCCCTACTGGCCCACAATTGCGATATGGCGTTTCTCCAAGAAACTCATCTTAACTCTAACCACAAAATATCTCACCTGGGCAATTATAAACTCATCAGCTGTAACAAAAATCAGGGGGTGGCAATTGCACTAAAAGACAACTTCAACTACTCACCAGTAGATACTACTGACATTTCCTTTCCTAACGTTTTTATCACTATCAACTTCTCTAACAACGGGGTTATTAAGAAAATCCTATTTGGATCATTATATATCCCCAGCAATCTCCCCTCAAACCAGCTATCGTCTGATCTATCAAAAATATCTTGCCTCAGTAATTCCTTTGACGGGGCAATTCTAGGCGGTGACCTAAACGCGAGGAATACCCTGTGGGGGGATTCCTCAATCAACTTAAACGGCAGAGGGCTTGAGAACTGGTTATTAACCAACTCTCCCTCAGTTGTTAGGCTCACCCCACTTTCGCCTACGTTTCCGAGCCACGGATCATTCCTGGACCATTTCTTGATTTCGGGCGACCTTATTAATCAAATTGTTCCTAATTTCTCTATATCAACCGAATCATCCTTTTCGGATCACTTCCCGATTCTCCTAAGACTGAACATGGACAGCTTTAGGATTATATTCCGAACTGTCAGATCTTCTATATCATTTAAGCACACGAACTGGGACCTCTTCAGAGACGACCTTGATAACGAATTGTCTAACTTCTTTCCTTCACCTCATAACTGCCTGTCCAACCTAGACCTGGACCAACTCATTAGACAATTTTCTAACTCTGTCCGCAACAACATGGACACTCATTCTACTCCAGTAAATACTTCATCTAAGAAGTACCACAACTTACCTGACCACATTCAGAAACTCTTTAAAACCAAACACATCTGGCAGAAAATTCTGAAACAAATTTTCCACCGCCACTCTAATAGAGTTTCAAGGGAGTACCGTACTCTCTCAAATAAGATTAACCTTTTGAAAATTATTATCAAGGATAAAGTCAGAATTTGGATAAACAATGAATTCTCTACTAAACTATCTTCTATTCTCCCCGGTCCCAGGGCTTTTAAAGAAATTTTCAATATCATAGGTAAGAAAAATAACCTTGGATGCGATAAAATTCACCATAATGGTACCATAATTACCGACCAGGATATGATTGTTAACTTATCGGCTGAGTACTTTAAGAACATATACAACGGAATAAATCCGAACATTCCTTCCCCAATCAAAACACTAGTACAACAATCCATCAGTGAATCTACCCGCAACCATCCCTCTCGCATCTTCAACTTCGAGATCAACAATCCCGCGGACAATCCAAGGTACACTGAACTGTTTACAACTCGGAGTAATATATCCTCCATTATAAGAAATCTGCGCCCGAAGAAATCCTCCGGCCCCGATAGTATCCCAAACTTTATTATCCGTAAATTCTCACTGAAAGCCTGTACCTTCTTAACCATACTGATAAATAATTGTCTAAATAACTGCTATTTCCCAGTCGACTGGAAGGTGGCCAGGCTAATAACACTTAAGAAAAAACCAGGTAGGTATCTGTGAACTTAACAACCTCAGACCTATCTCGGTATTATCCAATCTTGGTAAAATACTTGAGAGGGTAATATTACAAAAGATGGAAGAACACATCGATGCTAACATCGACTTCATTCCGGATTACCAATTTGGGTTCCGGAAGTCCCACTCAACAGTGCACACGTTACTTAAAGTACATAATGACATTACTATAAACCTTAGGGAAAAGAAGTGTACAGTGGCTTGCTCCCTAGATATGGAAAAGGCGTTCGATAGCGTCTGGAGGGATGGCCTCCTATATAAAATTATACAAATGGATTTCCCTTCTCCAATTGTCCACATACTCTCCAGTTTTCTAAGAGACCGTTTCTTCTTTCTCAAAAACCATGACTATCAATCAGAAACAATGAGCACTAGTAGTGGAGTTCCCCAAGGTTCTATCCTTGGCCCTCGGCTATATAACTTCTTCCTCTACGACTTCCCCCACACTAATTTTACTCATAACACCGTCTCCTCCAAGGCTTTACTATATGCCGACGACACCTTTGCCTACGCCAGTGCTGACTTCCCCCATGAGGCCCTGATATTGTTAAAAGATCACCTCGTTATCATTAACGACTACTACGATAAATGGGGCATTAAAATCAACAATGACAAATGCGTATGCATCTGCTTTAGAAATTCTAGCACCAAGGGTAGAAGGGGAGTAGTCAACGAGAGTAACTCCATTTCCTTAAACCTGACTGGCACTCCTCTGCTTGTTAGCAAAAACATTAAGTACTTAGGTGTTAATTTTAACCACCTGCTTAAATTCAACCCACACGCCAGAGCTACTCTGGCTAAAGCACAAAAAGCTGCTAATATAGTTACCCCCCTCCTCTACAATAAGAATCTAAGCAAACGCACCAAACTTCTAATTTATAAAACACTAATACGACCTATCCTCAATTATGCTTTCCCTATATGGTTCTCCATCTCACCCACAGTGGCAGTCACCCTTGAAAAATTTGAGAGGAAGATACTCCGTCTTTGTACAGGACTTTACTACAAATCTAGAAACAAAAAGTTTTCTAATAAAATTTTATATTCTGATGCTGGAGTCACCCCCCTTATCACCTACTCACTGTTCCTAATGAACAAAACTATATCTAATCTCCCGCTACTTGACAATGAATTAATCAGCTCAATATACGTGAGCCAACAAAATTCCAATTGGAGTAACTCTACTTACGTCTCTCCAATCGGAATTATTAATGAAAACATCTCTCGGAGCCTTGATGGACCGTGTCCAGAATTCTACTCCAAAGCCATTGTTGGCCAAAATAGAGGATAACCCCCTCCACAACAAACCCCAATATGATCACACCAGCTTTAATTAACATAATAATAAATAAAGAAATTTATTGTTCTCTTCCCCTCCCCACTATCAGAATTTGCTACAATTTTTAATTGTTTTGTTATAATAATATTATATCATCATATGTATATGTAGCGAGAGGGTTGCGTTGTAGAACTCCGAGCAAATAAAATACGACTCAAATCGATTTCTTTCTTTATTCAACAATTCAAAATTCAATTTAATTTTCTATTTTTTATTTGATGTGGAAGGGTTGAGTGTTGTGCGCAGACTGACTTCACTTGAACAAAAACTCCTCGTCGTAATTTTTGTCTTCTTCTTCTTGTTCTTTTCCTTGTAAGTTGCATGTGTCGGCTGATGTTGTGAGAACCGTATTTTTGTTTTTTTTTTCTTCTTGTTGTTGCTGGCTTGTTGGCTCGCACGACAAAACCGCTTGTGTCGGCTGATGGTGCGAAAACCGTATTTCGTCTTTCTGCTTCTCGCTGTTGTCTTCGTCATTCTGCTTGCTGTCTGTGACCGTTATGTTTTTTGTTGGATGTGGTTTGTCACCACATATCTCCCCTACTGCGGAGAAAGAAAATAAAAAAAATTGTATGCAAATTTATAAACGCAACATTAGAGAGAGAAAGAAAGATGGTTTATAGCGCAAAACGCACGTGTTTGCGCGGTCTACTTCTTGGCGCTAAGCTGGTCGAAGGCTGTGGGCTTGCTTCCTGCGCCCCGTGGATACGTTGAGAGGATTGACTCCCGTTGTCCTCTAGGTCGTCTTGTAGGAAATATGCAGGTTTTAACCGATCAACGGAGATGGAAGTGTTTTTTCCCTTGATGGAGACGACGAAGTATTTGTCATGTTTTTCTGTGACTGGGTAGGGACCGTCGTAGGGCGTAGCAAACGACTGCCTAATGTGATCGTGTCGTACAAAAACGTGAGAAGTGTCTGCAAGGTTCTTGAAAATGAAAGTTCCTCGTTGGCCATGACGGGACATCTGCTTGGGGGTGAGTTCCCTGAAGTGGTTGCGCAAAATGCGTACTAATTCCGGGGCTGGGGTGTCTGTCGTAGACGGCTGTAGGAATTCACCTGGTAGTCGAATTGGTTCGCCGTAGACTAGCTCTGCGGGAGTAGTGTCGAGGTCTTCCTTCCATGCAGCGCGCAGTCCCAGAAGTACTACCGGCAGTGCATCGTACCATGATTCACCATGACACAGTAAAGCTGATTTTAGCTGCCTATGCAAGCGCTCTATCAGCCCGTTGGCTTGCGGGTGGTATGGGGTTGTTTTGATGTGTTTGGAACCAAGGATCTTCATGAGGCTTTTGAAAATATCGGACTCGAATTGGCGGCCTAAGTCGGATGTGATTCGCAGTGGGACGCCGAAACGGGAAATCCATGATGAGACTAGTGCTCGCGCGACAGTTTCAGCGGTTCCATTCTCCAAAGCGATGGCTTCCGGGAATCGCGTGAATCTGTCGATGATGCTGAGACATTGGTTGAATCCTTTTGACGGTGATAGAGTAATTAAGTCTATATGGATGTGTTCAAAACGTTTTGATGGTGGTTCGAAGTTTGCTATTGGCGAGATGTTGTGGCGCGTAATTTTATTTGCCTGGCATGGAATGCAGCACCTAGTCCATTTTGCACAATCTTTGTTCATCGACGGCCAGACGTAGCGTTGAGCGACGAGTTTTCGTGAAGCGCGCTGCCCGGGATGTGACAATGAGTGCAGTGAATCGAAAACTTGTTTCCTCAACTGTTGAGGTACAAATGGGCGAACAGATCCTGACGAAACGTCGCAATATAATTCGAGTTCGGGATTCTGCAGTGTAAGTCGGCGGAGTTGTAGTGACGAGTCTGGATTGTCGCGCATTTCGCGAAGTTGCTGGTCATTTATTTGGGCCTGTGCCAGTGCTTCCGCAGAAACTGCCAACGCTACTTCGTCCACTCGCGAAAGGGTATCAGCGACAATGTTATCTGCACCGGCGATGTGCCTGATGTCAGTTGTGAACTGGCTGATGAAGTCCAGTCTCCTGAACTGCCATGGAGAAGCGCGTTCAGGTCGTTGTTTAAACGCATGGGTTAGGGGTTTATGGTCCGTGTATATGATCACGTGACGTCCCTCAAATATGTGTCGAAAATGCTGGACTGCTTCGTAAATTGAATTTAGTTCGCGGTCGTATGTGGACTTTTTGGTGGCCGACGGGGAAAGTTTGCGACTGAAGAAAGCAAGGGGTTGCCACTCGGCATGACAACGTTGTTGCAGCACTGCTCCAATTGCTGTCTCCGATGCATCGGTGAATATTGCCCATTCAGCGTTGATGTCGGGGTGGGCTAAAAGAGCTGCAGACGAAAGAGCTTTCTTGCAGTCTTCAAAGGATTCTTCTAACGCGGGCGTCCAAACTACTGGTTGTGAGCCTCTTATTCTCGGACCCTCAAGTTCTTTGTTCATTGGAGCTAATAGTTGTGCGGCACCCTTAATGAATTTTCGGTAGAAATTTATGGTACCGAGGAATCCCCGAAGTTTCTTAACCGTCTGAGGTCGTGGGAAGTTTAGAATCGCAGAAACCCTCTCAGCGAGAGGAGAAATTCCGCTGGATGAGACTTGATGTCCTAGGAAGGGCACCTCAACTCTACCGAACAGTGATTTTGAGGCGTTTATGACGAGGCCGGCGTCTTGAAGGCGTTGGAATAAGATGCCTAGGTGTTCGAGGTGTTGCGTTTGGCCATCCGATGCGACCAGGATATCGTCGATATACGTAAAGACAAATGGAAGGTCCTTAGTTACCTCGTCCATGAATCTTTGGAAGGTTTGCGCTGCGTTGCGCAAACCAAACGTCATTAGCGGGAACTCGAAGAGTCCGAACGGGGTGATGATTGCCGTTTTGGGAATGTCTTCACTTGCTACTGGTATCTGGTTAAACGCCCGAACTAGGTCGATGGTTGAAAAAATGTTTTTTCCATGCAGGTTTGCTGCGAAATCTTCCAGGTAGCGTATGGGGTAAGAGTCAGGTATTGTGCGGTCGTTTAGACGCCTATAGTCGCCGCAAGGACGCCACTCACCGGATTTTTTTGGTGCAAGATGTAACGGCGCGGACCATGGGCTATCCGAGCGGCGTGCAATACCGTGTTTTAGCATTTTTTCAAACTCCATCTTGGCGATCTTTAAACGATCAGGTGCCAGCCGTCTGGCTCTACTCGAAACCGGGGGGCCATTCGTGGTTTTGATGTGATGTTCGGTTAAATATTGCTTTAATCTGCATGCTTGACCCGGTTGCGTGATTGGAAGGTAACGCAGTAGGAGTGAAGCGTACGGTGCTTCGACGTCAGCTAGGTTGGTTCGCACTGATGCCACCTGTGCTGTAGAGAGCTTTCCACTTGCGGATAAACCCGTGGTTTCGTCGATGACACGTAGTTGTTTAAGGTCGACAAGCGAACCAAAATGGCTCAAAAAATCGGCCCCAATGATAGGACGTGTGACATCCGCCACAATAAAACGCCATGTCATTTCCCTGCGTAGACCCAAGTTGAGGCTAAGAGTGACGGTGCCGTAGGTGTTTATCGGCGAACCGTTAGCAGCGTACAGCTGGTATGTTAATGGCGTCAGCGATTCTTTGGTTTGTTGCCGTGGGTAGACAGAGATTTCAGACCCAGTGTCGACCAGGAATTTATCTGCTGACGATAAATCCGAAACGAAGAGACGGCAAGAAGTTAGCTGAGAGTCGTGTACCGCCATTAACGGCCCTCGGCGGAGTTTTCCGAGAATGTGCACCCGCTTTGGCACTTTCGTGCTGTTTTGCCAAATTTATTATGATACCAACAAAAATTTGAATTGGGTGGTACTTGCCTGGTTCGGGATCTGCTTCTGGGTCTACTCTGGTGGTTTGGGCTTCTCGATCGTGATGTTCTAGTTGGCGCTTGGAAGTCAGCAACTGTAGAGGAGAGGGCGGCTACTTGTTTGGCGATGTCGGACAGCTGCTGGTGAAGGTCTGAGGTTGCGACAGCAGCTACGTTGTGGGGCGAGAAAACTTCGTGCAATTTGTCTGCCAGGTCACCTAGTGCAGTAACGGAAGATGAT
Organism: Cheilosia vernalis; assembly: GCA_949126925.1. Lineage (NCBI taxonomy): Eukaryota > Metazoa > Arthropoda > Insecta > Diptera > Syrphidae > Cheilosia > Cheilosia vernalis. Next base: position 80,342,562 of record OX421358.1, on the reverse strand, counting down.
GTCTGCGCCACGAGGCAGGCCTGTGTTTGTGCTGGGAGATGAGACAACCAGCGAGCTTTCAACACTTCCTCATCTATATCCGGAACTAAGCTTCGGAGGCGTCGCAAGTGTTGAGACGGCGTACGGTCTCCCAGGCTTTCCATGTCCAACAATTGCAAAATTTTTGCCTCTTTGGATTTGGAAAAGCGTGAAATGAGAGTGCTTTTTAATGTTTGGTACGGCGTGTTTATCGGCGGATTGATAATTAAATCCTCAACCTCGGACGCAGAGCGTGTGTCTATCAAGGGAATTGTTCGGTAGAATTTATCGCTTTCGGATGTTATGCCGCGATTGACGAACTGTGCTTCCAGTTGAGCAAACCACAGAGCTGGTCTTTCGGCGCTAAATGGAGGTGCTCTAACGTCAGGTGGTGCAACCGGTGTGGCGGCGTGAGTTGGTACAGACACTGTGGGAGCAGGTGCGTCGTTTCCGATAGAGGAAGTTGCCATGATGCGACACAAGGGGAATGGGAATCACCGCACAGCGCGAGATGAGAGGACGTTCGAATGATTGTCGAGAAAAAAAAAATTTCTTAACACGAGCGCGCAGAGAGAAACAAAAAATTTTTAACAGCGTAAGAATGTTTCACACACTAAACGCGGGGTCACCAATGTAGCGCGAGGGTTGCGTTGTAGAACTCCGAGCAAATAAAATACGACTCAAATCGATTTCTTTCTTTATTCAACAATTCAAAATTCAATTTAATTTTCTATTTTTTATTTGATGTGGAAGGGTTGAGTGTTGTGCGCAGACTGACTTCACTTGAACAAAAACTCCTCGTCGTAATTTTTGTCTTCTTCTTCTTGTTCTTTTCCTTGTAAGTTGCATGTGTCGGCTGATGTTGTGAGAACTGTATTTTTGTTTTTTTTTTCTTCTTGTTGTTGCTGGCTTGTTGGCTCGCACGACAAAACCGCTTGTGTCGGCTGATGGTGCGAAAACCGTATTTCGTCTTTCTGCTTCTCGCTGTTGTCTTCGTCATTCTGCTTGCTGTCTGTGACCGTTATGTTTTTTGTTGGATGTGGTTTGTCACCACATATACAAAAAAAAAACTAATTATCTTTATATAATCACATATATCCAAACACTCATGTCCAAAAACTAACTATTAGCAAGAGAGAGACAAACTAAGATACTAACTCCTAGTTACATGATTTCTGTATACCATGTCACAAAAAAAAAAAACCTATGATATTACTTTTACCAACCAACAGCATTTCACTGCGAAATCGCTTTAATGTTTAACCAACTCAATAATAACTCATTATCGCTCAAAAGATAAGCAACCTCAACATTGCCATCGTAATCTCAAAACATCACAAACAAAAACGAAAGATTTAACAAAAAAAAAAAAAAAAAAAAATGAGAAACAAAAAACTGATAGCTATATGCAGGTAAATTTCTATTCTACTCGTTTTCTCACCAACTCCCCTCTGTATATTTCCCCCACCTCATCGTAGCTTTAAGTAACTTTAAATTAAAACAAACATCTGTGATAGACAACATCGTCAACCAAATGTATTAAGCTCCTCAAGCAAGAGCAGTCCTAACCAACTTTTAAAATTGTAAACCATGCGGTTACTCTCCTTACATATATTTAATGTATTATTACTCCTGAGTAGGCCATACGATACAGCCACTCTTCTCTCTCTCGCTATATCTTTAAGATAAAAACGAAACAAATGTATTTATAGTAGTTCTGTAATCGAAACGAAAAAAGTCTTAATAAATTTCAACTCAACTCAACTCAACTTCAAGTCGCAGTTTGCAGTAAAATTTGCTAAATCACAGTTTTTGCCAATAAGTCTTTTGGAAACAGTTTTTACCTTTTTCTTTGGTTCAACACCCGAACAAGGGCATTAATTGCTTGCTACTGTTGGCTCTACGCAAGCGATCTCCTCCGGAAGACTGATTTATAAAAAGATCAATGGCAACATTGACATACGGGTTTTGCTTTGCAGAGATTACTCTTGAGAATTGAGATACAAAAACTTTTGTGTGGTAGTGGCAGTGCTGTTGCTGTTGCTGTATACATTTTGCAGACTTTTGGGAAATCGCACGACAGTCAAATGTATCTACAACACAACTACACAACAGTATATAACATAAAATATGATTGGTTTGGCATATAGGGACTGATCAGCTGTAGAACATTTTTGTTGTTTGGCAACAAGCTGGTGGAAGTTTGAACTCTGGATCTTTTATTTTATATTCAGTATTGCAAACTCAATTCATAATTTCGTTTCGTGTTCACAGTGTATATTAAATTTGTACGTACATTGTCTGCCAAATTCTCTTATTCAGAATAAAAATTAGACTTCTTGCTTCCTGTTGATATCTCCTTTGTTTCCATACGTATTTCATGAAGGTGAGTGATCTTGTTTTTTAATATTAACTTGTAGAAACGAAGTTTAGATAGATGTAGGTACCTACCAATAATTATCAGCTTAGTTGCTATTAATACCTACAGACACACATATTTCAGCGGAATTAAGATGATTATTTTGTTATCTCTAAAGTGCTTAAAAGACCTACGAAAGTGATTTTACTACAAAGAACGCTTTTTTAATTACTGTTTTCTTGTGCGAACCTGACGATTTATCATTTTGCGACGCAAAGCATGTCAACAAAGTCCACCGGTAGCAGCAAGTCTTTGTTTGATTGTGAACAAAACACTCTTGTTTACAAAATCTATATCCATACCAATACCATCCATAGGTACTGCTTCTGTCGTGGTAAGTTTGGAAAATTTGAATGTTTACAATTTTGCATAATGCATAATGCATTAGGATTAGGTATTGGGTGTACGAACGAGATTGAACACCTGACTTTGACTTACTACTTAAAAAAATACTAGGTGGAAGGTACCTCTTTCACTAAATGCTTTTCACAACCAAGCCGAAAACCTGGGGCCAGATTCTGTAAGGCGAAATTGATTTTGCTTGTTGTACTACTGAAAAATTTTGTATATACAATTAGGTAACAAAAATGTTGGTGAATAACAAATATTTAAATGAGTTGGCTCAACAACAGGGGCCCAACGGCTGTCTTCTCGTAGAATGCATCGTTTGCTGGGTTGACCTCAGAGTGAGTCCGGGCTGTACTAGGGATCATAAACTAAGCATTAAATAGACCGTCAGCTTACGCGCACCTACCCGATTCCCCCCGCAAATTTTGAAAGAAAAATTCTCTCTTAAATTTCGTATCGGTGAATACGTGTGAGGCAACAAAACAAAAAAAAAAAAGTGAATGGAGGGGGTATAATGAAATACTGACACTCAGCAGTCATCCTACATCGTGGAATTTCTACCTTTTGTGGACATTTTGTTGCCCGAAAAACGATTCGTACAAAATAAAAATAAAGCATCAAAATTGTTTAAGTGTCATGAATCTGACGAAAAAACATTCGAACTACAATGCAACACACTAAATGCCCATAAAAGAGAGATTTGTCTTGTTGGAAAAGATTTCTAGTACCAAGAAATAATCATTATAATGTCAACAAACTGCGATTTTTATACTCAAGGTTAATTTAATGTGAATTTCTTTCCGAATAATACCAGCTTTACTTTTAGAAGAAATATTTTTTCATAATCAAATCGAGGCTATTTGAGTACGGCGAAAAGGGAAAAATGCCCTCGCTTCGTGGGAAAAATAAAGAGAGAATGCTAAGAACACTGACTGAGTTTAGTGATTTCGATCTGCTGATGGATGCGTTCCCACAGTTAAGATTGTTTGTTTTATTTCACCGCGAAAACGTGTTTTGCAGAATGGTAGAAATATTCATTCGTGGAAATAAAATAAAACATTTTTGTTTTCACAATTATAATTGTGTTTGTTTTCGTTTGTTGATTTTGGCGAAATGTTATTTTGCCCGCGAATGTCGACAGAAAAAAGGCAACGGATTCAAAGTGAAGAACTAAGGAATATTAAGACATAAAATGTGTTGGGGTTCTGAGGAGAGATAAATGAACATTTCTGATTGGGTATTTTATGAGTTATAATATTTTCATGAAGTAACCGTGTAATAACCGAAAACAAAAAGGGGGGAAAAAATTATATTTTTAACAAAGTTTGCAACAATTTAATAAACAAACGAATTTCAAATTAACGTAATTAATGAAAACAATCAAAATAATAAGGTTGCAATAGCCCTCAACAAAATAATAGGACATCAAATATTTTTTTTTTTTAATTCTGATGACCAACCAATCAATTATGTATGAATTAATTTTCTTTAAACTGTAAGTCAAAATCGAAACTACAATGTATAGTAAAATATACATAAAATATTTAGTAAAATTCCAAATAATTATTTGTAGATACTGATTTTATTACATTTTTGCAAATGGTAAATATTTCCATTGTTTGCAACCACAATGTAAACATCCCGTAATTTATCTAGGTAAAATAAGAAAATCGTAATAATATCTGTGTTTTTTTTAGCTTCGATCTCAACAAAGCAACGTAAAGTAGGATTTTCAGCACGCAATTACAACAACTGTTACGAGTCTCGAAGTGTCATAAGTCTAACGCAGTTGTTTTAATTGTGTGCTGAAAAAGAAAATCCTAATTTACTTTGCTTTGCTGAGCGAAGGTAAAAAAAAGGCCTGATATATTCGTTTTAATGAAATGTATGTAGGCACTAAATTCACCACACCAGACCCTCCGTTTTGTTAACACGTCCCGATAACTGCCAATTATTTGAATTATTTGAATTTTTCCCAATGTCACCACAGAATGAAGTGTCAGTCATCTGTCAGGTTGCTATGTGCCAGCGTATGCGTGCGTCTTATGGACTTTAACATGGCACACATACTTTCGCACATAGTAACACGGAAAACAGCTTGTAGGCAAATTCTCTTAAGTGGGCGGAGCTGACGGTCTATTTAATACTTAGTTTATGCTAGGGATGCCACAACTAAAAATATAGCCGGCAGGAGTCTTGGCATTTGAAGTGAAAAAAAAAAACATTTTTGTTTTATGTCGTTTTCCATTGGGACCACCAGAAATCTTTTTCAGATCGCAGATTTTACGTGGTGAATGGAACATGCAACGAAGTTGATATGCTTTTGTAAATGGATTAGTGCGTAATTTGACAACAATATCAGCTGTTAAAATTGCATTTGTTTTTGCAGAAATCACAAATGGATATCGACTTGAAAAATGTTTCCCATTGCACATACAAATGAAGTATTCTTGGTGATTCGTAGTCTTCAGATGACGAGGAAAACTATGAAGATAATAATTCCTCCAAATTTATATCCATGGCTATTTATGTATTTCGCTATTATTGTTTTCACGAAACTTCGCCCATTTGTCTTCAAAGCAAACTTCTTCAAATGCCGTCAAACAGCTGTGCAAAGTATATTGGTATTGTGAGAGTGTGTGTAGATCTGAAAAAATATCGAGAACTGCAAAAAGTGCTCTGAATCGAAAAAAAGATTGATTTTTGGTCCCAATGGAACATGAAAAGTGATAGATCAAAAAAAAGATTGATTTTTGGTCCCAATGGAAAACGACATTAGATTACCTACCTTTTATTTTGATTTTTTTTTCTGTACAAATGAACCGTTTATTACAAACACGATGTGAAATGTCAAACAACGGCTAACTTTTTGAGTACAGAGACCCAGGCCAATGATCATCATCATCATTCGATTAAGGCGAACTTCACACTTTCTTATATTTACAGCTAAGCTAACTAAGGCTAGCGCTATTATTTCAATGTCTTATTAATTGCAATTTATTTTATTTAATTATGAAGTAAGGGCAACAAGTTAAATGGCGGGACTTTTCGGGACAAATTTTTCAGTGCGGGATATTCTGCGGGATACTTTTCGTTGCGGGACAAAAGCCTTATATCGGGAGTCGGGACAGTCCCGCACTGAGCTGGACGTCTGGCATCCCTAGGCTGTACATGAGAATAGGTAAAGAACCCATCCCTTTCTAACATATTGAAAAAAGTACTGGCATGAACCTGTTCTAAGCTCATAGAGCGCACTCTGAACATGCTCTGAACGAAAAAAAATTCTGCGCTCTGATTTGTCAGCTAAAAACAAAGTTCTCCAATTAAATAATAGCTAATGCAATTAGATATGTGCATTAGAAACTTGTAATGCAATACCAACCAACATCTAATATATATTTCGAACTTGTTAAAAAGCTCCTCAACAATCTTTATTATAAGCAATTCAAAACAAAATAAATAAATTCATATAATAGGCTGGAATTAAAACTCAATTAAAATGCTTCCACCTATTGCAAACTTCTCAGCAGTGCACCAAAAAAGGTTTTCTATTGGGAGTACAATCGAACGAGATTGATTTCGGATTCGGAACCCCTTTTTAATCATAGGAAACAGAAAACGAATACAGTGATATACCATAAACAGTACCGTTCTTTTGAAAATAAACCTGTTACAAAAGCCTCGTTCTGGACTAGGGACATGTTTTCCTAACAGTGGTTGCTAATTCAGTTAAGAATAAGGACCGATATTTAGCTCTACACCGTTGTTGACAGTATTTTATTGTATCTTACACCGATTATAACTTCGACCATTTTACAGTTACATAGGTACTTGTATTTTATAGTACGTACTGTATTTTTCCATTGGGACCACCAGAAATCTTTTTCAGGTCTCAGATTTTTCGCGGCAAATGGAACTTGCAACGAAATTGATCTGCTTTTGTAATTGGATTAGTGCGTTATTTGACATCAGTATCAGTTATTCAAATTGCATTTGTTTTTGCAAAAATCACAAATGGATATCGACTTGAAAAATGTTTAACTACGTATTGCACATACAAATGGAGTATTTTTGGTGATTCATATGTCGTTTTTCATTGGTTTCACTCGGGGATCCACTTATTCAGTAGTCCAATGGAACAAGAAAGCTGCTTCTGATTGAATCCACAAGAGTATTGGTGATATGCCAAAAAATAATCTACGGCAGCTGTCAGTTGCCTTGTATAGAATACACAAACTACACTTGTGTGAGTGCTTTTTGAGTGGACTCTGACTTCAAATCCAGAAGCGAAATTCTCTCCTCAGAATCACCAGAAGAGTATTTTTTGTGCCAATGGAACGGTTTCAGAAGTGATTTTTTCGATTCCGGACTTCCAGACGCTTCTTTTTCCCCAATGGAAAACGACAATAGTCTTCAGATCTTCAGATGACGAGGAAAACTATGAAGATAACAGGTTCCTCCTAAATTAAATCCATGCATGGCTATTAATGTATTTCGTTATTAATGACGAAAACTTCTTAAAATGACGTAAGACAGCTGTGCGAAGTATATTGATATTAGGTCTGTTCCTTTACTTTAAAATGTTACGAATTTTTACGAATTCTTACGAATTTTTACTCAATGCCGTTCCTTAACTCGAAAAATCCGTAAAAGAGAGCGTTGTCGAGAGAGCAAGATGTTACCCCTCCACTGAGAATCTTACATTCTTACTCAACCAACAAATTTCTTGGTGTAAGAAATTTGAAGGGCTGTCAGTCACCAAACAATTAACAGCTGATTTAAAATTTCTTGTCATATTTGACATTCGATTGAATTTGTTTTGATTTCTTGCGTTCTATTAAAATGGTATCAACAGGCGGCAAAATAAATATTGAATGTTCTCCCCGAACATTCCATCGTATTGAAAATATTCTTTACCACTGCAATTTATGGAATTATTTATCTGTCATATCTGTAATTTTTCATAGTTTACTACAAAAGCGTTCCCTAACTTTTTCGTAAGTGTCTCTCTCTGTGAGAGAATTTATCCCCACCACTCCCATTTTAATTGTCTTTTCCATTCTTACTACAAAAGTAAGGGAACAGACCTAATAGTTAGGGAACGCTTTTGTAGTACCTAAACTATGAAAAATGACAGATATGACAGATAAATAATTCCATAAATTGCAGTGGTAAAGATTATTTTCAATACGATGGAATGTTCGGGGAGAACATTCAATATTTATTTTGCCACCTGTTGATACCATTTTAATAGAACGCAAGAAATCAAAACAATTTCAATCGAATGTCAAATATGCCAAGAAATTTCAAATCAGCTGTTAATTGTTTGGTGACTGACAGCCCTTCAAATTTCTTACACCAAGAAATTTGTTGAGTAAAAACTCGTAAGATTCTCAGTTGAGGGGTAATATCTTGCTCTCTCGACGACGCTCTCTTTTACGATTTTTTCGAGTTAAGGAACGGCATTGAGTAAAAATTCGTAAGATTTAAAAGTAAAGGAACAAACCTATTGTTAGAGTGTGTGTTGATCTGAAAAATTATCGAGGTACCTATGCAAAAAGTGCTCCGAATCGAAAAAAATAGATTGATTTTAGGTCCCAATGGAACATGAAAAGTGATTTAGATAAAAAAAAAGATTGATTTTAGGTCCCAATGGAAAACGACATATTATTGAAAAAAAACAAATTGTTTTGTTTTGCTTATATTTTTAAATTATTTAATTATTTATTGTTTGCTTTTATCGGAAATACTCATACTTTTATCTTTGCATCTTATTTTAGATGAGACTGTATGTAAGGTCATATTTGGTTATAACATTGCTGATTGGATTATTCGCAATACAACTGACAGAAGCTGGTTATTCATCAAGCGAAGATGCACGGATTTTGTCTGCTTTTCGAAAACGCTCAATGCGGCCACTGAATCACGCAAAAGTAGCTAGACGATTGGTGCACACAGTGAACTGGGCGTCCGTAGGAAGCATATCTACGGATAAGAAAATTCACGACTTCCCAATGGTTAATATTGTATCCATATCTGATAGTGCAAAAGATGCTGCATCCACTGGAAAAATATACTTTCTTTTAACTGATTTGGATTTTACTGGAAAAGACTGGAGAAAAAACAACAAAGTGACATTTTTGTTTAGTAGCGAACAGCGTGGCAATTGTTCAGAAATCGATGTCGATCCTATGGAGCCCACATGCGCCAGAGCTTTGATTAGTGGAAAAGTTGTGGAGGTTAGGACCTATTTTTTTTATGAGAAATTAGAAAACCATGTTATATTTATTCTAGCTTTCAAAAGACGATAAGGAGTATGACTTTGGGTGGAATGCATTTATTAGTCGTCACCCGGCAACGACTCGTTGGATATCAAGTGAGTGGTTGTAATAAATTATTCATTATTGTGTTTTTTTTATTTTGCATTTCTTTCTAGGACACAACTTCTACCTTTGTGTTCTAAATGTTCAACATATTTACGTTTTGGACTGGTACGGTGGTGCAAAGGATGTATCTGTCCGGGACTACTATAATGTAAAACTAGTAGAAGACAATGATATTGAGGAGTTTTAAATATCTTACAAATGTATAATTTCACATTTATTATCTAAGAAAAAAATCAATTTTCGACGCTAGTCAGTTCAATATCGGATCGGTAAAATAAATTGAATTGAGTTCAGAAAGCTTCCAAAAATAAAACAAGAAGTAGGTACTCTATTTAAAAGCAGAAGTTTATTGTCAGTTCCAGATGTTTAAACCACATATCTTCAATGCTAACGGTATAGGTAATATCAAAACCGGAGCCGATACTTAGCCCACAAGCTATATTTAAACGGAAGTGCCTGGATTTGGTGCGTTAGTATTGATACATATGTCGTTTTCCATTGGGCAAAAAGAAGCGTCCGTGAGAGTCCGGAATCGAAAAAATCACTTCTGAAACCGTTCCATTGGCACAAAAAATACTCTTCTGGTGATTCTGAGGAGAGAATTTCGCTTCTGGATTTGAAGTCAGAATCCACTCAAGAAGCACTCACACAAGTGTAGTTCGTGTATTTTATACAAGTCGACTGACAGCTGCCGTAGATTATTTTTTGGCATTTCACCAATACTTGTGGATTCAATCAGAAGCAGTTTTCTTATTGTTCCATTGGACTACAGAATGAGTGGATCCCCGAGTGAAACCAATGGAAAACGACAATAGAAAATCGTATTGACAAATGTCACGAAACTTCAAAAATTCCGGAACAACTTCCGCTGTGGGCAAAGCTGCTGCCAGCGTTCGCAGAATTTTATACGTTAAATTTGAAAATGTTCGTTACAACTAAATTTTTTGTGGACAGTGATTTATTTTATAAATAATTGCATATTTATTTGACATATTTCAGAAATTAAAACATTTTTAACAAACTTTCGTAAGGCAGTAAATATAAATCATTAGAAAATGGTAGGTAATTATATAATGTATTTAAAAGTCATAATATGTTTTTTTGCATTATAATGGGAACAATAAGGGTGAATGATTACTTTGTTTGAATAGAAATACAGAACGTTATAAAAAGCTATTTAGGGCTATCGCAAATAAGTTCCGATGGAAATGTTTCCCTTGTCAGAAATGTAAATAAGATTGATGAATAGGAAACATTCTGGGGGAAATATTATTCCCGATAGGGGTGAATATGAAAATGTACTGATATTATCTTATTCACCTAATTTGAGCTGAACTTCTCTTAAAAAAATCTTGCCTTGATTTTGTGCGGTTTTTGAGGCGATGTCGCTAGGGAACGGCCCGAATCGGATTTGAATGTGTGAGTGAGCCGCGCGCTGTGACCAACGTGACCGTTGTGCAATAATTTGGCACTTTTTTCGAGGGATCCTATGTATCTTTTTTTAGTTTGAAAAGGAACTTTGCAATTTTTAGAAACACTGTGTTTCAAATGAATTTTAGTAAAATATAACGCTGCTGTTTATCGGAACACGATTATAGTGTTACAATTGTTAAATATTGTGCGAAAATTCTTAAATTTTAGAGAATCTTTACAAATGAAACTTTTTTCTTTCACCGCTCTTATTTTTTTTTTGCTACTTTTCAGAATTTTGCAACAATCTCCCGGATTGTTAGAGAAAGGTTATAACTTTTTCTGTTGCATTTTACGTATGGCTATAACTGAGGCCTAAAAGGTCGCGTGTGGGAACTGGGAAAGCTCGCCTGGAATTTGCAGGAACAAAGCGATATAAGAACAGTGCCTTGATTTTGTGCGGTTTTTGAGGCGATGTCGCTAGGGAACGTTCCGAATCGGATTTGAGTGTGTGAGTGAGCCGCGCGCTGTGACCAACGTGACCGTAGTGCAATAATTTTGTACTTTTTCGAGGACCCTCAATTTGTTGCTACTTTTTCCCTTTTTTTAGTATGAAAATTCACTTTGGGAATTTTAGAAACGCTGTGATTTCCAAATGAATTTCTATAAAATATAACGGTACTGTCTATCAGAACACGATTTTAGTGTTAGGAGAGCCAACAATTGTTAAATATTGTGCGAAAATTCTTAAATTGCAGAGTAGCTTTAGAAATGACACTTTTTTCTTTCACCGCTCTTTTTTTTTGTTGCTTTTCACAATTTCGCAACGATCTCCCTGATTGTTAGAGAAAGGTTATAAATTTTGGTTTTAGTTTCACAATACAATATAGACTGTAAAAAGATCACTCTCTCACAACGTTTCTTTTATAAATAAACCCAAAACAACCAAATAACATTAGAATTAGATGTCTTAAAGGTTGTTCTGCGGGTAAGCTAGACAATACTTTAGATGCAATTCGTTTTCAAATGACAAATTTTAAAATGAAAACCTTTTGGCTTTGATTTTTATTTATAAATATATGAAAAATTATTTGAATTTTGTTTATAAATTATATCAACTCATTTTTGTATCTACTTTTAAGATCTCTTTCAATTTAGTTTTAAAAAGTCCATAAAAAAGGGGCGATGAAAGAAGTGTGCCTTTTTCTGACGCCGTTGCATAAATTCAGTATTTTCTCCCAATATTTTTAACAAGTATTAGCCGGCTTTGCACTATTTACGCGTTATTTTTTTAAACATATTCATTATTCATTTTGAAATCACAGTTTTTGAAAACTTTTTTAAGTACTATTCACATGAGCGCGAATTGCGAACAAATGAATTTAATTGTATTTATGAATTGAAAATAGATTTGTATACTATTTACCACCAAAGCCTTATATTAAATTAATCTTAAGTCGATCTAAAAAAAAAATCGGACTCTCAATCGATTTAAATAGCTCAATTTACAATTATTACAGCAATTGAAAATTCTTGCAGCGAACTGTCACACTTTATTCACACACAATCCACATAAAACATTCGAGGATCCACAAACCCACGAATGAAAAAATTCTATCGCATTTAACATTAACCAATGATTGAAGTGATTGAAGTGTAAAGAAATTCGCTTGTTCGTATAGTTCGTTCGCCATTGGCTCTCATGCGAATAGTCCTAAAATGTGAATTTTCCAACTAATAAAAAGGAACAAAGGAACAAAATTAGTGTCCTCGAAAAAGGTACCAAATTGTCGCACAACGGTCACGCTGTTGTCATTTCTTCTCATCCGACATCCTTCTCGCTAGGTACCTAAAAAGGTCGCGTGTGGGAAAGCTCGCCTGGAATTTGCAGGAACAAAGCGATATAAGAACAGGGAAATATTGGAAGTTGTCAGTTCGCGACATCACTCACACATTTATAGAATCCGCCTATACGTGAACCCTTTCCGACACCGCCATTGCGGCAAAAACCGCACAAAATCAAGGCACAGGAAAAATTGGAAGTTGTCAGTTCGCGACATCACTCACACATTTATAGAATCCGCCTATACGTGAACCCTTTCCGACACCGCCATTGCGGAAAAAACCGCACAAAATCAAGGCACTGTACTTCTGAACACTATCACAGCTCACTGCGGTTGAAACTGAAACTGACACAACAGATTCACCACTGTTGTCAAGCTCAACACATGCGTTATATTTGTTTCCATTTAGGCCGTGTGTCAATTGCGCTAAATAATTATCCTCGGATAATTTTTTGACATTTCTGTGTGTGTTGAATAAAAATTTAGCTTTTGTGAAATTTGGCTGTGTCGATTGGGCTAAATTTTTGAGATTTCTCAGAAGACTTTTGACGATAGCACAACACAATACGAAACACATCACAAAGAACAGACATACAACTAATTCAATAACAACAACTGATCAAAGCCTTATAAGCCACGATTACTTGCCCCCACGCAGAAGACGAACAAGAGAAGTGTAATTTTATATTCAATCGGTATGAATTCAAACTCCGTAACCGAATCACTTTTTTTTTGTCATCAGGCGTCCCTATAAATTAAGCAAATTATATTAAAAACTTTATTAATTTTCCTTCATTATTTAGATACATGTTGTAGGTAGTACGGTTTGTTATTGACCCCTATCGGGAATAATATTTCCCCCGGAATGTTTCCTATTCAGCAATCTTATTTACATTGCTGACAAGGGAAACATTTCCATCGGAACTTATTTGCGATAGCCCTAATTATTTTTTTTTCTTTCGTTGATTTGCTGCCATTTGAAATAAAAAACTCGAACGTAAAAAATTTATCCTATGAAGATAAATTATTATCCTGCTCCCGGAGCAGGATAATTTTTTGACAGCTGAAAAATTCGTTTTCCACCACGATAGTGTCAGAATATTAGCCGAGGATAATTATTTAGCGCAATTGACACACGGCCTTAGTTTTCGATTTCCTGGATTTATTTAGGGCTATCGCAAATAAGTTCCGATGGAAACGTTTCCCTTGTCAGCAATGTAAATAAGATTGCTGAATAGGAAACATTCCGGGGGAAATATTATTCCCGATAGGGGTGATTAAAAGTTTGTGTAATGGATTTAAGTACTGAAGAGAACTACATCGTAGCTCAAGTCCAGAAAGCACTTTCCACCGATCCTTGTGCAGCAAAGGAACGGATTATAACTGCAAAAATTATTTCCCAACAACTTTGATGTCCAGGTACAAAGCTCCGTAGAGAATGAATCCTACCTATTCTACAAATTACTTTCAAATTATCTAGTTTGAAGCTTATAACCTGGAAAAAGAAGCCAACAATTATGAGGAAGCTGCCAACTGTTTAAGTAACATGTAAGCTTGGTATATAGAACATAATCACACCTATCAGGAATAATATTTCCCCCGGAATGTTTCCTATTCAGCAATCTTATTTACATTGCTGACAAGGGAAACATTTCCATCGGAACTTATTTGCGATAGCCCTAAATTCCTCATTAAAAAAAAAGAACGCTCACATTTCAGAATCAAAGTGTTGACCTGTGGAACGAGGTCATCGTACTTACTGATGGCGTACGTGCCCTAGAGAATGAAATAACTCCAAACTCACTACCCGGTTTTGTTCCACACGGCAAAAAAACGGCGATGCGAGCGATCAACGTCACCCAACATGACCAAAACTACCCAACCCAAGGCAGCCATCTTTTTTCTTGTCACGTAGGCATATAGGCACATATAAAGATGGCTGGTTCGGGCGGGCAGCTTGTCATTATTGTTTGATTCTTTTTTCGGCTCGTACATCAATTTAACGTAAAATTAACTTAGATTTTTTTCCTTCTCTGTGGCTGTCGCTGGGAAGCGTTTCTATCGTTTAACAAGACTTGGTAAAGAAATCTAAATTGCAAGCATTTTCGATAAATACCTATGACTTGGTGGTAGGAGTAAAAACGTCTTCTGGGAAAAGCTAATAGAAATAGCATTGACAAGTCCACCTGGCAGCAGTCAAATCCTGTTCTACGCCTCAACGTTGTTTATATAAAATAAAATATAAAATCAATGAAACATTTTTTTTTTTTTTTTAAAGAACCTTCACCGAAAGACTTTGACTGATGATAGAGTGTCGGTCAGCTTTGCCTGCCAAAGATGCCAAAAGCCACTCATACTGGATGGGAGTTTGGACAGTATTAATGATCACGCAATGGCAGAATAACGCGTAAGTACATTGAATGAGTTTTAGCTAAATGATATTTAACAATAAAATCCCGCAATTTAGATATCGATCCTAACGAAAGTGGTTTTCATTGAAGTTCGATGCAGCAAATGGTTGCCTTCCTAGAGTGTCTCATACAGTTCCAGCAAGAGGTGGAAAACCGAGACAAATGGAGAAGGGAAATATCATTGACCCATCAACGGGAAACTCGTACTCAATCAAGTAAGTGTTATGCACCTGTGGTTTTGAATATGCAGTCAAACAATTGTCTATTTCCAGAATACAATTTAACTCGGAGGAGCTTATACCCACTAAATTAAATTTCGCCTGGCATGGGTCTCATATCAATTTACAACACAGTGATTACCAGATTTGGACATAGGATCATTTTATTCGGTTTACCTAACCTTACTTGTGTTTTATACGTTTATTAAAAGTAAACAAAGATTTGTTAATTCTATTTATCTGAAATGGATTTACTTTCCTTTTTTGGATATCGATGGCTCTTCATTGGGTTCATCCAGTTTACCGTATGTGTATGCCTTAAGGCATTTCTTTTCGTTGATATCGCGAAGTCTCCGGCCACTGAGGTCATCACAAGCTTCATCTTTTGTAGTCTTTTCGATTTGGGCACCGATTGCACGAAGCATGGATTTAAATCCTCCTTTGCCACCGAGCATTTTAGATGTATATGAACGCCTGCTTTGTTGTGGATTGTTTTCGGGGGTGTTTTTCCATTTGGTCCTTCTTTACATCTTCGAGAATATTTTGAAATATATGCTCGTTTTTGTACATGTTGAACCATTCGTATGTTGTTATTTTTGCCAAGAGTGTGGCAAGTGCTTGTACAAAGAAGTTTTGTAAATTAGAGCGGATGGTAAGATAGTTCAATATGTAATTCCTGCAAATAAAATACAATCAAGCTAAATTAAGTATTAGTCTTTAAAGAATTGCGTAAGATATCAAACCTTATATCGATCCTTTGCTCTAATTTCAATTTGGTGAGAGTTGTTGCTGCGAGAATAATTCCAGTTTTTGACTAACAAATATTTTTTTTTTCACGGGATTTCGCATGTAATTAAGGCTTCTATTTAACAAATCTTGAAGATGGAATAGATAGTAAATTAAGGTATCGAGAAACAAATTAATTGAATAGTATGGCTTACTTATATCGATTCCGTTCGGTATTCTTCCTAGCCATCAGGTATACAAAATTGTCTCCAGTGCGATCCAATATATTTGGCAAGGTTAGCATACACCTTAACGTCGTCTTCTTCGTTAGCTGTACCTAATATAAATGTATTTAATTCTTAATATTAACACTTAATATACGCGCAAACTTACATTTTTTTCAATTTATTGCAGGAAAATTAAAATTGTGTTTACAACATATTTTGACATTTGTCAATCGACTTCTGTCAAAAGAAAACTCACCACATTTTTTTTGGTTCGCTTTTTTTTTTGTTGCTCAAACGTAGAGTTGCCAACCAATTTTGACGAAAAAAAGCCTAACTTGAAAAAAAAAGATGCCTTTTTCAATAAAATAATGCCTAAAATATTTTTTTATGTAAATTGGAACAATAAATCAAAAACTAAACACAAATATAAAAAAATTAACAAAAACAATTTTTTTGATTGAAAAAAAAACGCATTCTTTAAGACCGAGCATCGAAGTCTTCTTTTTGCCAAGTATACTGACTTTTTAGGTTGAATCAACAAAAAAATATATATATTTGAAATAAGAAAAAGATGCCTTTATGGAAATAAAAAAGCCTTAAGCCTTATAAGCTTTTCACACCAAGCCCAAAACCGGGTTTTCGCCAAAACACACGAAAACTTCATCGAAAACAGAAGTTTTCACATACATATTTCAGTTTTCAAAACGAGTCGTTTGCACTCGTTTTCCGCGAAAACACCACGAAAACGACTTCCAATCGTTGGGTTGTTGGAACAAACACACCTTTTGCAATGTTCAGAAAAATGTCTGACCGAACAAATATCACAACTCACAAATTAAAATCGTTTTCCACAATTAATTGATGGCCTAATATTGTTTTTAAATGCACTAAATTAATTTTGTGTGTTAATTAATTCGATCGAAATTTGTAACCACAAAAGTTTGCACCGAAGTTTAACGACTAGTGTCTCACAGCTGATTGAAATGTCAAACGAAAACGAGTTGGTGGTCGGTGTGAGTGCATCGACGAGTTTTCGAGGAAAACCCGGTTTTGGGCTTGGTGTGAAAAGCATATTAGCTAATGAAATAATGCCTAAAAGGCATGAAAAAGCCTAGGTTGGCATCGCTGCTCACACGGATTCTAATTTCTAAATTCAAATAACACCGATAGGAAAACAAAATGGCGAATTTGAAAAAAAAATCGAGGTGACCAGCGGCAAAAGGATTGCGAGTTGGGGGTCTCTTCTCAGTATCGTTTGTCTATGATTGTTTCTTGTGTTTCTTGTTTGTACCTAGTTGGGCCCAAAAATAGATTTTACCAATGCAAGATGAGGGCTCGTATTATTGAACTAGTGAAGCAGAGATTTGCTATTATGTTTTCGTGTAATTTTTCAACACCAAATAAACACATCACATCGGGTGCAATTAATTTCGTTAATTTCTCATGTAGGTTCTCATGTTTATCCATCGATTTCGCAGGTTTCGTACCTATAAAACTATAAAACATAAAAATTAACCACTGATAAACATTTGAATGTGGTATTCGATCGGGCTTTCTCAGATTTCGTGTGCCTAATCGAACATAAAAATTGCACTTGCTCTTTTTTGTGTTGATATTCGTGCGATTTGAATATGTGTAGTCTTGAAAACTTTTCTAAGCGATTTCCATTCACTGGTTAAATTTTGTACTAAAATATTAGAAATATCAGTCCCGATTGATTTCACCCGTTGAATGCTTTTCTTTGCTAGAGAAAAAATTCACTGAAATGTAAACAAATTCCACCAGTTGTCAAACGCAAGCGCATTTGTATTGGTAAATCTGAAGCAAATCTGAGAAATTATCTAGATTCGCAAAAGTGCTCTGAAATCTGAAAAAGATTGTTTTTTTTTGTAGGTACCAAACGAACATAAAAATTGCACTGAAAGCAAAAAAAGTGCTCTGAGTGCGGCGAATCGAATACCACATAAATATCTCTGCAAACAAACCTTTCAAAGACAAAAATACCCACAAATAATAGAATCCATGGGGCATTAATAGAATCCATGAGATTTGACATTATACCGACAGTGACAGTGACAGTTTAATTTCAAGTCGGATTTCTCTCGGTCTCGGTTACATGTGGGAATTTGTTTTTGCTTCGTGCAATTATTATTGGCTAATTTGAATTGAAAACTATTAAACTAGCAATTTTCGTGGAATTTTTGTTTTAGTAAAACAATAGCGGTCATGTCCGGTGTAAAGTGTAAGAGTTGCGGATCGACGGACATTGAAGTGGATAGTGCCCGTGGAGATGCTGTCTGTACGAATTGTGGATCTGTGCTCGAGGATAACTTGATTGTATCCGAGATACAATTCGAGGAAGTTGGCCATGGTTCCGCTGCCATGGTTGGGCAGTTTGTTTCTGCTGATTCAACAGGTGGAGCCACAAACTATGGCTATGGCAAATTCCAAGTCGGTTCGGGAAATGAATCGCGCGAAGTTACGATAAAAAAGGCCAAAAAAGAGATAACCCATTTGTGCCATCAGCTTCAATTGAATCAACACTATATTGATACATCACTGAATTTTTTCAGAATGGCTCTAATGAGGCATTTGACTCGCGGCCGTAAGAGTACGCATATTTATGCAGCTTGTGTCTACATCACTTGTCGTACAGAAGGGACATCGCGTAAGTCACTATATTGGGATAATGTCGAGTTTTTTGTTTTTAATCCAAATTTATTTTGTTTAGATCTACTTGTGGACATAAGCGATGTGCAGCAGATTTGCTCTTATGAGTTGGGAAGAACTTACTTGAAGTTATCGAATGCACTTTGCATTAACATACCTTCAGTCGGTGAGTGGATAAAGCTTTTTTTTTTTATTATTTTTTCAGTGAAAATATTAATCAAATTTTGTGGTGAGGGCATTTTATTTCTTTTTTTTTAACTTATAATTTATCTATCATCGCCATTTAAAACAACGAGAGCTTCACTTCTATGGTGCCATTGATGAGTGTTGAGCGACCGACACAAATGGGTTATGTTCAAATCCAGGTTCGGTTTTTTTTTTTTTTTGCAACCACTGTGTTTTCCTGTGATTAAAATGTAAACATGGAACTGTTTGAGGACTTTTATTTAACAAGTTCGCAAACAAAATGCGCTTACAATAATTTTATGGCTTCATTGAACTTACAGTGTAAACATGTTGAAATTTCAAATATGTTTGTCGAAAATACGAGTATTTCTTTGTTAGATTGAGAAAGACTATCATTTCCTGCTACGAAAGTTATGAAATGTCTCTTCCTTCACAATGCGTGACACTATATTTTTTTTGAACAACCTACTCGACTTTAAGAGGGTTCGATGAAATAAATTCATTTGTTGTTTTATTTTTTGAGAATGTGACAAATTCTTCGTCTCTTTGTTTCTCTGCACAACTCGAAGTGGATTTATTCAGGCTGTGGCTGTGCATATTTGTTAATAGAGTCTATACCTCCAACCGTTCGGAAGTGTTTTTCTTTTGCTCCCGCTGCCCATTTAAAATACATAATTCGAATTCATATATTTGCATACATATGTACTTCCAATTTTTCGATGAACACCTATTTCTTGGTCATCGCCTTTACCTAACTAAACGAACTGACCCACCTTACGTTTAATATTTCAATGAAGTGTGGTAATTGCGATTTGTGCTGTCATCGCAAAACCTTAGTGCTGACTGGGTGAAATGTGATGGTCTATTAGGTAAATCGTTGCATGCTCTCTGCATCGGGTTAAGCAAGCGCTCCACTACATACCTGAGTGACTATAACAACAATTTACCCTAAATGCTTCACAAGTAAATCGTGACCCAATTCGCAAAATATGACAACATATTTAAGTGTGTAGAAGAAATATCTACCAGCATAGATCTTTCCATCACCTTCTGAAAGACAAAGTTCAAAAATATAGACAAGCAGCTTGCAAGTCTTAGTGAATTAACTAAAAAGTCGCCAGCTGAATTTAAATCTAAACTTTTGAGTGTAAAAAGTGATATTAAATTGGATATAAATTCAATTCATTTAATAACAATTTTTACAAAGCTCATCAAAACCCACTGCTCCACCTCATAAACCCGTCGATCCACTATTGTTTGACATAATAATCTGATGTTAGTACCGATGTCGCTGCTTTCCGCGTAGTTATGGGCGATATCGATGAGAATATTAGACAGACCTGAAGTCTCTTTTAGACTTACTCCAACATCTAACACTATCTCCTCTACCCCATCTACTATATCACCCTCGGCTAATAATTCATTCCCAAATTTTGATTCAACAAAGTTCCAAGTTCCACGAGTCTTTCAATATATCTCCACAAAAAATAGTGGAAGACCTTACTGCATTTGGAAATTTTGTTCACTCCAAAAAAATATCACACGTCCAACGGAGCCGCATCGACCACAACACATTTTTTCGTCCCTAATGTGCATCTTCCGCCATCACTTCAACCATTAAGTAAGAACAAAATTCCTCTTACTTTTTATTACCGAACGTAAGAAGCCTGCGCTCCAAAACAGTTCTGCGCCAATCTCATGCTCTTCCATTCGATATAATATGCCTTTACTGAAACCAACCAAATCCTGACAAGAGTCCTCCAGAGTTATTTTGCCCTTCTTTCAATGTCTTTCTTGTTATTCCCTCATCTTTAAAACTAGACCTTGTTTTAATAAATATAACACCTCCCTGTACGTTTTGTGTTTTTACATCCTGGCGGCCCAACCTATAGAATCCTTCCAACTTGCTGTCAATGAGATCGATGAAGTAATAGAGTTTTGTGACTCTTCTGACGACATCTCCATTTCCAGCGACTTCAATCTGTCTCAACTGGATTGGATTTTATCTGATGATGAATCGTTTTGCATTGCGTCATTTCCCAAGTCAATCAAAGAATGTCTCTTCATTGATCGACTAACCGACTCAAATCTAAGCCAAGTTAGCGGCATCCCGAACTATATTGATAGGCAGTTAGACCTAATATTCAAATCTGACTCGACCAACTCCTTTGTCTCGCTTTCTGCGTTTCTTCTTTCAACTATTGATAACCATCACTCTTCACTTCTTATTTCTTTTTTTTTTTACGACTATCCTATACAGCCAACAACGCCCGCAAGCCCCTAAAGCTAATGAAGCTAATAAATGAACACCTCAGAAAAGTTTCATTTGAATTTGCCAATCTATCTGTAAATGATACCCTCTCCTTCTTCAGAAAATTATTTACTTCTATCTCCCTTTTTGGTCCTATTTCTCAAAAAAAAAAAACCCTTCTCATGGTATAATCGAAGCCTCCGGTCGTTACGCAACAAGAGAAACAAGTTATGGTCAGCTTTCCTTCGAAACAAGTCTCTCCCGGGCCTTTAACTCCCTCTATCAACGATATATAAATGATACTTCTATAACAATAATAATAGTTGGCGCAACAGGTCTGTAGGGACCCAAGGCCTAGCTTCTCGCAACCATTCGTTTTGTGCGAGTTTTTAATTTTTGGAACGAATGGACGGGATCTACAATTTTATGCCGATTCCAAGAGTGTTATCTAGACCGGACGTTCTAATGGGCATTGTTGCTGTTTTGTGCGTGTGACTTTTGTCTGTGACTCCTATGTCTCGTAGAGAGAACCGGGGGCAGTTTATCCTCAGATGAGGGGAGGGTGGCCGAAGCAGCCATCCCTTCGCCTGTAATCCTCAGACAACTAATTGAAGAAGTGAGACTGGGGATAACCATAGGACGAGATGTTTTCGGATGTGCGACGGATAACCGAAACAGTGAACCCCTCACTTTTAATCCTCCCACATCTCGTAGAAATAAGGTGAACCGATATGTATTACCGGTGATGGTTGTATAACCGCCCTTACGTTGTGTACCTTACTAAGGTCCTAATAAGGTTGGTCAAGGATGACCGGTGGACAGTGTGCCTTCGAATATGCGGATGGTGACCGTAACGGTTAGACACTCGCTTTGTCCTCTGGCAGCTTGTCAGGAAAGGGCGGATGTTGCAAAGAGCATGGTAGTAGTGGTGATTGTAACAATCGACCTGTTTGCTACGCATGATTGCAGGGTGTTTTGACTTGGTCAAGAAAGGTGAGTTTGACCGAGTGACAGTTTGTTTTGAATGTAGTAAAGGTTGACCGAAACAGTCTACCCCTCGATTGTAATTTGCAAAACAGCCCGTCTAAGAGATGGTGGTGCGGTCAGTGGTTAGCTGACGCTAAGTATTTATTGAAGATCATTCGAGCCATTTGGAATTTGCTGATACAGCGTATGTCCATACGAGACAAGTCACTGAGGTCCTCGAAGAAGAAATCCCCTAAGTAGCTTTTTCGCAGCTTTGCAAGAGCTGGGCATGTGCAAAGTAGATGAAGAACGGTTTCTTCTTCCTCCTCGTCCATGCAGCTCCTGCAGAAATCGTTGTAGGGTGCTCCCATCCTGCGTGCATGTCTGCCTATCAAACAGTGACCTGTTAATGCACCCACTACGGAGCTGAGTCTGATTCTACTTATAGAGAGAAGTCTCTTCGTCCTTTTAGCCTCTAATTTCGGCCAGATTTTTTTTGGATGTGACGCAGGTATCTATGCTGTTCCATCTGTTATTTGCGATCATTATTGCCCTTTTGAAAAGGGAGAATTTGATCGATTGCATAGGAGCGTACGGTTCACTGTTGTTGGTTGGGTGAAGGCCGCTTCCTTGTCTGGCTAGTTCGTCCGCTTTACAGTTGCCCGGAATGTCGCTGTGACCTGGAACCCAGCACAGGGTTACTGAACATCTGTCCGCAATCTCGTTAAGAGATTCTTGGCATTGTTTTACCAACTTTGATCTAATTGTTGGTGTATTCACGGCTTTTATGGCTGCCTGACTGTCTATGTAAATAGCGATAGCTTTCCCGTCTATCGCAGACAAGGCAAGTCTACAGGCTGCCTCTCTTATAGCCATTATTTCAGCCTGAAAGACGCTGCAGTGGTCTGGGAGGCGTAGGGCAATGTTGATTTCGGGTGATTGAGAGTATACTCCCGCTCTCGTGCCCTCCGTCATTTTAGAACCATCTGTGTAGATTTCATGTGCGTATCTACTATCTACTGTGCCATTCTCCCATTCGGAACGTTCTGGGATTATTGCTTTGTACTTTATATTAAAGTCCTCGAAGGGAATAGTATAATCCGTTTTGGCTGGGATTGAGACAGGGAGGATACTCATATGGCCTGTCTGATAGTTGGTCCATTTCTGAGATTCCCTAAGCCTTAAGGCTGCCATAGATGCAACTAATTTCCCGTATATATCAACCGGATGAAGATGTAGCATTGTGTCTAAGGCAGCCGAAGGGGTGGACCTGAGCGCCCCTGTGATGCATTTACTGGCTGATCTTTGAATACGTTCAATAGATCTGGAATTGCATTTTTTCTCTAGTGCGGACCACCAGACTAGGATTCCGTAAAACAGAATAGGTCTGACCACCGCATATGTTAAAGGGACCACAAAAATAGCACATAGACACAGTCACTTTGGTGAGAAGTAATTACATTTTGAATTACACCACATTTTCATCAGAAGACTGCTTTAAGTGGTTTGTTACCTAAATTAAATTCTCCATATACCTATAATCCAATTGGAAAGACATTTCTGGCTTCTTTGAACAATTATTATTCCTAGACAAAAATTCGACATTAAGAGATTCCCAACATTTGTCAAGCGAAACCCAATAAACGAGAATCATTTATGCACGAGTACTCAACCATTTCAACAAAGTAAAACGCCAGTTCTTCAACTAGATAAATGTTTTAATGTTTAATGAATATTATAAAAGTAAAATACTTAAATTGAACTTAAAATAACGATCCCCCTTTTGCCCTTAATTTATTTTGTTTTCAAAGTCTGCTTTTTCCCCTTATTTTTAAATGATAAGGTGTTTTTCGTTCGTTACAAAAATTTCGTAAAAAAATGCAAAATTTACATATCATAAAAGTTAAACAAAATTGTAACTGTGTGATTAAGAACATACAAAAATTGTGCAATTGAATAAGTTACTGTATATATGGCATATTATTTTTTGTCTGGGCAATTCGCTCAATTAAATTTGTTTTCCTGTTACCTGATGCATATCAAAGATTTGAAGCCAATTCAAATTGCCCAAACAGTACCTACGTAAAGACTGATGATTCTAAAAATATTCTAAAAGAGCGATAATTATATTAACTTGTTTCCTTTTTCCGTAAAAGAACGTATGTACGTTTTTCTAAACTTTTTTGGTTTTGAGTAAATATAATTTTTAACTTTGTTTCTTTTCTTATTTATATTAAACTTACAAGCTAGTCTTGAAATAATGATAATTCTGTTCATGCTAACGTATTGTTATTGTAGATAGATAAATGTGTACCTTGTCTTCTAATTATCCTGCTTACTGTGTTTTTGTTTTTTTTTTTAGAATTTACTTTTGATTGCCTTTTCGAAGTTTTGTTTTATTTATTTTCTTTCAATATACGAGCAAATGAAATATTCTAACTCATTTTGCATAGAACAGTTACCAGGTGGAGACGCAACATATTCTGCCTAAGAAGTCTGGATAGTATTTATATTCGATCTATTAGAAATTAGAGCAATGGGGCCTTTAACAGAAGGTCCATTATCTCGTGACTCATTTTCTGCTAACCGCCAGACAATCTTGATATCTTTTACGTATTCATCAAGAATTGAATTTGTTGTCTAAGGCTAAATCTGTACCGTACCCGTACTTGTGTCCAAAAAGAATATGGAGACCACTTGAGATTCTTTAAAGGGCTAAATTTAAATCAATTACAACATGCTTAACATGTTACGAGTCAACAAAACTTGAACAACGATAATAGCACTGATTGCCACAATGACAATTCTTGGATCCTTACCTACACTTCATCTCTGAATGTAATACAATTTACCAGAAAGCGCACATAGCACAATGTTAGTGTACCAACAAAATTCATTGCGCATGTAGAAACTATATTCACTCACCGCCATTCGTGAATGCATTCTTAAGGCATCTGAGCCTGGTCACTCAGGAGTTTACAAATACCAGCACCATTATTGAACCAAAAAAAAGTGACGTTTTACTCCTCGCAAAAAGGGCTCTGTTATTTTGAACAAGTTATTTAAAATATATCGGTTATCATTTGTTTTAAATTTGGCTAGACCATTTCAAAACATAGACCCACCCACGATTCTTATAATGAACAGATGGGATGATTGGATGAAGTCCGAGAGTTCTCTTTAAAAACATAGATCCACCCAGGATTCTTATAATGGATAGATGAGAAATTGAAATCCTGTTTCACGCAAGACATGTACTTTTCGTTTCCGTTTCTAGTCCCTCACAAAAGTATTTGACACAGAAAATCAATGTCAACTCATTGTCTCCCCTAGTCACTTGTTTTTTGCTTTGTGAACACGAATGGAATAGTAAATTCGGAAAAATATTTCCTTACGAGTTTATTTCTTAAAATATATCCATGACAGAAATTAAAAAAAAAAAAAATTAAAAATTATAACCGAACTTATTACGAGTCTTTTCGTATGTTTTGGAGAAAAAAAAAACCATACTTTCAATTAACACCTTCCCCTAGTCGTGTTATCATAATAAAACTAAAAAATATGTTTTTCGCTTAGTTTGTAGCCAATGCACCTTCATCACAATTGCCCGATGGTGTTGTACAATGAGAATTTGTTGGACTGTTTAAAGGAGAATTGGTTGTTGGTCCATAAAATATCAATTCAGGTATTTGTCCACCCTGCACACCAGTGCCATTTGTACTCTCCGATGAGCATTGAAACTGAAATGTAACATTACCCATGCACACTTCTGACATACCCTCTTGCCCGAAGAAACTCAACTCGTTGCCATCGAGAATCACAGAGGCTGTATAATAGCATTCCGGTTCAATTTGAATGGGATTCTCGAAGAACACATGAAAAGTGTTACTCGAACCATCAGAGAAGAATTTCGTATCATTTTCGGCGAGGGTTCTACCCAAGCGTTTCAGCTCAATCTTAACACTATAATTTGCCGCACCAGTCGACGATCCGTACAATCCAAATCCGACAATGAAAATCCTTCTATCAACCGAAAATTGAATTGAATCACAACGTCCACGGTAGCGCCATTGATTGGAACGATAAGCACACGATTGGAAACGATGACAAACTTGGGTCTTCAGTCCAGCACGACTTTTTGTCGGGTAGTTTAGAGTTGGTTTTGCCTTCGCGGTAAAGTGTAAAAATATATCGATAGTCTCTTGGGACGTGAGTATACCAGTCTGAGCTACCCCGTTGGCGAATTCTTCCAGCGTCATTGTGGGAATGCGTATTAAATGCAGAGCCAGTCCTAGGACACTTCTTTTGTTCTGTGCAGTCGTGTCGATTTCCATTTTCTGACACGCATTAAGTGCCCAGTTGAGGGCCGCTTCGAATAGGTGAATCTCCTTGCAGTTCAGAGTTTCTCGCGATAGAATCGATTCGAATGTCTTTAAATCGATATCTACGAAGCCTTCGGATTTAATAGCCATTTCCGCCTACGAAAGAAGAGACAAATAAAAAACTGGCTTGCGTTTCTATAAAGAAATTATGACATTGTAATTACCTGTGCGTCTATAACTTCCCAGCATCTCTGCATCAGTTCTGGCTCCTCGAATAGACGGGATTGACTGAGAAGTAGACAGGCGTTTTTTGCCGTTAAACTAACCTCCAAGTAATTAACGCACGCGCGTGCTAAATGTGGCACAATGTATTTTTTGGCCGCATATAGCGTTGCCAGAATATTATCAGGTTCTAATTGGATTTCATCACAATACAAATATCTGAAAAAGAACACAACATAAAATGTTATAATATGTTTTCCAAACATTTTCATCATCTGCGGAAACATTTGAAACGAAACACAGATATTTGTAACATTTGGTACTTTCGTATGTAAGAACATCGGCAGCGATTTTCTTGGATTGCAAGCTGATATCTTAATAATCTAAACGCAGAACTCTCCGCATTATCTGATATCTGTGTTCATGTTTATCTGAAAGGTGTTTTGTTGTTATTAAATATGACTATTTTTTTTACTTTTTAATTTGCCATCGGGCTCAAGATTGACGGGTGCACACTTGATCAATTTATTCGAATTGTATTTGTGTCCTTGAAACAATAAACAGGAAAGATAAAAATTCGTGAGGTAATGTGTTATTATAGGAGTAGCTTGATGCAAAATTAAAAAAAAAGCGCAAGTAGCCAGGTTCTCGACTTTGTAAAGGTTTTATTTATTTTAGCATTGCGTTTTAAACACTAATCTAGATAGAATGAAATGTTCCCCCTTCGATAGTTGACATTCTATCTTTTTGTAATCTATTAAGAGTTCAATCTCCACATTATGTCTACTCCCTAGTGAGACAATGTGAAGAATAGTGGTATGCAATATTGGACTTTAAATGAATAAGCAAACACAGAGCCTAGGATCGAATTAAGTGTGCATTTATTAGTTTCCGACAGTACAAAGTCTAAGGTCGATTGGTAAGTATATTTGAACTTCAATCGTAAATATGCTTTTGTGCTTTCGCTCACTCATCAGGGGTCGAATCGCCACTTCCGTGAACGAGCCATTCGTTCACGGAATTATGTTGATTTTTCATGTGAAACAAAAACAAATTCCGTCTCGTAATGTTCGTTCACGGACGACGCGATTCAACCCCAGGATTTGTTTACCTTTCCCTTGAATTAATAAAAAAAAGTGTGTTTCTCTTTTTGTTTGACAAATGTACTTCCGTACTAAAGTCATCTCTTATTTCGCCATTTCAATTGTATATCATTGCACCTGCTATTTTCGAATGTTGCTGATAGAATTGCAGAGAGCTAAAATAGGCCACCATTCAATTCGTGTGCACTCACCTTAACAGTGTAAGAAAAGCTGACGGCTCAACATCAGGGACTTTAATTTCCTGCTTGTTTTCAGCTAATCCTCCGTAAAACATTGCATAGAATACAGAGCTTCCAGTTGCAAGGATATATTTATGCGCGGGAATAGTTTGAATATTATCTGGGTAAAAACGAAAATTTATAATTATTTAAACTAAATTGCATAGAGCTCACCATCGGACCCCACAACAAATTTTACATCAGACATTAACTCATTATTGAACATTGCAGCGTTACGCTCCAATACTGTAGCTTTGGTAGCCTGCCAATTCGGATCGGCAGTGTCGACTGCATTGGACGATCCGCCACTAGATGGGAGGCAGAATGATGGTGAGCTGCTTATGGCACCAGGCGATGCCAAAGGCGATGATGGGGCGCTAATTGGTTGAGTAATTTGAATGTTGTCCCGTTGATGGTGCTGCTGTGGCTGTTGTTGTTGTTGCTGCTGTTGGTGTGTTGCGGAATTGTGCGGAGGCGACAGAAGTATCCCTCCATTGTTGATTGTTTCCACTGAAAAGTGAAAAATAAAAATTCATACAGTAGCTGTTAATGTGTTAAACTTTTAGGAAAAGTAAGAATATTGGTGGGCCTAGGTAGTGCCCCTTTATAAAACAAGTACAGACGAGTTTAGACTGTAGGTAGGAGTGTATGTATTCTGTGCCAAAGAAATGAGTTTCTTGTAACAAATTGACTACGCTACATTGAATGTACAATGCACAAGCGGGGAAGATGTCTTCGGAGCTGCAAGCAAAATAGGTTTCAATTCAACAGACAATCGTAGTTGCATTCTAACTGCATGCCATACTAATTTCATAATTTCTCAATATTTACTGGATAATAATTATTCGAGTGGTTGACAACAGTTTATAGTTATAGTTAATATTATTTTCGCTATTGTTTTGTTCATGTTCGCTTAAAATATTCCATTGAAATCTAGACTAAATTCGATGTCTGATGAACAATAATTACATTTATTCACAGAATTTCTTTATTCATTCAATGTGTGCTACTTTTGATAACAATTGCAAGCCTTTGTCTCACATCTCCGAGTGGGATACTCAGTGCGTTAAAGATTGCAAGTCGGTTTGTGTACCTACAAAAGTTTACAAAAGTTGACTCACCAAATAAAATAACCACACATCAATGTGTTC
This sequence comes from Cheilosia vernalis, assembly GCA_949126925.1. NCBI lineage: Eukaryota > Metazoa > Arthropoda > Insecta > Diptera > Syrphidae > Cheilosia > Cheilosia vernalis. The sequence goes on along the minus strand of OX421358.1, from coordinate 80,313,466 downwards.
ATGTCAATGATTGCAGTCGAAATGGCATGACTTCATGTTCATTCTTCGAGACCTTCCCAATATGAATTACCCAATTCAGCAAATGCAATTTACAATGATACTTTTAATGAACTGTTTCTCAATCAATCACTGTCCGACTACAAATTAAATAATTAAATGGAAATATTCCTACTGCATGTGTGTATCCATATCCATGACTCCCACTGATAACAAGAGTGGTAGTAAAGTACCTCCCCTCTGCCATGATTTCAAGGTTATAAATTGTTTACCTATTATTGTTTTTAACAACAATAATGATCTAGCGAATCAAACAAAGATAGACTGAACTTGAGAACTGATTACGTCTACGTCGGCGTTATTTTTTCAGTGGGGGAAAAATCAATAGGCATTCCTATTGATGTAGATTTTTCTGCATTTAACAGAAACAACAAAGTTGCAAACAATATTCCGATATTTTCTTATCTTGGCGAAATTCATGCTCATTGTTTTCTTAACTTACCATTCATCCAAGCCTGGATTTGCGAATGCGACATGCTTTCTTGGTTTCTTTTTACTGCTTTTAATAGTGGTCTTGAACTGGAGTTTGGTGTTGCCATTCTTATTTGCCGTCAAATGCTTACTAATTTATACTTTTCACATAATAATTTCATACTTTGAACTGAGCAAATTTGAAAATATTATTTATTCTTCTCTAAATGCAGGTGTTTCAGACACAGGTCTCAAAAGAAGCCATTTTACAGATTAACAGAGAATACTTTGACAGCAACCAATAAATGCCCCCACTTTTGTACGAGTTGGGTGCATTGATAAAAATATAAACATGCTGGGGCACTGTTTCTGTGGAAAAAGTAAACAAACTGAATAATTGTACTAGATGATTCAGTTGGTGGGTAAAAAAAATGTTAGGTATGATACTTTGGCTTATGTTGTTTTTGATTTTATAAACTTTTGTGATAAAAAATCTTTTGCAATATCGATGTTTTTTATGTTCGATTTGTCAAAATATTAAAATTTGTTGTTTCATCTGGTGGATGAAATCTAAATTTTTTCTCAGTTTTACACAAAGGTAGGTACCTACCAATTGTAATTTTGTCACACAGCTGGCGGTTACGAATTGTTTTATTTTGAAATGCGTTTTTATAAATTTGTGAATAACAATTGAAATGGGTTTCCAGTGGAAGTCAAAAAAAAAAAATTGATTTTTGTCGGACTAGTTTGATTTGGTAGGAGAAATCTGAATTCTACGCTGCTCGAGCTAAACTAAATTTTATCTGGTCTCCAACTTCCAAACATCAGCTAAATTTTGGCATAGAGAGCGCTGCCGACAATTTTCAGAAAACAACAGCTGTTTTTTGAAAAGAACTTACTTCAAAAATTCAACTCGCTCTAATTTAAACCATTTCCGATTCTAGGTACTCCTCGTCGAGGAATTTATTGAAAAAACTCGTCCTTGCTTACTTCTCCGCAATACAAAAACGCAACAAAACAACAGAACACAACCATTATGTCAAGATTTAGCTTGACGAAATGTCCCGACCCATTAAACAGGTGCGCTTAATTTTGACAGACAAAAGTTTGATTAATTAGCTCGAGCAGTGTACCACTCAGTTAAATGGGTTCGCTAAAATTTAGCCGAGCTAAATTTTGGAGAGAATTTTGTATGGCAGCGAAAATTTAGCTCGAGCAGCGTACTAAGCTTTAAGCGAGATGTTGAGGTTGTCGAGAAATGTTAAAAATTGGCCATTTGGCCTCATTGTGTTTACAAGCAGTAAATTTTCCACAGCACCTCTCGGAAGCGTCTAACAAATATCCGAGAATATAGAAGTATAGAATTTAAATATGGCTCGAACGTAGTCTAATCTGAAGGTCCAATTTTCGATGATAAGCGGTCAATTGTTTCGGGCTCATCGGAGTAGACTAGCGACTTCTCATATATGCCAACAAAAAAAAATCAAGCGGTGTTAAATCGCACGATCTTGGAGGCCAATTCACGTATCCATTCAAGCAAAAGTTAGCTTCATCGCTAAACAAAATTCGCTTATGAAAATTGACGTAGTGTGCGGTACGTATTTCGAACAGAACCATGATGTCAAAATAAATTTGCACAATTTGGAAGCCAGTCAGTCTATTAATTTTGAAATGCCAAACCAAACTAAAAATTAATCACTAGACAGCTGACAAAATCGAGGGGGAAGTAATCAATATTTTTGAGTGGTCCTTGAATACAGATTTGCTACTTGTGATTGCATATGAATTCGTTTGAATACACTGTGATACACTGTGATTCACCATGAATACGCACAGAAAAGTACCTTAAACACACCTGATTACTTCCCCCTCGGACAAAATGGCCCCAGTTAAAATAGTGTTGCCAACTTAAAGTTCTATACCTCTAAAAAAAGCTTATACCTTTAATTACTTTGTGGACTCCTCTCCCTATGAGATTTTCGGAGAATAGACCGACTTCCATTGTTTATGAAAAGCACATGAATAATATTTAATTTTTTAATAACTTATGTTTTATATCAGACTAGCTGATCCCGCGAACTTCGTTCCGCCCAAATTCGTTAATGTAATGAAAGTAATAATTTCGAGCATGCACAATGCACATGCTATTTTATGTAGACGCTTAAATACCAATGGCAAGTCGTTCTGAATAAGCGGAATCCGCTTAGGTTTGCAAAGTGCTTTATTTGGACAATGTACATTATAATTTTAATTATGTAACTTTAGAAATAGCGCTTGATTTTATTTTTGAATGGGAGGTGCCACAAATCGTTTTCCTATACCGCTTATGTTTTGCAAAGTACCTACCACCTATAGTGTGGTATCCTATATCTTTCAGCACCACCTATCGGATCCAGAACTCAAGTAGAAATTTATGGTTATAGTGTTAGCGCTGTTCTTACATTTCAGACATATTTCCGTAACAGTAACAATGTGTATAATGTATTTGGGAATGACTTGTTACCGAAATGTGATCGAATTTTAGTGAGCTGTTGAATTGGTTTTCATGTGTTTGTAAGTTGGTTCGCACGAAACAGAAAATGTGAAATAAAAATACTGACACAATTTTCAAACCTTCCCATGAATTATGTTTGTAATTATGACATCATGCAGGTCTGGATCGGTTTCGGGATCTGGAACCTCGGCACATATGATGTCATCAACTTGGTCTGGTTGCATTCTTTCGACTAACCAAAAGAGAATGTGCGCATGAGGCAAGACTCTTTTTTGCCATACAATCGAATACATCCAACATCGAGTATAGTATAACCAAAGACACGATGCTTAACAATATAGTCCATCAGCGACCGACGAAATGTTTGTAACTTTAACAGCCAAGAAGAAAACTAACCGCACCTATCAACTTGGTTGGTAAGACTTCTCCCTTCTTTCTCCACACCGGTACCGAAGGTGTTATGGTACATTTGAGCTGCCCTCCCCATAACTCTACTCATGAATGAGCAGAATACCACGATTGTTACTCGCTCATTTTTCGTAACAACCCCTACGTGCAAGCTCAAAACGCTCCACAACTCTTGTTGCCTGTCATCATTGTCCACGTCAGCTTAATCACCCCTACATTTCAACTTACTCACACATACTTATGCAAGGATCCTAAAAATACATGTCCAACAAAAATGATGGATTGAAAAACCATGAAATAAAACAAGTATCTACTCCATTTCAAAAAGTTACTTAATGTAACATAGTAAACATAAACAAACTTATTGGTTATATTTAAAAAAAAATTTCAAAATTGTTGACAACAACAATTAGCTTGGAAAATAATTCAAATATTTGACAACAACAATTGCTTTGAATAAAATAAGTTTTTTTTTGTATTTGAAGTGTCACTACTCGATTTCTATCCAGTTTATTTTTTCTCAAAGTGCTTTTCCCCATAAAAAAACGAATTGTGGGCCTTCAACGCCACCTGTTGAGAATTTTCTAACTTTTCTTTTTTCATAAACCATCCCTGGTTTGAGACGAATAAAACACACCAATAATCATTGAAATCGGTTGAGCCGTTCGTGAGTTATAAAGTCACAACGCACTTGCAACAATTTTATATATATAGAAGAAGAGATATAGAGATAAACTTTGTGTTTAAAGTAACTTTAATCTTACTGGTATTAATTGGATCTGGTCTGAATCTTATAAAATGCTTATTGCTAATAGTATTAAATATACTCATGCGTATTATTTTGTAGATTTGCTAGTTTAATTTAAATCAAATTATTTCAATCCAAAACTCTTTCAAAGTAATTAGATCTAATTTTTGTTTGTTGCGATAAACTTAAAGCTACCGTTACACAAGTTCCTTTCTCTTTACTGAATGAATCTTTTAACTATATAGAATTACTAATGGAAATTGAAACGTACACTTATTGAAAACTTAACGTGACACACAAGGATTTTCTTTTAAGCTTTTCTAAAACTAATTTTTTAAGCTTAATAATTTTTTTTTGACAACATCGATTGGTTCAATGAAATATAAAACTTGAATTGAGATTGTATGTACAAACGCGCTTTGTTGAAATTTTGTGCTTTGGCTTTGCTGGATTTGTCAGAATTTCGAAGAAAAGGACTCTACCCAAGGTCTTTTGTCGACCGATCTTCTGCATTGTGCACCCATAAAACAATATTACGTAACTACGCTATAGAAAACTTCTGAATTCGAGGTGTACCTGCTATAACTGAATCACGTGTACGTTCATATCAATGTACTTTCTTCTGATCCGTTCAACCCATTAACATGCAAAGTTTAGTGATTCTTTTAACTCGAATTCATTAACAACTTAATTCGCCAAGTGCTTTCGCTGAGGGCACTTCTTTTATTTGTCCATATAATTTTTCAATTATCTCTGTTTGCATGCTAGACTTCAAAGTCCTCAAGCGAATTGTAAATTAACTTAAAGACAGCATTGATGCGGTTTATTTAAATTTCGAGCTGCTATTGTATCTCCAGCAAGTATTTATTGTCTCTGTCTCATAAGTCATAAAAATATAATGAGCTTGACCCTTTTTTTGGCTTTACAGATAGATTGGTAGGCAATAAAAAAAATCAATAAATATCTTGGTTTTTGCTCTTCTTGTGATATGCTTGTTTTGTTGGCAGAACAGGGACTTAGAAGATCATTAGTTCAGACATAACTTTGCCACTCCCAATGTTGTCGATTCAATAAATGGCACGTATAATAATTTCATTTAATTTATGTATTCTTGAGCACATTGTTGGAATTTCTAATTGGGTTTTGCGGTGGCTACAACGTCATCCTAAAGTATATAGTTTTAGTTACATCAATGCTTAAGAAATGACTACACTCTCTTTTGCCAAACTGTGTTGAATAAAATTGAAAGAAACGGTTAAGGACTTTTCCGTAGCTAACGTGAGCCACTTCCTTTTTCCCACAATTGTACGTTTTTTGTTTATAAAGATTTTAAAATTGTTTTCTTTGTGCGTCATGGGAATAGTACCTATTCATCTTTCTCACAACAGTAGTTATCGAAACTTGACATGACATTCGTAGGAACGTCTACGATCGGCTTATACGCTGCTAAAGATGTGCAAGCTATCACGTATGCAAAAATAATTCAACATCGAGTTTGGCTTTGAAATTTGAAAAGCCTTACGGTGATATTTCTATTTATTAGCTTAGTGACCGCAAATACTACTCACGAGGAAGTCGAAGTATGTTTGCATAAGACCTACATTGACCTAGAATACTGACCCGATTTGCAAAAAAAAAAAAAAAAAAATACATACAGTGAACTCCGTATATAACAACGATGTAGTGACCGTTCTTAAATGGTCGCAATAGCCGAATGTCGCTTTAACCGAAGGTCAGATAAATACAAAAAATACTTATACCCTACCTAGCAGTGGCCCTTTTTTGAAGAATTGTTGCTTTGGGGCTGTGTAGGTTAAACGCGAAAATTTGCGGTTAGAGACTGCGTAGAGCTTACGTAAATGTGTTTTTGCATCAAATTTCATTTGGTCATCGTCAACGGTTATTTTTGCACAGGCAACTAGATGATTTCTTTATATTTCGTCGCTATATCCGGAAGAACATTTAATTCTGGCAAAAAACGGACGCTAACGAAATTGCCGTTATATCCGAAGTCGCTATATCAGGGTGAATTCGTATGAATATTGTAAAATCGACTGATCGACTGGTCATTATAACCTAGATCGCTATAGGCGAATTTCACTGTAATTCTCTTGAAATTCGTAATACGATCATACATATTTTTTATTAGAAGATAAGCTCTCAGTGTAGATATTCCTAACTACCTTCCCTCTATTGAAGTTTTTGAAGTAACAAAATGTTTTAGGGATTTACGGTCATTTAATATGTTGCTTTTACAAAATTGTATCCTATGTCGGAAGATGTTTCATTGATGTACTTTTCCATTGACTCAAAGGTGACGCTAGACCAGGGCATCAACTTACCAGCCTGTTATTTTAATGTTTATAGTTAGCAGTGCTATTGAAATTGTTACTTTATTACTGAGTTAAAATTTTCTTTCTTCGGATTTTGAAATGTATTACATGTATTGACTTTTATGACTTATTTCTACTGTTAACGTTCTTGGAATTTTTTAATGCTTAATAATTATTTTTACATTATATTTTTGGTGGCTCTTGTGTTGGGACCGGACGTAGGGTCAATGTACTGCCAGGTTAATGTACCATTGAGCTCGTGTCGTGACTCGCGCGCCTCCAATGTATCATGGCTGACAATTGAGACTTTCTCACAAAACGGAAGAAAAAATGCTCGAAGTAATGTAGGCGCATGGAGAATATGGGCGATTTTATTGAGAAATTTAAGCTGTACAGTGTAAATTATCTTTTGTGTCACTCTTTTGATATAATATTGGGGAATCACTGCTATTTGGCAGCATATACATATCGTATACCATTGGCCTTTTTTTAACGAGTTTAATTTATGTTTTCATGTTTTCAGAAAGGAACCAGTGATTTTACCCTAGCTTCTGTTGTATCAAAGTTCATATCGAACGTCTAAATCTATACTTCAACTGAAAAATCTTTCAGTTTTGCACTATTCATTGAAAAAGTCACACTAAGTACTTACTAAATTAACCTGATGGTAGTTGGAGAGCCGTACCTACGAGCAAGTATTTGCAATTATTTTCCTGCACTCGAATGAGTTGGCCAGAGATGTTAAAATTAGACGGCAACGACTTAACTCATGTCAGTAGTCAGTAGTTTGAAAATCGTTTACGAAACACGTTTTTTACTATACCCACATGATCCGTATAGAAATGTAATTGATTTCCATGGTTTACAACAATAATATGAGATCCAACTGTTTTTGTAAATAATTGAATTCAAAGGCCTATATACAATACAGTCGACTCTCGTTAACTCGACAGTCGAGGGGTTCTTAAAATATTACGAATTATCGAGTGTTTGAAATCAAATGGTTCGAAATTGCAAAAGCGAACCAATTCGTGCGGAAGTGTGTGTCAAACTAATCATAAAAAAATCAAAGGCTCGTGTTTGAAATTGTCTCAAAATGTACTTACAATCTTTCTGTCTCTCTCTCTCTGCAACTTTGAATTGTCGAATGTTTGACGCCGACGAGTTCGAATTAACGCGTCGTTTTGTTACGTAGCAATGATTTTTTTCGTTCGAATTACCAATTTCATAAAAATGTATTGATTTAGTTCGAAATATAAAGAGATTTTGTAGGGAACTCGTGGTAATTTTGAATTATAGAGGTTCGAATTATCGCAAGTTTGAATTAACGAGAGTCGACTGTATATCTACCTATCATGTGGGCAAAATATAAAAAAAAAACAAATTTAAAATTGTCTTGTTTTTTTATAGCAACAGCAAAATCTATAGCTATGCCTAACATTTTAACTCGTTCCTGAATGGATAGACGAGTTTGGTCTGAAGGCTAACTTACTGAGCCTAATTGGGGTTCCTTGGCAGCTGCTAAAACTTTTCATTAGGCAAACATTTTAAATACAAACTGCCGTTTTTACTAAGCTTTCTAATGCGTTCTAATTTTAATCTCTTGCTCTTAAAAGGAAAAGTAGCAAACAATTTACAGATGTTGTCATTGTCACACACATTAGCAAAGAGGATCTATAACTTAGAGAGCCAATTGAGAGCAGAAACGGTACATTTGCCTACAAGCTGCTGTTTGGCTGCTGTCCTGCATAGGAATTCCTAAGTATAAGTGCCTGTACAAATCAAAGGAGCGCCATTGCTGCCGCACGCATACTTAGGAAATCCTATGCAGGGACTTTATGTCAATCGGGCGGCAATTATTATGATGTGGGCGACTGTTTTCGGCATTTTTGGTGCCCATTAGTTACACGGCGTTCACATCTCAGTTCAGTTTAAAAGTTTTTAAGGTTTATAATATTGTTTTTACCAAATGTAATTTCTGATATAATTTTGTCACAATGCCAAATACCTCAAAAAATCATGGTTTTTTTTTTTTCAATATCTATCAGAAATCAATTTCATGATATTAATCAGAGAAAAATCAACTTAAACGATTTTTGCACTCTTATTAAAAGAGATTTATTTGTAACTTCAAGCATCTGTTCTAGGTATATTTTAAAGAAAACAAATTGTTTTTCGTCGATTTTAATGCTTTTCGTTTTGAAGTCATATTGAAACAAAATAGGTATTTTAAAACAGTTTGGGGAAAGCGTTTGTTTTATGTTGTGTAATGACAACAAAACACGCCTATACTTAGAACAACATCACTTTATGTATTTAAAACACATAAAGTGTACTTGTTTTTGTTAATTAATAATTTAGAGGGGCTTACAAAAAAATCAGTGGATATTTTAAAATACAACGTTATAAAATTTTCAAAAGAATATTTATAAAAACCAATGGAACACGCGAGAACTAATAATTAACAAAACTATTTGGGTTGTTACGTTCGACTGAATAATCCAATTAAATACCACATTATATTGTATTTTTGTTAGGAGTTTAATCTTTAATCATTATTATATCCGAGAACAATATCTTTTTTTAAAAACTATCATTTTTCTGTTCATAAGTAACAACAACATATTTCAGTATTCGCTCTAATTAAACCACAGAATTTCTAATCATATTTTGATTTTGTACAAAAATAGTGCTAAAAAAAGAAGTTGAAAATACCCACCAAGTAATAGAAATTTATGCAATGTTTAGGAATATTTAAAAATATATCACTTTTGCTCTAGTGAAAACTTGGGTTTAACTTGCATGGTAATAACCTATTTTTGGAATAAATCCCAAAGGTAGCTGCATGAATTTAGCTGTCAAAAATATATTTCATGAAAAGAAAACTAAAACAACATGAAATGTTAATGGATGAACATTTGTTGGCACCTAAGATGGATAGAGCACAAGTAAAGCTATCTAAAAAACCATTCTTAACATGTATTCCTTTTACGTTTATTGTTATATATTCATTTACAAATTGTTTGTTATTGAAAAATACCACCCGGCGGCCATTAATAACACGTATTCACAGACAGGAAAAATAAGAGCGCGCGAGAGAGGGCTGTCATTCAAAAATTGAGGGGATTATCGGTTAGGGTAAAGTGACCATACGTCCCGCTTTTAGCGGGACAGTCCCGTTTTTGAGGTCTCTGTCCCGCGGCCATAGCTGTCCCGCTAAACGTCCCGCTTTTCCAACTTTCGTAAAAAATGTCCCGCTTATAGGTACTACTTTTGTAAAAATGTGTGTATGTTTCTACAATTCTTAAAATAAAGCAATTTTATGATTACTATTTATTATCCCTATGCATATAAATTGGAGCATATAAAACAAGCGTAAGAGCTGTTAAAGGAAGAAAATGAGCTCATGTAGGTATACTCCATCTTAAATGAATTGTCAGTTTTGTTGCTTGTAGTCTGTCACTTTTGAAACGAAAACAAAACAATTTGCTGTGTATAGTGAAGTATATAGTGGAGGGATATTTGTAGATAGGTAAATAAAAACTAACTCAGATGTTAGCACAATACCTACTTAATAATATTATCGCATCATTATACATAAATAGAAATAGAATGGCATCCACTTCAGCAGCAGCAAACAAAAAGTGCGAATGCGAAATTTCAATATCTGCAGGAGGACAAAGTGACATAATTCGCCATGTCGGAAGAGAAAAACATGAGTCCAAAGTAATAGACTCGGCCGCATCAATACAGTTATGAAGTCTATTTTTGTTTTTAAATAAATATGTCATTTGACGTTTATTTTACGTACTATTCTATTGTTTTACTAAAACATAACCTAGTTTCAACTCCCTTCGAAATTTTGGAAATGTGTCCCGCTTTTATTTCAAGTAAATCTGGTCACTTTAGGTTAGGGGCAAGTGAAGTTGGCTCTCTAGAGATATAGATCCTCTTTGCACATTAGTGTATTAAACAAATGACATGATATTCCGTAAATGTATTGCCCCCCAAAATAGCTAATTGTTTCCAAAAATCATTTAAAAAGCGAACGCCGACGTTTACACTCGTTATCATGCTGCGTACACTTTTGTGGATCTTTGGATTCGTGTTCGACCTGAAAGAATAAATACTCGCCGACCGATAACAGCCCATCCCATCGTACGGCGATGAGTGGTGTCGGCATTCTACTTCACTGCCTTATGCCGAAAATGTACGGGTTTTGCTCTTAATTCTTATAATGCTGAAATGTGCGTTGGTCGGGCACCAAAAGTCAAGCCTCCATCTAATGTACGTACCTGTAACAGTTCTTAGGTCCGTTCTAAGCTTACTTCAATCCAAGCAAGAAGACAACACCAACAAACATATATTCCCAATATAACTTATTATTTAATGGCCCATAATTACTGCAAAGTAAATAACATAAAGAACTCCATTAGCGGATATTCACTTTTCAATAGCCGTTGATGCGACTTGCGCTGAGTCAGAGACGTAATCTTTGACTACACGTGCATTTCAATCAACGCGACAAAATTCGCCATAAGAAAGATGTGTCTGAAAAGAATACTAATGTTCGCCGACGTGTTTTGATTGAAACGAAATAAGCCTCACGCAACACATGCGTCGCATCTAAATTTCAGAATAAAAATGTTGCTATATAGTTCTTTAATAAAAGCCTAATCAACTGAAAACAAATAAAGGCACAAGTATATAAAAACGCACACATTAAGTTGCGTGATTCCTTCCAAATGAGCATTTCATTTGCATTGTCACAGTCAAAGTAATGAATTGTTCGATTTGCTTCCCAACGTGAAAAGATGATTGATCGATGCCAACGAGGCGACATATTTACAATTACATTTACTTTGGCTATGATTATGTGATGTCTGACGACAACACTAATTAATATTTTAGAGCTGCCGGAGGCGGCCGGAAGATAGCAATAGTGGTCGATTTGGAAATGCCAACCTTGAGAATTAGATTATCGTTGTGTTTTCGCATTTTTGTTCCTACTATTTCGTTTGTCAATTTCTTCAGCATTAATAATTATTGTGTTGCATAGGTATGTATGTATTGTATGTGGATTTGCAATTTATTCGATTTTTTCGGTTTCCTCGTGGTGAATAATTTCGTATTCAGGGTCAATAAACCTGTTGAGATTTTAGTGGTATACGCGTTATTCGTTTAAAATAAACTTGAACCTAAAAAAATAATTTAATCTACTGGAAGACAGACATTTGTATTATACAATGGCAACCGTTTGTAAGAGTTTCGTCATTCTTGTATCTTAATAGGTTATGTATTTAAAGTTAACACCTATGCAATACTATCGGTGGCTGGGGTAATTTTGATTCACCTTTTTGTTCCTAGAAATTTCAAACTTCAGCATATTTCACATTTCATGCAAATCGCAGCTTCAGCTTTAGGTATCTTTTTTTATCGCTTCTCAGGAGAAGACTTTGAATTTAAAAGTCACGATCGCATCACCATACATTTCTAGCGGCCTACCTATGTCAAACACCTTTCAGTTCGTCTTGCATGAATCACAAAATGTTATGCGTCTGGAACTTATGACTCTTTTCAACATTTTAATGTAGATCCCATTAGTTTCTTATAACTTATCTGACTTTTGTGACTGGCCGAATTTGTTATGAATTTCAGCAGCTGTGCTTTAAGATAATACAATGTGAAAGATGAATTCATTGTTTCTGTTGTTTGCGATTACTCGGTTTTTATCATGTAGACATGCGCAAGTCAGGTCTGTGACGGATAACTCCTGATTTTATTCTTAAGTGCAATGCGTCAATGTCCCATCAAATTATGTTGAATGGTAAACCCATAAGCTTACAGAGCACAAAATTCTTAGCTTTGTCTTTTGAACACTTAAAAATAAAGCTCACGCCTGAGTCGCACAAAACGTTTTCATTTTCGGAGGTCATTGTAATTAAAATTTTTTTTATATTATAAAAGGTTGGTATCTTTAGTCAATTATTCAATACGAACCATCATCAGAGGCTAATTAATTAAAGTTGATTAACAATACCCTTCGGAGTTCAAGGGCTTTTTGCTACGTGAAAACAATCAAACGCAAGCCGTCAAACAATGTGCCTGAAAAATCGTTTAATGTAGTTTGTGTTAAATTTAAAACTGTCGAATGCAAACAGAGAATTATATCTAAGAAACGTACTAAACAACTAACAGCAGGTGTTTTTAACCAATTAAATAAAAAACCTATATATATTAATGAAAGCCTTACGCGATATTTTCGTCAGGTATTTAATAAAGCCAAACAAGTCAAAATAGACAAAAATTATCAATATCTATGGATAAAAAATGGTCAAATACTAATGAAAAAGAAAGAAGGAGATAAGATTGTTAAAATTTATTCATTTGAGGACCTTGATAACTTATTGTAACTCTGTTGTTTCTTCGATCTTTAACTATGTTTAACGTAAGAAATAGTATAATTCAAGATCCTCCTGATAATTTTTTAATCTCTCCGTTCTGTAATTTCGATAAAGAAATGTTTAACAGTGTCTTTAACAATCATATTTTGAAAAACCATTTTTATCTTATCCATCAAAATATTAGAAGTTTGCGAAAAAATTTTGTTTTGTTCGTTGCCCACCTTGAATCTTTTATAAACAAGCCTGATCTAATTTTTATATCGGAAATATGGATCTATGACAGTGAAAAAGACTTTTTTAATATTCCCGGATATAAGTTCTATCCTAATTGTAACAATACTTATGCTGCGGGTGGTGTTGCTGTCTATTGGAATGAAGATTTAGTCTGTGAGTGTGAATCTTTCTCTCTCCCGAGCGCAGATTTGATTAAGGTATCTTGTGCTTTAGAAAATCAGAATTTGATTTTTCTTTGTGCCTACAGATTTCATAATAAAAGTAAAGATGTTTTTATAGAGGACCTAGCCCTACTTTTAAGTCAAGAGAATGCCAGTAATTTTTTTATGGTTGGTGACATTAACCTAGATTTACTTGATGATTCTCCAGACATAGTAAGCTATAAGACCTTAATGTCGGCTAATGGTCTGGAGTCTTGTATTAATGTACCAACTAGAATAACTGATTCTTCCGCAACATGCATCGATCATATTTTTGCTCGACTTGATCGCAATACTAGTCTGTCTCTGATTAGCACTGTATCTGACTTTAGAATCGATGATCATTGTATGACATGTCTATTTTTTGAGAAAATAGCGAAAAAGCAACCTAGTCGGCACATACCCATCCAACGGAAAGAGCGTATAAACTATGATAGCCTTAATGCTTGTCTACTTCGTGAGAATTGGACAAGTGTATATAATGAATCCGACCCCTCTACAGCTTTTGATGCTTTTCTTTTGATTTTAAATAGCCATGCTTCGATGTGTACCGAAGTTGTTGATAATAGAAGACTTAAATTAAAAAGGCTCAAGCCTTGGATGACTATGCAGTTAGTGAAAAAAATTGATTATAAAAACAAACTTCGCATTAAGTGTAGAAAATTTCCTAACAATGTTAGACTGAAGTATAACTACTTGAAGGTTTGCAAGGAAATTAGACTTCAAGTTCCAATCTGCAAGGAAAATTTTTATATAAATAAATTTACGGCAGCTAAAGGGAATTTAAAAAAGGAGTGGGGTATTATAAACGAGCTTTTTAATAAAAAGGTTTCTTCTGGGTCACCTACATGTATAAAAATTAATAACATTGAGGTTACCAGTGATGATTCCATTGCAACCACTTTTATTGATTTTTTTATCAATGCTCCCTCAAACATCCTTGCCAAAGCAGGATTTAGTAGTAGTATGGACTGTGATGATATATGTTTTAATAGTGACTCTATACAAGCTAGCAGCTTCTTCTTTGAGCCAATTAATTCTTTTGAAGTGTATAAGGTAATTATTCATCTGAATAATTCTAGTTCATCTTCTCTTAATAGCTACACTAGTGCCTTCATAAAACATATATCTTTTAATATTGCCGATGTCTTAGCTCACATTTTTAACAAAAGTAACGGGTGATTTTTTAAGAGGTTTAGAACTTTTTTTAAAAAAAAAACACAAAAAATTCGAAAAAATGAATGAAGTATTTATTTGAATCGATAGTTTGAACCTTGCAATTTAATGTTTAAAGATATTTTCATGCAAATGTTGACCGCGGCTGCGTCTCAGGTAGCCCATCCGCTGAGTCCAATTTTGGCATACTCTTTCACACATATCGGCCGGTATCTCACGAATGAATGCATGGATGTTGGCTTCCAGTGCGTCAATCGAAGCGGGCTTGTCCCTATACACATTAGCCTTGACATACCCCCACAAAAAATAATCTAATGGTGTCAAATCGCACGATCTAGGCGGCCAATTGACCGGCCCGAAACGTGAAATTAACTGTTCACCAAACTCGCCTCGCAATTGCGCCATTGTTTCGCGTGCTGTGTGGCATGTGGCACCGTCTTGTTGAAACCACATATCATGCAAGTCAAGAACTTCCATTTCGGGCAAAAAAAAGTTTGTTATCATCGCTCGGTAGCGTTCACCATTGACAGTAACGCTGCGATTCGCATCATCTTTGAAGAAATATGGCCCAATAATGCCGCCGGCCCATAAACCGCACCAAACAGTGGCTTTTTCGGGATGCATTGGTAGCTGTTGCAATGCTTCTGGCTGATCTTCACTCCAAATGCGGCAATTTTGCTTATTTACGTACCCATTCAACCAAAAATGAGCCTCATCGCTGAACACAATTTTTCGATAAAAAAGCGCGCGATGAACATTTCGAACCGAGCACGAATTTTGATAGAAAAATTCAATAATTTGCAAGCGTTGTTCATTTGTAAGACGATCCATGGTTAAATTGCAAACCAAACTGAAGCTGTTTGACAGTGACACAAGGTACTAAACACACGTCAGCTGTCAAAACCAGTGTTGCCTAAACCAAACCAGCTAAAAAATCACCCGTTATATTTAAAGGTATTTTTCCGTCTAGTTTTAAACTGGCTGAAGTTATACCCATTTTTAAAAAAGGTGATCGTAAAGATATAAATAATTACAGACCCATTTCACTCCTTTCGATATTCTCTAAAATCTTTGAAAAAGTTATCAAAAGCCGGATTATCTGTTTTCTCGAGAGAAGTTCGTTCTTTAGCTCCATCCAATTTGGTTTTAGAGATTGTAAATCAACTGAAGATGCGCTTCTTGATTTTTGCACCAATGTCCATGATGGTCTGAACCAAAAGAAATTAACTGCTTCCCTCTTCATTGATATTACGAAAGCGTTTGATACTGTGGACCATTATATTCTCGTGACGAAGTTAAGAAAAGCTGGTTTTAGAGGTTTTATTCTTGACTGGTTTGCATCGTATCTTAAAGACAGAAAACAAATGGTAAAAATTGGCGGAACATTTAGTGAATGCCTTGATATTCGCACTGGCGTACCCCAAGGCTCAGTTCTTGGACCTGTGTTATTTTTAATTTTTATCAATTCTATTTTTGCTCTACCTTTGAGGGGTAAACTAACTGGCTTTGCAGATGATATTGCATGTGTGTAGCTTTGTACTCTAGTTCGTCCGTCGTAGATCTGATAGCCGATATCAACCATGATCTTGAATTTTTAAGGCACTGGTTTTCGATCCATAAGCTCGTCATTAGTGACAAGACCAAGCTAATGTTTTTTAATATTCCGTCTTTTGAACTCAATTCCCCGGATTTTGTCTTCCATAGTCGTGACTGTGAAAATATTTGTGTGAGTACTGAAGCATGCAGTTCATGTAATAATGTGCTTACATTTAATATCGATCAACCTTGCTCGACAAAGTGCTTCAGGATTGAGCGGGTTAAGAGTTACAAGTATCTTGGCCTTGTCATTGATGACAAAATGAACTGGAATATGCACACTGCGCTGCTTAAAAAATACCTTTCAACAGCCACTTGCATGTTGTATCATCTGAGACGTTTTTGCCATAAAAATCTACTCGTAACAGTGTATTACGGTCTAGTCCAATCGAAGATGCAATATGGGTTAGTTTGCTGGGGCGGTACATTCAACTATAACTTACAACCTCTAATAGTGGCACAAAAGCATATTTTAAGAATTATGCGGAGAAAAAGACGCCGAGAGCATAGCTTTCCACTTTTCCTTAATTCTGGCATTCTCCCTTTAAAACATCTTTATTTTTTCAAAGTTCTCAAAGTATTTTTCCTAAGACTTCTGCATATGAGTTACGGAGTAGTGAAAGAACGCTTGTTGTAGTTCCAAGCTACTATACTCACTTGTTTCTAAATTTTTATTCTTCTGTAGCACCACGGCTTTTTAACAAACTACCGTATGAATTAAGAAATACTTCTAGTCTTTTTTCTTTCATCAAAAAAGTTAAAATATGGCTATTCAACTTTGACTTCGAACAAATCAATAATTTAATCAATTTGGTTATTTAATTTTAATATTTTGCTAAAGTTTTGCATCAAACTATATTTAACTCTTTCCACTCTTTTGTATTCTCTCTTTTATTTTTGCTATTGCCTATTCATATCTCTATTTAGCACCCTACAACAATCTTCTTAAAGCCTTGTATTTAAATTTTAAAGTTGTTATGTATCATACATTCGACTCTAGTTTCTATTAACTAAAGAAAGTATTTAAATTAATTTAGAATAGAAGTACTTTGTGAATAACAGTACAATGTAATTCCCTTGAAATGTTAACATCCACTAAATATGAAATAAATTACTTACTTACTTACTTACTTACTTAATTTAAATTTAAACCTATGACCAAACTTTAATATCTTTCCTTAAATTGAAATCTCTATGATATGAACAAAGAAGGTAAGAAGCTACTGAACCTTATTTATAATCATTTTTACATAATTAGATAACACAAATGTTTTGCAATGTTTGGTTGCATACAAATTTCGGTGAAATTATGGAAACTCAGTTAAAAATACAAATTGTTTTAACCTAGGAGCAAATCGACAGACTACCGTATAATCACGGGTCCCAATTGTTTAAGGTCCCTTGTCCTCATCTTGTCAGAATTGATTTACATATCAAGTTCGACATTTTAGGTCTGTTCCCTAATGAAAATGCATTTCCACGCATTAGTCAAATTTAGTCAAACTTTGTTCCCTTACTCAAAAGTTGGGCAGAAGATCGAAAAAGAGCGAACAAAACATTTCCCCTCCATTAAAAACCTGCAAATATTAGCCCAAGAAATTTCTTTGGGTTAGTTAGTTACATCTGACAGATGGTTGTCAAATCGTTGAAATTCTAATTTGTTACCGACTTTTTATTTCATTTATATTTTGTGTTTGTATACCTAGCATTAAAATAAATGTTAAAAGCAAAAAAAAGCGAACTTTTTAATTTCTGCAATAAAATACATTAAACTCTTGGTCTTAAATAAAATTCGTACTTTTTTCTACTAATATTTGAATATTTCGGCCTATGGAAAATTAACATTTTTCAAATTTGTGGTTCAACGAGTTGCTTTTCAAGTCGAAATGTATATTTTATGCAGGAAGAAAATATATATCCTTGTTGTGATTATTGTACAAATAAAATGCAATTTATTCAAAGTTTAAACCTCGAACACGTTTGTTGACACAGTCAAAATCGGAATTGATTCTTATTTAGTATTCGATTGGGTTATTTTTTCTCTAGGTTACTTTTTGTGTTCGATTGGTACAAACAAATCTTCTTTTTTTTTTATTTCGGAACACCTTTACAAATGTTTATTTTTTCTCAACTGCAAAGAAAAGCATTGCATTGGGTGAATCTACATTTGCTAATTATTTATGGTCAAAAGTTTAGATATCAATGGGGGCGTAAATTTCAAGTGATTTTATTTAAAATTTAACCAGTGAATAGAAAACGCGTAGAAAAGTGTCGAAGGCTACACAAATTCCAATAGCACGAATATGAACATTATAAGGATAAAGTTAGAGAAAACTGATGAAATGAACAAGGAAATGTTTGCAATGAATAATCCAATCAAGGCATTGTACATATTTGTAAAAAGCAGTAAAATGTGCAATATAAAGGTCAAAAGAATTTAAATAACAGTCTTCGCCAACAAAAAAAAAAAAAATGGTGTAGAGAGTATTAATTTTTACAAATAACCATTTTAAAGAAAACATTGCTCTCGACAGTCTGGTTTTGCTGATAGTCAACTGTAAAAAATGAACACAATAAATATGAAATTTTTCTTTTATTTAGAAAAAATATATTAACATGTGTTAATCATATTTATGTAGCAGACTACGGTGTTTGATCTTAAGATCCACATAAAACCAGTCATGTGCAATTGTGCATCCCTAATTTATGATTTTTTGGATTAAAATCTCATAATTACTTACTTACTTACTAATAATCAATCACTAATGTCGACAACTAGTTGGATGTCAGCTTTAGTAAAAATGTACAACATTTGTCAAACGGTACCAATAAACAATTATAACTCCATATTTACTAATCCGACAACTTTCGTAGAATCTTATACATTTGTTGTCATTCCAGATATAAAATTTCATGAATTGTTTTCGTGAAAAACAAGGTCAATGGTCTCTTTCACAACGAAGATTTTATTCTAAAAAAAGGAATACATAAATTACAATTAAATTTGCCCAAAATGTTATCTTTCGAAGGCTTTTTGAGGCTTATTAGGTTTGTTGCTGTTCCCTTACAATAATGCATTCGAATACATTAGTCAAACTTCGTTCACCTCTAACCAACTTTTGCGTAGGTAAGGGAACGAAGTTTGACTGATGTATTCGAATGCATTATCGTAAGGGAACAAGCCTATTATAAGCAAAAAAAACTAAACACAAAATAGGAAATGCACAAAATATTCGCTGATCTGTCAGATATCATAATATGCAAATCAGTAATGCCCTATCGCTCGACCGGACACAGTTTTCGGCACTTTTTATAGTACGCTTTCAATTATTGTTTTCTAATACTACTTCAGAATTATTTTATGGTTTCATGAGTGCATTTGTATCGTAATAAAATCACTTTCAAATTATTCAATAAACGGAACACAGTTTATTTGAATGCTTTCATTTATTCGTAGCCTAATGATGCAAATCAAAATATATTGGTGGTCTAAGCACCACAACTGCATCGTCAGCAAGTGAATATTTTTGAAAATACAAATAATAGAACTTATAGCTTCCGGTTTTGAAAATAAATACATTTTAACCTTTACAAAATTGTATGGCTTATATATTACTTAATTCGGGAAACTTAGAAACCGACAAAAGTTTAAATTCTTACTTAAAAATATAAATCGCATGTTTTTATACACATAACTACCTACTACCTGTCACCCCTGCAGGAGTTAATAAATTTGTTATTCTCCGTGTATTTTGCTGATTGCTGATAATTCTATATTATCCGCGAAGTGAACAATTTCACACCAACCATTGTTTTATTAGAGATCCTTATTCTCGGTAAACAAATTCCTTTTGCAAAGAGTTTGAAAAGGGTTTGCTTGCCGTCCAAACTTAGGTAAGAAGATATTTTGTTCTGTTTGCGGCGACTGTCAGAAAGTCTGGAAATATCCCAAACTTATATTAAATTATTTTTTTTAGTAAGCATCCATTCGTTGCTTGCAAACTATTTAAAAAGGAATATTTAAAAACCAATCAAAAAGCAAAAACTAGTGAAACAAAATAAAACAGAGAAAAACACAGAATACTATGCCCCAAGTGTTTAAATAAAACAGTAGTGTAATTTATTTTTTTTAATTTTTTGCATACATTTGTACAAATTGTATTTAAAAACCATTTGCATTGTTGTATTGCAACGAATAAAAAACATTTACAATTAACTAAAACTAAAATCTCAGGCTCAGGCTGAACAACACAGCGTATTAAATTCTCTCCTATTACGAAATTTAATACCGTGATTTTGGACGGTTGAGCAACACTTGTCTTTAAAATGACTAAGGGAGGATTTGTTTAGCTAATGCCCACGATAAACATGGAACTAAGAGAAAGATATTATTTTCGTACAAAATTTCGATCTCGAGATGTTAATCAATTCTGACATTACGATGATAAATGAACTCAAAAAAGTGGGTCGCAAAATTCTGTCCGTATGTCTGTTTGTCCGTCCTTTCACAGGCCTACAGCCTAAACGGATGCCCGGCTTTCGTTCCAACTTCGGATTTGGAGTTTGTAGACTTGCAGTTTGGGGGCGTTTTTTTTTTGCAAGGTAACTTCCCATATCAAATTTTCGTACCAGTTTGATTTGATCGAAAACGGTTCTAACGATTTCAACTTTGATATTGATATTTAAGCTTAAGTAGGTGAGGTTACCATGACTTCATACCAAGTTCTGGGCTAAAAATTCGAATAACGGTACTTTTAAAATTTCGACATATCTCGAAAGCAACTTTTAAAAATGCACTTTTGTTTAGTTTACCTGAAAACGGCAATAACGATTTTGACCAAAATGCAAACTTATAATGTTTTCAAAATTATTATGTTCTTAATTTTCATTTGGAATCACCAAAACCCTAATTTTTAAAACTGCTTATATTTCAAAACCTCATCTTTGATTTCGATAAAATTTTAAAAACGAAATAATGCTAACATCCCAAACAATAACTTATAATCGGTTTTCAGCTAAATAGTTAAACAATAGCTTTTTCCAAAGTAAACATTGCAATATTTGCTTCTGTTTTGTCCGGCAAATTTTACAAAAACCGTTCTTACGATTTTGATCAAAACACATATTAAAGATAATATAATTATTCTTAATAAGATCCTTTTCTTTGCACAAACTATTATGGCTATTAATCAGGAAAATCGGCAATGTTCTTTAGGAGCTCACCACCAGAATTGAGAAATCCCTTAACCTTAAGTTTAAATACTTGACATCCCAGGAGCTTTTGATAACATCGAACGTGTCCATGTGTACAGATACATCCAAAACACATAGCACTACATGTTACTGGATAAAGCACATGCTTGTAGCAGTAGAAATATAAACGCTTACTCTAAACGAGAAAGTTTCGTGCAACCTAGTCGTGTTTTTTATTTGGTAAACCACTCGTATCCTGCACTTGACAACTGACTTATATTTTATATGCGCGAAGTAGCACCTGGATTATGTAAATTTTTTTCGCACACAGAGAAAAGAACTGTTAGCCAAAGGCATTTATTACTGCGCTGTACTTTGTATGTCAGAGGCTGACTACTGGAGGGGGCTAAACTTACGAGCTATTACCCTATATAGTCTGTTACCAGCAAAAAGACAAGGAGTGTGGCACCTTCTATACAAGAAAAATCATTCAAGGTCTTATATCTCGAAAACCTCTGAACCTATTGAGCTCGAATTTTCAGAATATCTTTGGTAGTATTTTACAAGTCGAGTTCAAAAGGCTTAATCAACCAACTTTTTTAGGACTATTACACTCTCAGATGGTTGTTGTTGGTATATAACCGCAGACTCCCACAAATTGGTTAAATTGGAAAAAGAACTTTCGATGATTCTGTTATGATGCTTTAATACACATCGAATAATAGAGCTAACTTTCAATAGGTACAAAAATGCGATATATTTGTTATTTAAAAAACAACAAGGTGCGCTCTTAGTCCATCTATTGGTAAACAACAGAAACAGAATGCTGTTCCTTCTTTCTACCTAATCAAGCAACAGAATAAATATTAGTTTTTTTTTCCAGCAACAACTAACATTAAAGCTAGACAGCCTTTCATTTCCTAAAACACTTAAGTTATTCTCTGGTGCTGCCAGAAATATCATAGTCACGTGTACGAGTATAATTTCAAAATTATTATTGGCTTTCCTGTTGCTCGCGTCGGAACATATGTTTCAAGGTTACAATACATTTTAGCACATTCATAGACCTTATGAAATTAGCTTATTGTAATAGTACTTACTATTATTGCAACTGTTTTGTATGCCTCTGGCGTCGTTGTTGCTATTCCAATTGCTTCCACCGCTATTGCTATTCCTTTGGCCACTGGTATTGTTGGTGTTATAATTATTATTATTATTATTGTTAGCACGTATCATTTGTAGATTCTCATGATTCCCATCACCATTTGTTTCGTTTGACACATAATTGTGGGCATACGCACTGCCCCAGTGCACATTGAAGTCTTCTTCGTCCAGCGTTAAGAAATGGTCAAGTACTTGAACTCCTCGTTCAAGTGGTCCATTGAATTTGTTTATTAATTCGACACACTGCCGGCCAAGCTGCGAAACATCCGTTTGACCCGTGGCCCAATAGAACAAGTGTCGTCCCAAGTGACTGCCTAAATGGTTGGCGAATGCTTCAATCATTGTGCTAGGTCCACCATCATTTTGATGACAACAAGATGCTGATGGACTTGCTGGACCGAGTGATTAATCGTAAACTGTAATCCAAGACGAAAGAAATATATGCACCTACATATAAGGGGATATTGAGGTATACTCGGCGACCGGCTACTTTCACTTTAATTTTTTTTAAGATCGAAAATAAAATAAAAATGAGGAAACAAAAGATAAGGAAAATAAAACTATTATCAAACGCTAAACCACACCATCAACACCGAGACCTCTAAGATCGCCGTCTGTATAAGACTTATGCAAGACTCGAGCGGAGCGCACTTGGAGTTGGATGTGATTCTTGCTCTCACAGTCACTTTGGTTTACTGCTTTTCTTTTTATTCCGCTTTTCCGCTTTCGTTGCGGTTTTTCGTTTATTTGTGTGTTGTCTTCGGGAACTTCTTGTTAAAAATTGTTTTACAGTCTTTTACTATTAATTGGAGAAAAATTAGCTTCGCGGTGATTTTAATCATATTTTCCGTTTCATTGTGTTGTGTAACTTTTTTTTTGTTTACCGAGTAAAAGTATAAAATTAGCACATGCCCCGAGTTTATGTTAACTTTTGTATTTATTGTTTTTACTAGACAGATTTTTATTAAATTTTCACAACTTAACTAATATAATTAGAGTAGGGACAAGGTAAATTAATTTTATTCCAACTTAAACCCATTTTTAGCTGAGATATCTACTGCTCTATAAAATTAGTACACATGCTATAGGTAACCTTGGCATTCTTAAATCGACTAACCGCTAGAATCACATCCATGCTTTTACAGTGCATTAGCCTTGTTGCAGTGATGAACATTTTAAGGAACGCTTCATTCTTCCTACCACATGAAACTGTTTTGAGTTCACAAAACAAGAAGGTTCAAAATGACTACTACAGTATTTTAGATTCATGTAAACGAGCATAGGTAGTACAAGAATTTCTGTAAATTCCTGAAAAAACTCGTACATCGTACTAAAAAGCAAAAGTTTGGGAATGGGTCCGTTCGGTTGCTTTTTTTAACTAAGCACTAAGAATTTGTCATTTTAGAGAGAGAGAGCTATCAGAATGTTAACTTAAAAGCATGTACCGATGCTCTCAGGTACATATACGTACCACAAGTGAATTCCAACACATTCTAGTTCACTGCTTTTATATCCTTATTGCATCTTAACTTTTTCAAATACTTTTTATTTTTGTCAACCTTCTGCATTTAACAAACGAACTAAAAGAAATTCTCATAGTCTTTGCTGATTTTGTATTTGTCTGTCATGTTTGATGAGAACATTGAATGGACCTGGTATTTCATCAGGCTGCCGCATAAACTGTCTAAAGCTGAAGGATATCTACAGAATAAAGCAAATCGACATTACACCATTTGGACTCGAGCACCCCTTCCTGAGAAATTTTTCAATCTATCATAAAAATACCCATGGAGCAACGTTGCAACTTTGGGACTATTTTGTCGCAGTAGATCGAATTTGTTTGTAGTAGCATTTTTTTAAACCAAGGTTAATATCAAAAAATTAATAAAAAATAAAAATAAAAATCGTCAATTCACTAATTTTGTTGTTAAATTTTCTGCTAAATGTGATACCTACATTTGCATGATCTAGCTATACGCATACAAGCGTACTACAAAAATGTAGTAGACTTAATTTGTTGGCAGTTGATTTAAATTTCGAGAAAAATGCAGTGGATCTACCGAAATTGCAGCAAAGTGGCAACGCTGCTGGCGAGAGACAAAATGAGCTGTCATGCCATTAGATTAAAGGTAAACAAATTTTAAAAATAAATAAAACTGAGGTTTTCACATGTGCTTAATATTTATGCACATATTTATTTTCGGTATTTATCAGTAGCTCCATTTTTAAGTGTCAATGCAAGTACTTTGCATAAATCTGTCATTTGTTTCATGTTTGACAATTTTTTGTTTTCTCAAAATGGATCGAAACTGGTGTAGGCGTTCTAACTTGGAAATAATTCACGCATCAATAAGAATTGTTTTAATGCTATTATGTCATTATATCGGGGTTGACATACGATAGAAAAAATAAACACAACAACTTGCTATATCTGGGCTTATTTAAGGCTTTCCAATAAAAAACTGTTTTTAAGAGCTAGAAATGTTCACCAATTAATCATCTTCTCATCGAATTTCGCAAAGGCTGTTTGCCATTTACCATTTGTTTACATAGTCATAATGCTATTTGTATTCCTAAAGTGTCCCCAAAATGGCTGCTCGAGGCGTTCAGTAAACAAAAGCGATCTTTCGGGTTGTTGCACAATTTTGTTTGTTTACATATTGACTCATCGCCAATAGATTTAAAATTAAAAATTTTGTCAACAATTATCGTCACTCAAAATTAATTACACAAAGAGTCAAAATCCAAGACCGTGCCTAACTCCTGAATAACAACAGCTTCACAATTGAATTGAGTTATGATTCGATTTTTACATTAGTCACGTGTAAGCAATCCGAAAGACCGGCGTTAAAAAAAACAACAACACAAATCCGAGGTAGAACAGCTTATGCTAATATTTAGTTTATTATCGCACTTTATAGCCGGTTATATAAACCGCAAACTAATCAAATTTAAAGAAACATTTACACACGCTCTCTGTCCACTTTCACTACTAGCCGCTTGTAAACGAATTCGAATTTACACACAAGCAAAGCGTTTTGAACTTGAAGTTACACTGTGAGGCCGAACTTGTCGTTTACCCTTTTTTCTAATAGGAGCAGTCCCAATGACATTTACCCGTTTTGGATTCGAGTTCAAATTTTCAGTTGATGACACGCAACTAAAATCGAACAGCACACGAGCAACAAAGTTAAGATGTTCACACACCAGACGGCAATTTGGAAATGAGTCTCATCAAACTCGAGCTCATATCGCAGCGCTTTTTGCCTACATCCCCATATACATGGAAAACTAGCGTGTATCGTGGTCGGTGCCGGTGGTTTTCGGTTGCGGTGGAGCCGAGCAGGTTGAGGTATTATGGGAATACCTGTTGGCTGTTGCGCTCACGGTGACATCCCACCAGCAAACAGCAATTCGAGAATAGAGTCGAACCAAAATACCGATCGTAAGCGATGTTTGTCGATTTGTTTTGCTATTTGCTGCTGTTATGTTAATGGTGCTACGCTCTGAAGGTTTATTTGGTAAAAAGAGAACGACACAACTAAAACAAACGTGTGAATGTTAAACAAAAAATTTTGCTTACTTTGGTAAACAGAATTCTGGGAGACTTAGATCAATGACAGCGCGGTTGATTGACATTGAAATACTTTTTTGTTGTTGTGTTTAAAGAGAGGTAAACGAATCGAAGGTACTACTAACGATCGAGTTCGTACATTTTATTGAAGTCAGATCGAGTTTGTGACAATAGTCTGGTCTTTACTTGTCATTGGGTGAGGTCTTGAGATACGATTTCTTGGCCGCAAACTATCGAGTTTACTAGTAGTCCGTGGTTGCATTACTTTATTTCAAATTTGTAATGTGATAGGAGATGGTTTTGATCATTTTTGAAAGCTCAACATTTTTTTTAATGAGTGTCTTTGCGAATGTGAGTGGCCAACCGATCCGGTATTGTTTTTTTTTTTCGCTAGCCCTCGGGAGCTATAATTGATATGGCGGCTTGGCTTTAATTTTATTTAGCACATGCACTGACCAGTTTGAACTTATCGCAGTGAAGAGACTTATAGGTGCGTATGTAGGTATATTTTTGCTATTTTTAAATTGAAAAAGTCGGCCATTTGGTATTTATTACGCTTTACACAGAACTGTTGTGCGCTAGTATTAGGTGTACCCAAGTAAACTAATAATCAAATCGATCTTTGCTTAGGTCGATGTTCACATTTTTGTACGATTTTCAAAATCTGGACGCATAAGGTTTCAAGTGAAGTACTTGATTTGAGAATAACTGGCCATTGTATGCTATCACTCGATATATATAAAGTCGCAGATAATAAAACAAATAGATACATTCCCTTTCCAGTTCAACAGGAAATAAACTTTTAAAAATTAGTGAATGCCATAAAATTTGAATCTTGGGAGCAGGTTTATAAAGAAAGTAATCATTCACTAGCTTATGACGCTATTTTGAAAATATTAAAAAGTCATATTGCTAGTTCCACGCAGATTTAGGTGCGTATCAATGATAAGCACAAACGAGTGTTAAATGAGGTTTTACTTAAAATGATAAACGAAACAAATTCCCTTTCGCAAAAAAGTAAAAATAATCCACGAAACACCAACCGATACTATCATATATGTAGACTGAGCCTGTTAGTAAAAAGGAAAATAGTTGTTTGTCGAGAAAATTGTATTCACTGAAGGTCGAGAGCTTTTAGGTAATGGTAAAAAAATAGAAAGTATCAATGAAATTCAGATTGATAATCTAATTTAAATTGCTAATATTTTCAACAGCTATTTTGTGTCTATTGCATCAAATTCCAAGCGAAATCCTTCTCAAACCAACTGCAATTGTGAATTATATTCGGACCTAATTGATGATGCTTATCAGATTAATAGTTTTGTTTTTAAACCTTTTTCTTCACTAGAACCTTATACAAGTATAATGAATCTTAACAATAAAAACTCGTGTAGGTACCTCGGATGGAATAAATAATTGTCTCGTTAAACGTATTGCACTCTTCATTGTTGTTGTCCTATGTATGTATATTTAATATGAGTGTTAACTATGGTATTTTTCCGTCTGCGTTAAAAACGGCTGAAGTTATTCCTCTTCATAAAAAAGTTCGTCGAAAATTAGCCTTTATAGATCAATATCATTACTTTCAACGTTCTCTAAACTATTTCAAAAAGTAATGAAAGATCGTATTTTGTCATTCTTAAATAAGAATAATTACTTATGTTATCAACAGTTTGGATTTCGCGAGGGTGAATCGACAGAAGATGCTATTTTAAAATTATGCAGTGAGATATGCACCGGTTTTAATAAAAATTCCAGTCCTATAGCTTTATTTATTGACATGACAAAAGCCTTTGATATGGTTAATCACAAGATTCTGCTAGAAAAATTCTACAAAGCTGGATCCAGGGATTCAGTTTGAAATGGGTTTAAGTACCTACTATCTATCAGAAAGATCTCAAAGACTAAAAATTAAAGGAGTTTTTAGTAATATGTTTCAGTTACGGATTGGTGTACCTCAAGGTTCGGTTTTAGGCCCCATTCTATTTCTTATTTATATGAACTCCATATTGAAACAAAATTTAAGTAGCTATATAACAGCATTTGCTGACCATATGACATTTATATACGTAAATAGTTTAATATTCGAGTCGGTGGCAAAATTAGAAACTGACGTGCAACTGTTAAGGCAATACCTTTCAAAACACGAAGTAATTGTGAGCGAAAAAACTAAAGCTATGTTTTTCAACTTAAAAAGTTCACGTCTGGTTGAAAGTAATGTTGTGTTTCATCCACTATGTGTCCCATCAAACTTTCAATGTCTTCACATAACTGCGTTAAAGTTAATTTCCGTAAGGATGTAACCTGTTGCCTTAATTGTTTTAATATAGAATCTGTTGAAAGTTTTAAATATCTGGGAGTATCAATAGATAAGCATTTAAGTTGGAAAACCCATGCAGATGACCTCAAAAAATCTCGTAAACTCAAAACTTCAGTATGGTTTAACGAGTTGGGCTGGAGCTTACAATTATACAATTATTGAACAACTGCAAATAGCTCAAAAGCATATTGCCGGAATTATTTGTAAAAAAAGTAGATTAACAAGTAGTTTGCCTTTATTTCGCCTCCTTCAAATTTTACCAATAAAACATCTATATACATATGTATTTACAAAGTTCTTAAATTGTTTTTCATGCAGAGCGGTTACAGTTAAATACTAAGAAATTCAAATGTAGATATACAGATTAAGAGTAAACTCACAGCAACTTGTAAAGGTACCGGTGGCAAACAAAACAATTTTCTCCAACTTTTATACTGTATCAGCACCTACATTATTTACTCAACTACCATTCGAAGTTAAGATAACTAATATACAAAGTTTGTTTTTAAGAAAAGTCAAACTATGGCTATTTAATATAAATACTTCGCAAGTCAAAAATTTGTTTATGAGCACTATGTAACTTGTTTCCGTTTTCTTTCTTGTTTTTTTTAGTTTCCGTAAATGCATCTTACATATTTCTTATAATGTTTTAAAATAGTGTATGTTTTTTTTCACAGAATTGTTGTTTATAAAAAAAACACAACTTTTATTTATTTGTTAAATCTTTTGTTTTAAATAAAATCTTAAATTAATTTATTTTGTTCTTTGTTCTTGTTAAAAAAAACCCACAGCAATTATATATCAACTTATTTAATGGGCCATTCACCTCTCGTCTTTAAAAGGCAGCAGAATGTTACCATCTTACCTTATTCCTGATCTTTGTCAACTCTGTAAATGTTTTAAAGCACCATCCCCGGAATAAATATAAATAAAAATAAAGTGCACGACTGGGTCGAACGAAACTTTCTCGATACTAGACAAAAGAAAACAAAATTCTCTTTTGGATATTCATCTCATATGGCAGTTATATAAAATAACAATATAAGTTTTTAAAGGTTAAAGCTCTCAGTAACTGGCAATGTCGCAGGCGTCTACTGTGCTATTTTATAAGGTCTTACTCCTCACTTGATTTTTGAGTACAGGACAAGCGTACCTAGTAGCAGTTTCTGTTTTTGACCTAAGGATATGTTTTTAATTTTGATTGGAATATGATTTAAGTTTTCAATTATTGGAAGTATTGCTCGTGATAGACCGATATTTTTAGAAAGATTATGTAATAATTCAGGCGTTTGTGAATTTGCATTGAATATGCCGATGCTCGCGTGTGCAGTGCAAATGAAGTTTTTGTTTTTGTAAAACTATCCAGACATAACAGTTGCAAATATTGCAATGTTTATTTGGAAAAATACAACTGACTGTATGATATTGTTCCGGATTATAGAAATACTTCGTTTTTGACATTTTATCGAAATCGAAGATGGGGTTTTCGAGATATGAGCAGTTTCTAAAATTAGAGTTTTCGGTGTTTCGAATTGAAAATTAAGGACACAATAGTTTTGAAAACATCAATTTGACTCTAAGTTTGCATTTTGGTCAAAATCGTTATTGCCGTTTTAAGTTAACTAGACAAAACTATATTTTAAAAAAAATACTCTTTTCATAAATCCATTGTACGATAATATAGAGAAAAAATGAGATTGCTATTAAGTTATAAATGACCACATAACCTTAGAAATTAATTTTTGTTACAATCGTATAGACCGTTTTCGAGATATGTCGAAATTTCAAAAGTTCCGTTGTTCGAATTTTTAGCCAAAAACTGGGTACGCAGTCATGGTAACCTCACCTACTTAAGCTTAAATATCGATTTTGGTTGAAATCGTTAGAGGCGTTTTCGATCAAATTAAACTGGTACGAAAATGTTGTATGGGAAGTACCATTAATATTGAGGTTACATTGAAAAAAAAAAAACACCTCCCGAACTGTAAGCCCAAAAACTCTAAATCGGAGGTTTGAACGTAATCCGGGAAGCCGTTTAGACTGTAGGCCCGTGGAAGGACGGACAGACGGACAGACCGGACAGAATTTTGCGACCCACTTTTTTGAGTTCCTCTATCATCGTAATATAAGAATTGATTAAAATCTCGAGTTCGAAATTTTGTACGAAACCAATATCTTTCTCTTACTATGTAATGGAGAAAGTTAAAAAGAATAAAACGATAAATTTAACCTTGACATGGCCTTATTCAAAAATATTTCTAGTTTTGGAAGAACAACAATATTATAAATTGATATTTCTGCCCTTGATTCAGAGTTTAAAAGGGTCCTACTCCTTTATACCGTTAGGAACGCCTGTTATTCATCCTTTGACTGATTAAAAATTAATGATCCGGTAGGGTATAGGAAGCTAAAATTGAAAACTTCGTTTCATTAAAAAAAAACGTTAGGCAAAAAAGCAGGCAATGGAAGGAAAACTTTATAAAGCTCGTTAAATACACAGAATGAAAACACTCACCGTACGTCATTTGAACAATTTTTCAAAATAACTTTATACATTTTTTAATTCGCTTAACAGAAAGAAATTCGTATTTGTTTGTTTCCGTTTCACTTTTATTTAATTTTTTGTACCAATTGTTAATTTTTTTAAAATTTGTTCTTGAATAAACGCACTCATCTATAGTATACGGACACGAAATAGATCGTCGGTATCCATCGCATGCATTGTTAGGTACGTTTTCTTCTTTACCGCTCACTAATTCTGAGCAGCGATAGGAGATGTGCTGATGTTTCCCCATTTTGGGGAATTTTTCACCGAATGGGAAAAGTGCCCTTAAAATGAAAAAAAAAAAAAAAAAAAAATACATGCATGTTTATTAATTTTGCATATTTTAAAAATAGAACTAGTGTAGTTAACTTCCAAATATATCCCGAACATAAGACTTTAGTAGTTCGCAGTGGCTTTATTTTCCATGCAAATTTCGCCATTGTGATCTTTCGCAAATTTTAATTCCAGACTAAAATTTGTTATTAGTACGGCGCAATGGGTATGGAAAAAGTTATCATAGAAGTATATATTCGTATTTATTTTTGGATATAATTTTAGTAGATGTTTTAATTAATGAAAACAAATTTTCGTGTTATTAAAATTTAATTTTTACTTTCCTTCAATAAATCGAAGTGAGGAAAATAGTATGGTAAAATCGGATATAGAATGGGGAAAATTTTCATGGCCTCATACTTGCTTTAGGCACCGAATCTCATTTCGTTCCCGAATTCGTGTCTGTCGCCTTTTCGTTCAATTTCGTAAAATTTTCAAATTTTATTTTTTGAATAGGTGTATGGTGTCATAACCTGCAGAAATCTATCTGTAATGCTAAAAACATATATGTGCAGAAATTCTGGACGCAGCGCAGAGTTCAGTGCTTCAAGTAAAAAAAATTGTGCAGATAATTGTTTGACATGCATTTCATCAGCTAATAGGCCTACTGCCATTCGCCGACTAAGTAAATACTTTCAATTGCATTATATTTTCGTTTATGATGTGGTTCCCTTGAATATTGCAGCAATTCTAGAAAAAGAGACATGTTGCAGTGCTGCAGTGAGTGCAGAATTTGCGTATTATATCCATATAAACGTGTGTATTCTAATCTTGCTGCACAGTGAACTCTGCACCTATGTTTTGGGCATAACTCTGTAAAACAAACTTAACCTTCAAATTGTGGTGATTCGATTCCGCAGACATACGAGTACCTACTTGTTGAACACGGAAGTGAAATCTTACTGTCGGATTATAATCTGCAATCGGGAGATGTAGTCGAGTGGACTACATGTTGAGAAACGTACATACATTTGTTGTTATGATACAGTTGCATTGTGAAATATTTTCAAAGTATGTACCAACGCCATGGATATTGGTATTGGTGTCGAAGCGAGATTACTTGCCGTCCACCTTTTATCTTTTAGTCGCTCTCGATTTCGATTAAACCAGTCATGGCTTATGGCCACGCTCGTACACGAACAAATGAACATACTCGTATGTGATTAAATCTTCACATGACACATTGGAAGCTGCGATTGTTCCCCCACACATTGCACCAAATTAAGAGTTATATCACGAATTGGTCAAGAAGCTGTTTGCATCACAGTGTCAGAGTTGAAGTGACACAAAATGTATTACATTTACTCAAGCGATGACAATCCACTGGGGGATTGTTTGAAATTATCTAATTGAGGTTGCGTGTAGGCTGTAAGTGTAATAGGTGCCAAAGGCATTAAAGGTACTCTCGCATTTTACGCATTTTAGGTACGAGTATTTCTAAAGTTTCGCCAAGTGAAACTGAAACTAAGAAATAGAAAGTGTTTTTCGTTAGACCATAGGACTCGCCGAAAGATTTACAAAGGTATAATCAGGGTCATTACAAGACCAATTATATATGATTTTGAAAATCATTAAAATTAAATTACGATTGAAAACAAATTTCAGTTGACTGCCATCATCGTGCTATGGGGATTCATTTCACTAATTGATGCCTTCAAAGACTAACTAGAGGCCAATTACCCCACACGTTTTGTAAAGCAATTGCATCTTTATACAGTATTTGTCGGACGTAATTATAACTAGTGAAATTCCCTTAAATCTTATGGAATTCACCACTTTTAAATTATAAGTTTTACATAAGGTGCACATAGTCTAGACTTCATAAATTAAATTACATTTTGTAATTACTCGCGAGTCAACAACTTGATTTGGCGACTAGCTGACAAGTACCACAGGAATACACCTACGTGAAGTTAGCCCGCACTTTTTCTAGAATGAAAAACGTGAATTGCAGTTCGATAGACATTCGTTTGTAGTTGTTTGTAGTGAAATTTTTTTCGTTTGTAGTTCAACCGTTAGAAAGTTAGAAGCATTAGAAAAAAATTTCAGCCCGCACTTTTGGCTTTTTGAAATAAAAACTAGCCAGTTGCATTCGAAATCGTTTGTAGTTGTTTGTAGTGAAATTCTTTTTTAACAGAAATGCCTTATTTCCGAGATATAAGGACATTTGTGTTTGCACCTGTAACTCCGAATTTACAAAAGAGAGAAATAATTTAAAACCACTGTTGCATAAAGCATATCCTAACTTAAATAACTGCATTTAAAATTTCTGAATACACTTAAGCGTTACTTAATAAAAAGCAATCAAAGTCAAAAAACGCATCCCCTTAGAGTTGCATCCATATATGGGCTTCCCAACAACAACAAAACAACGGTAAACACATTTTCGCAAAGCACTCATCTGTGCCCATCCACATGAGTCACTACTTGTCAATTAGCAACAACAACCAATCAATAAACCCCGATTTTATCCAACAATTTTTTCTATTCCTTCGAATAACATTAAAACCTAACACCTTTGAAACAATTTATAACAACAAAAATGCAATTTCTGCAAAGCCTGTATTCCTGACTATCTAATCCAATTCAAATTTTGTGATTTTATCACAAAGAAAAAAAATTAGATGAAACTTAAGCGAACACTACTTCGTCATATAAACTCATATCCATATTTCAGTTATTAAGCAACTCAAAATAGTGAAATCTAATTTTTTCTAATGCTTTCTGTTAGATGTATCTAATGGAGCAAAAAAAATTACCTCTTATCAATAGATAACGATTTATTGAACATTTAAGAAAATGGTTGAAATCGTCGTTGCAGACTGATTTAAGGGGACGGATATTTCGAATGCTGGACAACTACAAACGACAAAAACTAGTTGGTTGTTAGAAAGCATGTGTGCTCTATCTAATAAAACCTTAAATGTCGAAATTGACCAAACCAAAAAGAATTTATAAGCAATTTAAGCAGGCGATATAAGACCGCGTTATCTTCGAAACGGTACATTGCCGAGTGATGAAATTTCCTATTTCAACAGTTTTCCACCTCACCAATCTAATAAAAAAAAAATTGTATCAATGGGCCTAACGGCTTGGGATTTATATGGAATTTAAGCGAAATTGCAGCTTAATTTTTTTTGTGAAGTTAGCCCGCACTTTTTCTAGAATGAAAAACTGAGTTTGCAGTTCGATAGGCATTCGTTTGTAGTTGTTTGTAGTGAAATTTTTTTCGTTTGTAGTTCAACCGTTAGAAAGTTAGAACCATTTGAAAAAAAAATTTTCAATCCCTTAAAACCTTGTTATCTCCGAAAACGTGGCAAGCAGAGCGATGAAATTTTCTGTGTCGAAAGTGTTTGCCATTACTAATCTAATAAAATTCAAATTATACCAATCGGCCTAACGGTTTATGATTTATTTGAAATTTAAGCAAAATTTTTGCTTCTAACTTAAGGTCCCCATAACTCAAAAACTGTTGAACTACAAACGATGAAACTTTGCATTTCTATTCTCTGAATCCTTTTCTATCTATGATATCAAATAGAAGACAGCCCGCATTACTGGACACTTTTTATTCGTAATTTAAGGGGAGCCTATAATGGTCTAAATTGGCCCATTTTTAAGCGATCCTATATTTCCACTCCTAACGAGTTATGAAGGGTGAAATATGTTTTTTTTCTAATGCAACAACCCACCCTCTTCTAAAAAAGTGATCCATAATCGTTTTCCACTGAACTGCAATGGAAATATCGGATCGCTTAAAAATGGGCCAATTTAGACCATTATAGGCTCCCCTTAAATTACGAATAAAAAGTGTCCAGTAATGCGGGCTGTCTTCTATTTGATATCATAGATAGAAAAGGATTCAGAGAATAGAAATGCAAAGTTTCATCGTTTGTAGTTCAACAGTTTTTGAGTTATGGGGACCTTAAGTTAGAAGCAAAAATTTTGCTTAAATTTCAAATAAATCATAAACCGTTAGGCCGATTGGTATAATTTGAATTTTATTAGATTAGTAATGGCAAACACTTTCGACACAGAAAATTTCATCGCTCTGCTTGCCACGTTTTCGGAGATAAAAAGGTTTTAAGGGATTGAAATTTTTTTTTTCAAATGGTTCTAACTTTCTAACGGTTGAACTACAAACGAAAAAAATTTCACTACAAACAACTACAAACGAATGCCTATCGAACTGCAAACTCAGTTTTTCATTCTAGAAAAAGTGCGGGCTAACTTCACAAAAAAAATTAAGCTGCAATTTCGCTTAAATTCCATATAAATCCCGAACCGTTAGGCCGATTGATACAAATTTTTCTTTATTAGATTGGTGAGGTGGAAAACTGTTGAAATAGGAAATTTCACCACTCGGTAATGTACCGTTTCGAAGATAACGCGGTCTTATATCGCCTGCTTAAATTGCTTATAAATTCTTTTTGGTTTGGTCAATTTCGACATTTAAGGTTTTATTAGATAGAGCACACATGCTTTCTTACAACCAACTAGTTTTTGTCGTTTGTAGTTGTCCAGCATTTGAAATATCCGTCCCCTTAAATCAGTCTGCAACGACGATTTCAACCATTTTCTTAAATTTTCAATAAATCGTTATCTATTGATAAGAGGTAATTTTTTTTTGCTCCATTAGATACATCTAACAGAAAGCATTAGAAAAAAATAGATTTCACTATTTTGAGTTGCTTAATAACTGAAATATGGATATGAGTTTATATGACGAAGTAGTGTTCGCTTAAGTTTCATGTAATTTTTTTTCTTTGTGATAAAATCACAAAATTTGAATTGGATTAGATAGTCAGGAATACAGGCTTTGCAGAAATTGCATTTTTGTTGTTATAAATTGTTTCAAAGGTGTTAGGTTTTAATGTTATTCGAAGGAATAGAAAAAATTGTTGGATAAAATCGGGGTTTATTGATTGGTTGTTGTTGCTAATTGACAAGTAGTGACTCATGTCGATGGGTACAGATGAGTGCTTTGCGAAAATGTGTTTACCGTTGTTTTGTTGTTGTTGGGAAGCCCATATATGGATGCAACTCTAAGGGGATGCGTTTTTTGATTTTGATTGCTTTTTATTAAGTAACGCTTAAATGAATTCAGAAATTTTAAATGCAGTTATTTAAGTTAGGATATGCTTTATGCACCAGTGGTTTTAAATTATTTCTCTCTTTTGTAAATTCGCAGTTACAGGTGCAAACACAAATGTCCTTATATCTCGGAAACAAGACATTTCTGTTAAAAAAGAATTTCACTACAAACAACTACAAACGATTTCGAATGCAACTGGCTAGTTTTTATTTCAAAAAGCCAAAAGTGCGGGCTGAAATTTTTTTCTAATGCTTCTAACTTTCTAACGGTTGAACTACAAACGAAAAAAATTTCACTACAAACAACTACAAACGAATGTCTATCGAACTGCATTTCACGTTTTTCATTCTAGAAAAAGTGCGGGCTAACTTCACGTAGGTCAGGAATACACCTGATGCCGAGATAATTGAATTCACCAGCGAATAAAGGATGCAATCTGTTGCCGACATGAATTGGTGAATCTGATACGGAATATAGTGTTCTAAAGAAAGGCATTTTTGTTTCCGTCAATTCATTATCGATTAACATCGTAACCGGGGTTAAAATGGTAGCGGAGCCGACATACAATGGCTGCGTCTATACAGTTACGGTTAGGCTGAACAATTTAAGCTATCCTTATAGGAGCTTTCCCTGCATTGGTAATCGTATAGGTATATGTGTTTGAAACCAATCTCGGGTGGTTGGTTTTTAACAATATTTAGAAAGCTAAATCTAAATAGACTGGAGAACCGTTTCCTATCCACAATAGTCACAATAGTCACAGTCACCAACTGCCTAACTATGGAAGCAGTAATCTCCTAAAAATTGTGTACAAGATTCTGTCTGTCGTACTGACACGATATTTCAAAACCATATTTTATTAATTTCATCAGTAATAGGTTTTAGGCCGACGAAGGATGAAGAAACCCCTGATCGTTTTGAACGCAACGCTATTCTTTGAATTGTTCTCGGTTGCGTTGATTTACTTTGCAGAATGACATAAACCCGATCCAAAAATCAGTCATCTTGGATGGCACATCATTGAACATCTATATATCAGTGAATTAAGGTATAGCAATGACAACAACTACACTCTTCACACACCGAAAAGCAGTTAATATGACTTGACAGAAACAGTTCTTATTGACATCTTTCGTATGATGTCGACTGCTAGTGTACTGCTTCCAACGCCTTTCACTTTCAGTAAGCGGAAAATAGGAGAGCGTTGCACACTGAATGCAACGAAGTAAATCTACCAGTGTTTGCCACTTCATCATAAATATGTAACTGTGAATTGTTTCATTGAGCATTTGTCTGCATCCTATGCAGGATACCTTAAATAACTAAATGTATGCAGTTGGTCAATTAATAGACCAGCATTTTTTTTATTAAAATTCTGATACTGTTCAAAAACAGAAATAATCAGCACTGAGATTCATCTTGATTGGGCGCCGCTGTTGATTCGATGAAGATTTATCTATTGCCGCAACATTTTTTAACCCTTTCTATAATAATCGACAATGAATCTTTGGAAATTATTTGACAGCCACCACTATAGAAGTCGTTTTTACTAAAAAGCTTTTAAGTTTATGAAACTCTGTTTGAGTACTTCCTGCGAAGATCACAATAATGTGGTTTGGAAAAAAATCTTACAATACCATATCGACTGTGGTCCAAAATTACTTTTTTGGTTGGAAAAATCATAACTTTTGAACGCATGAAGATATCGTTACAATTTTTCTTCTTAAAGGAAATTTCCAAGCCTTTCTTTTGGCAAGAGAATCCATGTTTACGCATACTTTAAAAATAAGAACAATATTGATTTACAATAATTTAAGTAATTCGAAGAAACTCAGTTACAGCATACCTCAAAAGCCCGTCGTTAAAGTGGGCGGAGTACAAAAACCAATTGGCATTTATACAAAAAGGGGGCGTGGAAGTGGGCAGATTTTGTTACGATCAAAATAATTGAGGTATTCCATAAGGAAATTTGCGCTTAAGGCTAAAATGTCAGCACTGGGAACACGGCTTTCAAGTAAATAACACTTTCTCCGAACATTGCAAATAGTTGCAGCTACAATTTTGCATGTGGCTTACAAAAAAGTTAGGGTCAACTATCGTGGTCAACGCGCGGGAACTCGCGACAATTATTTGTAGTTCTTCTCAAACCAAACAAAGTGCTTAGAAAAAGTGTTTTTTTTTTGTTTTATTTATTAATATTAATATTAGGTATCTAATATTTTTGATGTGTAAACATCTAAGCGCGCGTTTTTGGAATCTGGTGAAGTAATTCCACACATTTAACTTGCGTAAACGGAAATGCGTCACGGTGTTTTATCATTGCATACGTTTTTATCATTGCATATATTTATGAGCTGGGGCATATTAATTTCAGCTTTCTGTTGATGTGTTTTTCATATATGATGGTCTCACATTTCTTCCCTGTGACGGACAGGACATCTCGAGGAAATTCAGTGCCAGATCTTTCGTGAATTACCAGGCACGCAGAAATCACAGCTGGACAACAACTAATAAAAATGTCTAGAACATGCAATGCAAGCCGAATGAAATTCTAATGACACTTTCATTTGCTGTATAACAGTTGATGTCATTTAACTTGCGGGGATGGATTGCATACATTTATGATCTGGGGCATAGATTATCATCTTTTACCAATGATCATAAGCAGAGACTTCAATATCAATTTTGCAACTCCAGAAGCTCAACCATTTATTGATTTTATGCAAGATAAATTTAATCAACCATCGATGCTGCCTTCCAGTGTAATCTAGATAGATTACAGTCTCGAATGTACATAAATCTTACTTCAGCTACCACAATCCGATTGTATATCTATTCTACCGAAACTAGCACAGAACGAATAAATTATTGTTATTTCATAATATATCAAGAATACGGTTATTACAATTCCCTCTTTTCTCAATGACGTGTATCAAGCCACACACATACCGCACGCACGGTGTTTACACATATTTCGGGACTGTTGGATACAGTCGCACACATTTTTTTTATTGAAATTCTAATTTATCAATATGTGTCTGTATATATAAAACAACAAGACTACATTAAAGAAAATTAAGATTTTTAGTTTAATATGCAAAAACGAAAATAAATAATTTATGTACCTACATATTTAAGTATTTATGTAAGGCAGTGATGCAAATGGATTTCTCTCAATTGTAAAAAAAATAGTAGGTACTGAAACGCACAAAATTGCATTTTTTTAAAATGCTATAACAAGATATTGCATTCAATCTAACCGCCATATTATTCACTCCACGTGAAAAATAGATTTAAGCTATTTCTTCACCCTACCTAACCCGTATTCTTTAAGCCCAATGATTTAAATTTACATTTATAGTATTCACTCAAAAACATTCATTAAGCCCGTGGATAAAGATGCTTTAAATGATGATTTGTAATATAAAATTTCACGTAAAACAATTTTTTTTAACAATTGAAATTGGTATGATTTTCTGTGTGCCGAGTTTAATTTTTTAGTCGGAAATATTTTCAAAAATCCAAGACATCGAAATCACTGACGCAGGTAGTCAATGATTCACCATCACAGCCGATTAGCTCTTAAATTTGTCTTCTGACGAGGAAGGCGTCAACATTTCATCCACTTCATAATAATGGAATCCATTGCTTGAGCCTCATGTTATCTACTTTGTATATTCTATTTCACTTTTACTTATTTCCTGGCCTTCTACAAAAGAAGAATTGTCAGGATTATGAAATTGAGCTTTGATCCGAGTTAAGGAACTTAAACTGGTCTCCGGAGTACAGTTTAAATTTAATCGGATTAACTGAGTTTATCTTGGGATTTTAAGACTAAATATTACGTATTTGGGTTTCATTTTAGGAGTGAATAACACGGCTGTATAAGTGAAATAACCTCATATTCGTTGGATTTATTTACCAAAAATTAAAAATAGTACCAATTGTACTCAAAATTGACAAGTGGTACTTGCGTACTCTGTAAAGTCAAAGAGTACAGAAATAAACTGTGGTGTAAGCTCAGTCTTTATTCCGACCCCAAAGTGGTAATGCTTTACCCTGGTTCCGTTGAAGAAACATACATAGCTGTCTCAGAAATACTCGGACTATAGGACTGGTGCTTCACTCAAGTTTCAAGCTTCAATCGCAAAAAGCTACCTATGGATGTTGATGCCTAAAAAGCACATTATTAGAAGCACACTTCAAAACTATCTATCCATTCATAATCTAACTTAAAACTTATTTAATCACGTTAATTTTTGTGTTACTTCCATGCTTAAACATTTCAACATTGGATGCAATTATTAGTGTGGTTAATAAAAGAACACCGTGACATTATTATTCAACTCTGATGAGTCTCACATTGTACTGATATTGAATTAACCAATTATAACGTTTTCAGCGTAATGCTTGCACTTGCTATTTGCAAAATCAAATAAATTAAATCAGAACTTACTGGATCATGGGGTTGAGTCACCCGTTCGACGTTCGTTAACCTTTTTCTTGACTGTCACTATGTTGCTGAATTCTAAGATCTATGTTAAATGTATGATGTGTTAATATCATTCTGAATTGTAAATCTGTGTCTGTTCTGTATTTGGAAAGAGGAATGGGGTTTTCGTATATTAATTGCACTCATTACGCTTCCACCGTCACTCGAAGCTGAGTTTAATTATTAATTGTCTTTACCTATAACCTAACATTAAAGAGTTGATAATCAAATATGTACACTTGTACAGTGTACACGAACCTCATAGACGAGTAAAAAGAATGGATGAATAATTTTTTTTTCGTTTGAGACGACACGTCGTAGTAGGTTATTTAAATGGACTGCAAAAAAAGTGTGTGGGCTCAGTGGTTAGAGAGCTGGACTATTGGGCCACTACAGTATCAAATCTCAGTTTCACGCTTCAAACACAAATTACATGTTAAAGCCTTGTACGCTGTTTTGAAAAGGTACAAATTAAGCTCCTCGCCAATGTTTCTCTCCAAATATTTTTGCCAAATAATGTTTGCTTAATTTTTGCAGATATAACTCTCCATTGTTGAGTTCGCCCATTCCTTGACTTGTTTGCAGCAAGGTCTTAATTCGGTAAAGCATCCTTCTAATGTTCACCGGTTAAATTATTTCCATACGTATTTATTATATTCCCTTACGGAGCCTCTGTTAAACATCTCGTATAGATTTAAGCCTAGGCCTGTTCCGGAAGGAAAAATCCCATACCAATAGGGTTGCCAGATCCAAAAATAAGAAAAGGGGTCAGAGTGAGTTTTCTAGGGGGACAAGTGTTCAAAAAGAAGGGCGCATATTTTTTATTGTTGAACCCCAGATTCAAAAAAAAAAAAAAGTGAAAAAAAAATAAGTATCATTTGATACGTAAGGTACATATATTTTAATTAATTTCTACATATAAGGAAAAAGCACCAACATTAACTATGTATGTACATACTTTATTTAAGAGAAACAAAAGTAAATAAATAAGTATTCAACTTAGTCAAGTAAATTTTGGTTTCAGAACAAAAACTGAAAGAGAGACAGATGACAGTACAAAACAAAAACGTACAGGAGAAAATCAAGCACGTGAACGTGAAGTGAGATGTAGTTCGTGAGTGGATGCATTGAGCTTTGAAAGTTTTCTTGCACTTCAAATGGATGTGTTAAGAATAATAAAAGAAAGTATTTTCAAAATTTTCAATTGAATGTTTTCTTTTATTGAATTTTGACTTAATAAGGGCGACAGTGGTTTGTATTAGGGGGGGGGGGGGGGGGGGCAAACAGCATTTTTTTATGAAAAAGGGGGACATCCCTAGAATTTCGCTCTCCTTTTCCCCGCGTCTCCACGAGCAATTTTTCATATCATGCAATCTGTCAAATTGTATAATAAGAAAGCCCAATAGTATGCAATAAAATGAAGCGTTGGAATTTCATTGCCTACTATTTCATTCGTTCAAATTTCTCTGAGCAATGTTGCGTTCTCGCATTAAAGGCCATGAAATCCTTTCTCTATTCCCATCTACCATATCCTTGTCATGACTATACTTGTCTCGTTTTTATTCAAATACATAGTTTCAGCTCTATAAGCGACCATTCGCCACTCAACCATCGTGGAAATGAAAAACAAGTTTCAAACTGCACAGAAATGACAGCTCATATCATTCAGTCGATAGCAAGCAATGAGCTGAGCAATATATTGCAATCATATTTTTTTATCATGCTATTTGTGGTCTCCACGGGCAATTTTCATAGTATGATATATTGCAAGATATGAAAAATTGCTCGTGGAGACACCGGGTTTTGTTGCTGCTGCTGCGGAATGATGGCAAAAGGGGGTAGGTACCTAATTGTAGTAGATTGCTTGGTATTATTCTCCACTGTCTTTTCGCACACGTTTATTGTCCGGGACGTTCATTGCTTGCGAAAATGTGACATTTGTAATGTGGTGTTGCCAGCTTTTGTAAGAAGTATGGAGCCAAATTAAAAAAAAAAATTGGAACCGAAAATACCCAAACTCAAATATGAATATCAAAAATGCGCATTTTTTGTAATTCATATGCACACTTACTCTGATTAAATTGTTTTGAAAGACGACAATTAAAAAAACAACACAAACTCGTAATTGAGAGAATGTTAACTAAAAAAACAAAAACCTGTGAGTTATCGATCTGAAATTTCTGTTTGTGTTTAAAAAGATCTGTCTGAGTACCCAATAAAAGTTGCTCGATTATGGACTTTCCTGGTGCAAAAACTTATTAAATGTTCTCCATTTAAAAAGCTGTTTCGATTTGAAGATATTGTTGCGTTTGGTGTTTGTTGAGAAGAGACAAGCCGGAATTTGCTACTTCACGAAAGCTTTAAAATAAATAAAAATCACGACTCGTAGTTTTGTTTCAGAAAAACCAACATCTGGACTTACATATATGTTCGCAACAAAACATGTTTTTGGTTTTGCCTTGTTTTTGTTTTATTTGGACGTATTAAAGAGCTATCCGATTCAGTCGTTCGACTCCATTAGTCCCAAAAATAAAAACTTACATAAACGAATGGTTGTAGGACGTTAGGGTACCTAATAAGTACCAGTTGCGCCAAATATTAGTTTATTAACTAATTAACCCTTATTTGGTGTGTTAGGTTAGGTAAGGTTAGTGGGCTGCCTGACGGGCGCACTGCCACCAGAGTTGTAGGTGGAAGGTATGGTGGCCAAAAATTCGAGACAGGGCATAATAATTGGTGTTGCTGTTAGAAAATACTATAGAAACAAGAGTGGGTAAATTGTTTGTGGAGATGACTGAAAGGGAAATAGTCTACCTCCCGCTTATAGTCTCTGCCATTCCGCTTGAGGAGAGGAGACTGGTGCGGGTTTGCTTGGGAGGAACGGGTTTTTGAAATAATCAACAACGTATACACTTAAAAATCTTTTTCAATAAAATCATTCATACTCTGTAAGGAGTTTTGTATCAGCAAGCTTTTCGAGGAGGAAACAATTTGTTAATTGAGCATGCACATTACTGATGTTTGTTGTAGGTATATAGTAGACCACTTCTTATCTGCCTTGTGACTGTAACCTGGGCCCATGTTCTGTAACTTATGCGATAAATTTTCGCATCGAAAACATAGCAACATGTTTTTCATTTTATATCGTTTTAGTGATAAATATATCGATGTGATAATTACAGAACATGGGCCCTGGAACCTATAACAGGGTTGGCAGTGTTGGTTCATTAGAAACAATTTTGTTTAATAAGTCAAGATAAAACATTTTGCCTGATCGGCTGTGCAGACGAGTACTATACTAATTATTTGTTTGTAAGATTTGCTGAAGCTGCTAGTTATGCTAATCGATTTGATGCATCTTCTTTAAAACGCTCATTTTAATTCTTCATTGTGATCAGCAGAATTCTTCGAATGGAGCATAATTATTGTTCGACACGTTTTATGTCAAAAAAAAAAAAATGCAGCCTAACTCTATAATTGATGTTGTTTCTCTCTCTTTCTCTCTATCATTGAACTGACTCACTCATTCTCGGATTCTGTGTGTGCAGCGCGATAATACCCGCATCGATTGATCTTTCAGTACCACAACGGAATCTATGTCATGTGCTACAAAATATACACCTATTCAATTCGAATTCTCTTGGTAATTATTATATGACACGCTCTCTTCGCCAATAGACCTTTTTGCATAGAAGCATTACCTCAATGTCGTAGACTTTAATTTTGCAAGCCGGTTGGTTTGGTATTATCGTTGCCTCAAGTCAGAAAGCACTTTCGTAGCTAGGTGTAGGTAAGTTGATAGCCAAATCGCTAGAAGACACTCAAGGTTATGTGTCTTTTGCGCTTGCTTGTGAGCATATCATTCAATCTCGCAGATTCAACCATAACAGATGCTTCAAGTGTGTATAAAGTTGACTTTGGTCCATTGACCAAGTGCGCTGGTCAATATCGCCGGTTTTATCGCCATTACATCTGGCCGCTTAACTGGCGACTTGTTTCTGTTAAATGTTAAACACATTTCATGTATGACGACTCTTGGATGAAGTTCTTTTTTTTTAACTTTTTTCTCAACATCA
Source organism: Cheilosia vernalis (assembly GCA_949126925.1). Classification (NCBI taxonomy): domain Eukaryota; kingdom Metazoa; phylum Arthropoda; class Insecta; order Diptera; family Syrphidae; genus Cheilosia; species Cheilosia vernalis. The sequence goes on along the minus strand of OX421358.1, from coordinate 80,268,613 downwards.
AATTAGAGAGACCAGTATATGAAGAGAAACTGGTTTTAATGGAACTTAACTTGATTGCCCTACGGGATGCAACAATCAAGTTCAATGCCATCTTCAAGGGTAAACTTGTTGTTTAACGGAATTTCTAGATTGGATTTCTTACCACACACACATAATGTACGTAGGAACAACTTTTTTGAAAGTGTGATAGGTCGTGGAGTGAAGTATTTCTGGGAATAATAATAATTTCCTACATTCGCCGTTGCTGGCGTAAAACAAAGGCAGTAATCCAATAAGAATTAATAGAAGTTATTGCTTATTATCATTTTGAATTATCCAAAGTAGGAAGTTCTGTTTGAAAGTATAAATGTTTGCAAATACAGGGTGCCGAATTAATAGAACAGAAACGATTTTCGTATTCGCACGTATTCGACAACAAAGCACTGTGTCTGACCTTCCTTGAACTATTATAATGCCACAGACTTCTCGCACAGAAGAAAATGGTGAACGAGTACAGGAGAGTGTATGCAAAAATTATACAGTTTCAACGAGGAGAAGTTCAACGTAAAATTAAAGTCGCAGCATCATAATATACCGGGGCATACAATGGGCTAGGTATCAGACATTCGTGGCGAACGTATTATTTTAAGAAAGGACGCTTTTGGGCGCCACTTTCTTCCTCTATGTCCTTTCTCATGCCGTTAACACAAATCAATCAGTGCTGTTTGCCAACGGATCTATTAAAAGCTAGAAATTAACGAAATTTGGTAAAACAAATTTCTTTAATGTAGGTAAGTCATACTTAGCTCGCCTTAAATAATTACTTTGCAGACTTAAGGAACTGCAGCGTAACCAGAATGCCTACTAACATTGCAGATACCGGAGCACCGAAAGCTGCAGTATTCAATGGCAGCCATTGCCATGTAGACGCCATTTGTACCAAGGTATATGTTTTTTTAATGGGTAACATACGGAGAGCCAGAAATAAAAATGGTAGTTAATTCATTAAGAAAATATTTGGTATGATTGTGTAGTATGAATGTAAATAAAGGTAGGGGGCCAAATGGCTAAAAAAATATTAGAACAAAAACGTGATTTTATGAAAGCGGATTTTTGGTTTGATGTCCTGAATAATATTTTATGTTACATACCAAAGAGGCAAACAGTTACGGTGGTAAGAAGATAGTGGCAGACTTCTGGTCTGAAGGTCGAGAAAATAAGAGGCTAATTACGTCATTAACCCATTTAGACCCGAATCAATTTGCTCTTCCAATTTCAATGATTTTTTAAGTTTTTGGTGGTATTCTGTTCTGAAATCAATAACTCAAGTCAAAATATTTTACCAATTAGTGAAAGTGGAGTTATGAAATGTCTGGGTCTAAGAAAACTATAAGGATATGAAAAAAAAAACAATGTTAGACTATTTTAGATTCGCATGAAAAATAGAAAAAAAATTTGTCGTCAAGTGCAACATCAGCATCACACGATCCGCACACCGGCCACTGGCGCAGAACTATACTTCGAATCGATTGCCAACTATTTGACGACGAAACTCTAGCGCATCTAATTTCACCCCAAAGCTTCTTGACAGTGTCTAAGCATTTGCAACAGCAACGTCTAGCATCCACATAAATATAGGACAGTATCACTTTGTCCGTGTGTTGAAATCCTTTAATTCGATACATTGTTGTCTAATTGGTCAACTCAGCTCATGTATCTGTTGTATTGCCTGTTTTTGTCTCGCTGTTGAATCTCTTGGCACCACCAATTGAATGAAGACCGTGGACATTAGAAAGCATTGAAAGGGTCTTATTATCTTTCCAACGAGTAGGAAGCAGTTGATTGTTCTTGTCAATGAAAGATTGAACTTCTTTTAATCGACCATTTTTATATTTTTTACCCTTTTTTTCCTTAGAGTTCCCGTGCCGCCGCATACAATTTTAGTTAACTTATTGGTAAGGTATGGGCTTGTGAAAAAAGTTGTCATAAAAATATGGAAAAGTGACATCAGAGCATTCCTGTCTTACAATTGTCGCTTAGCTCAGCACGACATGTTCGCCAAGAAAAATGGTGGGTTTAATATTTTTATTACGTCCTTGATATAAATCAAATTGCCCACAGTGTCCAAGTCCAGTTATTGCCACCCATGCCTTATACCCAAATCGTACAGCCGTGGTTCCTTCCAAAATGCAGGATCATAGCTTCATCGACGGATAAATGCATTTCAATGGGTGCGTATTTCACAAACATTTTACTCAAATGCTCGGCTAGCGGCCTTATCTTAGCCATTTTATCTGAAGCATGAAGATTGTTGTTATCGCAGAAATGTGTGTTTGTAAATATGTCGCAGAGTCTATTTCTGCGCAGAGCCTTTGAAACTATGTATTATGACAATCTCTACGATTTTCTTAAAACATTCTTCTCCTCGGCATCGGAACGTAGCCCGAGAGAAGAACGATTCGAATAAGAACGTAAATTTCTGCTTCGGATACGTCCAGATTCGTATTTTTCTCTGCTGCGTACACATTGGTAAATCTTGTAATCTGTCGGATAATGTCTTCATTGAAAAAGAGCTGGAATAACTCAAATGGATCGCTCTCAGCACTCAACGTTAGAGGCGGCAGTAATGCTCCTTCCCACGGCTTGAATTTATAATAAAATTAATTTAGGTGTAAGCCATCCTCATGACCCTTGCGCCAGCTTTGAAGTTAATCCGATTCGGGTCAGCACAATCATCTTCTCCAGAATCTTCATCTGTTATAGCACCGTCTGTGGGTGGTGGCAAGAAAAAAGCTTCAGGGGCTTAATCGTTGCATTCAAGCTCATCCAAAATCTCTGATAGTGTTAAATGTTTCGTCCTAAAACAAAATAGAAACTTATGTTTTTTATAATTATGCGCATTGCGTTTTCGCAACAACAGAATTTGCGAAGTCAATTGCATTTATTCGCATTGATTGAATGCAAGCAACGATATACAGTTAAAAAAAGATAATTTTGTGACATGCTGTTCAGTGTTGCAAAATCGCAAACCTGGGTTTAAATGGGTTAAAGTTGGGAAAAATGCTTACATTTTTCAAATGCCATTATAATCCCCTAACCAAAAAAGGTTGATATTTCAGGCTGAACACCCTGGCAGACGCAATGTTATAGTTAGTTAGTTCTTATTAGTAAAAAAAATAAAAACAAGTAACAGACGGGTACTTTTCGCAAAATCATTGACACAGTCATATAGGCTTTTTACGCCAAGCCCAAAACTACATTTTCCTCGAAAACTCGTCGACACATTAGGTCTGTTCCTTTACTTTTAAATCTTACGAATTTTTACGAATTCTTACGAATTTTTACTCAATGCCGTTCCTTAACTCGAAAAATTCGTAAAAGAGAGCGTCGTCGAGAGAGCAAGATATTACCCCTCCACTGAGAATCTTACGAATGTTTACTCAACAAATTTCTTGGTGTAAGAAATTTGAAGGGCTGTCAGTCACCAAACAATTAACAGCTGATTTGAAATTTCTTGTCATATATTTGACATTCGATTAAATTTGTTTTGATTTTTTTTGTTCTATTGAAATGGTATCAACAGGTGGCAAAATAATTATTGAATTTTCTCCCCGAATATTCCAACATCTTATTGAAAATATTCTTTACCACTGCAATTTATGGAATTATTTATCTGTCATTTTTCATAGTTTACTACAAAAGCGTTCCCTAACTTTTTTGTAAGTGTCTCTCTCTGTGAGAGAATTTATCCCCACCACTGCCATTTTAATTGTCTTTTCTATTCTTACTACAAAAGTAAGGGAACAGACCTATTCACACCGACCACCAACTCGTTTTCGTTTGACGTTTAAATCAGCTGTGAGAGACTAGTCGTTAAACTTCGGTGCAAACTTTTTTGGTTAGAAATTTCGATCGCATTAATTAAGAAACAAAATTAATTTAGTGCATTTAAAAACAATAAGGGTATTCACTTAAACGCGTAAAACCCTCGAACATACATTGATTTGGTTTGTTGGTGGTGCAGTGGCTTTGTAGCTTTCACTGTTTTTAGTGACAAAAAAAATAACTGAATGCAGTAACAAAATAAAACCCCCAGATTTTCCCCTAAACAATTTCTCCCCCAAGATTTCCCCCCCGTCGGTCAGAAAAACCCCCAAACTGGCAACTGAATTGCTTTGCATGTTTTCAGATTTGCAGCAATGAAGATAAAAAATAATTCAAATAGATAGTTATTATTGCTTTATTGTTATTTGCAGCAAATTGTGCAATGACTTTTTCGAGTGGGATGTTCACTTAAAGTAACGCAGAAATTTATGAATTTACGAACTGCATAAAACTATGAGATTAAGTGAATTGTGGAAATGTTTTTTGCTGAATTTTCTGGATATCGCAAAAGGTATGTTTGTTCCAACAACCCAACGATTGGAAGTCACGTTTTTGTTTTTTATATTTTTAACCCTTTGGCCCCTACCGACAGCCTCAACACCAACGGATAAGTGGCAGACAATTCATTTAATGTTTATTATATTCATACCATACAAAATTTTGTCTTAATGAAACGTTACCATTTTTGTCGCTGGCTTTTACACTATTTACTGCACACATGCCGTGCCGATATCGTTATTAATGGTGGCAGGGTAATAACTCTATATTATATTACATTCCATGGGAAGTTCCAAGGACCAATCCTTCTGGAACTCTTGCGGTATCGTTGTAGTATTCAATTCCATCTCTATTCTGGTAGCTCTACTTGCTGTTGGTAAAATTGTTCGTGACAAATTGCAGCAGATTGCACGAAATAGCCAACGAGACTTTAATACACGACCAGTTTCCCTAATTTAAGACAGTTGGAACGTGGAACATTAAAACTGCTCTGTATTTCAATGCCCCCTTCACAACCTTTTCCTTAGTATATATGCTTCAGCTGCTGTAAATTGGTGAATTCACACTGATCTGATAGACATTTGTCATTCTAAGCGGGACTTAGACGAAAAACTTGTATGGCTACACAGATCACCTTTTAAGTATTAGCTTAGCTTCTGAGGTCGCCATTATTATAATTGTCTTTTTAAGCTCCGAACATTTCAGTACAACAGAAATATGCTCATATAACAATTGTGAGTTCTGATATTTCGCAAATGCACTTTGTCTGTGCTCGAAACAAAAAAACAAGACCTTTAAGCACCTATTCATTGAAATGTTCTTCTTTATATTACAGATCCGTGCATATACATTATGAGATTCGCAAATAGACTACAGTTCGGTAATAAAACCCACGAAGTTTCAAACACTGCACTAAGAATAGTACAAAGAATGAAGAAAGACTCGATACATTCAGGCCGTCGACCTACAGGACTCTGTGGTGCAGGTAAGAGCCAAACTTTACTAAATTCCAAGCGCTATTAACTCTCTCCCTCTCCTAGCCCTTCTTATAGCAGCGCGAATGCATGAATTCAACAGGACAATAAACGACATAGTCCGAATTGTAAAAATCCACGAATCTACACTTCGTAAAAGATTGGTCGAATTCGCAGACACTCCAAGTTCGGCTCTCACACTGGACGAATTCATGTCAGTAGATCTGGAAGCAGAACAAGATCCACCAGCATTTAAAATGGCCCGCAAAAAGGATCGTGAACGAATAAAGGACGTAAGTACTATGGACTGCCAAAGAATTCTTTTAAAACACTGCTCCTGTCTTTTTTTTTAGATTGGGGAAGCAGAGCTCACCCATCTGCAGCGTGAAATCGATATTCAACTAGAAAAGGATATGAAAAAGATAGCCAAAGGGAGATATAAAAATATATGTATCGATGATTTCGAAGATATTGATGCTACAAATTTTATTAGTGAAGCCAATATGGAATGCCTAAATGAATGCTTGGCCGATGATCCAGAAGTAGTAGGCAATGCACCTACAATAAAGAAAACTAATGTGATAGAGGGCCTTAAGCCAGACATTGTGTCAATGTGCACACCTTCGGTAAGTGAGTTGCATGACAAGGAGGCTGACAGTAACGTCGATGAAAACGGTGAACTTGATCTCGAAGGACTAGATGACGAGGAAATCAACAAATACATCTTGACTCACGAGGAAGCAAAGTATAAGAATGACATGTGGATGCAACTGAATGCAGAGTATTTAGAAGAGATGAAAGCAAAAGAGTTGAGACTGGCAAAAGAACGTGAAGAGGGAAAACCCGAGAAGAAGAAACGACCTCCACGCAAGAAGCATATTGGGCCATCCAGCACTCCGGGAGAAGCCATTAAAAAAATGCTCCAAGAGAAGAAGATTTCCACAAAAATTAATTATGATATTCTGAGAACTCTAACTGCCGGTCCAAAGGGTGACGACGAGAATGTAGAAACCCTAGAAGCTGCAGAAGCAGTCAAAATCGTAGAAAATATGAAGATGGAGCATGTGGTAGCAAAATCGTCTCCAATACCAGAGCCAGTTGTACAAAGTGCCAGGTAAATATTTAAACTTTAGCGTGGGCAGTTTATCGGTTATTTAGGATAATTCTTTGTCGTAATAATTTGTCCTCGCTGTAAACAAAATTTGTGTTTACAATTGTACCTGCTTATCTATGTTTTATTTCCCCATTGTGAGTCCTAGAGCCTCTACTACACCCGAAAGTCGATATTTTCGTATCAAGTGCTGCACCCTTATGATAGCTCAAACAGAAAAGTCGCAACTTGATGTATAATTGTCCTGGAAGCCTTCCCAGGCTATAAATTCGGATAGGTTCAGATCAAATTGTAGATCCCTTCTATTCATCTCAGGTACGCGTTCTGGCTAATGGCAGTAAATGCTTACCTATATGTAGTTGCTTTACTAATGAAATTAGGGATCTTATGAATCTACGAAACCAGGCTTATTGCGAGTGGAAGTGCTATAGATTAGACTTTCCATCTCTGCCTCTATCGTACCCGGCGGAGTCAAGTAGTTAGTTAAATAAGGACTGCTAAGCAGAAATTTTATAAAATCAAATTGAATCCCTCGTCAACAGGTCGACAGCTTTGGGAAAATCTTCATGCAATAGGAATGGGCAAGAATAACCCTAGGTCGGACGATAATTTAGATCTAAACACTCTGAAAAAAACCTTCTTTGCACTTCCTTTCCCCGATCTCAATGTTGTTCCTTCTAGTCCATCCGTCTCTTTTAGCGCATTATCAGAATTTTCGTGTGTTTCAAGACTAGATGTTGTTGCTAGTCTGTTGTCAGTGAAGTCAAATGCGGTTGGCTTGGGTGAAATATATTCAAAATTTGTTAAAATTATTCTTTCTGTAATTCTACCTACCCTTACCCATGTCTTCATATATCATATTTTCACAACAGGGGTGTACCCTGTTCCTATCCCAAAAAGTCCTAATAGTAAAGAATACCGTCCTATTTCCTTTTTTCTTCCTTTTTTTTCGAAGGTCTTTGAGAGCATAACTCAGAAGCAAATTAACGATAATCACTCAAATAGCTTGCTTTCGTCGATGCAATATGGTTTCAGGAAAAATCACATCTGCATAACCGCGGTTATTAACGTAGTTGAAGAGATTAGACGGTCTCTTGATGAGGACAAAGTGACCTTTTTAATACTTTTGGACTTTTCAAAGGCTTTTGATACTGTCGATCACTATAACTTAAGCAAAAAACTCTCTTTGTTGTTCGATTTTTCACCATCAGCGGTTTCATTAATGTCGGCATACCTAAGGCTAAGAAAACAAGCTGTTTCTGTAGGACATTACTCCTCAGACTCCCTTTTCACCAATCGTGGGGTTCCACAAGGTTCTATTATGGGTCCTCTTCTTTTCTCCCTTTATGTTAACGAGATTCCAAAATTAGTATCGACATCGACATCAATACACATGTATGCGGACAACGTACAGTTTTATCGAAGTTGTCATCTTGGTATGATTGAAGACTGTGCTAATGCGATTAATTCTGACCTGCGGAGGATTGCTGGTTGGTCCGATAGGAATGGGCTATTTCTTAATCCCAGTAAAACTAAATGTGTTGTTATTAGCAAAAAATCCGTTGACATTTCTTATTTTCCAGAGATAAAACTTATCGGCTCCAGAATAGAGTATGTTGATTCAGCCAAAAATCTGGGAATGATATTTAATAGGACACTGACTGGGAATACTCATATTAACATAGCCGTTGGCAAAGTATACCGTCTGTTACGCCAGTTATGGACCTCACAATATTTTACCCTTCAAAAAAGGCGTGTCATGTTGGCAAAAACATGCTACGGTTGTGAAATTTTCTGCAAATGTGATGCTGTCAGTAGGAGGAAGCTTTAATAACATTGCGCGTTATGTCTATAGCCTGAATCGATTTGACAGTGTTTGAAATTATTCTAAATCACTTTATAATACGACTCTTGACAATTCACTTCGTTTTCGTTCACTTGTCTTGTTATCTAATGTGGTACGGACACATCAGCCAAGTTATCTTTTTTACGAAATTCGTCGCTACAATGCAGAACTAGTCTAAGTCCAAAATATCGAAATTTACGAATTTTACATAAGAAAATAGCCAGTCGCATTCTGCGCGTTCCTGGGTGATGACTGTATTCCTACGCGCAATAGTACGTACACAGTTTTAATCATACAAAAAAATCCTATGTCCTTTAATTTTCTTTTTAGGGCAGAACTAATCTATGTCCACTACACGGACTTAGGACTTAGGTTTTTTTTACGTCAAGGTGTTTCATAAAATAGTTTGGGAGTAAATACATTTTCCAACTTAAAAATCGCTCTACTGATATTTTGCAGAAGTGTGACTTAGTCTAGTTCTGCATTGTAGCGACGAATTGTGCTTTAGTTCCTCTAACAGATCCCAACAATTTATTCACCCTCGAGTGGCATGTCTAACATCAGAACGACAGTTTTTCACTAACTCCATCCTCTTATGGAATTCATTGCCTCAGCATGTGCGAGGGCTAGGCGGCACTGGACAGTTTTGGACTAAACTCAAGTCCTTTTACATGGAGTTTCCCGACTGATTTATTATTTTTTTTTTAGTTATTCTTTTTTATTAACTTCAATTAATTGATTGTGTGTATATATTGTTTTTACTTTATCGTTTTAAGTACAATTTCCTTAAGAAATGTAACTTTTTCTCTCTTTTTTTATATTTTTCTCGGAACATATCTTTCAGTAGTTTGTATTAGAATAAAATCTTTCATTATTAAGCTCTCACTATATTATAAGACATTTTATGTCTTGATGTGTAAGCATTCAATTGAAATAAAATGAAATGAAATGAAATAGTACACAACTATTTTAGCGCCACTTCAATTGGTTAATGTCCTTTTCTACTTGTGCGTAGACTACACTCCTCTACTAGTTTACTTAATGTATCTTCATGTTGATAGTTTTCTTTTTGCTCGTTGACCACTTAATCAATTAAAGCCGCTGCCGTTTCTACAAATTATATCCATATATAAACTTTTGAATGATCGCACCCTGTGATCTGATTTGCGTTTGCTCTTATTCAATAATTCATGGGTATACTAATAGTTATTAATGTTAATCCGCGGTACTAATAATCATTTTTAGTGTCCAGGCTAAATTTTTCGAGCTCACAATGGCGAAAATTTCCATACAAAATTGCATATTGTGACCTAGAAAATATTTAGCGTGGAGGTTAAGAATGATTATTAGTAAGGCCCAATGTGTTACAAGACAACACTACGTAACTACACTAAATATGTTTTCTCCTTTCAGAAGCAAACCAGCCTACACAATAGGTCAGCCATTAAATAAGAAGCCAAAACTAGAAATAGGTCTGCCTGTTGCAACGGAGACTAAGCCCAAACAGGACCCCGTTATTGTTGAAAATGGTAGGACAATTCCGCTTTTAGTGGATGATTTATTTATCTTAACCTGTAACTATTCTAGATGATTTGGATGACGAAGAGGACATTGAAGCTGAGCCCGAACCAGAACCAGAAAAGGAGTATTCATCGATAAAAGATATACTGAATAACGGCGAAGATGATGATTACTACGGATATGATGATTACTAGTTTTAACATACATATGTATTTCTCATAAAACTTACACCCTAAGCTAGTCGCTCTACAGATCTTCTTAGCAACTGATTTGCTAGCAAAAGATGAACATTTTTTTTTTTTTTCGAAATTCGAACAAACGTTTTCTTCTGAGAGGAGGACAACCTTCAGAGTGATTATGATATTTTATATTAGTTTGGATAGTTTTATTTAAAAGTGGTATGAATATGCTACATACATTTTAGAAACAAACCGGATATAGTTTTTAAATATTTTGCAAGTCTTGTTTCAATAAAATTAAATCGCTTAGAATATTTGGAACAACAGACATGTGTCCAAATTAATATTCGTTTTGCATTTTAGCATAAAGTTTAAATAAGATTTATTGTATTTATTAATGTTAAAGTATTTTTCCATTGTTTCTCTGAAGAATAGTGGTCATATGTTTGTGTGATTATTTAACAGAATTAAAAGTTTAATTATTTGTACCTTAAGTTTATATGCCTTAAGAATTGGTTTTAATTTAGAAATCTCTGAAATCTGAATGAACTTTGCAAACTCATTGCCTTCGCAGTACCCTGTGTCTTTACCGTATTATACACATCAATTATGCATATATTTTACCTTTCAGTGGTAGCCTGTCTGCGTCTATCCACGTGGAATTTTAATAAGGCATTTCTTTATAAAAAAAAAACAATTAAAATAAAGGAAATGAGTTAATGCATCCTGGTATGTAAGAAATTCGAACTTCATACATATTGATATGGTTATAGATGATGTTAAAAATATACCGCAAATGTACGGACTTAGATTCTTCAAGCATGTCAATCCATAAATTATAGCACTACTACTACACTGGTAATATGAGAACGGCTACGAATCGCCCAAGGAACAATCACATAAAACGCTTTTATTTTTGGAGTTCTGGTAACCAGAGAGGCGCTAGAAACGTTTAATCGCATAATCGCAAAAGATCCTGGAGTGGTGATAGTTGATAGTCTCTTTTTTGAAAGTAAACTGCCACGGTCAATTCAGTGTTTTTCTACGCAAATTAATCACCTTATAACAACAGCAAATCTCATGGTGACTATCAACAATTATAAATTATCTTACTGAACTCCACCCCTGGAAGGAACCAATCCGATCTGAATATGTTTGTTGCGAATAGAGCTCACCTACAATCTCAAGAGGTAGTATGGACTTATATATTATACTACTGGAACTGGATCTTGAAAATTCATCCAAAGGAAAAGCCAGAATTGTTTTGGGAATTTTGGGTTTGCGTTAGGCAATAAGTAACAAAAATAGTACTAGAATATATATTCTATTCTATTATTATTAATTGATAGTTATGTGGTATTCGATTGGGCGCTCTTAGAGCACTTTTTTTGCTTTCAGAGCAAATTTTTATGTTCGTTTGGTACAGGAAAAAGCAATCTTTTTCAGATTTCAGAGCACTTTTGCGAATCTAGATATTTTCTCAGATTTACCAATACAAGTGCGTCGAAAAGCACATTAGCAAGAAATAGTGATGTTTATGTCGGTTTTATATAAAAAAAAAAACTCTTCGAAAAGGATAAAAAAATGAAATAAAAAAGAATAAAATTACTTAGAATCGCCATCTGTTGTTGAACATTTCTTCTCCATCTACCTTTCTACTCAGTGAATTTATCTAAGATAACGACCGGTTAGTTCTCTAAAATTAATGTTCTCCAAAACTGGTTTAAGTACGTAATACCAGTAATCCCAAGAGTATGTATGTGGTATTGAAATTATGCATGTATACAAAGATTTACATTGCTCTTAGATATTTTTAAATTGCCTACAAATAGGTAGTAGGACGTGTGTGCTCCACCTCTTCTTGATTGTCAGATTGTTTTAACTTTGATTTGCATACCGTTTGTTAGAAATTTTTTATTCAAAACTGAGCGCGAAACTGAACTCAACTTGGTTAATGGTTGTAACAAAGGGTGAGATGATTGTGGTTTCAAACTTGGATATGCAATGCTAAAATTATGCAATGTGAATTGGATGTGCGGCTCGCACTTATTAAATCTACTACCTAGTCTTAATTGTACTAAAAAGTGAAAGCCAATCATGTTGAAACATAGGAAATACAAAATGTATTTTTAAAATGCATACCTACCGTAAAGAAAATATTTTGTTAAAGCATTCAACATTACATTTCATTGAATCTAAGCAAAATAAGCTCTTTTCTGATAAAGGTACCTACCTATAGCTTGTGTTGCCCTTAAAAACTAAGAAGCAGCAATGTAATAATTACAATAAAATTTATGGAACTGATAAACATTCCGCGGTACTAATAATCATTTTTAGTGTCCAGGCTAAATTTTTCGAGCTCACAATGGCAAAAATTTCCATACAAAATTGCATATTGTGACCTAGGAAATATTTAGTGTGAAGGTTAAAAATGATTATTGGTAAGGCCCATTAAAACTTGGTTGTTCCTCGTCTAAACACTTCCGGAGGCTCGTGCTTTGGCAGACGGTTAAATGGTTCTGCTTAGATAAATCGGAAAAACCCCCGAATTTGTCAATGTACGACCAACGGACAGGACGACGAGGAAAAGTCAGGTTTCCCTGACCAAACGATGCAATAGGTCTGTTCCCTTACTTTTGTAGTAAGAATGGAAAAGACAATTAAAATGGCAGTGGTGGGGATAAATTCTCTCACAGGGCGAGACAATTACGAAAAAGTTAGGGAACGCTTTTGTAGTAAACTATGAAAAATGACAGATAAATAATTCCATAAATTGCAGTGGTAAAGAATATTTTCAATACGATGGAATATTCGGGGACAACATTCAATATTTATTTTGCCACCTGTTGATACTATTTTAATAGAACGAAATCAAAAAAAAATTCAATCGAATGTCAAATATGACAAGAAATTTCAAATCAGCTGTTAATTGTTTGGTGACTGACAGCCCTTCAAATTTCTTACACCAAGAAATTTGTTGAGTAAAAATTCGTAAGATTCTCAGTGGAGGGGTAATATCTTGCTCTCTCGACGACGCTCTCTTTTACGAATTATTCGAGTTAAGGAACGGCATTGAGTAAAAATTCGTAATAATTCGTAAAATATGTGGCAACAATCGATACAGGTGCCACCGCTTCTATAGTCAGGAGGGACATCGTTCGCCAATCATGGCTGCACAACACCAGTAGCTGCTCTCTGAAAACAGCAACTGGAGCAACGTCAAAGGTGTATGGTGAGGTTCTCTTTACGATAAATCTTGCGGGAATAGTCTTCTCCCATGCATTCTTAGTGGCTGATATATGTGACGAATGCATCCTCGGAATCGACTTTATGAAGACGCATGATGTAGTACTCGACATCGGTTTGCAAGTACAAGAACGTCGAGATTCCAATGGTTTACGGGAACGATAACGTCGAAGCTCCAAGGAGAGTTGTAAATGAGGACGAATTATAACAACCTTCGTCAGAGACACTTATTTGGATAAAACTGGAAGGTGAATTATTATCATAGCTATATAGTGGGATGCTTGATTGAACCTAAAAGCAACTTAGTTCCCAATCGTGTCCTCAATGTGGAAACTGAAGCAAGGGAAAGTGTTTGGAAAGTGCGTACCGATTACTGCGGTCACAAAGTTGTCCAATGAAAGTGAAACCGGTTAGACCTACGGAGAAATCGAAGATGAAAAAGAATCTACTCGGAGAGTGTGAGCTGGATCAGGAGCAGCGGCCCATGGTAGGGAGTCTAATCAACGAGATCGCTGATATATTTGCTTCACAGAGCGGCGAGTAGAACACATCTCGTACAACACCGAATCGACACCGGAGATGCGAGACCGATTTGTCAGCCTCCCTAACGATTACAATTGCCTAAGCAGACAGAGGTTGCATAAATGGTGTCGATGCTGGAAATGGAGGCACTGATTGAAAGCTCAAACTATCTCTAGCCAAATGGTTTTCGACTGTTGACCTGAAGAGTGGCTACTGGTGCAGATCCATCCGGAAGACCACGAGAAAACAGCATTCACAGCAGGAAAAGGGCTTTAGCTGTTTAGAGTCGTGCCTTTTGGAATGTGTAATGCTCCAGAAACCTTTGAGCGTCTAATGGAACGCGTTTGGACTAAAGTGAAAAACCTGCGGAAAACCTGTTTTGGACGATGTCATCGTGGTAGGAAAACGTTCAACGATCATCGAAATAACCTAAAGGAAGTGTTCCAAAGGCTACGAAGTGCGCAATTAAAACTTAACCCGAAGAAGTGTTCCCTATTTAGACCAGAAGTGAAGTATCTTGGGCACATCATTTATTCCAAAGGAGTCAATACTGATCCGGAGAAGATCGATGCACATCAACATCAACTTAGAAGCTTCTTGGGACTTGCGACCTATTACAGACGATTTGAAAAGGATTTGCCAGGATCGTAAAGAGCTTGCATCAACTTACGGAAAAGGCAAACAATTCAAATGGTCAGGCGATTGCGAAAACAGCTTCAGGGAACTCAAGCAACGGTTGTGCGACGCGACGCCCCCATACTAACATTTTTTGTGGATGCAGACGCTAGAAATGTGGGAATTAAGTGCAGATTTGTCCAGAAATCCGCGCTTCCGATTTTGTATTTATAACAATAACAAGCTGGCCCGGCGAACTTCGTTCCGCAAAAACTCGTTTAAGCGAGATGTTTGCCGACACGTGAGCACGCCACATACAATTGACCATGTGAGAAACATGGAACGCTATGCTGATAGTGATAACGATTGTGTTGTTGTCTATCTCGGTATCCAGTATAGACGACTGCATGATATTCTTTCCCGAAGTTCCGACATATTCTCTCGATTGTTAATATTCCGATCTGACTTTTCGTCCTGATTTCCTGCGACGTGAAACGTTTGACCTTCTCACTGGCGGCATGATCAAATTTGTCTTGGAATCGGCGAATCCCACACAAACTTTCGTCCATTTCATCATTTTGTTTTCGAGACTTAAAGTAGCCTATGGCCTTCCTTGGGCCCAATCGAAACCATCAAGCTCAAAATCTTTAAAAACTAACCATCCTGTCTCGAGTTATGCGCGTAGAAACTCAAAACGCTCAACAACAACTCCTGTAGCCTGTCATCATCGTCATCTCAAACATTTCAACTTACTCACTCATACTAATGCAAAGGATCCTGAAAATACTTGGCAAAAAAAAAAAATGATGCATTCAAACACCATCAAACAAATCGAAGTATCTACTCCATTTCAAAAATTTTAATTTAATTTTAGTGGGGGCAATACCCCCATATATTTGGCTTAATACAAGCTAAAATTAACATTTAGGCTTAAAGTAACAGCTTAAAACTAAGACACTAAAAAATAAGACATGAAAAGACTTAAAGATAAGGAGAGTAGTGAAGGAGATCGAGTTTCAGGTGGGCAGCGCTGCGGTTGAAATCGAAAACTGAAAGGTTGGAATTAACCTTTCGCAGCATACGGGATATCGGTTGATTGGAGCCATATGAGGTACGATGGTGTGGTGGGTAAAAGAGCCGAGGGCAACGTAAATTACGGGGGTTAGTGTTGAAGAATATAGAGTTGTGAAGAGAGGCGCAGTCGACGGAGCCGGAGAGAAGACGAAAAATGAAAAGAATGTCTGCAGCGTCTCTGCGTTCCTCTAGGGTATTCAGGTTAATGAGATTGAGCCGGTCAATATAGGGTGGCAAGATAAAAGGATCGTCCCAAGGCAGACCTCGAAGGGCGAATCGAAGAAAGCGACGTTGGACGTTCTCAATTCTGTCTACATGAACTCTATGAAAAGGAGACCACACTTGACTAGCGTATTCAAGGAGGGGGCGAACTAAAGTGATGTAGAGAGATCTAGTCACGTAAGGGTCGGAGAATTCTTTAGACCAACGTTTAACAAAGCCGAGTGATGAGTTAGCCTTACAAATTATTTCGTCAATATGCGAATGAAAGTTTAGCTCCCTGTCATACAATATGCCAAGGTCGCGAAGAGAATGAACGAGAGAAATTGGTTGACCATAGAGAAGGTAACGTCGGGGAGGGGACTTGTTGCGCTTGCGTGATAGGGTAATGGATTGGCATTTGTTGATGTTGAGTTCTAAGCAGTTTTTGAGATACCAGGTCGAAAAACTGTCAAGGTCTTCTTGAAGGAGGCAGGAGTCTTGAGGTGAAGAGATGGTTTTGAAGATTTTAGCATCATCTGCGTAAAGAGAGAGAGATGAGTGTTTGATGACCTTCTCAAGATCATTTACTGTTAGGATGAAGAGAAGGGGACCTAAATGGCTGCCTTGTGGGACTCCAGATGTTGCTAAAAAGGAGGACGACAGTACGGACCTAAAGCGAATGCTGTAATACCGGTTTTCAAGGTAGGAAGATATACATTTTATCAATATAGGTTCAAAGCCAAGGGCAGACAATTTGAAGAGGATTAATTGATGTGATATCTTATCAAACGCCTTGCTGAAGTCAGTTGCGATGACGTCGACTTCATTGCCATTTTCTAAGGATGAGAGGGCAAAGGAAACAAATTCGACGAGATTTGTAGTAGTCGATCTACCTTTCAGGAAACCGTGTTGGTAGGGTGAAATAAGGGACTTGGTCCGAAAGCTTAAGACTTCATATACAATACTTTCAAAAAGTTTAGGTATATGCGAGAGTTTAGCTATTGGGCGGTAATTAGTAATTTCACTTTTTGAGCCTTTTTTGTGTATCGGTGTAATGAACGAGGTTTTCCAAATCTGGGGAAATTCTCCATTTGAGAGAGAAAGATGAAAGAGAGCAGAAAGTGGGAGCGAGAGATTGGAAGAACACTTCTTAAGGAATATGGCTGGAAGACCGTCTGGGCCGGGTACGAATTCGTCATTAAGCAATTTTAACTTATTTTCAATAAGGGAAGGGTCAACAGTATGAGAGAGAAAGGGACCGATAGAGAAGTGAGGTAGGTAGTTGAAGTAAAAGGTATCTGGTGAGAAGGAGTCATCGGCAAAGGATAACTTAAAATATGTGGCAAAGAAGTTGGCAATGGTATGTGGGTCGGTGGAAGATACATTTTCGTAAGAAAGAGAAGTGGGGTAGCCGTCCGATTTTTTTTTTATAGTTTACGAATTGGAAAAAGGACTTAGGGTCGTTTATTAGATTGGTATGTGCATCATTTAGATAGCGTTGGTAGAGAGAGTTATAAAGCTGGGAAAAATTAAGATAAATACCGAGATAATTGGAATAGTCGGAAGAAGAACCAGTGCGGAGATATACTGTCCATAGTTTATTTCTTTTGTTACGTAAGGAACGAAGTCTTCGATTATTCCACGAGGGTGAATTTAATGAAGTTCTATGTCGAGAAAAGGGAACATAGAGAGAAATAGAGGTAAATAGCTCTCTGTAAAACATGGAAAGAGCATCATTTAATGATAGATTGGCAAAGTCGAAAGAGCATCTACTGAGATAGGCATTAATTTTTTGGAAGTTAGCTTTGTGAAAGTCGTAAGAGGAGATGACTGCGGAAGAACTGGACTGGGGTGGAGAGTTGTGGAAAAATGAAAGAAGAAGAGGGGGATGAAGGTTATCAATAGTAGATAAAGAAAGGGTACAAGGTGAGACTGAGGAATTAATGGGGTCAGTTGTGAATATTAGGTCTAATTGCCTACCCATAAAGTTTGAGACCCCGCTAACTTGAAATAGACTAGAGTCTGTCAGGCTATCTAATAAGAGGCATTCCTTAGTTGATTTGGCATTTGAAGCTATGAAGAAAGATTCATCATCTGATGGAGACCAGTGCAGCTGAGGCAGATTAAAATCGCCGAAAATGAGGATATTGTCAAGGGAGTCAGATGTGTCGATTAATTTGTCAATCGCGTCGATGGCAAGTTGGTATGATGCAATAGGTTGGGCTGGTAGAATATAGAAGCATATAACGTAGAGGGATCTCTGGGGGAGTGTTATTTTTATTGACACAAAGTCAAGTTTCGAAGATGAGGAAAGCTGGTTAAATGTAGACATAAGCAAACTGATTAGGTGTATTTAAAAAAAATAAATTTCAAAATTGTTGACAACAACAATTTGCTTGGAAAATAATTAAAATAATTGACAACAACAATTGCTTTTAAAATTAAAAATATTTTCATTTGTATTTGAAGTATCACTACTCGATTTCTATCCCGTTTATTTTTTTTCAAAGTGCATTTCCCCATACAAACTTTAATAACCTCTTTCATCCCCTCAAAGTTTTGCTTTCACGACAAAAAGTAGCCTATATCCTTCCTTGGTCCAAAACGAAACCGTCAAGCCCAAAATCGTTGAAATCCAACTATCCGTTATCAAGTAATGCTCGCACACACGGACTTCATTGCCTTTTATATATATAGATATATTTTGTTCTGTTTAAAAAGTAATATAAACATTTTTTGAACAATTTTTTTCGCTGTAGTTGTCATTTTTGTATTCCGGTCTTTTTTTTTCTTGCAAATCTGCATAGCAAATTTTTTTTTTGTCATAACTGCAGATTTGTCCAAATATTTTTATGGCAACACTGATTGGAACGGTCCTTTCTCAGGTGCACAATAGTCAAGAGAGAGGCTGGCAGTCTGAACGCTTAGGTAAGTGCTATTTTCTTTAACACCTATATTTTTACGAAAAATCTAAAAGCAAGTGCAGACTGCATTAGCAAAGTTATGCTAAGATCTATGAATAACTAACCAAAAAAAGATCTTGATTAGCTATAACTATAAGACAACTTAAGTTTTATCAATTTGAACGATGTTTTGTCAAACGAATGGAACAAAAACAACTTTGTCAGATTAACAAAACACAATTTTCAGTTTAATAAATCGATATTATACCAACTGACAAAACTTATGAACAATGTTTGTTAGCCAAACATTTTGTTCATTTTAACAAAATGACAACAATTTTGTTGAATTTGATAACACACGTGTTGAATCGACAAAAATACATTTGAAGCATTGTAGTCCTTTAAATACAATGCTTTTGATGGCGTCATTTATAATTCAGACGTGATGTATGTAGTACGAAGCAGAAATCTTGTTAGTGCGTCTGAATTAAAAAACATCTTAAAACTAAATAAATGGATGAGGACATAGTTACTGAGCTAAAACTTGCTTCAACAAAAGAAGCAAAATATTGACAAGGACACAGGAAAAATAAAGTGCACGAATGGGTCGCACGTAACTTTCTCGTTTGTTTGCATTTTCGTCAAAATCGTTATCGCCGTTTTCCAGTAAACTGAAAAAAAAAAACTAAATTTAAAAAAAATTTTTTTTTTTTTTTTTTTTTTTCAAAAATCCATTGTACGATAATATGAGAAAAACTGAGTTTGCTATTAAGTTACAAATGACCACATTACCTTAGCAATTAATTTTTGTTACAATCGTATAGAGCCTTTTCGAGATATGTCGAAATTTCAAATGTACCGTTGTTTGAATTTTTAACCAAAATCTGGGTACGCAGTCATGGTAACCTCACCTACTTAAGCTTAAATATCAATTTTGGTTGAAATCCTTAGAGCCGTGGTAGTTAAAAATATGTTGTAATATACGTAGGCATATATAATAATTTGTATACCTAACTACTTTTTCCTTAATAAATCTTATTATTAAACTTATTTGTTTTGCGTGTCATTTATTAATACACAACTGCAATACTGAGAAATTATTTGTGTACAACAATATTTGCTGTCGATTTAACAAAATACAATAATCAGAATGGCAAACTACTACGATACTATTAACATTTTTTTGTTCATTTGGCAAAAAGATTAAGAGCAAATTGATAAATTTCTTTGTAAAAGCAACAGTTAATTGTTGATTTGACAAAACAAAAATGGTAGAATTGGCAAATCTAATTTTTTTATTTAATTCAAAAAAATATTTTTATAGGCACAAGAAACGATTTTTGTTAACACAACAATTTTTTTTTTTTGATCACAACAAAAGTTTCAAGATAAGATAAAACTTACTAACACTTTGTCAATCTGATAGAAACATTTTTTTGGACGTATATTAACAAAAAAATTGTTGAATAAAGCCTTATCTTTATCAAATATACCAGGGCCCTATTCCACAAAACAATTTATATACTTTGCACTTTACATTTTGCAAATTAAATTTTTTGGCAAAGTGACAAGTGTTTCTGTTCCACAATATTCTTTGCAAATCTCACTTTGCAATAGAAAATTTTTGCAAAGACTTTGCGCTCCTGCAAAGTCTTTGCGATCTCCTGCAAAGTGAGTGTGCAAAGTGTTCCACAAAGCATTTAATCATCTTTGCATTTCTATCATATTACTTTTCACTTTGCATTGCTAAATAGAAGTTTTTTAGCTATCAATCTTTATTACTTGCCCTTATGAAATTATTGTATATATTTGGAACATATTTAAGTCTATATTTCATTTTGAAGGTAAATAAATTGGATAAACAGGCTGCCTGGGAGGAAGTTTTGGGAAAAACTCAGGCCTGAGTCGCAAATAATTTAGACACCGGAATCTTTCTTTAAGAATGCCAAAACTATTTTCAATTATGCGCCGTGTTTTTTTGTGGCAACGATTGAAAGCCTCTTCAGCTGGGTTATCGTGATTTCGGCGTAATGGTGGTATCAACCAGTTTTTCAGTCCGTAACCACTATCACCCAAAACAACAACATCCGGAAATGTTCTCCATCCATTGTCATATCTTTGACTTAAAGCCGCATTCAGTAACACCCTTGAGTCGTGAACGCTGCCCGACCAACTTGTCTTTACACTGTAAAATGTGTAGTCTGGCCCGCATATCATCATAATATTATATCATATCATATTATCATCTCCACAACTTTTCAGCAATACCACTGACGTCATCGGGCCACCGTACTATATTTTGAAACAAAGCGTCTATTATAAGTATAACGTCGACAACTCTATGGATGGTTCTGCAAACTGTTGATTTTGCAACATCATGCATAACTGCAACACCATGGTACTGGCAACCATTTCCGAGCCAATGCAAGCACAGTAGCAGTTGATTTTCATCCGAAAGAGCATGATTGCGCTGTGTATTGTGCTCTAATTTTTCTCCAAATTCATTCAAAAGGAAGTCAACTTGAATTTGATTGAAACGAAAGCACTATTTAAAATTAAAGTTTTGTAGTCCCGAAAAATTAATTCGGTCTCTATAATTTCTTGTTACAGCCGCGTCTTCACTATCGTAGAACAAAAACTCACGTCTTAACATTTTGAAAGCTTCACTAGTTATAACAATATGAATTTGTAAGGCGATCGTTTACCTTGCAAACTTTTGACAAATTTATTAAAATTTGCTTTGCAAAAATAGAGTTTGAAGTTTTTGTGGAACGAAACAGCTTAATTATTTGCAAAATCTTTGCAAATTACACTTTTTAATATTTACTTTGCACTTTGCACAAGAGAACGTATGTGGAACAGAAACTGCAAAGAAAATATAAAAATTACAAATACTTTGCAAATTAGACTTTCAATTTCAACTTGACAATTTTCAAATTTTATAGTTTTGAGGAACAGAAAGTTTTGCAAATTGACGAAAAATTTGCAAAATGCAAAGTGAAAATTTGATAAATTGTTTTGTGGAATAGGGCCCAGGGTTATATTTTCAGTGATATTTTGATAATAATCTAACAGTTCAATTTAAATTTTGAAGTTCGAAGAGAAATGTTTGAATTGAATTGCAGACCGCATAGAAGTGATTTAAAAGCCAGATATCCACTATGTAACCTTCACCAGAACGAAAATGTTTTTCATTTCCTTTCATTATGCTTCATTATTCAGAAAATTCGTAAACATTCGAGTTAAGGAACAGCATTGACTAAAAATTAGTAGGAAATAGTAAAAAAAGATGAGTTGAACATGCGATACAGTAAAATGTATTGGCTTATTGGGAGATACTCATCCCTGTCCAACTACAATAAGTTATTGCTATACAAGCAAGTTCTAAAACCGGGCTCCAATTGTGGGCATGTATGCCAAACAAACTTACAAAAAATTCAGGTTTTTCAAAATAAAGTACTAAGGAACATAAACACAGAAATAACAGAACTTTTAAATAATGACAATGTAATCAGGAGATTGAGACGGATTAAACCTTTTGATCTGTAAGATTTAGCTAGGGCTAAGAAATTAGGTATTAATTCAAAAAGAACAAGTTTAAAAATCCGACAAACGGCGGATTTATCTCTTTAAATTCATCAAATTATTCAAAATATAATTTGCTGATTAGTCGTACTCTAGGTGCAATCTTTTTCGGGATGGCTTATGTCAGTCCCCCGGGAGTTTTTTTAGATGAGTTAAAGTCCATCACTATTGCAGAAGCATCCCTCGCGTATAGCTCTGCAATGTCTTTCGAGTATTTTTTACTTCCAGTGAATTCCCAACACAAAAAAAAAAAAATATATATCTCACAGAAAATACGTCTAGGAGTATTCTTTGGGCTCGAAATTTACTACAACTAAGCTCAAAGAACTGTCAATGGTGCGTTTGCAAGCATCATTCCATAAGCCCCAAAAATGGGTTTAGTGGTGAATGAGGGCAAAAAAAATATATGCTGTAAAGAAGTAGGGACACACAATTTTGAGGTAGGTCGCGACTTTGTCTACATTGGCTCCGCTTTTAATTATATCACTTCAGAAATCAAACAAGGAATCAAATTTGGCAGCCACTGTTATTTGGGCCTCAGAAGGCTATTGATAAGGAAGGTTTTGTCGAGAACCACGCCTCTATATGAGACCCTCATCAATTCATCATCCCATTAATGCTGTATTATGTAGGTATACAGAAGCATGAACGTCGTCAAAGGTGAATGAATTTCTGTTTGGTCAATTCGAACGCAAAATTCTTCGATAGTGATATGTACATGTACACGTACAGCGACATCGACCTGGTCAGAAAAGTAAGCATCAGTCGTCTAAGATGGCTGTGACATGCAGAGCGAATGAACACCAATGCTCCGGGTCGAGGAGTCTTCAATTCAAACCCGGATGGACAACGCAGTATAGAAAAACCTCGGCTTAAGTGGCACAATCAATATTGGAAGTGCACAACTGGAAGCAGTTAGCCTAAGATCGCTCTAATTGGAGAGGCCCTTTGTCTGGGGCGCAGGTCAGGACCGGTATTTTAAATAGTATATAATATATGGCCAACATATTAACTAAAAATATAGAGACAAAAAGATACCTAATAGTTTAAATTTCATCTCGTATATTTTTAATAACTAGACTAAACTCTTTCGGTATTGAGTTTTTAAATAAATAGGTAGGTACTCAAAGCAACTGATCTGAGCAGGAGTATGAGTTTCATATTTCTGTTACCAATGTAATGTTAATGAACTAATTTAACCCCATTTTGAACCAATTTACCACATAATATGTATAACTAGCTGACCTGGTGAACTTCGTACGTCATACCACCTAACCTTGATCTATTTGATCAACTGTCCCGGAATGAAACTTTTAATAATAGAGTTAAGATCATGGACATCTTAGTTTCTGAGAGTAAAATTCATCTTAACACTATAGAATATATAGTAAATAATTAATGAACGCGTTTCAATAACTCTGTTTTGGCTTGAAATTTTACTTAACTTTACTTACTTACTTAACGGGCTCCCGACCCGTGAAGAGTCTCTGCCTGAGACACTGCAGCCATCCATCCTCTGCGATCCCAGGCACGCTGCTTCCAGTTTGCCAGACCAAGCGCTCTGGCATCCGCGATGACTTGGTCTTTAAAACGGAGGTTCGGTCTTCCTTGTCGTCTCGAACCTGGAGGCTGGGATTCAATGATCCTCTTAGCTGGAGCATTGTTGTCCATTCGCTCTATGTGGCCGAGCCAATGTAGTCGACGCGTTTTGGCTTATTGGGCTACATCCACATCTTGGTACAGCTCATAGAGTTAGCGGTTGTATCTTCTCCCCAATTCGCCCTCCTCGCACACAGGACCAAAAATCCGACGAAGAATTTTTCTTTCGAAGGAGCCCAATATCAGCTTTCCCTTCCTGCTTATCGTCCAGCGCTCGGCGTCGGCGCCATAAAGCAGAACTGGCAGGATGAGTGGTTTGTAGAGCGTACATTTCGTCCTTCGAGTTAGGAGTTTTGAACCCAATTGTTTCGCCAAACCGAAGTAGCAGCAGTTTCCTAGGGTAATTCTTCGCCTGATCTCCACTAGGGTGTCATTCGTGGAGTGCATATTTACACCGACGTAGATGAACTCCTTAACTACCTCGAAATTGTTGCTATCCATAGTGACGTTTTGTCCTAGGCGGTAGACAGATGCGTTTTTGTTTGTTGATAGCATATACTTGGTCTTGTCCTCGTTTACTTCAAGGCCAACAAATTTCGCCTGTTCCTCAATCGCCGTAAAAGCCTCAGTCACGGCACGCTGGGAGCGACCGATGATGTCGATATCGTCCGCATACCCCAGCAGCTGAACGGATCTGTTGAAGATAGTGCCTTCCGTGTTGACACCTGCCCTGCGCACTATCTGCTCCAGCACGATATTGAAGAAGTCACAAATGACAGCGCATCTCCTTGCCGAAATCCGGTGCATGTTTGGAATAGTTCGGAGGAGCTACTTCCAAATTGCACGTAGCAGCGCGTGTTCTCCAGCGTCACGCGACACAGCTGGATCAGTTTTGCCGGGATCCCGAATTCGGCCATCGCCATATAGAGCTCCTGACGATGAATGCTATCATATGCGGCTTTGAAGTCGATAAATAGGTGGTGAGTCTCGACTTGAAATTCATTGGTCTTTTCCAGGATTTGCCTCAGTGTGAAAATTTGGTCTATGGTCGATCTGCCGGGCCGGAAGCCACACTGGTATGTGCCGATTAGTGTGTTGCAGAACGGTTTGAGGCGTTCACACAGTACGTTGGATAGGATCTTGTATGCGACATTAAGCAGGGATATGCCTCGGTAATTCTTGCAAGACATAGGATCGCCTTTTTTGTAGATGGGACGTATGAAGCTGATAGTCCAGTCATCGGGCATGCTTTCTTCCATCCACACCTGGTTGATGATTTGGTGCATGCGCCCTACCAAAACATCACCACCGCATTTGTAGAGCTCCGCTCGTAAACCATCAGAGCCTGCGGCCTTGTTGTTCTTAAGCTTTTTTATAGCTAAGCCAACTTCTTCTATACTGGGTGGTGGAACTGGTTCTTCATTGACTGGATGTGGGTTCTCTTCTTGCCCTATCACTCTCTCTACATGATGCCCATTTAGCAGCTGCTGGAAGTGCTGCTTAAACACATCTACTATTCTCTGCGCTTCGGTGACTAGATTTCCTTCGCTGTTTCGAAGAGCCTGCGTTCCGGTCTTGAAGCCAGCAGCCAGTTGCTTGGCTTTCTTGTAAAATCTCCGGATGTTGTTGCGATCGCGAGACTCTTCGATCTCCTTGAGCTGGAAGATTGCGTAAGCCCTCTTCTTTCGACGCAGTATCTTCTTCTCCTCCCTCCTCCTGGCTCGATACTCTTCCCCAGCTGCCCTTGTTTTGCGCTGCAGCATCTTCATATGTGCATCTTCTGTCACGTTTTTCCGACGTATACGCATTCATCATCATACCACGGGCTTTTTCTCTGGGGTTGGTAGTTTCGGCTACCTCCTTGATGATGTCGCGATACTATGACCACTGGTTGTTGGCGTCTGTGGTAGGTGGGGAGTTTCTCACTCAGGCGCTCTCTGTAGACACTGGCTACTCCAGGTGTGCTTAGGCGTCCAACGTCTTCTTTTGAGCGGTTCGCAACTTCTTCTCGTTGGACAGTCGAGCTCTAAATTTAGCAGCAACAAGAAAATGGTCAGAGTCGACGTTTGCCCCTCGGAATGTGTGCACGTCGAGGATGTTGGATGCGTGCCTAGCATCGATTAGCATATGGTCGATTTGGTTGGCGGTTCGACCGTCTGGAGAGCGCCAGGTTGCTGTGTGGATCCTTAGCCTTGGAAACCTAGTGCTACTTATCACCGTATTACGAGCTGCTGCAAAGTCAATTAGTCGGTAGCCGTTGTCTGTTGTCGTTTCGTGGATTCTGTGCTTACCAACTAACCCGCCAAAGATGTTTTGCTGACCGATTTTGGCATTGAAGTCCCCGAGCACATCTTTGGCGTCATACTCCGGACAGGCTCCGTAGGCTCCATCCAGGAGGTCATAGAACTCCTCCTTGATAGGGTCTTCAGCCTCGTCGGTAGGGGCGTGTGCACAGGCTTATTTTTTGGAAAGTAGCTTTGATGCGGATCACAGCCAGGCGATCACTTATCGGCTTAAAGTCAATAACTTTTGACCTAAGCCGATTTCCCACGACGAATCCGCATCCTAATACATGATCTTTTATGGCAGCTGTAATAAATGTCGCAATTTTTTCTTTTCATCATACCTGGTCCTGGTAATGTCTGCCTTGTACCGCGCGAGGACAGAGGACAGACTCAAGTTTTTGAGTAGCACCTGGAGTATAAAGCGTCCGCACGTTCAAGGTGCATACTCTTAAATAGCTGTCCGTTGACGTTCCGAGGCTGGTTGCCGTTTGAGGGAATTCGTTATCCGAGGCTCCTCGTGTCTCTCCCATAACTAGGCTTGAAATTTTATTTATTTTTAAATAACTGAGCCGGCAAACGTTGTGTTGTCTACGAATTTTATTTATATAGCGGATCCCGGCGTGCTTCACTACGCATGAATATTAACGTTGAATAAAATTCATTGGTTTTTTTTTTTATTTATTTTCTATTTGGAAATAATAAAAAAAAAAAGTGAATCAATTCAGTACAATTATAGTGTACACAATATTTTTTGTTTGATTGTGTGGTGCATGAATAAATAAATTTGTTGGTTCTCCCACTCGGGAACATGCGACGTATAATTGTCCGTGAGAAAAGCATGGCTCCTCCAAATTCACACCACACACTTGACGCGTTTGTCCTTGAGCTTTATTAACGGTTATAGCAAAGGATAAACGCACGGGAAATTGAAGACGTTTGAATTGAAATGGCATGTCTGTTGGTATTAATGGGATCCGTGGTATCAGTACAACTTCTCCCTTTGCTTTGTCAGTGAGAATTGTTGCCTCGATCAAATTGGGCATACGTTTTTTCACGGAAAGTCTCGTTCCATTGCAAAGTGTTGGTGAATTGAGATTTCGAAGAAGTATGATCGATGAACCAATTTTCAGATTCAAAAGATGCGGTGGCATATACCGGATGGTTCCACAGAATTCAAAAAATTCAAGCGGATAATTTACTGCGTCTTCTTCATTCGTAGCAGTATCAATGGATTTGTATGATACCAGGTCACCTGGTAATTTCTGTTTAATTTGAAAATTTATTTCATTAACATTTGCATTTTTTGGTGCTAAAATTGCGCGTTCCCTTAACCAATCATGATTTATGTGGTTTTGAACAATATTTGGAAAAACTCGATCAATTCGTTCTTCTTTTGATGGCATAATTGTGCAAAAGTTGTTTGGTTACGTGATAAAGCCATTTAAATTACTAGCAATTTTGCCATCGCCAATCTGCAGCAGTTTCTTCGAAAACTCACGTGCTGATGGATAGTTTTGAAGACGCACACGCATATTTATGTTAACCGATAACTTCTGTACATTTCCCCAAGGAAACGAACTTTTCAAAGATACATTAATTTCATCATTTCAAATATTAGAAAGTGTTGTCTAAGCAACACTATTAAATGTAAATATTTTTTTTGAAATTATAAAAATAAAAGGACTCTTTTATACGTGACTACGATACTGAACAGTTCTTTTACTTTATCGGATACCGATACTACATTTGACGAAGAGGAGCAGACGAATCTACAAACTACAAAAAAAAATAAAAATAAAAAAAGTTAATTTAAAAAAACCAAAAAACCCCACTGATAGAATATTGTTATAATTTTAATTATTATTATTATAATAAAAAAAACTGCTCGCAGTTTCAATAAATTTGGCATAGGAGAAAGATGTTGTAAAAAGATGTTGTAAGCTTAAAAAGGATGGAGCGTTGAAAATACTCCCTGTTTCAATCAACTTGAAAATGTTGTTGGCGAGAAGATTTGCAAAAATTCTTACTGATGTGCAGATCAACTACTCATTCGTTTGAAGACACCGTCTGAAATAATGTTCAATCAAAACATTTGTGACAAATTACCATTCGTTAAGCAACGAATAGAAATTGATGATGATTTGCGCGATAGAGACGCAGAAATGAAGTTGAAAGGAAAAGAATATGTGGATAGTAATAGTCACGCAAAAAAAAAAAAAAAAAATGATATCGAAGAACGAGATGAAGTGGTAGTAAATAGGCAGATATTAACAAATAAATTAGGTACTAAGTTCGAGCCCACGGTTTACAAAGTCATGGAACGGAATGGATCACAGGTGACTGTTGAAAATGTATAGGCACCGGTATTCGGTATCGAAGAAATGTCGCACATGTTAAAAAGATTCCACCAATCACATCAACTCAGCCAATACCAACAATCTTATCATCATCAGCGCAAACAAATTCGACAACAAAAGAAGACCGCTCCGAAGTACCAACATCAGCTCGAATTATGAAAGAGAAATATACCATCATATCTCCAGGGCAATGATTTGTCAATAAAACGTTAGGTGTTATACATACCATACCATACATACAATTTAACTTACCTAATTTAAACAAAAAAAAAATGTTTTCATTTAAAAAAAAAACAAAGAAGAGAATAAATGTAGTGAACAGTTCTTTTACTTTAACGGATACCGATACTACAGGAATGACGGGCAACGGATCGAAAATCACCAGATACCAATATTAATGCACCTCCGAACAACTGTTGGTTTCCACGTAGATCCTGTAATGTCCGATTCAAGGCTTCCAAAGATATTTTATTGGCCATCGGACATTCATCCCATAAAATAATTGCTGCTTGTTGCAAAACTTTAGCCATTCCAGAATTTTTTGAAATATTACACGTTGGAGTCTCAACCGATTGTATGTTTAAAGGCAATTTTAAAGGAATGTGCAGTTCGGCCACCATCCAATAATGTAGCTGCAATACCGGAAGAAGCAAGTGCCAATGCAATTTTTCGTTCCAATCTAATTGTTGCTAAGATTAATGAAATGAGAAATGTTTTTCCAGAGCCACCAGGAGCGTCAAAAAAATATAATTCACCAGTGTTTTTTTGTTAATGACAGCTTTCATGATGCTATCGTATGCATTCTTTTGCTGAACATTCAATTGTGGAATGAGTGTTTGCACAAACGCATGCAATTCATCACATTCGAATTGCTGTTCGCGTTGCAATTCGCGCTTATTAAGTACTTCCTATTACGTAGAAGCAGAGGTTCAAGGCAGTAGTTTTTTCAATATGTTAGAAAGGGATGGGTGCTTCACGTATTCTCATATACGGTAGGTATATAACTGAGTATTTGCCCAAGCGCCTATCCTTTTTCAGTGGAAAGAAAGTACTTTTTGTCCGTACATATTTCAGTAGGTATTTAAGTAGGTACCTACTTCTGCGTTTTGTTTGTTTTTTTTTATGGACAAAATCACAATTATGTTGACATGAAAAGTCATAACTCACGAACGCGTACACCGATTTGGTGCAAACTTTAGATAAACCATCTACTACGAACAAACCCTAAAATTTAATCGAACTCGGTTTGACCGTTCGTGAGTTATAAAGTCACAACTCACAACACACTTGCCAACATTTTTTATATACATACATATATAGATAGAAGATAGATTTATGTACATGAAAACTTAAAACGCTCAACAACTCCTGTTGCCTGTCATCATTGTCCAGATGTCCACGTCATCTCAATCACCCCTACATTTCAAATTACAAACATATGCTAATGCAAGGATCCTGAAAATATTTGACAAACAAAAATGATTCATTAAATTTAACATAGTAAACATAAACAAACTTATTAGGTAGGTATATTTAAAAAAAAATTCAAAATTACGACAACAACAATTTGCTTTCAAAATAATTAAAATAATTGACAGCAACAATAATGGCTTTGAAAATTTCAAATATTTTATTTGTATTTGAAGTGTCACTACTCGATTTCTATCTAGTTTTTTTTTTTTCAAATGGAAATCGAAATGTGTGCCTTCAACGCCACCTGTTGAGAATTTTCCAACTTTTCTGTTTTCATAAACCATCCCTGATTCAAGACGAATAAAACACAACAAAAATCATTGAAATCGGTTGAGCCGTTCGTGAGTTATAAAGTACCTACTTGCAACAATTTTATTATATTATTAGATACTGATTTCTGTACTATTTGACACCCGAGTACCCAAGTACCTAGACTTCTCAATTTGAATTACCTTTTGTACTATTTTTAATTCTAGAAATAAATCGAACATTGTCTGAGGTTTCACATTATTCACTCCAAAAATGCAACCCAAGTCAAAAATATTCAGTCATTAAACCCGAACACAAACTAATATTATTTAACATGTCGGCGTTTGATCCGATTGAGTTTAAACGGCACTGCGGAGACCAGTTTAAGTATTTTAACTCGTGTTAAAACTCAATTTCATAATATTGACATTTCTTCGTTCGGAAAATAAGCAAAAGTGAAATAGACTTTAAAATGCAGCAAGAAGCTAAAAAAAATCGATTTCATTTGTAAAGTTGATGAAATTTGTATGGCTTTGTCGTCAGAAGATGAGTTTCCGAAGAGCTAATGGAACAGCAGATGGTGAATCAACGTCGTCCTCGTTTTCGACTAGGTATATCGAATGCACAAGGGCCAAGTGGCTGTTATAAATGTAAATTTAAATCTTGGGGCTTAAAAAAATAAGGATTGGGGTGTTAAATTACTTTAAACCCTATTTACACTAGGAGTGAATAATATTTTTTTTTGCTTGAATGCAATATTTATGTTATGGCATTTAAAAAAAATGTAGGTATACTATTTTGTACGTTTCAGTACTATTTCTTTTCAGTTTTTAGTAGGGGAGAGTGGGTACGAAATTAACGTCGGGTCGGTTGTAACACTGAGGTTTTAAGGAAACGTAGAGCTCCATGCATTTATTTTCAAATGCCGCAACTGCGAATCTGACTAGTAATTTTTGTTTGCTTGCTTTCTTTTTACTTATACAAATAATTTAATTGTTTTTTTGAATAATTTGAAATTAATTTCAACCATTATTTATGATATTTACTTGTTTTCTTCTTTATGATTATATGGTGTTCCAACCGTCCATTCATCATGTTACAATCGATACACCGAGAAGGTCGGTTGTAACATTTGACTCACTCTTTATTTCAGCAGCCTACCTCCAATCTGCGACAATAGTTGGAAACCAAGTTATTATCTTACGGTAGTCCAAAGCCCACTTATTAACATACATGTTGTTTCAGTTTGGTATGTAAGTTAACGTAAAACAATCTATAACACATGCCACCGTCACACGGAGCAACGACCCGAAATCATGCCATCTAGCAACCAGCGACGAGACCTGCATCGAAAGCACTTTCGCACGGGCATATGACACCGACCGGCGACGACCGTACGATTCCAGGAAAATACATTTGAAACAGAAGTGCAGTGGCAGCAGATAATTAGTATTTAAGCTAGTCGTAAGAATTTCAATGTCAGTCTTAAGTCAGGAGGCAGAAACGCTGCCGAATTTTTAAATAAAGTTTTTTTTTAAATAAAACTAGAATTTAGTTTTATAACTGGCGCCCGAGCAGGGACCCTGGTAACACGGTTAAAATTAGTTCACTATAGTTAGTCGCGCTTGTACTTAAGTAGTACTTAACTAACCATTTTTTAAAAAAAGTCCCCAAGTGGTACGTGTGTTAGTCGCGGAAAAGTCCCCAAGTGGTACAATAACTATACCGTATCCGGAAAAGTCCCCAAGTGGTACAAAAACTATACCATATCCGGAAAAGTCCCCAAGTGGTACAAACCGATAAAACATTTAACCAGTGTAACGTGCGTGTAAAGAGTGCGTCAAAAACCAGGGTCCGCACGAAAATCAGTGTAACCGGTACAGTGCAAAGAAAAAACTTCAAAACATTAAAAGAACATTTAAACAACTAGTGCTGGTGAACCAGAGTTGGAGAAAACATCAAGGGCCCCCTAGTAACAAACAGTGAACAGGTGTAGTTAAGACTACTGCCGCCAACAACATGCTGATGATCGTGTATTTAATGTAAGCATAGATTAAGGTATACTTAGGAACATAAATAGTTAATCAAATTAAAGTAAAGAAAAGAATATTATACAAGTCTACGTAATTACAAGAAAAGTGAAACTCCTTAAGAAACTAAAGGAAGAAAATAGCGTAAGAATAACTCGAAAGAGAATTACTATCTGATTATTGCATAAAGCAGTTGAAGAAAATTAATTCCCACTTATCATCGTAACTTACATTATAAGAATAAGAATTATTTGGTTGTCGGTCTAATTTCAATTCCACTTAAAATGCCTAATGAAAATTTGCTACGACCATCCGCGCTTGATGGCCATGCGGCTCAAGCTGGCCAAGCAGGGTCATCAAATCCTGTTATTAACCCTCCCTTGCAATCCGTCATCGTTTCTATGGTTCGTGAAGCTTTTCAGACCGAGGGTCGAAATCTTGTACATTCCATTCTAAACCCATATGCGGATCAGTTCACGGGAACTGACCAAGCTATATCGCCCGACCAACAAGCAAACATTAACGACCTCGATAAAATTCCTGATGTGGTACGCAGCCTGCGCGAATTCTCTGGGGAACCAGGAGAATTTAGTTCATGGCGCAAGAGCGTAGAGAGGATCCTAAAAATATATGACTCGATCAAAGGATCAGCAAAATACTTTGGTATTATAAATACCATCAGAAACAAAATCATAGGAAATGCAGACCATGTCCTGGAGTCGTACAACACTCCATTGGATTGGAAATGTATTTCAAGATGCTTGACCATGCACTACGCTGACAAGCGTGATTTGGGAACACTAGAGTACCAAATGACAGGGCTTGTGCAAGGCAACACATCTATACAGGAATTCTATCAAAATGTATACGCGCATCTTTCTGTTATAGATCAGGGTTAGGGAATATAGAGGGCGTTGGGAGCGGATAGAAGAAGGAAGTCAGGATGTGGACGGGACTTCAGGAAGGAAACGGAAATGAGAAGGGATGGAGTGTCATGTGCGAGGAGCATGGCATGCTTGCGTAGCACGGCTCTGCTCGCCGAATGGGGTGGTTCTTGTCCTACACACACAACTAGATCTACCACAAAACATTGAACATGCCGAAAAAAAAACTTACTTTTTTGAAAGCAGACGGACGTCCACCATACTGAGAGGGCTGCTGATGTCGTTGCAGCTAGGGCCAATTCCCACCCTTCCTGGAAGTTTACGGCCGATTTTCAAACTTCCCCAAGTTTGTCTAGTTGCCACTGACTAGACCATGTTCGCCGAAAGAACTGTAGCAGACCTTACCGCACCCCTGAAATCTTGTTTTAACAAGCCATTGTGCTCAATCGAGCGGAATCAAAAAGGCAAAATAACGCAATTTTCATTCAAAACTGGCGTGATGCACATCGATTTTATTAATCAAAAAAAATTTGTATATTGGGTTGCATACTAATTTTATATGTACTTATAAACTAATGCTAAGAATTTTAACTTTAGTATTGAAAAAAGCAATTATAGCTTTAAGTTTATAAATATTAAATACTAATTACAAAAAAAAACAAATTTTGAAAAAAAAGAAAAAGAAATAATATCAAATAAAGGTGTCGGTAAATCTCCCCGTCACACAAAAAAAAAATGTTGGCAACTGTTTATTTTTCCAGTGTACCCTTTCTTTCAACTACTTTAGCGCGATCCTACCTAAAAAGAGCTCTGTTTAGGGGGCTACTTTCTTAAAAGGGGTTCGGACAAGCAATCAAAGGAACGGAGGGGGAAACTTAGAACAAACCACAAACCAATAAAAAGAAAGAAAAAAGGACCCAAATAATATATATATAACTTAATAACATACAAAGAATTACAAAAAAAAATATCACGCCAAAATATAAAAAAAACAAAGAAAATTTAAGAACAAAAAAAATGTATGATGGTGTTTTAATTTTATACCCGACTGTGCGAGTAGATTTGTATATGATATCTTTATGTGTCGTTATGTATGTGTGTTACGATCTCCAAAATGTATCGTGTGGTTTAACCGTTCATGGCATCGGCTTACGCGTGACAACTTCAATTCGAAGCTATGTAGGTACGACAAGAATTCCTATCAACACTCAAAAAAAAATTTTTTTTTTGTATGTGTACGAATTTTATTCGTCACGCCTATATCGGCTGGTTGACCTGTAGCGCTGGTTGTACCTATGTACAAAAGTATTTCCTTGATACAGGTAGGTGCTATGTTCACAATTTCCAGGGATACCCTTCTGAGTTGAGGTGGTTTACAATGTTCCTTTTGCCTCGCCGAGGGTAGAACTGGGATTCAAAAAAATTGTTGGCGGCCACGTTTATGACCGTTGACCGCCAATCCGCAATTTCAGCAATTTGGAGATGCTCGTATTACGTGCACGAAACGCCGTGAATATGAATAAATTATGCTGAATATGAATAAATCTATGCTTTTTATTTTAATTTTTTTTCTTCACTGCCTTTATGACAAAAAAGGTCTTTTTCGTATTTTTTTTTTTTTTTTTTGCTTCCGCACTGCTCGCGATCTTAATTCGGCGGCTGTCTGTACTTTATTGTCTCAGCAATGCTCCATCAGTTCTTTGTTAGTGGGTCGTAATCGTACCCTATCCCTTGATTACTATTCTTAATCATCCGATCCTTTGTTAAATCGCTCTTTTCTATTGATCTATCGCTTTCTATTCCGTTTTATTAATACCCAGAGAGAACCCTCAGAGAATTTCAAATCAAATCTCTCAACGTTCATGACGTAGAACGATAAGGTAGCGTAACGCTCATAGGTACTGTTTGGTGTGGTTTAGAGCTCCTCTACAGCTCTGGGTAATATCGAATTCGAAATTCGAACTCAATAAACGTCAAAAAAGGAAAACAACAAAAGAATGAAGAATGGACGCAACACAAAAAAACATTTTCACAACAATTTGCAACGCCGATAGGTAAGTTTATTTCTTAAATCTATTTAGTTTTTGCTTCTTCCTAATTTTTTTTTTTTTTGCTTTCTTTGCAGGCGAAGACCCCAGTTCCGATTCCCATGGACATTTTCCTTTCGTCGAAAGGTATTGGTTGTTTTGAGTGATGCACCCAAATTTCCCAGAATACTTTCATTCCAGGTGACCGCAACAAAGCTCCGAATCTGTGGGTCACCTGTGTGCCATCAGAGGCGGAGAAAACGGGTGCATGGAATCTTGGTCCAACGTGGTGAAGAACCCCACGATATGAGCCGGGCAATAATAATAACAATAAGCGTCATCGTTTTGGTAGATACATAATTGTATTTGCTTTTGATTGGAGTGCCAAGTATCGTACTATTTTTGGTAGAGAAACAGAGATAACTTGTGTATATGTGTACACGCGGAGGTATAGAGCGTAGCTCAATAGTGCAGTTGACTGTATAGGCCAGGCGTATTTCATTTCCCTGTCTTTTATTACGACACCAGCAGATGATTGACCTATTTTATTTGTTGCAGATGATCGTGAGAAAACCAGCTTGCAGACTCAACACTCAACAAATCCCCACGCAGTCTAGCATCGCTGCGACCGGTATTGCCGCCCGTTCTACAACTACGGGTATGTGTACCTTTATATTTTTTGTATATACTGAAGAATAGTACAAGTAGATGCATAGAATATTAGGCTTTCTTAATCCGACTATAGGATAATGAATTTAGCTATAATACAAATACATAACACGAAAATAAATAACATTTAGAAATTAAGTAACTGACATACGTGATAAATAATAATTAACAGAACCATACAATATGACTTAAACCAACAACAAGTCGTCATGTATGTAAATGGATAAATAAATACATAGATAGATAAATAAATAAATGAATGAACAATAACATGACTACAAATCAAATAAATAGATAATTCAATAGATAACACATACAATTACGTAATCAAATAAATAAATAACAGATGAATAACAAGGAAGTATGTCATTAGGTTGATACGTAAACAAATAAATAAGTAACTATATAAAGAAATAAATAAATTAACAAATAAATAACAAGTAGATAAATAACAAATACGTAAATAATAAATAAATATATACCTAACTGAATAAATAACACTTACTTATATCTATAAAAATAATAAATAACTTATATACTACCTTGATAATAAATAACGGGTTTATACATTCATATCATACATGGGTTATACGAGCTAAAACTAAATAAGTCAAGATGCAAATGTACTAACGTAATAAATAACAAAAATGCAATAAACACGGTACCTGAAACTAAGACGATCATCATTTTATTGGAGCAATGCGTGCTCTATCACAGTTTTATATCTTTAGCATGATATATGCCAACAGTCTTGCCTCTCAGATTCTCAATTTCATACATACTGTTTCCTATTGGTTTAACGATGCGACATTTAATATATTTAGGACAGAGTTTAGAACTGAGGTATTTCGAGCTATCGCTAAGAACAAAGTTTCTCCGGAATACCTCTTGTCCCGGTAGAAATCGCACCTTCCGCGTCCGTATGTTGTATGTATTTGCGCTTTTTTCATTTGCTCTACATATATTCTCTCTAATTTTCTCTCGCACGCATTGAAGTCGTTCTTGCCTGGGGAGAGTTAATAGTTCGCCATCCTCTACCGCGTTCAACTTACGGGCTATCTCGTAGCAACTAGCGTGTGTTACCATATTGGTACCAAAAAGGGCGAAGTACGGTGAAACACCAGTTGACGTGTGGATGGAACTTCTCAACGCCCCAGCGATATCACTGAGATGAATATCCCAGTCGCGTTGATCATCCTTTAGGTAGGAACGGATAGATGCCAGAAGTGTTCTATTCACCCTTTCCGATGCATTCGACTGCGGTGAATAGTATGCTGTCCTCATATGGCGAATGCCATACTTTTTTAGCAGGCTTTGAAATTCTTTAGCCAAGAATTGTTTTCCGTTATCGGAATGAATCACCTGTGGGACACCGAACATGTTGAATATATCGTCATAGAGGAATTTGACTACACTTCTCGAATTAGCATTTCGCATTGGTTTGAGGAACACGAATTTGGACAGATGATCTAATACGACAAAAACATACGAATTTCCAGACTTAGATCTTGGATACGGACCTAAAAAGTCTACATACAGTTTTTGAAACGGACGGTCGGAACAGTAGCTACTACATATAGGTGGACGAGATATCTGATTAGAAGACTTACACTGTTTACATATTGCACATTGGGATATATATTGCCTGATTTGGACAGTCATGTTCGGCCAGTAAAAATATTGGCGAATTCTTTGTAGGGTTTTTGCGATCCCACCATGAGCTGCCTGAGGGGGGTTGTGTGCTTGGGCAATTATATCGTCTGTTAGGCCCGATGGAATCCACAGACGCCATGTGTGTTCTACCATCGTTTCATCTCCTGCTGGTGGTAATGCACGTTTGTAGACAAAATTGTCCACTATTTTAAGGTCAGGTAGATTTTCTTCATTGTCTTGAATTGTAGCTATAAGACTTTTGTATTCCTCGGATTGGAATTCTTCCGAGTCTAACTCAACCAATGGTGCAATATCGGCCATTTCCAGGCTGTCTATGTAAACCCGAGAAAGAGTATCTGGCACTACATTGAGCGAGCCTTTTCGGTGCTCTATGTCGAAGGTGAACACTTGGAGTTTGAGGCTCCACCTGGCTAATCGTCCGTTGAGGTCCTTGAGTCCCATCAACCATCGAAGGCTAGAGTGATCTGTAATCACGGTGAAGTCCATACCTTCGACATAGGGCCTAAATTTCTGCACTGCCATGACAGCAGCCAAACACTCCTTCTCGGTTACACTATAATTTTTTTGACATGCATTTAGTTTTTGAGAAAAGTATGAAATCGGACTTTCTTCGTTTGAATCGTTTTTTTGAAAGAGTACCGCTCCTATGCCAGACTCTGATGCATCGCACTGGATATAGAAGCGCCTTGAAAAATCTGGATGTGTTAACACAGGGGCTGTTGTTAGGGCTTTCTTTAAATTCTCAAATGCCACAAGTGCCTCATCAGTCATTTTAAATTTCTCCTTCTTCTTTAGCGTGTCCGTGATGGGGGCAGTGAGGCCGGAGAAATCTCGAATAAACCTCCTGTACCACCCTGCAAGACCAAGGAGCCTGCGCACTTGCTTCGGAGTTTTTGGTATCGGAAACTCAACGATAGCAGCTATTTTTGACGGATCCGTTTTGAGCATCCCACCACCAACGATGAACCCCAAATATTTCAATTCCTTGAAACAAAATTTGGATTTGTTCACGTTGATGGTGAGGTTTGCTTTACGGAGGCACAGGGCCACTTCGTCGAGCAGGGCAATATGAGTTTTGTAGTCTGGAGCTACGATGAGCAAGTCATCTAAATACACGAAGACGCGGTCCTTTAGACGTGCGGGGATAACCTTGTCCATCAGTCTGCACATTCTTTGGGCTGCATTACACAACCCAAAGGGCATGACTGTGAATTGGTACAAAGGTCTCCCCGGCACAGTAAATGCGGTTTTCTCCCTACTCCGTTTCTCCAGCGGTATCTGCCAAAAGGCATCTTTGAGGTCGATACTGCTGATGTAGTAAGTGTCTTGTAACCGGCTGAGCAGTCCGTCGATGTGGGGGAGAGGGTATGCATCCTTTTTTGTCAAAGCGTTGACTTTACGAGAATCCAGGCAAAGACGATTTTTGCCTGGCTTACGGATCAATACCACTGGTGAGCACCAGGGACTTTCGCTCTCCTCCACAACTCCGAGACTTATCATCCGGTCAACCTCCTCATACAACAGGGCTTGTATCGCTGGAGAAACAGGGTAGTGACGTTGCTTCACCGGTGCCGCATCCGCAGTATCGATGACATGCTCCTCCAGCTCCGTCTTCCCGAGACCATGCTGCGTATAGCAGAGAAATCTTCGTCTCACCGCCTCCAACTCGGACTGCTGCTCTAATGACAGTTGGTGCGTATTGGGATCACTCGTTGTATCTAAAATAGACAAGGAACTTATTATATTTGGGGCTAGTTGGAAAGCCTTCCAGAAGTCTATTCCCAAATACAACTCCTGATCTAATGTGGGTACTAGGTAAAATATAATGTCTTCTCTTCTATTTTGGTAGACCACCGGAGCTTTAATTCTACCTACTATCGATTGATTCTTGCCATCGGCAGTTTTTACCCCAGATTCAAATGACTGAATCGGTAATCCCACTGATTCCACAAACTTAAAACAATTCTTGCCCAAGATACTAATACTAGCCCCACTGTCAAGCAAACCTAGCACATCATTATCAGCGATTTTTATTTTTGCATAGGGTCTCGGGTCATTGCCTACATTTATTACCGATGCTAATATGCGTTTTCTAGCCTCTTTTCTTATCTTGAATCTGCACCTTGTTTTCAGAATTCGTTTGGAAACAGGTTTGCCTTCATCAAATATCCTACTGCGTGCTGCATAATAATTTTTTATCCTAACATGCAATGGTTTCATTTCAAACTTTTTATCATTCTTTTCTACATTATTTAATTCTAATTCCCTATTCCTAACTAATATTTTAATTTTGCAATCTTCAGCTGTCGGGGTCTGAACTATTGCTTGTTCATCAACTCCCGGCCCTACATCTGTGTTTATTGTTCGGGGTATTGTGTTGAACGCGACTCTCCCGATGACCTCGCGTTCATCTGGCGG
Organism: Cheilosia vernalis; assembly: GCA_949126925.1. Classification (NCBI taxonomy): domain Eukaryota; kingdom Metazoa; phylum Arthropoda; class Insecta; order Diptera; family Syrphidae; genus Cheilosia; species Cheilosia vernalis. The sequence continues at coordinate 80,228,809 of OX421358.1, read as the reverse complement.
TTTCCCGGGGTGCATCGACTACAATTAGGGGTTATCACACCCTCCTGACCACATTTAAAACAAAAAATGTTTCGGACACTAGATGGACAATCAACAAATGAGTGACCCTCAACTCGACAATTCCAACATAACAGTTGTCTTGGCTCTGGGTATCTTCGAGGTGGTCGGGGACGAGCTCCCCCATACTGCATTGCAGCTATTTGCTCATCTGGTATGTAAGTAACCTCTTCCTCATTGTCATATTCCAACTCATTTGCCATGTATCTCCCAGGTTGTCTATGCTGCTTCGCACCATCTCTCATGGGAAATGCTTTTTCCGCGTCAGCACATGCATGTCTCAGCTGGTCCAACGACGATATAGCCATGGGGTATATCAGTTTCCCGATTCTGTCATTGAGGCTTCGTTTTAAGATCCTCACCAACTCAGCTTCCGGAATCTGTACTCTGAGCTGAGATCTAAGTTTACCGATTGACGCGAAGAAATCGTCGCTAGACTCCCAAGAACCCTGCCTACGATCCATAATGTCGCGAATTATTTCAAAGTCCGATTTCGAACTTCGGAATTGACGTGTTAGGGCATCGCGTAGCATTGGCCAGTCTGGTTGGTAGTTCATGCGCTGAAACTGCCAATACCACTCATACGCGGTTCCTGAGAGTAGGAGGTGGAAGTCTCTCAAGATCTCAGCCCATGTACAGTCGTACTGATTCTTGAGGGTCTCGAGGCGGAAAATAAAATCTTCTACTGTAAGAGTATCCGGTTTACCTTCGAAGTTAATGCCCCATTTGTCAATTTTGATTGGCCCACGAGGATTAGGGTGTGAACCACTTTCTTGAAATTGAATTGGGGAATTGTGGTGCCAATTCGCGTTTTGCCATCTTGGTCGATTTTGCCTGTTATGGTTACGGTTGTTGTTGTTCTGCTGTTGAAATCCCCCATTCTGTGATTGACCGTAGTTGATATGGTTATTACCTGCCATAGTCACTACAGGTACAAATGGTCTGGACGAAGGATCCAACTGAGACTGTGGCTGTGAGATTTGTGGCTGTTGGAATTGTGGCTGTTGGAGAATGTTAATCTGCTCTGGAATCGGTCCCTGAGCTGGAGGATCAGCAGGTGCATTTGGACGAATCACAGCGTTTATGTCTTTCATGAACTCTAACATGCTGTTTTTCATTTCCTGTCTGAGGACTTGAGAAATATCATTCGTAATCGTGCTTTGATAAGATGCGAATGCATTTACCACTGCCAGGTTGATGTACGCTTTGATGTCCGTGACTGCTTGAGGTATTGGCTCTGTTTCCTTTTTGCTACCAGTTTCGTTATTGCCTGGTAAACTTTTATTAATGTTTTGCTCATTTAATTCTATTTGTTCAATCATAGTCCTAACGCTATCATTTTGTGCATCCTGTGAAGCAGCACCTAACTCTGAGAGACTGCTATAAGACGGTGCCCTAATTGATTCGTTTGAGCTTTGTGGGCTACTAGTTCGGGTTGAAGGTATTGGTGGGGGAGGGTAAGGGTAAAGTGGGTCTGAAGTGCTTTGAGGGGGTTGCTTCCCGGTTGGTGTACGTCCTATAGGCATTGTATCGGTTATTGGCGTTTGATCGATTTGAGAGCTTATGGAACGAGTGATTCTTTTGTTGATTTCGTAGGTATTCTCTGCTGGGATACTTTTGCTCTGTACTTTCTTTCCAGGAGGATTCATATTATAAAGGATCGGATGATTAAGAGACAATCAATAGAATGATCGAACAAAGTGTATATGCGCTATAATTGCGTTTTGATGTTAACTGTTTTGTTATGCGCTGATAACAAACAAACAAAAAAAATAAACAAATAATGCAAACTGTGCTAATAACAAAAATAATAATATGTTTTGATATGTAATGTAATTTTTATGTAGAGTGTATAGTGAATATTATGTATATTTGAATTGAATATATAGATAAGAGATAGTAAATAGAAAAATAAATATGAAAGGTGAATATGTATAAGATATATGGACGAGTGAGTTTTTGTTTTTGATGTGATAGGGTAAATGTGTGAGTGTTTTAAAAAAATTTTAGTAATGAAATAAATATGCTCTGGGCAAATTAAACGAAACTTTGTGGTTTTTCTTTTGTGTTTTGTGTACCATACATCATAGCGGGGTGTTTCAGGTCTACTTTCTTCGGCGGAATCGTGTTGGCAGGCATCATGGTCTAATGCTTGGGCAACTATATGAATGATAGACTGCGGACGGACTAATTGTTGGATCTCCCAGTACGGCGGAATAAGTAAACAAAAAGATTAACAGGGACACACTTCGTTGAGTTCAGTTTGTTTCCGCAATTCCAGTCCAACCAATGGGTTTTTTGCTGGAAGACTTGAAACATTCTGAACTGCAACACATAGAAGAAGGTGATAACTACAGATGTACTAATGCAACTTGACATGACAAAACAATATCAGACTAGGCCACTAGATACATAATCGGATAGGACAATAACTACTAGAAAGGAAAAGTAAAATGGTAAGATAGGAAAGCAAAAAAACAATCGAAAAGTGGATAGAGAAAGAAAACAGGACTAACATGGTGTTAATTGTTGTCGCTGTCAACATTGAACGTTCTCGTCGCAATTCGAGATGGCATGCTAATGAGCTATCCTCTCGAAGACTTACGAGGTTTCAAAGTTGACAGCAAGGACAATTAGGACGAATACGACATTAAGGACAGAAGACTAGGACAAACAAAAACGTTGGGCGCCATTTGTTATAGATCAGGGTTAGGGAATATAGAGGGCGTTGGGAGCGGATAGAAGAAGGAAGTCAGGATGTGGACGGGACTTCAGGAAGGAAACGGAAATGAGAAGGGATGGAGTGTCATGTGCGAGGAGCATGGCATGCTTGCGTAGCACGGCTCTGCTCGCCGAATGGGGTGGTTCTTGTCCTACACACACAACTAGATCTACCACAAAACATTGAACATGCCGAAAAAAAAACTTACTTTTTTGAAAGCAGACGGACGTCCACCATACTGAGAGGGCTGCTGATGTCGTTGCAGCTAGGGCCAATTCCCACCCTTCCTGGAAGTTTACGGCCGATTTTCAAACTTCCCCAAGTTTGTCTAGTTGCCACTGACTAGACCATGTTCGCCGAAAGAACTGTAGCAGACCTTACCGCACCCCTGAAATCTTGTTTTAACAAGCCATTGTGCTCAATCGAGCGGAATCAAAAAGGCAAAATAACGCAATTTTCATTCAAAACTGGCGTGATGCACATCGATTTTATTAATCAAAAAAAATTTGTATATTGGGTTGCATACTAATTTTATATGTACTTATAAACTAATGCTAAGAATTTTAACTTTAGTATTGAAAAAAGCAATTATAGCTTTAAGTTTATAAATATTAAATACTAATTACAAAAAAAAACGTATAAAAATGTATCGTGTGGTTTAACCGTTCATGGCATCGGCTTACGCGTGACAACTTCAATTCGAAGCTATGTAGGTACGACAAGAATTCCTATCAACACTCAAAAAAAAATTTTTTTTTTGTATGTGTACGAATTTTATTCGTCACGCCTATATCGGCTGGTTGACCTGTAGCGCTGGTTGTACCTATGTACAAAAGTATTTCCTTGATACAGGTAGGTGCTATGTTCACAATTTCCAGGGATACCCTTCTGAGTTGAGGTGGTTTACAATGTTCCTTTTGCCTCGCCGAGGGTAGAACTGGGATTCAAAAAAATTGTTGGCGGCCACGTTTATGACCGTTGACCGCCAATCCGCAATTTCAGCAATTTGGAGATGCTCGTATTACGTGCACGAAACGCCGTGAATATGAATAAATTATGCTGAATATGAATAAATCTATGCTTTTTATTTTAATTTTTTTTCTTCACTGCCTTTATGACAAAAAAGGTCTTTTTCGTATTTTTTTTTTTTTTTTTTTGCTTCCGCACTGCTCGCGATCTTAATTCGGCGGCTGTCTGTACTTTATTGTCTCAGCAATGCTCCATCAGTTCTTTGTTAGTGGGTCGTAATCGTACCCTATCCCTTGATTACTATTCTTAATCATCCGATCCTTTGTTAAATCGCTCTTTTCTATTGATCTATCGCTTTCTATTCCGTTTTATTAATACCCAGAGAGAACCCTCAGAGAATTTCAAATCAAATCTCTCAACGTTCATGACGTAGAACGATAAGGTAGCGTAACGCTCATAGGTACTGTTTGGTGTGGTTTAGAGCTCCTCTACAGCTCTGGGTAATATCGAATTCGAAATTCGAACTCAATAAACGTCAAAAAAGGAAAACAACAAAAGAATGAAGAATGGACGCAACACAAAAAAACATTTTCACAACAATTTGCAACGCCGATAGGTAAGTTTATTTCTTAAATCTATTTAGTTTTTGCTTCTTCCTAATTTTTTTTTTTTTTGCTTTCTTTGCAGGCGAAGACCCCAGTTCCGATTCCCATGGACATTTTCCTTTCGTCGAAAGGTATTGGTTGTTTTGAGTGATGCACCCAAATTTCCCAGAATACTTTCATTCCAGGTGACCGCAACATTTCATTAATTCTCAATAAAATATCGTGCATGGATATCAGTGCGGACGCTCTCAATTTGCTTATGCAAACTTATAGAGATAAGGCACTTGACACCTTCATTAGAGGGCTTAAGGGTGACCTTCCCAGACTGTTGGGAATGAAAGAACCCTTGGATTTACCTCAAGCCTTGCATCTGTGCCTGAGGCTAGAAAATCAAAACTTTAGATCACAGTATGCGATTGCAAATAACAATAGCAGAAGAACTCAGCACCCCGAACCGCCACCAATCCCACCTAAACGAGGAAACTTCAACCATCCACAAGGTCCAAGCCGCCAGTCATTCTACCCAGAACTAACATATTTACCTCAACCACCCAGACAACAGATTTCATATCAATACAACGCTAGGCCTCCTCTACCTCAAAGGCAGGTTGTTCCACAGCAAAATCAACAACAATTTAATCCACAATATCAACAACAATTTAATCCACAATATCAACAACGTTTTGGCAATCCCCGGCAACCACCACAAGAGCCTATGGATACATCGACAATTCGGACGAACAACGTAAACTATATAAACAGACCCCGTATGTACAATTGGCCTCCAGCACCGAAAAGACCATCAGCTCCCCATTCTCAGCAAGTACACCCTAACAAGATGCAAAGAAACTTTCATATTGGTACCGATATGACTCAAGAAGAGGAAATCAGCCAATATGAGGATATACAAGCGAACGTAGACAACTCGAACGAATATGACCAAACTTTACAAGACTATACTGACATGACGCAACCGGACAATAACGATTCTACCGATATCATGCAACTAACCGATATACATTTTTTAGATTAACCAATTCTTCGCTGCCATATTTTGAATGTGCAACGAAGAATGGAGATATATTAAAAATTCTTATTGATACCGGATCCAATAAAAATTACATACAACCATCCCTAGTAAAGAACCCTTTGTTAAATGAAAAACCTTTTTGTTGTAACTCGATTGGAGGTAACGTCCAAGTCACTCAGCATACTTTTGTCAATCTTTTTGGTCTTCAAAACATAAAAATTAAATTCTTTCTTATGCCCAAACTCAAATCGTTTCACGCCATTCTCGGGAATGACAGTCTTAAGAGCCTTTCTGCAGTTATACATACCAAAGATAACTACATGGTTATCAATAACAAAGTAAAGATAGGTATAAAACAGATGGCTTCGCAATCCATTAACTCACTTTACATTAGGACGAACCACATGACCTCAATACAAAGAAATTCCTTAGACAAAATTGTACTCGATTTCCCGAAACTCTTCGATGAACCTGAAGAGAAATTAACCTACACCACCGTGGTAAAAGGCGAGATTAGGACAACATCTGATTCACCCGTGTACACCAGATGCTATCCCTACCCTATATCTCTTAAAAGTGAGGTTGAAAAACAAATCAACAAACTTCTCAACGATGGTATAATTAGGCCTTCACGATCCCCTTACAATTCTCCCGTATGGGTAGTGCCTAAGAAAGCCGATGCTTCCGGAGAGAAAAAATACAGACTCGTCATAGATTACAGGAAGCTAAACAGTATTACCGTGGCAGATCGATACCCGATCCCTCAAATAAATGATGTGCTAGCACAACTAGGCCAAAATAAATGGTTTACTGTAATAGATTTAAAAAGCGGGTTTCATCAGATCCCCTTAAAGGCATCTGATATCGAAAAAACGGCCTTCTCGGTCAACAATGGCAAGTATGAGTTCACGAGGCTTCCATTCGGTCTCAAGAATGCTCCATCTATATTTCAGAGAGCACTCGACGACATACTGCGTGAACATATTGGTGCAATTTGTTATGTCTACATAGATGACATAGTCATTTTTAGTAAAGATGAGGCGACACACGAGCAAAATATTCGGAAAGTTTTCCAAACGTTACAAGCCGCAAATATGAAAGTGCAACTGGATAAGTGCGAATTCTACAGGCAAGAAGTAGAATTCCTTGGTTTTGTTATTTCGCCCAACGGCATTAAAACCAATCCAGAAAAGGTCAGAGCAATCCAAGATTTCCCCTACCCTCGTACCCTAAAGGAACTTCGCTCATTCCTAGGTCTGTCAGGGTATTATCGCCGCTTCATTAGGGACTACGCAAAGCTTGCGAAACCCCTAACAGCCCTTTTAAGGGGGGAGGACGGACGAATGTCCAAAAACCTCTCAGGCAAAAAAATAATCCACCTCGATGAACCAGCCAAACAAGCCTTTCAGAAAATCAAAAATACCTTAACTTCAGAAGAAATCATACTCGCATACCCCGATTTCACGAAACCCTTTGAGTTAGTAACCGATGCTTCAAATTACGCCCTAGGAGCTGTCCTATCACAAGAGGACAAGCCCATTATGTTCATATCTAGGACATTAACTAAAACCGAAGAAAGCTATGCAGCTAATGAAAAGGAGATGCTAGCTATAATTTGGTCATTGAACAACTTCAGGAACTATCTATATGGGCCAGCAAAGGTTATAATTCACACTGATCACCAACCGCTTACCTACTCCTTAAGTAACAAAAACAACAACACCAAACTTAAGAGATGGAAAGCGATCTTAGAGGAATATAACTATGAGCTAAAGTACAAGCCAGGAAAAACAAACATAGTTGCCGACGCCCTCTCCAGACCCCCCATTCGAACTGAAGTTAACTCCCTCACTCCAACCGTACACAGTGACGAAAGCTCGTCCCATGGCCTCATAATCAGTGTTGAGACGCCAATAAATGCTTATAAAAATCAAATTTTCTTAAATATTGGTGATACGAGTAAACAAGAGTTTCGCATAGTATTTCCCACCTACCATAGACACCTAATAACAGAGCCCTCCTTTACCTATAATAATTTAATAGAAATCCTAAAAGTACGATTGAACCCCACAGTTATAAATTGCATCAGAACAGAAGAACGAATTCAGGGTATGATTCAAGAAATCTATAGAGACCATCTTCACAGTTATCGCATTAGATTCTCCCAAGTTCTTGTCGAAGATGTAACCGACGAAAATCAACAAGAAGAGATAATAATAAGGACACATCAACGTGCTCATAGGAATGATCGCGAAAACAAATTACAGATTCTTGAAAAATTTTATTTTCCCGGTATGTCTCGCAAAGTAAGAAGAATAACAAAACTATGCTCGGTTTGTAGAGAAAATAAGTATGACCGGCACCCGGAGAAGATCGAAATTCAGGCGACCCCTATACCAACTTACCCCGGACAAATAATACACCTAGATATTTTCTCAACTGAAGGCAATCTTGTACTGACTGCGGTAGATAAGTTCTCCAAATACGCCCAGGCTAAAAGAATACAATCGAAGGCCATAGAGGATGTTCGAACACCTCTTAGAGAGATTATATTTTCTTACGGTATTCCAAAGACTATAGTATTCGATAATGAGAAGTCTTTTAATTCAATCCCGATCATATTCATGATTGAGGACGAGTTCGGCATCGAAGTGTATAAAACACCACCATACACGAGCAGCTCAAATGGACAAGTCGAGAGATTTCACTCGACTCTCGTTGAAATCATGCGATGCATAAAATGTGAACAAACACACAAATCCTTCACGGAACTTTTAGAGGCAGCAACGAACGCATATAATTTTTCAATACACTCTGTGACCAGTAGGAAACCGGTCGATATATTTTTCAGTAGAAACGCAGATCCTACCAAAATTAACAAAATCCGTTTGGAAACCAAGGACAAATTACAAGTCAAACAAGAACGTGACTTAGCTTACCATAATAAGGGAAAGCAACCAGTAAAGAACTACTCAACAGGCGACGTAATATACGTCAAAAGAAACAAAAGATTAGGCTCAAAACTTACGCCGAGATACGCAAAGGAAATCGTAAAAGAAAATAAAAAAACAACGATTCTTACTCAATCCGGCAAAGTTGTTCACAAATCACACATCAAATCATAATAGATCTTCCTATACCTTTCTTTCTAGACAACTGTACCTATACATGACCGACTGCTTAGCTGACGTACAGATACTGGACTATACAAACGCAAGACTTGTGACCATAAACACGGGTACATCAAGACTACAAACAGGAACCTATAAGATTATTCACGAGATCGATCTGTCGAAATATTCCGAAGCCATAGAAAGCATAGAGACATCCATGAGAGAAAATCTACCAACCTCCCACAATAGCTTTCACCTGTTATCCGAAGAAATATCAACAATCAATTCCTTGATAAAACGTTTAGTCCCAAACCATCCAAAATCCAGAAGGTCAATTGACTTCCTAGGAAGCGCTTGGAAATTCATTACTGGCAACCCAGATAAACACGACTTCCAAATAATTCAAGAAAAAATTAATAACGTCCTAGAAAATAATAATAGACAGATAGTAATTAACAAACTTGTAATAGATAAAATAAATAACGTAGCTAATAGAACTAACGAAATAAATAAATATGTAAAAGAAAATGGAAACATAATAGAACAGTTAGTTTTCAACATAAAATATAAATTAGATCTATTAAAAGAAGAAATAACAAACGTGGCATATGCCTTACATTGGGCAAGAGTAAATATTATAAATTCATATATCCTGTCGAATATTGAAATAAATACTATCGAAAAAATTATAAATAATAAAGAAATACCATTCAAAAATATAGAAGAGGCAATTGAGTTCTCAGAAATAAAGATAGCATTTAACAATACCATTTTATTATACATAGTAAGTTTACCAACTGTAAATGAAGAAATTTGTAAAAAAATTATTATAAAAGCAGTAAGAGAAGAAACAAAAATAATAAAAATCGACTTTAAGGAAATTATAGAATGTGAAAACGAAATCTATGGAATTGTAACAGATTGTAAAACAGTGAATAAACTATCCATTTGTCCTAGAATTAATATTATTAACATAAGCAATACAACATGTATTCCAAACCTAATACGTAGTATCCCAGCCAACTGTACTGCAATCAACAGCCAACACATTCCTGCGGTCGAAGAGATATCATCAGACATCATTTTCCTGAATCGGTACGATGGGCAAATCTCAATAAACAACAACATGGTCTCACTCAACGGTACGTTCCTTATAAGGTATGATAACAGCAGTATACAAATTGGAAAGAACACGTTTAATTCCATCGAAACCAGTCATCTCAACCCTCTCCCGCCAATCCTGCAACCAACTTCATCGGACAACATACTAGAAGAAGTTCTCTCGCTGGAAATGGTAAAAGAACTCCACACAAACAACACCCAGTACATCCAGCTCCTGAAAACCGACTTCAAAAATAATACTATGCTAAGTTTTGGAGCGTGTCTACTATCTTGCATTGTCATATTGGTCATCTTCAGGAAATTTACGAAAGCCAACAACTCAGTAGAGAATACTGTAACCAAACCAGAAGTATCGACAGAAGCCTTGGAGACTACCAAAAGCGAGCCGTCCCCACGACCAAGGGCAAGAACATCCCGCATAAGCCAAATACCATTCTTTTAAGTGAACGAGGGCGTCCACTCTTAAGGGCGGAGGAGTTAACGTAAAACAATCTATAACACATGCCACCGTCACACGGAGCAACGACCCGAAATCATGCCATCTAGCAACCAGCGACGAGACCTGCATCGAAAGCACTTTCGCACGGGCATATGACACCGACCGGCGACGACCGTACGATTCCAGGAAAATACATTTGAAACAGAAGTGCAGTGGCAGCAGATAATTAGTATTTAAGCTAGTCGTAAGAATTTCAATGTCAGTCTTAAGTCAGGAGGCAGAAACGCTGCCGAATTTTTAAATAAAGTTTTTTTTAAATAAAACTAGAATTTAGTTTTATAACTTGTATAGCGCTTTGCAAATTATGGAAGGCAATACGAAAAATGTTACTTTAGAAAAGTCGATTTGCATCACAGATATTTAAATGCAAAAATATTCGCACGGAGATATGACGGAGAAAACGAGATGAGAAAATGACTCTGACACTGGAAGACTCGGACAACACTATACACACAGAAATTGTAACCTTAACCGAGTAGAATTTTTGCTCGGTTAAAAAAAAATGGGTTCAAATTAATTAAGTCTCTGTAGAAAATAAACGAGTATTTGTTGTTAAAAACTAGCGAGTTAAAAAGGTTAAATCAAAATCATACTGCTAAATATAACACACTTTATCAGTTGGTATCAACCATGTTACCTACTCTGTTGTTATTATAGTTAGTTTGTTATTTACGACCGAGAAACTTTTTTTGGCGAAAGAAATATTTTTAAATAGTATACAGGTATAAATTTCGTAATAATACTTATTTTAATGTATTAATATAATAGGTTGAACAAATTTTACCTGTGAACAGACAGAACCAATGGAGCTAGCCATGGGAATATTTGACGATGGACGTGAAAGAGTACATACACCCTAACTGGGTATAGATTTTGAGTTGCCATTTGACAGCATATTCTGGTAAAACATTTTTAAATATGACAAACTGACATACCTAAGCATCTTCTTACTAATTGAACCAAATTGATTTTTTCAAAATTTTCCCATTCCCATTATTTTTAATCCCTTTGACTATTAGATAAATAAATTTAAACATTTTCCTATAGTATGCCAATAAATTTATATATAAATGCATATTAGTATAACACATTTATTCATTTGCCCAACAAATGAACACCAGTAGCCAATAGCGCACACAGCTAGAATGCTAATGTGCAAGCCGATGACAACGAAATGGAAAACTAAAACTGAATAAAAAGGGAAACCTTGTGGATGCCCAAAATCTCTGAGTACTCACACCACACCATTGCATTGGACAAACATGCCTTCAAAACAGAAACTAAAATTAATATCCTCAAAATTTATTCAATTCCCAGATACTTTTACACACTTGGCCCAAAGGTTGCATACGAAATACACGATCACTGGACTCATAACTCATGTAGTCACAGTAGCATGCGGTCGTATACATATTAATATTCTAGAATGAGGATGTGCTGCTTAATTAAGAAGCCATAAGCAGGACGTAAATCACCTTTTAATAAATACTTTCAAATTCATGTAGTGTGAATAGCTTATTGCCTGCCGCCAGGAATTTTCAATTTACTCAATTTGGATTGGATTGTTGTATACGCATGCGTTTGTTTGCTTGGAATGAACATCGACGCTGTAGGTAGAAGTTTAACAACCACATTACCAATCTGATGGCTCTGAGATCGTATCGTAGAATTGTCGCCCAACCGGCGCGAAGGCATTTGAAATTGTCAATTTAAAAACTAGTAAACATAACAATAAATAAAAGATGATCGCTTGGAGTTGTATTATAATGGGTGTTACGTTAGTTTCGAAACTATATACATTTTCAATATTCTTGGGTGTGTTTTCGAAGTCTGTACGGAAGAGCTGTTCATTTCAATTATGTGGACGTAGGGGTGCATAGTTGGCTAAGAGGTTAGATTGCTAGACCCTTGAGCGGGACATTTACGAAGTTGGACAACACAAGGAAAACACAAGTTACACCCTAAAGCTATCACTGATATAAAATTTAAGCCCCTTTAATTTGTCGCAAATAGTAGTGAAACGTTAGGCTCTAAATCTTGAATCGATCTTTTGCGAACAACAATTTTTTTTATTATGGGCTTTTTTTCGGAGGGGTGGGATCGTCTGTTTGTCTTACGGACTACCGTACTTTTACATGCCTGAAAATTTTGATGGGACAATTTTCAAATTATGAATATCTATTAAAGGAAAAGGAAGAAAATAGGGCAAGGATTGAATATAAACAAAATGAAATACATCTAAGTCTAATTTTCACGGGAGTTAAAAATAAGTTCGAGTTAGAGGGATTTCTGGAAAAATTCGAGTTAGAGGGATTTATTTTTTTTATGGGAATTTGCATATTTAAATAAAATAAAGTGCACGACTGGGTCGAACGAAACTTTCTCGATACTAGATTAAAGAAAACAAAAAATTGGATATCTATCTCAAATGGCAGTTATATAAAATAACAATATAAGTTTTTAAAAGTTTAAGCTCTCAGTAACAGGCAGTTGTCTCAAGTTCTGGCTAGAGGGCTATAAGCGGCTACTGCACTATTTTTTAAGGTTTTACAACTCACAATTTTTTTTTTTAAAGTAGAGTTTATTTATTTGTTATAATTTGACCACAAAGAAGATTTAATACTAAAGCTCTGAGTATTAACAAAATATTAATAACAAAAAAAATTACAGAATATGAGATCGTAATTTTGCACCACTTGAATAGGACACTTTAAAGAAAAAAACGTTTCAGGGAATTCCGAATCTTTTGAACAAAAAAATGAATTAAAATTTATTTAATTGGAATATTTTAAATTAAAAAAATTCCAACTCTGCTATGCAGCTGGTCCAAATGATGAGTTTCTTTGCGGAGGTCATGAAAATAGTAGCTCTATAGCCATGGGGCCCTTCCAAATTGAATTTTTTCTCGTCCGAGAAGACTACTCGATGCCACTCCGAAGTCCAGGTCACATGTGTGCGACAAAAACTGAGGCGTTGCGCTTTCCGAACCGCGTTGTAAGGGGTGGCTTCTTCTTGATTTTCAGTCTTTTTATGTGCTTAGCGTTGTAAATAACACGGCGCATAGTTGTGAGACTTGCCTTAACACCACATTTTTCCTTGATTTTTGCCAAATATTCGTGAGAATTTGACGCTTTTCTCCATACAATTCGCCTTTCCGCATTAGTAAGAACACTCTGTGTGCGGCCTTTCATGGTGTTTCCATATTTAGGGTCATTACTTAAAAATGTGGATGTAACGTGTCGGCTCCTCTCGATTTTTGATTTTGTTTTAGCTATTTTAGCAATAGATAGGCCAGTGTCCTTGTAAGCTTTTATTTGTCCTTTTTCCGCTTCGGTTAAGACTTTAACTCGACCCATTTCACATTTTTTTTAAAATTAAATAGTCGAAATAACCAAACAAGTTTCATCAGCGAAATATACGTGTCCGCGTGTCAAAGATAATGATCAAACTAAATGCATATTCTATTCATGTGGCGCAAAAATATTGTCTAAATCCCAACAAATGCGGCGCAGGGTCATAAGTCCACAGGCCAAAAGTCCACAATGGACTTTTTACCCACTTGGGTGGGTTATAAGTCCACAATTGATTTGTGCCCACCCATTCTCAAATCAATTGTGGACTTATAACCCACATAGATGGGTCAAAAGTCCATTGTGGACTTTTGGCCTGTGGACTTATGACCCTGCGCAACATTATAACGGCTCTTTTCAAGAACTTGTAATTTTTCACAGAGAGCGAAGAATTGTTGTACAAAGACAACGTGCAAAAATACCGTTATTTTGTCATTCCGCTTTCGAGTCAAGAGCAATTGCATAGAGAGTGTATACAGGGTGTCCTATTCTATTTTTTGATAAATAATTTAAATAACTTTTGAGATTTTTTGAGAAAAAGAAAGTACGGTATCTTATTAATAGTACATACTTATATTATCTTTTATATGATGTATATTGGTCAAAATCGTTAGAGCGGTTTTTGTAAAATTTGCCAGACAAAACAGTACCAAATATTGCAATGTTTAATTTGAAAAATACTATTGCGTAAATATTTACGTGAATACCGATTATAAGTTATTGTTCGGTATGTAAGCATTGCTTCGTAGTTTTATCGAAATCAACGATGGGGTTTTCGAGATATGAGCAGTTTTTAAAATATATTAGCGTTTTCGGTGCTTCGAATTGAAAATTAAGGACACAATAGTTTTGAAAACATCCATTTGACTTCAAGTCTGAATTTTGGTCAGAATCGTTGTTGCCATTTTCAGGTAAACTAAACGAAACAAAATTTAAAAAAAATACAATTTTTAAAAATCCGCAGTACGCAGTCCTGGTAACCTCACCTACCTAAGCTTAAATATCAATTTTGGTTGAAATCGTTATAGCGGTTTTCCGGCAAATTGAAAAAAAAAAAATTAAAAAAAAATCCATTCAACGATAATATAGAGAGATAATAGATAATAGATAATATACTGAGTTTGCTATTAAGTTATAAATGACCACATTACCTTAGAAATTATTTTTTGTTATAATCGTATAGAGCGTTTTCGAGATATGTCGAAATTTCAAAAGTACCGTTGTTCTAATTTTTAGCAAAATACTGGGTACGCATTCCTGGTAACCTCACCTACTTAAGCTTAAATATCAATTTTGGTTGAAATCGTTATAGCGGTTTTCCGGTAAACTGAAAAAAAAAAAAAAATTAAAAAAAAAATCCTTTTTTCAAAAATCCATTCAACGATAATATAGAGAGATAATAGATAACAGATATTATACTGAGTTTGCTATTAAGTTATAAATGACCACATTACCTTAGAAATTATTTTTTGTTATAATCGTATAGAGCGTTTTCGAGATATGTCGAAATTTCAAAAGTACCGTTGTTCTAATTTTTAGCAAAATACTGGGTACGCATTCCTGGTAACCTCACCTACTTAAGCTTAAATATCAATTTTGATTGAAATCGCTGTAGGTACTCAAAATCAAACATATCAAAATATCTACATACTTCATTTCAATAAGTTAATCGTATCATAGTACCTAAACATAATTTATTACACAAACTTAAAATATATTTAATAAGAAATTTCAAAATTGTTGACAACAACAATTCGCTTAAAAAATATTTAAAACAATTTAAAACAACAATTTGTTTTAAACGAAAATTTTAAATAGTTGACTACAACACGTGTTATTGAAAAAAAAAAATATATATATATACATACTAGTATCGCTTGTGGTCGAAAATCGACCATACCTTTTATAAGTATGGATACTAAGAAAAGTACTTCAATTATTCTCGTTATTTATTTATGTCTTTTATAAACGAAACGAAAAGAGCGACATCTATAATATATCGAAAAAATACGTAAATGCCATCGGAAACAGACTCTAATCTAAGATGATTTATATTTAATAGGTACGTTACTATGGAAACATGACGGCGACAAATTGATTGTCACCAAACTCCTTTTATTACCTGTTTTGTATGGGGAATTCATAACTTTATTTTACCAGTCTTAATGGCGACATGTACCCACGATTTTGTGTTTGTGCGCAAACTAGGCTGTAGGCCTGTGGAAGGACGGACAGAATTTTCCGAGACACTTTTTTGAGTTCCTCTATCATCGTAACATCAGAATTGATTAATATCTCGAGTTCGAAATTTTGTACGAATACAATATCTTTCTCTTACTACGTAATGGAGAAAGTTAAAAAAATACAAGACTAAAAAAATATACCCACATATTTAAAACGTCAATACGAACTAGCTGTAATCCAATAATAATAAGAAAATTTAAAACAACAAAAAAAAAAAACGTATTATTCCTCGATGTAGGTGAACTTCAAGGTGGACGAAGTACCCAAAAGAAAACAAACGATACCAAAGACAAGAAAAATCACAAAAGAAAACACTAAAACGAACACGTGTTACAATAAACAAAACAGACGTATAGAATTTAACTATGTTAGATAATACAAAGGAAAAAACTATACGAAATTAATGGAATGCAACAAAAAAAAATAAATTGCACGACTGGATCAACGAAACTATCTCGATACTAGATAAAAGAAAACAAAATGCAAAAATGAGTTTTTGTAAAAATCGAATGGACCTATTTCGAGATACATATATCGCAATTTCAATGGTACCATTATTCGAATTTTTAGCCAGAAACCGGGTATGCACTATGCAGTCATGGTGACGTCACCTACTTTAGCTTAAATATCAATCAATCAACTAAAGCCGTTTTATTCCTGAGGAAGGAAGGAGAGACAGACAGACAGACGGACAGACGAGACAGAATTTTGCGACCTACTTTTTTGAGTTGTCAATTAGTTATGTATAGTGTACTTACTGTTCATGTTTTTTTTGTTTTGTTAGTTTTTTAAAATAACTTTTTTTTTACCTGTACAAATGTATGAACACGACTTAACCTCCTTCATTAGTTAGTGCAATTCTTCAGCTTAATCCTTCCTTTTATTTTCATATATTAGACAACTCAATATTTTAAATAATACCTATAATATATTTTCAGAATAACATGGTCTTGCTCTGGAGGTTCTCTAACGGTATATGCGTGTGAAGCAACTAACAAGGCGGTTATATACGTCAGCAATGAAAATGATGTAGATCTAAATTAATTTTATCTTGCGCGAACAAATACTACTTGGGAAATAAAATTTCGCAATAATTTGTTGCCTGCTTTTTTGGTTTGATATTTTAGAAAACATAAATAAAACTAGAAAATATTTGCAAGGTCCATCCGTTAATCTGTCAACAGGCATAAAAGTCTTAGAAAATACGAAAAATAATTCGATTGCAATGCGATTCGATGAAAAATTTTTATGATTTTGTTCAATTAGCTGAGCGTATTGCTAGTTCCCTTGAAATACCAATTACTTATGTTTTCTAAGGCTTCATCATTGCCTTCTCGACGGACAAAAAGACTTTGTGCTGATGATTAAATAAGACCCGAAACAAAGACTTAAAGTTGATTTTTATTTTAAAATACTTGATCAAGCGATTCAATCAATTACAGAAAGGCTTGAGCAACTTGACACATTAGTATTAATTTTTAAGTAACATAAGGGTGGTGAGGTTTTCGGTAAGAAACCAGGGGTTGTTCCCAAGGGGACTGCCCAAGACCGTTATACGTGGTGAAGAACCACACCCTGCACGAGGTGCCACTGCTTTAAACGAAATATAACGGATCTAGAGGGGAATAACTCTATAAAACCCGTAATCCCGGGTTAACTACCGTGCCCATGGGATGTATGGCACAATGTTATGTGTCTTTTAGCGGTGAACTCTAGATACCTGGGGGCCTCTAGTTTAAATCCAAATTCCCCCTTTCTGTATACAGGGGGTGAGTACAGAATGACCTCCTCTTCCCCCTTACTCGTGGGTCCAAAATAGACAATTTAAAAACAAAAAAACAAAACAAAGGGACTGGTGTTAGTGAATCGGGCACCAAGAACTTCGGCAACACCGATTCTCATACGAACATGACGGAGGAGGAAGAAAATATCTTACTCCAAGAACCGTCAACTAGTAGGGCCGCTTCGGTTGAGGGAAGCTTTAGAACGGTTGACTTCGGACTCGAGAATCTATTTCTCGAGGACGATGACAATCGCTCAATCGCCAGCTCATCCAAATTCTCAATATCGTCTACAGCTTCAATTAGGAAAAGAGTGCTGAACTGTAAGATGACGATAAAGAAATTGGAAAAGAAACACCAATTAGAGGACAAGGACAAACAAAGACTTCAAAACGCCCTTGATTTTCTAGAAAGGCAGTCCAGTGATATTGGCGAGCGTTGTGCTAGCAATTCACCTAGGGCTGACCCTATGAAAATCTCGAGCGAGGGAGCTCTTATGCAGCCACCTATGCCTGTGATATGCCTTAGCCTATCGGGGCGTGGGGCGGTTGCATCTGACCCCGCAAAAGAAGTCGACAAAGAGGACGTAGTTTCACCGGGAGAGGCGGACTCGACCCTGAACAGCGCAGTGACTGTTGTTGAAAAGTCAAAGCCAAAGGACGATGTAAGTTTGGCAACAGCCGAAGCCTCATCTACCCCTGCGGCGAACTTGACAAACGACAACAAGCTGTTCAGAACAGTACAACAGGCGGATCCCCCCAAAAGGAGAAAAAACGCGCGTCGCATTGTCAATAGGCTTAAAAGCCGTGACCCCAGTTCCTACACGGAAAGGGAAGCAGCGCAGCTAGCTAGGGCCCGGGAGACTATCAAGTCAACCGAAGACGCATGGCGCAGCAGCCTGAAAGAGAGGAGGCAGAACCCGATTGACAAAGGGATTCTGTCTGGACCAAGGAAGGAATGCCTATTGCCTTCCGCCTTGGGAAGGTCAAAACCCGGGAAACCAGTTGCCGGCCCGGCTAAAGATTCGTCTAAGGCTGAGCAAACACCTGGTTGCTCAAATAAGGTTCTGTCAGGTAGGAAGCTAGGTAGGACTTCTGGAGGAGCCGACATGAGATCGGCCGTAGCGGGGGCGAAATGCCGATTGCCTTTCACCTCGTCTGCGACTGATCCAAGGTGTCAAGGGGTTGTCTCTGGCAAGGATTCGTCCAAACCAGGGAACGCTCCGGTAGCCTCCAAAAGAGGTCCAATGACGACACGATCTCCCCGGTAGTAGGTAGGCAGGCAAAAAGGCTGAAATTCGCCGATAAGGTGAAGGAAAGTCTGCGCGTCGCAATCGTCGACTACGGCAACCCCGACCGGAAGCTCTCATCCAACCAATGGGAGCTTATAGAACAGCGAATCCTTGATGGTGTCAACGATGCTATCGTGAGGGCAGATGGCAAGCCTCCATTGTTTGGCCAGCTATCCACCTTTAAAGGATTTAAGACTATGGAGTGTGACAACCAAGAGACTTTGGAATGGTTAAAGGGTTTCGTCGCCAACATAAACTCACCTTGGTCAAATGCTGACCTGCGCGTGGCTGACAGAAAAGAAATCCTAAATATGACGAGGCCTAAGGGTCTTATCCGCTTGAGAGGGCCTTATCTACCCGTGGAAAGGATAGAACGGAACCTGCAGTTCCTTAACCCGGAGCTACAAAGCAGGGAATGGAAAGTCCTTGAAACGGGTGAATATACCCAGAATGGCATGGACGTGACTATACTGCTAAGTCACAAATCGTTGCCGCTACTCCGGAAACAGGAGTTTAAGGTTCGCGTAGGCATAACGCGATGCAAACTCCGGGTATTAACGGCGAAAGACAAGGGAGAGCAACCGACTACTCGTGATGAAGATAGCGCAAATAAATCTTCATCACAGTAAGGCGGCCAGCGCCAATCTCGTTCTCCTTATGGAAACGAAACATATAGATGTCGCCCTGGTTCAAGAACCCTGGATTCACCGGGGAAAGATAAGTGGGCAGAATTCCAAAGACTTTACCACTTACCACAATACTCCAGTAAATGGTAAGTCCCGAACATGTATTGTCGCTAGAAAACAGCTTAAACTTTTTCTTCTACCTAGTCTCAGTGATTCGGACCAAACGGCTGTCAAATGGGACAGGGCAGGAAAAGGCGCGCTGGTACTGGCGACGATATACATGCCATTCGAGTCGGACAATCCACCCTCAGAGCTATCCTGTTCACTAACCAGAACAGTAGAAAAGGAAAGATGGGATCTGATCGCTGGCTGTGATGCCAACTCCCATCATACGCTCTGGGGCAGTACGGACATCAATGTACGAGGTGAGTCCCTCTTAGAATTTATAATCAAAAATAATCTCCTGATAGCAAATATTGGCAATGAACCAACCTTCGTTATTAGGAATAGACGTGAGGTATTAGACATTACTCTTCACAGTAAATCGCCCACTCTAACTGTGAAGGATTGGAGGGTCTCTTCTGAGCCATCCTTTTCAGATCACAGGATTATAGAATTTTCAATAGATGAAGAGACAATAGTTTCAAGTAAATTCAGGAACCCAAGACTCACCGATTGGGACGCTTTTGCCTCGGAGGCTGTGAGAAATGGCCAAATCCTGAATGATCAAAAAATAGGGACACCAGCCGAAATCGATGCATTCACAGAGAATTTAAACAAAATTCTAAGTAAGGCATATGATAAAGCCTGTCCTCTACGGACAATCAAGAAAAGGAATTGTTCTTCGTGGTGGTCCAAAGACCTCCTTGAAATTAGAAGGAAAGTCAGACGCCTGTTCAATTTAGCCAAACGCACCAATTCCCAGTCAGACTGGGACTTATACAAAGCCGGTCAACGGAAATTCAAGGCTGCTGTCACTAGTGCTAAACGTACAGCCTGGCATACCTTTTGCAATGAAATAGAAGATACCAGGGAATCAGCTAGACTTAGGAAAATCCTATCGAAAGAACCTGCAGTTCCAGGTTATCTTAAAGACAATATGGGCAACTGGACACAGTCTTCAGAAGAGACGTTAAGTCGGCTTCTAAAAACGCACTTTCCGGGATGTATCAAAACAACCGTCCAGTCTGCACCAAGCACTGCAACTACAGCAGCAACAGTTCCAGCTGGTATAATAACCGAGGAAAAACTTAACTGGGCGATTGAAACTTTCTCCCCTTTTAAGTCTCCTGGGCTGGACGGGATTTTTCCAATCATGCTCCAGAAAGCCAGGTCAATTGTTATACCAGCTCTGACGAGACTTCACGCGCTGCCTCGAATGTGGTCACATTCCCAGGGCATGGCGTGAAGTTAAGGTTGTCTTCATTCCGAAGGCAGGAAAGTCCAGCCATACGACTGCTAAGGATTTCAGGCCCATAAGTTTAACTTCATTCATCCTGAAAACCTTGGAAAAGCTTTTGAACGTTTTTATCCGCAGTCGACTTGACAATAACGCGATCTCAACGGCTCAGCATGCCTACATCAAAGGTAAAGGAGTTGAGACTGCGTTGCATGAGGTCACTCGCATCATAGAAAAATCCCTAAAGGACAAAGAATACACACTAGCCGCGTTCCTCGACATTGAAGGAGCATTCAATAATGTTAAGACGTGTGCTGTGAAGAGAGCACTACTCAATAACAACGTAGACCAAACGCTTACCAATGTGATTGAGAGTTTGCTCAATGAAAGAAATATTAACGCAGAATTAGGTGGCATTGAACTTAGAGTGACAGCCTCAAGAGGTACACCACAACGAGGAGTCATTTCCCCCCTACTCTGGGTCCTTGTCATAAATGAAATATTACTAAAGTTCGAAAACAGAGGGGTCAAAGTAACTGCGTATGCAGACGATGTAGTGATACTTGCTACAGGCAAATTCCTACCGACCATAAGCGAACTACTAGAAAACGCATTACGAACACTTAGTTTGTGGGCAAACCAATGCGGTCTTGGAATCAATCCACAGGAGACTGAACTAGTCTTGTTCAGTAACAAAAGCGTGATTCCAAACTTCGATCCTCCAACTATTGAGGGTATACCCCTTAGGGTTGCTGAGAGTGCCAAATATCTGGGTATAATCTTAGATAGGAAGCTCAATTGGAAACCAAACGTCAATGAAAGAGTAAAAAAAAGCCGCAAAAACTTTTTACGCATGCAACCGAATCTTCGGCAAAAGGTGGGGACCAAACCCCAAAATAATTCTGTGGATGTATACGGCTGTTGTGCGTCCAATGCTCACATACGGCAGCTTAGTCTGGTGGCAAGCCACAAACAAAGCTTCGAATCTTAAATTAAAGACCAAAATACAAAGACTAGCATAAGGACAACACCTACTGCTGGAATGGAGGCTATCCTCAACTTGTTACCTCTAGATCTATACATGCAAGAATCTACAGCCAAAAGTGCCCTCAGGATCAGCCAAACAAAAAGCTGGAAACCCTACACAACGGGACACACACATATTCTGAATAAATATGTGGGAGATGCTGTCACTTCTGACTACTTGTCTCCCCTTCTTGACTTTGACATACCATTCTCCTGCTATTTCCCTAGCAGGGAGGAATGGAACACAGATGAACCCACAAAAGGAAAATCGATATCCATCTACACAGATGGCTCTAGGATGGACCGTGGAATAGGTGCTGGAATCTTCTCTGAAGAGTTAAATATACACCAGTCAATCAGACTACCTGATTACAGTAGTGCCTTTCAGGCGGAGGTTCTGGCAATCGCTGAAGCTGCCCATATGGTGTCAATGTTATCAATACCAAATAATGATATTACCATATTCATTGACAGCCAGGCGGCTATAAAAGCAGTATCTGCTATCGAAATAAAATCAAAGCTAGTTCACCGCTGCCGTGAAGAGCTTAAGGTTCTCTGCTCGCAGCACACCACGCGTCTCTGCTGGGTCCCTGGAAACAGTGACAAAACCGGCAATGAGATGGCTGATGAATTGGCAAGAAATGGTTCTGCTATGGACCAAGATCGGGCGATTAATTCAATCAAACCACCACTCTGTAATCTCAGAGAGAGGGTGGAAAATAAGACCCGGATGAAAGCCAACAACAGG
Source organism: Cheilosia vernalis (assembly GCA_949126925.1). Classification (NCBI taxonomy): domain Eukaryota; kingdom Metazoa; phylum Arthropoda; class Insecta; order Diptera; family Syrphidae; genus Cheilosia; species Cheilosia vernalis. The sequence continues at coordinate 80,206,227 of OX421358.1, read as the reverse complement.
TGGAAAGAACTAACTACCTGCGAAATACCACGGAAGTTATGGCCGGAATACAATCCAAGTCGGACTATCAAGCTCTTGCGATTTGATAGAACGTCGATGTATAAACTGGTAGGAGCCCTAACGGGTCACAACTTCCTAAGATACCACGCAATGAAACTTAAACTCAAGAATGACGATATATGCAGGGGTTGCAGCGACGAGGAGGTACACGAGGACACACCTCACTTCCTCTGTCAATGCCCAAGTCTCTGTCACTTGAGGAATAGGACACTTGGAAGATACTACTTCCATGATTTACATGAACTTTCAGATATATCTTTATCTAATCTTTACAGGTTCATAAACACATCAGGATGGCTGGAGAAGGTCGAGTAACCAAGAAGAAAACACTATAGCCAACAACACCGGCTAACCCCCCCAATAAGGGCATCACAATGGGTCCACAGAACGGGTTCTGCCGCACCCACCCATAAACCTAACCTAACCTAAGTAACATAAGCGAATGTTTGAAAAACAACAGAATGTTTTAACATTAAGAATATAGATGGAGCAGAATTGTATCAAGACTTAACAGTCATTTCCCCTCTTGTTACACCACAAAGCTCGTGTTTAGATGTGTCAAATTTTGTATTCAGTTCAAGCTTTGAAGATCTTGCTCCTAATTTAGTTATTACTCTTCAAATTCTAAATACAATCCCTGCTACTAAGCTACTGAAAGAGAACGTAGTTTTTCTAAACTTAGAATTATTTAAAATTATCTCAGGAAAATTATGACTCAAGAGAGATTGGTAGGCTTATCTATAATGTCTATAGAAAAGGAATTATTAAAATCTTTAGACTATGATGAATTTGCCAAAGCAAAGGCCAGGAAAATATGTTTCCAAGTTTAAACGTTTCCCCTCTGCACAATTCTTCGTTGCATTTTAGTTTATGGTTTTATTTTTTTCCATTAAACAAATTAACTAAAGTTCCTTAAATGAATTCTTTTATATTTTATTTATCTATATTTATAAAAATCAACTGCTGTACGTCGGGTAAAAGCTCGAGAACTGCACAACCGATTTGGATGATTTATTTTGTTCGTCTTAAATCAGGGATGGTTTAGGAAAAAAGAAAAGTTGGAAAATGCTCAACAGGTCGCGTTGTAGGCACACATTTCGTTTTTCATGTGTAAAAGCACTTCGAAAAAAAAGAATAAACTGGATAGAAATCGAGTAGTGTCACTTCCAAAGCAAAAAAAAAAATTATTTGAAATTTTAAAAGCAATTTTTGTTGTCAACAATTTTGAAATTTTTTTTTAACTTTCTCCATTACGTAGTAAGAGAAAGGATATTGGTTTCGTACAAAATTTCGAACTCGAGATTTTAATCAATTCTGATATTACGATGATAGAGGAAATCAAAAAAGTGGGTCGCAAAATTCTGTCCGGTCTGTCCGTCCTTCCACAGGCCTACAGCCTAAACGGCTTCCCGGATTACGTTCAAACCTCGGATTTGGAGTTTTTGGGCTTGCAGCTCGGGAGGTGTTTTTTTTTTCAAGGTAGCGTCAATATTAATGGTACTCCCCATAAAACATTTTCGTACCAGTTTGATTTGATCGAAAACGGCTCTAACTATTTCAACCAAAATTGATATTTAAGCTTAAGTAGGTTACCAGGACTGCGTACCCAGTTTTTGGCTAAAAATTCGAACAACGGTACTTTCGAAATTTCGACATATCTCGAAAACGCTCTATACGATTGTAACAAAAATTAATTTCTAAGGTAATGTGGTCTTTTATAACTTAATAGCAAACTCAGTTTTTCTCTATATTTTGAAAAAAAAGGACTTTTTTGAAATTTAAGTAGTTTTTTTCAGTTTGATGTGCACGTGAAAAGTATCAAATTGTCTTCTTAATCAAATTTTTAATAATTTAACACAAATGGGGCGTGGACCGTGGAGCAGCAATAACTTCGGAGGAAAGAGGCAAAATATTGGCATATCGAGTCAGCAATCTTTCAACCAGACAAATCGCTGAAAAAAATTCTAGAAGTCAGTCTGTTGTTTGCCATTTTTTAAGAAACCCATCGGCTGACGGAAAAAATATAATATGAAAAAACCTGGAAAGCACTTATGATTTGCGAGGACTGAAGGATCCTTCAAGAAGCTTCAAGCTCAAAGTGTTCTGCAGCCGAAATTTGACAGAATTTTGGTGTAAATGCAAGTGTAGCTACCGTATGACGAGTAATCCGCAAGGCAAAACATCTTAAAAGATTAACACTAAAAAAACTACCGCTTACCGACATTCGTAAGCAAACTCGCTGTCTCTTTGCTCGGAGTCACATGGCATGGAATAGAGAGTGAAAAACGCTTTAATTTGGATGGACCGGATCGATTGAACTACTACTTCCATGATATGAGAAAGGAAAAGAACACTTTTTGACCCGTCACCATAGTCGTGAGGGGGTATTATGGTGTGGGGTGCCATATTTAATATTCAATTCGTTTCATCTAAGATGAACGCAATAAGATACAAAGAGCTGCTCCAAAATGCATTCCCCCATTTTTCCAACCTTTTTGACAGGATAATGCCCCAATCCATACTGCTCGAGTAGTAAAGAAGTGGATAAATGACCAAAATGTGAACTTAATGGAGTGGCCTCCATACTCAACTTTATAGAGAATTTGTGGGGATGGCTTTCGCGTAAAGTCTATCAATCCCGTAGACAATTTGAGGATATAGAATTATTAAAATCTGCCATTAAGAACGCCTGGAGCCAAGTGTCCTTGGACTATCTGAAGGCTTTCTACGATTCAATGCCTGACCGAATTTATTAAGTGATTTTAAATAAAGGTGGTTATACACACTATTAATTAACATTAAAGCATTATAATAACTTATTTGATACTATTTTTTTTTTTTTCAATAAATCTGTGATTTATATTAAGTTTTTAACCTTGGGTCTATTTGGTTGAGCGATAAAAAGTGATAACTTTTGATGTTCACTCACAAAAAGTTTTTTTTTAATTAACCATTCAACTTAGAACGCTCATTTTTGTTTTGTTTAATTAAGATCGCTTTTTGCGATCGACATGAAATAGAAGTGCCTTAAAGATTTTGGTAAAGTGCTCCAGCCACACTCTAAAATGCTGAAAAATAAATATAATGCACACCATTCACAAAAGAAACGGTTTAATACTTTTTTTTGTAAATCTACATACATTTTACACATTCCATACAATTTTTAATTGTTTTATGGAAATTTTACTTTGTACATGTTTTTAATCATCTGAAAAAATTGTAGTTTGCGTCGTACTTACCTACTAATAAGAAATTTTCAACATTAAATCTTACGGAAGCTCACAATTGCGGAATTTGCATGGAAATATATTTTCTCCAAAAACTTATTTAAATAAAAAACCAAAAAAACCCGACTGACTGTAAAAAAGATTAAAACAAGACACTTTCAAGTATAACTAATTGGCAGTCGGAGGCTGCGCATATTTTTGTCAGATTGTGTAGGTTGTCCTACTCAGCTCATAAGCTTGCAGATGTTTGCTGTAGTCTTTCCGTCTTTCGACCTTTTATGTATGAACTCCAATGCTGATTCTATGGCACAATAAGGTCTTACGAATTTGATGTGTTCGTATTGCATAAGTGACTTCTTTAACACATAATGAAGTGAACTAGGAGGTCAGACCTTGGGTGTATATTTTCATCGCGAGTTTATAGGCCCAAAATTTCAGATTATTTCTTGCTTTTCTTTTGCAAAACTCTTCAGCAAATATATTTTCATACATTGACGAAGGCGACTAAAAAATGGCAAAGCTATGACCACTTTGAATCTAACCTGTTATGAAGTAACTGAAGTGAGAGATTGGCCAGACCAATCTCAATTGTTAAAATTCGTTGTTACGTGCGGTGGCGAGATTGGCTAGTCGCACAATCCGACAAAAATATGCACAGCTTCCGACTGCCAAATAAATATACTTGAAAGTGTCTAGTTTTAATCTTTTTAAATCTTTTTTACGGTCAGTCGGCTTTTTTGTTTATTTTTTTTTAAATTAACTTTTTTTTATCATTTGGGACGGGTCGCTATTGCCAGCCTGTGACGGCTATGTTGTTTTTGTGGCGTTATATTGTTATATTAACATGGCTCCTTCAAATAAAAAAATAATTTCGTTAATACATAACAATCAGTTTGTTTAACGCCGTTTCAACATTAACCCGTCCTTATTGAAAAAACTTAAATAGTGGCAGAAGAAAAGAAATTTCCAGGATCCGCAAGTGTTTGTTCGACACGAATGTAACAACATCAAAAATAAAAAAAATCTTAACAAAACATCCAGAAAGTAAAATTTGTTTTGCAATTTACTGGGTAGAGAAATGTCGAGGCATGTGAAAATAGTTAAATCCGAAATTAAAAATAGGAGTACCTACAATTTGTCTTTGTATACTAGTATTATAGTACCTACGTTTGGCAGCGCTGCTTGGTAATAATATTTTCCAATATACCTAAATGCAATCGTAGACTGGCTTTTTTAATGGCTTCAATCGGGGTTGCAGAATCGTAAAAAGGTCTCCCTCCCTTATATATCCTTATATAGGACAACGTTCAAACGTTCCCAATAATATGAATATCGGGGAGAACGGCGGCCACTCAAGCAATTTCACATTTTGGTCTTTTTTAACTTTCTCCATTACGTAGTAAGAGAAATTCATTGGTTTCGTACAAAATTTCGAACTCGAGATTTTAATCAATTCTGATATTACGATGATAGAGGAAATCAAAAAAGTGGGTCGCAAAATTCTGTCCGGTCTGTCCGTCTGTCCGTCCTTCCACAGGCCTACAGCCTAAACGGCTTCCCGGATTACGTTCAAACCTCGGATTTGGAGTTTTTGGCCTTACAGCTCGGGAGGTGTTTTTTTTTTTTAAGGTAACCTCAATATTAATGGTAGGTACTCCCCATAAAACATTTTCGTACCAGTTTGATTTGATCGAAAACTGCTATAACTATTTTAACCAAAATTGATATTTAAGCTTAAGTAGGTGAGGTTACCATTACTGCGTACCCAGTTTTTGGCTAAAAATTCGAACAACGGTACTTTTGAAATTTCGACATATCTCGAAAACGCACTATACGATTGTAACAAAAATTAATTTCTAAGGTTATGTGATCATTTGTAACTTAATAGCAACCTCAGTTTTTCTCTATATTATCGTACAATGGATTTATGAAAAGAGTATTTTTTTTTAAAATATAGTTTGGTCTAGTTAACTTTAAACGGCAATAACGATTTTGACAAAAATGCAAACTTAGAGTCAAATTGATGTTTTCAACTATTGTGTCCTTAATTTTCAATTCGAAGCACAGAAAACGCTAATTTTAGAAACTGCTCATATCTAGAAAACCCCATCTTCGATTTCGATAAAATGTCAAAAACGAAATATTTCCAAAACAATATCATACAGTCAGTAGTATTTTTCCAAATAAACATTACAATATTTGCATATACATATGTCTGGATAGTTTTACAAAAACAAAAACTTCATTTGCACCGCACGCACGAGCATCGGGATATTCAATTTATAGCTACTAATGCAAATTCACAAATGCCTGAATTATTACATAATCTATCTAAAGATATCGGTCTATCAATACTTCCAATAATTGAAAACTTAAATCATATACCAATCAAAATTAAAAACATATCCTTAGGTCAAAAACAGAAACTGCTACTAGGTACGCTTGTCCTGTACTCAAAAATCAAGTGAGGAGTAAGATCTATAAATTAGTACAGTAGACGCTTGCGATATTGCCAGTTACTGAGAGCTTTAACCTTTAAAAACTTATATTGTTATTTTATATAACTGCCATATGAGATGAATATCCAAAAGAGAATTTTGTTTTCTTTTGTCTAGTATCGAGAAAGTTTCGTTCGACCCAGTCGTGCACTTTATTTTTGTTTGTCGTTCTATTTATGTCCATGGAATCCGTCCGAAAAGGTTTGAGAAGTGTTTAAAAGCCTATTTGTACCTAAATCAGTTTTGAATACATTTGCGTTAATTTTTGATTCGCTGATTTCAGAGTTTAGTGTTCTTCTCTGACAGAAGATTTCTAGCCAACTAGCGATATCTATGAATAATTGGGCATTATTAGCATGGAGATGCTGCAAAATACACTTCTGGTGCACAAAGGAAGTTATAAGCCAGGTAAGCTTCTGGATGGTTGAACACTTGCCCAATATGGCTATAGACGAAACCGAGATAGTCCTTCTGGCCAAGAAAAGGATCTCGAGTATAATAAAGTTCCAAATCGGCCAGCAGGTAATAAAAAGCAAGGACGCCGTGAAGAATTTGGGTGCGAACAATCCAAATGTATGCTCGGACACAGCAATAAATTTAACTAATAACCGCCCAATAGCCAAACTATCGCATATACCCAAACTTTTTGAAAGTATTGTATATGAAGTCTTAAGCTTTCGGACCAAGTCCCTTATTTCACCCTACCAACACGGTTTCCTGAAAGGTAGATCGACTACTACAAATCTCGTCGAATTTGTTTCCTTTGCCCTCTCATCCCTAGAGAATGGCAATGAAGTCGACGTCATCGCAACTGATTTCAGCAAGGCGTTCGATCAGATATCACATCAATTAATCCTCTTCAAATTGTCTGCCCTTGGCTTTGAACCTATATTGATAAAATGGATATCTTCCTACCTTGAAAACCGGTATTACAGCGTTCGCTTTAGGTCCGTACTGTCGTCCTCCTTTTTAGCAACATCTGGCGTCCCACAAGGCAGCCATTTAGGTCCCCTTCTCTTTATCCTAACGGTAAATGATCTTGAGAAGGTCATCAAACACTCATCTCTCTCTCTCTACGCAGATGATGCTAAAATCTTCAAAACCATCTCTTCACCTCAAGACTCATGCCTCCTTCAAAAAGACCTTAACAGTTTTTCGACCTGGTGTCTTAAAAACTGCTTAGAACTCAACATCAACAAATGCCAATCCATTACCCTATCACGCAAGCGCAACAAGTCCCCTCGCCGACGTTACCTTCTCACTGGTCAACCAATTTCTCTCGTTCATTCTCTTCGCGACCTTGGCATATTGTATGACAGGGAGCTAAATTTCCGTTCGCATATTGACGAAATAATTTGTAAGGCCAACTCCACACTTGGCTTTGTTAAACGATGGTCTAAAGAATTTTCCGACCCTTATGTGACTAGATCACTCTATATCTCCTTAGTTCGCCCCCTCCTCGAATACGCTAGTCAAGTGTAGTCTCCCTTTCATCGAGTTCATGCACACAGAATTGAGAACGTCCAACGTCGCTTTCTTAGATTTGCGCTTCGAGGACTGCCTTGGGACGATCCTTTTATCTTGCCACCCTACATAGACCGGCTCAATCTCATTAACCTGAATTCCCTTGAGGAACGCAGAGACGCTGCAGACATTCTTTTTATTTATCGTCTTCTCTCCAGCACCGTCGACTGCGCGTCCCTTTACAACTCTATTTTCTTTAACACAAACCCCCGTAGTCTACGTTGCCCTCGTCTCTTTTACCCACCAAACCATCGTACCTCATATGGCTCCAATGAACCGATCTCCCGTATGCTGCGAAAGGTTAATTCCAACCTTTCAGTTTTCGATTTCAACCGCAGCACTGCCCATCTCAAACTCGATCTCCTTCACCACACCCCTTATCCTTAAGTCTTAGTTTTAAGGCTTTTCATGGCTTAGTTTTTAAGTGTCTTAGTTTTAAGTTGTTACTTTAAGAATAAATGTTAGTTTTAGCTTGTATTAAGCGAAATATATGGGGGTATTGCCCCCAAAATTAAAATTAAAAATTAAAAGAAAAAGTGTAAATATGCCGATTCACTTTACGGACAGAATCGTAACAAAAAAAAGAAACAAACTACTAAATTGGGTTTTACTTCTAATCGCCTTTATTGGTATTGCCGCATCAACGCAGAGGAACGAACGTCGAAAATAATCGTATGTCAATGAGTAGGGTGATGATGAATGTAGGCGTACCAAGGTCTCGATGTCGACAACGCATGCCATCCTCCCCTACGGATGTGAGATTTGGGTAAACGCACTTCTAAAGGAAAAGCATACAGAAACTTGTGCAGAAGCGCTAAGCTTTATGCGTATCAAGTTCTACCGAAAACTTTCGGAACCAGCCGTCCTTACCTCAACAAACATGCTATAGCTGCAGAAACGAAGTACGTCTTCTACAAGAAGGATGAGGAGTTTTATTTACGTTTATCTACCTGCCCCAAAGGGGAGTCGGACATACGGAAATGATCAACGCCAAAAAGGCATCCACATGGTGTATAAGTAAACCATTTCTCATCCACCCAACAGGAAAAAAAAGATAATTTCTCCTTGTGAATATAGTACTATACTATAAATTTGAATAAATTTTGACAAAAAACTTTATGATTTAGTCCCATTTGTCCGAAACACTTAGGTACTTCTGGTCTGGATGAATAGCTGCTTGAATAACGAATGTCCTTTCAGCTTGGATATATTCCACATAAATTTACTTTCGTTTGCCAGCACAGGCTATCTATAACTAAATGCCCTTCAAGAAACCGCGCCTAATTATCAATTCACAAGCCAATCTGAATCACAAGAAACAATTTGCACTTTGCCAAAAAATTAAACGACCAAATTCACAGAAATTGTGCTGGCTGCTGGCCTTTAGTATTCAGCAATGGATTTGGCGGTGTACTCGTTTGAAGCCTTAAAGAGGCAAAACGCCGACATTATTGTGACTTTTTATTTGTGTGTTTGGGACGACAAAAAAGGGCGGAATTCATAAAAAACAAAAACAGAAACATCGGCAACAAAGAGCTTCATGGGTCTCAAGTTACACAGCAGATCGCGCACTGCACACGTAGACCCGAAGGCATAAAACCTAAACTTAACCTGCGGAACAAATAATAAAATATTTTTGCATACGACTAATTTGTATGCGCCCTCGCCATTTGAATTATGTGAATGTCGACTTACAAATGTGAGCGTACCCACTTGTTGGCGGCCGCAAAAGTCCGTCCGGCCCGGGTATAGGATGTGGATGGAAACTCGGGAATCACGATTCAGCATGGGACACGATGACCAACAGCAGCAGCCGCAGGAGCACCAGTCCCTTCTTTGATTTGCAAGGAAATCGGAAGAAACACTACACCACCAATTCCTGTGATTGCGTTTAGTTATTTATTTTTAAGTAGCCAATATATGATTGTGTACATAAAAGAACTCCGTTCCTATCTCACGGAGCGGGGTATGTTTGTAATCAAGTTCCTCTTAAATACCCACGGGGTGAGGTGAGGAGCTCGATGGGACTGCGCTCACCTGCGCCTACAGTGCCCCTTATAGGTATCAGCCGCAAGTGTGTAGGTACGTGCGTATGTATAGTGGCACAGCATCCCAAAGCGATTTTCCACAGAAAATCTTCTGTTCAAAACCTTGTTCAACATTGACCAACAGAAGTGATGACAGCAGTTGGATCAAATGTTTTTCTCCTTAAGAAGAATCGTCATTCGTTTTGTTTTGGTCTCTGCACGCTGTTAGTTTTGTTGTTGTTCCGAAGCGAGGTGATGGTGATACAGCTCTGGGAGAGATCTCACCTGAAGATATGGAACAGATAAAACTACAACGGAGAAGGGTTAATTTATGATTTTTGAATTCATTTTATATAAACGGTTGCACCAAGTGCACACGCAACGTTCGAGAGACTCATCTGAGATCCAGATCGGGGAACAGTAGAGAACATCATCGTCATCCGCGTCGTCGTTGTCTTAGTTGGCGGCCATGGCAGCGGTGACGGCCGGCCGGCGGAAGAAGAGCGCGACCACATCATTGGCATCGCCATCGTGCCGTTCAGTAGGTAGTAGGCATCAGCCAGGCTGGCTATCGTGTTTGGGCTTATGTTGCATCGCTGTTAAACTTATTTAAGACAACAAATTAGACAGCTCAGCGTTTGGCAGTAATAGTGCTTCCAATACGACGTGCTGAAGCTGACATCCACACCGTGCCATATTCATCGCTGATTTTGATTAGTATTCGCATTTATTATTTTTAACAAGTGTAACAAACAAATTATGATTATCGACCGGTTGCATGTTGTAGTATAGTATTGAGTCGTTTTCGTTAGGTTGGTATATTTATTTCCCGGAAGTAATTGATTTAGTATTGGTGTATTAAATGGGGGGTTCGATTCAATTTTAGTTCTATTTTGCATCGATTTGGAGTGACATAAGAAATATGTTAGTCAAGTTATCGCAGCTAAGGCTTTCTTTGGGGACGCATATTCTTACATAAAAAACAGGAAATGTATCCCATGCCCACAGCTCCTAGGATAAAATTCAGAAGTGGTAATTAAGCGAAAAAACATCCGAATTTGCAAGACAAAATCCATGCCTTGGGATCCTAACAGATAAGCTGTTTATTTGTTTACGAGCTTCTTGTTCGAAAAATTGTGGGGAATTCCTTGGAGATGCAATCTCTACCTATTTCGTTGTCATTGAGTCCTGCTCATATTTTTGCATATCCCTCGGGCTTGCAACATATGACGCAATGACAATAATTGTCAACCGGCCGAAACTAAAGGAGCCCATGACCTCCTGCACGATGCGATGGTTGATTTGTTCTTGGATACGAATAGTGTACGGGAATGGGACAGTTGATTCACATAGACGTCATTTGGAAGCAGCCGTTGCTGCGTGTATACTGTTTATTCGAGGAAATGCTGTCTTTAAGAATTAACTTCATGCAGAAGCGATAGCGCACAGCACAACCCAAACTTTTTCGTTACGATCTTCAAGCATTGCAATACTGACAGGCGACATTCAATGGCCCAATATTAATGTAAGAAATATTTTATGCAAGTGCAGAAGCATAGCGAAACGCAGCTCGATGTATCATGAAAGGTGGTCCACTTGTCCTTTAGTCTTCATATCCAATAAGGTTCCCTTAATCTTTATCATCATTTCCACAACGGGTGGCTTTCACTGCATGCTTTGCCTCCAAATGATCGGTTCGGCTCTTTCTTTTTGAGAAAACACGATTTTCGTGGAGGTCAAAATAGACATCGTTCCCATTACCCCTAAAAAAAGAAGTTAAACATAAAGTGCACGACTGGGTCCAACGAAACTTTCTCGTTGATTAGGTAAACGGGTAGGTAGAGCAGGAAGAACCCTGCTGATGGCTAGGTAAGCAATGCTAGATAAAAGTAAAGGTTCATAAAATACAGAAAAAGGAATAGTGTTAAATAAAAATCACGTTTGCGTTATTCATCTCATATTGCAATTGCAGTATATATCATAAAATAACAATGTGAGTTTTTAAAAGTTGAGGCTCTCATATTCAATATGGTTGAAAAGAAGAAGTGAGTAATATTTGCTAGAAATAAGTTTTGCGTCCCTGTTATTGCATTTTTAATGGAAGTATGGTATTGAGTTTTAAAAGGCATGAATATCGGGGTTTGTTAAGTAATTTTTGAGAAATAATTACAAAACATGTTTATTCGATTTGTTTCAGAAAAAAACTAAGTATGGGATTTTAATTAGAGTTATTTTGTTATCCTAAATATGTTCGTTCGAACGGTTTTTGTAAAATTTGGCAGAAAAAAAACAGTACCAAATATTGCAATGTTTAGTTTGAAAAATACAGGACAGAACTTTGCGACCCACTTTCTTGAGTTCCCCTATCAAGGTAATGTCAGAACCGATTAACATCTCCAGTTCAAAATTTTGTACGAAAACAATATTTTTCTCTTACTACGTAGTGGAGAAAGTTAAAAATCCTTAGGGGCAAATGCAAAGTACCCATTTAAAAGCGTAACGGAAAGCAATCTCGATTGACTTTCGGAGCGAAATTGGGAGAGGGCCTCAGCTGTGATTAGTTTCGTAAGTAAAATCAAATGTCAAATTATCTCGCACAATTCCGAAGTGTCTTCGGACCCGGAGGGATTGCTGAAATCATATGAAGGTTTATTCATTTTTCGATTTCGAAAGTAAAGCTAAATAAAACCACGCAGAGATACATTTTTGATGAAAATTTTATTTCATTATAAAGTTTGGAAGTATGAAAAACTATAATCATCACGTAATGCGCGAAAAGTTTCTACGTTTGAATTACCACTTTTGAAGTAGGTAAGTATTAATAATTTTAACGCATTGTTCGATTGCTAAGCAATACATTATTGTAAATGGCAAGCATTCAAATAATATTATGATACTTCAAATGACAACTGAGTTTGACAGATGTTAAATACCAGCGCTACCAACTTGAAAGTTGAAACCACGAAATGAATGACCCTTTTTTCGGGGCGATTGTAAAGTTTTTTTTTTTAGAGATTAGGTAGAACCTTGAAATGGAGTAAAACAAAGATGTGTTTATTAAATCACGCCACGGCTGGCTCGGATGTAGTCAAATCTGGAGGTCCAATTTTCGAAGACTTTTTCCAACATTTGTGGCCGTATATCGGCAATAACGCGGCGAATGTTAACCTCCAAGCGGTCAATCGTTTCGGGCTTATCGGCGTAGACTTACGACTTCACATATATCCCCACAGAAAATAGTCAAGCGTCGTCAAATCGCACGATCTTGGAGGCCAACTCACATGTTAGATATTACGCTTTCTTGTTGAAACCACAGCTCCTGCACTTCATGGTTGTTTATGAACGAAAAGTCAGTAATCATGGCTCTATAGCGGTCACCATTGACTGTAACGTTCTGGGCAGCATCGTTTTTAAAGAAGTACGGACCAATTATTCTACCAACCAACAAAACACCAAACCGTTAGTTTTTGTTTATGAAATGGTGTCTCCACATACAGTTGCGGATCATCATCACTCCAAATACGGCAGTTTTGTTTATTGACGTATCCATTCAACCAAAAGTAATTTTCAAAATAAATTTTGTACAATCTGGAAGCGTTGTTCAGGCGTCAGTCTTTTCATGTTGAAATGCCAAACTAAACTAAAAATAAATCACTTGACAGCTGTCAAGCTAGTGTTGCCAATTTAAAGTTCTATATACCTCTAAAAAAAACACAATTTTGTGGCAGCAAGGAAAAACAGCATAAGTCGATCAAATTGAGTTAATGTTATAATCGGATGCGCCGTACCCTGCTCGATATATCATATTTATTTCATTCAAATATCTCTTACAGTTGCTGTGTTATGGGTCAGGAAAAAAACAGGCAAAACTTTATCCTGCGCTCCTGAAAAGTGGCTAAAAATGACTTATGCTGTTTTTCCTTGTTGCCACAGTATACAGACCTGAAAAAATAAGTATAGAAACTATAAAATACGTGAGATCGCACAAGGCACTGAAATCTACTAATATCCGTTCTGAAATAGTATAGTAAGAAACTACAGCACAATGTGCAACGTATTATGCAGTCAGAACCAATTGGGATTGTATTGGGTACAGGACACTGTACCAGACAGAATTAAGCAGAAAGCTTACCTGAGGTGGTCAAATCATGTCATAAAACTCTGGCCACAATCAGAAAAGATGTAGGCAAGTTTTTTTCAGAAAGCATGTCAGCAATTGAATATTCTTTAAAAGGAGTGTTTAAAATAGATCCCTAGCGATTGCAGTGAACTAATTTTTCAGTGCCTCTGCTTTTGACATACCTAATCGCCGATCAGACAGAAAAGGTTTTTCTCGTCCTTGCTGTATGTCGAATTATTCAGGAAAGGCATACACTATTTTGACAAAAAGGAGTATATGAAAACCGCCAAAATCTGGTAATGGTATAATTCGATATCAAGCCATTAGTTCTGTTGCATTAAATTGGAATTTTAGCTTTTATTTTTTTCAATTTGAAAGTCTATTTAAAACATTATTTTTCGACTTCTTGTCCGTGTGCGCTTCATCATTAAAGGACCCATAAATATATTGTTCCAAGGGTTCAATGGGACAATCACCCTTCTTCCGAATTTTCTTTACCAAGAAGATGTGTTAGAGGCCATTATAAAGAAAGTAACGATTCAATTAATAGAGATGAGACTTTAAAAAAAAGACTAAATATGACTGGACTGAATATATTTTTATAAAGTCCAACGACCGGCGACTGATAAGCCTTACCTTTCAGAAGGTGCACTTCACTTGCAACAGTGATAATACAAATAATGTGCACGACTGGGTCGCACGAAACTTTCTCGTTTAGTGTGAGTCTAAGTGACTTTCAGAGCCTTCAGCAAATCGAAAAATGAGGACACAATAGTTTTGAAAACATCCATTTGACTATAAGTTTGCATTTTGGTCAAAATCGTTACCTATCGCCGTTTTCCGGTAAACTGAAAAATAAAAAAAAAAAAAAATAAAAAATTCTAAAGAAATTACTTTTTTCAAAAATCCAATGTACGATAATATAGAGAAAAACTGAGTTTGCTATTAAGTTATAAATGACCACATTACATTAGAAATTAATTTGTGTTACAATCGTTTAGAGCGTTTTGGAGATACATTACATATATGTCGAAATTTCAAAAGTACCGTTGTTCGAATTTTTAGCCAAAAACTGGTAGCTTAAATATCAATTTTGGTTGAAATCGTTAGAGCCGTTTTCGATCAAATGGGAAGTACCATTAAAATTGAGGTTACTTTGCCAAAAAAAAACCCTCCCGAACTGTAAGCCCAAAAACTCCAAATCCGAAGTTTGAACGTAATCCGGGAGGCCGTTTAGGCTGTAGGCCTGTGAAAGGACGGACAGAATTTTGCGACCCACTTTTTTGAGTTCCTCTATCATCGTAATATCAGAATTGATCAATATCTCGAGTTCGAAATTTTTTACGAAAACAATATCTTTCCCTTACTACGTAATGGAGAAAGTTAATAAAAATATAAATATGCATTATAACAAGCTGTATAGCAACCACCGTTAAAGGCAGGGAAGGACGTATTATACAATTTATCTACCTACTAAAAATAAATTTAAAAATAACGCAAGTAAAGAACATAACACACTACTTATTCAAAAACATCCGAATTTATTTAAATGAAGAAAAATCGGACAGTAAAAGGGCATGTATTTGAAAAACGCGCACAGAAAAAAACCTTACTCACCAAAGTCTCCATCCGGGCAATCGGAGGGCAGGCATTGTTCCAGGAAGACTGCGTTTGAGTGGAATTTTTAATGAGGCTTCAGCTACAAAACTGCCATGTGATCGAACACATTACTCAATCCACAGTGAATTTATTAGTGTTAACATGCTGGCTGTCACTTGCGTATACAGGAATGCATAGGAAAGTCAGAGATGCATCGAAGAAAATAACAAGTAGTGCTCCTGGGTGGCTTTCAAACACAATAGGACAGGACATTGATTTAATGGCTTTTCTCACTCGTGGCATTTTGTTGTGCATTTAAAGAATGCGTACGCGATGATAGCAATTTGTTGCACACCCACATACCTCAGCAGCAAATGTATTTCGCACACCAGTGACAGTGCTAGTTGCCAGTGGCAATCATGACGATGACAGAAGCTTACTCAAATCGAAAGTGTAGGCTCAACTAGTTTGCAGACCACAAAAAAAGGCAAATTTGACATAAACATTCTACGATATAAATCTAAGACGTCCACAAGCCATAATGCTAGTTGAACATTAAAGCAGAACAAACAGAGGAGAAAAAAAACACGTTTTCGTCGAAATGTAGGTACACAACAATCACTAATGTGAATGCCAGTGTTCAACTTCCCCTTAACATCACTGCGGCACATCTGGATAATCCTCAGTGTCTCATCCCGCAACAAATCCGCGACAGCAAATGTTTATGAGCCGAAAACCATCGCACGGTAACCGCAGTCCGCGCCGCTCACAACTCCATTTCATATTCGGTGCACGTAAAGAATTTATTTTAAAATTATTGCTCTGCACCGTATTCAAATAAAACGAAGAACCAAAAACAAAGCAAACGCGAATTAAACATAAAACACGAGACGGAAAAAGCTCTCTAGATGTAGAACACACATTTCTGGGCAAAAAGCGAACAACACAA
The DNA here is from genome assembly GCA_949126925.1 of Cheilosia vernalis. Classification (NCBI taxonomy): domain Eukaryota; kingdom Metazoa; phylum Arthropoda; class Insecta; order Diptera; family Syrphidae; genus Cheilosia; species Cheilosia vernalis. The sequence continues at coordinate 80,190,223 of OX421358.1, read as the reverse complement.
ATAATTAAAATTTAATGCCGGTCCTTGTGTCATCTGCCCGTTGAGCCATGTCCAAATTGAGGTAAAGTCGTAAATTTGCGGCACTTTTGACGTTTTTTTGAAATCTGAAGAGCTCGGTCGCGCGCGCGCGTACGCTCGTTCGCATTCTCTTGGACCATATCGTGTTTGACCCGTGAATTGCTTATAAACAAATAGAAAAAAAAAACATTAATTTCTTGGCATGTGCGATACCGCTTTTATGCTTCGTTTGTCTTATATAGTAAAATAATTGCCTTTGTCTTTAAAAGCTGCTAAATAACCTGCAATAACAGTTGGAAAAGAATTCTTTGACTTGTCTGAGCGTAGGTAGGCAGCTTTTTGTCGGAGATCGTGCGTTAATTCTGTCTTACACTTCTGAGCGGGAAGATACGCATTGGTCGGAGTTGACCTTTGGTATGACGTATGACTTCAAGTTTGATAACATTTGGTGCGTAAAATTATTCTTAGTCAATCTGCAAAGGTGGAAAAGTTTACGGGATCGGTTTGTGCAGGATAAAAAAGAGCGAGAGCAACCTTATGGTAGAGGTGCTAACAACTTCCACCTTGGAAGCTTTAACTACTGATGGAGTTTCTTAACGAACCTATGAATAAAAAAAGAAAAACAGAATTAAATCACAATAAAACATTGGGTACAAGATATTTGGTTACTTTCTTCGGAAAGAGGGCTACGAAACGAACACCTTAACGGGGTAACAAATGTTCTCTTAATAATGACTTTGATTAAATGAGTTTTTTTTAATTATTTCTCAAAAATTAGGTACTACCCAAAAGCCAATCAGTGTTCATATATATTTTTTAGAACTCAATACCGTACTACCATTAATACAATAATAATAAAAATAATAATATTTTTTTCAACGATATTAAATAAATGCACCTTAATATAGTTTCACCCACATCGGCACATTCGGTTTAGAACTGCTAAGCAAGTTCAAAAACAAATCTCTAAAATCCTACCTAAATATATGTAAATATATTTGTCTACCACGAACCTTACTTTCAATTATAGACACCTTAAACCAGCGTAACTAATTATATCCCAGTCAAAAATAAAAACATGACCTAACCTAACAGATCAGAAAACAGAAACTCCTGCTACACTTTGCTTTGTACTTAAAAATCTTGTAAAGTGTTACAGCCGTATTAATAAAAAACCCGTAACTAATCTCTAACTCGTATATTACCTAGCACCTATTTAAATAAATAACATATGAGTTAAATATTCTTATTAATAAAAGAAAATAACTCATATAATAACTAGCTGATGTTTTCTCTAAAATAGCTGGCATCACCTAACCAAATTGTACTGAAAACAGCTGAAAACTATTACATATTGGCTATCATCACGGCTGGCTAGTGAATTTCAGTTGTGACAAATGAAAAAGAAAAAAAAAAAAACAACAGAAAATAAAGCAAAACAACAGAAAATTTTCATTTATTTTTGAATATTTTATTTGTAAATAATGTGTTTTTTTCACCAAATATTAACACTATTTACAAACACTGAAAACCGATCAGCCATTTTGTTACACAATTTTCAAAATTTAAATTTAATTTATTTGTCATTTTGACGGGAACGAATTTTTTTTTGATTTACTCACTCGCTAACAGACCTCCTGCCGTTAGTTAGTTATATGAAAGTTACGAAGCGTTAGTTATCTTCTAAAAATGTTTATTAATAGGAATTTGAGTTTAACTAATGTGTTTGCCAGTAGTTAGGCCTAACATGTAGTTACGCGACTATTATTAATACGGCTGTTAGAGTTTTACAATAGTCCAGTAGGCGCTTCTAACCCTCTAAACAGAACTTGCGACAATTGCCTGTTACTGAGAGCTTCAACTTATAAAACTCGCATTGTTATTTGATCGAATGAATAACCCAAGAGTCGATTTTATTTAACACTATTCGCATATTTCGTGAAGCGTTTCTTTTATCGGTTCGTCGGCTCTCAGATTTTTACCTAACTTCCTAATAAAAAAAGAAAACAGCCAACCATACTCTTGATGAACGAGAAAGTTTCGTTCGACCCAGTCGTGTACTTTATTTTTATTCCTACTTATACCAGTATTTTGTGTGGAGGTATCTTTTTTCTTCTCGGGCCCTTTTTTAGAAACCTTTTTTGAATTTTTCAGTGGCAATGCTGATTTGTACATGTACGTTTTAACAATTCACAATTCGGACAATTAATTTTTTCCCAATTTTTCCTTCCGCATCTAGACCAAATGAGCGCAATTCCCCCATTTGGGTAGTTTTGAAAAAAAAAAAAAAAAAAAACACAACTTATTTTGAATAAATAAAATAAAATAAAATACGTAATATCAAAAAATAATGTGGCAATTGGAGTAAATTTATTGCATAAGAGTAGTACCTATCCAGTTCGCGTGGAATTCAATTTTTCATACAAAAATTCCGCTAAGTTAAATATATGGAAGAAGAGTTGCAGCTGGAGCAAAACTTGGTGTCGAACTGAAAAATAAATTGTTCTCCAAACGAAATATAAAGGTGGCTATGGAATGGACCCAATTGGAGAATTTAAAAATTCTTTTAATTTATCTCGTAAGTACTTCCAAAGTGGAGTGAAGAAAAGCGTCTTGTGAGTTGTGAGACATGCTTTCTCCATTCCCTATAACCAAGCATCCACTCTCATCATAGAATTCTGCATATTTTGGGGGGCAGTAGGTAAGCTTTGCTGTTCGAATGAGGTAGTTGTGTAAATAACAACAAGCACCGATGACTGCAAAACAAAGTTCTTCCTAAGACCAATCCACTTGGAGCATAGAATTCCAAAAGGATTTCCAACGCAACCTCTAGCTCTACTGATTCTGTAATTTGTGATGAGCTCTTCATCGGAAAGTTTCTCCGACTTCCTTGGTGTATATGTCTAAATTAACCTCTTTCTCAGCGGGAATGCATCATCGCCAACGAAAAAGTATGGAAGCTTTTCGATTCCAACTTGCATTTTTTTCGGAAACTGCAAACCATCTTGAAGAATACCTCTCCCACGCTCTGTTGTCGAAAACACACTTGCATCTCCTTCATTGCCAATATCAAAATTCAAGATACTCAAACTTTGTACTGTGGAATCCCTTTAGATTCACTGTAATGTGCCTTATAATTATAAAACAATGATTCTGCACTTGGTGGACACTTTATAGCGACGTGTTTCCCATCAATTGCTCCTAAGCAGTTCGGTGAGTTCCATTGAGCATTACACTCATTTGAAATTCTGACGAACTCTCCTTCGTTTAATGCTGGAATTGCTTTGCTCAAAGTATCACATTTCACATATCGCGGAGCAAACTACGTTAATGATCCTACCAAAATGCTTTTTACTGATTCCTTCCACAGTTGCAACATGCGTTTGAATAGAACCACTAGCTAGGTATCTAAAAATAAGAATAAACTTGAATGATTATTCAAATAAGTTGCATTGTTTGTTTCCAGTAAAATAAATACATCGAAAACAGAATAATACATACCTATAACTTCTAGAATTAGGTATTGTTCTTATTTTAAATTGGTGCACTTTTATTTTCAAATTCAGGAATTCGTGTATATTTTCCAAGGATATAAAGCAAAAATGGGATTCGTCTGTCCGCCATATTTATAATAAAGACAATGATTAATTATTTTACTGTAGGCATATATCAACCTAATTATTCCGCATTTTTCTATTTTTGACTCGTGTTTAAAGTATGTATCTGAAAATAAATATCTCTGGAGTACCTACCTATATTATATCGTAGTAACCAGAAAAATTTACAGTTGGTGTTAATTATATATACGGGTACACGGTATATTATTTGCACTGAATCGAAATTAGATGTCGGAAAACGGCACCATTTTTATATTTTCTCTCTCTCTCGGATAACGAATCAAGTTGTGTTTTGTTAATTACGGTACTGCTGATTTGTTGTCTTCCCTAAAATAAAAGTAGACTATCATGCATTTTCTTAACGATGAAAATATTATCAAACCAAATAAAATACAAATCACCCCCTGAGCGAAGAGATTTGTTCTCGGTGCTTGGGTAACCCCAAACTTTTGTGCATGTCTGACAAAAATCCCAATTCGGCCCGACACAGCATTGATCCCCTCCATTTGTTTCAAAAATTAAAATATATACAGCCACTTCTGCAGAATTCAAAGGCATTTCAGAAGATGTCCATCATGGTTTAAATGATGCAGTGGCCGACGAGCACTTGGACTTGATTTTTATCAAGAGATGTTACACGGTTCAAAATCCTGGCGTTAAATTTAATATTTTTGGGGTTGTATAGATATACCTAAGTCCACACCGGAAAATTATTAAAATTTCATATTTTGCATATAGGTATTCAAATTAAACAACTAATACAAGATTTATTAATATTAAATAATGTCCGCTATTGCAAAATATGTCTGAAATATTAAATTTTAATATAGATGGAGACGGGTTTTAATGCAAAACTATTTAAATTAAACCCTTATTTATATTGATACGAACGGATTTTAATACATTTGTATTCGAATTCAATAAACTACAGATTAATACTTTAACCTCAAATTCAATACTTCCATGACCCATAGAATATTAAATTATAACACAATCTTATTATATTTAAAACTTCTTTATATTTTATTTAAATATCGATGGGATACATTTCAACACCAAAAATATTTTATTTCAATACTAATTGTTATTGGCTTTAAATATTACAATACATGGGTATACAAAATTGTCCAGCGTAGGCAAATTCCCGTGTATTTTTATCCCCTTTGAAAATAATCCTATAAAGTGCCGCTGTGCTTCTTTCAGTGGGTTTATTTTTCTAGACCTTTAAATGAAGAAGAATTAATGAATGCTCGAGTTTCCTGATTAATTATCTAGTCAATTACTTACTTTTTGGAAAGCAATAGCTATATTTCTGAGGCAATGACCTGGAATCCACTGGGAACATCTCTGGCGCTTCACAACTTAAAGACAAAAGGCAAATATTAACCTCTTACAAGAATATTTTGAATTTAAATCTACTTACTTGTATGAATAATATTCTCATTGGATATCCATATAACTCCCTTTTTTTAATTATTACTTTCACTCGTTTGTATTTGTCAAGCATTTTTCTTTTACAAAAACTTTATCCGAATGATTCACTTCATTGACTAGCACGCGCAAACTAACTCTAAATTCTTAACCAAGCGAAAAAGTAGTATATTTGGGTTCAAAAATAATACCGATATATTTAATTCTAATCACTTTGGTTCAAATTTTTTATTAAAACCAAATACAAATGTATTGAAGTTGATGGCTTTAATAAGTTCGTATTAAAATGTAATCAGAGTAGATCTTATATTTCAGGTCTACTATAGCTTAATTGTAATAAATTCTTGATTGAAATATTATTTTAATATAGACCGGATTAGATTGCAGAGCATAAATATTGGATTTCAATCTTTCGATATTCAAATTCAGAAAATTCGTATTGAAATGATCATTTTACTGAACAAATTATTAAATTTTAATATGAGAATATTACAGAAAAAGTTTAATAAATTTGAAATATTAAAAACAAATTTTTCTTGTATTGCATAGACCTGTAATACTGCGGAGGTATTAAAAAACGCCTCCATATTTTTAACCGTGATAGGATCTGTGACCTTTTAGTATCTTCCCAAAAGCTTTTTTCGATTCGTAAAAGCGTTTAGTTCTATCTTCATTTTATCCACCGTATTCTGTTTGCAATACCCTTCAATGCATGATTTTTTTTTTTGGGTCGAAAAAAATATATTTGATGTAAATAAACGATCTAAACTCAAAAAAAAAAATATAAAAAAAAAATCCGGTTAACCGATTTTCCGGAAAATCGGATTTTCTATATGATGCATATCTGCAACGCCATGCATAAGCGGTATGTAATTCATAAAAAAAAAAACGTTGACGCAAAAAAAATTTTCTGTGAACTTATTTTTATTTTTTCAAATAAATAGCTAGCTTAAAAACAAGATTTGAACAAATTGTGTAAACAAAACAATAAATAATAATTCATTTTATATGAAACTAACAGGAACATAAAAAATCACATAAATTTAACTGCGTGCTTATTGTATAGAATTCAGTTCGAGCTCTTTTGCAACTGTTACTTAATACCTAATAATAATAATTTTTGGCGCAACAGGTCCGTAGGGACCCTAGGCCTAGCTTCTCGCAACCATTCGTTTTTGTGTGAGTTTTCATTTTTGGAGCGAATGGAAGGGATCTACAATTTTATGCCGATTCCAAACGGCTAATTGAGAAGCTCTTTCATGACAGTTATACTCTCGGATGTTTGTCAGACGTTCGCAACTGTTACTTATATTCGTTAAAAAAATGGATAAATATTAAAATGTAAGTAGTAGGGCTATGGGGATCCTGGCCCACGAAAATGACTCATCGTTCAAGGTCATCATTCAAGGTCAATATTCAAGGTTATGTATAGTGTGTGTGTTTTGGTTTCAAGGTCAATATTCAAGGCTATAATAGTGTATATATATATATGTGTTTGTGTGTATGTATGCGATCTTCAAGGTCAATATAAGGCTTGTATGCATGCGAGAAATCAAGGTCAACTACAACTTGCCTTCCCCTCCCACCTACACATTTTGATATCGATACTGTTCAAGGTCAACAGTAGAGTGTATGTATGCATATGAGATCTCAATCATGAAGACAACTTCCCCTCCCCTCCCACCTACACATTTTGATATCGGTACTGTTCAGGGTCAAGATAAGGCTTGTATGCATGGGAAAAATCAAGGTCAAAAAGCTCCTAAATATTGATACTGCTTCTCATGCCCAACGACATAATAAACACAACCTAAATGCATGGTGTTGCAGATATGCATCATAGGCAAAATATGAAAAAAACATCTGTTCTTTGCAAAATTTTAAAATTATTTTTGCACATATATTAGGACGAACATGTAAAAAACAATAAAAAAAAATACTTACGTGCATTAAAACACTTTTTTATTTATATTTACATTAAACTAAACACACCCCTTCCATAGATTATGAGAGCACATGGTCTTGTGACTTTAAGCTCCATTTTATTGCGTTCATACACTTACCAACACATTTGTGAAAATAAAGTATCATCGCGGAACTAACTGGAAATGGAAAACCAAACAAATAGAAGAGATATCGGCTGCCAGTCTCTTATGACAGCTTTTTTGAATGTATGATGCAGATATGCTACAGTATGCATTGAAGGGTTAATTTGGAGTTGAATACGATACCCAAATATTTAGCTTCGTGTGAGAGATGTCATTTTGATACCTTATATATCTTTTGGTAATTAAGATGAGTTCGGTCTTGTTATGGGGTTAAACGATAGACCTTTGTTCTCCGTCCACTTCCAAAGTTCTGATAGTACATGTTCTATTCCATAACTTCACTAATGGGGAGAAGATGCATTTTCCAGCACAACTAGGACATGAGGCCCTTGTTTACGAGTGATTTAAGATTTTTTTTTTGCTAAAATGTTCCATAATGATAGAAGATAAAACTTCCCCTTGTCTCATTCCTCGATTAACCGATTTCTCAATCGAGCTGTCCCCAAGATAATGATTAAGCTGTTAAGCATTGCTTTAACCTGGTTAGCCAGTTAGTATGACAAACCGAGCTCCTCTGGTATAAAAACTACTTCTACCAAACAGGTTGTTCAAGATGCTTATTGGCTGAACTCAGGGTCCCGATGATTTCACTGAAGCTAATTTAGGGTGTACTTTTCGACTTCCGATTACTAGCATCTTATTGTACCTTTGCACGGATCTCTAAAGGTTCTACTATCCTGTCGAATTTGTATTGAATTGCACTCTGACAACATCCTTCCTAAAAAATTGCCATCAAATGCAGTATACAGAAAAGGCGATTCCCCCTTTAACCAATAAATTTCAAACGATTACCAATAGAACTCGCCTCGAAGAAGAAACAATTAAAATGGAAAAATAAAAATACGAAAGGTATCCCAGCACCATCCTGCAGCTCCTCTTCAACAACGCTCAAATGGTGTCCAGTTAATTGGCTCTAAGAGACTTTAGAATAAAAAATGAAATTCGACCGAAGGCACGATGATGCGTGGCTACACAGAAACTATCGATTGTCCAAACTCTTCCATGGAGCATATAGCCAAAGATTCAGAAAATCAGGAGGGGTATCTCCAAGTCCACCGCAACGTTTTGTCGCCAAATGCAAATGAATTCGCTTAAAGGGTACATTGAACATTTATGCCAAACATCGATACTCGTATGTTGGCCGGCCGGGTTAGTGCACCACCATAACCGAGTTTCTTTGCAAATGGGCAAATAGCACGTTCGTTGATCACACATCGAGTTGTGCGGAGCACGTGATTTATCGAAACAAAACTTAGAGAGATGCTATATATACTCGTACCTATACTCGTCGAGAGATCTTAAATTATCTGTCGATCGCAGCTTAGAAGGACTCGATGAGGCTTATTCTGTTGAATTGCATGCTAACGAAAAATGTGTCCGTATAATGGCCAGGAAGAGATTTTCACCTTAGAGCGATCGAATCAGGGCTTTCTAGACTATATAAGCTAATTCTCCAGCGATCGGCACAGCAACAGGTATTCATACTGCCTTGTGTGCGCGTGCGCGCTCGCGACACCAAGTGGTGTCGAGGAGTCTGCGTCTGTGTCTGAGATGATGTTTTAGGACCGATCTTGTTGCAGTGCCGTTCGCCTTATTTTGTTTTATTGGCTTGGTATCCGCTATTGATTTCTCGCACCTTGTACAACGAACTGACTCGGATCAGAGCCAAAACTCAATCTTGTTGCGTACCTCCTCAATTCATGGACTTCGGTTGCGCTTAACGCGATCGGGGGCTGGACGCTCGTCCCGAGTGTTACGAATCGACTTCTCTGTCTGTTGCCACTAATAAAGATCTCAGGTGTGAACATTTTATTTCGCATTTAATTGATGACATTGGTGAGGAATTTTTGGTGGTATTTTCGGTTTTCAGTTAACAACGGAGTGGTTGCGATGGTGATTTTCACTTTTTTTTTTTTTCTCTGCGTTTGCATCTTGTCATCTTGTCCTGCATTACGAGTATTTCAGGTCGTACGATCTAAATCGCTTAATTTTCTGTGTTGCAATATCCCTGGATGTTGCTGGTGTCTCTGAAGCCATCTGGCAAACGAAGAGTACGGTGAATATCGGTTGCAGTGTATGTTTTGTATAACAAAACGATAACAAGACTTTGGTGCCTTGGAAACGTAGATTTATTGCTTGGAATATGTGTTGGAGAAGACAAGGGCATGCTGGTGCACTACAGAGACGTGGACGGTACCCGAATATTTCGAATGCCTTCCATTTGACATGATTCGTTCAAGTTGTATTGAAAAACAAAATGAAGACTTTCGCGGCTGAAAATAATGAAGTTGCAGAAGTAATTGATGTGAGGCGAAATGCAAAGCTTTAATGAATACAGGCAATTAGGAAGAAGTAAGTCAAGATTTACTTCTTAAGGCCCCAGTTATAGCTTTCATTGAAATGCATAAATGAAAATTTTAATTTACGATTTTAAGACGATTAATCAAACAATATTGGCTTTAGTTGGTATCAAATTAAAGTTAATCAATTGTGGAATTTTTTACGGAAAAAAAAAACTTAATTGTGATTAAAACTTTTCTTTAAATCTTTTATTTTATAATTTCATTGATCATTTCACTGATCAAAATGTTCAATTATGCATTCCAATGAAAGCTATAACTGGAGCGTAAGCCTTTGCGGTCCAAACGTTGCTAAATCGTTATTTTTTTGAACGATTAGAGGCTGCAAATTGACGGCCAAATTTCGGAGCTAAATGGAGAATGTAGAATCAGTCCGCATGCGGTTTGTCGGAAAACGGCAATAATGAATTTGAACAAAATGCAAACTTAGAGTCAAATGAATGTTTACAAAACTATTGAGTGGAAACGGTAATTTTAAAAACTGCGCATATCTCGAAAACCCTTTTTTGATTTCGATAAAACTTTAAAAACGAAGCCATGCTTCGCTATTTTCAAATAAATAGTTAACCAATGTTATTTTTCAAACTAAATGTGGCTATATTTGGTAGGTACTGTTTTGTCTGTTACTATATAGCTAGCACACGGTTTCCTCACCTCAATATCCACAAAGGAACATGGCGGTCGCCAGATCATCAAACCGTCAACCAAATTTATCATGTTAAATATAATAAACTACTCCCTAACAAGTGGAGTTTTCCCAAAAAATTGGAAGACTTCGGTAATAGTTCCTGTGCCAAAAGTTGAAAATTCAAATAAAAGCGAGCATTTTAGACCGGTTAATATGCTCCAATTGCATGAAAAAATTTTGGAGAAGGTAGTGCAAGTACAACTTGAGAGTTACATAGAAGAAAACAACGACTAGTATCGACGAACAATCGGGGTTTAGGCGAAAACATTCTTGTGAATCCGCTCTAAACTTCGTTATAGCGGACTGGAAAGAGAAACTACACGCTAATAAGAAGATAGCAGCTGTTTTCCTGGACCTGAAGAGAGCATTCGAGACGGTAGATAGAGAAACATTATTGAATAAGCTATATGGATACGGAGTAAGAGGTGTTGAATATGAGTGGTTTAAATGTTATCTACTAGGGCGAAAGCAAGTTGTGAAATTTAACGATGAGTTATCAGAAGCTGTAGAGTCAGATTTGGGAGTGCCCCAGGGTTCTATACTGGGTCCACTTCTGTTTTTATTGTATATTAATGATTTGAAAAACACAATTAAATATTCTAGAATACAATTTTTTGCTGATGATGGGCTTGTATATGTCGATGAAGATGAACTCTGTGATTGTATTAGAAAACTAACTGAAGAAATAAATAATATTAAGACTTACTTGAATATGAATAAACTTAAGCTAAGTGTAGAAAAAACGAAAATACTGGCGCAAAATTATAGACATCGTGTATTAGGAGTGATTAGTAGATACTAACTAGCACCACTCTAACTTCAAAGCCCATGCCTAACTTTCTAGAAAATAATAAACGCTTTGTAACCTGCCTACAACTAGTTCCAACTTTAGAGCGGGCGCGACGCAAATTTTTGTCAAACACACCGAAAAATGTACAGTTTGAGAAACTAAACACAGTTTGGGGAATTCTCCTCAAGCAATTTTTAATGAAATGACAGCCAAAGAGAAAGAAAAAAACAAAAAAATTAAAAATGCAGGAATGGAATGAAAAGTTTTTTTTATTGAATCTGTAGCTAGAAGGCAATCTTCCTAATCAAAATCTTAAAAAGGATTTGCTCGGGTTTTATTTTGCTTTTCTTAATAAATAAAATAAATAGTTGGCGCTACAGGTCGTAGGGACCCTGGGCCTTGCTTCTCACAACCATTCGTTTTGTGTGAGTTTTCATTTTTGGAACGAATGGAAGGGATCTACAATTTTATGCCGATTCCAAACGGCTAATTGAGAAGCTTTTTCAAGACAGTTATACTCTCGGATGTTTGTCAGACGTTCGCGAGAGGTGGCGCAGCGGAAAAAAACCCTAAGTTGGAATTTGGGTTTTCGCGGGATTCGAACCTGAGCCCCTCGCTTAGTAGTCCAACACACTAACCACTAAGCCACTGCGCTTTTCTTAGAAACACAAAATATTTAAACATTTCGAGATCTGAAAAACTATAAATATCCTGGGAACATTTCTTTCAAAATTTTGCAAAAAAAAAAATTAAAATTACAATTTTTCAATAGAAATGACAGGTGGGAGAGGATTGAGAGTCTATACTAAGGGATAATATGTACTTTTGTTGGTTTTTAACTTATTACCAGGTTATAACTATAAAGTGGGTATTTTGTCGACTATAATTAGAAAAATACTAATATGGACATTGTCACGTACTAAAATAATCATAAAGTGGGCTTTATCCGACTATAATTTTGCGCCACTGTTATTACCTGAAAATAATGTGATACGCCAAATAGAAGATTTTGAATGTGTAAAGGAAATAAAATATTTAGGAGTAGGTAATAATGGATAGCAAACTTAATTTTAAAAAGCATCTCGAAAATGTATGTAGAAAAATAGCCAATAGCCAAATCGGTTTCTTTCGTAACATAAGCTTATAAATGTAATATGTTTTTTTTTTGAAATAGCAAACAAACTAAATAAACGTAATCTAATCTAATCTAATCATAGCATCAAGTGCTGAAGACCAGTGGCATAGATGCCAAGAAGCCATCAGAAACGCCGCAACCGATGTGCTGGGTTTCACACGACCACCCTCACGAAACCCCTGGTTTGATGAAGAATGCCGGCAAACACATGCAGCAAAACAAAGCGCATACGACAGCAGCTCGTGAGCTCTACGAGCAAAAGAGGAGGGAAAAACATCGGCTTCTCCGGAAGAAAAAGAAAGAGCACGAGAAGTAGTTTTGACATCCCTGCCAGAAATCCCTGTGCAAAATTACGATAGAGAATGCTCGCTGCTCCATAAAGGTCGGAAGCAATCTCACCGAGACCTTTAATGTCAAAAAATTATTTAGACAATGTGACGCGCTGTCGTGTGACTTCTTCAACATCATTCTTGAGAAGATTGTGCGAAACTCGCAAGCCAACACCAGAGGTGCAGTCTTCCAGAAGTCTGTGCAACTACTTGCATACGCTGACGACATCGACATCATTGGCAGAACTCAGCGAGCTGTACAACATCGACGAATCGGCCAGAACGTCATGACAGACAGCTATAATTTTGAGGTAGTTAGGGATTTTGTCTACCTCGGCTCCGCTATAAATTCTGACAACGACATCACATCAGAAATCAATCGAAGAATTACACTTGCCAACCGCTGTTTCTTTGGTCTAAGAAGACAATTGAGAAGTAAGGCCTTGTCAAGAACCATCATCCCAGTCCTACTCTATGGCGCAGAAGCATGGACGCTATCAAAGGCGGATGAAGATCTCCTTGATCGTTTTGAACACAAAATTCTTGGATTGATTTTTGAAGAGTCTGCGACTCCAACCCGGATGGACAACGCAGTAGAGGAAGACCTCGCCTTAGGTAGCGCGCGCAAGTGGACCTCAACCAACTTGGAGTGCGCAACTGGAGGCAGTTAGCCAAAGATCGCGCTAACTGAGAGGCGTATTGGTTGAGGCCAAGGTCCACCCCGGACTGTATAGCGCCGAATATTACTAACTAATTACTTTCAGCCATATTGAATATTCACCTTAAAACAATTCCAACTACTTTTGTGCCAATCAGAAACTTCCACTACGTTTCCATCGGTATATTCGGTTTATAACTTCTAATACCAATTCAAAAACAAACCTCTTATATCTTACATGTATATCTATGTAAAGATATCGGTCTAATACGAACCCTACTTCCAATCATAGACACCATATAAGCCAGCGTTACTAAAATATTCCAGTCAAAAATACGAACATGCCCTTGCAGATCAGAAAACAGATACTCCGACTATACTTTGTGTTGCACCTACTCAAAAATCGTAGGTATAAACTTTAAGAGACTAAAATAGTACAGTAGGTGCTTATAGAATTACTGCTTCTACGCACATGTTTCACATGTTTTATCAGTACTTCTACGTTTGCTTTGAATATGTGCTCATTATATATGCATTTTAGGAACACTAGAGTGGTAGGTATCTACACATTATAACAAATTAGAGCCTTTGCTATAATAAAACACAAACACGCTGTTCGTCTTATGTGTTGTTCAAAAGTCTTGGATTTCTTCCATTGACTCATTTGTATTTCTATAAAGTTTTAAAAATATTTTTTGAAAATTCCGGGTAAACAACTTTCCTATAGGGAAAGTAATTTGCGCGTCAACAATAGCAATCTCTAGTGTTGGGAAATATCGACTAAAAACTATCGACTTATTCGAGATACATTTATACTGTTATCAAATGAAAATAGTAATTGAACGAAAAGTATGTAAAGTAACTACTTTTTTCACTCGATAGGAAGTTTGAACGATTCCATTCACTCATTCGGTTTTTCGTTCAACTAATATTTTCTTTCGATAGTAGGTTTGAATGATTTCACTCATTCAACTACTATATTTTATTAGTAAGTCGAGTCTGAACGATTATTTTTCATTCGATAGTTCGATTGAATGATTTTGGATTTTAGAATGTAGTTTTTGTGTTTTGTATTCAATGAAAGTAGTACCTACGCTGATTGTGGGATTATTTCTTCTGCGTATTTCTTATATGTTGCGACTTCTTTAATTTTTTTTTATTGTACGAGCCTGTTTCATTAAAATATTTTTTATCTGATTTCAGTAGATATTTGGTTTATTATAGAATTTTTGTCGTGTTTTCGGGTTGTATTTCCACTTAACTTTTTGAACAGTGCTAACTGTTCACTTATTACATCATAAGGACAGACAACAGGGCAAACCACTAATCGTGAGATTTTTAGCACATATTTCAAGAAATATTCCGTTTAAACTCATTACCCTTTTGTAATTAAAATTATTTAGGTATTTTATAAACAACTATATTATCCTAAGCAAATTATTACTATAGAGAGCTTCAACTTTACACCCTAAAAGGGGTTCTAGTGGATAGAAATAATTGGCCACGTCTATAAAATAAAAAAATATGAAAATAAAAAAAAAAAATATTTGTATAAATTATCTGATTTTTAGTTGTTAGTATGGTTTACCAAACGACTAGGTACCTCAAGAAAAAAATCTCATTTATGAATAACCGAATGAATGAAATCATTCGATAGTTGAAATCATTCAGTTCCTAACCATCGATAGGCGAATTCATTCGATAGTGCCCATCACTAGTAATCTCGTCAATGTGCCTACAATCAATAAATCGCATTTTCCACCTTCTCTAATGTTACTGCTCCGCGTATGTTTAATAAAAGGCCCTCAACTCTAAGATGTGAGCGAGTTAAATCCGTACATATTAAAAATGGAAAATGTTGGCTTTTCTCGTTAAACTACACTGTAATTGGTAATTTACTGTACCTATCCTTTGGTATGATTATTTTTGTTGTATTTTTTTTATTCTTTTGAAAGTTGAATTTATACTTATTTTTTTATCGCATCTTCATCGATAAATAAATCTTAACTTTTTTTTAGTAAAAGTATGTACTTTACATTCGCCTCTTGCCAAAATCTGACAACAGAATGTACATAACTATTTCAGTTTATAACTTAAATGCTATAGGTACTATCTTGCAAATCTATCTTCGAATTTTGTTTTAAACTTTTGTATTACTTTAAGTTATTAATGAAATAAAGAAATTAAATATATAAAAAAAAAATAATTTAAATCTTCCAGACTTTTTCTGACCTTTGTTTTTATTTTGTTTAAGGTAGAAAACTGCAGCTCAGCAAAAGCGGGAATTTGACGTGTGTGTAGCTTGTGGTTTAAGTCTGTTGTTATAATAATTTGGGAAAAATAAGAAATGAGCTTGTGAATTATAAAAAGTAGGTACTCAGTAAACAAAAGTGTAGTCAAAAACTACAATAATTGTATCACGGGAGAGAACGCTGCTTGGAAGTGTGGCTTTCAATATAAAATCAGTTTGTATTTAGATTTTTTTAAATTTCTTTAATTTTAATTTTTGTTTGTTTTCTTAATGGCTAATTTAGCTTAAGTAACTGTAACTTGCTATTATATTTGTTCTTGTTTGTTAAATTTATTAGGGTCACCCCACCCACATAATTATATCTTGTACTGTTAGAGTAAGTGTCCCAAATATGGCCCACCCTTAACTTTTTTGTAAATAAATCAGCCAGTGTTACGTAAGTTCACTTTATTTATTTTTCATAAATAAAGAAATTATTTCGTTATCAATCTCCATACACAAAGAACATAAGAAACAGCTAAACAAAAAATTTATATATGAAAAACTAAAGAAAGTCATTCTAACACGTTTAAATAAAGTGCTGCTAAAAATATGGACCACCTTGTGTTAAATATGGACCAGGGTTGTCCAATAGCAAAATTCGCAGAAGAAATATTTTTCTTCGTTGCTTGAACAATCTTCATCTGCCCACATGGTACAAACAACACATTGAACCCATTTTTCCCCTGCTTTGTCTTCAGAAAATAGACTATTGTGATGCATAATAGTGTGTTACATAAATATTGCCCACTGTTCTATTATAGGAACACCTATGGTGGGCCATATTACCAACATCGGGCCTTTTTACTATTTTTTAAATTATCACACACTTTATTAAGTATTAACTAATTTTAATTTCATATAATTCAATTTGAGCACTACACAATGCAATAAAAACATTAAACTATTTTCACAAAATTTTATAGAAAAACACTTAGCAAAACTTACCCAAAAATTATAATACAACAACTAAAAATCGACCACGTGCCTTATTGCACACATCTGTTCAGTCAGATGTTTCAATGAACACCAGTCGGCATGAAAATGAATGAAATGAATGTATAGCGGTAGGAGTAAGTATGCTTTTCTAGTTGTGAAATATTGTGGTGGGCCATGGGTCATATTTGCAGCACTTACTCTTAGCCTTTGAAGTGGCATTCATCACTATTTTCATATATTGTTCAATTTGTAAAATACAGAACGTTGAACGTCTCATTTTTCTAGTCTTTTATTATCCTTGTACCATTGATTTTAATTTTGTATGTACATATCCATAATAGACCTTCAAGAAATAAATTAATTATCTATCTTATATCGCTAAACATAAATTTTACTCCCGAGTTTAACTTTGGTCGAAATGGTTAAGATAGGTTAGATAAGGTTAGGTTGAGTGGTGTCGTGAGATCGTCACAAAAGACCAGGCACCAAAGCGGACCCATCGCCATCCCCAGGGAACCGTTACGGCTAAAAATCTTAACCAAATCGCCCAAACAAACAATTTCCCTACGGAATTTAATTATAGTCTCAATATTGTTTGTGGAACCAACCTCCACTAAGCGATTAAAGAAGTATCTGCCAAGGTGCTTCCTTCTACTCCGAGCGATTGCTTGATACTCACATAGAAGGTGGGAGATGTCTTCCGTGAATTGTATGTCCTCACAGCCCCTGCATATATCCGAGTTAGTTAGTCCTTAGAAGGCAATGTCCAGATAGTATTTCTACGCGTTAAACTTAAGTTTGTTCTTCTGCGATGAAATAATTCTTCAGACTTTTTCCTGTTTAAGATGGGCTACAGGGCCCTTGAGACCCTGTGACCTTCTAGTTATGACCATCTTGTGACCGCTATATGGGAAGTTTTTTTTTCGAAAACAGCTCTTTTGGCCACGGCCATAGATTATGGTCTATCTTACTATAAATAGCTGCTTAAAACCGTTTATTTTCTAACTTTACTTTGCTTGCTGAGATCGAAGCTAAAAAAAACACACCAAATGTTCGAAAAATGATCTTTATGCCCTCCTTGTTACTGTATGTGTTCAAGGAGCTCTGCTACACGTACGAGTGATAGTCATCTACCATCTATTGGATTAGCTCTTGAGATAAAACTTCAAACTCATAAATATTACAATTTTTTGTCTCTCCCAACTTCACACAAAGATTAAAACCTGACACACTTATAATATATGACTTGCTAGGACTGGGTTCTGATCCATTAGAATATTAAATATACCAACGTTGTAGTAGCACGTACCTATTAAAATATTAAACGCTTACTCAAAAAATCGCTATTTTCACTCGGAACTGCGAGTGCATCCCTAATTACGCCTAATGTAATTAAATTACCCGAAGCACCACTTTTTTCTCTTTCATGCAATTAAATTAGCAACAAAATAGAAAAACGTAAAAAAAAAAAAATTAAAAAACGTAGCCACACAGGCAAGTGCATACTTCGCGTCGGGTAAAATGTATCGAATTATCCATAAGCGAAGCACTGCATGCACATCGCGTATCTCTAGAATTATCACTTTCAACTGATTCCCCGACTGTCAAGATTACTTATCACTTTGATTGACGACTCACCACAACTGAAGTACTGGCTGCCAAAGCGAGGTAGTCGTCATCCAGCCCCACAAAGTACGAATTCCTCGGCCCATTAATGGAGGATTACATTATGAAATTCCCTTGCCGAGCCCGTCCGCGCAACATAGAGTGTGGGTATCCAACAGTTTTGATTTATTCATAGAGCACGCACAGCACATAGTCCCCCATCATCAACAGAAGCCAATAAGTAGGTGTTTGCGTTCGACTCCTGATGGCGGTCGCATTGCGTGAGAACCGCGTGCGGATGGAAGGACACTTTATGCCCGAGCGCCCATCGCCCAGCTCCCAGGTAGGTCGTCGAAAGACGAAGGATCCCCAACAGAGAAGTAATAAAATGCAATTTCCTTCAAATTTATATAAATTGACAACAATGAATGGACGCGACGGACGACGACGATGCGACGCTTACCTACTGGTCCACAATTTAAATACAGAAAATTGGATAATTTCCCGTGACAATCAGAATTCTCGTTCCCTTGGATTGACTACGATTGATATATGTTTACGCGGGTTGTGCTGGACTGCCGGCCGGCCACCGTGTTGCCGGTGAGTCCTGCTCTGATCATTTCGGGCGAAAATCGTGTGTAGTGCACTGTATCTGCAGCAGCTTACATCCATCGCGATACACTCCAGCTTCGCAGTCGATACAAATGGGGATACAAAAAACTGTTTCACTTCTGAGCTGTTGGCTCGACTGGTCCTCCGGCATGTTTTACATATGTCTGCACCTTTGGGCCAAGAGGACAATAACTTAAATAATTCCAACAGCATATCTGCTTGTCTCCACGGTCGTTGTCGTCGTCGTCGTGTAGAGCCTCTGGGGGCTGCTGGGTGCTGTGTACTCTGTGCCTCTACCAAGGATTCGACGATCGCCATGATCGCCGAAAACGTGATAGGACCACACTGGTTCAATTACGAAAACAAAAGAAGTGTCGCCCTGATCGCTGTCAGCTTTTGTCTTTTGTTCGCGATCGAAAAACTATTCGAGATTCGTATTATTATTGTCATTTGCATATACTCTCAGCCTCAGAGTATAGGTATATCAAAATATCGGGCGTCGAGGAGGGCTTGCTGTGGCTGTTCCCTTGCTCGTTTTCTGGGGCACATTGCGCAAATTTGGATCCTCGCGGAGGATTTTCGCATTTTATACTCGCCAATGGAGTGTTGCGATCGCTTGTAGTGAGTTAGCATTTATAGAGCCGTCTGGGTGATTGTGCCGCGTACCTAGTAGTAGAACGCAGCAAAAAACAAACAACACTGAGGATTCCCTTGAGTTTTATGAACGCCTCTGGGCGCCTACTCCGCTTACAGTATAATACTGCAGAACAATCATTTCGGGAGTGCAGCTATAACAAATGAGGCGAACGACGGTTTCTTAGTCTGTTAGAGGTTCGTGATTCCTGGTAATCGTATACCTACCTACCAAGGGGAAAAAAGTTTCCTTAATTGATTGGGGATTATACCCGCTTCCTTGCAGCCGATTTGAACGAACATTGGACTTTGATTTGCATAAATTTTGGGTTGCTTAAATTTTAATTAGTTTGCGTTTATTTTGGAGTTGCTGTAATGGCCGAAGAACAATGAACCGATTGTTTTTGTTATCCGCCCGTTCAAAATATTGAATACTTAATGAATTACACACTCTAAAAACTTTTCAGCCCTGTTTCAGTATTTGAATGAGATAGAGAGCTTTTGCTTGTCACTGTCTGAGCAAGTGATTCGTTTTCTAACCACCTGACGATTGTACCCCTTTTGAAAAGAAGGAGTATAAACGGGATAGCTCCAACTATAGGGGTTTGTTACTTTTAAGTTAGGTATCTACCTAGTAAAAGCCTTTTCTATTGTGTTGAGGGCGCTTTTTTGAGAGGTATTCAAGTAAAAGTGGACTATTTTTTATCAAGTCAAAAGTAAGAAAGGAAAGCTATCGGTTTAGCATTAGTTTCGCATTTGATCAACTGAGACAAAATTTTGAACTTCTTGCGCTAGACTAATATTTTAATATTTAGTGCCCAGGCTATTCAAAAGAATGGCTTAACAAAAAGTAGGTATTTGACCGTGGAAGAACAGGGTTTCTCGTTTATGTCTGTGAGTGACAAAGAGTTCTTAACATTAAAGAAACAACGTTTGAATGCAATCACGTGGAAGCCGACACAGAACTAATCATTCACATGAGTACACTGAGAACTAATTTATGTTGTTGTTATATTCAGTAAGGAATTGCCGCACAATGCTCAAGGCATTATGTTCGCAGAACCGTGTCAGATTATGTTGGGCACCTGGGCATCGTAATATTGAAGGTAATGAAAAGGCCGACGCTCTGGCCAAGGAAGGAGCAGAGCTCCCACCTAACACCATGATTGAGGACATAAGACCACCAATGGCCGTGGCTAGAAGGGTTGCTTTTGAAAAAACTTCCCATTTAGCAGCCACAAGATGGTCACAGCTAGATGGTCACAGGGTCTCAAAGGCACTGTGGCCCACTTTAAACCGGAAAAAATCTGAAGAATTACTCAACTTCAGTAGAACCAAACTTAGGTTAACAGTAGGAATACTCTCTGGACATTGCCTTCTAAGGAAGCATGCCATGAGACTAGGACTAGCTAACTCGGACATATGCAGGTATTGTGAGGACCTACAAGTCACGGAAGACATCTACCACATTTTATGTGAGTGTCAAGCAATCGCTCGGAGTAGAAGGAAGCACCTTGGCAGGTACTTCTTTAATCACTTAGAGGAGGTTGGTTCCTCAAACAATATTGGGACCATTATTAAATTCTGCAGGGAAATTGATTGTTTGGGCGATTTGGTTTAGGTTTTTAACCGTAACGGTTCCCTGGGGATGGCGATGGGCCCACTATGGTGCCTGGTCTTTTTGTGATGAACTCACAACCCCACTCAACCTAACCTAACCTAACCTATATTCAGATGTTTTAAAAATTTTATAACGTACCATACACAAGTTAAAATATTTGGAAATTTGGTTAGGAGCGCCACATTGAATTTAATAAAAAAGAAGTTTCATAAGCTGCACCTTTTTGTCTTTAAATCTTGGCCAAGATTTATGTCTTGTCTCCAAGCGCTTGGAGGATTTGATTACTCGGTGTGTTTTTATAGGAAAGGCAAACAAAATCCATTGAACTACTACAACAAACATAGATATTCAAGAAGTTTTTAAAACCAATCTTATTGGTACAGAGAATGAACAGGAAATGTGCCCTACTTTCTCCAATTCTAAGAGTTTACCAGAAAACATAAAGAATTTTGATGCTAGCCTTATTGCACCGTGCTGGAATTCGAAGAAAAACATTTTTGAGAACTATCAACATAAAAGGGATAATAATTTAATCGATGAAGAAGAAAATGAGTTTTTTGACGTGTCTGATGACGTTTCTGTGTAGCTTCAGTATTTGTTAATTAATTTTTAATTAAAGTAAGAAGATAATTGTATTTATCTAATGGATTAGCTCGATATAATTCTTTAACGTTAGACAGAACGGTAGTAAGTCAGAAACTGCAGATTTACGTAAAACCAAATTAAAAATAGTTTAATTATTTGCAAATCGGGATTGCTTTTGTTTGAAAAAAATTATGGTAAATAAGCTCTGAAATGAAGATCTATATAATATGTTAATACATTTTTCCAAATTCATCAGTAATTACCGTTTTTCGATGACTTAAGCCTTTGGGATCTTCTTATTTTTTATTATTTGTAAACGTTTTGTTTCTTTGTAATACTTAAGTCAGGAAATAAAACATTGTCAAAGTAGGTACATAATTATAAAATAGGAAATTGTTTATTTAATCAAAACCTTTAAAAAAAAGCTTTAAAGAGAACACAAATCTTTTTTTTTCTCCTCAGACATAGGGACCAGTGTTCCCAGGTCAAAATGTAAAAATCCGGTCAAATTTGACTGTTTGACTGGATTTTTTGTGTCCAAATCTAGTCAAAAAAACAGTCAAACATTTAGAAAAAGAAAATCCAGTCAAAAATACAGTCGAAAATGAAAACATGTTTCTTTTTTTTTCAACAAAAATTTTGAAAACAAAAAAAAAAGTCGTACTTAATTTCACATCACTAATTTCTTATACCTAGGTCATTTAAACAAATAAATAAATTATTTATTTTAACTGGTAATGGAAATTAAATTATACCATTAAATTAAATTAAACACAGTCTTCTGAGTCTGTGTCATTGCAATTTTCTATTGCTTCTGTTTCTATATTTTGATAGGTACGAGTATATTGTATTCTTTCCAAATTTTTTTTATAACTTCCTCAGGTATTTCAAAACTTGTACAACATGTTTTTTTATCTCTCAAATTATTTCTAATTGTCAAAATAGAGTTGGTTAATAATAATTGCATCCGATCTCGTTGCTTATACCATGTTCCCACCAACGTGATTTAGCTCATGTCATTTATAAATCACGAAAGACGTCTCCACCGAACTTTACGTGTTTAAGTTTGACATCCAGGAGAAAGAGTTCATCCCCTTCGGACCAGGTTGTTTTTTTTTTGTGCTCTTTTTGTTTTGTTCCCATACCTGCCACAAATAAAACAACTTATGATGGCATTTTTTTTTTTTTTTTTTGTATGTTCCCACGCCCAGTAGGCTGACACTGCGACCTAAAAGATCTATTGTATCAATTGGGGATATGATTAATCTAAGAGACTAGTGACCTCCCTGATGAAGGTCAATAAGTCCTTAGTAGCAGAGTGCGCTATGTCTGCTGGCGAGCGAGTCTCTCGGTTAAAGACACGTTTTCTTAACCAATGAAGAGCCGGGCAGTCACAGAAGATGTGCTCAGAGGACTCGACATCCTCCAGACAGAGTCTGCATTCTGTTTCCGGACACAGGTTCATTTTGTTGAGGTGATATCTGAGGCCACAATGACCTGTGAGGAAGCCTGCAAGCTTTCTTAAATTATCCTTGCTAAGTCCAAGGATTTCTTTGTATGAGTATGGCCTAATTAAACGTTTGGATTGTCTTAAACCTGGGACATGTTCCCAGTGTTCGAGACGAAGTTGTTTTTCCCAATCGTTAATCTGTCTAAGCGCAGAAGTCCAATTGACTGTGCAGTAGGGTTCTGGTCCACAGAATATAGATTCGGAACCAGCTCTAGCTAGTTTATCTGCCTGTTCGTTGCCTGCAATACCCCGATGACCCGGCACCCAGCCGAGCCTTACCTTGTTGTGTTTGGCTAGGGTTTGCAGAGCATCGTGACAGCATTTAACTGTTTTGGAGTCCATTGTATAGGACGCCAAAGCTTTTAAGGCTGCCTGACTGTCTGAGAATATTTGGATGATTGCGCCTTTCATACCTTTTTTTGATATTACATCAGCGCAAATTTCTATCGCATGGATTTCCGCCTGAAAAACCGTGGGACTCATTCCCATGGGTATCGATATTTTGGTGTTGGGTCCAAAGACGCCAGCACCAACTCCGGAATCCATTTTTGAGCCGTCGGTGTACCATACTAAGCTTTTTGGGTTAAGTGTCGGAACACCATTGGTCCATGAGGCACGTTCAAGTATTTCTACCTCGTATAGCTTCCCGAAACTGTACTCCCTAACCATAGTGTCTGGGAGTGAGCAGAACTTGTTCAAGTTTGGGATTAGGTTAAGTATTTTCAGATGTCCCACATGGTTAACTGATCTAAACCTGTATTCTAGCTGCAGTTTGATTGCGCATCTAGCTGCAGTCTTCATAATGAAATACTGCAAGGGTGAGAGCCCAATTATGGCTTCAAGTGCTGTTGTAGGACAAGTGCGCATTGCACCTGTGATACCGAGACAGGCAATCCTTTGAAGCTTCTGAAGCTTGTTTGCCGTGGTTCGTTCAAGTACTTTTGGCCACCAAACGATTGCCGCGTACGAGATAATGGGTCTTACCATCATGGTATAAAGCCAGTGTATCATTCTGGGATTTAGACCCCAAGTTCTGCCATACAGACACCTACTGGCCCACATGGCTCTAGAGGCACGTTCTGTGGCGGACTTGATGTGTGCATTCCAGTTTAGTTTCTTATCTAGAATGATACCTAGATATTTAACTTCGTTAGAATAGTTTAAAGTTGTTCCGTTCAGGATAAGGGGTCCTAAATTGACAATTCTCCTTTTGGTGAAAGGAACTAGAATAGTTTTGCTAGGATTGATGGATAAACCTTCCGTAGTACACCATTCTGAAACATGTAGTAGAGCACTCCTCATTCTACTATTGACGGTAGCACAATGCTTACCCCTAATAATAATTGCCAAGTCGTCGGCATATCCGATTGCGTCATAACCTAGATTATGTAACTTGACTAATAAGCTGTCTATGACCAGTGACCATAGCAGTGGGGATAGTACACCTCCTTGAGGGCATCCTTTGACTGCTGTCACTGACACAGCAACTCCTCCTGACGAGGATGTTATTACTCGATTTTCCAGCATGGCTCGCTTGTGGCGAAAGGCGTCTTCTATCTTTTTGACGAGATGGTGAAGAGCACCTTCAGTGGACTTGCCTTTTCTGTATGCAAACTGATTGGGGTGTAGAGGATTAGATATTACTATCTGACCTCTGATATGAACATCAATTAATCTTTCCATAGTTTTAAGAACAAAGGATGTTAGACTGATGGGTCTATATGATTTAGGTAGCTCGCTTGGCCTGTTGCCATTTTTGGGAATGAATATTACGTTCACTTGTCTCCAAGTGGCAGGAATGTAACCCCAATTGTAACTAGCCCTAAATAAGGTTGTAATTGCTGGCAGTATGACGTCAATCACCATCTGAAAAAGGGCTGGGAATATGCCGTCACCACCAGGTGCCTTAAAAGGTTTGAAGGAACCAACTGCCCAACTGACCTTATCTGGACTGAAAATCTTACCAGATAGACTATTTACTCGTCTAGAAACAGAGATCCTGGGATCAATGTCGTATGAGTGTTCGTGCGATTCACGGATAGACGAACCCGGGAAATGAACCTGAAGTAAGGTTTTGATTGTTTCCGTACGGTCCGTCGTGTAGGTTCCATCTGCTTTCTTAAGTAGGCCTACACAGTTAGAATGATCTTTTCTCAGAGCCTTGTGGATGCGAGCTGCCACTGGCATATCTAATATGTCTTCACAGCATTTTTTCCATGAGGCCCTTTTAGATCGTCTCAATTCTAAGTTGTAATCTGTGAGAGCGGATCTGTATTCGTCCCACATTTTGCTTATTTTTGCTCGATTGAATAGTTTTCTAACCTTCCTTCTGAGTTTGGTTAGTCTGTCATTCCACCAGGGAACCTTACGATTACTCAGACTGGTTTTGCTGACACAACTACCATGGTAGGAGGTTATCAACACGTTGTTGAGCTGGTGAGCAGCCTCATCAATGTCCCCTATGGATTCAATTTGAGAGACAAGCATATTTGTTTTTGAGATTACAAGTTCTCGATACATGTTCCAGTCCGTCGACTTGGGATCGTATCTATTTTGTGCAAGAGTAGATTTGCCAGGTATATCAAACCTAATATGCTGATGGTCTGATAGCGAGGCTTCGTCAGACACATGCCAATTTATTACGAAATTAGACATAAATGGACTCGCGAGAGTGAGATCAAGTACCTCCTCACGTATCGCATTTATAAAGGTTGGCTTAGAGCCTTTGTTTAATATATCAACATTACTACCAATTAGAAATTCCAAAAGACACTCACCTCTTTTATTGTTGTTGCTGCTGCCCCATGCCATGTTGTGTGCGTTTGCATCGCACCCGATAATATACTGCAGATTGCTCGTTTGACAGTATTGAATTAGGTTCTGGACCTCGATGGGCGGAATGGTGGTGTCGTCGCCGGGGAAGTACGCTGAGGCACAGACGATGTTATGTGTGCCTCGCTCAGTTGGAACTTCAATTAGTAGAGCCGCTAAGTCTTTTGTGATGAATTCTGGAATTGGAAGAAAGTTGATATTTTTATCGATTAAGCAGGCCGCACGTGGCATGATGGCATACGTACTTACTAAAAATAAAAAAACACACTGAAACACGATTGGATTTAAAATAATGTTTTTGACATTTTTGTTATATGCTTTTTTTTTGGTTGTTGAATAAAATTGAATTGAATTGGATTGAAAAAATAACAGGTATGTTCGATTTTATTTTGTGTGGATTTGCGATGATATACGTAATTAAAATTTAAACACGTATAAATCATGTAATTAGTAATCACAAAAATGTATAGTAAATCACGTAATTTATGAGATGATTTACCTAAATCAAGTGGATTTAGCTAAATCAAGTGGATTTAGCTAAATCACGTTGGTGGGAACATGGTATTAGTTTTGACCAAATTTAACTGACTAAATATTCTTTCCACTGCGGCATTCGAAATTGGCAAAACTAAAACAGAAAAAGCCAACTTTGCGAGATCGTGAAATGGATTTTCTCCACTAGCATCTTTACCCATAGCACAAAACTTCGCACCAGAATGGTACTTTTAGTGGCTTGCGGCTTGATGCCGCTGGTAGTGGGCTGTTTGTTTCTGTCATTTTATTAAAAAAATCCAGTCAAATTTGACTGGAAAACAGTCAAATTTGACTGGAAAACAGTCAAACTGGCAACACTGATCGGGACTAAAGTTTTGTACTTTGCTTGGAGCGGATAACCTCTCCGACATCTATTTTTTTTCTCTTCTAAGGAAGCTTAATAGTACTTTTTTTCTGCACACAAGAACTGTCTTCAACAAAGCGGCTGTATTTTGTGCACCTGTAACTTTTTTTTAGGCCTGTTTTTCGTACTAGCTGGTACCAATATGCTTAACTTCACCTCTTCGATTTTCCTGAACATTTAAGTTTATTGTTCAGTACCTTATGTGAGAATGCAACTACTTATTTGGTTTACTTGCTGTACGTACATACTCGTACACATCCATTTACATCTATAAGGCACCAAAACACTCAAAACAATCCACAATAGCAATTGAGGGTTTAATTACTATGATCAGTGAAATAATTTAGCATGAAATTCCAATTGCTCACCTCGTGAAAACAGCCCACTATTAACTTAATTATTGCCCTTACCATTCATTACCGAAGCGAAACCACATGAATTTGGAGCAGTGTTCCCTGAGGTCAGACTGATTACATTTTTGGGCGATCAGCCGTTAAGTTTCGTTAATTTTCGTCTTGTGAATTGCGCGCTCTCTCTCTGTAGGCATGCAGGGGATCGATCGTTAGCTTTATCAACGGACTATTGGCTGTTACATGCAGAGACGTAAACTTTGCGGCGATCAGCAAGATCAACGATTTTTTTATGGATGCACATCACATGCAATTAAAACGGCCAACGAAACCGAACGGAAAACTGTGATCTCCGGAAGCGATTTTCGGTGCGTGGCTGAGTACCTATATATGGAAGGCGGTGCGCCACATCGATTGCAGGATGCGGGCTCTCATTGCTAATTTTCCAGCATAATATTCGTATCTGATTAAATCTGGATTCAGATAAGAAGGGTTTTTGTTTCTGGGCACTGGGCAGGGATCAGGGTAATGTGCGAGCAAATTTACTTAAAGGCAAATATCGGAGCAACAATGCATATTGGTATAATAGGATGGTTCGTGAAATTTTACGAGGGTAGGTATATGTGTTTTTTAGTGGAAGGTAGGACCGTTCAAGATTTATCTTTGAAAGGCAATCAGTTGATGATTTTTTTTTACAAGTATATTGGTTTGACACCTAATAAAAAGTAAGTCTTAACGATAGAACGGTTGCTCTTTGTGGTAAGAGCTAAATTACATCTGGAGCTTTAAAAGACCCCAACTGGCAGTTGAAAAAATATCAGAGCAGTCTGCGTCTTTCTGACGGCAGGTCTTTTCAACATACCTGTTGTGCGAATTGTTAATCTATGTCAATAGTATGGATCAATAGTCGGCATTTTTGGATCGATTCGCTTTATTTTTTACACCCAGAGATAACATGCTTGTTTTTCAGTGCAATGTGTTGCTGCCCTTTCCAGTGCCCACTGATGTTTGAGCGTTAACGGCATTATGCGTCTAAGAAAAAGAAGACAACCGTTATCATTGTAGACATTCTCGGGTGGATGGTGCCTGAGAGTATACTGCGCCCAAATAACATTGGAGAGATGAATCCGATGGTGGACTTCTTACGTCGCTATTATTTCATCGGGTATAAACATCTCCTGCCCAAGGCTATCCATGGTCAAATACGAATTTTTCTGTATATAATATATTAACTAAAACGTAGAACAGTTGAACTTAATTTAGTTCGCTTAATATTTCTGTTACCAAAGCACTCATTCAAAAACGCAACTGAAGTTTTATTTCGGACGACTACTTTTTCGACGCGGACAGTTTTCGAAGAAGACAATATTTCTGAGTACAAAGGACAACCGCTGAGTAGAGTTTCTAGTTTCTGGTCCATTAGGGAATAATTTTTGTTTTTGTCTGGAATTTTGGTGTATGTATATGGTTTCGCGATGTATTTCATAGGGATTTGGTTTTTGGAATTGGCGTTCTGAGTTATAAACTGTATTATGGCGATGGTCGTGTGTGTATTTGAAGCTGTTTTAATTGTAGTGCAGTGCTAAGTTTTACAAAAATATACCTCACGTATTTTGCTTCAAAGCAACAAGTATCACACTCAAGAAAGTATTACTTAAAGATGTCAAATTCCCAATTTTATTTCATGTTTGGAAAGCGAAAATAATTGAAAAAATTACAAATTTCGTGCCAAGATAAGGAATCTATATTTTCATTATATAAAAATGGTGTGATTATTTGTAGTATAGTAATTCTTCAATTGAGAACAGCTGCTCCGATTTGGCTCAAATTTATTTTCACTTCTTCGTAATTGTCAGGAGAAGGTTTTTGCGAAAGAAAATTTTAGGAAAATCCTAAGGAAAGTCGGGAAATTGGAAAAATCAAAAACTGTTTTTTTTTTGTATGGAATTTTGTGTGCAATTGTTCCGGAATGGCTTTTCGAATGGAAAAATTTGAATTTTTTTTTTCGACGAAATTTTTCATTTTATGATGACTTGATGGTTTTGGATGATGTAAAGATGGAAAATTCATTGAGAAGCTTGGAAAATTTCGGATAATTCTGATATTCATTGTGACTCGCTGATGGAGATTGTTGACGATGGAACGCGAGGCATTTACGTTCTCAATGCTGCCGGTGGGACAGGCATGACATTCGTCATTTTGTTGGCTGTTGCATCCTCTGGCATTGGTGGAAGGCGGTCTAACAGCGCATTCTGTTTTGAAGCTGCCGATGAATCTTCTCACAATTGACAATCCAACGTGCACAATGGCCAATAATTCGGCGAGAATGCCAAATCATTATTCTTTTTGTTGTATTTTTTTGTTGTATTTTACTCTTTTTATTGTTAAATTTATACTTAATCTCTATCGCATCCCAATCGATAAATAAATTTTATTTTTTTTTAAGTAGCTATGTACTGTACATTCGCCTCTTGCCAAAATCTGACAACAGAATGTACATAACTATTTCAGTTTATAACTTAAATGCTATACTATCTTGTAAATCTATCTTGGAATTTTGTTTTAAACTTTTGTATAACTTTAAGTTATTAATGAAATAAAGAAATTAATAATAATAATAATAATAATAATTATTTGAGATGAATGGACGAAGGCGCACAAACGAGTTTTGGAAGACGTTCACGGTTCACCTAAAGATGAAATATTTACGAGGTGATTCGGTGGGGCTATGATATTGCTCTCATATCGAACCGTCTTCGTTGTTGGTTTTTGCGCCGGAAAACAAATCGAAAAACATTGGTTAGCATGTAATAAATCACATTCAAATTTGAACTCTCTGTGTTTTATTATCACTCTGATGGAGTTTATCTGAAGGCGTTAAATTGGTGCGAGACGAAGTTCGCTGGGTCCGATAGCTGTGTTTCCAGGTCTAAATGTTAAAATCTAGTCAAATTTGACTGTTTGACTGGATTTTTTCTGTCCAAATCCAGTCAAAAAAAAAAACAGTCAAACATTTTGGGAAAAAAATCCAGTCAAAAAAAACAGTCGGCTGAACATGATTTTTTTTTTCAGTCAAAACCGAAAAAAAATCCAGTCAAATTTGACTGGAAAACACTGTCCGCTAGTATTTGTATAAAAAGGAGACAAATATAGTCATGACAAGGATATGGTAAATGGGAATAGAAAAAGGATTTCATGGCCTTTAATGCGAGAACGCAACGATGTGCTCTGCTCAGCATCATTTAAAAACGAATGAAATAGTAAGCTATGAAATGCCCGCCATACATTTTATTGAATAAATTACCAGATATCGTGCTATGAAAAATTGCTCGTGAAGACGAGGTGTAAGGAAGGAGATTTTTGAAAGTGCAATTTGCTTTTAAAGCGAACGCCATGTTTTCGTTGTCTGTTTTGATTGCCTCGTATAAACTTTTGCAGTAGGTAGGTATGACAGTTTTGGGATGTATGGGTTTATGGGACACAGAAAAATATTTTATTGTTTCCATTTTCATATTTTTTGTCATAATATAATTAGAGTGGTTGGTGATTAGTTGGTTGGTTCGTTTCTTTTGCTTATTAATTCATTTATTATGTAGCTAGGTCGGAAAATTGTTGTTTTATGTTTTTATGAATTTCATTATTTTTTCTTTGTGGAATTGTATGTTGTTGATTTCCAATATTTTGTTGCGAAAATTCCTTGCAGTGTTTATTTTTTTAGCTGATTGATAGATAGATAGATAGTTTTATTTCGTATATAAATTTACAATAGGTTTTGTTACCACACATTTTACAATTCAGAGATATGATAATTTGTATCTTTCTTCTGAAACATTGTTTTTAATTTTTGGAATTTTATTAGGTAAAGAATATAATTCTGAAGGAAAATACGAAAAAACCTTCAATTAAAAAAAACATAAAAATAAATAAATAATAATAATAATAATGGCTAGCTTATATATAAGCAAATCAGGTACAAATAGATAAATAAATAAATAAATTAATAAATAACTAAATAAATAACTAGATAAATAAATAAATAAATAAATAGATAAATAAATAAATAAATAAATAAATAAACAAATAAATAAATAAATAAATAAACAAAGAAACAAATAGATAAATAAATAAATAATAAATAAATAAAAATGTCAACAAAAAAAAAAAAAAATAAACAAATAAATAAATAAATAATTTCTTAAATTAAGTAAGTTATCACGAATTAATAAATATTAACATTAATAGCTAGAGTAAATAACATCAGTAATACAAAAAAAAAAAAAATAAAGCTACATCAACTATCCAGTGAGATATAATTCGTATTTAAAGCATTTACGATGGGATTTTCAGCAAAATCACAGCGTTCTAGAAAACGTTGCTTTAATTTTTGGATTCTTTGAAAGATCAATTCAACATTCGCCTTATCGTGAGTATCCAGGGTCGAGTGATGTCACGGTAGATTAAGCATCATTTTTAATAATTTATTTTGGGAAACCTGTAGTTTCTTAATATGACAAATTGCACAATCTCCCCATACTTGGCACCCATAAAGCAGAATTGCTTGAAATATTACTTTGTGGATGATTATTTTATTTGCATTTGATAGTTGCGACATTCGGCTTATGAAAGGATACAGCATCCTTATGGCAATTGCAATTTTTTTAATGGTATTTGCTATATGCGTTCCAAAAGTCAACTTGGTATCCAAATAAATGCCTACGTATTTTACCGAAGGTTCCCAACTTATACTTGTTCTATTCACCTGTGACGGTCCGCTAGGAAGATAACAAGCTTTTCTTTTTCTAGTAAAAAAGATGGCTTGTATTTTTTCTTTATTGACTTTAATTTTCCATTTGTTGTAATACTCCTCTAATATTATCATCGCATTTTTTAAATTCCTCTCAATGTGGAGAGCGAGTTCATGCGATGAAAATATCGCAGCATCATCGGCAAAGATTGCTGCTTCGCAGTGAGGTAGACATGGCAAGTCCGATGTGTACAAGTTATATAAAACGGGACCAAGAACTAAGCCTTGGGGGACACCTGAGTGGAAATATATTACATTAGAGACACCACTATTAACGTTCACTTGAAAACGACGATTTGATAAGAAACTAGGGATAATTTGACAAATATACGACGGAAAATTAAAATTTATCATTTTAAATATAAGTCTGTCATGTCAAACGGTATCGAATGCTTTCTCTATATCCAGTAGGATCATACCAGTTGATTTGCCTATCGATCGATGCGCTTTGACATGATTGCAAATTCTAAGCACTTGATGGGATGTACTGTGGAAGCGCCCAAAACCAAATTGTTCATCAGGATACAGATGGTTTTCTGAAATGTGCTTTGAAATTTTTTCTTTTATGACCTTTTCATATATTTTACTGATGCTGCTTAGTAAACTTTTACGCTTTTATTATTGGTACAACCTTGGCAATTTTCCATTCATCGGGGAAATATTCCATTTTTAAACACGAGTTTATAATAAATGTTAAAAACCTAAAGTGGGTGTTGATCATTTTGCCTGATGATGTGTTTTTTGTGTACCAGTCTAAAATTATTCTTCATCTGTCGATGAAGCCGCGTACTAGGTAGGGTAGACTTTTGCTGTTTGCCAACTCTAAAGTGAATTGTTATTTTTTTGTTATTTCTATGTCATGTTTTTGATTTGGTTTGATCTTATGTTAAAATCGTATGGCTGTTCTTGAGATAAGTCCAATTTTCAAAAAAAGGGTTATTTTATAAAGCCTGTTAATCTCAACTAATTAGGGCCAAATGCCAACCAATTTTCAAAAATAATCAAATTTGTTTGAAACCATTAAATTATGATTTTTGAAAATATTAGGATTTTCTTATTTGACCTATGATGTTTACCTACATTGTGGTTTTAAACAATGGAAGTATTTATCATTTGCAAAAATTAAGTTAAATCAGTATCAACAAATAATTATTTGGAATCTTACTATATATTTTTTTATATATTTTTCTATACATATAAGTTTCGATTCTTGCCCTTAAAGTTTAAAGAAAATAAATTCATATATTGATTTTCAACTAACGGGTGATTTTTTAGCTGGTTTGGTTTTGGCAACACTGGTTTTGACAGCTGACGTGTGTTTAGTACCTTGTGTCACTGTCAAACAGCTTCAGTTTGGTTTGCAATTTAACCATGGATCGTCTTACAAATGAACAACGCTTGCAAATTATTGAATTTTACTATCAAAATTTGTGCTCGGTTCGAAATGTTCATCGCGCGCTTTTTTATCGAAAAATTGTGTTTAGCGATGAGGCTCATTTTTGGTTGAATGGGTACGTAAGTAAGCGAAATTGCCGCATTTGGAGTGAAGATCAGCCAGAAGCATTGCAACAGCTACCAATGCATCCCGAAAAAGCCACTGTTTGGTGCGGTTTGTGGGCCGGCGGCATTATTGGGCCATATTTCTTCAAAGATGATGCGAATCGCAGCGTTACTGTCAATGGTGAACGCTACCGAGCGATGATAACAAACTTTTTTTTGCCGAAATGGAAGTTCTTGACTTGCATGATATGTGGTTTTAACAAGACGGTGCCACATGCCACACAGCACGCGAAACAATGGCGCAATTGCGAGGCGAGTTTGGTGAACAGTTAATTTCACGTTTCGGGCCGGTCAATTGGCCGCCTAGATCGTGCGATTTGACACCATTAGATTATTTTTTGTGGGGGTATGTCAAGGCTAATGTGTATAGGGACAAGCCCGCTTCGATTGACGCACTGGAAGCCAACATCCATGCATTCATTCGTGAGATACCGGCCGATATGTGTGAAAGAGTATGCCAAAATTGGACTCAGCGGATGGGCTACCTGAGACGCAGCCGCGGTCAACATTTGCATGAAATTATCTTTAAACATTAAATTGCAAGGTTCAAACTATCGATTCAAATAAATATTTCATTCATTTTTTCGAATTTTTTGTGTTTTTTTTTTTAAAAGTTCTAAACCTCTTAAAAAATCACCCGTTACAAATTGGTTGGTCATCAAAATTTCTAAAAATTTATTTGATATATTGTCCTATTATTTGTTGAGGGGTATGAAGGTTGCAATTTTTTTTGGAAGGTTACATTTCGAAAAGTAATGCGAAAAATACTGTATACCTAATATAATTTTAATTATTGTGCCATGTTAAACATATATATTTTTCAAGCTATCTTTAAAATATTACTAATGAAGCCTATATAAAGAGCGGTTTAAGTTTAGTCTGCACAAAAATAGTATAAAAAAAAACAGGCCAAATTTAGTGGATAGCACAAAAAAAGTTATTTTCTAAATAAACATTAATTGTATTTTCGACTGGATGAATTGTTTTCATTAATTACGTTAATTTGAAATGCTTATGTTTATTAAATTGTGGAAAATTTTGTTAAAAATATATTTTTCCCCTGGTTGTGTTCTGTTATTACCTAAACGGTAACTTCATAATAATAATATAGTTTAAAAATTATACTCGATCAGAAATGTGCATATATCTCCTCTAAACTCCAACACATTTTAAGTCTTAATATTCCTTAGATCTCCGCAGCATAATTTCGTCTGCAAAATTCCGCAAAGTGTTTCAGTTTCGAGCTAAATCGCTTAGATTCAATAAACGCGGTGATGTTTTTATGTTCAGGAGATATTTGAAAGTCAACTACACGAGTTTTATTTTTAAATTATGCAAAATTAATAAACATGCATGGATTTCCGTTTTTCCCCATTTTAAGAGCATTTTTCCCCATTTTCCCCATTGAGTCAAAAATTCCCCAAAATGGAGAAACATCCCCACATCTGTAATCGCTGGTACCTCCCTTATAAATAAATAAATATCTCGCGAAACAATAGGTATATCTGTTTGGGATTTGCGTGTTATTTTATTTCTCACGAAAATATTCTCTGTTTTCCTCAAAAAAAAATTCATAGCAAACACACAACAATTTGTTTCTCTGTTTATCTTCGATTTAATGTACCGGCTACCGGACATTTATTTCACGAGCTAAATGAGTGGAGAGTCTTCATCGGCCAATCTATATAATTATGAAGTTAAGAACTTAGCGTGCGAACAGGATAGGTAGGTACTGCTTTTGCTAAACACTCTTGCTAAATTTTATCTTTGTAGACATTATTGTATGGCTTAAGGCTTTATCTGCTTTATCCGATGATAGTTCTAAAATCTTATTAAATATACAAGTTACATCAATCAGAGAAGCTTTACCGAGCACAAGCTTCCAAGAGTTAATTATTTTTCAGAAGTAGGACTGCTTCAATGTGGGCGCAGTGGCTCCGTGGTTAGTGTGCGGGACTACTGCATGAGGGGTTTAAAGTTCGATCCCCTGAAAAACATCAAACACATCTAAATAGAGTAAAACTGTAGGTGAAGGGGTTGGCTAAAATTAGTAATAGGTCCCTTCCATTCGTCCCAAAAAATCAATGAAAACACAGAAACGATTGCTTGTGAGATGAAGGAAAGAAGGATACGAATACACCTAAAACTTGTTGCTCGTTGCGTCTGCACTAAAATCTATTTATTTATTTAGGGCTGCTTCACGCCCGATGACAACTTTCCAAAGAAAATCTCGTATTAAGCCCCATACATTATACTTGATCAGAAGAGCATAACAAGGCAATAAGTTAAATATCTTAAGCGTTAGTCATATATATAGGTACGAGCCATTGTAACACTGGGTGTCAACTTAACAAATAAATAAACAATTTTACACTCCAACGGACGCATCCGCATCTTATCTTAATTCACCCAGCTATATAGCTAAGCAGCGATTCAGATAGTTAAACATGGGAATGAAGCACGTAACACAATTAATACTCATAACTCGCATGCAACAAGATCCAACTGAGCGCAAAACGGTGGAATGGCTTCACCATTAAGTACCTATGTGTACTATTGTGTAGGTGTGCACCAGCTATCAACATTGAAGGTTGCTAGCGCCCTGATTGGTCAAGGCGGAGCATCTCACTGTATTTCATCTCAGAAATAAATTATAATTCCTACCTGGCTGGTATTGGCTTGGCGTTGGCGCGCAAACGAACGAAGTGCACCGATAGTCGCAGTCGCTGTTGATTTCCTCCATCCGATCACGTTGATGCTGATCCATGTTGGATCGCGAGTCGAGCCAAGATGCTGCGAGCGCCTCTCTCAGTGGTTGAGTCAAGATAGTGCTACCTTCTACCACAGCGCACACATCCATGATGGCCCCATAGTATCTGGCTCGCACACATATTCCAATCAGAAACAAAATGAGGCATTTCTTCCGCCTATATGCCATTGCCTGCCATCCCAGCTGCTGCGCTTATCCGCCGCCACATCCTACTCTCCTCATCGTCCAGCATCAGGAATCGAGATGTAAGGTTGTTCGATGATCCTAAAGCAGCACAGAAGATTCCAAAGTTCATGTCGCTTGCATTGTAAAGTGGTGGTTACGATTGGGCCCCTTTCCCTATGGCATGGCAATCGCAATTCACAAGGAAGGCGTGTAAAGAAGTTGTGAGCCAAGTCGAATTCCTTCGTCGCTGTCGTCGTCTCCACAGTGCTCGGCAGCTATCTGTTGTTCGACTGGGCCAACAGTTTGCCTCTCTCGGTCGCGAGTAAGATGTGGAAAATGGAATTATGCGATTTCGAGCCCCGATACGAGGAGGGTCCATATGCAGGCCGGGGCAATAGTTATACTTGTTCACATGGCTGCTCGAGATATTATAATGTAACTGTGTACCAAGTTGCATGCGGAGGCCAGCGTCAGAGCTTTTCTATATCACAGATGCAATTGGCAACAACCGCACAAGAGCAAAACAAAACAAAAGAAACACAACAGCTGCAACCAACATACGAAGCTTGTGTTGTTGTTGTTAGTGCTGCTGTTGCAGTTGGCTCGGCTGCATGGTGTTGTTGATGATGGCAATGACGAAGATGACGATGATGAAGTTCTGTTTGAAAACAAGAGAGAACATCGCGTACAAACGACGATGACGATGACGACGACCGACCGCAATTTTACAAGTACAGTCCTTGTCACATGCATAGATGAAGCCGGAGAGATCACAATAATTTCTCTGGAAATCAAAGATCGTGCACAATTACTCCGTGGTCTTTGGGGCCGTAATAAAATGCCATCATATAATGTGCAACTGCAAAGATGCTGGGGCAAAGTGAAAAGGCGATTTTTTCGTCAGTTTGTCCAAGGGACATATTTATTGGTCGTCCGGCAAATAAACACATCACAAATTCAATTAAAATTGACAGTTGGTCAAGATTGATGTTTTTCCACATTTGAATAAATTGTCGACGACATTTGCTAATGCATCACGGATCAATACTGAGTCCGGCATTTGGCATGTATGCGCATTCGTCTATTATCTTTGACTTGGCTTCTGTCAAAGTGCGTATGGTGTAGCTCTAGCTATGTAATAAAGCTTTTGTTTATGGGGAAGATATACCTATTCCCTTGGAACATAGAATATACCCACATATTGGGTATGGTTATTCTAGTCCAAGGGGAAGCTGAGTGAAGGCCAGTGTCTACCTATATATAGTGGGAATTAAACCATTTTGTTTGATTTTCGATGTCTAAAAAGTCCTCGGTGGGTTGAAGGGAAACAGCACAAAATCGTGGGAGTTTCAAGGATTTAACAAAAAAACCTTCGAACTATAAATTTATGCTGCAATTTCATGAAAACATCTACATTTCACCATTCAAAAAGTATCCATAAAAAATTGCTCATGTAAAGTCTTTTATGAAAATTTTCTAGTACCTACCACAAAAAATAGTCATAGTAATGTTAACAATCTGCTATTTTAATACTAAAGGTTTATTTAATGATTTTTCCGTGTAATACAAATTTTACTTAAAAATTCGAATTTTTCATAAAGGTGTCGAGGGATTTTTAATTAAATGTAAGCAGGGGAATTGTGCTCAAGATTACATACTTTTTCTTGAAAGTGATAAATAAACATATCTAGAAATCATAGGTATGAAAACGAAGTAATTTATTTATTTATTGGTTAAAAACATAATTTAGGATTGCAGTAAATCAATTAAAAGTATTTTTAATTAAGCTGAAAAGAGAGTTCATGTCATCTTGCCCGATAGGTCCAAAAATATTTAGCAGATTGTTGGCACCAACATTTTCTGATGAGACAAAAATATCACACAATAGGTATATCTGTTTGGGATTTGCGTTTTATTTTATACAAATTTTATACACTAAATATACAAATAACTGGACCCACAATACAAAGGTATTATGTACCGTAAAGTTTGTACAGTAAAATAAAAATTGGAAGAAGGCAGTTTGTTTCGTGTATTTGTTTTATTTAAAAATAATGTAAGCTTTCGAAGACTTTAATTAAATGAAAAATGTTTTTTCCCCCTTTTTAAATTGTTTTCCCCCAAAAAAATTCCTTCCCCATTTTTTCCCCCTTTGTTAGAAAAAATCGACAAAATTGCCGACTCTCCCCCAATCTGGGATCACTGCGTTTTGCCACTGTTTGACAGTTTACCCTATCCATAAGTCGATCTGTGTTCATATATTTTTCTTAAACTCAATACTGAAATTCCATTAAAAATGCAATAACAGCGACACTAAACTCATTCTTAGAAAATATTACCCTCTTCTTCTCTTTTTCAACCATATTCAATATGCATCTTGAAACAATTTCAACCACCTGCAGTTTACACAATCCAAAAATTCCATTTGCTCCCCCACACCTGTCCACCGGATTATTCAGTTTATAACTGCTAGTCCAAATTCAAAAATAAATCTCTTAATTCTTACATAAATGCAAGATAACGATCTATCACGAACACTACTTGCAATGATTGAAAACATTAATCTATTCGAAATTCGAGTCAAAAATAAAATCATGCCTTACAGTACCTACAGATCATAAATCCAGAAACTCTTACTACGCTTGTCCTGGTACTAAAAAATCATGTAACGTGTAAGAGTAAAATAGTTCAGTGGGCGCTTATAGCTCTCTGATTGGAAGAATAAACTATAGATGAAGCTCTCAAACTTGTAATTGTTGCACTTAGTTGATAGTTTTACAGGACTATCGTTTGGGCGATAGTCGTCTCAAAAATTAAGTCCAGCTTGACAGGGCTGACAGCGTAGGTTTATTAAAAATGGAGCATTTCGCGAGATAACAACGCGTTTGCATTGTTGAACAATCTTTTGAAGATCATAAAAGTTTGGCTGCCATAGTTCGATTCGCTGTCGTGGACAAGAATTGGAAGGGATCTACAATTTTCTGATGAGTTCAAATGGTCAGACCTTCGAGAGATGGTGCGCTGTGGAGAAAACCCTTATAATTGAATTAGCATTTTTTTTTGGGATCGAACCTATGCCACACACACTAATCACTGAATTGAAAAGACATAACTGTTAAGAAAGCTTTAGTTATACGAAAAGAGTAATTCCTAAGGAGCCTAACAATTGCCAAACTTTCAAGTGAATATCGTGAATTTTGATAAATCCTAAATGACAATTTTAAGGAGCCAGTGAAAAGGTCGAGTAGCCAAATCAGAGATAACTAGTTAGTGCTGGTAAAACTGCTACTTGTGTACCAGCTGATGAAGCTCTATAGATATGGTCATTTGTGACCAAATATGGTCATTACTTTTTCTCTTGGTCACATGGTCATTTTTCATTCAATTTTAAGTTATTTTCAGCTGCCATTTCGTAGACGTGTCGCTATCCATTTGAACACAAGCGGAATTTTTCCGAAAGAGGTATGTAATAGGCTTATTGAGCGAGTGAAAAGTTAAAAAAATTATGTAACATGGGACCAATTTTCTTCTGGAGGAATTTGATGATCAAATTTTAATTTTAATGCAAGGGTTTCCTTTCTAATTCTTGGTAATTCGCCGAAATATTTTGCAATTAATTCAGACATTAATTCATAACAACGTTATACGTATCTACCAAACGAATATAATATAAGTGCAGAAATAACTGTGCTCAATTTATTGGAACCTTCGAAAATTAAAAATGGAGATCACGACTTTAAGGCCTCGTTCCTGGGTTCAGTATCAGTGTCTACTAGTCATTTAGTGAATGTAGAGAGTTAAATTTACAATCATCAAGTTAAGGACCCCTGGATTTGAGAGCACCGATCTGTACAAGTACACTTATCAAAAAAATATTCTATATCTTGAAATATAGAAATCCAGTGATTTATAAAACTGTTTAACTGTTATACACAATCAACGGTTAATTGCTTTTCATAGTTTCGCTGCCAACGTGTAGGTAGATTAAAGTGCTTTAGCATTATGTTCCTTTATTGAAACTTTTCGTGCAACAATGTGTAACAATATACCTGCTAGTAAAACAGACTAATTCATATTTAAATCAGAAAGTTTGTAATTCACAGTCTATACAAAAACCACAACCGATAACATTTGGTGGAACAAATTATTTCTTTCTCCAAAGCAATCAACAATCCAAAACAATTTGACGTAACGTCTACGTTCGATTGTTGAAAAGCAAATAGAAGTTAACCAATTACATCCGCAGATTTATTTCAAATTGAAATATAATAAACGCAATTACCTTAATCGCATAAGCGTAAAACGACTACTCCTCGCGGTAGCAGGCTCAAATGTTGCATTAAATACGCTTTTACTCATTTGGCTACCCGTTCTAAATACATAATTACCCCCAAAACAAAGTTTCCGCT
Organism: Cheilosia vernalis; assembly: GCA_949126925.1. NCBI lineage: Eukaryota > Metazoa > Arthropoda > Insecta > Diptera > Syrphidae > Cheilosia > Cheilosia vernalis. The sequence goes on along the minus strand of OX421358.1, from coordinate 80,149,506 downwards.
TAAAAAAACTGGAATCACATTACCTCTAGGCTCGGGTAAATTTAACGGTTGAGGCTATCCGCTTAGTAGAACAAATAGACACATATTTATCCAGCAGCAACAGAGCAACAACTACGAGTACTACGACTAACCATTATGCAATAAAAAAATACACAACAGAGATGAATGCCCCCGAAATTAGCTACAAAACTTACTCAAGTGTACCTTTGCGGCGGAGCCTGGGTAACTTCTAACTTGCCTGCTTTGCATACCGTCATAATATAAGAGATAGAACGGTCCACCTCGGTACATTGTAGCTGTTCTTCTGACAGAATATCGGCATGGAAATATGAAGGCGCATTCGTCTTTATTTTCGTTTAAGTACAATTATTACATTTGATAATTTCGCGCAATGATCTTCTTGCGACTATATGTAAATAGCTGGCTACAAGTCTGGTGATGAACCTACTACCGAATAGAGGAAAACAACAACAACAACTGCGCCAACAAAAGGGCACAAGCGAAGCCACAAAACGATTATTAACGAAGCACACAAAATACCGAGAGATAGGCATCGTAGTTTTGTAGCATATTCATAAAATTAACATTATTTAGTCCCACGGGGCAAGACACTTTGGTTCCATACGCAACGCATGTTCGCGGGGAAACGCAGTTCTAGATTGAAAACGATAGCGGGAACTATCCCGATTAAAAGAAAAAAACGGAAAATTATTTAACGGACATGATACCCGCAAACTGAATTAGCCTCTACGATTAGGCGAGTACTTCTACTCGAATTGGTATTGGGGCGGGTGTAAGTAGCTCTGAATTTAAATAATCGAAATTGATTTATGTGTGGATATGGATACTGATAAAACGTTTTTAATAACTAAACCGAATGCTTTGCTTGTTATAAATATTTGTTTATAATATAAATCTAGATCCCAATATATAGACATTTTTTAAATTAAAAATAGAGTAGTAGACAAAGTTGAAAAGGAGTTTTTAGGAAACATTTTTTTTTTAAATGTAGGAATATAAGTGCTATAGGTACCTACTAACAATAACAAAAATAGTTTGGATTAAAATATTGCTCTTTTGACAGCATTTTAAACTAGGTATTGTAATTGTTAAATATTTATACGAGTCATAGACATACTATATTATTGACATTTTCATATAGGTATGTACTTCTGCGAGAAAATTGACGAATAGATTCTTACCCCTGGCGGCAAATTTTCGCATCGGTAGTTTTCTATAGATCTTATTTTTGTAGAAAATACAGAAAACAATCGGAGATCAGCATTGTGGCGTTCCTTAATGCAATTCATGTGGTAAAGAGGGAATTACATTGTACCATCTTCCAAAAGAAGTTCGGAACTCTAAAGTTATTTTCGGATGGGGACAACATTTTCCGAATGTTGCAGTCTTCGATTAAGAGATATAGACACTTTACGACCGAATACACGGGATGATTTTGATCAGTTTTTAACTGGTTTTCAGTATAGAACCAAACTTGTAAAAGGATCCTTCCGGAATCATCAATTCCCTCGAAGAAACCAGGCATTATACGATTAAGGCGGCTGCTACCACGTTCAGCTGCTTTTATGAGAAGAAAGTACTACAAGTTAATTATAAATTTTCTTACACCAAAATACACGTATTCCTTATCTAATTCCTTTGCAAAACAAACAGACGTCAAAATTCTATAGGTCTCTACATGTTTCTATTTAATCCACCAGGTGTCGCAAGAAAACTGTTCCATTCGTCAATATATTCCAAAACAGGAGAAGCGCTACTGTTTTACAGCGGATTGGTAAAGAAGCATAGCCGCCGTCAAATTTAAGTTTCCATAGTAGGTAGGTAACGTAAACGAAAAAGCGACATTTTTTTTCAAAAGAGCGACATGTGCGATTCAGATTTATTTCCATAGTCACGTATAGACAAAAGAGCGTCATCTATTCGAAAAAAATCAAAGTTACAAAGAGTGTTTTTCAATTATTTTGGAATGTTTATTATTTTGAAAAATAAAACGAAAATAACAATTTATTTACTTAAATTAACCCATAAACTGAAAACAAAAAAGCCTACAGGCATCTTCAATGTATCGTTCAATCAAAATTAATATTTACTTATATCGCGGGAGTGGAAATTAAATTAGTGCCGCAGTCAATCGTACCTACCGAAGTATTTCTTTTTAACTTCACCCCACTGAATATGTTTTCTTATAGGCATTTTATTCATCATGAGACATGCGAGATGCGACTATAGTTCCATATTTTTTCTTTCTAATAATGTAGTTTTCAGATCTAATACCTGCATACAATGACTGTTTTCTTAGCGTTTTTTTTATTTGAATAAAAAACTTTCAACAAAGATAATAAATAAATAAATAAATATTTATCGCATGGAAAACAAAAATATTTAGTACAATATGCATTATGGAACTAAGAAGAAGACACAAATATCTATAAGTAAATAAATAAATAAAAGAAAACACTAACATATCCTTTATTGACTAATATACAAGTTGGCCTGCGATATCTGGTGGCAAAGAAAAGAACCCTATCAGACATACAGGAATCTGTCATCGGTAAGCGGTAGGTACGTGTATTTTTGCAAAAAAATTATTTATTTTATAAATGAAAAACTATTTTAATTGATATAAATGCCTTGTCAGTCTAAAATCCAAGTATTGTTTATGGAAAATAAGATAATAAAATTATGTTTGAATCGTTTAAAAGTGGAATGAAAAATGTGTGTTGGTTTCGTGTAAACAATCCGCGGTACTAATAATCATTTTTAGTGTCCAGACTAAATTTTTCGAGCTCACAATGACGAAAATTTCCATACAAAATTGCATATTGTGACCTAGGAAATATTTAGTGTGAAGGTTAAAAATGATTATTGGTAAGGCCCAATTTGTTTATTTTTGAATTATACTCTTTTTTAACTGTTTAAAGTTCTTTAAATTGTTGTTAATATTCTATTTATTGTGCAGCATTAGGTACCTATCTAAAATTGCTGATTAGTTTAACGACTAGGTGTGATTATTGGAAGGGTGGTAACACCATGCTTCCCTCGGGTGTTTTTAGTTGGTGAGCCAACCGCAAGTCCCACACTATCGCAAAGCTCGCATGCGATGTCTTTCAATGATTTTACACCTACAGCTACAAAGGAAAAAAAAAAATTAAAACTAGTATAATTAAGGTCTTAGCTATCTTTGCCAACAGTTAATGTGATGACTCCACGTTAACATTTTTAAGGTTTTCAAATTTCAATTAGAGATTTTATTCAAATCAAAATTTATGCAGCTGACGCAGTGATCGATTGTGTCAGTTGAACACTGAACAGCTCATGTGTAGCTGAGTATCGTCAGCATACATTTCAAGTTCAACATGTCGAAGATATGGCTAAAATCGCTGATACAAGGGAAGAACAAAAGGAGATGATATTGCTGGGTGATATGAACATAAACTTACTTGATTTAACCAATAATCATGTACTCAACTATCAAGAAATGCTAGCCTCAAAGGGGCTGTATAACGTGATTAAATCTCACACCCGAACAAATTTAAGCGAAGGAACGTCCACTCTTATTGACCATATAATATCATCTGTATTAGACCGTAAGATACTTTCCGCTGTAGTCGAAAATGACATCTCTGATCACTATAGCGTAGTGTTCGGAGTTTATGGTAAAGATGAGAGAGTCGAAAGAAACATCAGCACAATTACATGCGCGAATAAAGTAATCGAGCTAATTAGACTTACAGACTGGAGCATAATATCAGATGAAACAGATATTGAACTTTTTTATAATAACTTAGTGGAAAAGATGAACGAAATTTATAAAAGTTCAACAAAGACGATAAACAAAAAACTCTATCGTAAGATAACCCCGTGGATTTCAAGGGATATTATCGAGAGATGTAAAGAACGTGACCGACTTTATAGAAGATGGAAAAATAATAGGAGCAACATGTCTTATCAGACCGAGTACAAATTAAACTAATCATTTGTATAACGTGATTAAATCTCACACCCGAACAAATTTAAGCGAAGGAACGTCCACTCTTATTGACCATATAATATCATCTGTATTAGACCGTAAGATACTTTCCGCTGTAGTCGAAAATGACATCTCTGATCACTATAGCGTAGTGTTCGGAGTTTATGGTAAAGATGAGAGAGTCGAAAGAAACATCAGCACAATTACATGCGCGAATAAAGTAATCGAGCTAATTAGACTTACAGACTGGAGCATAATATCAGATGAAACAGATATTGAACTTTTTTATAATAACTTAGTGGAAAAGATGAACGAAATTTATAAAAGTTCAACAAAGACGATAAACAAAAAACTCTATCGTAAGATAACCCCGTGGATTTCAAGGGATATTATCGAGAGATGTAAAGAACGTGACCGACTTTATAGAAGATGGAAAAATAATAGGAGCAACATGTCTTATCAGACCGAGTACAAAAAAATACGAAATTTGGTAAACAAGAAAATATTGGCATGTAAAAATCAATATTATCAACAAAAATTCGAAAATACAAGATGCGATCCGAAAAAAACATGGTCCTTAATAAATGAAGTCCTAGGAAGAAAGAAGCCGTCAATAGATGCAACAATCAAGAAAAACTTCTCACGTAACACAAATACAGTAATTTTGGCTGATGAATTTGCAAACTATTTCTCGCAGCAAGCGGCTCAGATAATCCACACGTGTAACACACCAACTAATACATTATCATGGTAATTTTATACGCGACTCGATCTATGTGGGAGAAGTAGAGTGTTTAGAAGTGGAAAACATACTTCAGCGTTTAAATGCATTAAAGGGTCCAGGAGCTGATGGTATTAGACCGATTGATTTAAAGAAAAACGCACAAATATTTGCGCCTATAATCACTAAGCTTATTAATCTCAGTTTTGATACTGCAGTAGTTCCGACAAAACTTAAAGAGGCCATAGTTAGACCGATATATAAAGGAGGAAAAAAGGATGAAATATCCAATTATCGACCTATAGCGATTCTATCGGTGGTTGATAAGATTATGGAGGAAATTGTTGCAGACAGAATATGGAAATTCGTTGAAAAACACAAATTATTAAGCAAATCCCAATACGGATTCCAGAAAGGCAAAAGCACAAATCGTCTTCTTGGTGATTTCGCAAATTTGATAAATACCAGCCTAAGTAAAAATTTTCATGTAATAGTGCTTTTCCTGGACTTTAGTAAGGCATTCGATACTCTTGACCACACAAAACTAATAGAAGCGTTAGAAAAAGCTGGAATTAGAGGGAAAATGTCTGAATGGATGAAGGACTATCTTAGGCGGCGAATATTCAGAGTAAAAATAAATGATTGCTGTAGTAACAAAAAAACCGTACATTATGGGGTACCCCAGGGTTCAAAACTCGGTCCGTTGCTGTATTTGCTATACACAAATGACATGCTGAATTGCCTTGGGGAAAGCATTCCTTTCGCTTTTGCAGATGACACAGCAATTGTGGTTTACCACCGGTCACTAGATGAGGCAACCAAAAGGATGCAAGCGGAGTTCGACAAAATTGGCAGATGGTGTCATGACAACGGCCTAGTCATTAATGCATCTAAGTCAAAACTAATGCATATTCGCAGCCCGCAATACCGAAGTGAGCAGATTACAATTGCAACATTTAAATGTAACAACCAACAAAATGCTGATACTTTAGAAGTAGTCAACACGTATAAATATCTAGGGATTACGATTGATAACCATTTCATCTGGGAGAGCCATATCAATGATACAAGGAGCAAACTGAGAGGGTCACTCTTTGCTTTGGCTTGCATGCAATATAAAGCGACTACCACAGTGCAAAAACAAATCTATTATGCTCTTGTTGAATCGAGATTGAGATATGGTATACTTGCATGGGGAGGAGCTTCAGCAACTCATATAAACAAACTTCAAAAAGTTCAAGACAGAGCGGTAAAATTACTAAGGAGAAGAAATAGCACATCAAACGGAGAGACGCTGATAAAAGTTAAAAAATATTTTCGAGATGACAGCAGCGGTGGAATATTATGATGACTTACGCTTTAGAACACCAATCAACCACAAATACAGAACAAGAAGACGAGCAGAGGGTTTTTATGAGCTTCCATCTATCTCAAACGTTTATGGCAAGAGGCAACTTAATTACACAATACCCAACATCCTAAACAAACTCCCGCAGTTTTTAAGACATATTAACAATACAACTTGTAGAAAAAAAAGACTAAAACAATTTTTCCTTGAAGCAATAACTTAGATAATCCTTTGCCTGCAATTACGTAATTAAAAAATAAATAGAAATAAAAATAAAATATATATAAAATTTAGTAATATAATAGAATAAATATCTAAGTTCAAAATTTCAAAACCTGTTCACATCAATGTTAAATTTTTTTTTTGTAAACAACCTTCTGCAGATAAGCTATTTTACAGCTTCGCAGATATTTAAACATATTATGTATCGTAAATCTGAACTCATCTGAACTCATTGTAAATCTGAACATAGGTGTTAGTGACTATCGAAGGCAACTCATTGACATACAGGGAAAAGAGTAGGAGTCCTAGGATGGAACCGTGGGGAACTCCGCATGTTTTGGGAAGAAAGTCTGACATTCTACTGTTCACATATACAGCATGCTGCCGACCAATAAGATAAGTTATATATACTTGTAAGCTTATTGCATATTTTTGCGGGATTGACGGTGTCAAATGGAGAAATCAAGGAGCACATGAAACGTGGAGTTTTACCTAAGTTCTGTCTTAAGTCGTCAACCACGGTTAATACTGCTTCATAAACTGCATATATACTCTTAAATGTCTATTCTTTGCTTTTGTCAGGTTTAATCTTAAATAATGTAGTAGGTATAGGTCGGAATCCAATTTATGAAGTTCAATTCAGTAGAACTGAGAAGATCCAAAACGTTGTACTAGACACTAGAGTTGCCGTACGTAGACTGCGCTGGAATATCGAAATGCCATCGTATGGGACAAGATTCAAATTATTTGGTGTCTAAACTCTTGTTAAGCGTAGACAATATTTTTCACTTATGTTCATTCGGGACTTGATAAACAACCATATCGACTGAGCTTTTCTTCTATCATTAATTGGTTTTAAAGCGCCTTCTAGAATGCTTTGAAATCGCTTTTTATTTTATGTTCCTTATCATAGAGTTAACTATGGTTGTAATGAACTAATTACCAAATGCCTAAGAGAGTCTAATAATTATATAGTATAGTTTGTTCAAGTATGATCTCAGTAGCGACTCATTTAAAAATAAACTAATTTAACGTTAGGCTTTGGTGGTATTATTTAAGTATTTAAATTTTATATTAAGTAATCTACCGAAAGCAGTGAATGTTCTCATTTGATGTGCATGAATAAATAAATAATTAATTATATATATATTTATTATAAGTAGTATACAAACTATTATATACATACACCACCCACAAGTTATAATGGCTTAAGGCTGACAGTTGTAAGAAAGGTTAAATGCTGTTTTGTAGGAATTTGATATACAGAGGACGTGTTTGATGCCATTCATTATATCGATCGACTTTTTATACCTAATATTAAAAAAAAAAAACAAGAAGACCTTGTAAAATATGTTTATTTAAAAGGTATTATATGATTTAAAATTGATTAGATGATAGTCCTGCCATTTAAATACTTTCATTGTTTTGAAACCAACTTTTATATGCGAGATACTAATGAATATCTGAAAAGGGTTCGTTATATCGCAAATGCGTTGTAATGGACGTCCGTTGTTTTGTATGTTTCGTTCAATCGACAAGAAATTTACGAGCATGATTTGAAAAAGGTTGTTACATAATGCATTCAATTTGTTGGCATTCAATTGTAAGATGCTTTATGGAAATGGTTTTGTCGGATCTGCATAAGTGTCAAGTTCAATTAAATTTGTAAGCTGTTACAGAAAGCAAGATCATCGTTGCAATACAAAAGCAGGGTGCGCCTGTTCAAGAACTCTGAACCTTTTTTTAATTGTAAATAGTGTAGTAAAATAATAATGGTATTATATTATATGGCTTCACAAATGTCCTTCTTTTCGCGCTTGTTATAATTTCGTTTGAAAGTGAAAATCTCAGTTAGGTAAGGTTTGCGGGTTTGCTGGAAATACTCTGTACCACACTCAGGTCAATAATCTTGACCAGTATTGAGCGAAATCTTGTGCTGAGTTCCGAGAACTTTGAGTTTTTTGTGCCAACATTTCACAATTTGCATTTTATTTTTGTTGCAAAAGAATCGTTAGGAACAGATAAGCTTGAAAAAAAAAACCAAATGGTGAAGATAGTGCCAGCAGCAAATCCCGTACAAAAACCTGTAGGGATGAAGATGAAAGACTCATAGCAGCATCAAGATTGATACTGATAATGTATTTCTGCTGACTCTATAACCGCGACGAAGACTAGAATCAAACTATTATAGGTAGAATGCATGCATAATCCGTCAAAAATTAGTTAAAACTTCTCTAGATGCGCAGTAGCAATTTCCTTAAGTGGATATTTTCTCTTAGGGGCTGTTGGGTCATCCTCATCATCATTCTCCTCATCCTAATTCTTAATTTATATTTGAATTTGCTTATTTACCTAAGTCTTTCGCCTTAAATTACACCAGGAACCATATCCATATAGTTTGCGTTTCCCCGTCACCAACATGTCCAAATCGATATGTAGGTATAACCTATATTTTCATCGATTTCAAATACGTGTATGTCAGCATCAAGATTGTTGCCTTCGCGTCTCTACAATAGTTCGTCCGTCTGTGTAGGATGAGGATGAAGAAAGTTCGCTGCATCAAGGTTGGTAACGTCCTCACTGATGAACGTTTGATTTCAAACAACGACTTAGAGAAGGCGACTTCTTTAACATCACAGATAATTAAAGGAACTATGCGAAACTCATAGGTCGAAACAATCCCCTAGAATGCTATAAGTACTTAACTTTGATGTGGTAAGGGAGTTTTCATACTTCAGCACTTGGGTAATGGCTCAGTCTATGAGATGGAGTACATAGCGAGAGGTCTGAAGTTCGATTGCCAATCAAAGGGAACATTTTATTTTAAGGTTTGTTTCACACTGCCACGTCTTGCGAACGTGTGAGAAATATTTGATAGTATACTCTTATCTTTTATTCGGTAAAGTAGGTTTAAAGATATTCTTTAGTGTGTGTTATTAAAAACGTCGATGAAAACGCTTTGTACGGTAGGATAATTAGCATGCACCTTTACAGCTTCTACATTCTTCATAATCTGGCAAGCAAGCTCAAGAAATACCTTCAGTTGGCTTAGTGATTTTTCAGCTGACGCAAATTAACTGCACTTGATTTTAAAACTAAAAAAAATATTTTCTTTAAGGATTTTATGATTATGTTTACTATTTTTATTTTATTAATTTTAGTGTCTGATTTAATACGTTTATAATAACCGAACTGTGGTCTCAGTTGATGAAATCCTCCGACTGCCGACTACGTATATTCGTTTCTTATATTTATATAACGAGCTTTTTAATCTATGTATGTATTTGGCTCAAATACAATATTTTCTTTATCTATTATTTGTGACTCTTATATTCAATTTTGGTTTAAAAACATTTTTTATGAATTACTACGGCTACACCTCAAAAAGTACTACCTAAAAACCTAAAAAATATTTTATCGCATAAGCAAGGTTAATAGTATAGGTACGCTCGCAATGTATGTTGTTTTTAGGTACGTAGGGATGCCATACGCCCCCCTTTAGGGGGCACAGTCCCCCATTTTCATACAAAAATGCTGTTTGTCCCCCCTAACACAAACTACTGTCCCCCTTAATAAGTCAAAATTCAATAAAAGAAAACATTCAATTGAAAATTTTTAAAATACTTTCTTTTAATATTTTTAACAAGATTCTTTGTGAACACATCCATTTGAAGTGCAAGAAAACTTTCAAAGCTATTTTTATTTCATATTTTTTGGACTCTGGTGATCAATAATAAAAAAAAACATTTGTCCCCCTTTTTTAACACTTGTCCTCCCTTTTCGTATTTTTTAATCTGGCATCCCTATAGGTACGTTAGATAGTCTTTTTATAAGTTTTTGTTAAATTAGTTTTAGTTTTTTTAGTTTGGGACTGAGAAATCGTCGGGAAATACTAGGGGCAAAGAATCATTGTTAAAAACAAAGTCTCAAATGTACCGTGTTGGCAGCATTACCCATTCATTAAACAATTCTTTAGAAATCTAATACTCTTACGATTTGTGCTTCCAAGCTTCTGCAACGAGTATATAAAATACAGCCTTTTATTTACATACTGCAATCACATACCTTCATGCTTGCATAATAAAGTCTGCCATTATCCTATACCCATCAGCACTAAAAGATTTCTTTTGTCTGTCCAAAGACCAATGACAGATAATTGCATCTGTAAAAAAATGTTTCTAATTGCACCCACTGCCGAGGTTCATATGCTCATATTCTGTGTACATAATTACACATATTATATTCCGCGACATAATTGATGAATACCATAGGAGAAGCTGTCATTTTGTGAGTTTTTGTTGTTATCCACTTATATTTTCCATCGTCCAGAACTATAGCACTAGCGCAAGTCCCTTCAACCCCAACGAACAGGCCAACACTCGGTGTACCTACTCGCAGTTAAGGGCGACGAATGTGACGCATTTTTTCGGAAATTTCTACCTTTAGTCGCACACACAAATGACAACAAAACGAACAACCACACGTTCGAACAACTTGGCCGCATTTTGTCCACCTTGGCGCGAGATTCTATACGACAACGACGACGACGACGGCTCAGCAATTAAAACACCGCGAGTAGCCAAGTATAAAGATTTAGATAAGCCTCCCGATAGAATGCTGTTGTCTGTCTCTGGTTGTCGTTGCATGTGTTAAATACAGACATTTTCAAAATTCGAACACTGAAAAGGGCGCAAATAAATAATAAGTCGTGTACCCCGAGTGTAGTAGTTGCGGACATGCTACGTGCTCCGAACAACTTGGTTGTGGGGACAGAGAGTGCATTCAGCTGGTAATCGAATTACTGTGAATAGTATCTGTATACCATACATGCAATAGCGATATGTGTTAGTTTTTTACAGATAAATAGAATTCTCTCACTTCCTGTCCCTGCACTTCTTCCCAACCAATTATTGGACAATATTGCGTTCGGATTCGAAACTTATATCAATCTTTTAAAATTACACGTTGGAAGTTATTGTGCATTCAATTAATCATCACTGTTTTGCTGCGCTTTGAGGACTGTCATCTCTGGAAGCTAAACAAAGGCGAATTTCAGAAATAATGCCGAACAATGCTTGAGAAATAAAGAGGAAGCAAATGTTTTCAGAATTGCGTAAATAGATTTTGAGTGCTTAAATAACTAGAGATGAAAATTGGGAAAATACTAGTTCTTAATTCGCTAGAATTCTTAACGCTGGGGGAGAGTTTAATCTAATGTCGTTTTCCATTAGGACCACCAGAAATCTTTTTCAGATTTTACGTGGCGAATGGAACATGCAAAGAAATAGATCTGCTTTTATATAAATGGATTAGTGCGTTATTTGACAACAATATCAGCTGTTCAAATTGCATTTCTTTTTGCGAAAATCACAAATGGATATCGACTTGAAAAATGTTTCTCCTATTGTACATACAAATGGAGTATTTTTGTAGATTCGTAGTCTTCAGATGACGAGGAGAACTATGAAGATAATAATTCCTCCTAAATTATATCCATGGCTATTAATGTTATTTCGTTATTTTGGTTTTTTCACGAAACTTAGCCCTGGCAAACTTATTTAAATGACGTAAAACAGCTGTGCGAAGAATGTTGGTATTGTGGCAGTGTGTGTAGATCTGAAAAATATCGCGATCTGCAAAAAGTGCTCCGAATCGAAAAAAAAATTGATTTTTTTGTCCCAATGGAACATGAAAAGTGATTTAGATAAAAAAAAAAGATTGATTTTTGGTCCCAATCGAAAACGACATAAGAGACGAGTGACTTCTCTGATCAAGAGAGAGATCTGCAGAACAGCACATGCTGCTTTTAGTTTCTACTTTTGTTGTAAAACAGATGACGCTTCACATCCTTCGACATTTGTTAATGATTCGTAAAACCGCCAAGTGGATTGGCGAATCCACTTGCCATTGTGCAATATGGCAGGGTCCTTTTCGATTCCTTTTCATATGTCTATTGAAATTGAAACTGTATTTGATTTCATTTGATTTCGTTTCGGTACAATTGGATTTGGGTATATTTGGCCACGCAATTTAAAATTGAAAGTCGGCTCATCTATAAATATGTTGCACAACCTTAATTAACCGAAACTTTGTAACGGAACGCTTTTGATTTGATTGTAAAGAATCTCAAATCAAATATCGTGCAAGCAAACGATTTTGAGGGAAAAACCGTATAACAAGGAGCACTGTTTCACGCAACGTTCGCTTAACTGTGTCCGCATATGGTCGCTTACAGTGTTGCCAAAAACCGCTGTTCGAATCTCCCGTGCAGTGACGAAAAGCAGGTCTTCCCGCGGTGTAGTAATTCATGATCTTATGGCTTGTGCTTTACCTTTCCAGCTATGCCATACTTTCGTATATATTGTATAGGATTAAATAAATCGCATTAACTTTTTCCATTATGTAGTAAGAGAAAGATAAAAAAGGATTTTTACAAAATTTCGAACTCGAGATTTGAGACATTACGATGATAGAGGAACTCAAAACAGTGGGTCTCGAAATTGTGTCCGTCTGTCTGTTCCGAGGTCTTCAGCCTAAACGGCTGCCAGATTTCAGTCAAACCTCGGATTTGGAGTTTGGGGCAGATAATATCTCGAAAACAGACCACAATATTATAGCAAAAATTTTATTCTAAAGTGGTAATATGGACATTTCTAACAACAGCAAAGTCAGTTTATTTAGATGTTATCGTTCAATGATTTTTTTGTAATTTTCGATTCCTCCTTGCTCCTGGGATGAAGGATAATAGATACTGATGTCAGTAAAAATCGACATTACCTTACTACGAAAAATTAGGCAACCCGTATTATATTTACATGAGCCAAGTGTAATTTGAATTTATAGAAAAAGATTTTTTATAATAGGTATACCTACCTACGAGTAGGTACATCACTATTCTCGAAACAACTGACATCAATGGCGAATCCTTGGAATTGTGTTGCAGATTTAGAAAGGCAAAAGCAGCTTAACGCAATGAAGCGCAATGTCTCTTTTGAATTCAAATCGGAAAAAAGAAACATTGCATCGAAGAACGCAAAAAAATCGAGCGAATAAATACAAACGAAACGAACGTAAGATTATTCAGGTAGAATGGATACTTCCGCTCGCAGGGATGAATCCGACATGAAGCAATCGCACAAATGCCACAACAAAAGGCAATAATTCAAGCGACCGCAATCGTCGCCGCATTGAATGTGTGACGGTTTGCCAATATATCACGGTCAGGCTTAGATCGAAATGCAATTCATTAATCCGGCTAATCTGGTTACCTTTGGATTATATTGAACAAATATTAAAGAAACAGAAAATTCAATTGCCATGGCAGAGTCAAAAACCAATTGAGTCGATGCTCGATGCGTACGAGTGTCGTATATCCACTCATAGTGCTGTGTATGTGGTTGAGAAATTTAAACGATTTTTTTTATTGCAAGATCGTTTTTCAATTACGGGTTATTAATCAAAGAGTATCGTAAAACGTAATAATGAAATAAAAACTTAAATATTTATATTTATCAACAAGCTGGCCACTATAGTAATGTGAGATAGATAGAATTAAAGTGTAGAAAATAAAAATTTCTTTCCCCTTGTTCTCGTTACACAAAACGGACGTATATTATTTTTCCTATATGGAAACTGCCTTTCCAATAAGTTAAAGCTACCTACCTACCCAATTATATAAACCTGCAAAATACATAAAAGATAGAAGGCTGGCATATATCAATCAGAAATTTTGGTCCAGATGAAAATTAGAGCACAGATCATAAGTTTGTAAATGGGAAAGAAAAATATTAATTTTAACGGCGTGATAGTGCCCTACAAGAGTGCAAAAAGTAAATTTAATAAGACAAAAAGAACCGAAAATAACTAAAAAGATGTTAAGGCTGGGTGGCTAGGGGAGACGTTTCTGCGCCCCGTAGTTTCTCGCAGCGGAGTGAACGGTTTTAAATAGCCAGTAAATAGACGCAGGTAGCTATTGAAGCACAATTTTATTTTTCGACCTTGATATTGCATAAAGTACCAAAAACCCCCTTTTTATGTGTTTTTTTTTTCTGCGCCCCGGTGGGGCAATCCCTAGATCAAACATTTTTATTTTTTTCATGATTTAATTTTGTTACCAATGAACTACTCGAGGTCGCTATTGAAGCACAATTTTGATTTTTTTTTGTTTACCATCTTAAAACTGCAGGTTAATATTACTAAAAGCAAACAATCTTTGTGGAGGAACAAGGAACTATTTTTTTAATCTGGAAAAAAGAGAATGGGCTTTGCATATTTGTATGTCTGCTCAATGAATAAAAATTAGATGTTTTGTTCATAAAATAGTTATATTCGAATTTTGAAAAGTTTACTATTTTACTAAATTCTCAATTTTGTTTCAGATTTCACGCACACATATGTAATGTAGTTCACAAAATATCCGACATGGCGTTATTCGATTTTTCTCTAAATTTACTCTCTATTGAAAATCTATAGTTTGCAAATTGATACTAATATTCTTGCTGTTTGATAAAGTGACGGAAGCAACAATGAGATAAGTTTTGATAATCCGAGAAAAAATTATATGAGAGTGGGTGGGGACTGGGTGATGATTTTGTTGTTGTAGATGTGTTTGAATTTTTTGCTTTTTTGTAGGAGTTTCAAATACCTATTATTGTGTTATATTTCCTTGGAAAAGGCAAATGTTCAATATTTGTTATTTTATTTAGATATTCCGAAATAATTTGCTAATTTTTTCTACTGTTACGAGTTCAGATAATTTAAAAAAAAAAAAAAAAATAGCAAGATGCCGAAAGTATTAAAAAGAAAAACACATTTTTTTGGCTTTAAAATATTAATTATTTTTGCTTTATAAATTGAAAATTATATAATGTAATTAAAACATGCCTGTATAATGCATATAATACAAAGTGAAAAGTACTTATATGGTATTATTGTTGAACGGTGTGGACTTTTTATTGATAGAAAGATTCGTTTCTCGTTGCCACAACAGATGGTTTGGTAGGTGATAGGGTGATTTGTGAAATTAAAATGCCCTTTATCAGCTAGAGACTTACAGCCGTATTAATAAAAAACCCGTAACTAATCTCTAACTCGTATATTACCTAGCACCTAGTTAAATAAATAACATATGAGTCAAATATTCTTATTAATAAAAGAAAATAACTCATATAATAACTAGCTGATGTTTTCTCTAAAATAGCTGGCATCACCTAACCAAATTGTACTGAAAACAGCTGAAAACTATTACATATTGGCTATCATCACGGCTGGCTAGTGAATTTCAGTTGTGACAAATGAAAAAGAAAAAAAAAACACAAAAAATAAAGCAAAACAACAGAAAAAATTTTTTTTATTTTTGAATGTTTTATTTGTAAACATTGTCATAGGGTTTTTTTTCTTTTGGGGCGATGGTAACAGAATCCTCCCCTAACATATTTTACCAAATATTAACACGATTCACACTATTTAAAATCACTGCAAAAACGGTCAGCCATGTTGTTTCACAATTTTTCAAATTTAAATTTAATTTATTTGTCATTTTGACGGGAACGAATTTTTTATGATTTACTCACTCGCTAACAGACCTCCTGCCGTTAGTTAGTTATATGAAAGTTACGAAGCGTTAGTTATCTTCTAAAAATGTTTATTAATATGAATTTGAGTTTAACTAATGTGTTTGCCAATAGTTAGGCCTAACATGTATGTAGTTACGCGACTATTATTAATACGGCTGTTAATAATTATGGAAGGTGTAGAAAAAGAAATTAATTGTTTGAAAATAAACTATGAATATTTCGAGCTAAAAAAAAATCACAACTCAGAAACTTGTTTTTTTTTTTTTAATTTAATGGCATGTTCATATAACCAAGAGATAATTTAGATTTCCAGTGTTTGGGCCCAATGATTTTGTGTATTTACTACAATTAAAAGAATATATTTTCTGAGAATTGCAAATGTAAAATCTGAGAATTTCTAGGGCAAATGCAAGTATCCAACATTTACCTAAAACACAAGTCTATAGGTAAATTTCTGCTTTAGAAAAAATTCCCTGTTTGATTGTTCTTGTTTTTCGAATCCCCTTTTACGTTGTGCTGGCGGAGATGCTCAGTATGACTTTCAGATATCAAAAAAAAAAAATTCGCCTTCTTCCTGTAAGCTGTCTGTGAAAGTAGTAATAACACTTCCCATTCTGTTTCTTTCCGCTCGACACTAGACTCTTAAAGAAAAATCGGTATGTAATGTAATATTCGGTACCGTAATAATGGGACTGACTACATAATACGTACATTATTGCAATGTTACTGCTGGCACTACGTATACAAGATACAAGGCTAGAATATTTTGGTGCATTGAAGTTTTTAAATACGCGTATATAAATAACTAAGAGAAGCTCTGCTTTTCTAATTGGCAGATAATAAAAGTGCTTAACGTGCTTAGCATTAGCATGACTTAAATTAGACTGCAATAGTAAAGCTTACAGTTGATATAATAATATACACGTACAATAACATATCGTTTTTAGTTCCCAGAAATGTCTAGATCACCCACATATCATTGAATTTATGTAGTTTTATTAGGTATCCCCTTAGTAGTACAGAATACTAACAGCCATAGACTTCGATTTACTCAAAAAGGTCGAAACGTACAGTTACAAATTGATACAACTTTCAGCTTATTAAAAATTTAGGAAAAAGTCCACCAATATTAGCGGCAAGGAAGATTGTGCAACCCCTTGTGTGTAGAATTTTGTAAAAGGACAATAATAAATACAACCATGCATTGTGTGTTATCCCCCGAAAAAAGTTCGGTGTGCGTTTTACCATAGATTCTAAGTTAAACTATACAACAAACCCATCTGAGACTCGCAAACAAAGAAAAAGCAACAAACAAGCCGAACCAGTTTTATATTAAAATGTAAATTATTGAATTTTGGATACATTATCTTGAAAAGTAGAATTTGCGATTGGATTTGTACGTAATTCGTAGAAAACTGAATATCACACACACTAACGGTTTCATTCTATTCAGACAGAGTTTGCAGCTCAATACAGCTAGCCTATCGCCCTAGGCAGCCAGCTTGTCCTTTTTGTTGTTTTTTGTTTTAATTTGTTTTGATTTTTTGTGCAGCGAATTTGTTATTATTTGTATTATTTAGTGAACGTTTAGCGAGTTCTCAATTTGCAGACTCTGTAGTCACAATAATTTTGATCTTGATGGGGGAGGGTATGCTCGACTATCTAAAATTCTGTGCAGTGCACTAATACATGTAAACATGTTTACATGAGCTCGGAGTTCATTTCATAGCTGAGGGACACCCACTCTTAACAATAAGACATAAATTTTATTATATCGACGGAGCCAATCGGAGGCTACCTACACAAAGCTAACAAAAATCTGCGTAGCCTCCGACTGCCAATTAGTTATTCTTTGTCAATTTATAACAAATATTGATTGATTGATTGAAATATTTTTATTTATTTTTACATTAAGTCGGATTTTTTGGTTTTTTATCTAACTTTCTTACTTTTTTGTAGCTTTTAGTTGTAGTCGGAGAGTAAGTTGGTACCAAATAAATAAGTTTATAAGGTTTTATAAAGATGATTTTTTTAAATTAACATGCAATTTACTTTATTCGAAAAATAACCTTCTTGCTTTATAATTTAAATATGATTTCTGACGCTTGACCGCCACGACTGGCTCGGACGTAGTCAAATTGAAATGTCAAATCAAACTAAAAATACTTAAATCACTTGACAACTTAAAGTTTTGTTGCTCTAAAAAACGCACTCCTAAGGTAGCTATACTTTAGTAGTTTGATGCGTATTTTTAAACCGATAAAGATTTCGTGTAGAAGACTCTAACTTCAAAGTCGACCTATTGTCACTTCGCCTTCAAATGTCGAGAAAAAATATAAGAATACATGCTGATGTGCGCAATTCGAATTGCACCGTTTTTTCATTTGTTACGTGCAATCATAAATTCCCCTCGAAATTGTATTTGCACCTTCAAAAATACTGAGACCCAAATTGAATGACCAACAAATTAACAACGCATGAGAGAGTCAGTTAAAACAACTTCGAATTGCTGAATGTAGGTTAGATACATCTGCTGTCGTCAAGAGCAGAGCATTCTTGCCATTTGCAATAACACTGCGTGTGTAACATGAGAACAAATAATTTATTTTAGCCAACATTTCGGCAGACCACAACAACCGCGGTTTTTACACTACACCAGCTTCGCGCTGACGAATGGCGAAACAGTAGCAATGCAACATACAAATTATTGTTAAAGCAGTCCAGTCCAGTACACCCCCAAAAAAACATTAAATGCCGCAGCAGATCTCACCACATTGCCGTATACGTGGGACCCTAAGATTGTTCGCATTTTTATTGAGGTCGAAGGACCCACAAACAATAATATTCGTGGTGTGTTTTGTTTCTCTTAACCGCTCCGTGAAACAGTTCGCACCTGCCCTCGCATGTCTCCCACAATAATATTATGTATTATCATTGAAATTTCCCCCGAAAGTGGACCGAGGGGAATAATCGCTCCTTTTGGTGTAAATTCCAGTTATAGAAGGCTGTGGCTATGAATATACGCAACGCAATGATATACATACTCGTACATGGCTGTCTGAAAATACATCCAAGGCAAATTCTTTATCTTTTATCTGATTATTATGTCTAATGGCGTTTTAATTAGTTTTTACGTTTTAGTAATCGAAAACAAATACTTCCAGGGTAAACGCCAGATATGCAATTGGATATGAATTTTTAAAAGAATGTGCTGATGAATTAATGATAACTACCAATCTACCATTTATATAGGTAGGTATGCAAATTAGTTTTGTGTGCTATAACAAGTTACGCAATTTAGGCCAGAGCAATTTGTGAATTGCTAATGCAGTGCAGTGCAGTCCCGTCTTCATAGTTTATTAATATGTTTGTCTCAATAAAAACATGCAGCTAGCCTGCTCTTCAATGCAGCGTTGCTGCCGAAAAGTATAAAAAAGGGGACTAAGAAGGGCCCTGAGTCGAGAAAAGGGGCCTCAACACAAAATACTAGTACCTATAGCAACAAAAAAATAAATCAGAGTAGCAAACACATTTATTTTAGACAATGCCACGAATAGTTATTTGGCCGAATACCGAATACCGAATATTTATGATGACTGACTTAGACTTACTTAGACGTATGTCCTATATCCCCTTGTGGGTCCTAGGGCCTCTACAACGCCTACGCGCCATCGTGTGTGGTTCCTGGCAATGTGCCTCAGCTCTCCCCAACTCTTTCCCAGTTGCCGTGCTTCCTTCTCGACTGTTCTACGCCATGTAGTTCTAGGACCGCCGCGTCGCCTGCCATCCTGAGTAAGCGGATTTCATTGCATCGCGTGGTTAGCCAGAAAATCCTTAATAAGTTACGCAGGCACCTATTAACGAACGTTTGCAGCTTTTTTGTGATAGTATTGGTCACTCTCCAAGTACCACATCCATATAGCAGCACGGATTCAACGTTGGAACGAAACAGTCGTAGCTTGGTGTTTAAGCTAATTGCATTGCTTCGCCAAATTTTTGATAGCATCCCAAACGCAGACTTCGCTTTACCTATTCGGCTGGCTATATCCAGTTTGGTTCCGCCATCGGTTGAGACAATACTCCCAAGGTATTGGAAACTCCCTACTCTCTCAACCGCTTGCCCAGCATGCATATACGAGTATGAGTTGATGAGTTCGGTCCCAGGCTGATCAATTTTGTTTTTGCCGAGTTAATCTTCAGCCCAACGACGTCTGATTCCTTCTCCACACTTGCTGTCATTTGGTGAAGGTCCATTATTCTGTGCGATAGTATGCATACATCGTCAGCGTAGTCAAGGTATTTAAGTTAAGATGTAAGAGTCCATCGAATTCCTCCATTACCCATCGACAAAGCCGCATTTAGCACATCGCTGATCACCAATAAATTCAATATTGGTGAAAGAATGCAGCCTTGCCGAACCCCACTTTGGGTTTGGACTTCGAATTCCGCAGACAGCTTTCCTCTGTGCAGAACGTTACATGTTACTAATTGCTATTAGTTTATATGGAATACCTCTCCTGCGCAAGGCACGCCATATAAATTCCCGATTGACACTATCAAACGCCTTTTCGAAATCGATGAACAGCAGGTGGAGTGGCGATCGATATTCAACGCACTGCTTGATGATGATCCGCAGGGTGTTGATGTGGTCGACACAGGAGGATCCAGAGCGAAAACCTGCTTGTTCGGCGTCGAGTGTGTCTTCAAGGTGTTCTTTTATTCGTTCTAGAATAATTCTAGCTATTATCTTAGCCACAACAGGCAGCACGCAGATGCCTCTCCTGTTTTCGCACTGCATTAGGTTGCCTTTCTTCGGGAGCTTGACGATCATACCCTTCTTCCACTCTTCAGGAAAACTCTCGGCCTCCCAGGTTCTCCCAACAAGTGGGAGCAATAGCTCAGCCGATGCAGTTGGCGCAGCTCGAAAAAGCTCTGCGGGTATGCCATCAAGTCCTACCGCCTTATTGGTTTTCAGTGCTTTGATCGCGGTAATTATCTTTTCCTTACTGGGGGTATTGATGCGAATCCGGGCATTTCTTTCATTTGACTCCACAGTCAGACTTGGGTGCATATTGCTGGCGAATACTCGGTTCAGAACCGAAGCCGAAAATGCTCCTTCCATCTCTTGAGCTGATGCTCATCCGATATGAGCAACGAACCGTCTAGGCCTTTCACTGGATGTTGAGTAGACTTTCGGCCACCTATTACCTCTTTGGTGATTCTGTAAACGGTTCTGCTGTCGCACCTAGCTGCTGCTTCTTCTGCTTCTGTAGCCAGCGCATTGATGTAATTGCGCTTGTCACGTCGCACGCAACGCTGTACTTCTCTCATCTTCATGCGATAAAGGGACTCTAGCTCTCCGTGCTGCTGGAGTTGCTGCAATTCGAGCTCTAAGTTGTTTACGTTCGTCAATCCTTCTCCAGGTATCCACGGAAAGCCACGCCCTGTGTCTTCCCTGCGATCGACCGACAATCCTTTCTGCACCTGATTTGAAAACAGTTTACACAGCATACCAGTGATCTTGTATGGTGGTGGGCAGAGAGCTGGTGATTGTTTCCATTCCACGTGAGATATGGTCCCTTAGTTCTTGGCGTACTGTGGGATCTCTTAGCCGGTCGATGTTGAACCTGGGCATTCTGGTGTCGTTAGATCTTCGAACGGCAGCAGTCCGTAATTGGACAGTCGCTATCATAAGATGGTGATCTCGTACCAGCCCTATGTCCGCTCCTCGTCTGTTTCGGACGTATAGAAGATAACTCCTAAAACGACGACTGATGGCTAAATGCTCAATTTGGTTAGAGGTCAGTTGACACCCAACTGATTTTATGGCAGGTTTTGTGCTCAAACATGGTGCCACCTATGACAAGGTGATCTGCGTTGTAAAAGTCTATGAATCTTTCGCCATTTATCATTGCGGATGCCTAGTCCATGACGTCCCATTACATGTTTGAGCCCTATGTTGTCGACGCCTACTTTGGCGTTCAGGTCCACCATCACTATGACCATGCCACCGTTGGGTGTTGCATTAAATACAGCTCCCAGCTGGTTGTAGAAGGTCTCTTTCTCTTCCTCAGACGAACCATCCGTAGGGGCGTAACACTGGTATAATTGTGAAGCGACGTACCCTAGTCCGGAATGTGGCCGTTAAAATCCTATCACCGTGCGGTTGCCAGGAGATTAGGCCTCTGCGTGCTGTGGATGTTAACAGCAGTCCTACTCCATATCCACGGGGGCTTCCGTATGGTCTTCCGGAGTAGAGTAGAACAGTGTTATGCGTTGGAGATTGGTACTCGGCCGCATCTAACCATCTTATCTCGCTTACTCCTAGTATGTAAAGCCTATAACGCATGAAATCATGTTCAAGTTGAAGGAATCTGGCGTTCTGAGGTCCTTCACTCTGACAGTCAAGGAGCGTCTTCACATTCCAGAAACCAATCTTTGTCCGGGTACGATAGCCAAAAGTCGTCAACGAGTTACCAGTCCTTATCCGAGGCATTGTTTCGGTTTCCGTAGCTGTCGAATTTCGGTAACGCGGATTGCTAGCCCAGGTTACCTAGTCTAGACATAAGACTCAAGACAGCCTCGCACTTGCAATTTTAGCCTACATGTATAAGGATTTATACATGCAGTTGCCCGGGGACCACCACGAGGAGGTAAAGCAAGCACCACATTACGAACTTGATTGTTGCGCTACTGGCCCAATCCATGTTTTGGGCAGTCAGTAATTTCCCGATCAATCGCCATGCTGGCGATTAACCATAAAAGTATTTCCGGTTTATTATTAAACGGCCAAAATTAAATGAATACGAGAGAGAGAGAGAGTGCGATAAGTCTATTTTTTTTCGAGCTCCGGTTTATAATAAAAATTTTTGAGTTATTTTGCAATATTAATTATAGTTTGCTATAGTAAATTCAAACGAAAGTGTTTAAGCTTCTATTTTGAACAATAATTTTTGAGTGTGAGTCAATTTTCGCCCCACAAAAGTAAAAAAAAAAAAAAAAAACAAAGGCACAGCAGACTAAGCTTCATGCAAAAAGAATGTCATTGAAACGGACTCCGACTAAACTCACTGAAAACAATAACAACAAGCCTCCAACCGTGTCAAACAAAAGAAGACTAGCGGCAATCTCACCTGAATTCAATCAACCGAAATTAGCTGAAAATAACAATGTGTCCGTTGGCAGTATGTCGATCAACGATCTACAAGCGGTTATAGTTAACGCCATGGCCCCGCTTTTGGATGATAAGCTGAAAGATATGCCCACAAAATCCGACTTGGATGGTATTTGCTCTGAGATTCACGAGCTCAAGCACACCAATATGGTGTTGTCAGAGCGCCTCACAAACATGGAGAACTACTGTCAACAGCTGGAGAGTCAACTAGAGTTGCTGACACGGAAGTCTAATGAATGCACTGTTGTCATGCATTTTCCTTCAGATGGAAGAACTAACAGGCTGGATTTCGCTAAACAGACCTGTTTAGGCCTTCTGAATCTAAATGAAAATGCTGATTTGCCTCTAACCGTCACTAAGGAATTCACGAATACGAGCACAAACAAAACCACAATGGTACTGAGTCTCCAGAATAAACAAACTGTCGCAAGAATTATTGAAGCGGCACCAAAAAAACTAAGAAACTCTGGTATCGTTGTCCATAGAGAAAACTCATTAATGGCCCGAAATAAGAGAAGACGTTTATTTGCGATTAAGGAGAAACTTCTCACTATCAACAAAAACTGCAACATTGCAATAAAAGGAACCCGATTGCAAATCGACAAACTCATCTTTCCGTACGATCAATTCCGAGGTTTGATAATAAAATCAAAACAAGAACTTGCGTTTATTGAGGAGAAGTTCGGTGAAAGTGGAGTTGGAGTGTGCTATTTTGACAACAATGGAACTGACAGCCGTCAACAAAACCACCTAACGCCACGTGTGCCACCTGTATACCAAGACGAGACACGACAAATGTATGGTTCTGACCCTGGATGTAGTAACCAACAATAGGAAAGTGTTGCCGTCTGCCAAAGTAATTTTTTGTTTTTAAATATAGTATGCTATAATATTACTGGCCTTAAAAGTAAATTATTAATTCCAGATTTCTTTAAATTTATTTTGAAATATGATATAATAATATTATTAGAGACTTTTGTAGAAAAGGAAAAGGAAATGCAATATCATAACTATTTCAAGGGTTATTCTGTTAAGTGTTTTTCAGCCACAAGAGCCCATTTAAGGGGAAGAGCAAGTGGTGGTATTTTGTGCGCTGTCAAAAACACGAACTACCACGTAGATATAAACTTCAAAAATCACGAAAACAGAATTTTAATAGATATTACACAAAATACAAATAAGCTGACAATTTACCCAGTCTATTTGAATTTTGGTAATTGGGAACATGATTTTGATATTTTATACAACTTTCTACTAAATTACAACTGTGAAAACCTGATGCTAATCGGTGATTTCAATGGCCGAATAAGCGATTTCCAAAACTCTAATTTCTTTAATAACGGAAGATTTTCCTATAATAGAAAGTCGCGGGATGCGAATTGTAATAGACGGGGTAGGCTTTTGTCCGAGATGGTCGACGATTTCGGTTTCTTTATTTTGAACGGCGTGTCTAAGAGTGATGCTACGGGGGATTTAACTTTTATATCTGATCAGGGATGTTCTGTGATAGATTATTGCTTGATAAAAGGCGAATGGTTTAATGTTGTTAAGGACTTTGTGGTGTATCCTGCTAATTTCTCTTGTCATTTGCCAATTGCTGCAACACTGGAATTTACTTGTTCTTACGAGTATGGCCACTACATACCAACCAATAGTGTTTCAAACCTGAGGTGGGTAGAAAGAAGAGCTAGTCAATACCGAAGTAAACTGAACGACCAACTTATCAATCTACCCAATTTTCTCACGTCTACAATAGAGGATATTTCGGCTTCAGTCTTCTATGCGATTCGAGAGGCCGCCAAGGGGATGGAAAACCCTTTGGCTTCCCCTTCTAGATCGAAGTGGTACGATAAGGACTGTTCCAGGCTAAGAGAGAAATCGTTTACATTTTTAAAGCTTTTTAAAAGAACTAACAACACCTTTTTCAAGTCCTTATATTTAGAAGCCAATAGAAACTACAAATACGTGTGCAAGTTCAAAAAAACAAAGTACTTTGAAAAGTCGGCATCCATTTTATCAAAGTGTAGAGACTCTAAAGCTTTTTGGCGAAATGTCCGATTATTGAGCGAGAGCGAATGTCACAAAAAAATATCTTCTGCTACCAGTGTTGATTTGCTTGCCAATCACTTCCGAGATCTCCTACGTCCAGACCCGAGCCAAACCTGCATCTCTTTTGCCCTCCCCCTAGTCTACATAGAGGAACTGGACTCCACTATAGTGATGTCAGAACTGATGGTAGCATTAAAAAAGATGAAAAATAATAAAGCTGCAGGACCTGATGGTATTCCAGCAGAATTCTATAAACAATCGACGCAGACGTTTTTAGCATGCATTCTAGAGCTGTTTAATAAAATCTTTTGTGGCGAGACTGTCCCGATATGTTTTAAAACCTCAAACATATGTGCCATATTTAAAAAAGGCGATCCTTCTCTGCCCGAAAACTATAGAGGAATCTCAATGCTTAGCTCACTAAGAAAACTGTTCACCCAAGTTCTCTACCACAGGCTAGTGAGTTGGGTTGAGCGGAATAGTATCCTCAGCATTTTCCAGGCTGGATTCCGATCTAGCCTGTCGACAGTGGACCAAATATTTATATTAACAACTATCGCAAAACGCTTTATAGAAAATAAAAAGAAATTGTACGTGCTTTTTGTTGACCTTAAAGCGGCTTTTGATACCGTTAACAGAAATTCACTGCTTTTTAAGTTAGCAACGTTAGGCCTATCGACAAAAATGGTTAGAATCTACGAGCAACTTCTTGCTAACACTTCTGCGGCTGTGTGTAGTGGTAAAATGAAATCATCCACTTTCCCTACAGAATCTGGTGTTCCACAGGGTTGTATCCTGAGTCCTTTAATGTTTTCTCTATTTATAGATGATGTCTGTGACAGTATCCCAGGAGGCATTAAGTACGGTGATGTCGATGTTAAAGTTTTGCTTTACGCGGATGATCTGGTCATTCTTTCCGACAATCCCCATACTCTACAGTTACAAATAAATAAATTAAAGCAGTATTGTGATACTTGGGATCTAAAAATCAACACTGGCAAATCAAAAATCCTTGTTTTCAGAGCGCAAAACCGCGCTGGTAGGGAGCATGTCTGGTCTTTGGATGGTACTCCAATTGAGGTTGTAAGCCAGTTCAAGTACTTAGGATTTTTACTTACATACAATCTCAATTTAAAACCCCATATCAAAGAAAGAACTCTTGCAGCTAAAACCGCAATCAACACCTTGTGGTCAAAATTTTTTTTAAATAAATGCGTGGATCCGGCTTCCAAATTTCGAGTTTTTAATGCCACAATTAATAGTTGTTTTTGTTATGGCAATGAAATTTACGGCTATCAGCAGAGTAGTGAGATTGAAAGCATACAAAGGTATTTCTTTAAGAGGATTTTTAGGCTTCCCCAAACTACACCCAGCTACGCGATTCATGTAGAATCAGGCCTACCCTATATTTTTACGAAAAATCTAAAAGCTAGCGCAGACTACATCAGCAAAGTTATGCTAAGATCTATGAATAACTTACAAAAGAAAGTACTTACTATAGCTATAAGACGCAACTACTCTCCAATCAAAGACTGGCACGAGTTAGCCGACGCCAACCAGACTTCTATTGAGTTAACTGAAAGCAATGCCTGTGAGTGGAGGAATATTCTCTACGATTGCATATCTGTTGTTGATTACAATCTGCTAAAGCTCAGCTTGGACAGAGCAAAGGAGTCAACTAGTAGGTCATTATATAGGGAGCTCAATCTTTCTTTGGGAGCAAAGAACTATTTTAATAATGAACTAACAGTTCAGGAGATGAGTTTGATTTTTAAAGTTCGAACAGAGATGCTTGAATTGAATTGCAGACCGCATAGGAGTGATTTAAACCCCAGGTGTCCACTATGTAACCTTGACCAGAACGAGAATGTTTTTCATTTCCTTGCGTTATGCCCCATTATTCAGGAAATTCGTAGACTGTACTTCGACAAAAGCTTCTTAACGTTTCAAGAATGTGCTCAAATTCTTAATGGAGATAGTGGGTGGAGATCGCTTATCCGATTTATCGTGCATGCCATGAATTATCGAAACTGTTTTGCATCTTTGTAAATAAACTTGTATCTTTTGTTTTAGCTAAACTAAAAGCCCAGTTCTTTTTTTTTTTTTTTTCTTTTCTTTTCTTTTTTTTTATCCAACTCAGTGCGACTTGCAAAAGGGAGGAAGAGGGAAGAAAAATTAAAAATCTGTTTAGTTTTTTTTTAAATTTTTGTTTTAGCTAAACTAAAAGCCCATAATGTTTTTTGATATAAATCATTAGACCTCACCTCAATCGATTAGTTTCAATTGCATTTCTTTTCACTTAACTATTTTTCCTCAGCTTAACTTATTTTTTTTTTTTTTTTTTGTTTTCTCTTGTTTATAATTTTTCAACTTAAGAGCCTGTTGTCAGCAAATTTAACTCATATTTAACATGTTTACCTATACCTAATTCATTTTCTGTCACACTATCATGTACTCTCTTTTTTTCATTAATTTTTAAAGTTTCTAAACGGCAGACGGCTGATAAGCCAAGCTGTAAAAAAAAATACTTTATATCGAACATTGTTTTGTAACCTCACATAAACAGGAAATAAAGATTATAATCAATCAATCAATCAATCAATTAATACAAAGGACTGATGAGAAATTATCAGTGCAGTCTGAAAATTATGGATGAATTCTTAACTTATGGCAAATACTGACTGAGGTATTCCAGGTTCCATTTAACAATAAATATTATACATTCCGATCCAAGAGTAAAGCACTGACCTTAGAAAGCTTGTGTAGGCTTTTGTAGAGACCTTCTAGTCGTATCATAAGTAAAAAATTATACTAAGGACGGTTGTAAGTAGCCATAGCTTTTTGACGGATATAGTAGGTATTTATCGAATTCTATATTTAAAAGCTCGTCTTAATTGGGAGCTTAACAGCGTAGACGTTTCTTTCATTATTTATTATTTATTGAGAAAACTGCGAGACCGGGAGTAGACGTAATTGCACCTTTGCGTCAGACCAGTTAGCCTAACATCCTTTCTGTTAAAAACAATGGAAAAGATGGTACTGGACTATATGGAGAGTACCTACTTTCAGTCTATCTAGACTTACTTGGAACTGTCATGTTGAGGAGAAGGTCCGGAAGGCAAAAAGTGTACTACGCCTGGATCAGCAAATTGAGTGTAGGTATGCGATGATAACTAGACCCATAGGTAGTATCACTTGCGCCTCGGTTATGGCGGGCGAAAACCTCAGAAAACTGTTAGTAAGTATGTAACTGGATAGCATGTATATGAGTTACAGGTGCAATACGTACAATACAACATGCGCATTGGAAGTGCTTATAGGGATCTTACCGATTATTTATTAAGAAAACAACTGCCCAAAGGGTTCCAAATCATTCACTCTATTGAGTAGCACGCACACACCAACTCTAAATTATTAACCAAGCAAAAAAGTAGTATATTTTGGTTCAAAAATAATGCCGATGTCTATGATAGATACATTCTATAATATGATATGTGCCATCTATTAGATATTAATGAATATCAGGCAAGAGATGTGTGTTCAAACCTTAAGTTGAAAACGTTTTGAAAACAGTACATATTTGAATTTCATTTCCAGTTTGTTAGTTTGTTTGGAGGAAGGCGGACCGGTGAGAAAGGGGCATTCTCACCGTAAGCCTCCTTGAAGGAAGTTGTTCTCATACAGCCCATACTGTACCTAATACTTTTTCCTAACATTTTTATTTAACCACTTTGTTTCAGATCCTGTATTAAAACCAAATACAAATGTAATGAAGTTGATGGCTTTACTAAGTTCGTATTAAAATGTATTTAAAGTAGCTCTTATATTTCAAGTCAACTAATACTCAATTGTAATAAATTCTTGATTGAAATATTATTTTAATATAGACCGGATTCGATTGTAGAACAAAGTTCAGCCAATTCGTATTGAAATGAGCATTTAATGTACAAATTATTAAATTTGAATATAAAAATATTACAGAAAAAAGTTTAATAAATTTCTTTACAATCAGTATCTATTATCCATTGAATGTGATTTAAAATCGAATTGTAATAGTTTTTGGAAATTTATAAACACTAAAAACCAATCAAATGGTATTCCTAATCTAATGAGTCGCGATGGCATATCATCGTCTGATCTTTCTGTAATTTGCAACTTTTTTGCTAAACATTTCCAATCTGTTTATTTAGATGGCTCTCCGAATAATCACCCGTGATTCACTTAAATAACAATGATAGCCATTTCAGCTTTAGAAATTGAACAAGCTTTGGCTGATTTGAAAGTTGACACACAACTTGATTTGGATGGAATTGCTACTATTATTTTACAGAGGTGCGCGAAAGTGTTAGGTGTTCCGTTAAAAATAATTTGTAATCGTTCCCTTGTAAGCGGTGAATTTTTAAACAGTTGGAAACGTTCTCTTATTATACCAATTTTTAAATCAGGTAGTAGGCAGGATGTTTCTAACTATCGTCCTATTTGTAAGATTACAACAATTCCAAAACTATTTGAAAAACTGATTTATGTAAGATTATCTCAAAGTCTAAAAAGTGTCATTTCTCCATGTCAACATGGTTTTGTTGCTGGTAGATCTATCTACATAAATTAGGATTTCATTCAAATTTTTTGAACTGGATAGATTCATACCTAAAGGATCGTATTCAGTATGTTCGTATAAATAATATTCTATCTTCACCTATCAATGTTACCTCGGGTGTGCCACAAGGAAGCCACCTCGGTCCCCTCTTTTTCGTATTATTTGTTAATGGCATTCCCAGCGTAATCTCAAATTCGAGGTGCCTTATGTATGCGGACGATTTAAAATTATTTCGTTGTATAAAATCTGAATATGATTGCATTTCATTACAAGAAGATCTGGATCGGTTATCGAATTGGAGTTTGATTAACTCCTTACACCTTAATAATGAAAAATGTCAAATTTTAACGTTCTGTCGAAACCGGTCATCCATTAACTTTCGTTACAAAATAAATGGTATATTTCTTTCTAATGTAGCTTTTAAAAAAGACCTTGGGCTAATTTTTGACAAGAAATTGGATTTCAGAAAACATATAGACTTTTTAGTTGCCAAAGGCAATTCAATGTTGGGATTTATCCTGCGCAATTCAAAGGAGTTTTGTGATCCGCACACTTTGAAATGTTTGTTTATTGCGTTTGTTAGGTCCACTCTTGAGTATTGTAGTACTATTTGGAATCCCTTGTATGAGGTTCATCCTCTTAGAATCGAGAGAATACAAAAACGTTTTACGAGAGTTCTAGTGAAAAGGCTCCACTGGGACATAGATATGCCTTTCTATGCTACAAGGTGCAAATTATTTGGAATCTTGCCTCTCAACATTCGAAGAAGGTTCTCTGAGGTTATGTTCATTCGTGACGTACTGGAAACTCATATTGATTGTTCTGATATCTAACATGGCGGTCACCGGATCATCAAACCGTCAATCAAATTGACCATGTTGCGATCGACGCAAGGCACTCCTCCGGTATTCTAGATGTCCGAACTTTCCGAGCGGCCAACATAGACTCGGACCACTACCTTGTTGTAGCCAAGGTACGAATGCGGATATCTCAGACGCCACAACAACGGGGAAATGCTGTGAGGAGATTTAACGTTGAACGGCTACAAACGCAACAAACCGCCAGAACCTTTGCCGATCGTGTATCCCTCAACCTCTCGAGAAGTCCTGTACGGCCAGCATCAAGTGCTGAAGACCAGTGGCATCGCTGCCAAGAAGCCATCAGGAACGCCGCAACTGATGTGCTTGGTTTCACCAAACCACCCCCACGAAACCCCTGGTTCGATGAAGAATGCCGGCAAGCACATGCAGCAAAACAGCATGCCTACGAAGCGGCGCTGCACAGAAGGACGAGAGCGGCTCGTCAGCTCTACGAACAAAAACCATTTCTGCAGACTGTTAAACGGCGAAGACGACATCAATTCCGCTGTCAGGCAGATTGAACCATTCAACCTGGACGATGAAAGCCAAGACTTCCGTCCACCTGACCTAAATGAAGTGAGGATAGCAATATCCAAGCTGAAATCCAACAAAGCTGCCGGACCAGACGGCTTACCTGCCGAACTTTTCAAGGCAGCGGGAGATGATTTGGTAGAGTGCATACACCAACTCGTCTCCAAGATTTGGTTAGAGGAAAGTATGCCTGATGAATGGAACCTCAGCATTGTCTGCCCGATCCACAAGAAAGGAGACCCTCTAAACTGCGCCAACTATAGAGGCATCAGTCTCCTTAACATCGCGTATAAGATCCTTTCTGCCATACTGTGTAATCGCCTGAAACCATATGTCAACGAACTGATTGGACCCTATCAGCGGTTTTAGGCCCGGTAAGTCCACAACAGACCAAATATTCACACTACGGCAGATCCTGGAGAAAACCCAAGAAGTCCAAGTCGATACCCACCACCTGTTTATCGATTTTAAGGCCGCATATGACAGCACTTATAGAGACGATCTATACAGAGCCATGTCTAGTTTTGACATCCCTGCCAAACTTGTCAGATTGTGCAGATTGACGATGGAGAACGCTCGCTGCTCCATAAAGGTCGGAAACAATCTCACCGAGACCTTTGGTGTCAAAAAAGGATTTAGACAAGGTGACGCGCTGTCATGTGACTTTTTTTTTTTTTTTTTTTTTTTTTTTCTTTATTCTCATACATTTATTGATAGTTTATACAAATTATTACAATTCTAACAATTTATCTAAATTATGAGAATAGTTAGTGACATTTTTATTCAGTTAAATAAATAGATGTAAATGTCACTTCAGATAAATACAATGTGGGTTCACCCCAAGTGTATTATATTAAAATTCATCTAAATTCAAAATTCATTAAAAACAAAAATAGAGAAAAAAAACGAAAGCATCGGGACAAAATTTCATTAAATAACGAAGCGCAACAAAGAATCTATACCATTGTGATCAAAGTTTAGAAGCCACACTTTTACTTTTTTTAAAAATTCCGGTAGATTTCTAATGATTCGTATATTAACGGGAAGACCATTAAATATCTTGCAAGAAACAATCGAATAAAAGTTTCTGAATCTGGAGGTACGAAAAGAAGGAATAGAGACTAAGGTTCCTGTGTT
Organism: Cheilosia vernalis; assembly: GCA_949126925.1. Lineage (NCBI taxonomy): Eukaryota > Metazoa > Arthropoda > Insecta > Diptera > Syrphidae > Cheilosia > Cheilosia vernalis. Next base: position 80,117,301 of record OX421358.1, on the reverse strand, counting down.
GCCTCTTAGGTTATAGGATTCAGAGTTAGGGCTCTGAAAATAGCCACCTCTTATGAAGAAAATTTTTAGAACTTTAAAATAGTAAAGGTGCCTTACAGGCAGAATTTTTTTAATATAATTCTTGAGAAGATTGTGCGAAACTCACAAGCCAACACCAGAGGCACAATCTTCCAGAAGTCTGTGCAACTACTTGCATACGCTGACGACATCGACATCATTGGCAGAACACAGCGAGCTGTCACTGGTGCGTTTGCAAGTATCAGTACAGAAGCGGCTAAAATGGGTTTAGTGGTGAATGAGGGCAAAACAAAATATATGCTGTCCACAAGAAGGGACACACAACAACGACGAATCGGACAGAACGTCACGATAGACAGCTATAACTTTGAGGTAGTTCGGGACTTTGTCTACCTCGGCTCCGCTATTAATTCTGAAAATGATATCACCTCAGAAATCAAGCGAAGAATCACACTTGCCAACCGCTGTTACTTTGGTCTAAGAAGGCAATTGATTAATAAGGCCTTGTCGAGAAATACTAAGGAGACTCTATATAAGACCCTCATCATCCCAGTCCTACTTTATGGTGCAGAAGCATGGACGCTATTAAAGGCGGATGAAGATCTCCTTGGTCGTTTCGAACACAAAATTCTTCGAGTGATCTTTGGTCCCGTTTGCGTTGACGGGCTCTGGAGGAGGAGATTTAACAACGAACTCTACGAGCTGTACAGCGACATCGATCTAGTCAGAAAAGTACGCATCAGTCGACTAAGATGGCTGGGACATGTAGAGCGGATGGACAGCAGCGCTCCGGCCCGAAGAGTCTTCGATTCCAACCCGGAGGGACAACGCAGTAGAGGACGACCTCGCCTTAGGTGGCGCGCGCAAGTGGAAAGGGACCTCAACCAACTTGGAGTGCGCAACTGGAGGCAGTTAGCCAAAGATCGCGCTAACTGGAGAGGCGTATTGGTTGAGGCCCAGGTCCACCCCGGACTGTAGCGCCACCTTAGTAAGTAAGTAAGATATCCTGTCCTTAATCAACTTCAATATTCCTGCGAGAATGCTAAGAAACCGAGTGTTTTTTAAAATTCCTTATCACAGAACAAATTATGCTGCCAACGAACCATTGTCTAGGTGTTTAGTAGTAACCAATACTGTTTGCGATATGATCGACTTTAGTTTAAGTAGACTTTCATTTAAAAATAATTTGCTATTAATCTTTAGTAATCCTAATGGTGGCAATGTTTGGTTATTTTTTCTTTCTTTTTTTCCACTTTTTAATTTTTATTTTACTTTTTGTATTTATTTTTAATATTATTATCTAGTAATCACTAAAGTATTGTAACTTTGTTTGATGGAATAAATAAATAAATAAATAAACAAAATATTGAAAACAATTTTTTCCTTGTATTGCATAGACCTGTTATATTGCGGAGGTATTAAAAACCAGTGACCAAATAAGATAATAATATTTAGGAATATTAATTACGCCGACAAACTAATTGAAATTGGATTGAGAAAATGGAACGGAGTCGATTGTTATTCGCAGCCAATCACACGGAAATTAGTCCGTATAATCACATCACATGCTGAATTGAATTTAATCAAGCCAACCGAACCGCGATGTATCGCAAAGTTGTGTGTTTCCGAAAGATAAGGTTGTGTTTATTATTATTGAACTATGGCTTTGAAGCCAGTTCAATTTCATGACGTTATGTCGAAATTGGTCACCTTCTAAGTCCATAAAATCTACCCAGTGTCCAGTGATCCCTCCATCTCCATTTCTTCACCATGCGTTTATGTTTATATCCGATATATTAATGCGTTCGATTTATTTTTATTTCGTTTTTAAACTCGCAGGATTTTGTGAGTCCACTTATTTCACACCACATTAGACAATTACGATCGTGCACCCACCTTATCCAAAGTGGGGATGATAGCTATTTTTATTTCATTTCTCCATGTTGGTAAGCAAATCTTCACTTTCCGATACACAGAGGCGGCAGTAAAAAAGAAAAGGATAACCACCCCCAATACAGCGGAGAAAGCGTTCAAGTGGACGAATTGTCATTCTGAACTCGCACTATCACCACACATGGAAGTTGCAGTCGATTTATGCTCGAATCAAGTTCAAAGAAGGGTTGAATTTGCCAGAAGAGCGAGTTTATGGCCAAGCGCCTTGCCATACTAGCCATACACCGAAGGTGGATGATATTTTATTGGACTGGATTAAGGAGATTTATAAAATGGAATGTCCACTTTCTTTCGTCCAAAGATATCCCCAGGAGATGAAGGGTTTCCAATAAATCTAACCTTAGTCCATTGGAGAGAAATTTATAAGACTGCTTCCCTAATTGAATTCGCTCATCCCTCTACAGAGTCGTTGTCAACCTCCAAACGTGCCTACTCAAGTGGACGACATTGCATTGGACAGATAGTGATGAGGCGATTATGTGCGTCAGCTATCAAGTGGAATGAGGATTCCTTCATCGGTATTAGTAGTGTTAGTGTAAGGAAACTCGCCTGTCAATGAAGTGACGTGGGGTAACTTACATAATACGTGACACGTCGGCAAAGGTGCATGTCCGAAAGAGGATAATGATGGTTTTTATTATGACTTACGATTCGTCTGCCTAATTTTTTTTTTTCCTTTTTTTTACCGATCGGCATTTACGTTTGTTTTTGTTTTATATGGGGAACTTCAGGAATTGCTTGTAACTGACACGTTGTGGGGTGCCACCGGAGTTTCACCTGCCGATGACCGTGCGCCATCGGCTCTTGATGCAAGGTGTTAGCTCGGAATCGGGAGGGAATATCTTGTAAAAAAAAAAACCGTTCGATGATCGCTCAAGGGAGGTATAGTTTTCTTGGTGGATTAACGTCTTTCATTGTAGATGCTGTTGGTATGGATTTGGGTAGGCTAAGTATTATCTGGTAGTGCATTCGCAGGTGGGTACATTTGCTTGATGTGTAAATGTATTGAAATCGAGATGAAATGTAGTTTGAGTCGATAATTGATGAACGAATGAATGACTCGCGAAGGTAAATTAATTCCTCGTTTTTTCGATGTTTCTTTTGAGTTGGTGATCAGTTTGTTAACTCGAAAATAAATATCAGAATGGTCGCGAGATAAAACATTCTATTGTCACCTAGGTCTACGAATATAATGTAGAACTTTGCTTTCGGTAAATAAAAAAAAATAAAGTTGAATTTTCAAGAAAAAACTATTTATTTTTATTTTTTTCGTACAAAATATTCCAAACATTGAACCTATTTTTAAAACCATTCAAATTAAATCGAAAAAGCCGAAAGCTTATTAAAACATTGTGCTGCTCACGATCAGATGCTTTTTGAAAATCACTAAATAGACAATCTGCGTTTTTAACTTCATATTTTTAAGACCGTAATTAATAAAATTAAGCAGACCTCAGGTTGACAGGTATTACTGTGTAGTCTTGAACAACATTTTTATTAACAACAAACTATATGCATAATAAAAAACAATTGCATTTTCCTGATTTAAAAATGCGAGCTATTTGTGAATATTTCCAACAGTCTAAGAATCTAGCAGCACTCAAAAGTTAGTTTAATATAATCCGCAGTAGGTTAACTAACTATACTCGTAAGCTTTAAAAAACATAGTAGTAAGTTGTTGGATGAAAGTGCTACGTTGACACTCGAATCGAGTTATCACAATTCAAAAACAATTTCAGTTCGATCAGAAAAATTTAAATATAAGTTAACATCTACTAAAATTAAATTTAACTGAAAAACAAATTTGAAAAATTTGATGTGATTTTATTGGCGAAAATAAAAACTTAACCTGTACTATTTGTTTTTTTTTTCTTTTTTTTTACTTAGCTATGCAATACAATGAAGTCTGAAGTATATTCGAAGTTTTTAATTAGAAGTAGTAATGACAAGTGACTACAGAGTTCTCATCGGTAGCTGTGCGTTAGTCGGGTAAAAACTCGAGCACGGCTCAATCGATTTGAATGATATTTGTTTTGTTTTGTTCGTCTTGAATCAGGGATAGTTCAGGAAAAAATAAAAGTCGGAAAAGTCTCAACAGGTGGCGTTGTAGGCGCACATTTCGTTTTTCATGGGGAAATGCACTTTGAAAAAAAAAAAAAACTGGACAGTAATCGAGTACCTAGTAGGTATCACATCAAATACAAAAAAAATATTTTAAATTTTAAAAGCAATTTATTGTTGTCAATAATATATTAAAATTATTTTTCAAGCAAATTGTTGTTGTCAACAATTTTTTATTTTTTTTTTAAATATAACTATCTAGCTGACCCGGCAAACTTTGTTCCACCCAATTTCGTTTAAGCGGCCCCTAGACGCTCAACATTATTGCGCAATATTCGATATTGTACATTATTATCGTTCGTCTGTAGGTAGATAATATTCTAAGATTGTGCAATATATTGTAGAAAATCAAAATGCTTTTGAAATACATTGAGCAATTTAGAAAACTTGTATCGTCTGTGGGTAATACTGCACCATATTTGTTCATTTATATTTTAAGTGTCGATAAAGAAACATCTCCGCGAGTGAAAATGTGAAAACTTCAGTGTCTCTGGCGCCCCAGCCAATAAAATTGTGCAATATATTTACGGTGACCATATTTTCAAGAGCGAAACCCGGGACAAACAAAAATATATAACAGCACACAAATGGCCAAAAATAACAAGCAAAATCGTATGGATGTATTATTTTTGTAGTAGATTCCCTTATAATTATTAAGGGGCTATTTGATGCACTTTATTAGTGCTCATGAAATGGTTAATTTTTATTAAAAAGATAATAAAATATTACAAAAAAAATATATGAAAATACGGGACAAATACGGGACTAAAATGGGAATACGGGACATTTGTATGTCCCGTATTTCAAAAAAAAAAAACAGGGACAGGCTATTAAAATACGGGACTGTCCCGGGAAATACGGGACGTATGGTCACCGTAAATATATTTCACAATAACATTGAGCGTCTGGGGGCCGCTTAATGTAATGAAAATAATAATTTCGAGCATGCACAATGCACATACATGCTGCTTTATGTAATTCGGTCAATTAAAATTCCTTATTGAAATAACTGAAGGGCGGCACTTTGCTAGGGGCGGCAATTTGGAGCTACTACAAATTTTACCTAAATATATAAAATCCACAAAACGGATTCTTATTCCTGTTCAACGAATTTATTTACAAGGTTTAACAGCATTAACTCTGCTTCACAGAAAGTATACAGTAAATGAGACATTCCTTGTGTTGCTCAATGAACGTTGCTCCCTATTATTTTATTACATTGCAGATATACTACTCTGTTGAGTTCGTGGAATTTTGTTTGATTTTGCTCAAACGAAGTTAAGTTTGTAAACATACATAAACATTCTAGTTGGCAATAAAAGTTGCAGTCTTGTATTGTTGCCGTACTCTTTATTATTGAAAATGAATTACCCACAACTCTGTAGATTGAAAATCTTCAGCATTTTCTCACATAATAGGTCTGTTCCTTTACTTTTAAAACTTACGAATTTTTAATACCATCCACTGAGATTCTAACGAATTTTTACTCGACAAATTACTTGGTGTAAGAATCGGAAAGCAATGTCCGTCACCTTACAATTACCAGATGATTTGAAATTTGTTGCGCTGTTTGGATTAAATGTGTTTTGATATTTTTATTATTAAAAAGTAAAATAAGATTGAATGTTCTCCTCAAGATTCTTTTCGAAAGTGGCAAAGAAATTCTTCCACGCTGTAGCGAGGATTAATCTCCACCATGTAATTCTTAAGCAGTGTCGCATTTTCCTCTTCTCGAATGCTTGTAGTTCAATCAGTCAAATTCTTCCACATACTCTGATTCATCAAGAAAAAGTTCGATTAATGTCAGATCACTTTGATCGCTACTTAGATGATGTAACTAGTTTCTTAGTGACATTTTAACGACTTTTCGTACCACTTTTTTGAATATTTGAATTATGTATCTGCCATTTTATAGGTGTTTCTTTTCTAAATTGGCATTATTTTCTTAGTTACAAAATACATATATTTTTTTGTGGGCACACTCTTTCCGATTAGGTTCTTGTTCTTTTTAAGGTTCCGTACCCAAAGGGAAAAAACGTAACCTTATTAGTTTCGCTCGGATGTCTCTCCGTCTGTCTGTCTGTCTGTCTGTCTGTCTGTCTGTCTGTCTGTCTGTCTGTCTGTCCGAACCCACTAAGCCAATTTTGTTACCAGGTCTATCTCAAGAACCGATTGACATAGGAGGCTAAAATTTACACACAACATCCGGTATAACCTCTAGTTAAACGACAAATACCAATGGAAGGAATACATCGATTAGTTTTGGATTAATTAGTTATCTGGTGAAAAAAATATGTTCATTCGCCCAAAAAACGGTTTATTTCTTGATTCACAAAAAAATACATTAATTCCTTTTTTGTAGACCATGCTCTTATCTATATATGTGCTGAATACTGTTTTGCCGAAAAGTTAATAGTTTACAAGATATTTTCAAAAAAGATAATTTTACCATGTAAAATACGTTGCTCTCATAAGTTTTAATCTCTACTACGCAGTTGTGCACAATTGACCCCATCAAAAACAGAACCCCACCAGGGTTACCGGCTGCTAATTTCGTTGGGGAGTATAATAAATTTTTTTGGGGAGTACAGAACAAAATAAAAGTAATATATTTTTAGTCAATAGTTTTTAATTGGGACAGGTCGCATACAGAATGGAAAATTGGCGTGGGTTGGGTACTAGGTAATAATTAGAAAATTAGATTCATGTGCGAGTAATTTTTGAGAGTAAAAATATTAAGTAATTAAATTAAACTAAATTGTGATGAATTCATGAAGAGGGGAAAGATTGAATGATATAGATTTCAAATAATATCTGATGTGTTGGACTTTAGCCAAATACGGAACCTTCGGTGCGCGAGTGACACTCGCACTTGGCCGGTTTTTTTGATTTGTACTAGGTATCGAAAATAAGAAGTTTTAAATCATGTTTTTAAACGTCCTTATAATATAATAGAAAATAAGCAGTTATCTCGTGTTGTTCGAACGCGACGTGTCGTGCATAGAATTTATATAATTTAAATTAAGTATCTATGTATTACCAAATATTACCAGATTTTTTGAAAATTTTTTTTTTATAAAAAACAAATAATAAGATTTCTCCTGGGCCCTTCCTGTTATGTAAAAAAGCATAGCACTGCAAAAAGGAATTTAGTATACTAAACTTGGTAAAATGTAGAAATTTTACCAAACTTATTGACATAGGTATCTATGTATTAGCATTTTTTATAATAAAAAGCGTTATTTCAAAATTGGTAAGTCTTAATGCTCTGGGAAGTTTGGCCTATGAATCTGAACAGACATCACTCACTTTAAATCACTTGAAGAGTAGTTTAGTCCAAAAATGTAGACATAATTTCAGAATAAGAAATATGTATTCCATATAACCCTAACTTACCTACTCTACCTAAACGAACAAAGTGTCAGGAGAATGGTAATGGAGGTATACCTACAAAATATAATGCGAATTTAATAATTGCGTGTCTTCGTACCCGAGTGCAAAATGTTTTAACGAAAATCGGTTTTACTACAAATACCATGCCCTCAAGAAATATTCAGGATTTATAAAACATTAAATTTTTATTCGACGACGTAGTTTTATATTTTTCAGGGGAACATTTTTTGTGTCGACAAAGACGCCACCTATCGGCTCCAAGAGTAGATATCCTATCTTTCAAGCGTGTATTAATCATATTCATTAACAAAATTAAATTGATATCAGTTGAGCGGTTTTAATAATTGCGTGTCTTCGTACCCGAGTGCAAAATGTTTTAACGAAAATCGGTTTTACTACAAATACCATGCCCTCAAGAAATATTCAGGATTTATAAAACATTAAATTTTTATTCGACGACGTAGTTTTATATTTTTCAGGGGAACATTTTTTGTGTCGACAAAGACGCCACCTATCGGCTCCAAGAGTAGATATCCTATCTTTTAAGCGTGTATTAATCATATCCATTAACAAAATTAAATTGATATCAGTTGAGCGGTTTCGGAGATCGTTTCTAAAATTGGTAGTATTAAAGGGATAGGAAGCAAATAGGGAAAGGAATAACTCTAAAAGAAATATTTGTGACTTTAACAGCCAAGAAGAAAACTAACCACGCCTATCAACTTAATTGGTAAGCCTTCTCCCATCACTCTCCACACCGGTACCGAAGCCGAAAGTGTTATGGTAGCTTTGAGCTGCCCTCCCCAAAACCCTTCTCACGAATGAGTAGAGTACCATGATTGTTACTTCCTCATTTTTCGTAACAACCCCTACGTGAACACTCATGTCGTTTTCCATTGGTTTCACTCGGGGATCCACTCATTCTGTAGTCCAATGGAACAAGAAAACTGCTTCTGATTGAATTCACAAGAGTATTGGTGAAATGCCAAAAAATAATCTACGGTAGCTGTCAGTTGATTTGTATAAAATACACAAACTACACTGGTGTGAGTGCTTCTTGAGTGGATTCTGACTTCAAATCCAGAAGCGAAATTCTCTCCTCAGAATCGTAGGTAATATTTAAAAAAAAATTCAAAATTTTTGACAACAACAATTTGCTTGGAAAATAATTGAAATAACTGACAACAACAATTATAGCTTTTAATATTTAAAATATTTTTTTTTTTTTGTATTTGAAGCGTCACTACTCACTACTCGATTTCTATTAAGTTTTTTTTTTTCAAAGTGAATTTAGTTAGAAAACGTTTGTATGGGAAAAAGAAAAGGGCTGTTTTTAGGGATTTCCCGGAAATTATTCGAATTTTTCTTGCCGTAAAACCATCCTTGGACTTCAACAAATATTTAAAAAAATTGGTAAAATTGTTCCAGGCGTTGCTGAGTTATGCGCAAATCTACGAAACAGAAAATTGTAGTGATGTTTTAAAATAATTTTAATGCAGGTGTGTTGCATAAAAAATGTGATGTATGATCTATGAAACAGGCCTTTTGAGGAATCGCTAGGAAATTCGTTGGTGTCATAATGTCCTTTTTTTTCACCAGATCTTTATTTATTGCATGGATTTCCATGGTTTAGCTGAATATCGTTGTTCTAAGTCATGGAAATCGGCGATCTATATAGATCATGTGTGTAAAATAAAAATATTCCTATTAATAATACGCGACTACATAAAAATATGTACTACTTCATTAGCCTATTATTAGTTATTGAAATGGTGTTAAGAGCATGCTTGATAATTCAACATACATGTATGCGCTGTAGCATTGTCAGCCAATTATTATTAAAGAACGTACACATGTATAGCGTAGACGTTCTTATCGACGAAAAGGATCCCTTTCTTGCCTCCTGTCAGAACAATGTTCAAATCATGAACGAAACGTATACACATATCAGGAAAATAGCAAATTAAAAGGTGCAATCAATATTTTTCGAAAAACATAAGGATGCCCATATTTATCCAAACATCGAACTATAGCCCTTACGATCGCCTCCATGCACATGATAGCTACTCTCTGGTCCCCGCAATGCGTATACACAAATGAGGCTCATTTAAATTGAAAAGAGGAAGCGATCGGCTTATGCAACCATGCACATTTACGGAATAATGATATTCCTCTAATATTTCTTAGCATATCTAATTTTCCGATCGATCTGTCATGGTTTCGTTTCTTTAACTAATATTGTTACTCGCGAGTGCAATTTGCGCATTTATGTACATTATTCCCATTGAAGTAGTAGCAACCGAATGTTCGTATGCAAATGTGTGTGTGGGCTAACTTTACGTGTTAGTTTTACATTGCAGTCGTGTTCGCTTAAAAGCTGGGTAGTGTTCTTTCCAAAAGGTTACCTTTTATCTTATATTCAGTTGGAAGCTCCTTAGAAGTGCTGCCACATATCTGCAATAAGATATTTGTATGTGGACATGGTTATAGATAAAGGGACTTTCCCTGCAGTGCTTATGTATAACTTTAAGCTTTCAGTAAACAGGACACAAAGATCTTTTCACAACAATTGGCATTGTTATGGATGCATCGCGATCCAGAGAAGAGTGGCTATCATGAAGAATCATCGACTGGTCTAAACCAACCAAGTGAAACTGTTTATATCGGCCGTTTGGATTAATGTGGATTTGTTTTCAAAATCTTTTCATCGGATATGCGTGCCTACACGCAGAAAAATCACTTATTAAAAATCCACCAACTTTTGGTTGTCTTAACCAAATAGTGCTGTTAATATACATGACATGTAACCGAGTAAACTTGTTTAAGGAATTATCAATATCCTCTCCAAATTTTGTCGGTCGTAACAAAATAACTCTGTAGACTTTAACCTAATGATTGATATTAATTTAAAAATTTGCTTGGTTACAATAGTGTGCTGTTTTGTTAACAGTATGGAACTAACCCAAGATCCATCCATTACTGCGCCAACCAGTGATACCAGCTTTGCGGACTGACTGAAACAATATTTCACACGAACATTTACATGGGTACGTAAATAATTTCAATGCTTATGAAATTAACAAAACCAGTCTTGTTTAACTTCCTGATTACGTAGTAAGAGAAAAATATTGTATTCGTACAAATTTTTGAGCTCGAGATGTTAATCTATTTTGAGGTTACGATGATAGAGGAAATTAAAAAAATGGTTTGTCAGTCTGTCTCTCTGAAAAAAAAACAACAGTTGCGCTATACTTGACACCTCGAGACTAGCAATATTTGTTGTAATTACGTGCTGAAAATCTTAATTAACTTTGTCCGAAACATTTGTAAATACAAAACATTCAGACGAAAATTAAAGCGTTTTAGGTTGCATGCAAATTAGAGTCGACTGTCTTTCTTCATTTCGTAAAATAAAAAATGACAATGTGACCAAGAGAAAATAAAATGACCAAATTTGGTCACAAATGACCAATGTGCCAACCGTGTTTATATGGTATAATTAGCTTACTATGCAATATTGACGATATATTATGATACAATATCGCACAGCCAGCTGTATACAAAAAAACTTATAGGTACAACTGGTTGACTAATATGGGTCAAACAATAAAGTATTCTAAAGTAGGTACCTATTCTTTTTTTTCTCATAAAATTCGAATAAAACGGCTTTCCAATTATTTCTCAAAAATTTCTACACAAATCCCGATCTATGTACTTATTTGCATATCTACGGTATATTTTTGTAATAATCTTAATGAACCACTTCTAATAAAATTGCAATAACAACTAAGCAAGACTTATATTTTACCAAAATATAACCCACTTTTTTCAACCATATTGAATAAATGCAAAATCAAAAAAATCTCTGAGTTCTTACATACCTAAATATAAATACATATACTATACATGTAAAGTAAAGACATCGATCTATCACGAATACTACTTGCAATCATTGACAACTTAAACCAGCGTCATTAATCTATTCCAATGTGTAACGGCTTATATAAAATACCACAGTAGGCTCTTATAATTACGATTTTTAAATAACTACCTAATAAAATAAGAAACCAACTAAACTTTTGATAAACGAGAAAGTTTCGTTCGACCCAGTTGTGCACTTTATTAGTTATTCATCTCGTATAGTTTTTCTTTTTTTTTTGTTCTGTGAGAATAAAATCTGTCAATTTGAGCATCAAAATCAAAACCCCTGGTTATCACATTCAAAAATGGTATAAAATGGCAAGTTTCAGTTTTATTCTTTATTGAACGAAAAAGAATGCAAACATAACTGAAAGCAAATGTTACGTTATTAATAAATATGTATTTTTATTTTTTGTTGTAAATAAATGTCCTTACTGCTGTTGTTTTTTTGCTATATAAGGATTTTAATGTGGAAACCCTTTCACTCTTTCAGTCCTCTTTTTGAACTTTTTCCGAGAGCACTGTCTTGATACATTGTTATGTTATAATTTTCTTCTATTTTGGAGAATATGATTTCTGTTCGTACATAAAAATGACAGATGCAATAAAACAGGGAGTAGACTTCTAATTATGAATTCTGCTCTGAATTTCTATTTTTTTAGGCTTGTATAATACACCAATTTAAATGAAACACGGTACGACTTTTATCGTGGGAAAAATATACAAAAAAAAAAAAAAACATTTATTATCTCCGTTTTCTTCGCGTATAAATCACTCGGCCAGATATCGATGAAGCACGAAACTCTTACATGTCATTTTTCTACCTATGATATCAAATAGAAGACAGCCCGCATTACTGGACACTTTTTATTCGCAATTTAAGGGGAGCCTATAATGGTCTAAATTGACCCATTTTTAAGCGATCCGATATTTCCACTCCTAACGAGTTATGAAGGGTGAAAAATGTTTTTTTCTAATGCAACAACCCACCCTCTTCTAAGAAAGTGATCCAAAATCGTTTTCCACTGAACTGCAATATAAATTCTTTTTGGTTTGGTCAATTTCGACATTTAGGGTTTTACATATTAGATAGACCAACTTGTTTTTGTCGTTTGTAGTTGTCCAGCATTGGAAATATCCGTCCCCTTAAATCAGTCTGCGAAGACGATTTGAATCATTTTCTTAAATTTTCAATAAATCGTTATATCTATTGATAAGAGGTAATTTTTTTTTTGCTCCATTAGATACATCTAACAGAAAGCATTAGAAAAAAATAGATTTCACTATTTGTGTTGCTTAATAACTGAAATATCAATATGAGTTTATATGACGAAGTAGTGTTCGCTTAAGTTTCATCTAATTTTTTTTCTTTGTGATAAAATCACAAAATTTGAATTGGATTAGATAGTCAGGAATACAGGCTTTGCAGAAAATGCATTTTTGTTGTTAGATGGATAGATTTGTTTTCTATTAATATGTACATTTACAATTTAAATTACATTTAAGTTTATATTTATAAAAGTATACTCGATCTTGTAAATTCTAAGATTTTTCTTTTAAATAATATAAAGTTTGGTTCGCTTTTAATTTCTAATGGTAGACTGTTAAATCTTTGAAATCCAGTATAGTTGATTGTTCGCTGTGCTCTTATGGTTCTTGTTCTTTGGATTGTAAGATCTCCGACACTCCTTAGGTTGTAGGTTGTATTGTCCTTTGTTGTAACATTTTCACGAAGATAAATTGGACACGTACCGTTTCTAATTTTGTATATGAATATCATAGTGTTCACAAATAGTTGCTGATTGACCGTTAACCAATTTAGGGAGTTAACCATTGATGTTATTGGGGTGTATCTATTTCTTTGTAGCACTATCCGCATTGCTTTATTTTGCAAGACTTGAAGTCTGTTCTTTTGATATTGTGGACATACAAACAAAACACTACCACAATACTCAAAATGAGGTTTTATAATCACATTTAGTGATACACATTGTCTTATTCTCCTTAGTACACCAATTTTTTTAGATATTTTCTTACATAGGTAGTCCATATGGTTACATAGTGTAAGCTTATTGTCAAGGATGATGCCGAGATATTTTACTTTTTGTACAATTTCAATTTGCACATTATCAACATGGACAGGGGGCACATTTGACAAGATATTGTTAATGATCATACATTTGGTTTTATCTGTATTTAGTATAAGCTGATTCATTTTTAACCATTCACTTATAGCTCTTAAATCAGAATTTATATGCTCTATACATGTAACTAAGTCACTTCCACAAATATACAAAAGACTGTCGTCCGCAAAAAGCGGGTTAGGTTTTAAAAAAATTGTTGGATAAAATCGGGGTTTATTGATTGGTTGTTGCTCCTAATCGACAAGTAGTGACTCATGTCGATGGGCACAGATGAGTGCTTTGCGAAAATGTGTTTACCGTTGTTTTGTTGTTATTGGGAAGCCCATATATGGATGCAACTCTAAAGGAATGCGTTTTTTGACTTTGATTGCTTTTTATAAAGTAACGCTTAAGTGAATTCAGAAAATTTAAATGCAGTTATTTAAGTTAGGATATGCTTTAAGCACCAGTGGTTTTAAATTATTTCTCTCTTTTGTAAATTCGGAATAAGGTGCAAACACAAATGTCCTTTATATCTCGGAAATACGACATTTCCGTTAAAAAAGAATTTCACTAGGTACAAACAACTACAAACGAATGTCTATTTTTCATTCTAGAAAAAGTGCATGCTAACTTCACGTAGGTCTGACGTGGTAGTGTCCCCAGACTTTAAAGACTGTTTTCCGCTTTTTTACAGAGCACAAGCAGTTTTCCAACAAAATGAGTTTATATGGAAACAGTGTCTGAAATTTACTTTCCGAATATAATGTCACCTGTAAGTATATGTACCTATATAAAAATAAGTCATATTGTGCTTGAAATTGAAGTTGTCTGAAAGCGTAAGCCGATTTCGTTTCTGGAAGCTTTCCATGACCTCAATACCAAGGTTCTTATGTACATACTGTGTTTGCATGTGTTTTGGTTCATGAGTTATACCTAGGCGTAGTAAACATACTAGGTACGTCTATTTGTTCGTAGAGTGCATTACGGTGTTGTTCGACGTCCGAAACCGTTGAACCGCTCTCAATGAAATTTTGTGGATGGGAGTGGTTAGTTGCAGCTTGAAGGATGGGATTTAGAAACGATAGGTGCCGCTGTGTCGTCACAAGCACAATGTCTCTTTTATAATACATCGTCCATATGCCATTGTTTCAATATTTACTTCATTGAACAGCAACCATTCACAGTCAATTATTTTCTATTTCCAACAATATTCATAAGCGATTATAATACAGATTCATCAAGTGATCACAAAGATGAAAATGGTTTATGTTTTTTAATAAGAAATCCATATCATACCATCAACATTTATGTGTAAGTTTGAAGTTTAACGCCTAGCAAAGCTTCCAGGTCCTGGTTCCTGGATCGTAGCTGGCTTATCGGCGAAGACTTTTTGCTTTTACACTTTATATAGCCCCAAAGAAAAAAAGCTAAAGGTGTGATACTGTACCACACGATCTAGGTGGCTAGGCAGGTACGAGTCCGAAACGCGAGATTATTTGTCCACCCAAGTTATTTCTTAATACTTTCGCGTGCTGAAATTCGTAATAAAGCTGATCATCGTTAGGCTGCTTTGAATGTAACAACTACAATTGGGCCTATTCTGCGGAATCTTTTATTCTGTTATGAATTTTCTGTTATGAATCATAAAAGGTCTCGACCATAAAAGATCTTTTATAAATCGTATTCTGGGTTTCGAACTTCTATGAAACTCTGTTATAGAACTTCGAAAACTTAAATCTGTTACGAACCTTCAAAACAAACAGCTTTGCACCCACCCCGTAATCCATCAGTAAACCTAAGCAGGGGGGTTGCAGGGGGCAACATGCCCCCCCCATACAGAATTCATAGTTTGAAAGCGCATTCTTAAAATGATTGCAATGCTGGAGAAGTGTGTCTTGTGGGTTTTGGAGGCAAACATTACTAGAATTTTTAGCTTTGCTTTCTCGTTGTCCTCTTCTTCACCTTCTTCATCCGTGAGCCATAAGACCACAATCAGTGAGTCAAAAATTCACAAGAATTTTGGGTGAACTTATTGATTTGTGGACTTATAACCCATCTGTTACCCATGCAAAGCTTCACTTAACAGCTTAACATTTTCAATCGGCATTTTTTAACGCCAAACCACCGCCATTTTCCTTGAATCGGGTGAATGTCAACCGATGAAGAAACTTTCTTTTGGAGCGAAACCTCACCGTCGACTGGACGCTTGGATTACAAGGCAGACAAGATAAAGAAAAAAACTAATTTTGTAGCCTTTAGCACATTAAAAATAAATGAATTATCTTCAAATAGTTATTATATTAATCTGATAACTTTCGTCTATTTTTATTTGTCGGCTCAACAAAATTCTTCCCAACACCACCTAAGTGGGTAAAAAGTCCATTGTGGACTTTTGGTCTGTGGACTTATGACCCTGCGCCATTAAATCTTAGTTCCAGCAAAAGTGATGGGTGTTTTCGTCTAAACAAAAATATAAATCTAGAAACAATCTTCAATTATACTTTTTTACACACATTTATTACATTTTGTCCCCATTTGTAAACATTTCGTTGCCTATGAGTTACATAAAGAAACATTTCAATCCAAGACTTCATCTATAAATATAATAAAACTGTAGCCGTTTTCATATGTTCGCGGTTGGCGTGAAAACTACTGTACAGATTTTGATGAAACTTTTTTTGAAATGTTAGTTAAGATTTTGAGAAACACATAGGCTATTCCTTTCATTGTCAAGCCTATTTTTTGGGAGCGTTTTTGACCAAAATGTGTTTTTTTTCCTGACTTTACTGCCTTTAACTCGCCATTACTCGAACAATTCTTAATCAATGCAAACAAAATAAAATAATTAGGAGAGCCAACACTTTCATAGTTATTTCAAGCCATCAACCAGCTTTCTACGTCTTCTAGAAGCTGAGCTACAACCTAAAATCTAACACGAAAAAAATAAATTTATTTTCTCAAATCGAACTTTATCAGCAGCCGCGGTTCTTGATCGTTGTTCTGCTTTGGGGTGGTTGGGTGGCGCACATCGCACAAGCACGTTCATGTAAAAAAAAAACTGCGTAGTGTTTTCTCCGAATTAAGTGAAGCGAAAGAGAAGTATGCGACATGAATGGGTATGTAAAATGTAATCAACAACGACAATGTGTTTCTGAGGAAATGCGCAGGTGGCTGATGACGTGCGCTGATGGACGTACAATCGTACATATGGTGGTGGTGGTGTATATAGAAATTGAGTTCAAGGTTTTTTTTTGAAGTTATTACTTCTTTAGGCGCGTTGGACACTTTTAGATGGGAAGAAATCAATGAATTTGGGTTACTTCTAAAACGACACCGCGTCATCGACACCCGATAGGTGGCGCTGTTGTCAATTTTTTTGAGAAACTCAACCGATCTGAATGAAACTTTGTATGTGTGCATGGTTGGATGCAGCAAGAAAGTTAGGATAGTTTTGGACCCGATAGGTGGCGCTGTTGTCGATTTTTTCGAGAAACTCTGCCGATCTCAATGAAAATTTGTTTGTGTGCATGGTTGTATGCAGCTAGAAAGATAGGATAGTTTTGGATCCGATAGATGACGCTGTTGTCCATTTTCTGAGAAACTCAGCCGATCTCAATGAAACTTTGTATGTGTGCATGGTTGGATGCAGCAAGAAAGTTAGGTTAGTTTTGGACCCGATAGGTGCCGCTGTTGTCCATTTTTTGAGAAACTCAACCGATCTCAATGAAAATTTGTTTGTGTGCATGGTTGTATGCAGCTAGAAAGATAGGATAGTTTTGGATCCGATAGATGGCGCTGTTGTCCATTTTCTGAGAAACTCAGCCGATCTCAATGAAACTTTGTATGTGTGCATGGTTGGATGCAGCTAGAAAGATAGGATAGTTTTGGACCCGATAGGTGGCGCTGTTGTCCATTTTCTGAGAAACTCAGCCGATCTCAATGAAACTTTGTTTGTGGTCATGGTTGTATGCAGATAGAAAGATACGATATTTTTGGACCCGATAGGTTGCGCTGTTGTCGATTTTTTTGAGAAACTCAGCCGCTCTCAATGAAACTTTGTTTGTGTGCATGGTTGTATGCAGCTAGAAAGATAGAATAGTTTTGGACCCGGTAGGTGGCGCTGTTGTCCATTTTCTGAGAAACTCAGCCGATCTCAATGAAACTTTGTTTGTGGTCATGGTTGTATGCAGCTAGAAAGATATGATATTTTTGGACCCGATAGGTGGCGCTGTTGTCGATTTTTTTTGAGAAACTCAGCCGATCTCAAGGAAACTTTGTATGTGTGCATGGTTGGATGCAGGTAGAAAGATAGGATAGTTTTGGACCCGATAGGTGGCGCAGTTGTCGCTTTTTTTGAGAAACTCAACCGATTTCAATGAAACTTTGGATGTGAGTATAGTTGGATGCAGCTAGAAAGATAGGATAGTTTTGGACCCGATAGGTGGCGCTGTTGTAGATTTTTTTGTTAGCTGTTTTTACTCCCAAAACAGTTTTAAATATTTCCTGTGCAGTAAAACTCCTGACAATTCGAAAAATACACACGTAAATGTTCAAGTAATAACTTCTGTCTGCACTCCCGGAGTGCCTGATATTTTTTTTTTTTTAGTTTTAACGGTTATAGTACCTACGGTGAAGGTGATACCTACCTTACAGTAAAGAATTGAAGAATTCAAGAAGTAAAGACGATATAGGTGAATTATGTTGTTTGATTTATTGTTGGTGTGGGTACAAATTTGTGTATGATCCAGGCAACAGAACTTCAAATACATACCTATTGTATTTCAAGAAGCTTTGTAAAAAAATTATCATAAAAAGTATAATTATCTCATGTAGGTATTGAAACTGAACTATTAGTATCTCTTTTATTGGAAATTACACAGTCTCACGTCGCGTACGAAGTTGCGGGCACAGCTAGTATTTAATAAAAATCTTTTATAATAAAAGTCACAAAATTCTATCTTTTATTCTGTTATGATTCTTAACAGAATTCATAAAAGATTTTTCTACACAGAATACCAATTTTGGAGCCCGTAAAAGATTTTTTGACAATTCGAACTTTTGTATGAAAATTAATAACAGAATAACAGAACAAATTGATAAAAGATTTTGCCGAATAGGCCTGAATAGCTCGTTCAAAATGATGAACGTTATCCTTGAAAATGTTAAGTTTACGCCAACTTACCTGAACACTTCGAGTCAGCGAAAGACGTCTGCCTCTGCTCCACCATTTAATTAGCCCAAAGTGTGTTTACAACAAATTCAACCAATGCAACTTAACTGCGCAAAGTCCTGACAACACATGCACATCCAAAACATTTACTTAAACGCTTTTCTGTTCAAACCTCAGAGATGAGTGTAGGAAGGTGTCCATGCACTTGGTTTAACAATTTTTTTTTGTTCTTTTCGCGAATAGTTAACTCAGCAAATGACAAAATACAGAGAGTGATATTCAAAGAAAAAATAAATAAAAATATACGCTTTGCCTCTGAAGATTGCAGACAATTTTGCAAGACACCGAGGAGACTACTACAGCGAACAGGCCGAGAGATAAAAAAAGAAAAAAAAAAAAAAAAACAACTCCGCACACAAGTTGGCGTTCTGCGCATACCTGATGTGGATGTGCAGTGTCCATCTGGCTACAACTGCTGCCAGGTTCCTTGTTTCATCGGAACGTGAACGCATACGATCAGCACACA
The DNA here is from genome assembly GCA_949126925.1 of Cheilosia vernalis. Taxonomy (NCBI): domain Eukaryota; kingdom Metazoa; phylum Arthropoda; class Insecta; order Diptera; family Syrphidae; genus Cheilosia; species Cheilosia vernalis. The sequence goes on along the minus strand of OX421358.1, from coordinate 80,098,073 downwards.
AGAATGGAGATGAAGGCGACGACGAGAAGGAGGATGCGCGCAAGGTCCTCTCGCCTGATGGAATTCCTTTTCGCGGATACACACGGAACGAGAAGCTACTCAAAATATGGCATAGGTATCCATTCCATGGTCCGTGTTCGCTGTAACGCCTGTCCAATGACCACGCAAAGTCAATAATTCGGTTTTTTAGCTTTTGTCTTTGTCATATTTCATTTTTTCACATGCGTTCCAGCGATTCCCGTGAATCGCCTCTGCGAGCGCGCGAACTTTATGGGTAACTCCCTCGCGCGTTACTCGCCACAGGGTGTTGCTGTGTGCCGAGCACCACAGCTGTCGGCAGAATAGCAGCGTCCGACCAGCACACCCTGTCGGAGGGAAAACACTTATAGGTTGGTTGGCCGGAGTCACGACTTTTCAGAGGTATGTGCTCATAATGTGTTGTGCGCGGTTCCCCAATTTAGGAGCGCGCAGCAGCAAGGCCCAACAATTCCGATTAATAGAATTTTAATGATTTTCATTCTGCTGGCAGAGTGAACAGGAACACAGGTTGTCCTGTGACAATTCCGAATTCAGATTCCTCTGGTAAGCAGCGAATGCGACTAAACATCGTGGGCCATTGTTAGCTCTGCCTCCTCACTGCAGTTGTCATAAAACTCTCATAGCACGAGATTCCACTGCTCACCACAGTACACACATAATGCTCGACAAAGAACAAATGACTGTTGAACACTATCTGTCGTGTTAATCGCGAATTTCAAATGAATTGCTGCATGAGACTGTGCGGAGTTTGGTCTGCGCCGTGGCCCTATCCTATATAGAGATGGTAGCTCTTACAGAAATAGAATAGGCCACGGATACAGCTAGCTCTACACTCTTGCACGTGCGAGTCGATGTGCTACCCTCGGGAGAGCCGTTTATCGGCACAGCACCCATCGATTGCTGCAGAATGACTATTTGGTGAGATCGTTTGGCATAATAGAAGTTCGAAGTTGCATATGGACTGCGAGAATCTGGCCAGCTAATCTGTGATAGCTTGTTGATTTCCGTTGGCGTTTTCTTCGTTTTCTTGAGAAATTTTTGTGCATTTTTTTTCGTTTTTGGTTCGTGGTCCTTTTGCAATTCTTGGGATTTAAGTGCTCGGCGGACCCCAAGCAGTCTGCTGAGGTTGCGTCTCCTTCGGCCGGCTTCGTTGGTGTGTAGGATAGACTCATAATCCCGCAGTGCGGCTGGGCGAATTCATGTATGCAAACTTTATTTCGAAACGTGGCCTCTTGCCGCCTGCCGACCGAGGTATCAAGGAATGGAATGGCACTTGAAGTTTATCGCGTTCCAGGCACATGTTTTGAGATTTTTTCGCTCGCGACTTGTAAACAAGTTTGAAAGAGTGAAAATTTATTGAGCTAAGGGCTGGCATAACTCATAGAGTTCCTATTCAGGACACCGGGTTAGCAGGTCGGGGAGTTTCTTTGTTTTGCGACTTTTCGCACGCGGCTTATTACTGTTTGTGACTTGGATGACGGTGGACGTACCTACATGTTTCTTTTTCCAGTCAAGGTGTGAGAATTTATCGTCTTATACCTTTATGCGGATGGGGGAATACCTGCGTGCGAGACACGCATCATACCGCCGCAAGTCGATTTCAAATTGATGACCGAGTATGGAATTGGAGACGGAGGGGTACGCACTTGGTATTTGTAAATGGGTTGTCAGAATAGTGTCAACTGAAAAAAATGGTTAAGACCAGCAAATCGATCAGGATGAAAAGAAAAGCACTGTAGGCAGGAGGTATGAAAGAATGTTCTGCTCTTAAAGAAATGCTTTAGCAATTCGAAATGGAACCTGCAAATGGCATGAAGTAATTTGTGATCTTCAGTTGTTCCTAAGCAACAGAAGATCGAAAGAAAAATTAAAAATTACCGTCGCACTTATAGGTTAGGTCAATACTAAAACCATCCTATGGATTATAGGTCTGTATAGGTGTGCTGGAAACAGCAGTCTAGGTCGCGGAAGAAGTGTTTCCCCAATAATCTGTGTGTTGGAGACCTAGGCACTTAGGCAGTAACATATGAAGTGCTGAAGTGTCCTCAAGAGCTTCCTCACCACAAAAGCTTCTACAAAGTTCTTCTTCAGTCAGGCACATTTTCTTCATGCGATAAGGGATTTTCTATCCTTCCGTATAAAGCTCTAATCAGCTCTTTGGAAAGCGCGAAAAGTTGTGCATTTGAAAACACACTAACAATCTTACTTTTAAACAAAAGATTTGTTGTATCCGTGTGACCACGTTGAAATCGTAGAGGCCACATGGAAGTGCAACATGTGGTGGCTAAACATGAGTTTCAAGGCGGATTCTTCTAAGAAAGCTACACTTGTGTAAGCAAGCGACCGAATCTGTCTATATTTTTAGCAATCACATTAGCATCTTCCAATAATGCTTACATTACCAGCTTCAACGCTGGCATCTGCAAACCTATCGATTGCGCTGAATTTCAGTTTGGGAGGGTCTAATAATAACTAAGCCATCAAGAGAGCAAATGACTTATCCTTCGGTCCTCCAATTTCATATACTAGTTTCTGCCAATCAATAACAGGATAGGTGACAAATATCACAACTGATGAACTTCAACGCCCAGATGAAAAGGTACAATGTGGTACGTCCTATCCCGCAAAACGATATAGATAGGACAAATCCTGCTAATCTGCGGTCAATTAGTTTTCTCCCGAATGTTAGCAAGGTATTTAAGAAAGTCGTCAATAGAGCTCTTTTAAGATGGGTTGAAGAAAATAAGATCACTCCGGAAAATGAGTTTGGCTTTAGAGCGGGACATGACACTATTCATGCCGCGTCAAAACTGGTTTCCAACATTCAGTGAAATAAAAGTAAGAATCAATGCACGGTTCTCAAGTCGACCTTGAGAAGCCCTTCGATACCGTATGGTTGGAGGGGCTCTTCTATAAGCTGACCAGATTGGGCATTCAAAAACCTTTGCTATAAATTATTTATGACATGCTTATGGGAAATAAGTTCGTTGTCAAAGCTGGCAACGTGACTTCGAGCAGGGTTTTCGAAATTATAAACGGCTTGCAACAGGGAGCAGTGAATTCTCCGGTCCTGTTTAATATTTACACGAGTGATCTGGTGGGTTCCCTCAGACATGCTATAGCGTACGCAGACGATTTAGTGGCGTACAGGTCAGGACCAAAAATCGAGGTCATCAACATCCTTCTGCGGCGTGAGGGATTAGCGGCTTATTCACGATGGGTACGCCGCCAATGCTCAAGAGCTCCTCCGTTTTAGCACCGCAATTGCGGTTTGGGACAGGGTCGATACGATAAAGCAGTTCACCGAATTTTGGAGGCCTAATGAAGAGTTTATAGGGTTGATACGCTTTCCCGGGCGGGTGCGCTACTGACGTAGCATCCTCCTTAGTTTTAAGCTAGATATTAAGTTTGTATATTTAGGCTTAGAGTAGGGGGTCTTTGGGAGGGACTGGGCTAGCCAACGTGTAAAAGTGCTACCGAGACTCTTCTATAAGCGGCGGCACGGGTGAACCCTTGTTAGCGGCTGTCAGGCGCCCTGGGACGCGATCAGGTTGTTGACCAATCGATGAGATTGCTCACCACCCTGATTATAGATAATTTACGTTAAGTAGATTAGGTAGTTTAGCTGTAAGCAAAACAAATAATAAAAGTATTCAAGTTTTATAGAGATTCTTTGAAATTAAAAAAACAAACAAAAGTAAATATAGATAGATTTAAGTCCGAAAGGCAATAATGTTTAAGGATATTGGTAAGTTTAGATCACTCGCTGAGAGCCAGTGCCTAAGCTAGAATTAGATAAATGCCAGTTTTAAATAAGATTTAATCGTTTTTGTCTAGTATGTAAGTTTAATTAAAAATACCAATAAAAATGAATTTAGAAGTAAGAAGCCAAAAGGCATTAATTTAAACGAACATTAGGTATGCTAAAACAGTTTTTTTGATACCTACCCAACTATTTGTGATCGACGAGAACTGTGTTTTAATGCCAAAATGCATTTCCGCACAATGTCACTATCAAACTACGAATTTTTCAAGCAATTTATGCAAGTGTCACGGAACTTCACGAGAGGCCACATCGGTAGTAATCAAATGCTGCCTCCTTATTTTTGCATAGGACTTGGCAAATATTTTCGCAACTATCTCAGTTCGGTTTGATACAGAAAGCCGAAATCCCTCCCTTGCTGAAACACTACAACCGTCTCTGGTCATCATTGTTAGCGGAATTTCTGAAAATAATAAGGTCAATCATATAGAAAATGTACGTTCCTTGTTCTCTCCCAAATTCCACATAACATTGGTTAAGGAGGGTCGCGTCGCACTGTTTTGTTTAATTTCAGTCAAATAGCGTTGATATTGAGTCAACTTACAAGCCAGCGAACAACTGTTTCTTTACACCTATTGTATTCGTCTAAACACCTAATGGGCCCACTAAGGGGCTCCGAAAATGGAACAATGCAGCACAATACTGTCAAATCACGCTCCATCAATTAATCATCGAATTGGACTCTTTTTTTAAATGCTCTACTCAAAAGGCAACCGTCTCCCGAGTCACTAAACAATTTTTTTTTGTTGTTCTCTTCTCGGTTTTCATGGAGCACGTTGATTCTTCGAAATCCATCCACCAAATCCAAAATCCATTGTTGAGCCCCCAAGGCAATATCAGTATATACGGCCAGTCCATACTTGGCTTGTTATGAGTGCGACGTCCGCGGCCGGCTTGGCGGTACTCCATTGTAAGTGCGCAGCATCTCCTGGAAGTGGCCCAATAGAACTTTCTGCTGCCATCTCAATCATTTCGATTAATAGAAAATGAATTAGCTGAGAGTGGCTCAGCCGCGCTTAAACTCTGATGGCAGGCCAAGGTTTTTGTGTCAGTTGTAGTAGGTGGAGATGGGGAGATGTCGGGAGTCAGATTGTCTATAACCAGGCTACGACTGTAGTTATTCAATTTTCAAAATGTAATCTAATTCGAAGCTGCACGCGGGATCAAACACAAGCGGCAAAAAAAAGCCAAACCAATTGTAAACATAGTGTCGCAATTAATTTGTTCATAATGCCTAGCTTGTTCGATAGCAATCATTAATTAGATTAGCATAATTCGATTAAATAAATCGCCGATCATACAAATACGACCGAAAACTAATTTATAGCCATATAGTGGGTCCCTAAACTGGCCAGTCCCAGTCCCCATTGTGGTATCTGTATAGAAAAGGAGTGGAACGCCAATGACATTACCAAGGATTGTTGTCGATAGGTATTTCGTATAAATGTACATACATGTGTCGTTAATAATCCACGTCTCCCTGTGCTAAGGATAAAATATTATTTTCAATTAAAGCAGTAGCCAATGCGATGGAAAGATAGGGCGCCACATCAATATTTGATTTAATTAATGCAATTTATGGAGCTTACGGTTGACCGAATGAGAAATTAATATTGATGGACTCCTTCCTTGCATATACTTACGCAACGCATCCAAACAGTGGTGACAAAGGTCAGCAAAGCGGCCACAACGGACATCGGGCATCACATCAGCGTGTAATTTCAGGTAGCTACGGCACGGCGCAGCTTGTAAATTAAGGTCGAAACAAAAATAATAGTTTATGCGTGAGGACAGATAAAAATCTTCTTTGTCATCTGATAGTGAATGTTTCTTCCTAATTAGTTAATGTTGAATAGAAGATGTATGTGTCTGTGGCTGTTTAATAGGAATGTCCACTGATTTGGAATGGGGGTAGATGTATACGCACAGAAGGAATGGGTTTTCGTTGGAATTTAATAGAATTCTGATTATGAGTATAAACTGATGAGAGTTTTCCAAAAAACGTTAATCTCTGTAATATTTTCCCGTGATAATGTAATTTATTTTAGCCCTTTTTGGAAAAACAAGCCCACCAATATTGGAGACACACAAGAATGTCGGAAGGCCACCGATATGTTATTTATTACTAGTTTGGTTTCGAGATTCCTACCTACATTAATAATATTAATAATGAAATGCGCATTACTGAAATAGGTCGTAATCAGGACAAGCTTTGATGGCGTGGGTATAGCTAATTATAAACCAGGGGTCGAATCGCCATTTTCGATTCTACGAGCTATACGTTCACGGAGTTAAGTTGATTTCGCATGTGAAACAAAAACAAGTTCCGTCACGTAATACTCGTTCACGGACGACGCGATTCGGCCCCAGATCAGTCGCTAGGTGATCCAATACATTAAGGTGCACCTGGCTAGGTCGCTTGCAAGAATGCTGCCAAAGCCAGTCGCAGAGATTACCTAAGCCTACAGCTCTACTAGGTATCTCTAGTGTGAGTTGACCGTATACGCGATGAATGTAGGTAGAACCTAAAGTATCTTAGCGGACAATCTCAACGCTACTTTAGCTTTTACTTGGCCAAAGCCCAAGTCACAATTTTACTCCTGTAAGGCGCTATCGGGGCTATTTCCACTCCCGCAATACTAACTGCCCAAGACCTTAAAGAAACAAATTACCGAAACTTTATAGAAACCTTAAGGAGCTTTACAAAAGCACAAAATATGAAGAGACATTTTTCTTTTATTCTTCAACTTTTTCAATTATTTATCTTTTTTTTTTTGTTCTAATAAAAATCATCTACCTACTAATTGACTTTTTGCAATTTTCATTCAGTGCATACTCGACATATAATTTATACTATACTTACCAGGGTCGCACTGAAAATCGAACATGAGTCCTACTGCGTAGTACTCCAATACACTTTTTAACTTTTAAATTCATTTTTATTTGTATTTTAATTAAACTTACATACTAGACAAAAACGATTAAATCTAATTTAAAGCTAACATTGATCTTAATTCTAGCTTACTGGCTCTTGGCGAGCACTCTAAACTTAACAATATCCTTAAAATTATTGCCTTTCGGCCTTAAATCTATCTATATTTAATTTTTATTGTTTTTTATTTTTCAAGAAACTTTACTCCAATACACTATACCCCTAGGCTAATTCGTAATAATGCCGTAGCAGTGGTAAATCTCAAATACTTGATACATTTTAGAATTACGTTAAGACGTCGTTCATTTTATGACATTTCATTGCTTCTATAATGCCTTCTGTGAGAAACTCTAAGGAACCTTCTCCAATGCACTTCGAACCATACAAGCTCCTCCCATATTTTCAAACGTCTTATAAAGATCTTAACGAAGCTTAATTACATACCCCTCTATAAAGCCAGTGTGTACGGACAGAAGTTATTTTAAAAACAATTGCTTCGAAATCGGTCTAGTTTGGTTAACAAATACTGTAGAGCCTCCATCGAAACGGTTGCCTACAGAAATTACAAATTTGAACCTTACCGAAGTCAAATTGTTACTTGGGAGCGATGTAGGAGGTTAAAAAAACGTATGTGCTTAAGGCTAATAAATTCAGACAGATACTTGTTATTAGATTCTACTATTGAGGTTTTTCGATTTTGTTTTTAAAAAATTTGGCCAAAAGAAGATATGTACCAAAGATGATAGTGAACTAGTAAGAAGGTATATAATGTGCACTCATTCTGTAATTCTGAGAATGATTATCGTTTCAGCGATAGTGGTCAACGATCTCGTCATCAATTTGCTTTCCGTTACTCTATCACTTTCGTCTCGTCTTTCGTTTATTTTATACGAAGATGGCGAGCATTAAGAGCGTTGAGTGTATTAGAAACTCTCAAAGTAGCTATATTTGAAATTTCAATCAGACCGTCTTTAAAAATTTCATAAATAACTTTTTTGGAACAATTTTATGTTTGATACCGGCAAATTTGAAAATTACAAAGTGTAATTAATTCATCTTTGTTCCTTAATTTAGGTATTTATAATAACAAATTACATCCAATTAATACACAAATGCAAATGACAATTTTAATTGTTTTCATGAATGGCCATCCGGACTTGGCCAAGGGTTATAAACCAAATAGCTACTAAGAAAAGCAAAATATTAATAAAATAATAATTTATTAAAGTAAAAGTGCGGTTTTTATTTCATCCTTTATTTTTGAAGCCAACTGCCTCATCGGGTTACTTCAATTTTTTAAAGCTTCCGAGTCGTTTAAAGTTGCACTTGCTTAATCTTCGTATTCTTCGATTGTTGTAGGTACTATCACTATCAACGTTGAAATGCATACCTACAAACATTTGAAAAAAACTCAATTTTTCGGGGGTTGTATTGTAACTACTTTTCCTTTTTCTAAGTAGAATTCTACATATAGACTTGAGGATTATGACAACATGCAAGTTAATGTCAGGAAGTTAATGATAGATATACGTTTCGTACCTTTGTAGCCACAAATAAAAATTTCCACAATATTTTTGGATTTTGCGTGAGCTTCGTACAAAATAAGTCTAAAATGTAGATAAGTAATTATTTAATTGTTCTTCTTAAAGTGCAATAAAAAATCTTTAGCTGTTTGCAAAACATACAAATCAACGCAACATGATACCCCAATAGGTATCTATCTATAGCTCAAATTGTATCGCCTGGGCGATAGAGTCTGGACGATTATTGATGTACATGAAGCAAATGTTCAATCGTCAAAATATATTTTTTGTTATTCGGCCCTAGCGAGGTAACCGTCGGAGCGGAGAATATTCCGCAACGCATACTTTGTCGGAGAAGATTCAATTTGTATTCGAGGTATTTGTCATCGGAAAAAATCATAAGGAAGTGCTACGACGCAGTTTAACATGCGGCGGATTTAATAAAGATGTGCAAAATAATCGATATGTCAAAAAAGCAATCTATTTTCCGATAGTTGTTGATAAACTATCCGAATGGACCTTTTAAACTATGAAAAATCAATTAGGAGGTAAAACTCATTATTTACAACAAGGAATCTTCCTTTTTCTAACACATTAGTGTCTATAAGGAACAAAATTGGATGAACTAATTTTCAATCAAAAGATATCGAATTGGTTAATATCGATATATTTTTCAAAAATTTCTTCTCTAATTTCTAACATATGTTTTGATATGAAGTGTCAAAAAAATACATTTGAAATTTGTACAAATTCGTGCATCGAAAGACTAATTTTGTAAATGTTATATAAAAAAAAAACAATAAAATGGATGGAATAGGCTTGTTTTTGGAAGCTGAGTCCAGAGAGCTAAGGACGCAAAATCAATCCAAAAGGAGGGCATTGCGGAACAGCAGTACATTTAATGAAATGTCAGATGCGGCGTAAGTTTCTTTATTTAGATTTTACTTTAAACATCTAATACAGCATATTTTTTAAACAGATTTAAAAAGAACTTTCGCCTCAACAAGGTTGCATTTGCTTATGTTTTAGAGCAAATTGAAAATAAATTTAAGACCAACCATCGTTCTGACTCAATTAGTCCAGAGCATAAGCTGGCATCTTGCTTAAGGTTTTTTGCGGAGGGAAACTACCAACATGGAGTTGGAAAGGATTGTGTTTCTACTGTTGGCCAAACTACTTTTTCAAATATGCTCAAGGAAACATTGGATATCATGGAAGATACATTGTGTAACAACTGGATATCTTTGAAGATGTCAGATGAAGAATGTCAACGTTCCAAAGGATATCTTTGAAGATGTCAGATGAAGAATGTCAACGTTCCAAAGGCAACGTTTTTGAAAGGACAGGCTTTCCTGGAGTTATTGGCTGTGTGGATGGGACCCACGTTCAAATAAATGCGCCAGTAGAAAACAAGGGACATTTCAGTCTTAACGTGATGATTGAAATATTTTAATTTTTGTAACGAAGCTTCTCATCCTCACCTTGTGTTTTGATTCATTTTAGATTTGTGACTTTAATATGAGGATAAGAGCTGTTAATGCTAATTACCAGGGATGCAACCATGACTCCCATGTTTGGGCTTTGAGTGGAGAACGGCGACATTTTGAAAGAATGTTTTTAAGTGGCTCAAGAGGTAGCTGGTTGCTAGGTGGGTTTATTGCTTTGCTTTCCGACTTACAGTATTATTTGAATTTTCATTTTATTAGGTGATTCGGGATATCCTTGTGAGCCCTGGCTCATGACACCATTTAGGACTCCAAGACCGCAAAGCGTTGAGAGTCGCTTTAACACATCTCACAAAAAAGCACGTAACATAGTGGAACGTTCAATAGGATTATTAAAAAGCAGGTTTCGTTGCCCATTAAGTGCTCGACAGTTGCACTACATTCCCTTAAAAGCGGCACAAATCGTTAATGTTTGTTGTGCCTTACACAACATATGTCTATACTTTGACATGGATTACGAGAACTTTCAAAATGAAGATATTGACGAAATAGAAGAGGATTTAGAGCCCGATGAAGCCCAACAAAGCTTGCTTCGTAGGCAGGCAGCCGTAATACGAAATGAAATAGTTCAACTTCACTTTCAAACAACATAAAAACTTTATTTAAGAAACAAAAATTAACAAATTAAATAATTCATTTGGTTATAAAAAAATTACTAGCCTGTTTGGCGTTTGATTTCGTTACTATAAAAGTTAGCTAAGTTTAAAAATTACGATTGTAATTGTCTTTGGCAATTTCAAGTTCCAAGGTTTGGGCCTTTATCTTCATTTCAGCGTTATGGTGTTGCGTTTCTTTTAGTTTTTTTTTTTTTTCCACCTCACACAAGTTTTCCATCACCCGGTAAACCCGCTTCAGGTGGACCACTGAATTTTGATGGGAATATGTTGCCTCATTCAGTGCTTTTGTGACTTCCTGAACGTTACTTTTCATATCATGGAAAAACGCCTCCTGGTTTTCAACTTGTTTCGTGAGTAGTTGGATGGATGAGAAAACCTTTCGATTGCGAGTTGTGGTTCTGCATGGGGTTTCTCTGCTCTCTCCAATGGTTCCATTTTCTTCATCTTCTTAACCATAATCAGCAGCTTCATTTGACGTTAAGGGCTCGCTCGCTGATTTTCGGATATTACCCGTCCCAAAACATGTTGCTCCTATGCCCTTGACAGAACTATCGATAGCTACAAGAGCTATCACGGTATCTTCTAACGGGGTAAATGATTTTTGTTTAAATGGGCCGCCACCAGTGCCCGAACTTTCTTTTTTGTTTGCCGATAGTTTTTTTTTTATGTAGGACTTCAAGTCACTCCAAACCTAAAATGAACATAAATAAATATCGATGTCGATAATGAATGCTCTTTACGAATAATGTACATACTTTTTTCCAGCCACAAGTATCTCTCTGGCGTGGTCCAAGTTTGTTAAGCTGCTCACTCAAATTATCCCAAAACGCAGCTACATCTTCTGGTGCTCTTTGGCTATAATTTCGAGCTATGTCGGGTTTTTCCTGTAGTAAGGTCACCATTAGCTCAAATTGTTGTGTGCTCGTTTTTTCTTTTGGCCTTAAAGACAAAGTATATTAGAAACACAAATATACATAATTTTTTTATTCCTTACATTTTTTTTCCTTTTGCTATACCTGAAAGTAAACAAATTCCGCGACAAAATGTTGGCGGACGATTTCGGAAAAAAATATTTATGTGAAAATGTCAAAAACATCAAAAAATGCACTTCATCGTATTACAACGCATACTTTTTTTTTTGTCGGAAAAATGTTCCGAACAGGGGCCCTACTCTGTATTTCGTTCCGAAAGTCCTTTTCGTTCCGCTTTTGATTTTGTACTCTGTTAAACATTCGGAACGGAAAAAACACTTTTTCCTTTTACGGATTGGTTGTTTCGAGTCTCGAATTAGTTCTCATGAAATCTGCCAAATCAAGAATTCAAAACAAATAACAAACAAGGCGGATAAGACAAAATTGCGATTTTGAAAGAAAAATAAAACAAAAAAATGGATTCGGTTGCACTTTGGATGGATGCAGAGAATAATAAAGAACGAATTAAACGAAAAATTATACGGGACAAATCAAATATAATGAAAATGTGTGATAAAATGTAAAATTTTAGGTATTAGTGGCAAAGATTCATTTCACTATTTAACTATTGTTTATTATTTTAGTTTTGTTCAGAACTTTCTCCTTTCGAAGAACGCTTTTTTGTATGTTTTAAGATGAACTCTGCTCCTTTAAGATCAACTGCAGTTCTAACTATCTTGAAACTAGCATAACAAACAACATCAAGTGCTGTTGCAAATGTCTGCAGTGCGATAGTAAAAGTATTGTGTCCAAAACATATAAATTTTAAAATGAGTGAAATAAAACGTAAGAAAAAACATAATCTTCATGATTTCTTAAAACAATGAAAGTGAAATTGTTCATACGGGCAGTAAATGCAAAGTACGGTGGTGCAGCACATGATTCACATGTATGGAGTCTCTCGTATGAACGTGAATATTTAATTCAAAAATTCTGTTTTGTGTCCATTTTTCTGCTCGAAGATTCACTATAATTAAATTTATTTGCTTGAATTGTTATTAAAACTAAGTTTTTCTATAAAAAAAACATACATTTAAAGACATTCGTCGTCATTTCCGTCATCACATTGGTTGTAGAAACAAATTTTCCGTTTTCGAATGCTTTCGACATTCATAAACGAGTTACCAGGTACGAAAATTCCACTTTCGGAATTGTCGTTCCAAAAGTAGTAAATTTCTTTCCACTTTAGAAATAGAGAGTACGAAATATTCGTTTTCGAAAATTTTCACTTTCGGAACGAAATACAGAGTAGGACCCCAGGTGTTCGGAAGATTACCTCGAAGCAAATATTCTCCGATTCGGACGATATCGGAAAATTATCCGCTCCGACGGTTACCTCGCTAGGGCCGATTATATTTTTTGTTAATTTTTCAAAATTTTTGTTTTTGGTAATCTACATTTCTTACCATTTTTGGTCTTTTTAGAGAAAAGCGACAAAATATTTGATTTAAATGAATACCTAATAGCCTACAAACATACGCTTCTTTTAAGATATGCGGCATGCGGGGTATTAAAAGTCAAATGGGTTAATATTTTATATTTTTTTTTTTCTAATTATTTTGCTTTTCCTTGAAAAATAAAAGAGTTTCATAGGGAGCTGGCGGCTACAAAAAAAAAAGTCCTATTGGAAAAATTTTAACAATTCCCCACAGCGATTAAACCGGTGATTGGAATGCACAATCCTTCAAAAGTCAATGTGGCGGTTCCAGCTTTAGAGCCCGAAGAGTGATAAAATCTAGAATAGAGCGATTAAATTCCATATGTACTTTGTTTGGCCAAATTCCAATGCGGCGGGCCGAGCTTCATCCATGTTCAAATTGTCCTCTCGCTAATAATTAGGCTTTCAGGATATTTTCTCTATTACAGGCTCGAGAGTTTTTGGAGTTAGATCTGGATTATGAAGAAACTCCCCCAGAACAATATTTTTGGCCAAACTATGAGAAATGAGAACGTCGCATTAATTTTGTTAGTTAAAAAATCCTACTCTGACCAAAAATAAGTCTGACCTGTTCATCGACGGTACAAAAGTGGTCTCATTTAAAAACGCTATCATACCATATGCATCACAGAAAGAAAACGACCACATAAAATAGAAGAAAAACTATAAGATTTCTCTATGGTTTTCATCCAAGAATAAAGTCATATTAAAACAATAGAGAAAATCTTATTAAAATGATGGTGAATATTGTATAAGAAAGCCACATTCTTTTAAGAAGATATCTCATTTAATGTTAATATGACGGCACCTTGAAACAATACGAAAACTTATTGAAAAGTATGTGAAAACCTCTTAGCAGCAATAGGGAAAACTTATCGAAAGTATATGAAAAACGATTTAAAAATATATGGAAAACTTATTAAAACGAAACTTATATCATATATACCTACATTTTAAAATTACCTATCTTAAAATTATAAAAATGTTGCATTTAGAATTTCTTGAATTTCTGGTCTCAAAACGACAATTCTTGAACGCAGATTTTCCTTCCTTTCAAAGAATGGCGGCCTTATTCGTATTTAGTGAAAAGTCAAATTTTTATCTCGGGATGAAGGGTTTCGAAATCTAAGTTTTAAAATTGTTATACTTTATATATTTTCTTTAAATGCATTAAACGGGACTTACCACTTCATATCCATTACCTAATTAAGCCGCTGGAAATCTAATGTGTTTGGTTAAATAGAAATATATTCAAATATTCAAACCTTTTTTCTGGAATTGCAAGGTATCCCAAGGACCTCATACACAGCAACGTGTTCAAATGTGTACGAGAAACTGAAATGTATATGTCGATAAATTGCGACATGTTTTCTGTTAACCCATATTCAAAGAAGTGGTGTAGGTATAAGTAAATTAACGCTTAACACGGTAACAGAATGTAACCATGTTATTAAAGCAAGATGCGTGCACAAGTGACATCGAATTTTGTGGCACAAGGATTTCGTTTTTCTATTGACTCTAAATGCACCCAAACAACCACCTAGATGACTTTGGACAAAAGCCTACTAGAAGCAGTAGCCCTTTCGTCTTTTTTTTCTGTTCTGTTTTACGGCTAATTAATTTTGCGAGCGTGCTCTTTGTAATTAATATCTATTGGCTAATTAGAAGAACGACAGAATTATAAAATTTGTTGTTTTTTCGCCTTTGTCTGAGTTAAATATATAATAGAATGGTATAAACAAAAACTCATATCCGTTTCCGTTAAACGTTTATACCGCCGCCGCATGTAAGCCCCGATTAATTGGCATCCATCAGTTCTGGAAGGTGGACCATTACCTGGGTGTATATAAACGCTTCCCATAAATCGGCACACTATAATTTGCCTCGAGCAGCAAAGTGAAGCTGCCATATTAGTGTTTGCTTTTCAAATGATTTTAAATAATGAATTCATCAATTAGCTGCACGAAAATCGAAAGTCACCTGTCGCCTGAGCCGCAGCACTGTCTGTGGGAGATGTATACACTGTGTATAGTGTGCGGAGTACCTTACCTATATATATACCTTATTTGCGATAAAAAATCATGTGTCTTTTTAAAGACACTTTAAAGAGTCTACATCTATATCTAAAATTAAATAAGAACCATATGCCAGAGAGTATAAGCGATTAATCAAAGGAGCACATGAATAAATTTCGAATTGAATCTTAATTAATGAAATCAACAAATAAAACAAATTATTTGTAAAATATTCAATCTTTGGCGATAAGATCAGCTATCACACGGCAATATCTGCAAATAGGTGTAGTTACGCAACGAGATACGTTAATTTATTAGTTTATAACTATTATATTAATTTGTTGTGGCGACGATTGAATTTGAATATATTATAAACTGGTATCCCCATTCGTTTTGTTGTCAACACTTTGCATAGTGCACTCTTGTGGATGTAATGAATTGCCGTGAATTTGTTTAAAGCTATTTATGCAAAGAAAATTAGGCCTTCTAGCGTTCTTGACAGATGAGTATTATCCCAGGCGACAGGCGATGACAAATTGTGTCAGGCAATTTTAGTTTTGTGTCGATCCATGCTTTTGTGTACACATATTGACTGGTCCTTGAATGGAGCACAAATATTACAAGTCCGCACTGGTGAAGTGAAAATTTACTTTCGGATGTTGTCAAGCGTAAGAGGTGGGTGTACAGCAGAAGAAATATGGAAGATTTTGTTGTTCTTTTAAAAGCTTTAGCAATGGAAACATTCAATGAACTTACTTGACAGAGTATAGGGATACTCCCGCACTATCACCGACTTATGGATTTAATAGTTTTATATGACTTCTTTCGGAGTTTCGCCAGTTTTGGGTTTCGACATAGGAGTTTCGCGAGCTACAGAAGATCTTCATAACTTGGCACTGCAGCTTAAAATAACAGGTAATGATACTAGTAAGACTTTTAGCAGCTCGACCTTTCGACTTGTGCTGAGTTTAGAATCCGTTTTCAAAGGCTTGTCTAGCTTTTCTCTAGACCTTATCTAGAACACTTTTCGCGTCGTAATTTAACAAAGTGAGGCGTCGCCAGAATTGACTTAGAACGCTATGTAGCTATAAATTGACAGACACACTGTCAGCATAGTCCAGCCAAGTTCTGGCACTGCACCTTTTTACAGGAACAAACAGGCGATTTTCGACCCCCTATATCTTCAGAACCAATGAAATCAGATTTTTTTAAATTTGCTAAGCTGGTCATTGGTCAAGCACAGTCGCCTCACCAAAGCATTAGTGGTTCATTTAAAAGCCACAAGAATCGCACACACTTTCTCAAAATTGTTGTCAATTACATGAACCACTTCCGATTGCTGTAGAATAAAATCTATTTTGTAGAGCGGTAGAGCTTGAAAATCTAAGATTTTTCATTCGAAGTGTACGCTCATTGTGATTTTCAAATTATACATACATCTTGAAAGCTCATGAGTTATGACTTTTCTAAGAACTAGAATCTTTGTTAACATGAATGAGCAAATTTGTAGAAAGAAACTTTCACATAAGATGAGTTGGCAATTAATATGAGGCAGTTAAACGACATGAAATTTGTTGAAATGCTGAAAAGAATAAGAGAAGGGCTCACAAAAAAGCAATATGGGGATGCAATGTTCTCTCGCATGATTCCCTTTTCTTCTAGTTCAACCACCGACAGGTTGAACAAAATTTCTTCTTTCGTCTCCAAACAACCCGAAACAACAGTTCGCTTACTGCCTACACAAAATATGTGTAATCAACTTAATATTGTCATGCCTAGCACTAATTAGAGTCCCGAAACTAGTTATTGCTACTGACTAAAAATATTGTCCTACCTACTTGTCTAAGAAAGCCCAATAAGTGATTGTGAATGCTACGTAAGTTTAGGTTTGGTCAACGGATCCATGTAAGAATAGTTAAATTTCATGGGATATTGTTGACAAGAAAAAAACCAAGGGGTTAACCACTAAATTTTGTCTTGGAATTGTTTAAAACCAGATTTTATGTCAAAAGAAGAGCTTTCGTATATCGGGAACAGTTTCCTATCTGCCTCGCATACGCAATCACGATAGATAAAATCCAAAAGCGCAGTCCCGAAAATGCTCTTTCTGATATAGGGTTATATTTATTTTGTTACGGCCGGGCCTACGTAGCTTTATCTAGAGTAAAAATCCTTAATCGTGTAGACTTAATTTATTTTGACCCAAGTCAAAGAGCGTGCTATTTTAGAGTACCCACATAGATTGACAAAATAGATTGAGAAGTCTCTATAAACCTGATTTGTCTTCGCTTCAGTTTAAGAATGCGAGAGTTGGCCAAAAAACAATTGAAGCGCAAATGAAAACATCCAATAACAAAAAAAGTTAATTTAAAAAACAAAAAAACCCGACTGACTGTAAAAACAGATTTAAAAAGATTAAAACAAGACACTTTCAAGTATAACTAAGTACATAATTGGCAGTCGGAAGCTGCGCATTCCATAAGTGACTTCTTTATAACAATAAATAATAAAGTAAACTAGGAGGTCCGACCTTGGGTGTGTATGTTCATCGCGAGTTCAGGCCCAATATTTCAGATTATGTCTTGCTTTTCTTTTGCAAAACTCTTCAGCAAATATATTTTTATTATACATTGACGAATGCGACTAAATGGCAAATCTATAATGAAGTTGGAAAGCGAAAGCGAACCGAATGACCACTTTGAATCTTACCTGTCATGAAGTAACTGAAGTAAGAGATTGGCCTGACCAATCTCAATTGTTAAAATTCGTAGTTCCGTAGTTTGGTGGCTAGATTGGCTAGTCGTACAATCTGACAAAAATATGCGAAGCCTCCGACTGCCAATTAGTTATACTTGAAAGTGCCTTGTTTTAATCTTTTTAAATCTTTTTTTACAGCTAGTCGGGTTTTTTGGTTTTTTAAATTAATTTTTTTATTTAAATAAGTTTTTGGAGAAAATATATTTCCCTACAAATTCCGCAATTGTTAGCTTCCGTAAGATTTAAAGTTTAAAATTTCTTATTAGTAAGTAGGACGCAAACTAACATTTTTTTCAAATGATTAAAAATAGGTGCAAAGTTAAATTTCCATAACACAATTAAAAATTGTATGGAATGTGTAAAATGTATGTACCTAGATTTACAAAAAAAATATTAAACCGTTTCATTTGTGAATGGTGTGCAATTTATTTATTTGTCAGCATTTTAGGAGTGTGGCTGCAGCACTTTACCAAAATCTTTAAAGCACTTCTATTTCATGTCGATCGTAAATGTAGTGTTCGACATGACAAATATTAAAATCTTTGCAAAAAAAAAATAAAGTGCACGACTGGGTCGAACGAAACTTTCTCGATACTAGAATTGGATATCTATCTCAAATGGCAGTTATATAAAATAACAATATAAGTTTTTAAAAGTTTAAGCTCTTAGTAACAGGCAACTGTCGCAAGTTCTGGCTAGAGGCCTATAAGCGACGACTGTACTATTTTATAAGGTCTTACAACTCACAAGATATGGGGCATTAAGCCTATTACAAAAATATACCGTAGATATATGTGAAAATACATACATCGTGATTTCTGTAGAATTTTTTGATAATTAATTTAAAAAAACTCACATCTTCGAATTTTTTGAGAACAAGAAAGTGCGGGATCTTATTAAAAATACTTATATTATCTTATATATGTATATTGGTCAAAATCGTTAGAGCGGTTTTTGTGAAATTTGCCAGACAAAACAGTACCAAATATTGCAACGTTTAATTTGAAAAATACTATTGCGTAAATATTTAGGTGAAAACCGATTACAAGTTATTGTTCGGTATGTAAGCATTGCTTCGTAGTTTTATCGAAATCAACGATGGGGTTTTCGAGATATGAGCAGTTTTTAAAATTAGCGTTTTCGGTGCTTCGAATTGAAAATTAAGGACACAATAGTTTCGAAAACATTGATTTGACTTTAAGTCTGAATTTTGGTCAGAATCGTAGAAATCAAAGAAATTTAAAAAAAAAATACAATTTTCAAAAATCCTTTGTACGGTAATAATGAGAAAAACTGAGTTTGATGTTGTTCTAATGGACCACATTACCTTAAAAATGAATTTTTGTTACAATCGTATATAGGTAGACCGTTTTCAAGATATTTCGAAATTTCAAAAGTACCGTTGTTCGAATTTTTAGCCAAAAACTGGGTACGCAGTCGTAGTAACCTCACCTACTTAAGCTTAAATATCAATTTTGGTTGAAATCGTTATAGCCGTTTTCCGGTAAACTGAAAAAAACTAAATGTTAAAAAATTCCTTTTATCAAAAATCCATTGTACGATAATATAGAGAAAAACTGAGTTTGCTATTAAGTTATAAATGACCACATTACCTAAGAATTTATTTTTTGTTACAATTGTATAGAGCGTTTTCGAGATATGTCGAAATTTCAAAAATACCGTTGTTCGAATTTTTAGCCAAAAACTGGGTAGGGTAAACTGTCCCACAGTGGCCCACGTTCCACAGTGAACCTTTTAAATTTACTTAATCTCTACTTATAAGAGAAAAACGAAGTAAAGAGAAAATAAACCGCGTTACGATCCTTTGTGAATTTACCTGAGAGTTGAAGTAGTGCGCGCGTCTGTGCCAGTTGTGCTCAAGAAAAAGTGATTTTACTTATAAGTAAATTAGAAATCGTGCTTCTTATTTCTGTTCCATTTAAAAAACTATTGTGCTTTATGAGATTTGTGGGATACAATTTAAAATGTTAATTATTATTATTAATTAAAATTAGCTTGTCAATTAAATTTGTGGAACTGTTTTTTTTATAAAAATATTTTTCTCCAAAAAAGGCACTTGTCCAACAGTGAACCAGCTCCTAGTGGTACATAGTGAACAATGGTAAATATGGTAGCATTTCCCAGCTTCAGAATAACGTATTTTTATTAAGCATTTAGCAACGACCTTACAGCATATAACATTCGATACCATTATTTTTCGTTAGTTACAAGTTTTGTGATATTACTGAAGCCCTTGAAAGTCATTTTTGTTAATGTTTTGCTATTGTTTATTGGTGTTATTACTTTTCGTTGCTTTTTTTACTTATGTTTTTGTATTGTTTTGCTTTTCTAATGTTAATATTAAATAAAAACTGAATTGTACCAATTACTTGTTTTTGTTCTTTATTTTTCTTCACTGTGTCCACCCTCTAGTACACAGGGAACCATTTGAGGTGCGTCTTAAAAAACTAAAAATTAAGTATTTTCTGAGATCTTTCTAAAGCTGTATGTGGTTAAATACAAAGCTAATAAAGCATATAATAAGTAACTTCAAAACGTTTAAAGATTAAACAAATAATTTATAAACTACATCTAGTCAAACGCAAATTGGTCCACTGTTGGACAGTTTACCCTACGCAGTAATGGTTACCTCACCTACTTAAGCTTAAATATCAATTTTTGTTGAAATCGTTAGAGCCGTTTTCGATCAAATCAAACTGGTACGAAAATTTTATATGGGAAGTACCATTAATATTGAGGTTACTTTGAAAAAAAAAAACACCTCCCGAGCTGTAAGCCCAAAAACTCAAAATCCGAGGTTTGAACGTAATCCGGGAAGCCGTTTATGCTGTAGGCCTGTGGAAGGACGGACAAACGGACAGACCGGACAGAATTTTGTAACCCAGTTTTTTGAGTCCCTCTATCATCGTAATATCAGAATTGATTAAAATCTCGAGTTCGAAATTTTGTACGAAACCAATATCTTTCTCTTACTACGTAATGGAGAAAGTTAAAAAGGAGAGAGATCAGAACAAAAACATAAATGTTAAAAAAGAGCCAAGTTCTTCTATATTAAAACCTCTATGTAACAAGTCTGCCGTGAAAAGTACCTACTGAGATCTTAAAGTACGCAAAGTTTTTTACTTCGCGAAGGTTTAATACCAAATATTTGATGTAGAACAATACTTAAATAACTATACAAATTAAGACAGACATTTTTTTATTTAACACCCAATTCGAAAGGTATTAAAAACTTGACCAGTTAGCTCACAACATTTTAGTCAGTAACAGTGCTGCAAGTTTGCGGGTTTTCGCCCAGGGTTTTTTTTTGTTCGATGGAGGGAAAAAAATTCTTGTTTTGAGTCGTTATGAAAATACTGACAAAAAGTTAGGTTTTTTTTTTTTGTGACCGTCTGGCAGCGCTGGCTCTTGGCTTTTTTTTAACATTTATTATTTTGGTCTGATTGACTCAGCTGGATCTAACTTTGGGTACCTTTGTTTCAGTTTGACTTATCAAACAAAATCGACAACAAAAATGGCAACATATCCTTTCTTTCGCTTGTTTACAAGACCCAAAAACTTAGGACAATCTTCCCGTTATTAACTGTGTATACGTCGGATACCTACAAGATGACGGATTTTTATATTTAGTATGAAGTATTTTTTCCCTTTCCACTTCCAGAATTTATTGATTCCTGGTTCTTGATTGCTGCTTGGTTGCTTTCCTCGTAGCTCAGCTCACTGTAAGACTTCGCTCGTAAACACCTCGCCCATGATATCAATGAATGGCATTCATAGAGCTGAAATCCTTACATTTTACAATGTGCAAATTCTTGAATATTTCGCTTGGTTTTATGACCACAACATTGCCTTCATGAAACTGGATTCATTTATAATTGCGGGTCTAAATTGCTTTTGGAAAATTATGTGTTCGAATTTCAATGATATTTTACATAAGTGTATGAACGATTTTTTAAAGCTTTGTTTTGGTGCACTAGTATTGACTGTGTCACTGTAATGCAAACTATACGACCACAAACGTTATGAAGAATGAATGATTTTTGCAAAATTGTACAGTGTCATTTCTCTGAGTCTAAGATGAAGGGGTTAAGCACTTTTAACACCTTCTTCCACAAAGTTTATGGACAAAGGTGTTGCATATAACACCTTCATCCTTTTGCTAAATCATAATATAGAGGCATTACACAAGTCCACATGAGACAGAAATTTAATTTTTCACATAAGACCTTCATCCGTAAGAAAAAAGACAAAATTTCCAAAAATGTCACTTAGGACCTGCATCTTCTGAACGCTTCTATGGTTTCTATTGAAGCAATCATTTCTTTGTTGTTGGTAACTTTTTCATAATCCGCCTAAATCTTTTCATACTTTACATATTTACTTTACTTGTTTTAATGTAAAATTTCTTTAAAGTACAAACTTAAACAACCAAAGTCGAATGTTTAATATTTATTTAGTCGGTTTTTTCCTGGTGATTTTTCAGTTCAAAGTTTAAGAAAGTAAATTTGTTATTGGACTGTTTTCACGCAAGTATTATCATTTCTAAAAACATATTTTTTTTTTTGCGTGTAGCTGGATTAAAATCATTGAAAGACATCGCATGCGAGCTTTGCGATAGTGTGGGACTTGCGGTTGGCTCACCCACTAAAAAAACACCCGAGGGAAGCGTGGTGTTACCATCCTTCCAATAATCGCACCTAGTCGTTAAACTAACCAGCAATTTGTTTTTAATACCTATGATTCTATTCTGTAAGGTACTAGCGTTGGTCTAATACCTTTTGTTTTTTAATTCGTTATCACTTTTGTTAGTGTGATTGTGCTTAAATTTTATATTTATTTTCTTTATTCCTAGTTAAATAGTTCGAATGGTTTTACTCATCGTAATATTCTAGCTAAATTGTTGTTATTAAGTAGTTCGACTACTTCTAAATTTGCATGATTGCGAAGCCTACCTTCATGTCTTCTTGCGACATTTCTGACCTCGTCCTCTACCGTTTCGATTTTAAGATCTCTATGTAGATCAGCGTTACGTATGTACCATGGCGCATTAACAATATTGCGTAGTACTTTGTTTTGGAAGCATTGAATGCTTTGAAGGTTTGTCTTACTTGTGCACCCCCAAAGCTGGAGACCATATTATGTATGTTCAGTTGAATTATATATTGAGAGGCATGAATGCCTCTCTATGAGCGAATTCATTTTATTGTATCGGATATTTAGTTCGTCCTGTTTTTTCTTTACATGAGTTTTCCAGCGCAACTTTGCGTCTAGAGTCATGTCTAAATACTTAGCTGAGTTCGAATGAAGAACTTCTTTGTTATTAATGTACACAGGTATGTGTTGTACATTTTTATTGTTGAAGTGGAGATGGATTTACTTAAGTTCACTTAATTTTATTTGCCATTTTTTTGGTCCAATCAGATATATCACCTTTTGTCCTTTGCAGTTTGTCAGTAACTTCCTGCACGGTTTTTCCGACAGCAAGTACAGCCGTATCATCTGCAAATGTGGCAACAGTAGTTTCGTCATTTAGTGGTAGATCGTTCGTGTATATAAGAAAAAGTACAGGTCCTAACACACTACCTTGTGGTACTCCCGCTTTTATATACTTTAGTGCAGAGTACTCATCTTCTTGCTAAATTCTAAATAATCGTTGGATTATATATGACTCTAGTATGTCTGATTATTGTCTGGGAAGATATTTTTGTAGCTTATGGACTAATCCTTCATGCCAGACTTTATCAAAAGCCTGTGTTACATCAAGGAAGATGGTAGAACATATTTGTTTTTCTTCTAAGGCCTTTTCGATTTTATCAGTTATTCTGTGAACCTGATCTAGAGTATGGTTTGGTATCAGTGTCTTTTCTTCTATAATCGGATTGAGCCGTTTCAGGAGAATTTTTTCGAAGAGCTTTGATAGAATTGGTAGCAATGAGATCGGACAATATGAGGTACCTTTACTGGGCAACATGCCCGGCTTCGGTACCATAATAACTTCCGCGACTTTCCACATGCGTGGAACATACCTAAATGCTGTTTTTATTATCTGTGCTATTTTGTTCATATCTTTTAGGCAGTTTTTTAGATTTTCACCTATAATTAAATCAAATCCCGGAGCTTTTTTCGACTTAATCTTATCTTTAATTTCAGTGGATATTTCCTTGGAGGTAACTGCTGCAATCAATCTCTCGTCTTCGCACATTTCTTCCGTTTGATGGAGATAACTAATGTCTTCATATGGCTGGAAAACGATTTCAAGATATTCGCAAATAGGTCCGCCTTCTGTTTATTTGTTTTCGCCCAGTTTCCACTGCTATTTTTAACGGGTGGAATGTATGCTGTTGGTCTTTCCATTTTTGTTGTAGCCTTCCACAGTGAGTATTCTGTACTGGCTTCATTCATCAGGCATGTATCTTTCTACAGTGCGATTTTTTATTTCCTCGATAGTTTTTTTTTAGTTTATTGTTTAGACTGTTAAGTCTTATTTTATCACTTGGTGCTCTCGATTGTTCAGAAGGTAAATGCATACAAACAATATGTGCAAAGTTTTCAAAGTTTTAGTTTATTAAAATAGTTTTTTCTAGCATTATCAACAACTTTACTTGTTTGCTGAGTATAAGAAGCGAAGTGGATGTCGATTGGCAAAATTATTTTTTTTTTTAATTTATTACAACTAAATATAAAAACATCCAAATCTAAAATTGGCAAAGAATTTGGAATAAATAAAAAAATCCACAGCTAATACAAGCAAAAATGATATTGTTTTATTTCTAATATGGGTTAAGGTTCAATGTTATTCATACACTTTAAATAATTTTGTACTTAAATTTTTGGAAATGTACATACCATTGTAGGTACTGTGAAATTTTACATAAATTCAATACATTTGCGCTTAAGTTCGTTGAATAAATACATAAACCCCATATGAACGTTTTCCGAAAAGACTCACAGACCTGATGAGAATATTACTTATTACAATAATTATTGGATACATTGCATTCATGAAAGTCTACATAAGCAAAAGGATAACTTTTTATGCATTCTATCCATATAGCTCTTATGAAAGTTTCATACAATTATGAATATTTTCATACTTGTATGCATGGAGAAACATTGATTGAATGAACTCCTACTTTAGCTCAATTTAAATAATTTTTTCATACTGTCTATTTCTATTGTCATCATGTACTTTCTTGGTTCAGTGTGCAGCAAGCACTTATAACAGATTCTTCTACAGCTAGGTAGGGTCTGAAATCTGAACTATTTAGAACTTCATTTAAAAATCACCAGTTGCTACGAAGTGTTCAAATAATTAATAATAAATTTTACTTTTCGACTGGGCTTCTTTCATCTGCATTCATACTCATGCTAAGGCGGCCCCACATTAAACGAAGTGTTCGATATAGTTTCTACACAAGAAAATCATTTATTTAGCAACACGATTATGTCCTTAAAAGTATGTAAGCAAGACCAATAGGTATTCAAGTATTTATCCCACCAATCACAATTGTTCTAAAAATCCATCGATCCCCTTTTGAAACGGCTCGCACTTAGCAGTTGCACGACACAATGGCAACCAAATGATGATTCACAAAGAAATTGCTTGGGCGAGTAACATAAGAAGAGAATAAAATTTATAATTTGTACAATACTGCCTACCTCCCTCGAGACCTCATGGGGTTAACATTAACCATCACTTTGAAAACAATATTCTCAATGCGAGGTGGAAAATTTGACCAAAACAAAGCCGAAACCAGACACAGCGTTATTCAGCAGAAACTTTTTGTTTTTTTTTTTTCCACACACATTCCGACAACAATAGAGACTCGAAAATAGAATGACATTTGAATTTGAATTGCTATGCCGGCCTTTTATTAGCCGGAGTGAAAATGTGTCAAAACAAATCATCATTCACGAAGACGTCAGCTGTTGCCACGATCCGAGCCAACATCTTATTTAACGAATTGGAGTTTTGTTTTCTTGTATCCACTGTTGCCAATCGAATTGGAAACACCTCTGATATTTTGTTAAGCTATACGATGTCTTTAGGCTAATCCAACACAAAAGCGCACAATCAATGTAGATATCTTTTGAGGGCAAAATTTTGTAATGTAGGTACGTACTCTTTTTTTGGTCAAGTGTAGGCGAATGCCTATAACATTGGTTTGGTTGGAGGTATTATTGGTTGTTGGATGTTGTATGAATGGGCACACTTTATGATTGGCGTCAACTTGGCTCTATCAAGTGTCGTAACTGGCCCATGCAATCAGATGTGTTTGTTTCAACTCATAGTGCCGAAAGGTCTATACGATATCCGGATTCCAAAGAGTTTTAGAAGCCTAAGGAATATACGTATAGGTATGTGGCGGATGGCGAATGAATTCACTAAACTGAATCTACAGTCAATGTATGACACATACTTTAAGTGATTTTATTTGGATCTGTGCTCGTAGTTATGCACAGGTAATTATATGACATTCCTCATCAAGCGTAAAAGATCTACACAGGGTGGCATAGAAAAAAAAGAGTCCATTATGTAATTTAGAAATATATTTATATGACTAGCCGACCCAGCGAACTTCGTTCCAAATTCGTTAATGTAATTGAAATAATAATTCCGAGAATGAACAATTTTTGTAATTCGGTGAATTCAAACTCTATATTCGAAAGTTATATTAAATACAATAGAAAAACTAAAGTAGGTATAGCTTTGTCCATTTTCCACAACTTTCCACATGGATGTCACAAATATCCGAAGATTGTCCTTGCGACTTATTATTTTTCATAGCGAAAGCGATGCGCATAGGAAATTGAAAGCGCTTGAAATTATATAATGTTTGCCTTGATTTTTTAAGTCAAAATCTTCGCTTCCATGACATTTGATTTGAGATTCTTCACAATCAAATCAAACGCGATCCGTTAAAAAAAGTTGCGGTTGATTGGAGTCGCTCAACAAAATTATAACTGAACTGACTTTCGATTTCAAATTGTGTAGCGGTGAGCCAGGAACATCCAAAGCATTTAATAATTAACAATTGAAATAAGTTTTGTTGTATTGGAAGTTTCTCCATACATTCTAATTTTTTTCAAAGTGTGGTTCCCATACTAAGTTCGCTTAAACTTTTATTTTCACGAAAAAAAGTAGCATAAATGTCCTTCCAATACGAGTCCACCAAACCCAAAATCGTAAAAATCGCACCTCCCCAATTCCCCCGCAAATTTTGGAAATAAAATCCTTTCTTAGATTTTCTATATGTGAATGTGCTAAGAGTGTCTTCACTAATCTTGACTGCAACTCTCTTCGGCCGTCGACTCTCTTTCGTGACGTCGTTTGTAATCTGTGTAGGGGGAAAGCGGGAGACTTGAACATATGGGAGACTTGAGCCACTCTCAATAATTTGTTCAAATTCCATTGAAATCTAACAATTGTAAGTGTATGCGATGCAGACAGTGACGAGCTAATTGCACACAAAAAGAATTCTAAATCATCAGCTGTCTCTGGTTGGTGGAAGAGAAAAGGTGTTTTGCAGTGCCAATAGTAAAAAATAATTTTTTTTCTTTTTTCTCTATAAAATTGATCTGTAAAGCGGTAAATAAATTAATTTGATGTTACCTAACAATATTGATATTCTACATTGTAAATATTAGTATGATACCATTCTAGTTTGTATATAACAAAAATTATGAATATAAATTTGTTAAAAAATGCGAACGGGAGACTTGAGACAGTTTCTAAAGGGAGAGTTGATCAGTGGCTCAAATCTCCATTTGCTCTGATTAAATGTTATGTAAGTGTTTTAAAGCCTTGTATTTAATTTTAATAATAAAACAAAATAATTTAATTAAAAAAAATCAAAGAAATAAACCATGTAATAGGTTATTTAAGTTATTGATTTATTTTCGTTATGTTTCTGAAGTTTAGTTTTTGTTTA
Source organism: Cheilosia vernalis (assembly GCA_949126925.1). NCBI lineage: Eukaryota > Metazoa > Arthropoda > Insecta > Diptera > Syrphidae > Cheilosia > Cheilosia vernalis. The sequence goes on along the minus strand of OX421358.1, from coordinate 80,070,500 downwards.
CCTTTTGTTACTTTGTATATGCTAAGAAACTGAAGTACCTAAACCACTAAAACAATAAAAATAGATTATAATCACATTGGAAGTGGATAAATTATTCGTTTTATTGTTTTTCTCGTAGGATTTGAGTATGTTCAACTCTCCCCGAAGAGGTGTTCAAGTCTCCCGGTGGTGCGGGAGACTTGAGCCGAAAATTTGTTTTCAAACATTTGGCATTTGCCAAAAATTTCTTGCGTTTATTATAAGTTTAAGAGACCGTTCTTAAAATAGATAAATGTAGCTATAAAAAAATCCATTTAACAGGTGGCTGTGATTGATAAACAAATTTTTATTAACGATCTTACAAAAAGTGGCTCAAGTCTCCCGCTTTCCCCCTACCTGTACGGGCATGAAGAACGAAAGAAAAGTATTTCCCGGCATCATAGTTTGTCGACAACTGCGTAGTTGAAATTTGATGTAGTGAAATAATTTATTTTTAAATGTTAATATTTAAAAAAAGTAAAAATACAAAGATAAGCACCCTGAAAATATTTTTTTTGGACACTTCATTTGTTAAGCTTGGTTGAGCGTGTGCACCGCTAGAGGCAGAAACACGCTACAGAAACTACAAAAATGGTAGTAAGAGAGAAATGAAAATGCTTTCTGACCCTAGTGCTTGTAGATAAACAGCCCGATTCTACCGTTGTGAGCCCTCACGAAAATTCACCTCAGCATGGTTTCTCTAAACTGACACAACATTTTCCATAAAAGTCCGATAACTTTTTGTTGCAAAAATATAGCCGAAATTTAAGAAAAAACATATTCTATAAATTTGATTATTTTCATTATATCAAATTAATGTTATCAATATTTTTGAATAAATATGTAACATGTTACATGAACAAGTTATTGATTTAATTCTAGAAATACCTACCATAAACTCTCTGATTTGGTAAACGAGTTTTCTTTTGACAAGAAAATATTGAATATTGACTTTAAACGTTATATTAATTAAGTTGCTCATTCCCAGCATAAATATGTTCATTTTATTATGTCACTTTAACATAAGTAAGAGGCGAAACATCTTAAAGTTTTCAAATTTCGTTACTTGTTATTACTTTAATTAAACTCTTGTTGAATGTTCTCATACTTTAAAAGTATAATATTCAATGGGAAAAATCATTTAGTAAACATTACTACTTAATAATAAAAAAAAAACAAAATTTCCTTAATGTTTATAGGTACAATAGGAAGGGGAGAGTGGGTATGTATGGAAAACTTTTCAGTCAAACGAGAACTGCTGGCAACTTATAAATCTTATCTGCAGAAAACATTTTTCTTAATATAAGATAACACTTTCGCAAGCTATACAAAATATGAAAGTACCTATCCAAAAGTATACCGGAATAAAATTTATAAGTCATTTCATGCACCAGAAAACTTTGTCCCATTCCCCTGGAAGCAGGAGAAATTGCGCGAATTTCGAACTATTATTTTTTTAAATTCTAAATATTGAAATAAATAATCACAAATGTAAATGTAATATTGTCCCGAAAAAGGTAATAGCTCCAACTTCAAATTATGTACCTAAATTGAACGAAAAAAACGGTTAGACATATTTTTGTGAGACTTTGAGCACCAGTGAAGGAAGTAATTTCACAGTGTACTAAAGTATTGTACTAAAATATTTATAAATAACAATCTTAAAAGAGCCAAGTAGAGGCTGTGTAAATCCTTACGCGATGTTTAACTAAACAACGTCGTAGAGGCGTCGTAAGGGAATCTAATAAATACGGCTGTTAGTACCTACGGCTGACGCACTACGCACGATCGACTGTAATATCACCATCTATTCATAATCATGCAGTAGACCATCCAAATAGTCATCAGCTAATACCTATACTCGGACCAAAAAGTCAAAATAAAAAAAAAGAACGCCAAAATTTTCAATTACATTTTTTATTTTTATTTTTTTCTTCTCTTGTTTTTTTTACTTAATTTTCATTGTTTTTTTTTTATTTTTTTGTTTTGTTTTGTGATTTTTTGCCATTGTTGTATTTCATTTAAAATCAATATGGCCAATTACATTTTACCGTTTGTTGTTGTTGTGTCAATAGTAATAATAAGAATAATAATACAATATAATAATAATAATAATAATGTAATAATACTAATATTAACACATCAAGACATCTTCATTACATTTACAGTGTATGTTCACTCTCTTTTAAGATTAGGTTTTTTTTGTTAAATTAATCTTAAACATATTATAATGTATAGCATATATCTTTTGTTTTATTATTTTCCTAATTAACTGCCTTTTAGTGCGGTTGTTATTTTTTTATTTTCTCAAACTTATCGCGTGGTGACTACTGTACAAACACAATCAACTTGATAAATTGATAAATTCTCTCTTTTAGATATAGGTTTTTTTTTTTTACTTTTTTTTATATTATCACGGTATGTTTTCTTATTTAATTTTTTATTTAGGGGTGTTTGTCCTATTCTGTTTATACACAATTTTTAATTTTTTTATACTTGAAAAGAGGAAAGATTTACATGATAAATTGGCTGCAAAAAGGACGTACGAATTTAATTTGCCTACTCGTCCAGGTTTCACAACATTGTGACAAAACAACGAGTGTGTGTGTTTATTTATATTTTAGTTTTATTTGTATGTATTTACAATAATTTTAATATTTTTTTTGTGTGTGTGTTTGTGAGCTTTAGGTCTAGATTTTATTACTAACTGTACAAAAAGAAACAAAAGAAATGTAGTTTTACTTTTTGAATGCGCGCTATCAACACACTGTATGTACAAGTATGGCAGATTGTGGTATGTATATATAATCTAAAATATTGTTTCCCATGTGACTCGACCAAAAATAAAAGAACTCTTCCAATTTATATGCAACTCTACCAACTCGTAAGTAGGGCGGCGGTAATTTCGACCACCCCAGGGACAAATGAAACAAAAAGGGTAAATTAATGTAATTTCTGCTACTTAGTGAATAAAATTACTTAAAACAAATAGCTATACACAAAATCATAAACATAGGAATATACGTGTATATACACCTGTGGGTCCTTAAATAATAGGAATTGCACGCAATTTATTTCGTAGCTCAATTTCATTACTAATAAATTAAGGTTACGCCTGTATAAATCAAAGTAAAACGCACTGGGGCTGGCCTCCCTAACCCAAACCGCAACGCATGGCATCAACCGTGAGGACTTGGCTGTGCATGGCAATTCGAGTGACGCGAAAGGGGTAACCTACAACTGTATGGTGTGCGTATGTGTTGTTATATGAGTGTCCAGAGCGAGCGGTCACTAATTGCATGATTTCGTGGCATGACGACGATGTAAATATACAAAGCCGAAGCTCATAAATTCACCTGCTGACTTCTGAGACGACGGATATAAGGAGGTCATAACTGATTTATGTCCATACTTTAGGATGACGTCAATGTGTCCCAGTTTTAGATATAGAGACGGGGTGGCGATGTTGGGTTTTGGGGGCGCGAAAATCATCCTCAATTGGTATGTCGTATAGTAGGTATTGGTTTACGGAACATGGGCTTAAATCGGTCTAAGTTGCATTTAAAGTTTGTTTTAATTAAATATATTGCTGTTTAGGTTATTCCCGCTCCATCACGTGTAATCTGGTCTCCATGTGCCCTATAGAGTGTTCAAAATAATGAAGAAGAGAAATAAGTAAGAAATAACGAGTTAGTTACTTAGACAATGTTAAATGGACTGCAGAGAGAGACTAGAGGCAAGAGCAAAACAAGTTATCTCAACTTACCATCGAGCTAAGTCCTAAGTGGTATGACTGCGAGTGAGGCACAACACCTCCTCCTAATGAGCCCGCTGTGGAAAAGCCTCCTTGCAATCCACTGGAGGCACTCAGCGCACCCATTCCGCTGGCGTACCATCCACCGTGCATATGTGCATGGGCTGGATGCAAACCGCCGGATAGGTGTCCATGTTGTCCTGTAAATTAAAAATAAAATAAAGTCAGTACTTGTAGTTTTGTGGTTTGAATTATAAACTAAGGCGGTATTATTTCTATTTCAAGGGGGAAGGCCTACCTATATGTAGTCTGTAGCTAATTAGAAAATTTGAAGCCTTGCAATAGCAGTATATCTAATATATAAAATTCTCGTGTCACGGGGTGCGTAATTGAACTCCTCCGAAACGGCTCCACCGATTTTCGTGAATCTTTGCAAGGATATCGGCTAGGTTGGAAAATCGAACAACATCTATTTTTCATTCCCCTAAATGTTAAGGGTGGTCCACCCTTAAATTTTTTTTTTTATGTATGAGGAAATGCACTTTGAAAAAAAATAAACGGGTTTGAAATCGAGTAGTGATACTTCATATACAAAAAAAAAAATTTAATTTTAATGCCAATTGTTGTTGTCAATTATTTTAATTATTTTGCAAGCAAATTGTTGTTGCAAACAATTTCGAAATTTCTTTTTTTTAAATACACCTAATAAGATTGCTTATGTTTACTATGTCACATTAAGTAGCTTTTTGAAATGGAGTAGATACTTCGATTTGTTTGATGGTGTTTGAATGCATCATTTTTGTTTGCCAAGTAGTTTCAGGATCATTGCATTAGTATGAGTGAGTAAGTTGAAATGTTTGAGATGACGATGATGACAGTCAACAGGAGTTGTTGAGCGTTTTGAGTTTTTACGCGCATAACTCGAGACAGGATGGTTAGTTTTTAAAGATTTTTAGCTTGATAGTTTCGATTGGGCCCAAGGAAGGCCATATGCTACTTTATGTCTCAAAAACAAAGCTTTGACAGGATGATATAGGGGATGAAAGTTTTTGTGGGACTCGGCGATTCCAAGACAAATTTGATCGTGCCGCCAGTAAGAAGGTCAAACGTTTCACGTCGCAGAAAATCAGGACGAACAGTCAGATCGGAATATTAACAATCGATAGAATATTTCGGAACTTCAGGAAAGAATACCATGCAGTCGTCCATACTGGAGACCGAAATAGACAACAACACAATCGTCACCAGCATAGCGTTCCATGTTTCTCACATGGTCAATTGTATGTGGCGTGCTCACGTCTCGGCAAACCTCTCGCTTTGTACGTGTACGCACCAGTAAATGGAACGAAAAATGCTATGTACCATAAAGCACTTCAGTAAAAAAGCGGTAGGTTGGCCGACAAGTAAATCGCTGCGGTTATTGTATTTCGCCGGGCCAGCTGAATCTGAGTTCTGAATATTTCTTTGGCGCGAATTAAAACACTTGTTTCTTACTTTTAAAATTAAACAATATTTATTTGGAACTATGTCCTTTATTATTGAAATACTTTTTACTAATTCTAAAAGGAGCTTAAGGCTACTATGTAGTTACAATAAGACTGTTGATAAATTCAAGGAGACCCAAGCGTACAATCGTCTTGCTTGATAATGAAGAAGAGATAATATTCCAACATTGTATACAAACGATATTATCTCTTTTACATATGTTATCATTGTAGCGTTGTGTGCAAGACTGTACTAGAGACTAAAGATATCATTGAATACAAATAATGTTATCTTTTTTCTCAATATGTCTTGCTATGGATACTTAACTCCCCCCCTTGTTAAACGAAATCGTCCCGATTTTTCGACGCTATTTTTAACATTTCTCTTTCATAAGTTTTGTTATATGCGTCAATCTTTTTTTGTTTTTGACGATCTGTTATACATTGTATAGTTTTTATCATTACGTACGTAAATGCTAGAATAACAATCAGTGTTACAATTGTGTATATAGTTGATAATATCGGTTTTTCTTCAAAAGGAATAATTAGTTTTTTTAAAGTATCTATGTTATCGAATTTGTACATTGTATCTTCTTTAATTATTTGGTCGATGTAAGACTCTGAATTATGATTTCTTAATATAACTTCTTTAATTTGCTTATGCATGTTTTTGTATATTTTATCGTCTAGATTTATAGTATTTTCATAAGTAACTAAGTTTATACCATTAATTGTTTGATTATTTAACTTATGCTTACCGCTTAATAACATAACACCGGATTCAATTTCTAAGTCGTAATCGTATTCTTGTTTAATGTTGCATTTTGAAGTTATATTCTTTAAAAGTGGAATAAGACAATTTTCTTCTTCAAAGTTAATTTCACAAATGTTTTTACTTAGATGATTTTGACAATTTCTTGTTCTTAAATAAGTTTGGTTACATAAGGCAATTGTTTTATCTGTAATGATTTTTCCATGTTTTGAATTTAAAGGTGTTACTTTATACAATTTACATGATTTAATTAGAACTGGATATTTATATATTGTGATGAAGAATTCATCAGTTCTAGCTAATAATATTTTAGAGTACTCAAGTATATTTATTATGGGTACTTGAATTATTTCATGTTGAATAATATTTTTAATGTCATCTAAGTCTAGGCTTTCTGATAAATATTCATTATTTTTTGCTGCATTAATTGTTCTGGTCAATAATAATAATTGTTCGTACACTTGTTCTATTACTAAATGTTCTTTAAGGCTCTGACCTTCGAATTGTTGCAAAATTTGTTCAAATCTAGAATTTATAGTTTTTTGTTTATTATTGTTTTCTATGAGATTATTTATACTCGTTTCTATGTTAACTAAGTCATAATGGTCAGGATTACCAAACACATATTTGAAAGCTGTTCCTAAAAAGTTAATTGATCTAGTATGCCTAGTATGTTCTTGTAATTGGTCTGCTAAATTCTTAATTTTACTTAACCAAATTTTTTCTTCTTGTGTAGGTTGATATTTACTAGTTACGATATTTACGTAAGGTTGAAATATCGAAGTCAGGTTGGTGGCATGTAACAAATAAGTTTGTTCTTTGAATAAATACACGTCATCTGTTTGCGTAAGTATAAACTTCTTGTTTAGTAACTCAGTTATTTGAACGTTTCCTTGCCCTTCTTGACTCTGTACAATTCCTAGTAATGTTAGGAATATTAATATTTTCGTCATCTGAAAAATGATAATTCTTTATGTTATCCTTGTGAATTTTTATTCCTTCTTTAGAGATTACAGTGTCTCCTTTATCTTCTTCTACTATTCTTGTTATGTATCTGGCGTTAGATTTCTTTCTAAGACCTGTGATTCTTACCATTATCTTATCTCCTTTTTTATACTCTCTGTGTCGAGTTCCTTTATTTAGACGTTCGATCACTTTTTTGGATGCTGAGTTTAGTTTATTTATTATAATTTCACTATTGCTATATTTATTTTGATTAAAGAAAATGTCTCTAGGTTTCAAACCGGTAACTGAGTGTATAGAATTATTTAATTCACGCACTGTTCTAAATATTTCTTCGATAAGTCTTGTTTTATTCTGAATTGTGAATATTCTAGACAGTTCAGTTATTGTACCGTTTACACGTTCTACCTGACCGTTCGCTGTCGATCTGTATACTGGAGTTTCTACTTTAGTTATGTTGTATTTCAAACACATTTGGTTCACCATTTCTGTTTTGAATCCCTTCTCGTTATCTGTCATGAGTCGTTCACATTTTGGGAAATAATTAGATAAGACCTCTTCCATAACGTCGTACAGTCTGTTTCGAGTTTCGATTTCCCGAAGGATTGTATATTTAGAATACTTATCTACTGTTACAAGGAAAGTATACTTGTCGTTGAAGTATATGTCCATATGAATGTGTGTTCCCACATGTGTTGGTATTTCTGAATTATTCAGAGGTTCTCTGATAGGTTTTCTTTCATATTTTCCAAATAGACATGCTATGCATTTTCTGTTGAAACTCTTTGCTTGTTTATTTAGATCGGGCCAGTAATATTTCTCTGAGATTTCTTGTATATTGTTACGTAACCCTCGGTGTGCTCTTTCGTGAGTTACCCTTACAAGTTTTAGTTGTTCCTCCAAATTTGTCACGTCTTGAAGTTTTCTTGGTGTGAATATAAATCTTACTAGTGGGAATTCTTTTTTTATGTTTTCACCATATTTGTATATGTTTTCAAATTTCGTATGCAAAGCTACAATCTTTTGGGGTTGTATAACTTCTTTCATCTGCCTTAGTAAAGAGTCTTTGTCCTTAAACTTTATTATGAGTCTTATTTTGTTACTAAAATAGATTTGTGTTTCGATATTATTTGTTATATCTTCAATAAGTTCGAACTGTGCAGTGTATGCATTAAAAGGCTGATTCACAGTTTTTATTATATCATTAGAAGAACTTTCAGCTGAATGTGTTGTTTCTATGGTAGAAGTATTTATGCGTTGACGTGATAATGCGTCAGCTACAAGATTTAGGTTTCCTGGTTTATAAACTAATTTTGCTCCAAAGTCTTCAATGATTCCCTTCCAACGTTTCAGCTTTGTGTTGGGATTTTTTTCTGATACAGAATATATAAGGCTCTGGTGATCGGTATATATGGTTAAGTCTGCTATACCATATATGTAGTTTCTGAGTTTTTGTAAGGACCATATGATCGCTAATAGCTCTTTCTCGTTTGTGCTATAGTTCTCTTCTGTCTTACTCAGTGTTCTTGACAAGAAGTGTATAGGTTGCTTATTCTGACTTAGTACGGCTCCAATAGCTATGTTGGATGCATCAGTAGTAAGCTCGAATGGTTTACTATAATCCGGTTGAAAAAGTTCGACTTGTTCTTTCAAATAATTTTTTAAAATTCTAATCGCTTCTAATGCTGAATCATTCAGATTTAACTTAATATTTTTACTTTGTTTTTTGTTTACTTTACCGTTATCTCCTCGTAAATATAATGTCAGGGGCTTGGCTATGCTTGCGTATCCTTTTATAAACTTACGATAGTAACCTGTAAGACCTAAAAATCCTCTCAAATCCTTTACCGTTTGTGGGACTGGAAAATTTTCTATAGCTGCTATTTTCTCAGGGTTCGTAGTGATTCTACCATGTCTGATTATGTGACCTAAGTATTCTACTTCTTCTTGAAAAAACTTACTTTTCTCATCAGATATTTTTAATGTGGCTTTATTGAGTACGTCGAATACTTGACTTATGTGCTGTATATGTTCTTCCTCAGATGAAGAATATATCAATACGTCATCAATGTAAACGTGTACGAATTTACCTACAAAGTCTCTCAAAATGTCGTCCACGCATCTCTGAAATATGCTTGGTGCATTTTTGAGCCCGAAAGGCATTCGTTTAAAATGATATTTTGCGCCATTTATAGCAAAAGCTGTTTTTTCTTTATCATCTGTTTTGATTTTAATTTGGTGGAAACCTGACTCCAAATCTAATGTTGTAAAGTACTTGGCTTTACCTAAATTTTGAATTGTCATGTTGACATCCGGAATGGGGTATCTGTCTGTTACAGTGTGAACGTTAAGTTTTTGGAAATCAACAACCATGCGCCGTTTTGGTTTTCCTTTTTCGTCCAAACCTTTTTTAGGTACTGTCCATATGGGACTGTTATAAGGACTATGGCTTTTTTCTATTATATCGTCATGTAAGAGTTTCTGTATTTCTTTGTTTACGAATTCGTTATCTGCTATGGGATATGGATATTGTTTAACATAAACCGGATTATCATTGGTCGTCCTAATGCTTGCTTCTATAGTATCTGTAAAGGGTAACGGTCCTATGCTGTTATTAATCTTCATCAGTCTATCTATGTCTGCTTTATAAATATTATTTTCCCCAATTATGTAATTAATTTTCTGAATAGATTCGACACTGCTTATGGTAGTTAGAGTCATATTACTGAAATTTATTTCCGCGTTTAGAACTTTAAGTCCTTCATATCCTAATATCATATCAAAAGACTGAATATCCTCTAATTCAAAAAATGTTATATTTTTCTTTAATATCCTAACTACTTTCTTTGTATCTACCATAGAATAACCATGCATTGTTTTTATTTTTATAGGTTTAATTTTAATTTTTTCGCTAGAATCGCATTTTCTATTAATGTAATTATGGGTTGCACCAGTATCAATAAGAATTTTATAAATTTCCTTAGAAATAGTACTAGTTAAATTTAAGCAGGGCAACCCGTCTACTAGTTTAAATGATCTATTCTTATGTTATTATTTACCATACATTCCGTTTCATCTGCTTCTGCATATGTACTGCTGACATCGTCTCTGCGTTGTTGTCGGGAGTTATTTACTCTCTGCTGCTTGAAGTTCTGCTGATAAGATCGTTGCGGTCTGTTGTGTGTGTTGAAACTCCCGCTGTGTTCACGTTTCGCTGGTGGATTATATACATCGGGTTTGTATTGATTCCAATTTTGTCGCTGTGCATGTACAATTTGTCTCGAGTTTATCTCCATCGGCTGTGGTCCTTGATTGTGTTGCTGCATATTATCGTATTGCTTCTGGGGTTGATAATTCGTTGTTTGGCTCGAATAATTTGGTCTTCTTTCGTTTCTGCGTTCATGTGGCATATTTTTGTGGTGCTTATCTTGAGTGAGATGTAAATGCCTGTGCACATTATCATGTTCTATTCTGCGAGCAATTGCGAATGCGTGTTCTAGATCATTTATTGTAGCTGAATATAATGATCCTCTTGTAAAGTTGTCACTCATACCATCAATGAATATACGAACTGCGTCGTCGTTAGCATTTTTAATTAGTCTGTCGATTATATTCGGCGGATCACCTGACATAGTGATTTTTGATATTATTAAATTGAGATTTTTATTTATCTCGTCGTGGTATTCAGACAGTGTGCTTCTTTTTTGCGTGATGGCTTTCATCATGTCTTGTAGCACGTATAGAGGTTCTTGATTAGAGTACGTATAATCTAATCTGTTACGTATCGCCTCAAAATTAAAAATTGTGTTATAATTGGTTAACACATTCGCGGCTGCACCCTGTATTTTACTTTTCACTATAGTCAATGCTGCTGCGTACTTACTGTGTGTTTTGAAGTTGTTAATGCTGTCCATTAATCTGGATGCTTCTTCGCGCCACGACCGATAATTTGATTGATCGCCGTTGAAAATAGGTAGGCTTTTAAATGCGTCTAACTGTATTTCACTACCATCTGTATATGTGGTTCTTATTTCCTCTAGCACAGGTATGTTTGGTACTATGCCTAATCCAGATTTTACTTCATTTAGTTTTGTTTCTAAATTAGTGTTTATTTGATTTTGGTTAGTTATTATTGCTGCTAACCTTGCATTCTCTGTGCGTGTGTGCTCTAGGGTTTGTGTTACTGTGTTGCTCCTGGTTTCTAAAGCTTCTAATCTTGCCATTAATACTGCGAGTTGTTCCATTTTGAACTCGTGTCTGTTGTCGTCGAATTTGTGTGTTTTTTTTCTCCACATATACACTTTCACTGAATTGCTTTGCTGCTTCGTACGAAGAAGCTATATTTGTACCTGCTATGCTAGGTAATTCTTGTAACCGGTAACGCGAGTGTTCTGTTTATACTAGATTTCACTACTTGTTCCCGAGGTCCGCTCGATTGAAGTTAAAAAGTATATTTAACCTCCTGGCAGGATCGCCAATTAAAACACTTGTTTCTTACTTTTAAAATTAAACAATATTTATTTGGAACTATGTCCTTTATTATTGAAATACTTTTTACTAATTCTAAAAGGAGCTTAAGGCTACTATGTAGTTACAATAAGACTGTTGATAAATTCATCATACAGTCGTATTTATATACTTTTCTTATCTATCTACAAGGAGACCCAAGCGTACAATCGTCTTGCTTGATAATGAAGAAGAGATAATATTCCAACATTGTATACAAACGATATTATCTCTTTTACATATGTTATCATTGTAGCGTTGTGTGCAAGACTGTACTAGAGACTAAAGATATCATTGAATACAAATAATGTTATCTTTTTTCTCAATATGTCTTGCTATGGATACTTAACTCGCGTGGTATTTGTAGTTAAACAGATTTTCATTAAAGTATTTTGCACTCGGGTACGGAGATATGCTATTATTAAATTCACATTATATTACCTCAATTACCATTTTCATGTTCGTTTAGGTACTTTAGCATCCCCATTAAAGAGGGAAGGTTGTGTGCTTACGTTTCATATTGGTACCAGTATTTCTATTTCGCATTTTCTTTTTCGTGCGAATCAACTTGCAAACACATGAAAACTAATTTGACAGCTCACTAAAATTCGGGAACATTCCGGTAACAAGTCATATCCAAAATACCATTATATGTGTTTCCCGAAATAGTAATTTTATAAGCTAAAACTTTTTTCTCACTTTGGCCAAAATTGGTAATAGTAAGCACTCTGATACACTATTCACACTGTTATCTACTGTTACGGAAGCATGTGAGAAATGTAGGAACACCGCTTACACTATAACCAACAATTTCCACTTGGGTTATGGACCCGATAGGTGGTGCTGTCGTCGATCTCCGAAAACACACAACTTTTTTCAATGAAATATTGTGCATGTTTATGGCTGGTTCCGGGTTGAAGGTGATACCTTGCAAACCATTAGCGGAAAACGGGTTGTGGCACCTTTCATTCAAAAACCAAATCAAAAGCTTTTTCTAAAGTTGTATAATTGGGTAAAATCATAAATGGACATGGTCCAAATAAAGCACTTTGAGAAATCTGAGCAAGACTTAAAACGAAATGTACGTTCAAAGCCGGGTGGATACAGCTATATATAAAAAAGACTGGCGTCCGTATGTGCACTCATAACTCGGGAACAAATCGTTCGATTTTTATGATTTTTGGTTTAAATTCTCATTGGTCCAAAAAAGAACATATTGTGCTACTTTTTGTCGAGAAAATATCGTTATGGATATTAGATTGGGGATAGAATTTAGTATGGAGAATCGCATTTTGAAAAAAAAATTACTGGATAGTGTCACTTCCAATAGGTAGGTACAACAAAAGATATGTAAAATTTAAAATTTTTGAATTCTTTAGATATTCCGTGCTTACCGCTACACAATTTGAAATTGTAAGTCGGCCCAGTAATAATTTTGTTGTGAAACATCAATGCACCGCAAGTTTGCGAATGAAATACATCGACATTGCTATACTTCAGTTATTTCTATTGCATAACTTTAAGTTTTGAAAAAAGAATTTGAATTGACCGAATTACATAAAGTAGTATTAGCATTGTGTACGCTCGAAATTATTATTTTTATTACATTAAAGAAATTGGGCGGAACAAAGTTCGCCGGGTCAGCTAGTGTTGATATAAATATTGTACATAATGTGCCGCCAGTCTATAAAAAGAGCGGTAGCGGTTTGGGTAGCGTGAAGAGGTACGCATACGTACGTAAGAAGAGAGAACGATTTTGGAGCACTCTTGACATCCGGGTCACAAGCTAACACTAGCTACTATATACAACAACAGAGAAAGAAATAGAGACACAATACCTTATTGCCCGATAGGATCTTCAACTGAAAGAACGCAATTGGCAGGCTAGTATTGCGAAGTTTACAAAATAGAGTTTGGAAGATTAAAGCGAAAAATAAAGTAACTAGCATTTGGTCCATCTAGAGGCCTTTAATCTTTGATCTATACCTATCAACTGAAAATATACTAAAAAGCGAAGGAAGCATTTTGCTCTCAGATCACAGAAATACACTTTCTAAGCTATGCTATATTTACTAAAAGTTTCGTTTGCTAAAAAAATGTACGATTGATAGACCTAGGTACATACATTATGATAAGTCATGTTGCGTTACGGGAAGCTCAAGAAAATTGGAGCTTTGAGAGCAATTGGAAAGGTTTGTCACGGAAAAAAGTTTCTAACTGCTTATAGTTAGCTGCGGTTCCTAAGACTTCCCTGAATTCTAGGCACTATAGCTATCTGGTATCTGCTGCTGATACAATGTGAGCTTGAACGACGCAAAAGGCAGGTCGTGGCAGCAGCTCTTTGCTTTTTAGGCTTCTAGCTACAAATACTAATTTTAAGAACTTTGCTAGGGTTGAAGGATTCTTTATATATGTGGCCCAAATAGGCTAACTTCTCAGACGAATGTTCTCGAAACAATAGACCTCGAGAGCTAGTAACTCAGTGCTAAAGTTAAGGGTTTTAAAGCGGCCACCTTGATTATTAAACGACCTACATCAAGTAAGGCAAAAAATCCCCCTTCTCATATTTTCTACTGGTGACATTTCTTTAAACACTATTAACATGTGTTAACATAGCTTACCCATTGACGCAGAAAATCCACCTCCGAAGCCTTTCGATGGATCCAATGGCTTCATCAAATCGCTCATTCCCAAATGACTACCAATAGGAAGGCATGCACCACCAAGCCCCTTCTTCTTCTTTGACTTAGACGACAGCTTTCGATTTCTCGTCTGAATACCCTCCTTCTTCATTGTCAGAGGACGATTAACCTGGAAAAAGAAAACCAACACAAATGTAGGAAGGTACTCCAAAAATAAGTATCATTCAAATAGACAAACTGCAACAACAGCAGCACAAATCCGCCATCAAAAGCAACTAAACAATAGCAATACGAACAAAAAAACCCATCTACGATCTGGCTACGATAAGACACTTTATCGCACATTTAAATCTAGCGCAACCATATTGAGTTTCCACAGTCATCATCATCATCAGACATTTCGGGGCGTGAATATACCCCATGGAATGCACTCGAGGGGAACAAAGAGCCGCGCTGATCTTTACCCGGAATATATTTGTAGAACAGCGTAACAAACAACGTGCGACAATTGTTGCAACAATTGCGATCTACCCTACCCATACACATGCATATACCTGGAGAGAATAGTAACGAACATGTATATAGTAGGTATACCGCTCTTGTATTGCATCACAGTGGCAGGGACATCCCGATCCCGATCCCAAGCGATAGAGAACTCTTCGACCGCCGGATCGCTTACATTCGCGCGACTAGTTTTGCAAAAGGGCTTCCGCCTAGGTAAATAATTGTCGGGTAATTGATACTTTTCCGCAGTCCATTGTTGGAAACTGTTCCCAGTTGTGTTTGTGCGATGTTTTGTTATATGTTTTCCCCTATTCAGGAGCAGCCTTTCAATGGGAAAATGCTCTGTTTGTGCGAGGAAGCGGATCAAGCCGAGATCAAGTGGGGTATTAAGTGGTTTCAAGAGGAATGCCATTCAAGTCGTCGAGGTTCGGAGTAAATCTGTAAATCTGCAAATCTGATCTACACATCTGCCATATGCGGGAGCTGGTACGTACAAGCAGCCAGCTCATTAGCACGCGATTTGATGCAAGTACGGTTTCAAAAATATTCCACAATGTTTTCGTGTGTGTACTCTTGATTTATTCGAATCGGCTCGCGCCCATCCCAATGCTCATTCAATTCCGACACAAGCCCCCAGTCTGTGCCAACCTAATTGACCGGAACGTCAGACGCGTGTCTTATTCCTGAGTTGTGCTGCATTTCCAAATAATTTCGGTTGCCCGTCACCCACCTACAGAAATGAATCGCATCATAAAATTCAATACAATCCACACATAAAGGAGCGAACAAAGTTGAACACCAAATCCGATCGTTAGTGCAGGCGCCAGTCCAGATCCGATTCTTTGTGACATTTATGCGCAAAGACAATAGAAAGTGGTCACGTCCTTCAGGTGAAAGGTAAGCCCCTTGCCAGACAAAACACCTTGCCATTTGTCATCCTGACGCCACGATGAATGACCACTGAAAGCGCAGGTAGAAAAAGGACATGTTTAACGACTACGACCCTCTGGCCATGGCACAGCGGGAAGTGAAGTGGTTTTCTAAATTTAGCCAGACACTCTCTTGTACTTAGTTGCTCGGTGGGAGGCATTTCACCCACCGACAGGACACCGCCATTAATTCGTAATTAATTCGTCATGTGACATCAACTGGAATTTGATTTTCTATCGATCGATACTTGCTCAAGTCATTAATAACACGCATAAATAGGTGTAGCTGCCAGTTGGTTTCGGTATGCAAATGTTCGAGACGCTGGAAGAATTTCAATCACAAATCTTTTGTAAACGCAGCAAGCCGCCACAATTGTTGTACCTACCTATCGCATACATCTTTACGGCGAAAACTAACTTTTCCATCGTGGCATTGAGACAAAAGATTGAACAAATCCGCCGCCACCATCCCATCCATACAGGGTGAGATGATAAATTCTGTTAATCTGCGATGCAAACATGGTGATAAGCCGCTGGATATAACGCAGCCATGGCCACTACTGACGCACCACATTCTGACTACCCGTCGTAGTTTTTCGATCGCAAACAGATAATCGCGCACACATTTTGGCGACACGACATAGATGCAACAGAAATATTCTCTCGGGGACATCTCTCGCGCGCGAGAACATTATATTTTCTGTCAGACTAATTAGAGAGATTGCCATCTCACAGACACACTATGCACACATACCTAGACCTACATGCATGGCCGAGGTAGGACGGAACGAAAAATTGAAATGTAGCGAAATTAAATAAATTATATACCGCTTTCGGTGGACTTTGCAATTAAATTGCGATACATGAATGCGAATGCAGTATATGCCTAAATAGTGACAGTGCACAGCAATAGCGTATACAGCTCGCGAACATTTACGTTCTCGTACAGCCATATCTCGGCGAGCTATCGCAAAGCATATGTTTGTGCCGTGCAACTGCCGCCACCACCGCCGCAGCGTTGAAATTGTAACGAATATTTTCTATTTCCGTCAAAATCGTGGACATTGTCCGATCACGATAAGGCCTCATCAGCGAGCGAATTTGCACAAAATTCAGTTGGCGTGCGTGTGGGCCGCCCTTTCAACTGTGAAATGCGCGGAAGGAGTTGATTTGCGTATGGGAAATCAAATAATTTAGTCTGTCTCTGTATCTACGGACGTCGAATGGGTTAGTTTGACAGTGCATCCGCTAATAGCTAATTAAATGTGACGAAAGTTGAGCTCAATTAAATTTGACTCGATAGGTATAGGTATACTATACTCAAACGTTGACTCCATGGTGGTGTGGCGATTGGTGGATTGATCAGAAGGGTTGCCAATTTGTTATCGACAGATGTACCTGCACATAATAGGACATTATTCTCCATGCACCTCTATATCAAGCTGGATGGTATGGCATGCAACAGCGGTCAAGTGTCATGAGATGAGACGAGACTGAGGATAAGTACAAAATGGACTACAATACAATGTATATCATGAAAACGTGTTACTTCTATCATGCTACTTATATTTGACACTACCTAACCAAACAGCTATAAAAGTAAAGCACATTGAAGAAACAAATCGGTGAATCATAAAAACTGATGGCAAAAGCGCAGATTTCGATCCACTTCTTCCTTGCTAGAGTATGATATAGTCTAAACTCTAAAGGGTATTTCAAGACACAATATAAAACAAAGAACCTGTGCAATAGGTTCGTACAACCCTTTTATCCCTCTCGTTCAATGATAAGAAATAGCGAAATTGTATCATGCGATAAAAATATATAAAATATTACAATATATTTTGGTAACTAAATTATAAATCCTGACATGAACGTGTTACCAAATACGTAGTTTTGAGATCTTGCCCATTGGTAGGTACTCCAAAATGCGCATTTTATTAAGTGTCTGCTTGAACAGTCTCCAAATTAGTAGCATGTTATAAAAATATCCTGCGAGATTTCGGTTGGTGTTTCTTTAAAATAGCAATGGGTCAAACCAACATTTTATCTGCTTTACGGACTTTAGTTCAAAGCAATTTTGAACAAGAACTGGAGACTTTTGTAAGTGGTTTCTTTCTGGAAACATAAAACGGATGTTATGAAATAAAATAGCATAAGTGACATTAATATGCTCACGTAATATCTATCCATAAAAAGCAGATGCCGGACAAGCCTTTGCAATGTTGCAGGCAAATAAACAGAGGTCTCATAAGATATTTATACATAGAATGTTACTTGCTTGGGTACTTAAAAAAACAGACACCCAATTAGAAAGAAATTGTTGTCATTTTCCGGTTGAAGCATTTTCATGACGGGTCTTCATCTCCAAACAACATAATGACTGTATGAAGGATGCAAAAGGGATGTAGATGCGAGTGCGGGCCAGTAAAAGAGGTTTTGTTTTGGAAATATCATGCAATTTGTGGCCAACGATGAATGTCGCTATAGTCGATTCAATAGCCAATTAATATTCAGATACAAGCATGTGAATATGCACGCACACAGGTTTATAAGTTTACTTGCCGATTTTTTAGAATGTCCCAAAGAAAAAAAAACACTCTCCGTAGTGCAGAAAAAAAAAAAAACATTTGCAAAGCCCAAACTCAACACACCCATAAGAAACGACAAAGTTTGAAAATAAATAAACTCGTTTGTGGAGGCATTTTGACACCAAAGCTGGCGTTTATTTTTTTCCCGCCACGATGACCATTCATTTCCTGAAATGTTCTTGTCTGACTTGTGAATTGTACTTTCCAAAAGAAACTTTTCCGCCACGAAGTGTCAAGACAACCCCCAAACATAGCCTCAGGCTCGCTTGCCTAACATCCCAACATCGAAAAAATGACTTTAAATGATCCCATTGCCATCCCTTACACCGTCGGCCACCCCAGGCCCGTAACAAAAATATTATAAATGAGATAAAAATTACCCACTTAATTCATATTTAAAGTGTGCGTTCGCTTTCACAAAGTGTCAACTAATTCATCAATCCCCCGCACGCGCTTCATAGATCCGGACACAAAAACGAAGCGGAAAAGGGATGAAATTGAATTTACCTTCCATGCCAGTGAACCGTGCGGCTAGCTCTCACCCTAGTCGATGCATTGAATCTGAAATCTCATTTATTTAATCTACCGTCGTTGTCGTCGTCGTCGTCGTATGTTTATCGCGTATCGGCAGACTGCATCCGTCCGCAATGCTCGACGGTAGTATGTGTGTGTGGCTGTATCAAATACTTAGCTGGCGGGATTATGTCAACCTATAAACCTCCTTTCCCAGCATTATTTCCCAATCAGCAGCGACACAACAAAAGATGCGCAAACAACATCAGGACATGGGAGTACCAGCGATCCTGCTGGGTGGAAACTGGCAAAGTATAATTTCATTCCGAGAGTCACAGATACACCGGGGGGAAATGGTGTGTGAAATCGCTTAAGCACTTAACGAGGGCTGAGACCTCGGATTTGTTTCCCCTCCCTCCAACTTCAATGTCGGTGTAGATTTCCTTCTGAAACAAATTTGTTAAGATCTAGACAATGATGGGCTATTTTGTCGTGTAATAGTTCCTTCGCCCAGATGAGGCTAGGCGAGTGGTGGGCCATACTTCACTCAGTGTGAGACCGGATTTCCGCAAATGCACCCCACTCTAAGCGTTATTTATTCGAATTCACCCCCACAACAAAACGCACTATCTCTGAAACGATAAAAGATAAAAAAAAAACTTGTTCATGTACTTACGTTGTGAAGCTTAAAATAAAGACCGCAGGCATTGCACACTGGTTCACCGCTGGCGTTCCGCCGCCAAAGGGTTGTTGTTGTGGTTTTGCAATTCGCACAGGATGTCCCCGCACGCTTGGCCGCGCTCTGCAGCGACTGCAAAGTCAGAAATTGAAATTTGAAATTAGTATGATAAAAGCTCCAGGGTGTCCCTAAAATTTACTCAAACTTTGCACCATGCCAACTAAAACGGGATATATGTGACTCTCAAGAAATGTTGTATAGGTATAGGTATCTGCAACTTTGTATGCAGGAAAGTCATGTCGTGTTGAACGTCTTAATTTATACCTCGGGTCGAATAAATACAGCCGTTGCCAGGATAACACGATGTAGGTATACTCTCTCTTCCGCACATCGCACATACATACATTCATTCAAATCATTAGGCTTGTGGGCGTTGGAATTAATTTTATTTCGCACTCTCTTCGGTTTGTGTGCCTCCGATTGGCATCCTTCGATTGAAGACCAACGCATCCCGACCACCGATTCCGTACCAAATGAAATGGGTAAAATGTTACAACATCGTTAACATAACAGATGAGCAGGAACGCAAGAATCGTGTGTAATGTCTCACTTGGCTCGTTTGTTCGCCCGTTGTGCCAGCTCGTATATACGGGAACGTTTTATTTTCCATTTTACACCTTAATTTGATGTTTGTATCGGAATCGAACTCGGACTCACAGAGTCGGCTCTCTGCAGGTGAATAACACACAAAACGATTGGAAAAACATCAATTAAAAATCAACGTCAGACATGATCGCAGAGGTTGTTGATGATAATGGTTTGAAAAGGAATACAAAAAAACACAAAAAAACCAAAGAAGGTGGAAGATGTACGAGCAGAAGAAGAAGAAAAAAATACAATAATCTCTGAGGTTGGGACGTTTAGTGACAGAATGTTATGTGAACCTAAGAATGGACTTCCTAAAATCGATCAAAATCGCCTTATAGACGTCGCGCCGAGTCGAACGTGTGGGTTATAATGCATTTCGCTCGCATGCGAATATTTTGCGGGCGTTTTTTGTCTTGTGACAGCTAATTCATTCATCTATGTCAATTGGAGTGACAATCGGGATTTTTCCCCTTTTTTCGGAGCACAGCGTATGATCAATGGATCCTGGTGGAATTCCTTTTGAATGAAATCGGGTTCTAGTCACCAGCAGCAAATGTGGGAAGAGTGAATAAGTTTCTGTGTTGCACTCCAAACTGAGATTTGGACCGTCTTGACGCCAGATTCGACATTTAACACAAGTTTCTTGTGTATCTTTCAATTTATGTAATTCTTCCTTTATAGGCATCGGCCGATGTGACAGAACAGATAAATAAAAGTAGGATATACAGGTGGTTTTGAGCTTGGGAAAAGTCAGTTTAATTTGTCCGATATTAGGATTTCATTATAAGGTAAACCATAGTTGGCTATCCCAAACATTTAATTTACCTATAGCTCCATTACCTATTACCTACCGCAAATTCATTCAGAGGTCTAACGTTCTTTGAAGAAATATCGTACGGGGTACCTTATAAATTCTATATTTTCTAATTCATATGCAATGGTGGTTTTATTTCCTTAATAAACTAAGCAATTAGCCGGTACATGCACCTTTTCTTTATAACCGCATGAACCATCTGAAGACTACTGCTCGACGAAGTTAAGACAGCGGCCCAAAAAAGCTGCTTCAATGTGCAGTTTTTTTCAAACCGAAAACCGGAGGTCTCCTTGAGGGCCAGACAGAGCCAGAACTCAGAAGGGCTATTTTATAGAGTACCTATAGACAATTCTCAACTATAGCAAAAGCAAACCGAAAGATGAGATTCCCCGCAATTATAGTCGTTGTTCAATAATATCGTCGCCAGTGAAAAAGCCAAATATGCGCACTGCTCAAAGATGACCAAACCAGTCGTCGTGAAAATAGGCTCAAGTATACGTCATGTGCATTATCTCAACCAAATCTGTAGATCACAATGTTGGCAATATCCATTTCCTGATTCATCTGTATGATGCCACCAGTCATTCGTTGTCCTTTATTCGCTCCGTTATAGTTCTTGCGATTGTGGAAAATATGAGTGCATTTTTCCATGCAAAACGACATAAATAAGTTTCGTGCTTAACTCTTCCGATCTGTGAAGATAGAGGGATGTACATATGTACAAGATCAAAATCACATTCCTAGCCACTTGAACCAATACCTCAGTCCCTGACAAACTTCGTTGGAATGACCACATACACGAAGTCGCCAAGAACGCTGCGAAATGTCTAGGTTTCCTTAAAAGGTGCAAGAAATATTTTACCCCTTCTGATCTGGCTACCATATACAAGGCGTTCATTCGCCCCAAACTTGAGTATAACTCTCATATCTGGTCTGGTGCGCCCAAAACCTCACTGCACCTGCTGGATAGGATACAGAATCGTGCTTTAAAACTCATTGGAGACACAAATATAGCGAATTCTATAAATTCGCTTGAACATCGCAGAAATGTAACATGTCTTTCATTGTTTTATCGCTATTTCTACAAACAGTGCTCAAGCGAAATCGCCAGCTGCATTCCACCCCTTCAACAATTCAACCGCAATACTCGCCAAGCCAGGAATGCCCATCAGTTTACCCTTCAGCCTATTTTCGGTCGTACTATGAAATATAGAGATTCCTTCATAAGCCGTACCACGCGAATGTGGAACGCCTTGCCCGGCTCTGTCTTTCCCCCTCGGTTCAATTTGCAGACATTTAAAACCAATGTGCATCGGAATCTCCTATCTTCTCTATCCCAATTTCCTTAACGCCCGCGCTGTGTACTTCAAACTACACCATAAGAGTAGTCATAACCTCTTTAGCGCGTATTTATTATAAAAAAAAAAAAAAAAAAAAAAAATATGTACCTATAGGCACCAGTTTCCCCGCACATGCACCACACTACAACGTTTCATCATCACCAATTTGAGCTTGCGATCCAAGCCCAACCTTGATCTTAACCCGTTGTGACATTTCCGAGCTCCGCATTTATGACTACTAATAATCTGACAAACAGAAAAGATCCTACTTAACAAATTTGATTTACTGAAAAAATCCTTAAAATTCACCGACAGGCCAACTCATGTCTTGCCATAAAAACAAGCTGCCGTTAATTACGACACGACAAGTATTTATTTTTGTTTGGGGGAGGCGTGAGAAGAAAGCCAATTCGGTATAGGCTGAGTAGCCGCACTCACATAATATTTATTAAGGTGTTAAATAAGTTCAAATCTCCACCAGCGGAATATTCTACCGCTAAGGTCATCATAATCATTTGGAAAAAAAAAACACACACAGAGACACATCTCGCGTGGCGGTGATCTTCCTTTTTTGATACCGTGCCCCAAAAGCCAATAAAGAATATATCACAGAGTTTTATTCCCGCACGGAGCTTTTCGATTGGCCAGCGCAAGCCAAAACATAAGTTTTACATTATTTTTCATTTAAACTGATGCTGTAGCTAGGTATTCCGCACACTGTTCCTGCTACTGCTCGTCCGTGGTCGTTTGGCTGTTTTTATGTGTTCCTTACTGGTTTTTATCGGATCTCTTGTGTTTCTTGTCTTAAAAACCTCATTTCCATATGTTTGCTGTGCTTCGACTTTGTCGGCACTTTATTCATTGGTTGAGTTTTTGCATTTTTAATCGATGCTTTTATTTTTGTATTCCTCCTTTTTTCACATATAATTTATTCATCCAAGCACACTGTATAGACTATAGAGAGTCTGTGTATTTTTTTATTTCATTTAATTTTTTGGTATAGGTAGGTAGTTTATGTCAGTGAAATTAAGATAAGCCATAATGCGCTCAACCAATCCAAGCTTCAGTCCAACGAAATTAATTAAATTAAGGCACGGTCCAGGCCGCAATGTAGCAATGGCAATTAAAACTAAAACGATCTGCGAAGACCCTACCCACTTATAATGATGTGGATATGCTAATAAGCCGCCGTAGTCAATTTGTTTTCTGGAAGCGCAAAACAACCTCTTTTAATGTGGTCAATAAAATTCCAAATAGTTATTTCATCACCTCAACCAATAAATAAATACCTAATACCCAAAAATCTAAAGCACTCCCAAAAATATAATAAAAAAAAATTGTTTTTTTTTGTAACTTTTGCAGAAGCCTATTGTGATAAGTGATAAGTGATAACCTTATCGCATCGCCACTATTTTTGTCGGGGTTAAACAAAAATTGTATGAATTTCCTATCACCACAAACAAATTGATTACTTAGGTATGCTATCTATATCAATCATAAGATAAAGTTGTTGGTTGAGGAACCAACAGGAAAAAATTTAATTTCCAAACGAACAAGAAGTTAAAATTTTCTAATAGATTTTTATCGGCCACCTCACAAAAAAATAAAAAAATAAAAAAACTGATAACACTATGACAGTTAGACTTCCCAATGGTGTTGACATATCTATGTCGAAAGACGAAATTCAATTTTATAGGTATGCCTTCAAAAACCCGTCGGCATTTTGATGGTGGAGGGAAAAAGGTATCTAGGTAGAGATCTACTTGTATATAGTTATCTGAAGCAAGTAGCAATGCCCTTTGCAATCTCCCCCATCTTTTAGTTGAAAATGCGGACTTTGATTCTAATATGTTTGCTAGATAAGGACCAGATAAGGCGATAAAAGATTGTCTGGGTGGGGGTACACGTAGCATCCTTAGAAGCCATCTTCTTCTGTGAAAGCGAATAAAATATGATATATACAGAGCTCATTATATAAACAAGTATCTGTAGGGGAAGACAAAAAAAAAATACCACCAAACCTAGACATGGCAAACAAAACGGAACTAGAAGAAGGAAAAAAAAGGAAGAAAACTGTCAGAACAAAAGAGTTCTCTCTCACAGTCAGGATGAGGGTACAGTGTTCACGTATATATATACCACAGTGCGTCTTTGAAAAAGGAGGAAATTTCTCCAGGGCGTGGTAAATAATGTTGTCGTTGCTAGGGATGCTCACAGTCCCCGGTTGCTAGGGTGCCTTATTTAAGTCACGTGATTGGTCGATATCCACTCCAAAACATAGTGTAAGACTTTCCCCTGGTGTACACAGTGTATACAGTCGACCAACCGATAATAAATTTATATTGTCTCTCTTTCTCTGCACGGGTGTGTGTATATGTTTCGGTTTCAGTGCAACGTGAATGAAATCATGAAATCAGGACACCGTATCCGCACCAGAAATCTCTCTGTGTAAATAAAAATATTCACAACTACAGCTTCTAAGGCGGATCTTTAAATTGAAGGAATTTCGCCAAAAGGATACACCAGCAGCAGCAGAAGAAGAAAAAAAAAAATCAATACACCCACCGTGCTCCATATGGCGCAAGGCAATAACTAAGCACATTCATTTCGTTTTCGTCCTTAAAGAGGTGATTTTTTGTTCACAATTTTGTCTGTTAAATAAAAATCGATCAACCCGATCGTGGGAATTTCCCACCAAATATGGCCAACTTCTTACTTTGGCTTTGGATACCTAGTTTTGACGACGACGACGATGATGATGGTGGGTTGTATTCATCTGCATTTGCACCATCGACGACGACGACGACGACGATGATGATGCTGATGGTGATGACGACGACGACGACGACGATGAAGATGCACAACGCTGTGTGTATGCTGATCAATTAAAAAGTTAACGATATCTGAAATTAGAGTTTAAAAAGATTCCCTCTTGGTCGTTTTGTTTTATTTTCGTATAGCATCGAAACTGGGCGTGCCAATAACATAATGAACAAGGCA
Source organism: Cheilosia vernalis (assembly GCA_949126925.1). Taxonomy (NCBI): domain Eukaryota; kingdom Metazoa; phylum Arthropoda; class Insecta; order Diptera; family Syrphidae; genus Cheilosia; species Cheilosia vernalis. The sequence goes on along the minus strand of OX421358.1, from coordinate 80,045,343 downwards.
AGATGTTCTCTGCGTTGGTTTTGTTATATGCGTATGCTCGTACCATAGGCCCTGCTTTGGGCTCTGAATAGATAGCGGAAAGTTTGCAATTCATGTAAGTTTTAGGTCCTTGTATAACTACTTGCATAAATATGAAGAGATAGGTACCTACATCAACGTGTATATGAAAGATTCCTGATTAAGAATGTTGTGCAGCAGATGGGTAGGTAGGCAACCTCCTTTTTTTGCACAAAATGCATTATCACGTCGTATGTCAGAATCTAACCCAGTGGAGACATGAAGTGCCTCAAGGTTGAATACGTCGGCCAGTGTTTGCTCTAAATATGTGTAAGGCAGCATTAGTGATGGCGAATCTCTTGCAGAATGTGGACGATTCAAATTTTTAATAGGTGGGCCCAAGCAGGACCATTGTCCTTAGGCCTATAACATTTGACATTATATAATTTGCATGTTCATGGTGCCTACCTCAATTTGGCGTGCCTACATTGAGTAAGATGAGAATCTTGAGACGGACAATCTAAGACTGTGTATATATTTAGCTAAAGTCTTTAAAAGACTTAATTCCTTTTCTGGATTTGGTTTAAGAAAGGCTGCGTGTCACTTTCAATTAATAAATAGGTACCTATGCAGAAATTTATATAAAATGTACATCTTGAACGGCAACTATTGAAAAGATATTTGGTAGGTAGGTTTCTACTAAAGGGTTTTCCAATAAGAGGTGTTATAGTGAATGGCCCGCTATTTCGGTAGCTGTCACTTTTGAAGCTTTTATTCTTTGACATTTGACAAGTACAAGTCTACGCCATTACTAAAAACGGAGGCCGGCCGATCATCAACAACGTCGTGTCTTTGCTGATTGGGTCCTTGAAATGCATGAAAATGATCCGGAATTCCATCGAAAAATCATCTTGACTGATGAGGCCCATTTCCACCTCAGTGGCTACGTCAATAAACAAAATTGTCGCATCTGGGGCTCGGAAAACCCAAGAGTTATTGTTGAGAAGAATCTCCATCCTCAACGTGTGGCTGTTTGGTGCGGTATATGGTCCGGCGGGGTCATTGGACCTTACTTTTTCGAAAATGAGGTTGGATCAACAGTTACGATGAATGGATTGCGCTATCAAGAGATGATTAATGATTTATTATGATCGGAGTTGGATGGTATTGATCTGGACAACGTTTTCTTGCAACAAGACGGTGCAACGTGCCACACAAGCAACGAAACCATTGATCTTTTACGGGAAAAGTTTCCGGACCGTGCATTCTCTCGAGGAGGTGATCGCAATTGGCCACCGAGATCTTGTGATTTAACACCTTACGACTTCTTCCTTTGGGACCACGTGAAAGATAAGGTCTACGCCAACAGCCCAGCGTCGATTCAAGACCTTAAAGATAAACTGCGTGAGGCTATCGAGGACATAGGGCAGCCACTTTGAGATTTGGTTATGGAAAATTTCCTGAAAAGGATATGGTCCTGTGTGCGTGCTCGTGGTCAACCAGCCTGAGAGATAGCTAGCTAGTGACAGGACTGTCCGAAGGGGCTTACAGATTCCGTGGTCCATCCATATTAGAGCCTTCTTAGACGTTACCTGTTGGAAAGTGATTATTCAGAAAAGGAAAGTGTTGAGAATTCTCTACAGACACAAAGGACACTTTGAGAAAAAATATACTTAAATCTTGGCGACCCACCTACTCTGTTATAGTACCGGCGGGTGCCAGTTTTGACGGTGATGGTAGGCTGTCTCAACGATTTTGTTAGACTAGGACAAAAACAAGCCTCTTTTGGAATTGCGGCCCGAAATTCATTTTCAAATTGAAATTGAAATTGAAATTGAAATTATGTCCAAACGCCAATTCTTTGAAATGTCATCGCCTCCCACATGAGAACTAGCTCCTGCCTATTCTTTTAATATATAACTAGTTTGCCAAAACTAGACCTATGTAGGCGTAGGGGCTACCTCTTGAGGAACTTATCTGCAAAATTTCCATGTCATGCATGCCATTATATGTACTTAGCCTCCTCACGCGTAAATAAAACCTATACTACCACGCCCTAAACACAATTTCAAAGTAAAAGGTTCGCTTGCGTTTTATGCGTTTTCATTGTCTGCACACTGATGACTGTTTAGAGGCTTAGAAACGAAAATTCTCCTTGGTCACTCTGTACACGTTGCACGACACAAACTCAATTTACACGCAACTCTTATATACGTAGTTGAACTCTCGACGGCAAGTTCAAGTGGAACACCCCAACCAACACCCCAGTGACGGTCAAATTAATCACAAATCTTGGCCATAATAAAAAATGTTTATAACGAAATGTAGGTATTATCGATCGCGATGAACAAGCTTCTTAAGCAACAACAAAGGAAAGAAAACAAAAACTGTCTGTTCGTCGTGACTTTTGTGTCCAGCCGTACAGCAAGATTCCTCAAGAGTTTGCTCATGTGTTCAGTGCTCACTGCACAATATGTCATAATATAGCACCGAACCGCACTTGGCTGCACAGCGCGGCCAGTTTGTTGCTCGTTACACTCGCGCGTATAATGTATGCAATTAGTGGCGAATTTCCCACAGTAAATATTGTCATGTTTGCATATTCATGCACGCTTGTCGAATCGCTCAGTATATTCAGTCGCCAGTAATTCATGTTTGCCGCAAATTAATTATCATCCAAGACGGCCGGCAGCAGCAGGTGCGCCTTTGCATTGACATCGATGAAGATCTCCGGCGCACACTGGACCATTACAGTCAGGTTACATCGAACAGAAATCGAAAACAGCAAAAGGTCATTCGAATTCTTTAAGGTGCCCACCCTCGCGCATAAATAACGTCACATAGGTATACGTCTTCACACATGGAAATCAATTTAATTAATGATTCAATCGAATTCGTAGAACCTCCATTGTGAGTGCCAGTGCCACGCAATTACATTCATTAGCGTCGAATTTTACGAGCCAGAGTTTTAATGTATACGAATAGGAATACGAGTACTCTGTGCCGCCAGTCGTACACCAAAGAACGCACGAGCGAAGGGCTGCCAAGAAGACCTAGGCCCACAGCAGTCGTATTCGAATCGAAGTAATGGAGTGCATACATTAAAATTGAGTCGAAACGAGGCACGAAAAGTGTCATTAATATTTGTCACTAAACACACGTTCGATGGTGCCGCAGACAAATCCAGCGCACTGCTTCTATCCTGAGCTTGAGCTATGGGTGCCCTTCCTTCTCAAAGTGTTGTATCTATCGATTTGCTTTCATATTTCATGCGTGCTATTGTACATTCGGCGTTAACTATACATATATGGTTGTGTGGTGGCTACTGCAGAGGCAGCCATGAACATGCATTTTAATCGATAACAGCAAAATTGACCGCAAGTTCGAGAATGGTTTTGATGTTGTTGCAACTGCGCTGGCAAATGGGGTTGTTCTTCACCGAAAACACAACAGGAAAGATAGGTATAATGTGGTGGTGGTGGTGGTGAAGTTGACTGATGATGACTACGGAATGGAAGCGCTTGCATGCTTAGCGGAAGCTCGTAATGCTCGGACACGAACCTGGTGGTGGAGAAGACTTGTCTGGGTGGCCTTTTTGTTGTTTTTATGGTTGGAAGAATGAAGTTATGAGCGACTTTGATTGGACTTTATGTACTACTAGTGGGTTCCGGTAGCTAGCACATAAGTATTCCTATTCTAATGGGAATGTTGTTTAAAGTGCATATTTTATATGACAGAATCTACTTAAGCATACGAATCAGGTCTGGGGTCAAACTCACAGTCAAGACGCATTTAAGTTGGCATAACTAAGCTCAAGGCACCTGGTACCGAAGAAATCGAATCACATTCTGCCTGCGACTACCTACTTTAGGTCCGGTTTTAATTTGGAACGAAGGTAGCAGCAGCCTTGAACAGAATAAGCAAGTTATTTGCAAAGTTCGCAAATTAAATCGTCCCCTAAAGCTTCACGGCTTCAGTGAAGGATGTACACATTCGAGACTTGATAAATAGGAGCGAACTTCAATTATTTGGCCACGCTGTGGAGTTACATGTAAGGGCTTTAAGAATTTTAAATTATCATATAGATAGGTATACAACAAAAAACAAAAACAGAAAAGCTAAAATCGTCGAAACGATTGGACGATCATGTTAATGTTAATGTTGCTGAACGTAACTAATTCAACAGCGAAATACTGTGATCAAAAGTCGATTGAACGATGGCTGTTTTGCAATCGTTTCATCGTTTTTGGTGTATTTTGTTCAGGTTTAATTAAGTCTGAGAGAAGTATAAGAAAATATGTCGACTTGTCAGCGTTGCCGAACGTCCCGGTCTTAGGACAGAATTTCGGTTGGCCTGGCGGACAGCTTTTGCCCCGGGTTGCAACTCAAATTCACAACAAAACAGCTACCAACTGTATAAACATCTTTTATTGCTTAACACAAACTCACTGCATTCTAAATTGATCTTAACAAATTTTCGTTAAAATTCTCAATCAAGCACATTTAGCTCATAAGAATATAACGTTTTGCAAATTGACAACTGTCATTCAATAAACAAGATTTTTTTATATTGTCCCGGTAAACATTTGTAAATTCCGGTTTTTCCCATTTGTCCCGTTGAGCTGCGAGCAAAATCAGGCAACCATATACGACTCGCTCTTATCCGAGTTGTAAAAGAGGCTCCAGGAAATAACCCCCCAACGAAAAAACCCCCCAAATAGAAAATGAAATAACCCCCCAAAATTGGGGATTAATTTCACTGTGAAATTATACCCCAAATCGAACATGAAATTAGTCCCCAAAATGGTATGAAATTAGTCCCCAAGACGGTATGGAATAAGTTCCCAAATAAGTAAGAAATCGGCGCGGGCGCCCTTCTCTCGAATTAATATTAATTTTTGAGACAATGGTAATTTGCGCAAATTATGAAATGTGTATGGGGGGGCATGCTGCCCCCCTGCAACCCCCCTGCTTGGGTTTACTGTTGGATTACGGGGTGGGTGCGAGGTTTTTTCTTATATTTTTTGTTGAATTTTCAAATTTCATACTTCAATTTGGGGAGTTATTTCACAGTGAAATAACTCCCCAATTTGAAGTATGAAATAAGTCCCCAAAAATCCATGAAATAAATTCCCAATTTTGGGGATTTATTTCATGTGAAATAAATCCCCACCTCCATACAAATTTTGGGGGGCTATTTCATTTTTCTATTTGGGGGGTTATTTCGTTGGGGGGTTATTTCCTGGAGCCTGTAAAAGAATGATTTGCAAATGAAAGTTGTTATTCCACTTTATTTTTTGGAACATCAAAGATCAAAAGAATTTCATTTATTTGTTTCATCGATATTTTTTACAACTCCATACTTAGCAATAATGATTCTACTACTTATCCATTGTTGCAATGCGTACTTCCGTTTCAATCTGAACAAATCTGACAGCAGATGAAAGGTCGAGAGCCGAGACAAACAGGTTGCGAACACAACAAAAAACAGAGACAAAGAAACAAAGTCAATAAACAAAATCATGATTGTTTTGCTCTATCGTTTCGACGACGACCGTATCATAAAATTCGCGATTAGAGCCGTGGTTCCATAAACTGCTGAATAGTCTATCAAACGATCTTTCACCATTCACAGTACCTAGGTAAAAAAAATCGAAAAAAAAACTAGATAGTGTCTCCTAGTAGTATCTCCAAAACTTTGTCATTGACGACCAAATTTCATCATCTTTAGCATGGTTCTGCCAGCCTCAGAGTGTGTACCACTGGTTTACCCATTGGATCTGCAACTTATCATATTCTCAGTGAATAAATTTCACGCAAGGATCAGGATATATGCCCAGATGCCACAGTGGCACCATTACCACCGACACTTCTCGTATCAATATCACAGTCACAGATAAAATTGTAAAAGTCAGAGGCGAGCAACCTTTCCCACTTGTGGTGCGAAGATTTTTCCCAACTTAAAATAGGAAATAAATATATATCTTTCAGAATTATTGTGTCATATCCAATGGCTTAAGGCTTTCAATGAGCCAGCTTTAAAAACCCAGCTGTCATAGTAAATGTCAAATTACGATTATTAATTCCATTCTTTCTCGGCTTCGTCGTTTTTTTTTCCGCTTTTTTTTTTACTGCAAATTGCCCCATTCATTAGATCCAAGAACATTGCTTGCAACATGCCAACAACACACAATAGAGCAACAAACACATCCACTCCGTTTCGTACGCTTTGCATGTGAAATATATTCATGTGGAACCACCCACCACAACCTGAAGTTGGCCCACCAGTCACCACCTCTGGGCACTATACTGCACTAAACACAGTTGTTGTAGCTCGGGCGAGTTCGTGTGTTCAGCGTTAAACGCAAACCCTAAGCAAGTGAGTCAAGGTGAGAGAACCCAACAACCCAATCGCCCAACCGATAGCAATATACGCGCTGCTGCTGCCATTCTTCTTGCGACTGGTGTTGTTTTGGTTATACTCCATGGTGATTGTTTTGGCTTTAATTACAGGTGCCTCTGGCGGAATTCGCGCAAGACAATGTGAAGTCTTTTTGTTGGGCGAGCGGTGAGATGCCCCCGCTGCTTTCCGCCATCAATGTGTCACATAAAAGATACTTTATTAGTGTTTCGTTTCGGCGCTTTTCTTCTCCTGCCTTATAGCTTCAACTTTGTTCAGAGTCGGAAAGGAATCGCAAATTCGCACAAAAGGATCAATGTCACCACCATCGACCATCGGAGAGCGGCACGAACATAGGCCCCGGAACGGGAACGGAACAAAATTATATATTTAAAGTGAGCTATAAATTATCATTGAATAAGAAAATAAGTCAGCAAATGCGGCGGAACTCCGCGGGCACATCAGTTGCCCTAAACAATGGCGAAACGCGCGTCACAGCGCACAAAAACCGAAACAAATGCCATGTAACCTTAAATCAATTCAATTGCCACCCAGTGTTGTGTCGTCCTGTGTGTCAGCCTCAGCGCTTATACACAAAAGAGGCAGAAGCAGAAGCTGCAGCTGTATAGATTGTGCGCTGTCTTTCCAGAGACTGAAATGGTAATTAGGAGAGTGGATTGGAATCGAATCAGATGGCCGTTGTCCAGTTGCGAACTTTTTTTTGTTGTCTCCACCTGACCGTATATAGGTAGAACCTAGAGAGTACTCTCATTGCAGTGACTTTCTTCCAAAGATGGCTGGAGCGGGCTACACGAGACAACAACTATGACTATGAGACGCTCGTTAATTAATTTAAATATTTATGTTCACCGTTTAACACTCAATCCCAGCATTGGATAGGAAATTTATGGAAATCATCGTCAGCAGCAACAACGGCAGCACAGGAGGAGGGGCGCATGCATTAGCAGCCAGGTAGATACGGCATAGGTGCGGATGGCAGATGCATGTAGGCGCACCATAATTATCCGTGTCAATGGGTCTTTTTCCACTGATATGGAGGTGATGGCGCCATACACCCAAAATCATCTAAATCCTAACAGTCGCATCTATATCTGTGCCTTCGAATGAGGGACTCTCTCGGAGTTTTTCCTGGAATACGACCCAGACAGACACTATTATGACATTTGAGATGCCCAATCCGATGGATGTCCCAGCACCACCCCGGAGAAGAAATTTACATAAAACACACGCGCGTACAGACTATCGATGAATATTCCACACATCGAAAAGTTGGAGACGATTTTTTTTTTTTTTTTGTTTTGGAGACCTGATGCTAATCATTGCCTAAAAAATGTTTCTCACATTTTTTTGTTACTTTTATATGCCTCCTCCTAATGATTTGTTTGGGTTATTAAGAAGGCTGCTGTGGTCGATGATGGGAATGATGATTTTGCGTTCTTGGGGTCCCGTCTCCCATATCTTTAGCTCTGGATGAAGGAAAAATTAAACTGTCTGGGCTATCGATAGAAAGAACGACCTGGTTATAATTGACGAATATGCCTTCACGTCCGTCGCTGGCTATATTCCCTGAATATGCATTGATGTGCGGAAAAGAGGCAAGAAGAACGGAACAAAACTGGTAAAAGGATGGAATTCTGTAGCCCAGAGCCGGGCATTTAGGGGTTGTCATAGTAGAGGTTGTTCACCTTCGATTTGAAATTGGTTTTTAAGAGATACGCTGGACAATGACCCGATGATTGGTTTCAATATCCTATATATAGTTGGCACAGGGTAGATTGCGTTGTCAGGTTTTTGTATATACTTACCAGTCTTCGCTTTGGCTTAATCAGTGGTCTATTCTGTCCATTCATTTTGTAATACAGTCCGCATGCGTTGCACAGATAGTGTCCGGTGCCGTCCCTTCGCCATAGTGGCGTTGATGTGGCGCCACAATTCACGCACTCTCGGCCTTCTGTAAAGAGAACAAAAATTTAAGTAATGAGTCGCGGTGTGTGGGCAGTTTTCGAACATAGATGGAATGGCAAACAAAATATCGGTTACACAAAATAAGTTTTAAAGCATCAAGATCTTGTTTTTTTGGCAGAATCAGCCTAAGCATGTCCACATCTTTCCGAAGTTAGTGATTGATAGAGTTATGAAGGTACCAATATATGCCATTAAATATACAGTATACACTGCCTAAGAGAGTCAGAAGATGTATTAAAAATTTCCCACCGAAAGACTATTGCCCCTCAACTTGAATATGTCGGGAATAAGGTGAAAGTCACGTCAAAGCTTAGACGAAGGTCTTGAAACTACCACTTTGTCATAGCTAGTGAGAGCTGAATGAATTATCGACATCAACAAGACACTACACTCAGAGAAAAATGTCCCATTAAATTGTCAATGGTACGACCATTGGTTTTATAAGACTTGTTTTAATAAGATTTGCCTATTAAAACAATAGTTTTCTAATGAAATTAAAGGTTTTCGTGTTATTGATTCAATGGTTTTAAAAATATTATTATTAATAAGGTACATGTTATTCATAGAATGGGAAACACTATTGAAAGTATAGTCTTTTACCATTAGTATTTTAAAACGCATACTATTGTCCCATTAAAAAAACTATTATTTATTAATAAATGAGATACTATTGAAAAATATTCGTATTAATTGTGCTGTCTTATTATTTCAATGGGCAGACCATTAATTTAATAGTTTTTTATTTTTTTTTTGTAATAGCATTGATACCATTGTTCAAAATTAGGAACCCAGCTAGAGTTTAGCCAGGTAAAACTATTAATTTAATGGGATATGTCTTTCCGAATATCAATCTATATCAATATTGTTTTAATAGTGCTATGTAGTTAAATATTTTGAATGACAAAAATAATATTTTATTAATACCATATCCTATTCAATCAATGTGACAATGTGATTTAATGCAATTCTATTTGGTTCCATATTGCTTAATATGAAACACACCATTAATTTAATTGAAAATACCATTAATCTTATTATAATATTATTAATTACACGGGTTTTCATTTTAATAATATACATATATGCACAATACACAATTATATCAGTAAACCCCGCATATTGTATAAAAAACGAAAGGATAGTGCATACTTACAAAAAGCATAAGATATACTTAAAATTGAAGTTACGGGCTGAGTTTGACTTTTGGAGAATTAATTTCAATTTGTATTGAGATTTCTGAAAAATGAGTTTAAAATCACATAAGAATAGAGGTGTCTATATCGTCGTTCAGGTCATTTACCCTGATTATTATTATTGGATTATTATTTTAACAGTATAGTCCTATTATGGTAATAGTAAACACTATTAATTTAAGAAGTTAAATACTATAGAAATAATAGTATGTTGTAATTGTTTTTATCGTATTTTCTATTCATTTTAGTGGTATTTACTTTTGATAACTAGTTGTCTTTTCCTATTAAAAACTTTCGGAAACAAAAGTGCATACTATTATTAATTAATAAGACGAAATATTGAATCAAAAAGGTAAACACATTAATAAATAAGGAAAACCGTACCATTACTATTATAGTTTTGAAATTATTATATCAATCGGATAAACACCATTGACCAATTTTAATAGTAAAAAAGCATTGATTGGATGGCTTTTCCTATTGATATTATAGTATTTTTTTCTGAGTGTATGACCTGTAGATAAGCTTTTATGAACTTGCTCATTTGACAAGTGTTTGAACAGAGGATTTGATTTATTGGGGACACAATCGTAAAGTGTAAGGCCTCAGCATGACGGTTTGTTAACCCAGGTAAGAGAATTTCATATAAAGATGGCGAAGCAAGTAGGAAACGTATTTCTTTTGGAAATTTTAGACTTAGGATCTACTTTCACCTATTTTCTTCCACATATTTCTTCACAATTGACGTACAGTCTTTAAAAAAACAGTTCTCAGTTTAAATTGCCGAGTGGATAAGACAACGACCACAGTATCGAGGAATAACTGCGGGAATGCTTCTTGCAAACTGAAGTTGTAGACTGTAGAGTCCTTTGTGTTTAAGTCGTAAGGTTGATTTTGCAACCATGATTAAAATATCGGAACCGATTGATACCTATTTGTAAAAGTTTCAATCACACTAAGATTGCCCCAACAGTATAAAAAACGCGAGCATGTAGGCCAAGGGCCTGTGGTTACATCGGAATCTCACTGATTCTATTCCTGCCCAAGAAGACTCAAATAAAAAGTAGTTCTGCATCAATATTAGGTAAGCATATCAGTATCCATTAGTTCAGTAACAAGAGTCTAGAAACGCACAGAAAGGCATTAACAACCTAAACCTGATTTTCTGAAAAGCTTTCGAAAATACAATTCTAAAGGCGCGTGGCTGATGAAGTCCCGGTATTAGGAATGACTCTGTAGATGGGAAGGTTTTCTCTTAAGCCAGACCCATGCTAAAGAGAGGAACTGTGATTAATATCAATGTAAGTATTTTTTGATATGTTCTTTATAGAGGTAGTATATCAGATTGAACCTAGTTATGGAATAGTCTTCTCTTTGCTCTTGCACTGAGTTTTCAGCTGGAGGAAGAGCCCTAAGCTCTTAAAACCCATTTGCAAAAGTTCCAATAATTGAATTGCATTATGTGGGCTCGAGTTTATTAATTTTTAAGCTTCATTATTATTACTGCAGCTTCTGTCTACCAAGTTTCTGATTAAGGAGTGTATACGACCCAGAAGAACTTCGGACCTTCCAAGTTTGTCTCTTGTGTCTATCAGATTCGATGCTGGAAAGTGGTATTAGAGGTCGACCACCTAAGAGTGCTTAGAGTAGATTCGAGTAGTTGGCCCCGCATATAGACTTGATTAGTTCACTTTTTTACATTATCACCCTACTGCCAAATTATACAGAATAGAAATGATTAATTGTTGCGGCCATGCACATCAAGTAGTAAGATAATATAGGCACAGTTTGTATCATACGTAACTTCTGTGGCGACTAAGCTTGTTCGGATTACTGAAAAGTTATATAAACTTCTGAATGTTCCGTTCGTAAGGGAGTTCTAATTAATTTGATCACCAATATTATTACAGCGTCTATCTTTCAAATTAAGCGAACAACATTTAACTCAAGGCCGAAAATTATTGCTGCCTTATTAGAATTGACCAGAGATTCCAAGGAAAAAACTCTAAGGGCGTCAAATCGCACGATCTTTGCGGACAATTGACGTCAGCTGTTCGTGAGATTACACGTGACCCTGAAACGTCGCCTTCAGTATAACTATACATGAGTGATTCGTGAGTTTTTCTGTATGCAAGCATAATCGCTTCAGGATTTTGATTGTCACATACTCACACTAGTAAAGCGCTGAGCCTAAATTTCCAACTGCGATAGGCCCGGTCAGGGAATGCGAATGGTCCTCAGTTCTAGAAAAAATGCAAGTAGTTTTGCCAAATTGAAGAGTACGAAAGGTCAAGTTCTTTACAACGACATGAAATTGAGACGATCTTGTTGACGCTCAGACGTTTTACCCGAACAGAATTTCAAATAATTTTTTAGATTTCCTGCATTATTTCTTGGAATTTCTAGACCTCAAGCGACCCATCCTATTCCTAACCACGATCTTGTAGTGTACAGTATTAGTAACAAGAGTTGATTCGCGAATGGAATGCAATACATGAGGTACAGGGTACACCCACTTCAAATGGCGTAGCCCAAAGCCATTCCAAGTGAACAAATGAACTGTCAATTAGCTCAATTTATTGGAATGCTTACAGGCTGTATATACGGTAAAGAAAACCTACTGTCAGCAGTGATGATCTGACTGTTGCGTTGGTTGCTCATACTTCATACAGTACATTTATATTATCTGCACTAATTGGAAGCAGTCCGATTTCATGCGCAAAGGCGAATATGTAGTAAATATGTAGATATTTACGAGTATTATACGAACGACGCACCTGTCAACCATTTGAAACGGTGTAGTCTCGCTTTCTTAATTCGAACAGGACTAACAGTATCACGTATCAGACTATTACACCATAACTAATCATCTTCAAATGAATAAAATTATCATTGTAAACTGAAGTAACCAAAAAATGTTCACACATCTGTACCTCGCATACTCCGCAGTCCGCAACATGCACATAGTTGGTACGTATCCCAAACTAATGACCCTCTAAATGCTAATTTGCATTCGACTTCAGCGGTCATGCTGTGGAACACGTTGTTTTTGGGTCGAAATCGCTATAAGCCGATGGAGTTGTTGTTAGCCGGTGCTTGTACAACGCACTTGTGGTCTTCTTGTGGGTGACTAAGACTGGTGTGTTGAGAAGGAGAAAAAACCATGGAAGCGGAAATGATGGATACATTCTCTCATTTTAATAACTTGGTGGAACTTGGAATGGAAGTAAGAAAAAATAAAAAGGAAATGAGTGAAACCGCGCCAACTGCACACATATACACATGCTGTTTGTAATGATGACGAAAATGCGGTAAATTCGCCATGGTTTGGAAGTGAAACAATCACCAGCAATGGCAAGCTGTGAAGGCAGCGAAAGAAGCATCCGAAAGCAGTGAACTCTTGTTGTTTACTAATTTGGCAAGAGCGTATATTATTGCAGTGAAGGAAGTTCTATGGTTCATAGAGAGAGGGTCATGAATAAAATAAACTCTCACCGCTATTGTGATTCCTTCGAGTGGTTTTATACTTTCATTTGATTGACAGCTATCACTGCCTAAGTTTCAGTTATAGGTATAGTTGTGTCAGATTTATTTTAGTCTGTCTTCTCTAAGTGGTTTCAATTGTTATTCACTCAACAAAATCTTATAAATATTACTGTCCCGTCTAAACGAAGATAGTTTATATTTTCTAGACCACCCACAACCCAGTTGTTTCCAAATGTTGGTTATACAAAATCCATGGAAATAGGATTATTTTTTACAGTAATCCGAAAGTCATTATATTTATATCACGGGAATAAAGACGGTAAAATTACGTAGCTTCTTTTCTTTGTAGATCAGACTGTCCAGTGTTCACATAACAATTTTTCGTTCTTACAAAAAGAGAGACTTGAAAAAATGTAAGGGAACGCTTTTCTAGTCAATTATTCCAAATTGTACAAAATTTCGGATGTATTAGGTAGGTATCTACATTATATTGAATAATTCAATATTTTCAATATTAAAATTTCTGTCTTACTATACAAAATTTAATGTGTAAAAAAATTCGTCTCCTAGCAGTGTGACCAATTTAATTTTTGAAATCATGCTAAATTCAGCAGTACCTATAGCATTTTTTTTTATAAAAAGTGCTAAAAATCATGCTAAATATTTATTTCAATTCAAAACCTGCTAAAAACCCAAAAAATTAACAAAAAACCGGCCAAGTGCGAGTGTCACTCGCGCACCGAAGGTTCCGTATTTGGCTAAAATCCAACACATCAGATATTATTTGAAATCTATAATATAATTCAAACTTCCCCTCTTCATGAATTCATCACAATTTAGTTTAATTTAATTACTTAATATTTTTACTCTCAAAAATTACTCGCACATGAATCTCATTTTCTAATTATTACCTAGTACCCAACCCACGCCAATTTTCCATTCTGTATGCGACCTGTCCCAATTAAAAACTATTGACTAAAAATATATTACTTTTATTTTGTTCTGTACTCCCCAACAAAAATGTATTATACTCCCAAACGAAATTAGCAAGCGGGAACCCTGTGACTCTCTTCTGTCTTTGATGGGGTCAATTGTGCACAACTGCGTAGTAGAGATTAAAACTTATGATAGCAACGTATTTTACATGGTAAAATTATCTTTTTTGAAAATATCTTGTAAACTATTAACTTTTCGGCAAAACAGTATTCAGCACATATATAGATAAGAACATGATCTACAAAAAAGGAATTTATGTATTTTTTTGTGAATCAAGAAATAAACCGTTTTTTGGACGAATGAAAATATTTTTTTCACCAGATTACTAATTAATCCAAAACCAATCGATGTATTCCTTCCATTGGTATTTGTCGTTTAACTAGTGGTTATACCGGATGTTGTGTGTAAATTTTAGCCTCCTATGTCAATCGGTTCTTGAGATAGACCTGGTAACAAAATTGGCTTAGTGGGTTCGGACAGACAGACGGAGAGACATCCGAGCGAAACTAATAAGGTTACGTTTTTTCCCTTTGGGTACGGAACCTTAAAAAGCTGTTTTTCAGAAAAAAAAAGAAAAAAATATATTTCCAAAAAATCACTACGTGACGCATATTATATAAAAAAAAAATTTTTAATACTATTAAGTTCAGTCTTTGTTTGTTAATTAAAAATAAATGTTATTATTCTTAATTTTTAAATAAATTAATACTGCTGGGCTTCGGTTAAAGCCTCCTCTTGTCCTGGTGGATAGTAGCACACTAAGGTTCGTCTCCTTTGATTTTATTTTATTATTTTAATTCATAATTTGGCTAAATCAAAATCCTGCTAATTTTTTCGGCTAGAGCATGACAAAATGTTGGCATGATTTGAAAAAAAAGAGGCTAAAAATAAAATATGCTAAATTGGTCATACTGCTCCTAGCCGATAGGTAGTATTTTGCCATCTGAGTGTCATCCTCTTTTATGAATTTTTCAGGAGAACGCTATTGGCTAAAAATAAGCACGAATTTCTAAAAAAAAAAAAATGCTAGCAAGAAAACAAGCGTTTTACAAGCTGCATATGACCAAATTATGATATTTGCTGTCAATAACGATACCAAAATAGGGTCCTAAATTGCAGATTTTGATAGATCCTTTTTCGCAGTTGGTATGTAAGAATAGTTGTATAATTATTTAATTGCCATTTAATTGCAACACCTCAACTTGTCGCTTTGAAATTTGTTGTTACCATAAACCGCTTTCATTTTAAAAATACTTTTTTAATAAACGCTTATACTCCTAGTTTACAGCAGCTGTCAGTTAACTCAAAAATCAGTTGGGAAGTGCTCATCTGTTTTTGTATTTACGTTTGGTGAAATACTCTTACAGTTTTAAAAATCGTTCGAAATTAGATATGAAATTCTTTGTGGACAACTTGTTTTGCGAAAGCATCTCTGTTAAAAGCTTGTGTCTAAAATAAGATGCCATACAAAATGCTTCCACTCTCCACAGATCAAATTTGGCAGCGCACTTTTGCAGAGCAGTTCCTATACTTACCAACGAACACGGTAAGAACTTTGAAAATCATGCTAACACTTTCCACTCGTTCCTTAGTATGGTTAGGGCTAAATTCGGGTGGTAGATGGTGGGCAGCCACACCTAAAACAGAGTAGGCTCATTGTGAGGATCCAATAAAAGCTTAAAGTAAACGTCTGTCTAGTGCTTACTACTGAAGACGGCAGTATATACTAACGAATATTCTAGCAAGCAGATGTAGAGGCGGACAGAATCTTCTCCCAACTCCTGGCTATCGAAACCATTGAAAACAACGATATGTCCACCACGATAGATAAGCTATCTACCTCTATCACAAGACCTTACCTCTTAATGTTGACGCCTGCTCTGCTATGACTGCAATCGAACACGCAAAACTAGGCATCGACAAAAATTCACAAATTCCAACAATACATGGACAAACTTCGCCTAAATAAACACCACGTATCATGTCGAAAAAGCCTCTTAAAAAGTTGCACCTTCCCAAAGGCCATTAATAACTCGCGATGAGTTTCGCTTTCTTCCACCTCTGTGGGCAGCATTCCTACTCTCTCTCTTTTCATTGGATTAATAATTTTTCCAACTGTCACAGAGAGCGTTTGTTTTTTATTGATCTGTCCACAAGGACATGCATGCAACAGCAGCCTTACATTTTTTTTTCGACCACCATTATGGATGGCTTCCGTCCATGGTGTCTTCCCTGACCAAATGTCATTAAGCATTTTCTGTTTGTTTGTTTTTTCTGTGCTATGGTGTTATGACACAATTCGGACACGATGTCCTTTATTTAAGTCGAACCCCTACCAGGTTAGACGGTCTTCCTCATTCGTTTTATAGTGATTTCAATTTCGTGGAAATCCCAAACCAGGCATTTTTATTAACCTGATTCCGAATGTCAGAGTCTTGTGTTTGGAAACAGCCCATTCTATCCGTATAACTAGCTATATATGACATGCCAAGACAAATGAATCTAATACGACGAGCGGCGCGATGTTCATATATAAGTTACATCGCAGGAATTTTAAGGATAGTCATAAAGAGCAGTTGTGTGTGCTTTCTAATTATTCATTGGCGGGTAAGTTCCTCATTTCTCAGTAGTCATCAGTGGGTAGTGTATTTACTCGCCGTAGAATGTGAAACGATTTCAATTACAAGTTGTTTTATCGCATCGCATTCTTATCGTCATCGTGTGTGCCTGACTGTCGCGAGGTGATAATATCTCCAAGTTTTGCATAATATTGTGGGTTATAACTAATTAGCCGATGCCCGATTCCTATCCCATAACATCCATATAAATGTCTGTCGCCGTCATAAACGCCACCAATAAAATTAAGAAGAAAACAAAAAGTCCACGACGATAAAGACGGCATGCATTATATGCAGGCTCTCCATATGGGCGCTTTGGTGTCCCCCCCTGCCCCACTCGCTGATCGTCGGTCGGTCCGATCCGTCAGCCACCTTTGGAAATCCATAATTTCCGATTGTTTATGTTTTATCGCTTTCGGTTCGGTAGCAGTTAAATAAATTAAATTTTTATTAATTTACAAGTCAAATAAAAACAAGATAAGAACCCGAGCAAAGATTAGGCGCAGGTTGCTTAATAAACTGCAGATCATCCACAGCGACCATAACGACCGACCGACGAACAGCCGGCCGGACAGAGGTAGAGGAGACCTTATACGAATTCGGGGGAAATATAATAATAACGATCATCACTGGATTCAGTGGAGACTGGAGAATGAGTGTTTGGCTGGGGAATCACTTATGCTTCTACTTTGTGGTTCCAGATGCGCGGCTATGTGGTTTGGACCATGCTGCACCATGCGGACGGTACACTGTGACAACACGACACGGACAGACGACATATAAATTTGAAATCTTGTTGAAATGTCTCATGGTGGAAGGCGGCTGGCCGTGGAAAATGATTTGCCTTCTGGGGTCTTTCCTTTAGACCACTGCCCAAACGACGACGACGACAACAACAACAATAACGACCACGACACCATAATAGTTATACACAGGTAAACGGTAGATTTAAAAATTTTGATTTTCCTTTTAATTTCGTTTTTATTGTCTCTTGTTTGTTTTTGGATTGTTTTTTTTTTTTTCTGTCTTATACCATGATGATGATGATGATACTGATGCTGTTTCTGGTTAAAAAAAAATCACACATACACACATAGGTTAACCTAAAGGGAAGCACAAGGAATTCACATTTTACCTGTTGCCCAGGTGACCGCTAATAAATCAGTAAGTTAATGATGTTGCCTCAACAAAACAAAAAAAACAAAAAAAAAAAAATTAAGAATTGCTATTGTGTGTGACCTTTTCTACACCTCCTCCTCCTCCTCCTTGAGGTATTGTTTTTTTTATGGGCTTCTCTGTGTCCAATTTGACTGTTATTTTGTGGGCACTGTATCATAGTTGACATTTGGTCACAATTATTACGAAATATAACTGTAATTGAGAGTGAGAGACAGATTGAGCACCGTGGTGTACATTGGTATTTCAAGGAATTCCATGTGAAAATCTGGGTTTCTTTTTAAGATTTATGTGCGCACACCGTGAGGACGACACCAGTCTGAGTAAATTATTTTAACTTTTTATTTTTCTGTTTGTCTTGTCTATTTTTTATTGCACGCAGGGTTATTGGCTAGTGCATGGACAATTTACTGAGCCATATTTCAGGGATGTATTACGTAGACAGATTTTGCACCCGGACCTACATTTTTGATGGGCAAATACTGTACACGAATGCCAATAAACGTGCGCACATGATATTATTATAGCAGCTGTTTTTGTTCAAGGATGCAAGGTCTCTTGTAGGTATCAATATTTTTCTACACACTCATACCTTTTAGTTCGCAAAATCTTCAACTTCTATGTCAGATTTTGTGGCGACATCTTTGTGAGAAATTACAAAAATTAAGCAATTATCTAGATTTCAGATGAACACTATTGACAGCCGAATGACAGTACTCAACTCTTAATCATCAAGAATTTAAGGTGGGCGAATTAGATTGAGTAGAAAACACTTGGCGAAACAATTTTATTACACAAACGACCTGCTCGTATTTTAGAAAGTTTAAGCTTTAATCTATGAGAAAGTTTCTACATACGTAGTTGGAAATTGTTCGTATTCCCCTGCATGATTTTTTCTGACCAATTAATTTGAGTGCAATTAAATGGGACGTTTCAAAAACTCCAGCATTGATCGTAAAATTTATAATTTTCATACATTTCGATTTAGCAAATTGACAGATGAAAGACCATCATCAGTCGACTTTTCCAAAATTATACTAGCACAGCAGCCTAGTCATCATAATATCTCAACAGTGAACGGAATTCGAAATTTGTTCTTTTATTACGAGCTGAAAATCGTTACCTCTCGTCGAAAGTGGAACATGTGAAAGCAAATTTTAGAAACCTAAATATAGCTCATATAGAACATGAGAAAATTGAAAACCTCTCATAAGCAAATAAATAACTAGTTTAACTAGTCTAACTTTTATTTTCGATTTCAGTCTCGAACGGATGAACTGAGAAGCTTTCTCAGGACAGATATACGCGTTATACTCGTTCATTTTGTGTACAAAGTATGGTGAGTGTCAATCACGGTGTCGGGGAATAGTTTGCCAATGCACGACCCTAAAATGGTATGAAAACTATGATTACCTACATCAAAAGGTTCATAAACAAAGTGCACCGCAGTGATAAACTGAATACAATTATTGCCATCGAGCTGTTAGCGATGTCTTTTACATTGGATCATGTATGTTAACTGCCTTTTCGACAGAAGATGTGTTGTAGCTGATGATTCATAGTAAGTTTCGTTTATGCAGCCTCTGTAGTTATGGAAATAAAATACACAATTTCTTTTAAGCACCACTGAATGGTCAGATTAATGTGTTCAAAAATGTATGGTGAAAAGGTGGCCAAAACTGCATTCCCGATTTATATTGTAGATACCTTTGAAAATATAGACACAACTTAAGGCCTTGCTGCTTTACCAAAGAGTTCCTATCTTGATGCAAGAAAAAAAAAACTTTATTGCTTAACACCCAAACAATTCATGCTCTTGTCGACTTGTAGTCGCATTCGGATGAAGTTTAAACAAACTCTTCTCAGTGTCTTCTCTAAATTGAATTTATAGGAATTAGCAAAAACTTGTCATACCTACGAACGTTTTAAGCCTTTGTATGAATATATGAGTTTTTTATTTAAAAAATATGCAGGTTTCCCCCTTGAAGTGACAACTTTCTTAGCTGGAAAAATATTGTGTAGCCAGTACTCATGGTCCGTCTTTGGAAGATTAACCTTTGTCTTCTGTTTAAGAATTTTATTATGTTTCAGCGGTACATACAAACGGACAATGCGACCGCTCATGAACAAGAACACTGTGAAGAGTCAATCGAGCCCATTCCAACGTTCTCGTTCTCGATTTAACCCTTATGGTACATAAGAAAAACCTGAAAAGGTGCTTGAAATATTGGAAAATATACCTATAAATACACGTAAACTTTCAAAAAGCTATATTTTTATATAAATATTTGACCGACTGCCAAATTATGTTTTCAATGTCCATATTTTATGAAGACAATGCAAGACAATCTTCCCGGTCACAATGTGGCTACATCTTGTGTTGTGGCCATTAATCCTTCCTACGGAGGAACTTCTTGAGTTATGTAGATCCACCTGTAAAACCGATTTTCCAACAACTTCCTTTATAAAACGTATAAACCGACCGACAAATACGTGACTGCAACAAACTACATTTAAATTCTTGATAGAGGACTTTATGCAAAAAAGCAAGTTCAAGTGCATGCACACCACAATTAATACTGAATTCAGAAGCCGAAATTAACACAAAAGCGTAGCAATCAATTTGTGTGCGTGAGCAAGACAAAGACACATGATGTGAGTAAATTGTTACAAACGAAAATCGAATAAAAAAATCAAAACATATAACAAATCAAGAGAGAGAAAATTTAATTAAACCATAAAATTTAAATGAAATCAACACAAAGTCTTAGGGAATGCAAAGAATTTTAAGTATCTGCACCTGATCCCATTCGAAGGCGCAGTATCATAATTCCACCCGGGCGTGTTGTGTCAACCAAAAGTGTAGATGCGCCTAAATACAAATGAAAATAACCATAAAGGTTAACTGGCATCGATTGGACATGTGTTCTTTCGAGCCCAAAGCTGCGTGTGTACGACGACAAAGGACGACAAAAGATCGAAAAACAAAAACTAAACGCAAAACACACCAAAAAAAAGCACAGAATGCGAGCGAACGATATTAAAACAAACACAATGCATTGTGCTTGTTGTGCTGTTGGTGCGGACTGAAGGAGGAGTAGGCGAGAAAGACGGAGTCGTAAAGTAGGATTCTCAAAAACCTCGTAAAGACAAAAAGGCGCTGTCACCTGAAAATATATGTCCCAGCAAGCGTCAGTAAATTTTCTCATCCTCCCGACTGTGTGCGTGTATAGATGGGTGTGCTGTGCTGTACCAGAAACAGAATCCTTGCTTTCTTTTCTTTTATTTTTATTTTTCAGTTTCGCTGTCTTGATGGTTCTCTTCATTATTACGGTTATCGTTTGTTATTTCGGTTTTCGAGACATAAAAACAATTTGAGCGCAAATGCGGGTGGGATAAGATGCAAAAACTTAAACATACACTCAGAGAAAAAAATAGTTATTTTTAACTATTTTTTCACTATTTTCATAGTAAAAATCGGGAACACTATTTTAAATAGTTAAAAATAGTTATTTCTGACTATTTTCTTTGTCAATTAATATTATTCGTAAGATCAACTGCTTACTAGTTAATATCACTAGGTAAAATAGTTATTTTTAACTATTTTATTGTCATTTGATGTCTTTTTCAAAACTAACTATTCGATAATCAAAATCAGCTATTTAATAGTCAATTTTATTAATAATAATAGTTATTTGTGACTACTTTGATTGTCAATTATTTTATTTTTGAATCAACTATTCAATAGTAAAATCAATAGTCAATGTTATTAATAAAAAAGTTGTTTGTAATTTTTTTTGCTTGCAGTAACATATATAACATTGGGCACAGTTAAACTTGATTTTATCGAATAGGTACTCGTTGAATGGCTATTAATATCGTCACCTGTTTTGAAAATGCTTACCTGGTATTTTTTTTTACTTAGAAGAAGAATAATTAGTTCTCTGAAAATTCTCCAAAAATCAAAAACAACAAATTTTTCTCAAATCATTTCAATACACATTTTATTATTATATTTTATAAAAGAATTAAAAAAAAATACATCAATAAACAATTAGAATCTTATCTTATTTAATACAAAAATACAATGGAGTTACTTACATAAAGTTTGGCATATGTTGTGTTGGAACTACACGAGGCGATGATGGCCTTATGCTTGCGGATGAACTACTTAGGCTTCCCTCCACTGTAGTAGCGCTAGCAACCGAATGCACTATAAATTCCTAGATTGAAATTTGCATTAAAAGTAAAACAAATGTAAAATAAACTAAGTTAACAGATTTACCTCCGATTTTTTTTCCAGATTATCAAATTCTCGCACGATTTTCTCTGACATTCCACAATTTCTTTTAATTGACGACGTTTTTAGGTTTTACAAAATGGTGGCAAAAAATCTATGAGTTTGCTTTATAGTTAATATTTATAGATATTAAAATTTGTATTAAAATCTATGATAAAAACTTACCAACAAAATTCTGATAGAGAATTTCAAGGTCCCAATTCTGTAAAATAGAGTACAGCTTGCCTTCCTCTATGTGCTCAAAAGTATCAATTGTCTGGGGAATATTTTCACTTTGATTTGTAATATTATATTTCATGCCCTTCACTGTTCACAAATTCAAGCTGACCGTTTTCTCTACTGGCGGCGAGCACTTCTAGT
This sequence comes from Cheilosia vernalis, assembly GCA_949126925.1. NCBI lineage: Eukaryota > Metazoa > Arthropoda > Insecta > Diptera > Syrphidae > Cheilosia > Cheilosia vernalis. The sequence continues at coordinate 80,022,831 of OX421358.1, read as the reverse complement.
AGATTTAAAGTTTCACCGATGTAAGTAGAATCGTTATTGATTTAATTTTTTTGTTAAATTCTCTACGACTTACTTATGCAAACAACTTTTCCCAAATGACACTCAGATCGCGACGCGCAAGCGAAACTACTACGTCAGAAATGTTGTTACTACACCTAGTCATTTTCAACTATATGGTAGTAGTTGTGTACACCATCGCGCTTTAAATTAAATAAAAACTACCATTTTATAGTAGGAAGCTATTATAGAATAGTCAAAATTGATTGTTCATTCTTATTTTGAAAAAACGGTTAAACAACTATGCTTTAACTCAAAATAGTTACGATTAACTATTTTGTATAGTCACTAAATAAAATGATTGATTTTTAACTATTTTTTAACTATTTTGTAACTATTTTCAATTTATTTTTGTGCAAAAATAGTCATTCGACAAATTCCATTGGATTTCATATAAGGACTATGGCAATAGTTACAAAAGTAACTATTTTTTTCTCTGAGTGTACATGATGCTACCTTACTTAAGGGGTGAGGGGTGCGGATCCGGACTTGAGGATAAGCTGGCGGTGAACATTTCTTAAGCATGCATCAGAAGGGTGGTTGGATGTGTGCAGATATCTACTAAAATGAGGATACAAACTGAAGAAGGCTATGTATCATGCTTAGGATATGTTTCTTATGCTATTTCGAGTCTACCCGTAGAAAGTGTGCACCTCACCTGGATGTGCGATAAAGTGCGTGACTTATTGAATGGAAATCGCTGCAGACTCGCTCAAGAGGTATATCTGCTGTGAGAACTCTTTATGGTTGACTACAAGTGCCTTTAACCAGCCAAAGCAACGTCTTGAGTCATGCGTCAACATAAGTGTTGAATTTAATTTCGAGTTCCCAACAATTCCAGTCAAATGTGCTGAAGTGCAATTTGAACGAAGTAGTGAATGAGTCAAATAGTGGAATCAACTGAGTAGGTAAGTATTCTGATACTTTATAGGTGGTTTCTCAGGATCCGTCTAGTTTTTTACTGCAAAACCCAACTAACAATTTTGTTCTCTTACTATACGAGGTCGTGATAACGTCCGATCTCAGTCAAGAAAATTGCATCAGAATGCCTAAGCTGGTTACCGGTCTGGACTGATGCTAATCGAGCGAGAAGAATTTTGTCAATCTACTTCAAAGCACAACTAGGTCTTTGAGGTCAAGCTCACGACCAATCTAATTTGAATAATTAGCATACGAATACGGGGAGGTTACGATCTGAACTTATACCAGCTAGTAAAATAAAGACAGGCTATACGCAAGTCTCACAACTGACTTATCACCTAGCTACTTCCTCCTACTATCAGGCATTTGGCAAAGTAGTCCTTCTATCTTTAGTTTAGCAACTTTGCCTTTGAACAGAATAAATTAATTAAAAAATGACTTCGCTTGCACTTTTCTCTAGACATCAAGAAGAAGGCCGTTGCAATCAAGTACAGTGCGGGACTTATTTCTTCTGGATGTATTCTCTTTAGTCATGCACACGACCGGTCAAGACAAGTTCTAATTTGAGCCACTAAAGTGCCGGGAATCGTCAAATTCATGTGTAAATCGGAAAAAAGGCTGCTTTTAGGCAAAGGACAAATTTTTTTCAACGTATGTTATTCTTAGGACTTCCCAAGAAGTGGTAGGGAATATATTTTTGACCGTTTTCACCATTGTGATTGGTTATGCTTTGTTGAACGTGCATGTCGTTTGAATATATGATGGCGATTGATCCACCTTGAGCCTATTAAGTATCTCAAAGTCTTATTCACGATGGATGGAGCTGGGTCACGTTTTGAACGAATGGACATGAATGCTCCATCCCGGAAAATCTTTGAATCCACACCCGAGGAATGGGGTAGTAGAGGAAGACCGCGACTCAGCGAAACTGGAGACAGCTGGTTATACATCGTGCTGGAGACGCTTCCTAGTTGAGGCCCAGGTCCACCCCGGATGGTAAATACAAGAAGGTAATTTTTCTGTCAAGAAAAACGAGCCTTATATCAAAAAAAAAAACTCTTTATTCCTTGAGATTTGAAAGATAATGGATAAAAGCTCTCAAAAAGGAAAGTCAGCTGGATTCATTTATCGGTTCAAACTTATACCTGAAAAAGTCAGAAGCAGCATTAACGTACAGACTTCAAAAACCGGCTGACCTCACGAGAGTCGTTATCATAAAGGGGATGCTGAAAGTGGTCGCTCTTAAACCAACAGAGATTGATGGATGTCACTTTGACAGATGATATAAATGGCCAAGCCTATACCTTTATTTGTCATCAATACAAACTGTTCAGAACACAAAAACGGGACCACTCGCCTTCAAACCTCTTTTCCATGAAACTTGTTCAATTCTGTCAACATTTATGAGACCTATTAGTCCCTAAGAAAAAGGTTACAATTATTGCCACCAACGGACAATATCAAGCCAATGCTGCCAACGTGCCAAGAAAAAAAAAAAATAAACAATAACAATTTTAAAAGAAATTTAAGAAAAAAAACAAAAAATATATCAAAAGGAAAACTTTGGAATAAAACGAAATCTTTAAGAAGAAAATCATATCTATAGATTCACCCACACCATATGTGTATGTCTTACCGGCACTTGTGCGTGGCTTCGTCCTTTGTGGCTTCACATCCGTGCTGCTCATACCCGCTTGCCTGGCAGCTGTTTGAAACATTCCAGTCGCCTGATGGTGTGAGTGGTGATGGTGATGATGGTGATACGCTGCAGCATAGCTGGGCTCATACCCAACACTGCTTCCACCTCCACCGCCACCTACCCCGTATGCAGCTTGTGTACTATCGAATAGGCTGCTGGTGCCATTCAACGCTGAATTGTTGTTGTTGTTGCTTGCATTATTCGCAGCCGTATGCGAATTGTGATTATTGCTGCTAGTATTGTTGTTATTGCTATTACTGTTACCCGCATTCGTACCTTCGCGTTGTTTTGGCGCAGGAACTTGATTTGTACCACCTCCACCGCCGCCGCCGCCACTACCGTTTGGTATCGTCGGCTTAATATCCAAAGCGCAACTCGCATCGTTTAGTGAGGTAGTTGATGCCTGTGCCTGGTGCATAAAAGCGTTCACAGCAGCCTAAAAGTGAAAAAAGCAAATAAACAAACAAATCAAAGCACACACATAGTTTATTAGACATTCGCAGGGCAATAAAAAAGTTGCTCAACTGATTTGATAGACGACAAAATTCATACCTGATATTCGGATGGGCCTGTTTGTACTGAATCGGGCGTTGAGTCCTTTGGCGGTGTTGGAGGGAATGGAAATGAATGCTGGCCCGTTTGATGGCTTTGTAATTGGCCGCCAACCTTGTCCTGTGGATCCTGTGGACACGCAAACGGACTACCCCACGGACTGCCAGGCGGAAATGATTTATGATCGCTGGTTAGCCACGGACTTAAGGGCGTATGAAAGTGTGGTCGGCATACCTGAGGCGCTGTATGTGACGATGGCATTCGAGAGGCTGCAAAAGAACAAACGAACAAAAAAACAAACGTAAGCATAAAAAATATTTAGACCAAATTAGAGCGAGAGAATCAATAATAAGGCGGCACCGGTAGGTGCACCATGTATATACTATACCAGACTACCACTGCTGTCAAACGCCAGAGGGTATGCAATTTTTCGTAATAAAATTTTTGCGTTAATAGTTGAAATTACGCCAAGAATAAGATCATACATCACCCGTGATCGTTCTACTGCGCTCGCGCGCTCGTCCGATCGCAACACAAAACATGCCTCTTATCCAGGAGGCACAAATATCGCAACGCAACCTGACTGGGTGCGTCCGCAGCCGCACAGCACAAAATTCAGATGCAGATGCATGCACTTGGTGTGTATAATTTCAAACACTCTACAAGCAGAAAATAGCCGGAAGCTTCTGTTTCGCAGGGCGATTGTCATAAATTGTTTAATTTGTATCATAAACAATCGCGCTAAAACTTATTCGCGAGCGTCGATCTATCCGCATCCGCATCCTTTGTGTTTTGGATCGCGCATCGCCCCAAACCCGGTAAAGGCTTTTACGCAGCGTATAATTTACCGGACACCAAGTGAGATTTATGCACGGATTTATGTAATACAGATCAGGGATTATAATAGACTGAATCTGAATCAGAAGCACAAAACCGAAATGCGTGAGCCGCCACCGCGCCACTGCAACCAACCGGCCGACCAATGTCGCCTTGTGTGTGATACCCGCACACCGATCTGATGGATGGATGGCAATCCGCACTCCGCAGCACAACTTTATATATACCCGTAGAGTCGCAGATGATCGAGACTGACGGTGATCTGCCACGATCGATCAGTTGGCACGATAATTCCCATTTGATTATCCTAATAACAGCTTTTTGCCAATATTATATGTACGTGGACCTGATTATAGATATTATGACTGCGGTCGTCCGGCGATGCTGGAAGATCGATGGACGTTGCGGACAGATCAGTCCGTTCGTTTACCTTTGCCACAGATTGCCAGAGCCAAGTTGCGCAAGTAAATCAACGGATCGACGATTTCAACAATCATCTTGAGATAATATTTAATTTGGCTGTGTTTTCTGTGTGCTGAGCATACAGTTTGCCAACTTTCTGCCGGCATACTGTCTTCCGTCTTTATATTATAACCTATCCATCTGAAGACTTTTGTGTAAAAGTAAATTTCACACTTTTTTTTTTAAAGAGTGATGCCCCACAGTCTGTAGGGTAGGGTACGGTTTTAATCGCATCTACCCCAGGAATCCATCCACGTAATAGGGAGCCAGCATGTAATTTCCCAGAGAGCGCGCTCAAATTTCAGGGAGCGTTGTGGCTGAGATACCGAAACGGGTAAAGTTATTATATTTCCCGGAAAATTATAGAGGCATACCAATATACTCGTGGCGTGTTATTGTTCTGTTGTTCTTGCGGAATAGCAGCGATTTTTGTTTGACATTCAGGCACGTACACGTGTACACGTAGCGAGTGGAAATTTGCGCCTATTGCATTGTAACGAATTACCGATGAACACATCCCCCGTCAAAAGTGACAGCAGGTGATGCTCATAATAATATAACTATATGGCAATTATTGGCGAGTGTGATTGATGGCGAGGGTATTTCTAAGCGAGGCTAGGTAGAGATGAAATGATTATGACAGCTATGACAATTAGAGACAGGTGACAGTCAAAGTTTTATTGATAATTGAAGTGGTAAACAAAAGGCATTTTTATGGTCTTGAATATTTTCCACTTTGAGTATTTTGACGTTTACTGTCTTTTTCAATTTGACATATAGGTAGGTACCTATAAGTTGAAAAACAAATTTAATTTGACGCTTCACTGTTCTGAATTGAAAACTGCGTAGTTGGTAGCCGTGTCCCAGACTTGGTTTGTTCGATTTTTTGGCAGATTGTGTGCTGAACACTCAAAAAAAAAAACATAAGAATAGTATACTCTCCAATAACTATTTTCTTAAACCATTGCCAACAGTTCATGCTAAATCATGAATTCTGATATTTAGGTTCATGTGAACCAACGAATATTTTTGCCTTTTAAAAAGCCATTGAAGGTATCAGAAGCCATAGATGGCCGAGGCAGGCACTCAAAACTGTCTCTAGCTAAATATGAAAAGAGCTTCATCTCTGATATTATGTATCTGATCTGAAAGCCGCAAAACAAAGAACTGCGGTGTAGAACAGTTCAAAAACTAAGGCCCCACCAAAAAGATAAGTCCAATCACTCGGCCATATCAAGTCAACATACGCACATGAGAAAATGCTTAGCCCCAGTTTTGTTCTATTGGTATACGACCTACGAATTTATAAAGAAGCACCAAGATCGGTGTGGAGATCAGGCATCTTTTCTTCGACACGTGCGTCTGTCCAAACATAAATGGGACCGTCTTCGAGTTAGATATGGAATTTTGATAGATGTATGATCAAATATTAGCTTTCTGGCAACCGTCAATGATTATTTCAGGGCAAGTCTTCTATCCACCTAACTCAATGCTGCGAGCGTTACTATATGTTGCGATGGCAGTGGTTATGTAAATTTAAATGAATTCAAGTAAAAATCGTCTGTCCTTGTTCAGCTATAGTCTACAGATGAGGCGCAGAATAGTTTACCAACAAATTAAATGAACTTTTGAGCTGTTTTCCCAGGCATTTTCAGTCCATATATACATCGATAGGTATCTACAAATGTATACACAATATGATCTGCACAAATCTGATTAACCTGCGTTCTGTTCACCTACAAACTTTCAGGAGGTGACCAGAAAGAATGAAAACTTAAAATGCTAATGCGGGCTTCAATTATTAGAAATTTAAAGGTTGCGAAATCTATGAACTCTGACACAAAAATAACTAGATCTGTCCGGTTATATTTCCAAATCAAAAGGCGGTCAAGATTTGGGTTTAGTTTGATTTAGTTGCTGTAATTTTCCTCACAGAATAGAAGTGTTGGAATTGCCCGAGCGGATTGAGTTTTAGCTGAAAATCTTAAGGTTTCATTTCCCAAGGAAACATTGACAGCTTTTTGTCGAAATCAGTGAAAAGTAACAGTCAAATGGGTCATATAATTCACTAAAGAAGAGCGTCAAGCTAAATGCAGCTCGTTCTAGGTTTTATTTCTTAGGAGAAGAACAAATTCAAAAAAATAGAATAAAGATGCTAAAAACGTGCGCTTCTCATATATAAGTCACGCAAAGTTTGGAATTCCTGTGAAATCCCGCTAAAGGTGTACTGACAGATCATCACTATACACAAATAGCGCACGATTCTGAATTTGCTTCGCAAAACTTGAAGCTAAACAATTAATTTCAAAAAAACTTGAGATAATCTTCGCCCACCAGACAATCAAATAAGTCCAAGCATACACTTTCAACCACTTAAAGTAGCTAATTCCACTCGATTGACAGCCGGAACTAAACTAATTACAGACGTTCAATATTACAGAACTATGTCTTTTGATCTGTTTCTTTTACACACAAAAAGAAGTCATTTTTATTCAGTGTCAAGTGTATGGGTTGCATAAGCAAATTGGCCGCTTCGAACGATGGCTCAGAGTTGTTTGATGTTGTCAGCTGCACTCTCAAAACTTTTCTGTGGCTTTGCATTTATCGCTTACGAAAATATGACAGAAATTTGCTGAACAAAGTCATGGTCGTTGCTGTTCCTCATTCGAGTTTCTTACTATGACCAAATATTGAGTGAAATCAATAGGATTTGAAAGGTTTTTCTGGTTCTGGCGAAAATGATACTTAAATTTGAGACACGACAAAGTCCAACAAATTGAAGGCGGATCGATATGTCACTGGCTTTAGCTCTCGCAAATCACTGTCGTCTTTAAAAAAAAAAAAAAAAAAACGATTATATAAAGATTCCACAGCATCTTATGTAGCCTCGGCGATGAGATTACCGCACGTGTGTGTCCACATTGAGCAACTTGTATCCCAGCAAAGTTTTGCACATTGCCGCACAAATATTGAAACCTACATCTTCTTGCACTAGAATTTCCCACAAAAAGTCGGTCGACAAACAAAAACGGAAAACAAAAACCTTTTTCGTAACATTAAATGCTCTATTAAATCCGCTCAAAAGTTAGCCTTACCACAGCGGAATAGATATACAAGAATATTCACCTAGAAAATCGACCACGCAATCTCCAACAAGAAGGTATAGATAGACTCGTACTTGTAGCTAGTTCGGTTCAGTGGATCATAATAGATGGCATAGTATTTGCATCATATCAGGTAACACCTTCGTCATGCAATAACCGCCCATCCATTCATCTATCCGTGTGCGCCGGCGACTGACATAAGGTGTTGCACAAGCTTCTGTACCATCGGCTGTCGTCAGCGTCCGCATGTCTATCTTCAGCAATATAGTACCTACTAGATTTGAATTCTTAAGAAGGAGCACTAGGTACACTCCGTCACCGCAGCGGTTATAAGTTTCACTTTCTGGCATTGGGCGCCTTGTCGTGTTATCAGGCAGTTTTTGACTTGTAACTACACTCATCAGCACATACTCCACTCTGCATAAATTTGTTGAAAGAACTGCGCGCGCTCTCGCGGGCAATATAATTAAAACAAATAAACAATTAAACTGCAATATTGGGGTGAAGTATAGTATACATTTTGAACGATTGAAAGAAGGTATACATATGCGGAGAATTTAAATTCTGCGATGCACGGAAGGACCTCAAGGTAAACGAAACACGAAGAACAACTGGGACAGGTGCATGGCGATTATTATTAAGTCGTTTGTGTAAGGAATATACGATGGTCAGGATGGAGGAATACGACTCGCGCCAACTACACACAATGCTGTCCAGTTTTCTTTTCTTGAAGGCAGGTGGGTTGTGCCACCGCCACCGCCGCCACACATAAATTCAAGAAGCCCCGCTTCACATACAAAACAAAACGACAGTCAAACAAAAAACACACTCACCCCGGAGAAGATATATTTTTTTTGTAATTTCCCCATTTAGTATGATTGATTATCCACTCTTTAGAAAGAAAGGAAGCAGGTGAGATTATCATAAAAAAAAAAGGAAAAAAAAGAAGAAGAGAGAAGCCAACCTCTAATAGACTCTCGTTAAATATACTGCACGACCCTTTTTCCTATCATCAACCCCTCAATGGAAATGGAAAAGGTTTCCCTCCTTAAGTACCAATCACATTTCCTTCTGAAGCGAGAAAATGTATCAAATCTCATGCAGACTAATCCGATTGCGGAATTGATCTTAACTGCGAGATATGGACTTGCCTAATGGCCATGAGAACGATATGCGAGACTGCAACAATATGCTTGGTGTTACCGAAAACAGACGAAGGGGTAGCTCTCTGCTCAGCCCTTTGATGTTGCGAACTATGTAGGTAGAGGTACACTTTTCATAATCAAAATTGCAATCGCTTTCGAAGAAGTGTCAGACAGCATATACCCCTCAAGATGGGCAAAGAGATGCTCGACACTGATTAAAGGTGGCGGACACTCAATTCAGGTTTTTTTTCGTCGTCTCCGAATCGGGTGTTGCAAGTAATTCATTTGACTAATTGAACAAAGTTATAGCAACCAGATGTAGGTATCGGTGGGATCTATGCTCGGTTTTGTTTGGGCTCTCGTTTAAAGGACCTTTTCGCTTTGCTTTTATGCATTAACTAATGAGGTGCTGCTCTATCGAGATGACATAGATTTGCTTGTGTCGCGACTGCTTTGTTTGGTGTCACCTCGCATTCACCAGCAGGACGGTGTATAGATACATTTTCTGTTAGAAGAAGCACTGGCATCGTCTTGTCGTTCTTGTTTGGTAATCCTTCAAGGAGTCTTTGCATCCGTTCATAGCATATTTATAGGATTTTTAAGCACAAAAGTGATGATGGCAAAAGGGGTTAACCAACCCCTAAGGAAGGAGGAGACTGTTAGGTAAAATGTATCTAACAAAATGGACGTTTACCTAGTCTGAGGTGCTGCTATATAGACAATGCCCTGCGCACCCAGATGGCTTAAATATGCATGCGTGTATGTACTCGAAAAATAATTATCACTGCACTCTCATCAGGGAATTTTTTTTTATTTCACAATATAATATGTACACAGAGGGTAAGGAAATTAAAATAAGGGACGCAATGCAAGTATGCCTACTATATGGTTGACATCACACCAGTAGCAGCTGTCAATTTAACTAAAAACTAGTTGACATCCTCCCCAAGGGGTGTGCTGCGTGCAGATGATATTCTCGACAAAAGAAAAAAAAAAAAAAAAACACCAAACGTATACACCGATCAAATCTAAGCCAAAGACTAGGTACGGTTACCGTATACATTTTAATACCAATCCAACTAGCATACATAAAACACACAATACAGAATGAAAGGCGATTAATTATGTGGTTCACGTAAAAAGCGTTTATAGCTGCGATTCTAACAATGGTCAGTGCGGCTTAAGGCTTTGCGGTGGCCTGTGTGCAAGTTGCTTGTCAAATGAGTATTCACTAATAGCAATAGGAACAGTCGCCGCAAAATAGCTGTAGAGTGTTGTTATAAAAATGATCGGCAACGTTTGATCTTTTAGCCGGATTGTCCGAGTGTTTATGCAAGGCGAAAGGCGAATTTGTAATTGTTCGTTTAGTGCAATTAACGCGACAATGTCAGGAGATGCAAATTTTATTTATGCCTCGCGGTTATGCTGGAATGTTATAGTTTTTATTTCGCTTTCTATTCGATTAGAGCGCAAAAACTTGGCATGAGTACGTGGAAACTGGGTTTCGCATTATTTTGCCTAGAGATGCCTGCAAGTGGATGGCTCAACTTTGGGAGTTTTTTGCCGATGTCCAGATTTTATATTTTTTTAGGTAGGTATATAAAACTTTGAGCACCACTCTTTGAAAACCATCCAATGAAACCAATGGATGGCTTCAACGACGTCTTTATTTTGTGATTGAGGATTACAGACTGTGCGGCACTTAGCCCAGTTTGCAATGATCTTTATTATCTTAATCGTTAAAGTAAAAGTAAAAAATTGGTTTATTTAATGGGAAGGTGAGGAGTTGATATGAACGAGGAAATACGAAATGAAAGCTTTAGGAATACTTGGATTTGTGGTTATGACTTCACTCGATATATTGCAAATGTAACATTAATCCGGCTACGTCAAACGATTCTAGTACAATTCTGATGAAACTGACAATTGCTTTGCTGCACTTTTTTCTTACGAGTTTAGGTTCCTCTGTCGCAGTTATTTAATGACGAGTAGGTAAAATATTAGTTACATAAATATGCGTGCAACACAATTTAGTAAAGTAAATTTTTATGTGTCAAATTTACAAATTTACCTTCGACAGTTTGGGTCAAAGTTCTACCTACAGACCACAAACCAAACAACTATTTGACAGCAGATCTTCAGAAGCAAATATAAGAGGTAACTATATTCCAATCCAAAGATCTCTCGATTGTCTCTTTCTTTTAAAATCCTGGCACTTGCTAGACTAAGTTCCATTTTGTTCAATTTTGGTTGTCTTTAATCATTGGTTATTCCAGCTGTTAACCCGCGAATGTTGTATTTTGTTCAGCAAAATATAAACCTGACAATCAGTGGTTTGGTTAGTTAACCAGAAGAAATCGATAACCAGCCGATTTTGGGCGGTTAATGAGATTTAACCACTGATTTTCTGTAATTTCGTGTGTTCAAGATTTTTTAGGGACTACGTAGGTATTCATTTTGACATTAGGTATATGGTACCCAAAAATGTTGGCACAATATTTTGCAACCAAAAAGAAAAAATACAAATAAAAGAATGAAAGAATACGTAATAATGGAGTAAATAGAATACACTATAGGTTCGCCAGTCAATTGAATTTGAGGGTACAGGTTTCTAACAAAATAATCGATGAATAAGGATTATTTTCAACATTTCGCCGATGAAAGTTCTCATAAATTAAGATAAAGCACACGCATTATAGGAAATAGTTTACAAAATTTTATTGGTTATTGAATTTGGATTCATTTCGGTTTGGGTTTTAAAAAATTACTTATTGTCTCACAAAAACAAAGTTCCATTCTTTAGTTCTAAAAAAAATTCCTGTATTGTTCGATTTTGACATTCTTTTTTTGTGTTAAGTAAAATAACTAAAAATAAATACATTTGAAAAATCTATCCAAACAAACTATGTACCTACTTATCAAAAAAAAAAAATTAACCATAGATTCGGTCAATCACTGAACTGCCAAATAAACTGGAAAAATGGAACGATTTGTTGCAAAGCTGTGGTTTGGTGACCGAAGTGAAAAAACGCTCAACAAACACTCATTGGTTATCACTGATTTATAATCATTAGTTAACCTAAATCTATGGTAACCTAACCAAGGATTTAACCAGCTTTGAAAAGACCGGCCCTAATTATAGTTTGTAGACTAAGAGTAGTAAAATCTATTGATCTTTGAATCACTACGTAATAAATAATTTAGTAGAAGGATTTTTCCATGCAATTTGTTTTGTTTTTACAGAAGGTTTGATATCTATATCTATATATATAAAAGAGAATGAAGTCCGTGTGTGCGCGCATAACTCGAGAACGGATCTTTCGTTTTTGAGGATTTTGGACTTGATGCGGTTTAATTTTAGAACAAGGAAGGACATAGGATGCTTTTTGTTGAGAAAACAAAACTTTAAAGGAAGGAAATGGGGGGTGAAAGTTTGTATGGGGAAAAACACTTTGAAAAAAATAAACTCGATAGAAAAACGAGGAGCGCGAATAATATCATTGAATGATTTCGGTTACCGAAAATGAAAAGGTCAAACCTTTCACCCACTTGCCATTACGCAGGTGTTCTTTTCGTTTCCTCACTCCAATTTAATTGGACGGCCGGACTTGCTATTTTGTGTGGTCAGAAATCGAAATTGCACTGTGAAGAGTGAAGTTACCCAACTGCATTTGATTTCGTTTCGGTGCAATTGGGTGGGTAATTTGCCACACAATTCTTCTAATTCCTACACCAAGATGCGATGGGTTTATATCTTGCTCTCTCTAAGACGTTCTCTTTTATGAATTTTTCGAGTTAAGGAACGACATTGAGTACAAATTTGTAAGAATTCGTAAAAGTTAATAAAAATTCATAAAACATAAAAGTAAATGAACAGAACTGTTTTTATTTCACGGACTCGGCTTACATATTCCGTACGATTCGACATTATTTCAGATGGGCTCTTTTTCGTCCAAGCGTCAAAAAAACTTTTATAGTTGAAAAGCGCATAATCCCATTACTTTAACTTCGTGGCTTTTTACCTTATACATTTGAAAAACTAAATTTTCCAGTTCTGCAATAGTTTTATTCTGTTTTTTGCACTTAATTTTAAACTTTTCAGTAATTTTTCAACATAATTATGCTACAGCCAATTATAAAATCTGTTGTTTTCCTACAAGTTTTTTTAGCTGTCACTTGGTTTTTTCTTCTTCTTATTTGACTCTGACGTTGTCGCAAAATAACCTGTTCACTGAAAAAGCGGAATTTCGTGAACATCGACATCGTTATACTCAAGTTTTGCTTTTGAAAAAAGAACTTGAATTGATGGGCAGAACGAAGTTCGCCGGGTCAGCTAGTTTCTTAAATAAAAATGCAAAAACTAAACTTTGTGCGAGACACATTTAACAATACTTAATGTACTCTTCTCCTCGACCTCTGTTAAAATTTGGAAATTCTAGTACAATAACATGATGTGAATATTACTGGACACGTATTTGCTATCTATGCAATTTAGCTCCTAGAACTGCTTGACAACTGCGTGAAGTTTTGACATGTTTTTATTGTAATCTATTACATGTTCAAAAAATGTTCGCTATGTTTCATTTCTTTAATACCAAAAGACTATCTACCTTAGATCGGCGTTTCAGTAAAGACATTTTTCTTGATTATTTCTAACCTGTCCTGTTTTTTAGTACCTACCTATGTGACTTTTACTATTTTCAAAACCATTTTTCTAATTGAAATTTAGAGACCTATCTGGTATTTTCAAATTTATAAAGAGTGAGTAAAATAGGTATGGGGTCTCACTGAGTGGGAAAGAGTTCGGTTGCAATGCGGGAAAATAATATAACGTTTTGACAGACTGGACATTCCCAGAAGTGTCACATTGCAATCTAAATTGGCTGGCTATTAACATGTAGTGGCAAAATATTCGCTAATAGAAAAGCCTTAACGTTGGTTGCAGTTTGCTAATAATTTAATTGGACTGGCAATTTTGTTCCGACGGCATTACGTGATATTCTTCGAGTGGTTATTTATGGATATCCGTGTATAGAGTAAGTAAACCTCTTCAAAAATGTCCCTAATTCAATCCCCTTATTTGTGTCAGTATAGGTGCACCATTTGTCATCAAAAATATGCTATACAAAGCCAAGCTTATTTCTCTAAATTATCCATGACCGGCCACACTTACTGCAGGACAAATCTTTGACACACGCCTTGTCACTCACTGCGTATCTATCGAGGAGGAGCATTTGTCGGAGTAAATCGGAATCTCACTTGAATTCCTCCGACATGGTCCACCCCAAGAGCTCGTTCGACTTTCAATTTGGTTATAGCAATTAAAAAACAAAAGACATAACAAAACCCAAACACACGCAACACATTTTGAGGCCTTTCTTGTGATACAGGAGACAGGTTCGTCGCCAGTCAAACAGCCGCCAAGTATGACAGAGTGCATTTATTTGTGCCCTCGCAGATGAATGGCCTTCCGTTGCACCGCCAGAACAAGTCATATTTTTCTCCAATTGATAGTCCATCATTGGATGCGATTATAAATTCAAATGTGTCATGTTAGTCTGACAGCTTTTTTCGTGCAATTTAATTTGTTCGTTCGGCCTGGTTCGGTTGCTGATGGTGTTCAGCTCCCTTGAGAGCGGGACAAAAAGTGACAGTGGCGGTGGTGGCAGCCTGTATATTGGCCTGAGAAAACATCCAAAGAAACTGGAAACCCTGACAGAAACATAAGGATGCGCATTCACTCATCTTTTCAAAAATGCTTTCCGTTGTGTCGCTGACCAGAAAAACATAAGAGAAACAAAGTCTCCAAGCGAAGAGCCAACCATAGGACCAGAGAATCCACCACCACCCAACTTGTGATGTTCATTGTCGTTGGCGAGAGCACCAGCCGCCCCATCATCACGATGATAAATTGACTTGCGATTGCTATCGAGATGATGGGATGCCGCTGTGGCTGCTGTAGCTGCTCCTGCTGTTGCCGTGTGCACATACATACACGGGCGAGAGTGAGTGCTGGCGGGATACTGCTGTGCGCTTTCATTTCCCGTGTTCCACGGTATTTTCGCAGAATCCATTCTTGTCCTCGCAGACAATCAGGCTGCAATATGAGTGCTTCTCATGGGGAATCATCATCATCATAGGACTACACTACCCGTCCCTATCCCTAATCAAATATTCAACGTTTTGGGGCAAATGTGTCGTCGAGAGTGTCCAAAAAGCCGCCTGCGCGCAATCGCGCAGATGGAAGAGCGCGCACAAATTTGCAAAAAGGACCTCCTTGGAATTTTTCTCGACGGCCGACACACGATGACAACGAATGCGACATCCTTTGGTTCTCTCTCACGAAATTGTCCGCCGTGATGTGCATAATTTAATAAATAAATTATGATTGTTGCCCTTTTCGGTGGGCCTGGACGCCTTTGTCCCTCCGGAGATACCTCCACTCGTAGTCGTATCATTGTGATTGTCCGCGCTCGCCCTCATGTATTTATGGATTTATTCCAATCGATGCGGCGCGGTGGTCAGATCTGCGCTTCTCGCGTGTTTTGTGATAAATGTGCCAGGATACGCGTTTATTTTATTATAACGCGCCGCTCGCACACATTCCCTTTGGCCCATTATACAATAAATGTCAACAGGATCGATGGTGGTCCAGACTGCTCACTAGGCGTCTTTAGGAATTCCAAATTTGACGATCTCACAACTCGTCGGGATCGGGACTCGGGAGATCAGACCGCATAAAGAGGCGCTTTCCACATTTTTCGTTTGTTTGCTGTTTGTTTGCTGTCATATCCCGTAAATTAAATCGATCGCGAAGGTGCGCACCGTTTTTGGGACACACGCAACAAAGAGACACACAGCAGACAAAATCGGACATAAATGAAGCAAAAACAAGTTGTACGACGAGCAGATTCAATGTGCGCGATGCTTTATCTTTGGGATTTGCTCGTCGTCTCGATGGAGGAGTAGATATTTTTTTTATATTTTTTATTTTTTGTTTCGTAAGAGTACAAGAGAGAGCGCGCGCGCGCGCGTAAGCATCCAACTCAAATTTAGCGTGTAAACGCGATTAACAACGCCTTGGCACAGCTCGAAACGACACAGCGATCAAACGTGATTCTTTTTTTTTCACTTTTTCTTTGCACTTTCCTCTCGTCGTCGATAGAGTGCGCGGCAGGACGGATGCAAGTGCGCGAATCTCTTGCGGATTGGTTAACAAGCTGTGACGCGCAATATTTAACGCCATGAAAAATTATGATCGCGACGATCGATTACGTTTTTGAAATATGATCACGAACTCTTCTCTCTCGCTCGTCCTTTCGATCTTGTCTTCGTATTTTGTTTGTCGACACGATGACGATGACCACGGAGACTATGACTACGACGACGATCACGGCGAAGACGCCTCCTTGCTACAATTGGAATTAGGATAAAAATAAGAAATGACCAAACGAATACATGATGTATTCGGTGTGATCTTACATCGATCGAGTGAGGTGTGTGCGCGCGCGGTACGCATTGTGATTATTATTAGTATGTTTAGCGTTTCCCTTCGACTTTCGAGTGTGGAAATAATAATAAAACATAATAACACTCCGCTGGACATGGACATGGAGAAGACAAAGCGAGATCCACGTTGCCCGCCCGAGACAAGGGCGAGAGATATAAATCGGGAGTCTGATGAACACCTCCACCATTCCCAGGCCATCGATTATTATAGTGATGTGTCCTCCTCATCAGCAATTCCATACTGTTCGCAATCGAAATTATATTGACGGAGAGCGGAGCGGAGCGGAGGTAGGTAACGGTTTCCTTTGCAGTTCTTTCGGCTCAGTCGGCCGGCGCGGCGGGTATGTGCTTGCGAAACCGTCAATTGAATCATTCTCATAGATTTTTCGGATTTTGAATTCAAAATTCGAAAATTCAGATGAATGAATAAATTCTCGGGATGCGGATTATAGGGAATTTTACTCGGCCATCACCACCTATACGAACCGAACCTGGTGCAGAACGGAAGAGAGATATAAATCAACCAGTCCGATGTGCATAGTTGTTGCTGCCTTCCTTTTGGGGTCTCTTTTGGGTTTCTGCTTGTTTTTCTGTTCTGCGGCTAAGACAAGAGTGCAAAAACTATCCAACCGACGGATACACCCATATAGGTACAATCATTCGCAATTGCTATTCCTATTTGTTTGTTCCTTTCGGACTGGTAAAGTAGTGTGTGTGGGCTCATTCACACAATCGGAATCCACTACCATCTTTTGCATGACAAAATGGAAAATTTCAAGCCTTTGCATTCGACTGGGCAAACCTGTTCGTTGTTCCCCCAAGTGAGGCTACAATTGTTGTCTATTTTTACTTGATTTCGATTCAGTTGAAAAGCTATTGGATTCTGTTGGATGTATCAATTTACAGGCTACGCAGTTAGCGACCGATTTACTTCAAATTTAGACTGATATTGCTCTCGTATTTCACATCTCTACATCAGTTTTTGCGAGGGTTGCAATTTAATGAGACGCTGTTCTAAGTGGGAAGTGGTTTAGTGATGGTGATTGCGGCCCACTGTGAGCAGTTAGATGTCGATATTTTCGATGACAGTTTAGATATATTTGCGAATTTTCTGCTTTGAATTAATTTTGTCGACCATAAGGACTTGGATATTCTAAATCGCTCTGCAGGAGTCTATACATTAAGGTGTAGGTAACACTTTATCGTATCAGTAGTCATCATTATTTGATGAGTATTTGCGCATAGAAAGGGCCATTCTCTGAATCCGTAGAAAGCTCCCATTTAACCTAAGGGTACTACAAAGACGTGCCTGTATTTCATTTCCACTCCAATTTATGAACAAGAAATATATATTGCTCGAGCGCCTGGAGTAGGTAAGCCAAGACAGCCGCCAATCTATATCCATGTGTAAACAACCACAGAAATTATAATAATAATTGTTATCATCTTTTCATTGCATTGTACAGGAAATTTGTCAAGTTATCCGACACTGATCTGGCTACAGCACGGCTTTAGAAACTCGTATGCTCTTATATATTACTTTATGAAGCAGTTTGAAGTTTGATCTGCATTTCCGAAGCCTTAAAATACAACTCTTGCGAAGGAAGATAAGACTGCGTTAAAAACTGAGATCTCAAAATTGTCTTAAATAAAATTCAGTGAAAATCAAGATCTTTATGATCCATTACTAATACTGATCAAAAGTGGAAACAAATCTACAGGGGTTGTGCATTTTTTTGTTCGGTTTTGAAAAATTCTGGAAATAAAAATCATTCTGCAAATATTCATTTAGCTACAAGAAATTTAGAATATTGCTTACAATTTTCTATATCGCATTGTTGTACCTTAGATTATGGCAAGGAAATATTTTCGGATGCTACAAACTCGCGTGAAAATTCAAAATTAACTGAACATTTAGTAAACGCAAGTAGAATTATTTAGCATAGACTCCAAGTTGTGTGATTGTTTCGTTAGTTTCTTCAGAGTCAGCACAGTATTTCACAAAATTCGTTCAGGCCACCGGCTTTCAAAGGAGGAGAAATTGGCTTTCTTGTTAAACTGTAGCCCAGATGAGGCTATTTATGAGGTGATCAGGAAAGATCAATGGCCCTGCGAAATATACGACAGAAAGCGCATTCTCAATCAAAATTGTAACTCGCTCCAAGCGGGATACTAAACAACTAAACGACCCATTCGCTGGGTGACATTTTCCTAGAACTGCAAAACAAAAGCCCCAATGTCCACCGGGCACTGCTGCTGGCCGTCGCAAAGGAATACCAATATTAATTTCTTGTCTCAGGACAAAGTTAAGGACACATTAATAACACATATTCCAACCAATTGAACATGATTTTGCGTAACCAGCCACCACCCGGCAAACAGGTAGATCCAAAACCAAATTACTTGACACTGTGCGTCCACTGTTGTGATTTGTCATTTTAATATTACGTTCTTAATTTTATTGTGCGCCGGAAGGCACAGGCAGCATCGCACCGCAGGGGTACCAAACAGCTAACAATATCAAATGTGGCAGCGTTCATTAATTTCGTGCGCACAGCTTCCAGAGACGCGGCTCACGCGTATGTTGCGTGTACTCTAATGAAGTCACAGTGGCACAAAGTGTACAATAAATTGACAAATCGCTGGTGATTTCTTTTCACATTCGCCTGCGTACCCGCAGAGAGCACACACATACGCGATGCATCCTTTGATACGCGAAATTTGCTTAGAAATGATTTTAATTTCGATATATCAATTGGATTGGGCAATTTCGCCATCGATGGCGTATGGTGCAGTGAGCACCCACATGGTACCTCCATTTAGATGTCCACTTTACTTATTGCGATGTTGTGTGTGGATGTGCGAATGCGGAGTCCTTGTGGATGCGTGCGGTAGTGGGTCGAGTTAAACTTCATTGATGATGTTTTGATATTAATTCGATGGAGCGATATGCTCATCGCTGTAGGAAATTAGCGGAATTAGCTAAAACAGTTGGAAACCGATGGAAAATGGATGATGTGGATAATTTTACAGCACAGTGATTGGGGATAATTGTTAAGTAATTTTTGACAAGTCGATGTCGAATGCTCTGTAAAGAGTATAGGGACTTGCGGTGCTGGAAATGGGGATTATATCAACCGTCAATATATTAAATAATTATGTTTTATGCCTAGTTACAGGGATATCATTTTTAAGGTTCCGTACCCAAATGGGAAACACGGAACCTTATTAGTTTCATTTTTGTCCGTCCGTCCGAACCCACAAGACCAATATTTTAACCCTCTGAGCTCTGAGAACCTTTGAAAGATCCGTGACGAATATGACCTGCTCGATCTGAACCCAAAGGATGAAAATTTCAGTGAATACTAATCAAGCTTAAGGGCTAAATATTTCGTTACTCTAACTGTCAAATCTCACTTTTGAAATATTTAAATACTTTGATTGGTTTTCTCGCAATAAAAGTGCATAATATACCTAATCATCACATAAGGTATATGCCCCTTTATGAAATTCATAAGAAAATTCCACAAAAATGTAACTTAAGAAATTTCTAAACTGAAAATGAGTTCCTATACGTGTACAATCGAACAAGCTTGCTGCCGAGATTGTGATGTCTCACTAAAAAAAAATCACATAAATTGTTACATTGGAAGCATTCAGGCTATTTGCAATAGGTAAAGCAAAAACCTTTTCAGCATGAAATTAATTATTTTCACAAGTCAAATAAAATGTTTCTATACCTACCTAAATGTCAAATTCTACGTTTTCGGTTATTCATACCTAGATATTTAAAAATGAACATGTTAATTTTTTTTCTAATCACTGACCGTGTTGTTGCTTAAGTAAGTTTAGAATATAAAGCATCTTATGGTATTCACGGTTAAAATATGAAAATTATCACTAAAAGTTTAAAATTTTAAAGGGTCCTCTTAAATCAAGTTGAGTACCTACCTACCTATACCTTTGCCAACCAAAATGAAGAATTTCACTAGATTGAGTAGCTTATTCTCAAAAAGGAAGCAACAATTTTTTTCCTACGTGTGAAACGAGGTAATTCCGCTTACTTTACATTTTCCAAACATCATTTAACTAACTAAATATTCTTGAAGGGGTTTCATTGATTCGCTTTCAGGACATTTTTCGAGTGACCTCTGGTGAAAACTAATTACCTTTCTGAGTGTGAAAAATATCACATATTCACGCAAGGTGATTTATGCCTGGTAGAAAAAGCTTTGTAGAAAATTACGACCCTGAACCATGTTTGGGATAAAATTTGCTTTATCCCCGTAGATAGAATGAAACACAATGTTCCATCAACATGGGAAATCGAGCAATTCCACTATTTAAAAAATTTGATAAATATGAAAACTGACATTTTTTCCTTATTACACGAGTAGAACGGATCTCTAGAAGAAATCAAACTTGATTCTACTATAAATAGAGCGGTTTTTCACTAGGTACTCTAATGTAAAAAAAAATCGAATATGACTGAATTGGACTAAAGTTCCGTTCCACTTTGATCACAGCAGAAGATGAACTCAAGATCAGATTATAGTCTCGTAGCTAACAGCTTCTTTTAAATCGAGGATTGCCGACACAAATCTCAATCTCAACCCATTTGTGAGCAACTGCGATTTAAATTGATTCGGTAGTTCCGGGAATACCGCTGGTTAGTACCTCATATTCGGCACTCTGTATTATATTGTCAGTGCATTGCTCCTAGCAGGGAGCTGATCTGGCAATTAATTAAATTTATTTAAATAAATCATTTCGTCTGTCGGTGGGTCGGCCCCATCACTAAACTATACTCGTAACACACCTCAATTTGTACACATCACACGTCGGAGACTCATCACAAGTTGTACCTACCTGTCCTATATGCTCTCGAACAGGGCTTGCCAAAAAGCTCACGAATTTTATTACGCTATTGCCCATAACAATAAAAGGAGTATGTACAAATGGAACGACGACGCGACGACCATGGTAGTATAGTTGTTGGGTAATTAAATCTAGGAAAGTGTGTGTGGACAGGAGAAACAGAAAACTGGCCCGTTGTTTGGTTATCTTTATGTGATTGACCATCACAGTGATTTTTTGTTTCCAATTCGTTTTTATTACCTTAATGATGTGTTTTATTGAAATTCCACAAATGAAGCCCAGAAGAAGAGGGACAAACTAACATAGTGACCGCCGCGCCGCGTCACAATAGCGGAGAAAGTCTTTCTTTGCTTTGTGGATTCATAGGAAATGCAATAAATCCATTGGCAAGCCAAGTGGCGATAAAACTACTCAAATCGTTAAATGAGCCATAAAAGTCGCGCACATCGAATTGGCTTTTAAACCGGTAAGCAGTGATCAGTTCGACTCGATACGAGTGCAATTACAACGATATTATCCCCGGCGGTTTATTTGTTTTTAATTGTTGGCCAGAGTTCGAGCCGTTTGAGCCGTTTGAGCCGTTTGAGCGGTTCGATCTGTTCAGATGCAGTTCGATGGTATCGCCCATTGAATTCGGTTATTGGGATGGAACCGTGGAACAATTAAAATGTCACCCGAAAATTGCAATTGGCATCTGGACGCGGATGCGGTTGAAATGAACGAGGCAATAACATGCACCCAAGCGCACACATTGCCGGGGATGTGAATAGGCTAAGAGGCGCAGGGCGGACGACCCCCTCTGCATTGTGCTCATGTACCATGCAACGGAACTGATTTCGCAACAGCCCAGGTACGAGTATGTGGTACGTGTACCGTGTACCTGTACATTGTTTAGCGTCCCTTGTAGCATGGCCTGGTCATGTGAAGTTTCCATCTTTAAGTCTCACTATTTTACTCTTGAGCTTTCAACTGGCTGACAAAAGACAACATTAGTCCAACGGTGTACACACATTCCCGCCTGTAGATGCAGATACCCTATACACAGCAGCCAGTGGGCCAAGCCAGGTGAAGCTGGTGGGCCTCCGGTAATAAATTTCCATAGACGAGTGCTTGTGGAGAGGCGATTTCTGTGGAAAACCTCAGCAGTCAGCACACAGACTCGTTCTTTGCTGCTCTCTCGTTGGAGGAAAAATGAAATGTTTTTATTACCCCGTGTGTAGCTGAGAAATCACTGGAAAACAGACGTCGTCGTCGTCGTCGTCGTTGTCGAGACACAATAAGGTATGTGTAATAGTTGGGTAATTCACGTGAAACACAGCCCACAACCACCAACAGATCGGACGCATACAAATCATGGAGCATGTGGCTGCGACGACTGCGACTGCGACTGCGGCTAGAGGTTATGAATGCACACCTAGCACACCAGGCGAACCCAACGAAAGCCGCTCGGCATGGGGTCGACGGAATTTCGATCCGCGATCAATGTGACAAACTATGCGTAAGTTTGACTCCCCAAAACACCTGGCCAAAGAGCGATCGTGCATTGATTGCAATGATTGATGAAATCCTTGATTTGGGCTCGTGTTCATCGAAGAATTTGCGCTCGATGCTGCTGTTGCTGCTGCTGCTGCCGATGATGCTGGTGGTGGTGTAGGGTAGGCGTTTGTGCTGCATATATAGACACATTCCAATTCATTTATCGCTGCAAGCAGCATGCTACATTAATTATGACCCAAATTCCTGGAAGAGACGATCCGATCCGATCCTCACTTTAGATTGACAAAAGTGCAGCGCACTGGTATAGAGAAGTAGTAGAGACATGACTTGAGTCTGACGACGGCGACGGCTATGTGGCGGCGGCTACGGTGGCGGTCACTTTCAACACTTGCTCTGATGTTGTTTTGTTTTGCTGGCGATGGTGATGGTGCCACGCCTAATTGCCGACCAGCTCTCCCCCTCGGAATCTAATAAGCGGACAAAGCGAATCCTTCAGAGCTCCAACTGACGCATTGAAGACGTTTTAATTAGAATTTTTGCGCAATCTTATATATGACCGAGGGCTGCCACTGCAACGCGCGCGCACATGTGCGGTCGCCGGCTCTTTTCTGATGTGCAAGACCGCGCTGTGTACTCATTGTTTCGCTAAATGACATAATTATTACTTTGCCTCGTTCAATTTATATCCCCAAAAGGAATCTGTACAGTGCAAGTTCGCGCGATCGCGCCGGCTCTCTCGGACTCATCAACATCATGCCAACCAATTAAGTCGCAGCGATGTGTACAGCTGCTGCTAAGACAAAATATACTTGTCCATGTGCAGCAACAGAAATACGACGACAAAACGCTAAGGGAAACAGAACTGCGCAAGAGACAAAGTGACACGTAGAACGTTTATTGAATATCACATCACCATTCTGCACAGCCAAACGCGCACGCATACACCGCACATACATGTGGACGTAGACGGACGGTGTTGTTGCAAAACGATCGTTGAATTCTACGGCGAATAAGGTGTCACCTTAATAGCACCGACTGCGCAACGACATGTGAATTATAATTTTACCATCGAGGAGTTTGCTGCGGCACATACTCGTATCCTCAGGCGGTGCGGCAGCGCAGTGACAGCGACAGCGACAATCGCAGTGACATCTCGCAATGGCTGTCATCAAATTCGCGTCAAGTGACAATTTATATAGAAAAATCCCTATCGGCGTGCAAAGTGGGCGGTTTTCAGAGAGGAGATCGTCAAATTCCCAGCGCTACCGTGCCTATCATCTACTTGACACAAGAGTCAACTACTAGTCGCTAATGTGTTTAAGAAAATCACTTCGATTGAACTCATTTCAATCGAGTGGCAGTGCGGTGGTGCCTGGTCCGGTGCTCGCCTGTCAGCAGTCAGCACTTGAAGGCGCAATAGGCGCATGTGAGCGTACATACAGAGCGACAGAGAGCGGTTTAATCCGCGTCAATCGACTAATTCGCATGACTCTTTCAAGTTTACTACACAAGATCACACTAACACCTATAGGACATCGCATTAGAAATGCGTGCCAAATTTGAGTATACTCGTAGGTATATGAAACATGCTGAGTACCATGATTAATAGATGTGATTGAAATTCGAGACCACAAATGGACCACGCAGATGGTCGCCGAGATTACGGACAAAAGTGTTGGCCAAAGAGGAGCTTTTTGCTTCTCATTTTAATTAATGCTGATTAACGCGATTAATTACGTGCGTACAAGGCGGCTTTTGAAGTTCGAAGCTGGAAACTGAGGTACCTACTTCTGGTTGTTCGCATAGCCGAGACTTGTAAGATTGCTTGACAAATTATGATTGTCAACGGCGTGGAGATACTGTCATTTGTTTGTATTAAATCGGTTTTTGTCTTTTTGTTTGTTGTATGTTTGAGTTGTCAGTTATCACATTAATGGGGGAATAAGTTGGGAGTGTGTGCCGTGCCGGACGGCGATTCGATTGTCAGTGGCACCTCCGGTTACAAACGGGATATGTCATGAAACGAACGGAATCTTTTATTTCGTCGTATGTTGGTGTTTAACATTACAGTGGAACTGCGAGAAATATCAGTTATATCATGAGATTTGCTATGCAATCTGACTGAAAACTGCTGCCATTTGTGGGCGAAAGAAGTACGTTGATTCCTTAACTGATATTGATGGAAAAATTCGAGCTGTTGGGACAAGTTAGTGATGTGAAGAAGGAAAGCACAGGTTTGTCCATTCCTCGTCGTTCTTTGGAATTGGGCAAATGCTATTGAGAGATGATTAATGATTTTGTATGGTCGGAGTTAGATGGTATTGATCTGGACAACGTTTACTTTCAACAAGACGGCGCTACGTGTCACACTAGCAACGAAACCATTGATCTTTTACGGAAAAGTTTCCGGACCGTCTTATCTCTCGAAGAGGTGATCACAATTGGCCACCGAGATATCGTGATTTAACACTTTGCGACTTTTTCCTTTGAGACCACGTGAAAGATAAGGTCTACGCCAACAGCCCAGCGTCGATTCAAGTCCTCAAAGATAAAATTCGTGAGGCTATCAAGAACATAGGGCAGCCACTTTGCGATTTGGTTATTAAAAATTTCATGAAAAGGATATGGTCCTGTATGCGTGCTCGTGGTGGCCATTTGGCTGATGTTGTTTTTCATTATTAACGGCATACCTTCCTCTTTATTATGAAATAAACATCCGATCATTTATCTCAAAAAAATTACATTTTTCTTTGAATAGGTACCAAAATAACACCTCTTATTGGAAAACCCTTTACAAATATACCTGCTGCTTCTTTATGAGGACATGAATATTTTCATGGGTACCATAATTGCAAGATTTCACAAAATCGATTAATCGCTTTGCAATTTCACATCATATGTCGTGATACAAGTGAAATAAAGAATGCAATTATCAGACCTTTTTCAGTTAAAAGATTCACATGAGTTTAACAAGGATCATATAGATATATTTTTTGGAGCTTCTAGACCATAAATATGTGTCATGTCATACAATTGTAGTCTTTAAAGAGCTATGGGAATGAGACAAATAAGCGTAGTCTTGATGTGCATTTATCGAGACATAATGCGATAGGTATCTGATGGGTTTACCACGATATCTCGAAAAAAAATTCTCGAAAGCAAAAATCTCTAATGTAAAAATCTCGAAAAAAAAAATTTCGAAAGCTTAATCTCGAATAACAAAAATCTCGAATTAATATTAATTTTTGAGACAATGGTAACAATTTGCGCAAATTATGAAATGTTTATGGGGGGGCATGTTGCCCCCTGCAACCCCCCTGCTTGGGTTTACTGTTGGATTACGGGGTTGAATTTTCAAATTGGTGGGTGGGACATAATGCCCAAAATTTTTTCCTGGGATAAAAAAAAATTTCGAATGTACTTTTTAGTTTCGAGATTTTTTCGAGATAAAGTCTTTCGAGATTTTTATACATTCGAGATTTTTGTACATTCGAAATTTTTGCATTCGAGATTAGAAAAAAAATTTCGAGATTTTTAGCCTTCGAGATTTTTGTCATTCGAGATTACGTCATGATCCCGTATCTGATATATGGATTTTATGACTTCACGGCAATTTCAGGTATTCTCATGGAATCTGGTGTGATCCAGAAGCTGGACAAGTGTTACAAAGACAATCAGAAAAAAAAAAAATCAGAGAGCTAATGTCTGTATCGGTCTCTGAGTATAGTTGCAGTTTTGAAGATCAAAAATATTGGTAAAATCTGCTTATGTATTGTGACATTTGCTTAAGAAACATAAAGCGACCTTGTTAGACATTCTTTTTCAAGTGAGGTCTTTTACGATGTCCATGTCCATCTAGAACCTGCCTTTATGGATAGCTAATATACAGACCTTGACCAATAACTTTTGATTGATGAAAGCAACGAACATTAGAAAAAACTATCTCCGAGCTTTCTAAATGTAAGTCAAAGCCCTTGCATAGCAAGTTAAAACTTTGGGAACTTTTACAGCCACAGTAAAAGAAAACATTTTGACGTGACTTCCATCATCTACTTCGGCTGATAGGTACCTACCTACCTACTCATTTATGACTTTTGGCACACATACTCGTACCGATCAATCGCTTTGATTTACTGCCAACTAATTCTGAATACAAAGTCGTTTGTTATTGCTATAAACATTGCTCCTGCTATCGTGTGTTTTATGAGTGTTATATTTCTTTGAAACATTCTATTTCAAAGTTTACGATTCTATGCTCACAATATCAATTAAACTAACTTATCAGAAGCTGTTTTAGATCAGAGTCCACATTGGTTCAATGATACTTATATTTGAAATTATCGTTCATTAGATTTGTTATTTGATTTCCGTATGTAACGGTCGAAAAAATGTTATGCAAATCTATTGTAAATAAGGATTATCAAAATGTAGGAAAATTCAGACTAAGTAAGCGAGTGACTGAAGAGTAGAGGAAACTTGACCCAATCTAGACTTATAATAAGAAATTGATGAATAGATGATTTGTTGGTCCACAGGAAAATATGGGGATTCATTTCACAGTGGCGGTATCACAATAGTTATATTCTTCATAGAAATTTGAAGAAGTGCTGACCATAAATTCAATAAAGTCGACTCTTGAATTTGTTATCTATAATTAATGAGGAGCACCAGGGCTCCGATATTTGAATAAACTTCTCTTGCTTTCCAGTCAAATAGGTAGTTAGTGGTTTTTCCTTTTATTTGAGCATATTCTCATAGTAGACAAAAGCAGCTACTATAAAAAAAAAGACAGCCTGTCATCAAAAGCAGCATTACAGCTAAAATTTTCCTACCCAACAAGCTGTCACTGTCCTCAACATGAACGTCTGTCCCCATGCACTTTATTAGCAGCTACTTGCAGTCTCAACAACAGTGCGACTCGAATTTGACACTCATCCAAATACGAAGAGACACCCTTAATCCATCTTAATCTGCTTAAGTGTGTAACTATTATCCACACGGCTCTCGGACTCCACAACAAAACCCTTTCCATCGAAAAATATTCGCTTGTAACTTTGTGACACAAATACAAAAAGTAAAAAGAAACAAAAAAAAAATCCACTCCAAAGGGCAATCCAAAAGAAGGCACCAAGTAAACGCCACCGATTGATGCTCAATTTTTAGTTTGACTGTCGAATTAAATTCGAATAATGACAACCTGTACTGGCTGTCGAATAAAAAAAAGAAACATACCTACACCTATCCCCAATGACGAACCAACAATAGAACCAACACTGTGATTGTGCTTTTCTCCTGCACTCCTTCTGCACAATACCACAAGAAATAAATGCACAACGTCTCACAGAAAGGCCCGATTTCACAGGCCAAAAGAGGAACTCGCAATAACTCCTCGCTCCTCGGAATAAAATTCCATCTCCTGCCGACTGGAGTCGGAGCTCGGAGTGTGCATGTTTGACAACAATGGAAGTGCACAAAAAAGAAAAAGAGAGAAAAAACGGCTTTCCACTCATAATGAAGGCGAAAGGCGTTTATTTTATTATTTTCAATTTATAGATCCAATTACCCCTGTCAATATTGGGGGGCCGATTTTTGCTCTTTTAGAGGAAATTTTATGAAGTTAAATGTCATATGGACCAAAATGTTGCGAACGTGTCAAATGTTAAAACCTAAAAGTGGAACAACGTCTGTGTAGGTACATTCAATTAGCAACTAAAAGTCGAAGTTTTGCGACATTTTATGACCCTTTTTGCAGTCCATCTTTTATATTTTTCGAATTATTACGAGTAGGTACATTCTTTGCAGTCACAATTGTTGTCTGTCAATGCTATATACAAAAAAGAAACATTCCGATGACCTGACTGACAGTACATAAGTAGCGCACAAAAGCCCACAAATAGGCATTGGGCCTCCAAACACGACATGTTCCAGGTTGAATGAGTATTTGCCCAATGGGGCGACGCATTCCCCACCCCATGTGCCCATAGATACATTGGTAGACCTGGTAATTTAACGTTTTCATTTTTCGAAACGCCATGGGCCATCTCATAAATCTTTGAATAGACATGAAAATTACAATGACAAAGTGAATAGAAAATGAAAATTGTCGGCTTCTAGCTGAGTGAATGGTAAACGTGTACCTACCCCCCAAACCGCTGCCGGATTGTCAATTTGCACTCCTTACTCTTTTTTTTTCCGCTGTTGTTGGGCGGAGTTGTTGTCGGTGTTGGTAGCTTTTAAGGTGGTGACACATACTGGGGTGCCCTTGCAGAATAGGTCTATGTATTTGGGTTTTTGTTTGCGCGGTATTAAAACGCAGCGCACAAATACACGTGCGTAGGTTGTGTATTATCGATCGATTATTTACCTATATGGAAGGGTGTGAGCCTTCCATAAGAAGAATGCCATTAAAATCGCATTAGGCCGACAGAAAAACACTGGAAATGGGTAATCGAAAACGAATGAACGACCACCGGTCGGTCGGTTATAGTTGATTGTGATGAACTTGGGTAGGTAACCTTACTGCACACCCTTAAAGCGCACCCTTGAATGAGTTATAGATGGTTTTAGGGTCTGTGGTCGATAGGTAGGTATGTATGTACCTACTACCTACGCCTTTTAAATGGTGTCTTGTTTAATGGAATGGTTATTTTCCTTAAAAAATGTATATACTAAATATGTATGGCATTTTGGTGATGCCTCAAAATGGCTGAACTGAAGCAAAGCAATGGTATATAGTCGTTTCGTGTGCCTGCCAAAGCTCCATCGGGACGCACGCCAATAGGCACCATTCAAACTGAACCCGAAGAAGACTGTAACCATTTTGAAAAGCCAGCTTTCCTCGCTTCACATCTCGATTCGTACTCAAATAAAATGTTGCTCCGTATAAATACACATGCGTAGGTGCACAATAAAAAATGTTGTGTAAGTTTATAGAATTTTTAAGGACAAATGGAAGGCATCTACACATCTTATGACGAGTTCGAAAGGCTGTTATACATTTAGATGCCTTTCCAGACGTTTGCGAGAGGTTGCACCGCAAAAACTAGGTACCTTAAATTATGGGTACCTACTTATGCCTATTTTCCTTAAAAACTAAGTTAAAACTTTTGTAGATAATTACCTATGTATTTCTAGTTAGGCAGCAGAAGACAGAAAAGAAAAACCCATCTAAGTATATACAGCTCAACTAAGAACCTACTTTCGACCTCCACAAGAAAACAGACGTTAAGCGCATGAATACAGAAAGGAACGTTCTGGTTTCAGTCTTAAAAGATCAAAATCTCTCTTACAATCTTCTGCTGTTTAAATCGACGGCAATTATTTAAGTGGAAACCGATATTCATAAATCAACTATTAATTCCTAGACTTGGTCTTTTCTGTAGCTATCAGGGTCTTGAGTCTTGAATCTACAAATTCTGACTTCAATTCTGTCCTGATGAGCTGACTGACGTTGTAGATCTCCCGACCTTTTGTCATGTACTTGACCTAAAGCGTGTCTATCGATATATGCAAATCACAGCTCACGCAAATTAAAAAAAAATGGTTTCAAATAATTTAAACACAAAGTTAGATTGGATGAAACACGAAACACGTTGCTGCAACATTACTATATGACCTGCTTATTTTTTTAAGATATATGCACTATAGCTTAGCAAATGAGTTTAAACCTCCAACTAAAGATATTTTAGCCGATTTTTATCGAGAAACTGAAGACCTTAAATCGGAGTTGCGGACAGGGCAAGTTGAGCTTACGATTTCTGCTTGGACATCTGAAGCAATGTAGATATACTTTTATTATGGAGTCGCAAGCAATACCTATATCTAAACAATGTACCCGCTCTGCTTCATATCTGGAAGGATGTTTTTGGAAACTGTTTCTAGAGACCATCTCTGTGCCTCAGCATGATATAAACTATAGTAAATTACAATTTCAACGTCAGCAAAATGCTGCTCAGGTTTAAATTCATATAAATTTCAACAGGTAGATATGAGATTGAAAAAAAGAAAAACTCACCATGTGTTGGATGGTAGCCAGTCGAATAATATCTCCGGTGATGTCCAGAACTTTCCAGGGCATAAAATGCACCCATATCGGATGCATCAAGGCCACCCGACGTCCCACTTGATAGACCCTGATGAGCGCTGCCGCCCGCTCCCAGTCCATTGGCGTTTGGTGAGCCACCAAGCCGCGGACTCTCGTACCAACTGCGAGCAGCTTCCGCTGTTGAAGTCATATCCATTTCGAGAATAATTTTGAATGTTTTTTATTTAAACACTTGCAACACGAAAAACGAACTGTCTCAACTCTATTGAGTGTTTTTACGATTTGTTTTTTTTTTTTCTTATTTTTTCTGTTAAATATCTTAACCAGTTTACGTCACAGCTACTGATGCCAATTCATTTGTAGTTAAATTCTTGATTTTTCAACTTGCTGATATAATACTGTCGACACCTAAAAGAATATTAATAAAAAAGACACAATTAGGGAATGGTTATCAGCATTTTAAATCAGGGTTTCTCCATCGCACGCAGTTGGTCAAATACAACTTCACCGTTATACACCGAACGTCGATAGACTTTTTTTTGTAAATATAACACATAATTGTGTATCTATTTATCAGATCGCAGACAATTCAGGACTCCTGCACATAGTTGTTATATATTTTTTTAATCAAAACTTCATAAACAAAAAAAAAAAAAAAAAAACAAAAAAAAAACATGATTTGTAGAAAAATAATTTTTTATATATGACCCAATGACAAGTGATTGAATTGAAAAGAGGCAAACAAAACGAGTGCGATACAAATAAAGTATTTATCGGTAAAAAATATCGAATATCATTATCAGTAACCACCGTAGTTGTCGTATGGTGCGGCCGATAACGCCTCAAATTAAGTAACTGATGGTGATGATGATGACTTACTTATACGACGTTGTTGGGTTGTTGTTGTACCTAAGACTTCCCAAAATAATTATCGTGTGTTTTTTCGTCTGTTCGTGGTCGATTGATCAGGTACCATAGACATTTTACAAGCAAGGTGATTTCCCACACACCTCACAGTTGGCAATCAAGGACTCGCATTGATGTGAAACGAAGAAAATGAAGTGTCGTTTTTTGTTAAGCATGCCTGTGGTTTTTCACACTAACTATTGCAGTCAATTGTTGTTGTGTTGCAACAATATACCTAAATGTATAAAGGATACTCGGAGCCGTATTCGGTATAGTCTCATATGCTGCGGTAGGTTACCGGAGAGCTGGCGCCCGCAAAGGTGTTCGCCCGCATTGTTTGAGATGAGGTGACACTTTGTTGGTTATGTTGTTGTTGGAGCTGATTGAGTTTTGATGGGCCTGTGTGATTAATGGAACGATGATTAGTATCCTCGGTAGACAGCGGTGGGTAAACATTTTGGATTTATTGAGTTGCAAAAAAAAGGAGGCCGTAAATCGATTCTTCTTTCGTGAGTCTGAGTGTGTCTTGTTGGCTTTTGTTTGAGATGAACATTGAATTGTGTGCGTTTTGTTTAAGAGGTTTTTTGATATTTCTATTGTCAAAACAAGCGTGCAATCTTTTGGGTATCGTATAGGTATTCCTGATGATTGGTTTGGGGGAAAACTCAGAGGCGTATTGCACTAATTGCAAAACAAAAGGATGTTTTAAAGTTTTAGGGAATTACTTTTGACAGATTGAAGGAGCGTTGTGCATTTTGTAAGTGTTTTGAAATTGAAGCAGCTGTTCTGGTGAAGGATCTTCGAAAGCGACATTTTACGTACCATAATAGATTTAATTAAAACCCTACTTTTTATATCTTTCCGTATAAATTAGATAAATCGATAGACCTAAAAAACCAGCAACAAACTACAAAAATTACATGTTTGAGAACTTAATCAGTATTACTTTCCGCAAAGTAATGAAAGCTGATGATAGTTCTTCCAAAATGCTTGAATTATTGTTGACTTCTTGAATTTTGCTTGAATTTACGCTTTTCGAACTGTAGGAAAATGTATTGCCCTGTAATAATTGTTCAAACTGTTATTCTTGGTACCTACTGGTAGAATTTTTGAAGCTCATAATAGTAAATTTTTCTATATAAAATTATCCATAACCTACAAATAATTTAGGAGTGCAGGGAAAAAGTTTGCAGGACTCTGAAAATAATCGAATCAAATTTTCAGAGTCTATTGCTAGGTATGTTATTTAAAGTTAATTTCTCAGCTCTTTATAAAAATTACAAAGTACCTACTAGAAGCCTTAACTTTACTCTCTTATTCGGCAGGGAATTAGTTCCCGGGGACTTATTTCCATGAACCTTCAAATGGAACCCGTCTTATTTTCTAGGTCCTGGAAGATTATTCGAAATTGCGAAATGTTCATTCTCTGTTTTATACTTGCAATTCAAATTTAAATTCGTCGAGTAAGATCATCTCTGACAATCATCTTCTCTATCTATAAATCTGACCATTTAATGACATTATTTCTTAGGGGTCTTTTAAGAAATTATTTTTTAAACTCTCAAACTCTGCCAGGTGTCGGTTATTCTATTACACAAAATGAACAACTGTGGCCTACAACAAATATAAGGCTAATATTTGTTCATTAAGTTCAATTTGTGTAGAAAAAGTAAATAAATACATTTAACAAATTCCCCAAAAGGTTTCTAAAAACTGAAGTCAAACACATTGATAGATAAGTTATTTATTTTACTTATCATTTTTAATTATATTCCAATTTCTCTGAGTAAACCCTACTTAAAAATATATTCTTATCATGTGATTATAAAAAATCAATCAGATACAATATACGAGCACAGATAAGATGCAGGCCAATAGGATTTTCGATTTTTGAACATAATTATTAGACATTAATGATAAATATAAAAGTAGGTATAGATAATTCCCTTAGAATGATGGAAAATGTATGGAATTGGTTTATTGGGTAAGATTGTGAACTTATATGAAACACAAAGCAAACTGTTGAAATATAATATGTACAAATAACACAATGGGAATAATTTTTGACCACAGCGAAATGCATTTCTGAAGTAAAATCTCATTTTCTAAATTCTCAAAACATGGATGTAAATCGAATCTAATTCGATTCGGTCAACTATTTACGTTCTTCCAGTATTAACATTTGAAGCTTTAAACGAAAATGTACAAAGTTTTCGGAAATGTGCTTCAAAAATATACAAAAATGTTCGGACACAGATTGAAAACGAACAATCAATAGCAGAAAGGACTTCGTTAAAGGACCGTTTGTTTATCATCTCTTTAACCGACTAAACAAATAAAAGTGAGTTTAAAGCTTTTAAAGAATAGAAGAACTGAAAAAACATCCATCGATTGATGGCATTTAACTACAAAGAAAAATAGAAATCATGTCTATCTTCGATATGTTAATATGGAAATATGTATACCTATTACACTGATGCGGCTATGTATATTGAACACGCATCATTTTATACGCCAGCGAAAGTCAAAGTGTGGGTGTAAATCTGTTTTAGAGTAAAATATTCAATTAAATCAATTTACTTGAACGATGAGCAAGAATTTTTCTTTAGAAATCGACCTTGGGAAATGGAATCAGGAGCAGGTGAAGTATTGCCTTCTTTTTTTTAAACATTTACAAAGGCAAGTTCACCGTTGGTAGCTATATCAATAAAAAAAATGTTATTTTTACGATTTAAAAAAAAAATTATATTCAACAGTCTAGCCGTCTCAAATTGATTTGATTTGGAGTTATCATTCGTTTTTGAAATAGCTATGAACATAATTATTGATTGCAATTGGGTGATCAGCTTATAATCAGGGGCCAGATTCTGTAAGGCGAAAAGTTAATACGTTTTCGTTTGCACGAAGAAATTTGCATGTGTAACATAGGGCAAATCATTCGTGCGCACGAAAACGTTTGATCGTTTTGCCTTACAGAATCTGGGCCCAGATTTCATAATGAAGGAAGGAATCAGGAAAAAATATTGCGATTAGCAAGAAAATAAAACCGTGTTTATTGGCAAATATATAGAAGAGCTTTCTTTTGACCGCATACTATTTCTTTATTTAATTCCCATATTCACATCACAAATATTCACAATCCTTAAATCAGCGACGGCACACTTGGATGATTTGTTTTTCTTTTTACATAATTCAATACGTTTTATGAACCTACATTTCGGCGCTGTCTCAAAAGACGACACTCCAAGTCATTTTAAGCACCCCTATGTAAGAAAGGTAATACAAAGCTCAACAGAAAATTGTAAAGAACTCTTGACACAAATTTGCAACTACCTGAATTATTTAGAGTTGTCTAATATTAAAAACTCCCCGACATAACTTCAATGCGTTGTCTTTGTTCAAAATCAACATTATCACTCAAATCATATTATTTTATGTGACTAGATGACCGCTGAAAATGATAATTGAATTTGAGTTGCTCTTAATTGTTAACATCATAGGAGTGTATGAACTGAATTTGTTGTACCCATATAATGGCATTTTTAAATAGTTGGAAAAATACTACTCTTGTTTTGCTTAACTAACCCAAGTTAAGGAATAGAAGAAACTTACCACCAGTAATATAACCAAGTATACCTACATACATAATTGAATTCGACATAAAATAATGTAAAAAGATTCGTCTACGCACAAACGTCAGAAGGATCCCAACTTATTAGTAACTATAAGTATTCATCAATTTTCGTTATCATCGCAGCCCCCACTAATAAGTTGACAACTCGTTCCTTTGTATTGCCCAAGATAATGAGACAAAACTCGTAAAAAAATGTTCAGCTTCCTACCTACTAATATAAAATCAGTGTAACCAACTGATTTGAATAAATTTGAATGCAGCTAAAGAAAAGCACAATTATGACTGATCACAATGGGCTGGAAAATGTTTACCATTTTCTGTTAAAGAGTTTACGAATGGTAATTAAATTCAACCGGAACTTGATGAGAAGCTCAGTAGGGAAGTTGTAGGCTTGCAATGCGATGGGGTGCATGGATCGCTGAGCAGAATGATTTTGACGTTTTTTGATTATACAGTTTTATATTTCAGGGTTTACTGTAAAGAACCATTATCGAGAGGATGAAAACATTTGTTTGCCAAAATAGGTTAGGTCCTGAATTTTCCCACTTTTATAAATAAATCTGTTTGATGAAAGTAGCAAAAATAATTTCTTTGGAATTGATATGGACAACAAATTTTACTCGCCTTTGGGTACTTATTTTGGTTGCATTGGTTTGGTAATATTTTCGCAGCGCTGAAATAAACTTTCAATTATATTGAGAAAGGAAATATGGTTACTTAGAAGTTTGTAATAAAATAAGAAGCTGGCAAAAAGTATGTCACAAATTGTGCCTATCGCCAACTAAGGCATAATTGAGTCTTTTAGGCAGACTTGCGCTGCTTGAGCCATTGAGAAATAATTTTGAAAAAAGGCATACATTTTTGTGTTATGTTCCTACAATCCATCCAAACACCCATCATTCATTTTCTTTCGCAACAATGCGTCATGCTAATTTTCCAACTCTCAACTTGACTTAGGTACTCAACGTCAAACCGAATTCTGGACAGAAAAGTGGGGAACAAATCCTTTGTTACACTCTTGGATTAAAGAAAGCAAGCTGATTTCTAATTGACTATCTACCGATTTACATTTTTTTAATAATAAATTAACATTGTAAAATATGCAATTCTTATCCTTTCATATTTCTTGTTGAAAAGGATTTTTTTTTTTCGAGCTTAAACATAAAATCTTCGACACAGGTCGCAATGAACGTTATCAAATGTTAGACAGTGCTTTTGTAGAAAAATTAGGAGGTGTCCAAAAAATATTAAAAAGACGCTTAGGTCCATTATTTAAAATTTCAATAATTCAAATCTTACGTTAGACAAAACTCTACAATTTAAAGACCTTAGCATGACAAAAATAAGAGTTTTGTGGCTACTACATTATTCAAAATAATGACAAAATGTGGGAACACATACTTCGATTTCGTTTGAGTTTGTTAATCACACAATACATGAAGCTATTCATTTCCAAGATGGTCGCAATACTATTGGACCCTGTAAGCAGTTTTTTAATATTTTGGATTGTTCATTTGTTTCTTATTATTCTTTGTTTCTTTATTAAATAACCTTCTTTATTGGGGACTATATTATATTATATAGATACCTAAGTGCAATTCTTAATAGTAAGTTGATATTAAGTAGCGTGTTGCTTATAGTAAATTGTGCTCTTTCCCTCCGTGGAATAATGTGATCGTGTGCATAAAATGTGGTGTCACAGGCAGAGTTAAGATTATCTTGTTGAGCAAACTTTGTTCTCACCTAGAGCTCGCATTTGATTGCAGATATGGGCATTTAACATTTATTATAATTATAACACTAAGGAACTCGAAACTAGTAGAAAAGTGGGTGTAAATACAGATCTCTTAATGGTGTGGAGATTGTAAAATGATTATTTCGCTAAAATGCTTAAATCTGTTTTAACCGTCAAAGTGATACACAAACAACACCCCTAACGCAGTAATGTGAATGATTCCATATACCCCAAACAGAAGGTGGTATTTCATTCGATGTCATATATATATACCTATATTTTTGATGGCGTTAAAGTCCGGAGCGGACCTGAGCGATTTTTCTGTAACAGATTGAGCAGTTGCCACATTGAATACAAGTCGCAACTCCTGCTCGTTGGGTATAAAAAAATTTCAATTCCTTTGTTCTCGGAATACACGACAATTAAACTTCAATGAGCATAACGTAAAGTAACGTAATGAAATTACTAAACAAATTTAAAGAGTGCACTAGATTTGTAATAGGTACATTCTACTTTTAAATACATTATTCATTTAAATTTCATGAAAACAACTATTTTCAATCTCCAAAAGTGCTAATTAAAGCTTTTGTAGGCACTGTTAGAACTTCGAGTATAGGTATTGTTTACCTAGATAAATATCGTCCAAAGGTTTTAATATTTTTTGAAGAAAAACGAAATGTTTTCAGTTTAGTTCTTAAAATATTTTTGTAGCCTTCAATTTAACTCCACCAAAACTTAGAGGCAACTTGTTTTTAACGCAAAATGATTTTCCTACTATTTTTTGTAAACATCCAAATAAAGCGCCTTACTAGTCATCGTTTTTAACCATTATGTTAAATATTTTACAATTAACACTGGTTACTTAGTTTTAAATGAAAAATTTGTGTCCGACACTTTTAAAATTAACTAATGCGCTCTTAAACTGCTGTCAGACCTGGTTAAATGTATTTGAGCTAATACGGATTGCTAGGCTTTTGTCCTAAAAATTTAAAGATATAGCTTGTGATAAATGTCGTAGAAATAACTCTTTCCTATAGATTTAACTCTGAAATTTTAAAGCCATCAGAGATTTCAAGAAAACTCATCAAGTACTTAAAATATCTATGTTATAATTTATTGGAATCGACGACTTTCGAATGATCGTCGTTATACGGTATCAACATACCGACCGCCTAAGTAAGTGAAAAATACTTGCGTGACAACATATTTGGTAGTATTTTTAGGCAATAGGTACATATGTAGTCCAGGAAAATTTTGTAAACTTGATTCATGTTTCTCATGCCAAATAAGTATGTCTACGTTTGAGTTATCCGTTACCCCATCAAAGCATCTTGTTAACGAAAAATTAGAAAACGTATGCGGAGGTGTCATTTTATATTAGGCCGTTTTTGCAGAATTTGTGGAAATTTGCTGGACTCATTTAATGTTTCCGAGAATTTCACTTACCAAATAGACAGTTGAATACTATCTGAAAAAATAGTGACGAAAGTTGTGAGGGTGTTTTTGTGAAGACAGCGTTTATGTAAAAGTTGAGAGTTTATAAAGACGTATCATGCACTACTTTAGCTTCTCATTTTATAGTTTTGAAATCGTGCGGATGGAAGCGTCTGTATACCCATAGTATAGCGTCTGGAATAGATACCTAGCTGGAGTCATTTAGGAAACACAACAATATGTCAAAATGATTCAGCTCTAAATTACTATACCATTCTATGTCTGCGATGAGAATAACCTTATGTAAAATTGCCGTAACCCATGAGACAGCATCAATACGTATTGAAATTGTGCAGAGCTACACGCAATGCAGATAAATTCCGTCCCATAGTAGTGCCTTTCACGGATATAACAAGTCTACCCCAAATTGATGAATTTCCCTCAAACTAAAAGACACTAGATTCCTACTTTTTTATAAAGTGACTGCAAGCAAACTTTTGTGTTGGCTTAAGAATGTGTAAAAATGGCGGATAGTTTACCCGATTCATAAGATTTCAGTCACTATTATAGTGCGTTTCATTATTTAAAGAAAGTGATCTCACTATGTGCAATTAGTGCCTAATACTAACATACGTTTCTCTGCTTTGAATACGTTTCAATTTGTGGGTCTAGCTAATTTTAAAGCTTGCAACGCACTTGCTGTTGACGATTTATGACATAAATACCTATTTCTCTGACACAATTACGTGTTTCGTTGATAATTAATGCGAAAACAAATGCGATTCTGGGGACAAAATCAGTACGAATACATTAACATGTGTTATGACAGTTTGAATGAGTAGGTAGATACTTACCTACTCATTTGAAAGCTCGAAAAATGCAATTAGTAAGTGCAATTTAAACGACATGGCTCTTAGAATGTTTTAAGTCCGTTCTCAATGAAATAACCCAAGTTGTTTTTTTTTTCACATTAAAATCAAGCGCATGATAAAGCATCAGTTTCAGAATCTCGAAACAATGTTTTGTTGTTTAAGCTATATTGAAATTAGGTTACAATAATTATTATAATGTATTTCTCTCTCGACACACTAAAACCAAAGTTTAAGATTATTTTCTGATGACGCATCGGATTCTGATCAAACTTTCTGCGGATTATCCCTTTTTTGTCAGTTTTCTAGTCTCCAGGTTGCTATTTAAAAACAATGCACATATCTACCTAAAAAAATACGTTTCTCAACCCCAGTCCATATTTTGGAAAAGTCTTTAAAATGTTACCTTATTTTCTGGGATATTTTTGATAATAAATAAATTAACTATAGTTGTGGCTTAGAAATTAACGTTATTTTGAACTTAGTTATGTTTCAATTATTTCAGCTTCAAAGGCCCATTAAGATTGAAGCTTGAAAGTTGCTTCTTTGTGATGTTACGGGGGAAGTGAATTGTTTGTAATAAAAATAGTAGAATCTGAGCTCTGATAATGACTGCAGTTTTTTGTTTTTAGAAAAATGCCGTAGTTTTCTTGGTAAAACAAATTCAATGAAAGAGTTTGAAACTATTTGAGATCTCTAGCTCATATGAAAGGTACTCGTATAGGCCAAATATAAATATGTGTATGTAATCTTGATATTTCGTTTAAATTTCGAAACAGCAAACAAAGGTTTTTTCTATGGATCTATGTATATGGTGTGTTGAGTTTTAGGATAACGCGTTGAAATGTTCTGTTCTTAGACTCGATTGAAATATACAATTATAGACCGAATAAAGTCATTTGTCTGTTACTTCAACTTCCGTCAAATTAGGCTGATTTCAAACTCCGCTTCAATACACTAGGGAACTTGAAAAGTGTCCTTCGCCCATGCGTATACCTACAATACCCAAGTAAATGGGTATTACTTAATAATCATTTTTATTCTTCACGCTAAATATTTTCTAGGTCACAAAGGATATTTTTATAATCGAAATTTTGACTAAAGCTAGTTCGTAAAATCCAGCATGGACGGAAAATAAAATACGAGAAATGGATTTTTGAGACGGTAAAAACTCACTTTTGATCCAATTAGAAATCGCGGAGCCCGAGCCACGTATTAAAATTCATTTATGTATGATCTAGATCAGTCATGGCGGTCTTCTGCTGATTAGCCCAGCCACTATATCAGCTCAAAACCCAATTTGTTAAGTTGAAGCCAATCAAGTTTCTAGGACTCTATTGATGAACATTTATTTACAATTTAAGCGGTAAATCTATTTATGTAAGCCCCAGATAAAAAAATTAAAGACTCACATCTATGCTGCGAAATTTTTATCACTTCAATATTCTATCAAGTAAAAAAATCAATTTTAAAGGTGGCAGCTAAATACCGCATTTGAAGAAAAGCGTTTTGTACAGGAAGCATGAATGATGAATGGAATCGATTTTCAGTTTAAACAGTTTATCTAACCCTTGCACGAATCTTTCTGCATTTAAGCTTCAATCTACGCAGAATTTAGAATTTAGCTCTCAAATTCTTATGATTCGATCAGAATTGTGAGGCAACTCTTTACTAAATGATGGAAAACGAAAGGATGAAGAAGTGATTTAAAAACGATGCTTTTTCTGTTTTCATAAACAAACTAACCACTGATTCTGATCAACGAAGTTTCATATTAAGTCTTTGATTCACAGGCAGCCTGTGAAATCATAATTCTCGGTGTATATTAATCTACAGATGACTCAAGCCAGCCTTTCGGAGTAAGTGTGACTTAAATTTTCGATTTTTTTTTTCAAAACAGCTATAAGAATTTGGTACCTAGCTTTTATAAATACTAAAAATGAGAGCAGGTGCAAAACCGAAATCAAACCACGAAAAGCAAAATCGCATCGTAAAATAGTGTCCACTTTCTGTCCGATGAACCCCAGGGCGGATGCCGGCGGCGTTTGACCAAATATAAATTTATAGATCATACACAAAACCAACGTTTAACAAGGTATCGAAGAAAGGCAGTTAGCTGGATCATCAGAATTGGAAA
Source organism: Cheilosia vernalis (assembly GCA_949126925.1). Classification (NCBI taxonomy): domain Eukaryota; kingdom Metazoa; phylum Arthropoda; class Insecta; order Diptera; family Syrphidae; genus Cheilosia; species Cheilosia vernalis. Next base: position 79,981,411 of record OX421358.1, on the reverse strand, counting down.
ATACTGTAAAGAAGATAAGCCACTTTCGGTGTTCTCGCTGTAGTAGTTTTGATTTATATCTATGTTTTAGCATTCGATACGCAAAAGGGCTACAGTGGATACGCACTTGGTACGAAAGTAGAATTAGGCAGATATTTAAGCTATGTATAGTTCAATATAAAAGACTGCTAATGTAAAAATTTCCATTAATGAACAGGCAAAGGTATAGAGCTGCAAATGGAGAGAGATGGGAGGACCTGGTTATCGTTCTATTCTCCAGGAGGAGTTTTGATGGGCAACAGCAGTTTCCAGAACAGAAGAAGAAGAAGAAACAAAAAAGTATACATTTCATTCAGTATACATTTTTATCTATTGACTTGTCTTCCTATCGTGCGATCGTGCGCTCGAGATGATTCACATCAAAAAGGAACTATCCAGCCCGCTTAATTATTGTCACAAGTATGTTAAAAGTTGTGACTTGTGAGATAGATATCTCCGGGTTAGTATCAAAATCAGTTGCAGCTGTCAAGTTGACAGAAAAGTTTGCCTACACCTACTTCAACAATTTCATTCCTAAATCAAACATTTTTATATTGTTTCAAACAACGAAAAGGTCAATTTTACAAACTTCTTTCTTGACTGACGTATAAAGAAAATTATTTCAAATCATTGAAATTAGCTTTGTTGTTCAAGTTCTTTTAAACTGCAACTAATTTCAAATTAGGTTGTTTAATCAATTTTTTTGTTTTCTTGTTTTAAAGAGTTGTCGGCGGTAAGTGGGCAAAAACCTCGATTGAACATTATAATACCGAATGGATACTATACGGCTCCACGAATCATCGATTCCTATACCCGTTGCGATAATGCAGTAGAGAACGAACTCGTTTTAGATTGCTGGCACAAGTGGAAGCGGACTGCAACCAAGTAGCAGTGCGCAATTAGTAAAAGAAAAGAGATGTATAAATTGAACCACAGCTCCATTCCTCTAGCCCCTCCTGAGCAAGCATGTAATTTTGAATCAGAATTCGTCAATTTTGTTTTTAAATTACATAGTTCAATATCGTTTTTTGTGATGAGTTAGAACAGAAGTCAAATCTTTTTAGTCCAGCTTTGGTTCGAATGTTATTTGGATTCACGAAAACAAAAATGACCGAAAAGGCATTAGAACGAGCTAAGCTACACCAAATCCTAGTTTGTACGGAGGCACTTATAGGCACCTAAATAAGGTTGCGCACTCTGGAGACAACTTTTCTTGTTATATGGGAAAATCTCAACTCCCTAGAGCCTAGAATAATATTTAACACTAAACAAACACGTTGCAATACACCCGGGATGATATTCATGATCTTATTGTCTGTGCCGGCGCAACACGGCATAACAGCGAAACTTTGACCTTCCGAAGTAATTTATTTGAACGATAGGCCTCATGTAAAAGCGTACTAAAAAATACATTGTCAGCTGACTACTTTTACTATTCAAGCACGTCAGGTAAGAGTTTCTGAACGGAATTTAATCGTTCTTCACTTTTGCGACCCTTAAATCGAATGGAACAATATTCGCGTAGATAGTATCCCCGAAGAGGCTTTTGTCTTTCTTGAGGTATGCATAAGCAGTTCCTGCCCGTTTTGAAGGTTGTAAGCAGTTCTTTCTTTCGAATATAGTATAGCTCCCAAAATAGGTGCCTCTATTCCATTTGTATAAATTAACCTGAATCTAAATTGTCCTTTTCAGCAAAAGGGTTTATTTCAACAGCAAATAGGAGCATGAACTTCTGTTGATGCCTACCGACATTTTGGCGACGGCAAATGACCAGCTTTCGGATGTTATTTTATATTGCGACATCAAACCAAAGAAATAGGTGATAAGTTGGTATCTCTCGGTAGATTATTGACAAAAAGGAAACGTTTAAGTGTGATTTCAGATGTCACTCTTAGGCATTACTGATTTGAACCAAAGTAAGTATATCAAGGACCTCAATCCAAAATCAGTTAAAATTCAGCTTTACCATCGTCAATCGCTTTTCCAAGGAATCGCTATCGCAATTGTCTGTGGACGCTGTCAAACAATTACTCCAAGAGCGAAAGCTCTTCAAAATGACTCCATTACATATAGGAAGAAGCTGCACTTCTCATCGCAATGGACTTAGGTTTTAGGTATATATTCTGGCCCAAATATGGCTGCCCTAAATGATGTGACCTGTCAGGCGAACATAAGAGGCTGTACGAAAAAAATATCCCCAATTTACAAAACAACGCCTTTCATGTTGAAAGTCCTATACTCCACGAGAGTTCAAAAAGTCATTCCGCGGCTACACCGAATTCGCTATTCAAATCGCTTCCAATTGCCTCTTCCCCTCAATGAATTCGCAATGTCTCCCCTAAAGGTTTACCAGTCCGACTGACGAACCTCCACAAACAACAAAACCAACAGTCAATAGGTATTTACATTTTCACTTCAATGATAATCAAATACCCATTTAGGTATTCCTCCTATCGGTGGTTGATATATATTTTTTTTCTTTAGTATAACAATGTTATCCTTACTCTGACAAACAATTTGCTTCTCTCTTTGCATATAATCCACTCGTAAGATTTCAATCACAAAATATTAGGCACACAAATAAAAACATTGATCAAACAAAAATAATGAAACACATCCTTACGGTTTTACGACCGCAGTGTATCTACCACCAACCGCACCTTATCCACAACTAGAATCAATCCATTCACACGATCCTGTCGATCGGAGATTGACAGGTAGTCACGGTAACTGTTAGTTATAGCCAATGACACTGTTTCTTATCGTCGATAGATAAAAACCAACAAAAATGTAAAAAAAAAAAAAAATCACTCCAAAGACATCAACGAGAATAAAGGTAAAAAAAGAAAAGTAATAAGAAATTGGAAAAATAAATTCGGCACCCCGATAACGAGTGTATTTCCTCTCTGCCAACATTGATAAGAGGCAGCACTGCGCGCCGATAGACAGATAAATTTGTGGATCGATCGATCCCGCGTCAGGTAGTTAGATGGGACACTAGTAGGCTGGTGCGGCGGATTGAGGGCGAAATGATAAATACACGGACAATTGATTTTTTTTTTTTTTTTTCAAAATATTTATTTTTTGTAATTTTTTTATTTATGGGCAAGTCACTGGATATTTATTATCACTATATCGATACCGGTTAGCAGAGTTCATGACCAAACTGTGCGCAATGGATTCGATTGAGATGCTTACATTTTATTTTTGTTTTGTTTTGATGCACAATCAGAGATTATCGTCGGATATGCATCTGATCATCATCGATGATGATTGCGATCGATGGAGACAGATTAAGATACGAGAAGAAGCGCGGCGCGAAAATGCCACATAGGGTGGTGTGGCGTCTGTTGTAGGTATATAGTGGATCGGATAAAGAAAAGAGCGCGCGCGAGATTAACCGCAATTAAAGCCGTGATACCGTACCGTGCCGGATCTGTTTTTGTCAGACAGGGGCACACACAAAAAACTCGCACACGCAAACACGTCAACGGTCGCAGACCAACTGAAGAACACGTAGGAACGTTGGAAAACCGCACGGTGGTTGCGGGAACGATGACAACGGCAGCGGATCCAAACAGGGAAAACGAGAATAGCAAGCTGCTGCCTGCCGCCGACAGCCGGTTGGTTTGGCCAATCCCACTGGGAATTGATGGTGGCAATGGTGGTGGTAGTCGCAGGGCTGTGTTCTGTTGGCCAGCGTAACCATGAGCTCAAGGGGGTTGGAATGAGTACATTACTCGTTCTTGGATCTATGAACAATGGGCGTTACTGCTGCTGGTGTCTCTGTCTGTTTTACGTGTGGGATAGAGATGGGTGGACTGGAAATTTTGGCTTGGCAATGATGTGGCATCGGTGTGTCCTTCTCTCTCTTGCTCGCTCTTTGCGGTGCACACAGCACAGTGCAAGCGGCTAAGCGCCCATTTGCCGACGAGTATCTCACACAGATGTCATTTGAAAGTGAGAAGAGAACGAGAATTTGTGCGGTTGCCAGGCTTCTTCTCACTCCCTCCGACTTGGATTGTTGTTTGTCATCTGGCCGGGAAATGTGGAAAATAAAAAAGCGACGAAGGAGGTTATTTTTTTTGTTTTGCGTAAAATTGGCCGTTTTTTTTTTTTGCACACTTTTGTTGGAATTTTCTTCGATTGTATGCACCGGGCACTTTGGGTTGAGATGGTCGTGGCCGTGTTTGTGGGTTTGGGTTCACAAACGTAGGTGCTTTTGGCTTTTTGGTGCAGCAGCGTGGATACGCGCGTCGTACTTGTTTTCTTCTTCCTTTGTCTAGTGTACACTTTCGAAGCGAAATGCTCATTTGAAGTTCGGATTTATATATTTTTTTTTTTTGTCGTTCGTCGTTGTCGTCGTTTTGTGTTTATTTTTATTTATTTTTTCCTGGTGGACAACTTGCTGGCTCGGAAGGACTCCATTAGGAGGTTGTGTGTGGTTGTCCCGATGATGACTTTGCTCCCCGTTTTCCGCTTCTTTAGTTTTATCATGGGGGTTTTGCGAAATTCTTGGAAAATTGTATCTACTACTGGGGGTGGACATGGAGCATGGACACTGGGCAAACAGCATCTTGCGCACCAGATGTGTGCGGACTGTATGTATCTATGTACACATTTGAAGAAATTGTAAAACTATTTTATTCTGTCAGATTGTCAGAGAGCGATATGGTTGTGAACATCATTTTCCAAATGCCATATTTGTCAATGCGAATCGATGTTGCAGATATATCTGATATGGTGAGAGATGTGTTTCCAAATGACATACAGGTAGACCTGCAGCCGCATTGAATAGGAAGGGAACTATACGTACTAGGTATATAATCTGGCGGACATAAAGCACACAGTTCGGACGCATGTTCTGTGTTGAACACGATGATATCGGATTGTTTGACCGTTTTCGATATAAACACGAAAAATGGCTACACGACCTATGATTGGAAAACTGGCGAAGCATGTAGTTGGCGTGCGGATAAAACTCCAGCTAAGACTGTACCTATACATAAATCGGATAATGTCTAATAAACCTAGCCCCTTACTACCTATAGGTAGTACCTATCTTTATTGAGTTTGTTTCGTTGTATTGTATGTAGGTATAGGTATAGTAAAATATATACAAATTGTGTTTTTTTTTTTTTTTAAAGTAGGTACTACGCGTTTCGTCAATCAGAAAGTTCAAAGATTGGCATCTTATCTTTGCATTATCACGGGAACAAGTGATAGAAATAGCTACTGCCATGGAAAACAGTAAAGACAAGTGTCAAGAGGTTTTGTGAGATTCTACAGCTAGCGGTAGATTTCTAGATCCCTAAGTACCCAGGTATAATAAGGTTCAATTAATTTTCCTCCAACTTTGGCGTCCTTTATAGCAAATGACTTTATTATACAAATGAATTTCCTTGAGTGTTCAACAAAATGTACCTAATGTTAGTGTTAATGCTTATTCTCAAAATGAATTACTGTAGGTGTTACCTATTTTAACTTTTACTATTTTAAAGGCTAAGTCATGTAAAAGATGTAATAGAAATCAATAGATAAAATGGGATGAAGTGAAATTAATAGATACCTACTTACATACCTAATCCAGCATTTATATAATAATTTATATTATAACTACATAGTGAAAACAAAACAGATCCTCACTGAAGATTTTATTATTCAAGGACGTAGTGGAGTACAAATCAAAAAATTGTGATGACGTCGCTTATCTGAAACGCGATGGCATTTAGATTTAATCAGTTCACGCTCAATTTCGGTGGTAGATAAGCTACATACCTACTTAACAAATGACCGGACAGTATAGCTGGGGTAGGTAGCATTGTGGCTATACCTAGCTATCGAAACTGCGTCATTGGGGATTTGCCGTTTTGAAAATAATAAAAAAAAATATGAAATTACTTGTGGTTGTGCGCTGTGAGCGCCAGTAGCTCAGTATAGGTATTTAAGTTTTTTCCGACTTCACAACCTCTCTCAAATGTTTGGCAAGCATCCAAGAGTATAACTGCTAAGAAAGAGCTTTTCAATTAGCCGTTCCGACTCAGCATTAAATTATTTGTCGCTTCCATTTGCCCCCAAAGCAACTTTGAGCCACCCCATACCTACATAGATAAAACGCAATTAGAACCTTAAGAAATGCTTTTTGCTGTTATGCTGATTGGTAGGGCTCAATCCTCGGAGCCCTTCAGCCCCCCTGTGGTCTTAACATTTTTTGACTTATATAGCTATACCTATCAGAAAGAGGTTTTCACTCCAAGGAGGCTTTTATTCTGAATTTAAAAATAAATCTGTCGAAAAATCATTTTCCGTGACGAGCCAAATCCCAAGAGACTGAGGACGAGAATTGAGAAGATTCAATTAGGTAGGTATCTACATCCATGAAATTGCATATATAACTCTTGTTACCTACAACTTCTGTGGCATTAAGGAAAAAACGCATTAGTCGACTTACGTCAAAATTGAGTTAATGTTACCTACTATCGGATGCACCCTGCTCTATATGTCATTTTTTTCATTCAAATATATCTTACGGTTGCTGTGTTACGGATCAGGAAACAAACGCATAAGTCGTCTTCCCACATCTGCTGGTTAACCTTTATCCTGCTCTCCTGTAAAGTGTCTACAAATTACTTTTGCTGTTTTTCAATTTTGCCACAGACTTGTAGTTATTTGACTGGACAAAGATAAGCAATTATTTCTCCGAAAATATGGACGACATTCATCGGGAGGATATGATTTAAAAGTATATGACTTTTCAATAGTCAGATAAATCGCCTTATTGCTAACTAACGATTAAATTTATTACACTCTTTATCTGCTAGATATATTAGCTTCGAGTTTTTCAATCATAATATGAGAGCTAGACAACTATGCGAAGGTAAAGTGGTCTGTGTGGAACAGATTGATTGACAATATCCTGTGTTTAAGAATAGAAGATAGTCATGTTCAAAGCTTGATGTTTATCATTAAAAATATTCATTAACCGTTTTAGTTTCAGTACCTTAAATGTTAAATTTGCAATGGAAAACGCTGGTATTATATTTGCTAAAAAGCGGGAGAGGTTTTTAAATTTAACCTTTTCCGAAACGCGAGTGTTAATGAATATATGGTGTTCAAGTTTCGAAAGACTATAGAAAATAAAATAACTGATAACGTCACAAAAAAGGAAAAAGGAGCTGCATGGAATAAAATTGCCGAATTATTTAATGCCGCTGGTCCCGTGACCGCAAGAAATTCAAAAACTTTAAAGCTGAAGTATGAATGCATTAAAAAAAATAATAAACGGGTGGCGGAGAAGCAAAGCAGTACCTACATATTTTCAGCTGCAGAAGAAAAAGTACTGGCCCGGAACGACATGGACTTAATAAAAGGTATATTTTAAGTAGTAGGTACCTACGTATACACCTCCACACACTGCAAATGTTTCTGTTTTGTGCAAGTATCTTTTTGGAGCCGTAAACCTCGTTTGAAATCAGCATTTTTCCATTGTACCTACCTACTCTTTGTTTCCTTGTTGGGTAAGTAATTGTTTGCAAATTCTTCTTCAATAATAATATCGTCAATAATGTCGGACAATACCATTTCTACAATATGAAAATATCTACACAAACAAAACTTAAGTTAATTAATAAGACGAACTATTGAATCAAAAAGGTAAACACATTAATAAATAAGGAAAATCGTACCATTACTATTATAGTTTTGAAATTATTATATCAATCGGATAAACACCATTGACCAATTTTAATAGTAAAAAATCATTGATTGGATGGCTTTTCCTATTGAAAATATAGTATTTTTTTCTAAGTTTTTGTAAAATAAAACTTAAAAATCTGACAGTTCGCCTACAACTAAAGATTTATATTTAATCAGTCTCATGAAACGGGCAGATAGCTTTATGAGACAGTTAAATGTTATATTCTTCGAATAGCTTCTATTGAAAAATTAATATGCGTCTTATCTGACAGTTAGGGGTTAACTGATTGGCTATCTGACTATTGAAAAATCGGCCATAAAAGACTTGATTTTAATCAACTGTTTCTTTTTTCCATTGCAACTGGATCTCAATCACTAACCTGCATATTTTTTTAATAGAAAACAATTTAAAAAACATATTTAAACAATAAGTAAACATCATCCTTTTTGCATATTTGTATAGCTTGTACCTCACTTTCCATATACATAAGCTTAAAAATAAGTAAAAAATGTTTGTTTGCGTTGATTGGTTTTGAGGGAGCGATATTATGTAGTTAACAAATTACACATCAGTCGTTTCAGTGGAAAGTGACCACATACAACTTGGAGTGTTAAATTGGAGACAGTTGATCAATTTACCTGAAAATCATAAGAAAAAGTTGTTAGTTGGAAAGATTTTGATTTTTATTTAATTAAAGAAAACTTTCAATTGGGTATTTCAGATTGTGATTTGAGATTTCAGATCAAACATAAAAAAAAAAACATTTAATACAGTGACTAGTCAGAAACTTCATGTTTCTTCAGTTTGTTTACAAACACCATACAATTTCGAGGTCATTTTGGTTTAAAAATTCCGAAATCGTGATTCTTTGTTTATTTATAGTTTATTCGTCAAGGTGTCGATGAATGCATTCCTTTTTTACAATTTTCCTTTTGGGCGCTCGAACATCCTCCAAGTTTCTCCAGTGACGAAGTAAAATCGATAGTGGATTTGTATTCTTCGTCCAATAAACTGTCGCAAAATCTAAAAAAAATACCATGTTTAAGCAATATTTTTCCCAATTTTTGATTATATGCTTCTAGAATACCTACTTTTAGTTCACATAGCTTTTTTGTATACCGACAACTGTTTTGGTGGGTCCTGGAAAAGTGAAATGAATTTCAAACTAAGTCGAGAGTTTTTGTGCAAGTTATTTGAGGGACGAAAATGGAACATGTTTGCTTGAATAAATTGAAACATGTGTACCTATCTGTATCTATATATAATTCCTCCGACTTACTACTCATTGGCGAGTAGAGAAAGGGATATCTACACCTGAATTTTAGAAATATTACTTTATTTTTAGAAATTGCAAACAAATTCTTTTGTTTGAGAACAGAAACTTTTAAAACTCTATTGTTCAAGAATTTGAGAAATCACGCGATTTTTTAGTTCTATTTTCTCATATTCTCAAAAAATAGAATTTTATAAGTTTCTTTTTAGAATTTGTGAAAAAAAAACTAACAAAATTCTTTTGCTTGAACAAATAAACTTATAAAATTATAGTTTTTGAGAAATAAGTAGCGAAAAGTAGATTCATGTGCAGCTTAATAGAAGAATATGACACTTAGTGCACTGCATCTGTAATTTTCAAGCGTTTTGCGTCGAAAATTTGTTTGGCCGTTGTTTTTCTTTTGTTCGAAACGGAACAATCGCTTTTAACAGAATCAAAAAATTTAATTTTTTTTCATCATATCCTCCTGTGGATGTATGTCATCGCTTGTTTTTATAGTGTTATTCAAAGCACTATCGAACTCGAACTTAATTCGTGCTTTACACGATTTTATGTTGCATATTATATTGTATAATGCTTTATTGTATTTTTATAATTTATACATACTTTTTTTAAATATAATTGTTTTAAAATTTTTACATATAGGTAACACAGAACTATGAACTCAAAATTAAACGAATTATCAGTGTTTGCAATCTCACTTTCCATTTTCACCTTTAGGTATGCATTCTTGTTGCGTGCTCTTCCTTGAAATTTCTCTAATCTTATCAGAAAAAATATATATATAAAAAATATAAGTTGTCCAATAAGTACTACCGCCACTTCTACCTGCAAACTACATTGGCGGGACCCATTATTTTCATTATTTATGTAATGCGTGCATTTTAACTTTGACAGTGCTACATAAAACTACTAATGTGGCGTGGCCTCATATTGTTTACGCAGCAAGCCGTCAAAAACACTTTACTTCAACTTGCACAGCTAACCAATAATACTTCTTATTAGTTTTTCGCACATTAGTTTATGCTACCGCATTTCAAAACCATTAAAAATGTTTCAATGCACGTCAAGAGTGATTTAGCTAAAAAGTCATCCAAACAATGTAAAATTAATTCACAAACGCCAGCAGCATGTCGAAAGTCGAACATATACTATAGGTACTAGTGAAGATCTTTAAAATAACTGCAATTTTTCAATCGAAAACGACACAATTTTTCTTTGCTAAGGCATTTGAGCATTTTTTAAAGTGTGCCCAAAAATTCATGAAAAATTTAAATTTTACTCTATTTTGTGCGGTAAAGACAACTTGTCACTCTTTCGCAGTGCAGGGTCATTTTTATTGTTAAACAATATTTCAAAAATAATTAAGCTTATGGGTCGTGGCTCTGACCAATATTGAACGACCAATGATTTAATTTAAGGTTCTCACCTCCTGTCCATTAATTTAGCTTATTGACGATGTCGTGTAACAAAAATTGCTCTTCATCGCTGAAAATTTTTAATTGACGCTAAAGCTCTTAAAATTGCGACCACCTACTCGGAATTTTGGTAGTAAATTTTAATTTTTTGTAAACATTGTTCCTCCGTGCACCTCACCATGATGAAAATGTTGAATATTATGACATTCGGTTCGGTAATCGGTTCAAGGGTGCGTTTATACTGAAAAGTTGAAGTTGTCAAGTCGCGCTAATGAAAGACCCTTTAGCATGGCAATCCAAACGCCAAACTTTATGAGTCTAAAAAAAATCTACAAATACTAAAAAAAAAAAAACCAAATTGTTTTGAAACAAAAGACCAAATTCGCTTAGGTCTTCTAAAATTTCAGTCAAAATTCGTGCGACTTGTCAAATATGTATGGGGGGATTTATATGCTCATCTGTAACCCCCCTCATTGTTGATTGAAGTAGGTGCGATGTTGGGTGTGTGCAATGTTGTTTATATTCATGTTTCGAAAAGGTTTAAAGAAACTTCTCATATACCCAATAGCCATCCTTCAAACAGTGACCCCATTGACGGATTTACATTCATATACCTAATGCACATTAAAATTTTTGGACTTGGCCTTATGTCGCGGCACCAGAAACCTTTTTTTTATTTTAAAATCATGGGTTTAAAACTTGATCTAAACAAACTGAGTTCTTGGTACCTACTATATGGTTTTATATTATTTTTTCACGACTAAAAGAGACCAAATTCCCCTAGAAGGATATTCACAGCTGCAATATGTGAAAAGGAAGAAGAAAACATAATTTTCTGTGTTTTGTTTTATTTTGGTTGGTTTTTTTCGTAAACTGTAAGCTTAAAAAGCCTGACACAGCCTTTCTATAAGCAGTGTAAAATGAGTTTTTCTTGCATATTTAAGTTGGCATATTATGCAAAGGGTACATCGACATTGCGGTATATGCAACTTACCTGTAGTTATGACATAATATTTCCATTCAAGCTCAGATCCGTTGGGGTTCAGGTGAGGAAGAGTGTAGTAGGTACAACGAGAGTATGAAATTAAAAGTAGGTACTCCTGTGAGATATCGAAATGGAGTAATTTAAGGATTTTTCTCTTTTTCTTTATACTTAAGGCCTAAATTGCTGTATGCTCAGCAATCTGGTTTTAGAGCTAACCATAGTTGTGCTAAAGCTATGGTTACCTAAGCTTTTTGAGAATTAAGGCAAGAGTATGACAGGGGTTATGTTGTCGTTTGGTGTGTTTGTTGGACTTTTCTAAGGCTTTTGATAAAGATAATCATAAAGCTCTGTTCTGGAAGCTCAAGAATTACTTTGGTTTCAGCGAAAGAGCAGTAAATTTGATAAGCTATTTTCTTTCTGGCAGATCTGGTTAATTCTGGGGAACGTTTTTCACTTTTGAAAGACATTAAGCAGGGAGTTCCTCAAGGCTCAATTTTAGGTCCGATACTATTCTGCATGTTTATTAATGACCTTCCGACAGTCTGTAAACATACTTCAGTACACATTTATGCTGGCGATGTCAAACTTCATTTAGCGAAGCCTTTGGTTACCTCAATGAACTTGTTCTTCTCATTAATGAAGACTTGAAACATTATTACAACCTGCTCTGTAGCTAAATCCATCAAAATCTCAATTAATACCCATTTTAAAAAAATAATTTCTACCTTTGCCTCCTTCCCGATGTTTACCTTAATAATAACAAAATTAAAGCTAAAATCAACCGAAATTTGTCCGGTTACAATCACACAAGCGTGGTGGTGGGTCGTATCTACGTAATGCTTAGGTGGTCTGTAGCACTCTTGACTGTTCTTGATTGCAAATTGCCTTCAACGACGCAGTGCGTTATATCTATGGCATACGTAGATATGACCATATTTCTGTGTTTGCTAGGGGTTTGCTTGGTTGTACTTTTGCATAATACCAATGTAGTAATATCAACACTAGAAATTGTATATTTTTGCACAAAATTATTATAACTCAAAGTCCGTCTTACTTATAAGATAACAAACTCAATTCTACTCGCTCCTCCAGAACTATCGTCACAATAACCTTAACTCATCACGTTTATTTTTTATCCATACTATAAGGCTTTGGAACTCTTTGCCCTCTCAGTTGAAGAATATTTCAACGAATCCAACTAATTTTAAAAGTGCAATTTTTCAACATTTCTCCTACTTATCCATTTAAATTCTTTCCCTCATTATCCAGTCCCTTTCTCTTTTCTTTTTCTCTCTTTAATCCCGTTTCTACCCTATCTCACACTTAGATTTAGATAAATATTGTTATTAGATTTGGATTTAAGTATTTTTGAGTTATTATATGACTGATGTGTAAATTACTAAGTACCTACTATAAAAGATCATAGATCTTAATGTACAAAACCATTTAAAAAATCTGAATTGAATTGAATTGAATAAATGCTATACCACTTTGGCGAAAAACCTTTGTAATTAGGAGACCTTTTCGATAAGTCATTTTCTCGCCGGTGACTTTGTTTATAGTTAAACCATCAGAGGCTCAACTTCAGCGTACATTCGATATATGTTTATAGTGAGAAATGAAATCATTGAAATCTCCAGAAGGTTCAATGTAATCTCCATTATTAGCTGCTGGATAGGTTTATGTATCTCGGGGTCTTATGGGGGTGTTATGCACGACCGATGAAAAAAGCAGTGCTCAGTTTTGCCGTAGAACTAGTCAGGCTGGGCAATTCTGTAATAACTTAAATATATATGGAAGTAATGATCAAAAGCTAATCCTTCACTTTGCTTTCAAGACGTGAAATTGAAAATCTAGCCAGGCCATTTCATGTACCTTTATTGTCGAAGGCGGAATCCCTCACAGTAGTTCCGCAGGGACACATCGGCCTGTTCGGAAGGTGGTTTTAACAGATAACAGTTCCGTCGTAGCAATGGTTTCTGAAGCTAAAATAATGCGCACGACTGAGTCGCACGAAACTTTCTCGTTTAGTGCGAGTCTGACTGACTTTCAGAGTCTTCAGCAAATCGAAAATTTAGGACACAATTATTTTGAAAACATCCATTTGACTCTAAGTTTGCATTTTGGTCAAAAATCGTCCGGTAAACCGGAAAAAAACTAAAATTAAAAACAATACCTTTTTCAAAAATCCATTGTACGATCATATAGAGAAAAACTGAGTTCGCTATTATGTTATAAATGACCACATTACCTTAGAAATTAATTTTTGTTATAATCATGCAGACCGTATTCGAGATATGTCGAAATTTCAAAAGTACCGTTGTTCGAATTTTCAGCCAAAAACTGGGTACGTCGTCATGGTAACCTCACCTTCTTAAGCTTTTAATATTAATTTTTGTTGAAATCGTTACAGCCGTTTTCGATCAAATCAAACTGGTAGGTATGAACGTTTTATATGGGAAGTACCATTAATATTGAAGTTACATTGCAAAAAAAAACACCTCCCGAACTGTAAGCCCAAAAACTACAAATCCGAGGTTTGAACGTAATCCGTGAAGCCGTTTAGGCTTTAGGCATGTGGAAGGACGGACAGACGGACAAACCGGACAGAATTTTGCGACCAACTTTTTTGAGTTCCCCTATCATCGTAATATCAAAGTTGATTAATATCTCGAGTTTGAAATTTTGTACGAAAACAATATCTTTCTCTCACTACGTAATGGAGAAAGTTAAAAACAACAGATGGTAGATGATAGAGGGTACATGCGCTAAATGTTCATCCCAATCTACGCTAGACTAGGCTCCGAGTCTAGGTATACACTAATTATTCGACGGCACATGAAAAATTACTTGTCATTCCCAAGCCTAAGTTTCAGCGTCTCAAACTATTCCTCTCGAATGTCAATGAACGTCTTCAAAGTTAGCCACAACGTGAGTGAACTCGACAAATAATTACACCGCTTACATTATGGTTCATTCCTTTACCATAGGTAGATCGAATTGGCCTAATAAAACACACGGGCACAAAACCCTAAACGCTTACAGCGGTTCTTTCAAAAGCGGTATATTATATTGGCCAATTCCAAGAGCCAATGCCACCCGCATATCCAACTGACATCATAAAACAGTATCATTCCTCCTAGCCCCAACTATATACCTAGCTGGTCACTTTCTCAACTATTTTTATAACAAACAAAAATGCTCGTTGGTCGAGCCAACCTCACCCAAGCTATTCACTCATCTTGATTGACTCACATTAATCTGTGCCCTCTTTTCTAATAAACAGCGTCCAAACGAGCTTCACTTCGAAGTATAAACTCCTAATCAACTCTCAGGAGATACAAATAAATAAAATATAGTTTTATTGAACTACTTGTGAGCGGGGTATAGATAAAATGTTAATTTGTGTTTTATTTAAACTAATTAGCCCTTGCGGCGGCCGACACTCAAGCATTGAGCACAGATTCATATCGATGACACTTAAAGAAAACATCTAATTTCTGTTAAACACACACATAAATCTACAAATGGGGCTGTTGAAACTACAGCATTTTGTTGTTGCTACTTGTCAGAGCAGATATTGACAGATGATAAGATCAAGCACGAGTAAAGTGCATGCGACTTGTGTAACTTGTCGATCTTCATGCATAGAAAGTAGGTAGTACATATTGCTGGCTCTGTGTTCACTGATATAGACTTGTGTTCTTGCAGCGACAAACTGACTATGAATCACAGAGCTAAGAACGAATCTTCCATCGAAAACTGGGCAACATTTTAAAAGTCTTGACTTCTCTTCTGACCACTCTCTGGCTTTTTAAAATAAGCGTCAGAATTAGCTAAAATGGCTTAAAATATGCTCCGAACGATAATGAGCCAGAACCCGCTACCCAGTGGAATAGAGGTACACCGGACTGTATAACTTCGTCGAATACCCCCTCGACAAAATAGAGCAACAAACTCGTGCCCATTAGCTATTTATAGCGTGTTACAGTATAGTTTGTAGTTTACCAGCAAAGGTGGTAAAAAATCGTTGAGTAATAATCAGTTCGAAGACAATCTGACTATACTCACTAAAAGATCTGAGACGTTAGGGCATGACGCGACAAAATTTAACGCCAGTATTATTTTTAAGCCGTGAAGAAACTTAGATAAGCAACTAGGTCTACGTTGGTAAAACAGTAAAGCGAATCTTTGAACGAGATTGTCGACCAACTATCCTAAAGAGGTTAAGGTAGTGACCTCCATGTATACCTAACTGATATCAGTAAAACTCTGCTTTTGGAAGAGACTTTAAAAGCCTGTAACGAAAATTAGAACAGTATTAAAGTGTAAAGACAAAATGTTACCAATTAGACAAGACTTCCTATAAATAGAAATGATCAATGATGACAATCAGCTTCGTTGTACCTACTAACATTAAGGGAAGGGGACACAGTCTTCGGCACTATGATCAATGCGAACTTACGGAACTACCTCTTTAATGACCTAAGTGATTGATCTCAAACTTACTTCTGCCGTAAATTCTGTAGAGAGTTCAAATATCCTTACTAAGAACAGCAACATGCGAAGACCTTAGAAAATACATCAATTGTCGATGCGTTCATCGCTAATTGAATGTACCGCAAACTTTTCTAGTACATGTTACTCGGTATTTCTCTGAATTAAATTTTTTTTTTTTTTTGCACTGGTACAACGTTTTAATTGGATATAAGATATATAACCTTTGTATAAATAATAGAGTTAGAAAATAATGTGTGAGTTGGGCAAAAAAAAAAAAAAAAAATTAGAAACATGTCCACAGACGTTTTCGTACAAAAATCAAGAACCAGTATTTCTTGCTTCACATACTGTTGCGAGTTTCCGAGTCAAGTATATTATAGACTTGTTGCAGATGCTCTTCAAATGGTTTCTGTAGTTGTAGAATTTTCAAGAGTTTTTTAAAAATGTTCCAACATTTTTGCACTAAAACAGAAAAATCTTTAATAGCTATGGTGTAATAATTTTATGTCGGTGGAAAATTAAGTTGCAAAACAATTGTCCCAAATTTTTTGTTGGAATTTCTTCATACAGCCAGGAAAATTTATGCGTTCAGAGAGATCCAAAATGTATTGCTGTAGATTGCAAAAATACTTGCTACTTCATGTCATGATCATGGTAAAAACTGTCATATTTCAAATGTTATTGTAGCCAACAAAGTCTACAAAATCACTTACATTTGAAGCCCAAGGTCTTGATTGAAGGATCCGAATATTTGCAATTACACATGTGCAAAGTCACTGTTAGTATGTTGTTCAGTTTCGTTCGACACTCTCAAATTAAATCAAAAATTATCAATTTTGTATTCAGTCGCTTATGATAGTGCTAGCCTATTCGATTTGTTGTTTACTTTCCCAAGCGGTTTTAAGTTTTGATTTTCATTATTCTCACTTGATTGTTTCAAGCTTTTTGAATATAGACTCCTATAGAAGTGTATTTTCGTTGTTTCTATTTTTCGGTTCGTTAAAGAGAGGTTAGTGTCAACCCACATAGCATAGCGAATTGTGTATACATCAGCCGGTCGTTCCATGTTATGTTCTGTTATAAACCACTAAGTTAAATGTGGGTGGACCCATCACCCATAGAAATTTCGCGCGAAATTTTTTATCATGTAATAGATTGTAAAACAAAACATTTCGCGAAATAATACAATGTGAAATAGCAAAATGCGAACAAATCACAACGCAGGATAGAAATAATGAAAAGGTGAGCTACATTTATAATTCTATTCTCTTAATAATTCAAATTCCTCTTTTTTTCGGAATTCAATTCAGATTTATTTACAAAAATCTATTAAAAATATACATATGAGCATTAAAAAATATACAATACAAAATAAATACAAATTAATATAGATTTATATTTGAGGGCAAGTGCTTTTAATAAGCCAAGATCAGAATAGTCATCTTTTTTTCCTAAATACTTTTTATTCTGCTGTCTTTGTCTAAATATTTTCTTTTTCTTTTGTGGAATATGGTAATGGCAAAATGATAAATTGCCAAAAAAAAAATCTCGAGTTGACCCCTACCCGAGTGAAACCTCACTTTGAACCACGGCCGGCGGCTTTTGCAAAACAACTGTGTGCCATTTTGTCAATTACATAAAAACTAACGGCAAAGAATGACGGGAATTACCAGTAAGCGAAACAAATTCTTTCAAAACAACAACATGCTGTCTAATCACAAGCGAAATGGAAAAGAGCGAGATAAACATTGCGAAATAAATACGTTGCAACACAATTCAAAGACGGAATGGAAATTCGCGAAACAACTATTGCGAGATGAACTAAATTTATTTCAAAAAATGCGAAATCAAATTGGCGAAATGAATTTTGTCGAATAGACCGGCACCCCTGAACTTTCTCTGCATCTAAAATGGATTCAACGATTACTTGCAAGCAGAGTCAAAATAAAAAGGCTACTATACCACAATACACAACATTTTGGCTGACCATCTTCCTTCACCAACCACATCGCCAACATAACCCATATAGGCACTCTGGGAACACTGCCGACGTGTTATCAGAAGAGTCTCCTTCCAGGGACCTTATAACGAAACCTCTGGTTAGACGAAGAATAACGTATGACACATATCGAACTTTCTAAAGCAGCTGATGACTTCGTATAAAGCATGCACTTACCTACTTGTTAACAGCATTTGGTGTTGATGGAATTGCGATCGATGAATCGCTCCTCCACATCGTGTGCCCAATCTAAAAGAAAGGAGATACTCAGAAGTCAGAACTTGCTATCTAGTGGCATAAGCTTCTTGAATGGAATATTGTCGTTAACGCCTTAACCTTTCATTTTTAACGATCTCCACTGATCAGTTCGGTTTTATTACATAAAACTCAACCAAATCTTAACACTACGGTGGAATGGAAGCGTAGACATGTAGGAACGATCTATTATCTATCAGAGCTAGTCAGGATTCTTGATTATGAAATTTTAACTTCCTATAGGCATTTCGTTTCACAAAACATTTTGGCGAAGATATCAGGCGAAGACAACTTTTACCAATTGCTGGTTCTAAACAGGTAAGAAGGTTCGGCTTTAAAAATTACATTATTGCGCAAGACACTTATCATTCCAGCTGGCGCGCATAATTCGAGAGCAACCTCAACTTTAACCTTGGACCGATACCAAAATCTAGAAGACCATTCGTAGTTGTCATGTACCTACCTAATCACATGAAAAGTAGAAAGCTTCAATACAAACTTCTTAAAAAAGCTTAAAGTCAATAATCCTACATCTAAACAGCTAAGTACCAGGCATCCGGACATACCTACACAGATCACGGTGCCGTGAAATAACGCCGAGCGAAATAACGCCGAATTCTAAAATTCGGCGTTATTTCACTTTGTGAAAGCGAAATAACACCGAATTTAAATGTTCGGTCTTATTTCACTTTGCTAAAGTGAAATAAAGCCGAGTCGGCCTTATTTCACTTTGCATTTATAAATACATTCTTAAATTAATATTAATTTTTGAGACAATGGTAATTTGAGCAAATTATGAAATGTGTTTGGGGGGGCATGCTGCCCCCCTGCAACCCCCCTGCTTGGGTTTTCTGTTAGATTACGGGGTGGGTGCGAGGTTTTCTACTTATATTTTTTGTTGAATTTTCAAAGTGAGATTTTTAGCCTTCGAGATTTTTGTCATTCGATTACGACATGATCCCCATTTGCTTCGGCTTTATTTCACAAACAATGTTCGGCCTTATTTCACTTTGTGAAAGCGCAATAACGCCGAGTTTTCCAATTCGGCGTTATTTCTCTCGGCGTTATTTCACGGCACCACAGATCACTATGGTGGCGCAATAATATTATTTTTAAATTTTAATTGGATTGACCTATAATAATTCCTTTCCATATTTGTCATCCCAATTATATCATTCAGGATCCATGAGCAATGAGGTTCCATACTTATGTACTCGGACAGCCGAAGCGCAGCCAATCAATGTCTTATTCCGCATGTGCGTTCATATGTTCTCAGTCTCATAAATCGTCTCCTTGGCTGGCCTACTTTGTCCCAATTCTCGACAAGCGACTTGTCGTTAGATAGGTGAACCCATACACCTACACCATGCCTTGAAACCGCACAGTGTAATACGACAACTCCGAATGAAAATGCTAATTTTTGGCGAAAGCTCGTTCAGGCATAAGCTCAAATTCATCCGTGCACAGTCCCGAATGGGTCAATTATGCAAATGTGTTGAGCTACATCGCGATGAATTGATGTCGGACATGCAGAGTTCGTCGTCATGGCCTCCTTAACTCTTTCGCCCACCCACCATGCGCCAGCCATTCAATGAACAGAAAGAGAGATTTCAGTCGGGTTGTTAAATTTACGGTATTATATGTATGAGATTTACACACGCGCACATATATATAGTTCTATACCTCCACATTTTACTATACTCTTCAAACAGAGCACCCCGGCTCCCCAAAGGACCATTGTCTAAAAGTTGAAAGTAGCTACGCTTTACAAGCGGGCTCACGTACAGTAGGAACGTTAACCCCTTCCCTCTATATATGCGGCATTTCTCTGACTGTGCTGGCCTATATGGCTGGGGAATGAGCAAAGAAAACGGCCCATGACACGGCAAAGGGATGTTTGCGAACAGTCTGCCATTCTAAGGAGCCCGGACCGGCCTGCCGAATGTGTACCGATGTCACCCCTTTTGTACTGTACCATACCGTCCGGCGTCCACCACCCCCTAGTAAGCAATTCATTTCGGCCTGAGGGTGAAAGTTATTCAATGCGCTGCTTGTGAAAGGACTCGTGTTTTTTTTTTTTGTTGTGTGCGCCTCTCTCCTTTCAGCTTCCGCCGTCAAGGTTAAAACGAACTATGCGGACGTACGTCTCTCCGGTTCTCTATGTGAATGTGTGTGTGTGTAACAGAGAAAAGTTACGACGTGTCTACCAGGATAATTTTACGATTTCCTCGAATGCAAATGGCCTGATTAAAAAGTGCTTTATGTGGAAGCGCTGCTGTGCAAATAAAACATGAAGACACACATAAGAAACCTCACTGGCTTGTGGTTTCTGTTGGCCTCTCTGCTCCGATCACGTTTAAACCGCAATTACTTCATCTAGATACAATTTCCACTTGTGGACTTGTGGCAAATTTTTTGGAAAATTTGAAGTTAAATCGTCTTGGCAGTAGAGATACCTGATCAGAGTTGCTCAGTTAATTGATTTATACGGCACACAAAAAATGGTTCCACATTTTTGGGCAGTCTTGTTGTTTTCGGGTTCGTCCGAAAATCGGTGGTTATGGTTTATCGTTTATGCCACGCCTTTCATCCATGACAACTGCGATAGTTAATGGACTTGCACGCCCACGAAACGACGGTGAAAACTTGATTTCGACTTAAATAAAGTGGTCGTCGCTGTTGTTTAATCGTTGTTAGGTAGGTATAGGTATCGTAATCGTGTCTATGTTGTAGGCAAGGAAATTCTTTCCGGTTTTTCGCAACCAATGAAAAGGGCCAACGAAATAAGTCGTGAAATATATTATTTTCATAGTTATTAATTGCAAATACAAATTGTACTGACTAAGTAGTTTTGTAGGATTTTAAAAATATACTAAAATGATAGATTAGATAGGTAGGTATCTATAATTTAATAGATTTCTTAAATACTTAAATAATAATGTTAGTGCTTTTCTAAATCCTTTTTTTTTTTTGTCTTAATTTAATTGAAGCATTTTAGCCCGAGCAGAGATTGCTGTTTCGCGCATTTACTTTCACTGTTTAGTTTTAAAATTTAAGGAGCGATTTTATTTGTTTTACTACCTATATAGGTAGGTACCTGTTGAATTTGAACTAACTATCACGAGTTTCATCTTTTTTCTTGGTTCATACCTCAATATTTAAAAATTCGGTTTTATTTCAGCCAGGAAACATTTGGCTTAAAAAAAAACTAATTTGCATGTTACCTAGCCACTGAACTCAAATTGAAAAATTGTAAAAGGCACTTTCATTTGCTTATTTTTGTCCATAGCACAATTTTTCGAGTTTTGCTCAAGAACAATATTCGCTTTTTTAGCTGAATTTGGAAACCTCTCCGTCCGTACTTTATCTTTCATTTTGAATAGTGATGAGACTTTAGCAGAAAATTATACACCTAATAAAAAATATAAAAAATTACAAACAATTTCTTAAGATCCCAATAATTTTGAAACAAACAAAAGTGTGATGCCTCCAAATCTAAAATCCAGAATCTTTTTCCGATGAGTTCTGATGAGAGTTCCTAAAAGTGCAGCAATAACCTTAGAGTCGTTTGGGGTAAGAGTGCGCATTTTGGACTTTTGGTTTTATGAACGAAATCATACAACAATTTCGTACGTATTTATACATAACGTATTAATATAATGATTTTTATTAAAAAACCAAAGCAGCTTAAGTTGAACACTCAGTCTGGAAGTCTGGGTAAGAGTGCGCAACCATAAATTCATTTCCAGGTTATGTTTGACAGTTCCGCCGAAAACAATTCAAAATATAATTCTAATTTTAAAAATATCTACATTTTTTCTTTATTAAAAATGTTTATTTTTTAATCTTTTTCTTCAGACTGTTAGCTGGAATACAGCCGTGGACGCGATTTGGCGATTTTTTTAACTCTTGCGGCGCGGACAGAAAAACTAGGTAGGAGAGACCGGGGCTAGTTGGCTCACTGCCATTTGTGCTACCGTATGTACCTTTTCTCTTTTCTCTTATTTTCCTCTTTCCTGGCGCCTGGCGCAGATTTATTTTTGGAATAAAGTGTATTATATTTATTAGCTATCCATGCATGTATTTTATTTTGAGTTATTTTCTGTTTTTGTTTGCCCCGGTCTCCCCTACGTTCTCTAGCTGCTGCGCAGTTTAAGTAAAAATGTCTCTACAACACACTTTCATATCAAAATAGGGTTATTTAGTTTAAGAGCTACCTTTTTTACAAATCTTCTATTAAATTCAATCGAAAGTTTTATTTTTGAATATACTGAATACCTACGGACGACAAACATTGCATTGTTGTATTCGAAAATGAAAATCATGATAGTTTGAAATGGAAGTTGATTTTATGACGAATAAAATGATCTTCCCGGATTTTATTATTTTTGATTGAATGAATTTGTACTGAAACGAAGAACTTCTTTTGTCAAATATTAGAGTTAACTTCGTTCTACTTAATTATAAGAAAGTAGGTAGGTACCTACTATTCATATTTGAATGATCAATTTTTGTTTTTGTATCAAATATTTAGCTTTTCATTACCGAAATTTTTCCACAATTTCGATGACTAATCAAAATGGGACTATATATTTGGCTATTTTCATATTTAAAAAAATGTATTCGTCCTTGAATAACAACACTTTCGGTTATTTTATTGCCATTTTGGCAACACGACTAATATTCATTTTTCTAATTAACGTCCTAAAGTATCCGTTCAATCAGTAGAGGCAAAAATACTGGCTGTTGGTTGACATTCCTTCTGCTTTTAGCTCTCAAAGTTTACAAAAGAACCCGAATTTATTCATGGAAAAACTAATTTTATGATTTTTTTTTACGTCGACAAACAAATTACCAATTTCAAATTTATTTGAATTATATGCAACAAGCACTCAAATGAAAAAATTAAATAAACATATAAATTCCGTATTGGTAAAATTTGATTTTACTCCTTTTTAACTTCCTCGATTTATAGTAAAAGAAAGACATAGGTAGGTATTGTGTTGGTACAAAATAACTCGAGATGTTAATAATCATTTCTGATATTACGATATGATAGGGCAACTTAAAGAAGTGGGTATCGAAATTCTATCCCGCTGTCCGTCTGTCTGTCTGTATGTCCCGAGGCCTACAGCTTACAAAGCTTACCGGATTTGATACAAACCTCAGATTTGGAGTTTGTGGGCTTATAGTTTGGGAACGTTTTTTAGCAAGGTTACCTCCATATTAATGTTACTTCCCATATATAAAATGCTCGTAACAAGTTTTCGCGAATTCCTCTAAAGCTTTACTTAAGTAGGTGAGGTTACCATGACAGCATACATACATTCCGAACAATGTCTAATATTTGTTACTGCACTAACTTGTATTATAGATACCTACTACAAATTTAAAGTAAACAAAGTGTAAAAATTAATATTCTTTTTTTTTTGTATTTCTTAATATGCCATAATATGTCAACGCTCCCAAAAACCATTCAATATTCAACAAAAAACTAGGTATGTTCCAATGTTTTTAGTAGGAGCCTAATTAACAATAAAAAGGAAACAAATATTTTTTTAACCTTAAGAAAGATTAATTCTCATGAACATAGTTTTAAGAAAGAACTATCGGTTGCCTCAGTGTTTCTGATGTGATGGCTTTATAACGAACTATGTAGTGATTAACGGTCGACTTACCCCACCTTACCTTATTCTAAACAAAAGTTAAAGCAAGATCTAATGGTAGAACTTTCAAAAGTCCTCGACAAATTCAACAAAAATTATATTAAATATGAAGCAAAATAAACTTCTAACCATGATTACAGTTTATAACAGTGCTAATAACACATCACGATGCATATGTCTGCAGTGGCGTAGTTAGGGGGGACAAGGGGGGGTGCATGCCCCTGGTGGCACTTTGCTAGGTTCGACAATTTGGATCGGATGCAATTTTTAAATATATAGAATTTACAAAACGGACTCTTTTTTCAGTCCAATGAATTACAAAGTTCACCAGCACTACTACACAGTAAGTTATCAGACATTCCTTGTGTTGCTTAACAACAAAAAATGCAATGCACGCTGCTCTATAATCTATAGTATGCAACTAAATTTTATCAGAAATGACAACCCAACTGGAGATTGGAGTTCGTGCGAATAAGTGCTAATATTTCAGATATGCTTTGCAATTGAGTTCGTCTAATTTTGTCTTATTTTGCTCAAATGAAATGAAGTTTGTAAACATACACCATACAACATTCTATTTGGCAAAAAAAAAATGTAGCCTTGTCTCGTTTGCCGTGCTCTTTACTATTGAAAATGAATCACCCAAGTACCTACATAATAAAATTAACTTAAGTTGGTCTGTTACTTTACTTTTAAATTTTTTACTATTTCTTACGAATTTTTACTCAGATATTACACCTTCACTGAGAATCTTACGAAATTTTACCAAACGAATTTCTTGGCGTAAGAATTTAAATGCAGTGTGTTCAATCAGTCAAACTCTTCCACATACTCTGATTCATCAAGAAGAAATTCGATAAATGTCAGCTCACTTTCATCGCTACTTAGATGATGTAGCTAATTTTCTTAGTAAATTAGCAAATTCCTCGAGCTTATGAAATATTTGAACGACTTTTCGCCACTCCTTTTTGAATTTTTGAATTATATATCTGTCATTTTTCATAGACTTTTACAAAAGCGTTCCCTAACTTTTTCGTAAGTGTCTATCTCTGTGAGAGAATTTATACCCACTACTTCCATTTTGACGTCTTTCCCATTTTCACTACAAAAGTAAAGTAAAGGAAAGGACCTAATGTATAATAAATTTGTGTTTAGAGCCGAAAGCCCTCGCAGCTAGTGCCTCTCAAATATGGTAGCATATATATTTAATATTGTATGCTTACAAATTATAATAATAATAATAAATTCGTGTAATTGTTTTTTGCTTTTATGAAGTGAAGCTTGCAAACATCCCAGTCGGTATAAGGTGTAATAATAAGAAAAAAATAGATACAAATGTGTTTAAGTTAAAAAGTTCACTTGTCCTTGTCCATGCTCTTGTGTTTTTTTTTTTTTTTGCTTTTGTAACATTTACGAGTATTATGTAGCTAGTTGAAAAAAATTATAGGTGTTTCTTTTCTAAACTGGCAGTCTTTTCTTAGTTACAAAATATATAATATTTTTTTTTTTTTTTGATGTGTAAACATTGGTCGCAGTGGCTTAGTGGTTAGTGTGTTGGACTACTAAGCGAGGGGTCCAGGTTCGAATCCCGAAAAAACCCAAATTCCAACTCAGGGTTTTTTCACTGCGCCACCTCTCGCGAACGTCTGACAAACATCCGAGAGTATAACTGTCATGAAAGAGCTTCTCAATCGGCCCGTTTGGAACCGGCATAAAATTGTAGATCCCTTCCATTCGTTCCAAAAATGAAAAACTCACACAAAACGAATGGTTGCGAGAAGCTAGGCCCTGGGTCCCTACAGACCTGTTGCGCCAACTATTATTATTATTAGTATTAAACATCTAAGCGCGCGTTGTTGGAACCTGGTGGAGTTATTCCTAACATAGAACT
The DNA here is from genome assembly GCA_949126925.1 of Cheilosia vernalis. NCBI lineage: Eukaryota > Metazoa > Arthropoda > Insecta > Diptera > Syrphidae > Cheilosia > Cheilosia vernalis. The sequence continues at coordinate 79,955,710 of OX421358.1, read as the reverse complement.
TGCTGCAACGGATATGCGTCACTGTGTTTTATCATTGCATACATTTTATCATTGCATACATTTATGAGCTGAAATAAAGCATGTTTTTGAAGTTATTACTTCTTTAGACGCGTTGGGCACTTCGGATGGGAATAAACCAATAAACTCGCGCCACTGTTACCATCACCGTCACTGTTACCGTTATCGTTACCGTCACCGATCCCAATGAAACTTTGTATGTGCTCATGGTTGTATGCAGCTAGAAAGATAGGATAGTTTTGGACCCGATAGGTGGCGCTGTTGTCGATTTTTTTGAGAAACTCAAACGATCTCAATGAAACTTTGTATGTGTGCATGGTTGTATGCAGCTAGAAAGATAGGATAGTTTTAATCCCGATAGGTGGCGCTGTTGTCAATTTTTTGTTATTTCATAATATATTAAGAATACGGTTACTACAATTCCCTCTTTTCTCAATGACGTGTATCAAGCCACACACATACCGCACGCACGGTGTTTACACTAGATATCGAATACAAAGTGCACATAAATAAGAAGTTTTAAGTCGGGTTCTTAAGCGTCAATATGAAAATAAAAATAACCAGTCATAACATACTTATACGAATGTGTAGGTAAAACTGGTTGAAGCCGTAGACAAAGTTTTTTATAAAATGTATAAAAAAAATGACTAGGGGCGGTATAAATTGTGTCTGTTCCGAGCCGCCCCAACCTACGCTACGCCACTGTGTGTCTGTACGAGAAAATGTCAAAGAAGAACGTTTCATAACTTGAGATCAATAAGATGCAATACGTGTCAGCAAACTTTGTGAAAGGCTCCAGGAAATAACTGTGAAATTATACCCCAAATCGAGCATGAAATTAGTCCCCAAAATGGTATGAAATAAGTCCCCAAGACGGTATGGAATAAGTTCCCAAATATGTAAGAAATCGGCGCGGGCGCCCTTCTCTCGAATTAATATTAATTTTTGAGACAACGGTAATTTGCGCAAATTATGAAATGTGTATGGGGGGCATGCTGCCCCCCTGCAACCCCCTGCTTGGTTTAACTGTTGGATTGCGAGGTTTTTTTCTTATATTTTATGTTGAATTTTCAAATTTCATACTTCAATTTGGGGAGTTATTTCACAGTGAAATAACTCCCCAATTTGAAGTATGAAATAAGTCCCCAAAATTGGGAATTTATTTCATGTGAAATAAATCCCCACTTCCAAACAAATTTTGGGGGGGGGGGCTATTTCATTTTCTATTTGGGGGGTTATTTCGTTGGGGGGTTATTTCCTGGAGCCTTTGTGAAAAACGATAGTGAGGCGAAAATCCTAGTATGACAATAACGCTGTTGTAAAGATCTTTGTAAACTGTTTTGGATACCAAACAACATATTCAACTCATAATCTAAGATTTGCCAAGATTTTAATGCGATGGAATAAAAAAAACAAAACAACACAACCACTGATAATGAAACTTTTTTTTTATCTGTCATTGAGTAATTATAAACAAAAACAAAATCAAATAAATATTAATACCTATTACTTTCACAATTAAAGTTAATACATTTTTGTTCTCCTTGGATTTGGACCTCCGCGGCCAGTACTTGATCTTGGTCTTGAAAATCCATTTCCATGTCCTAGTTGAGGCCTCTGCTGCCCTTGCTGCGGCTTCGCCTCCACACCACCAGTGGCAATTGCAACAATAAACGCGAAGACAAACAGGAGTATAACTTTTACGTTCATAATTGAAAGTGTTGAAGTATTTAGGTACAGCAGTTAATCAGTACTAGCACAATTGACTTGTGATGATGTTTCTGCTGTGAGATGAGTATTTATACATTTTGTCACATCAATTGGGTTAAACGTACAACTGATAAGAGTAGGTACACCACGGAATCGAGTCAGACTATAATGTGATCCACCATTCGGGGGGTTTTTTTTTTCAATAATTTTATGTATTTTGTGTTACCTATGTATCTATCTATAATTGAAACGAAACTTAAGAAGGAAAAATAAGAAAATACCCAGATGATAAAAAAAAGTGGTGAGTAATTTGAACGACCAAGGCAGAAGTGCAGTTCAAGTGAGTAGGTTGCATTTAGAAACTGTGGGGTCACAATTTCTTCTGCTTTCATTTCTAGTCAGTCGCAAATGTGTACGGGATTTGGAAATGGTGTATTGCGGCGTTTTGGTTGTTTCATAGACCTGTTCAAATATATAAGCAGTAACTGAAATTGTTTCTTTTATCCACTAAACAATGTCATATAAAGCGGTGTTTGTACTCCATTTTCTCTAATAATATGTGGGACTTTGTACACTTATACCGCTCCATATAAATCGCTAGGCTTATGCTTAATGCTATATTACCCAGAAGAACTAACGCCTTCATGGCTTACACCGATTTTCAGGAAACTTGGTCTCGCCATCTCATACTGGGTTTACCTATAGAGGATACCTATACAAGATGGCACAGATTGAATACCATAACTTGGAATCTGATTTAAACACATATACGTTTCATGTGACCAAACAACAAAAGAATAGACCGCTTCATACTGAAAAATACCTAACGTATTCCTGTCCTGTTGCTCATTATATATGAATTCTTCAAGTCACACCAGCAATACAAAGAAGAGATTTCATTTCGGCAGCTTTCGGTCTTACCCAAAACTTAAAAGCATAATAGGCAACGAATTGAGTTAAAGGCCTTTAACTTACAGAATGTAAGAAAGAAGCAGTCTCTGCCTGACCACTGACCACCTCTACATTGCTCATTCCATCACTCCTGAACAAGCGTAGGTACTACCAAGTCAATGTAAGTAGAAAAAAATTCGCACAGACAGCGGGAGAGACATCCGAGCGAAACTAATAAGGTTCCGTTTTTTCCCCTTTGGGTACGGAACCTTAAAAAAGAGATGCGACAAAGCGCAGCCCTGAAAATGTCCTACGCGAACGGAGAAATCTATTGGTCTACCTTAGAAGCTTACCCGAACACAGTCAGTACCTACAGATTGTTTATAAAAGAGTGAGTGCTACAACACCATGACGAACAATTTTCCGGGAAGACATAAAAAAAGTGTTGAACAGAATACTCAAAACACTTTTAATATTATACCGCATTGAGCTTGTAGAGGAACCTACCTAAAAAAGACGAAACAAAATAACAAGTCATTGAAACTGTGCTCATTGACCCCTAAAAGTACATAATATGCAGTTTTGTGTACATTTGCGATGGCAGATAGGTACGCGTGATTTGAAATAAATTGCAAATCTTAACCATAACAGTATTTATGAAAAGTAATTATTACTTTATTTATGACATGTTTAAGCTTAGTTAAGTGGATTTAGCTTAATCACGTTGGTGGAAACATGTGGTATGTGCTACAGTCTACAGATCTCTAGGGAAGTGATTTTATATTATTTTCTAATGCTCGTCAATGCCTCAAATAACTAAACTCATGATAATGCAAACAATGGTCCTCTGATGATGATTTGTCAAGCTTACTAAAGTGAGAGGCATTTTTTTGTAGAGAGATACAATCTTACCTATCGTTTTTATTCCTTAAATTGTTTTCATTTTAATGAAAAGCACTGCTTTCAAAATCAATTGCGGAATAAGTGACTGATGGTTTCGGAAGGCAATCGTGTAGACGTAAATTTTATTGCTTGTGAACAGAGCAGGCACAGCAATACTCTTCTACAGTATGGACCATAGAGATAATTAAACACTCAGAACACAAAAACACGGCAAAGTCAACAAAATTTGGTTACAATGAACCCATATGTATCAAAAATATTTGATATGAAAAGTAGTTTTGAGAAACTCGTTTAACAATCCTTTTATTTTTCTGAGTGATAGGTATATCAGACTTTCTCGACCACTATACACATACACAGAAAATGCTTCCTTACTAATAATCATTTTTAACCTTCCCACTAAATATTTACTAGGTCACAATACCTATGCAATTTTGTATGGAAAATTTCGCCATTGTGAGCTCGAAAAATCTAACTCGGACGGGACACTAAAAAAGGATATAATATTAGTACCGCGAAAAGAGAAAAAAAAAATGTATACTGTTTCCGATAGTTATTAAAAAAAATAGGTCAACATTACATAAGACTACAAAGAAGAGGGCAGTTTAAAGTGAATATTAATATTTCCGTACAACATCATTTGTCTATACGATAATACGAGGGATGGTCAGTTGGTGTCAAGTGTTGTCAAGTTATGCATCTTGACCAAAAAGCATTATTTTATCGAATAACTCTGTATATGGAATGAATTGGAGGTTAAAGATGTGAATTGCAAGACGTGCATTATCACTGGAGATATGTACAATGGATTTATCAAACCTATCATCTCATATAAGTCTTTTGTGTGGTGGATATCTATTGTCGCAAAAAGCTACTCGTACATGAAATAACATTTCGTTGGGTTGGGAGCAGCCTTTATATTAGACTTTCTCTGGAAATAGACTTGTCTGTTTAAAGTTCTACCGCAAAAGAAGCTTTCACACTGAGACATTGCAACCTGAGGAAGAAATATATAAAATAAACAAATTATGTACTATGTCCAGGAATCCAGCAGCGTTTGGTGACATTGTGCGTCGCGACATCTCTTAAGTTGGCTTCGATTTGATTGATTTTACTCAAAGGCTGCTTGATTGTCAATGAAGACATCTGACGGAAGAATGTGACTGTCTTTTATGAAGTTTGCAGATTTTTCCATTGCCAATATGTCAACTTCTTATAACATAAAAGATTTCTGTTTATGCAGTGAATTCGAGTGAAAGCCTTCTCCGGTACTTATCCCAATTTATAAGCCATCCGTGCATAGGTGTTGTGATCTCTAAGTCGTTATCTATACGATTTCACTTTGTCTTTGCCTGATTTGGGAAAAGGATTCAAATGTCAATATTGAATTCATTGTTGGGTACAGAGTGTTGTGCCGCGTAGATTACACCATATAACCTAAGAAATTTTTGACGGGTCAAATTTAAAATATACATTTTTATTGAAAAACATATTTTTATCTTACAATAATTAATTTTATTTTAAACACTAATTAATCAAAATTCTTTTCACGAGCAGCTGTTTTCCACGTTTTTCACACTGACAATCGTAAAGTCGACAATATAAGCGACATGTTGTGGAACAACACTGGTTGGGTGTTTAATAATCAGAGTCGTATGTCTTAAGCTGTAGACGTTTTATTTTCTATTCAATGTCTATATAGGTATGTATTTAATACCACCGCGTGCCAATATAGGTGATTACTTTTCCTTAACTATTTATTGATTTATTTTGATAGCTGTACATTGAGAACAATTTCTTAACAGGTACTACCTATAGATGTATGTACCTATTTATTTTAAAAATTTATGGTTGAAGACAAGATATATGATAAATGTAGTTTAGTACAGAAATTACGGGTATAAAAATTAACGGAAAGTGGGATGCTTTGGCATGAATAGGATCAGAAATGAACAGCATAGAAGCTGAAGCATATATCTTTTGCCAACGATTGTAAAATTGCAAGGTAGGACTGCGTCACCTCCTGTACACTATGGGCGAAACTTGGCATCAAGAAAAGAGAGCCTTTTTGGAATTTAATATATCCTGTATCCGAATAATATCTCCGAGGTAATCAGGGAATACTGATGGAGAGAAAGAGATGAGCAGGAGATGAAGTTAATATAATATATAAGGAATTCAAAGATTCAATAACTTTCAAAGGTTTTAACGACAGTGGACACCGAATGGCAGCAACGGCAAGAATAAAGTATACCAATGATCAAATGCATATACTTTATTGTGTAAACCGAACGGAACCCACTTATATACTTTTGCCATCACCGTTTACTAGCAAGAGCAACAATTGGGAACGACAACGGGATCATCATTATCATTAGGTACTTGTGAAGTGCTATGTCTTGAAGAGCTATAGATTCTTCGAAAGCGAAATAAAGGTATCGCGCGACGGAGGAATAATAAGCGGAACAGTTTGACGGACAGTTTAGATCAAACTGACCCTTCTGTAAGGGGCACTGCCCCTATTTTGTGTTGCCTTTATTGGGGCTTCACAAAATAAAGCAGTTGCCAGATGAAAAAGGTGAGAGTTATCTTGTTTTTGCTAGTAATATGAAATACAAGATGCTCTATACACCTGACAATTTTTGAACGAATAGTCATGGTTGCCATAGTGCTTCTAGGCTAAAAGAGGGGCAGCCCCTCGGATTGGGTAAGCAATCCAAACGTTAGTAACCCTTGGGGCAACCCTTGGGTTATGAAAGCTCGACCATTAGCTATATAATGGTACCACGGGAGATGGGGTCAGCCACTGTACCAAATTTGGTGCAGCCCCATCATAGCGGTTGGATTCGTGGTGGCTGTGGTTTATACCAAAAGCGGTAGCAAATGTGCGTTCTTGAATTAGGAACGAAGAGGTTGCAGATGGGCCTCGCCCATGAGCAATGGGATTGACTGCGGCCTTTCCAAAACAGTCAATAAAAATGCACCAGGATTGGTACTTGTACCGGTCTTGCGGCGTTTTGTCAACGTCTTTCTCAGGGACACTGATGTGGGTATGCCCACCGTGAGATTAAGCCGTCAAGGCAGGTGTTCACGTAAAGCATAACTTTTCATTCTCTGACCCTTCTGTAAGTACCTATCGCGCCATGTACGCTCTTACTTAAAGAGCCACAAGAGAGACGAATATGTACCATAGATGGATCTCCATGGAAAATCATATCATCACAAAAAGGCTATGGCAGACTTTTAAGGAGAAAAGACTTATACCGTAAGATTGAAGATCGCCTTCGATCCTCATAACAATGAAGCACAATACTTTTCGGTACCACATACGAAACTGAACAAGACTGGTGATGAATTTCGAGGTGATGAGGTAGTTCTGGAACACATAACAGACTCCCAATCTTCTGGAATGTATTAATTGATGGGAGGTAGCTGCTTCCAGCTGTGCACATCGAACGCTAATTTCGGAATTCCATCAAATCCTTACTATCGATGTTAATTGCGTGCTGAAAATCCTACTTTACTAAAACCCATTGTGATTCCCGTTGGGGGTTGACCTGAACCTGCGCCAGGGATGCACCGACTTAACCTAATTTTTGATGGACTTTGCTAAGGAATTTCGAACTTGGATGTTACCCTTAAGAATCAAAACTCATCTGCATCTCCAGTTGCACACTCCCAGTTGGTTGAGCTCTCCTTCTCCAAGTCCTAGAAAGGCAAGCGCGACCGAATAAAGCCATCTTCACCATGATTCTGCGACATAGGTATATCCGGACTGGAATTGTAATGGTCCCACCTATATAAAGCATCGACAGGACCTTAGGAACTAGCTACATAATTTCCGTCATGCTGCAGCGTTTCTGAAGCGTAGTTCTCACTTGATTTCTGCTGTGCTGCCACTTTATATAGCATTGCCGACATAGATATAAAGAGCCAAACCAAACTACCTTAAAGTTTGACAGCAGCCTATAAAGACTCTCTCCTCAATTCGTCAACGTCGTTATGTGTTCCCCGCATTACAGCTTGGTTTTGCCCTCATTCCCGACTAAGCTCATATTTGCCGCTTCTATTTCAAAACAATTTGCAAAAGCGCCAGTGACAGCTCGCTGAGTATACCTATTCAGTAATTAATGTCAATGCCAACCCGTCGTACAGCGACGTACTTAACTACTTCTTAAAAGTTGTTTTGTTCCCCTGCTGTTGCTGTTGGCGCAAACTAACCCTTTTATATCTTCAGTGGTTTCGAAACTACAGCTTTCTTATTGTACAGCAAATTTATATTTAAATAAATACAAATACAAATACCTACAAATACAGCTGAATTGGTCGAAAACTGATTTATATTATACAGCAAAAATGGCCAGCGCGTAACTTCCTCAACATCTAAAAATAAAAAAACACTTGCATCAACATCCCTGCATAGTTCCGCAAAATTACCATAAACATCCCTTCAATGTGGTTCACTTAGAGCGCCTCCATCAATCGATTCTTATAGGCAAAAGTTTCACTTCCCAAACTTAAACTAATTATGACATCAAATTCGCTTGGCATCTATTGCCCTCTTAACCAGAAACAGAAGCAGCACAGCATATGGAAACCAAAACACTCCGTCATCTACAGAAAAGAATCTCTTCCCTTCCGCAGATTCCCAAACAAAAACACGCTGCGTTCACTGAACTCTGGTTGATTCGATTTGTGGGTGGTAGGTATGTTCTGAACTCACCACGAAGGGGAAAATGTCAAACACCACACCACCACAGTCGCATGCCGAATGCGTTCACTGCGCGACATTCCATGATATCTGGGCGAGTGGGGAATGGACCAGCAGGTACGCATGATCGAGACCAACCACATGGCGCAGTTGCCGATAGACTCCGCCCGAAAATAAAATGGCGTGATACCGACAGCTAACAGAGTGCAGTTTCGGCCGGAGCAAAAGAGCTAGGTATAGTATAGCCAGACTACCTACCACTCTAGCAGGTAAGAGAACATCTAATGTGGATGGTGGATGGAGTATACAAAAGTACAAACCGACATCCAGTGGCGTAGAGACGCGTTGATTCGAAAGGATTTTCCGGGTCTTGGGTGTTGAGTGTTGGTTTTTGTTTGTGTTTTTGTTGTTGTTGCTGATAGCCGCCGCCTGTCGCTAGCCGCTATCCTGCGCCTCTGAGCTTCGCAATTGAATTTGCTTCAATGGAACCTCGGTGCAGAGATTTTCATACTTTCATCCAGTGGTAGGTAATGTGTGTTGTGGGAGCGAGCGGAGTTGTGCCTGCGACTGCGACTGCGAGTTCATCTGTTTTTTAGATGACGCTATTTACTTTGACTATCAATGCGAAAACAACGACAATGGATGCGATAATTGCATTCTGTCGATAATCATGTTGCCCACAGCGCCTTTGCCTTGTTCGTAGAGGTATAGGTACAGACCCCACTGTGAACCATCTCCGCGCCGCACGGATATTTAAGGCATCAGTGGGCTGATTGATTGAATTGTTTGCTGTAAAACAAAGGATTTTAATGGAAATATCGTCTCCGAGGGCATTGGGGATGAATGATTGTGGAAGCTCCTGTGGAATATTGAATATTTTGAACATGGCCAAGTTAATTTTGAACACACAGCCAGCAGGAGGGAGAGAGCTAGAGAGAGAGAGATAGCGAGAAACAGAGCGAATGAGTTTAGGAGGGTGCTTTGGTTGTTATGTGTTTTAGTCCTTTTGTTTGGGTGGGTAGGTTGATAGGCATGTTGTTGGAAGGCAATAGGAGGCGATAATTCCAGATATTCATCTGCGACGATTGTACATGTGTGTCTGTGTTTTGATTTGCTTATGTTGCTGAAGCTGTTGTGTAGGCTGGCAATTGTGGATACTAGATATATTGACAGTTAACGGGGAGCTTACCAATATCAATCAATTAACAAATTCAATTAAGTAGTCGCTAGGCATCTACTTTCGTAATGGATGGTTTGTATTGAGTACCAGATAGAATTTTTCTGTGCTATTATTGGAAACAGGTAAGGTGCCTACCTTTCAGTATAGTAGTATGCAGATGAAGTTGGTTGCTATTTGATTGGAATAGATATATACCTACGTGTGCATTTATACGTAGGTAGGTATGTGTGTATCAATTGAATTAGTCAGGGGTTGCTATTTGCTTCTGATTGCTATACCTACCTATAATTGTTGCTGATAAGCATTTAGTTACTGCTTGGAAGGGAGCAGTAGGAACGAAAAGACAAGCAATATGATATACCTATGAGATGTAACTTCTTCCCATACTCTCCTATCAAATAATACCCGAATATTACTTATACATAACATGTAGGTAGGTACATGAGTCATAATGATTTTTAAATAAAAGCGGCGGTACCTAGTTGATGTAGGTGCGATCAGGGCCGTCTTAACCTAGGCTGGGGCCCTTGGGCACACAAGAAATTGGGGCCCTTTTGGAAAGTAAAAAAAGCGAATTATCATAACATTTTGTTAATAAGTGTGACCAATTATTATAGGTAATCATTAATCAAATACAGTATAATATAATATGTCATTAATGATATTTGTATCGAACTGCATGAGTATTGCAACTCTGCAGTCGATGTATTAAGTAAATATATATATAAACTTAACGAAAGACCGAGAAGGTTCTGAGATTTGTATGACGAAAGGCAGTCTTTCAGCAGGAACCAACCGAGAAGGTTGTATGAGATTAATAAACAAAAGTGGTTTTTTATAACATTTTTCCACTATAATTGTCTTGTCTTTTATTTGTCTGATGGTTTAAATTTGTTTTCCTCGGATTGTGTCGGGTAATACTTCTTGTGCGTACAATTTCGCTGAGCTACGATACAATATTATAATGCTGCTGGTTTTTTGGTTATGATTACGATAACGGTTTCTTTCGGGATTTCTGTTGAGCAAAATCTTCTATTATATCCTTAAAGTAAATTTTTTGAAGGATATCACTTTCTATGCACATAATTGACAAATTACTCAATTTTTTTTTTTTGCACTTTGTACTTTTTTTTTGTAGGCGCAGTGGCTTATTGGTTAGTGTGTTGGACTACTAAGCGAGGGGCCCCAGGTTCGAATCCCTCAAAAAAAAAAACCAAATTCCAACTCAGGGTTTTTTCACTGCGCCACCTCTCGCGAACGTCTGACAAACATCCGAGAGTATAACTGTCTTGAAAGACCTTCTCAATCGGCTGCTTGGAATCGGCATAAAATTGTAGATCCCTTCCATTCCTTCCAAAAATTATAAACTCACACAAAACGAATGGTTGCTAGAAGCTAGCCCCAGGGTCCCTACAGACCTTTTGCGCCAACTATAGGCAAAATTAGGCTCCGAATTTTTATCTTTTGCTCTCGAATAACACGTATCCACTATCAATTTCAATCACAGAATGCAGTGAAGCGATAAAGTTTACCTACCTACCATTTCGTTGTCCTTACGCATGCCGGCATGCACAATAAGGCGTTCCATATCACGAAATTACATGAAAAAACTGATTTCTTATGGCATCAAGTGATTCTTAAAGATTATGCCTGCTGCTGCTACAGTATGAGAATCGCATATAGCGATATCTCTATACTTCTTCCCACTCCACCGGCTTCCATTATTCTCATGGTAACATGGTAACATGACCAATCGTAAAAGGCATAAGGCATGAAAGCTCTTTGCCTACACAAATGAATGGAGCGAAGTGAAAGGTGCAAGAAAAGACAAGAGCCTTATTCTCAACTCTTATTTTGAAGGCTCCTTGTCTGGCAAGGAAAAAATATGAACCAAATTTTTGTACAGGAATAAGACATATGTATATTTTTATTCACTGTGCTGAAAGTTTTATACATCATTCGGGGATTCCCCCAAACAAAAATGTTTTGATAATAATGCCGAATTCACAATGTCGCGTTGACGCGCGCGTGCGTTGACAGATTATGTAGAAAGAAAGCGTTCATATGCTGCTACACACAATACAGCTTCAGGCGTTGAGTCGACTTTAGATCGTAAATATCGTAAAGTTCAACGCGACGCCTGAGTAGAGCTACTTTCTACTATCACGCGCGTTTGATTAGATGGAGTGGCACAGATCCACAAATTTTTATTTTAAAGAACACTTTTTTATTTTTTCAATGCCGATTAATAAATTTAGTGTGTGTAAATGACGTATTCTATTTTTTTCTTGAGCAATTATTGATTTTTTATGTTCTTCTTTGATAAAAAATATTATTCATTGGTCGTGTATCCACTTTAAGGTTGTTCTTTGCTTGTTATGCTGCTGTATATGATTTTTTTTTCCATTTCGGCGAATACTCTACTCTCTCAACGCGCATTCGATTCAAAGCAGCATTTCGTTTTACAAAATTGTTGCTCGCGCGCTTTGGCACTTAAAATCGTAAAGTTTCGATAAAGCGTGTCAAAGCTCGACGACGCACGCACGCGTTCAACGCGACATTGTGAATTCGGCATTAATTTTTGAGAGAAATTGTCGGTACTTCGGGGCCCCCTGAGAATGGGGGCCCTGGGCACGGGCCCCGTGTGCCCTTATGGTGAAGACGGTATTGGGTGCGATGTAAGGCATACGGCATACCTATACCTACACTCAGACTTAATTTTAATTGCTTAGCAATCGTTGTCGTCTGAGATGTTTGCACAGTTTGGACCTGATTTTGGCCAACAGAAACGGTGGACGTGCCTGTCGACATGTTCTTCAAAACATTCACCTTGGGCAGCGTCTGGACAGCTACACCAGTGCTAGTCTTTACCAGAAAATGGAGTTTTTTTTTTATTTTAAGAATATAATTTAGAAAACTTATTTTTTTATTACGCACTATTCAATTCTTAATTAAACAAAACAAAAATGAGCGTTCTAAGTTGAATGGTTAATTAAAAAAAAACTTTTTGTGAGTGAACATCAAAAGTTATCACTTTTTATCGCTCAACCAAATAGACTCAAGGTTAAAAACTTAATATAAATCACAGATTTATTGAAAAAAAAAATAGTATTAAAAAAGTTATTATAATGCTTCAGTGGCGTGGCGTGAACATTATAAAATGGGAAGTCGAAGCAAAAATTTATCATATAGGTACCTACCTATAAATCTAAAAAACCTTAGACCCAGTGACCCTGTGCAACTTGAAACAAAATCATACATTGCACATTTGCAAAAGAGTACCTATACTAAATTCACTTAAGTCATGCAATGCAATATGCAATCTGCCAACTGAATTTGTAAACCAAAACACACCCTTACCTTCCTCAACATACTAACTGCAATTATTCACACAAGAGACAATAAGAAATGAAGAAGTAAAAGAAATTCGAATAACTCGGAGAAAAGCGCGTTATTTTCTTCATATCATAGCCAAACAAACACATACGATGTACCCAAAACACAACCCAATGGCCAGGCCAGTGGCCGCTGGCCGCCCATGGCCAGTACCAGTACTGGGAAGAAAAAAAGAGATACAAACAAATGTTCACTCAGATTCGGCAATCGGCAGTCAAAATGAAATTTGTGAGAGCTTATAACTCGAAGAAAAGCGGGTTATTTTCTACAATGGGTGTTGAACAGAGAGGTGTCAGACTCAGACAAAGTACTCAGGGAAGAAAAAAAGAGATAACAAGAAAATTTTCTCTCAAAAAGAACTATAAAGTGAGAACTTTAATAACCCGACATCAGTGTTGCCATTCTGACCGGATTCCGGTCATATCTGACCGGAATTTCCTCACTCTGACCGGAGAAAATTTTTAAATCCGGTCAACTGATTTTTGACCGGAACGAAAAAATTATTTAACCGGGAAAACCTTTCTTGACCGGAAAAAAAATTTTTTTCTTTGATTAAACCTAAAGACACAGTTCTATAATTTGAATGCAACTTGGTCATAACAGGTTCATACAGAAACCAGTTTATTGTGAATTCAAACAAGATTGAAGTAGCTAAAGTGAGTATAGGTACCATGCAATATTTAGGAAGTTAGTCTGAATATGTTTTTGCAATTTTTTTCTGTGAAGTTGGGTTCTGTCACTATATTGCATGTGTTGTGAATTGTGACTATGAATTTCTTTATAATTTATAAATGTGTTTTTTTTTATAATATGTGTTTAGCAACATATTTTGGAAGACTGAATTAAAAGAATTAGGTTTAAGATCTTGGAAAAATAAATAAACTGAATAAATATACCTAATACAATATTTTTTATTTTTTTTTTATATTTTTAGTAAAAAATATTACTATATTCAATTTTTGACCGAATTTCTGGTCAAAAATTCTTATTTTAACTTATGACCGGATTTTCTGACCGAATTTAAAAAAATATAAATCGGTCATTCGGTCAGATTTGACCGGATTCACATTTTTTTAGTGGCAACACTGCCCGACATATTTTGGGTTACCTTCGCTTTGTCGCGACGAGACGATGACGATGTTGTATGAAAATGGATACACACAATTTTTATATGAGTGCTTTTGTGTGTGTACCATTTGGTGAGTAGGTATTCAAATTCATTTGGTAGTGTTTCATGTATATTCGGTTTTTGGTAGACAGATAGTGTTGCCTGGTGGAGATTTCAAAAGGTAACTCGGTAGGAATCGAGTTATATGGACGCCACGCCACTGTAATGCTTTAATGTTAATTAATAGTGTGTATAACAACCTTTATTTAAAATCACTTAATAAATTCGGTCAGGCATTGAATCGTAGAAAGCCTTCAGATAGTCCAAGGACACTTCGCTCCAGGCGTTCTTAATGGCAGATTTTAATAATTCTATATCCTCAAATTGTATACGGGATTGATAGACCTTACGCGAAAGCCATTCACACAAATTCTCTATAATGTTGAGGTCAGGAGAGTATGGAGGCCACTCCGTTAAGTTCACATTTTGGTCATTTATCCACTTCTTTACGACTCGAGCAGTATGGATTGGGGCATTATCCTGTTGAAACGTCCAGCCGTAAGCCGATGGGTTTCTTAAAAAATGGCAAACAACAGATTGACTTCTAGACATTTTTTCAGCGATTTTGTCTGGTTGAAAGATTGTGGTCTCGATACGCCAATATTTTGCCTCTTTCTTCCGAAGTTACTGCTGCTCCACGCCCCATTTTGTGTTAAATTATTCAAAATTTGATTAAGAAGACAATTTGACACTTTTCACTTGCACAGCTTATCAAAAACTAAAATTACAGCTCCTGAGTCTATTCTGATGATCGCCTAGAATGCACATTCTCTCGGCATAGGCAAAGCTAAATAGAAATATGTAATAACTCTAAATTTTTTGCATTCAAAAAGGAAAATAAAAAATATGTTGAGTCTATTTGGTTGATCGGCAGTGTAAATATCCTTCAAAGTGGATGAACTTGAACGTAACAGCTTTATGACCGGTGCATAGTGTTGCTCGTCTTTTTATTGTGCTCGGCGGACACCAAATAAAGCTGCTTTTAGACTCAGATGATATGGTCACTATATCGGAAATTCTTATGATCTTGCAAGTGATGACTCACACAGAAAAAAAATTGTAATGCCAACAATTTCGTTGGTTAAAATGAACCCCAAATATCACAATTTTTGGTTTAAATATTATATTGTTGGCAATATTCTTAGAAAATAGTTACGGCAAGTATATTATTCTTAATCTGAATATTTGATTCTTGAAAACTTAAAAACGAGTTCTTTCTAATAAGAAATCATTGTTAAAGCAAGAACTTTTTGCTTTAATTTTTTTAAAAATCTCAAAATTCTTCGCCCCACAACTTTTTTTTTCTGAGTGTACTAACCTTCAAAACCACTGCAGTTCGTGCAACCTGACAGTAATCACGGCAAGAAAGATGGATTTGGTAATACGATGTACGAGGAACATGAAATGGCTAATAAGTAGTCGTAGGCTAGTGGCTCTAGTATTTGGGCAGTGCTAGTAAAAATTGTCAAGTGAAACATAAACAGTCTCAAATACAAACAAAAGTGGAATCTGTTTGTAGGTAGCATTTTTCACAAGAACTTGCAAAGTCTCAGAAGATTCAACTGCAGATTGTAAGAGTTAAGACTCACTATAGGGACTAAAGTCCGAGTGCGATGGTTTTGCCGTTTTTAAATTAAAAGGGGCTAGAATTTGAAAAAAAGTAGGTGTTTTAAAGAGTAGGTTGGTAGGTATTTTTTAGGTTATTCTTCTGGAACATATACCTACCTATCAACCTTTCTTTCCCTTTAAAAAAGCTAACAAAACAGCATCAAAACAACATTTCAATTAAATAATTTGTTTGACCTTATTTTTCGTGTCGGGATACCTACGCAAACTAAAATTGACGAGCATTTTCAGCATCCGGCCGGACAGACGTCCGACGTCCGACATCTAGACATGCATTTTCATTATGATTTAAAGACAAGTAATTATGTTTTTCTTTCAGATTTTCAGTAGAGGAAGACGGTGTTACAAGTAGTTGGGCAGAGTTGTAACATTTCAAAATTTATTTAAGGGTTCTGGGTCTTCTCCAAAGCAAGCTTATATTGTGGAGTCGGAAAAATTCAAGAAATGAATTGAGTGAAAATGAGTGTTGAAAGTTTTTTGAGGTTGTAGCCTATGTAACCTTCTGGCAGAAGATGTTTTCCAATTGACTAGAGCTTTCCCTACATTGACGGAGATTAGAGTAGATCACCGTGGTAATGCTGCCATATCAATTTCCGAATTCATTAAATGTTGAGATGGTGGCAACTGGAGCGAGCCAGCTTTAAGTCGGAATTAAAAACCCGGCAGCAAATCATGAACGAAGGTTCTTAATTTCCATTTATTGTAAAAAGAAATGAATCTAAAGTTAGTCATAATTATTCTTAAAAGTAGGTACCCACTATTATTCTGAAATGAATGAACCGGCTATTATTTCTATTTTCAAAAACATTAATTTGCTTACATTTCAATTGTTGTGATAGGACGACCAATGAGTTTTGATTTGCATCATCAGCCTACAAATAAATCAAAGCATGCCTTTGAAAAATATCTTTGGGCAAATTTAATTTAAATTTATCAATTACATATTCCCTTTATTAGAATAACATCCTCGTTGTAAAAGAAACCATTGACCTTGCTTTTCAAGAAAATCAATTATGAAATTTCTACTCAAGATTCTCTATTTACCATAGATCTGCCAAATATTTGGAGAGAGCGTGTACTATAAGTAAAATTCAGACAACGAACAATTCATCCTAGGCTGCGGGATTATTAAAACTGAGCGGGAAGGGAAAAAATGTAAAAAAAAAATATGTAGAAGGCGTTTGGAATAATGTTCTTCACAGCCTTTGTTCTATTGATGGCGACCAGCAAATACCTAAATTTTGAAACCCATTCATGGACGCTCGCTATTGCAAAGTATGCCGAATCCAAATCCTACATGTCTTGGACATCTTAAAGGCCATTGAGCATTGACCTATTTTGGCCAAGACATGTTGGAGAAGTTTGCTTTCTTTGAGTTATCACAACATATCTGCGGATGCACTTTCTTTTAGACAGATCGATTCAATTTGTAGTAGTAGGTATATAATATTCTTTCCCGTAATACTAAGGTCGACTTGCATTGCTATAAATCTTCTTCCTCAAGCAGTTTGTCTATGAGTGCAAGTACGCCAGTGCTTGGGGCCTGTAGTAAATTCAAACAAGGGGAAATAAAACAAAAAACTCCAGAGACTTTTGGTATCGTATTCAGTAATCATTGATAAGTAAGGCGAATAAGACGCTTTTGGTTAAATAGATAATTTGTTACGGTCACAAAGTGTTGGTGCTCGGGGCCCGTAGCATTTGCTACCCTTGCTACGTGGCTAGTCCGCCACTGAAGTACATCACATTCAAATCAGCAGGTCTAGGTACTCTCAATTAGGACCTGATATAAATCTTTAGATGAAATATACTTTGTTTGTACTTAATGCATCAGAGAAGACACTGGCTCACACAAATTCAAATATAGTCGACCAAAATCGATCCCAACGTATCCTCGCATTTCTTGGAGTCACGCAGTCGATTGAAAAAAAAAAATATATATTACCGCAAATCCAAAATTGCACCATCAAGGTCTCCGAAGCATATAGTTGCATAATTAGACTTATTAGAGCTCCACCAAAGCAGATTTAGCTGAGATTCGACAGGGTTTCGAATATCTCTCACTTACCATTATTTAAGGGCGTTTTTTGATAGAGGCATGTCTTCTAACACATTTCCCATTGGAAACCCATATGAATTACCATTTCACTACGAGGGCAGACTCGCCATCCACTTATCCGTCTTGACAGCATACAACGACAATCAGTTCGTGTAAAAGGAGGTCCTGCACTCAGAGAAATATCGCAAGCTATATTGCAGTCCGATTAGGCTTATTCTTAGTTTTCTTCATTCTTACGTGCTCAATCTCAAATTAAATCGAATGAATCTTAGAGCGAGAACAAAAATCTAAGATCAAGCTTTTTGTTAATTAATCAAGCCTATGCAATATTAAAATCGGTATCATATCACCTGAATTATTGTTTTTGCACATAAATACAGGTTCGAATAAGAATAATAATTACTCCCCAAACCCCAACCAAGCCGAAACAATCCTAAACTTGCATGACGGAAAAGTACATATACAAATTAAGATCTAAACGATCATGATATACGAATTCATATTCTCGAATCAAACCCAACCAATGTCAAACTAAGATCGAAATATTACAGATACAAGAGTTGTATTCTCCAATTAACCCCCACAATCTAAAACTTGCATGATGGATAAAGAAAGTTCATTCATGATTCATTGCGTTTTGATCTCTGGTATAGTCCACGTCGTGTTTGGTGTTATAAAAAATAAAACAGTGAAAAATATTAAAGTGCAAGTGAAAAAAAAATGGTTGAATTAAACGATTTAACTTATGAGTATTTACTGGATTCTACGGAAGACAATTTAATTCTCGTGTCCAGCAGTACTAATTCGTTACAACAAGTTGCCCCCGATGCTATGCAGATGCCAACGAACAAAAACTGAAGGATCTTCTCGGAAAATTCGAGCTTCAAGTAAAACAATGAATTTAGAAAAAGAGGAATACTTTTATGAAATATCTAATAATAATTGTGATATTAATTTTCAAAATTGTGAAGTAGCAAATGAAGTTGTTTTTAAAGGTAGACTTTATGTACGTAACCACTATTTAGCTCTTGATCAGAGCATTAATAAAGATAGTTCTAATAGCTGTGAACTGTATAAAATAAAACTATTTGTTATCCAAAATGAAAATATTTATGTAATGTGCCAACCAATTGTTATCTGTGGGTTTGACTGTCATTTTCAATCCTTTGAAGTTGGAACATTATTATTAAATACTATTGTAATAAAAAATATTTCTGACTTTAGTAGCCCGCCCTTACACTTGTACCCACTAAATAATGGAAAGACGTATTTTAGTTTTAAGTCCATTTAAGCGTTTTAATGAATAAAGATGATTTAAAAAAAAAAATTATTTGTTTTATTTTCTTAAACAGGAAAGTGACGGAGTTCATAATAAATTTTACAAATAAAATCTTGAATTGGGATTTCACATTCTTGAAGCATTCCGAAGCATTATGTTTAAGAATACCTATGCTTAATTCAAGTTTAAATTGATTTAAAATCAAGTTGTTGAATTCTTAGAATGAAGTAACTTTCGGCTTAATTTAAACTCACACATTCTTCATTGAGCTATTTTTAAGAATACATAAGCTTAATTTAAGTTTCCAATGGTCTAAAATCAAGATGTTGCATTCTTCGAATGAAATGACTTTGGTCTTTATTTATGCTTACACGTTCTTAATACTCTTATAGAACAATCTTAAAATAAGAATTAAAGTTTAATAAAAAAACATTCCCAAAGTAAGATTTTTGTATTTGGATTAAGAATTTCCGAGCTTAACAGACTTTCGTCAACGGATATGCTTGATCTGACATTGATTATCTTGATTTTATCTCGTTTTTTCCCTGAGTGTGGCGTGCATAAAACTTTTCTCTGACCTATGCCTAGTGTAGGGTTATTTTGCACCAGAATTCTATGCGGTGTCACTTGTGGGGTTGATGTTTTTTCCTGCTGCTATCAATGGTGACATTTGATTCTAAATGATTGCGATTTACGTCGACCTTACAAAAACCTTATTGAGTAAATGGTCCTCCCAGCCACTAGACGGATTTGTTGAAGAAAGTGCTTTTCATGGAGACACCTGCCCTGCGCATTATCTGTTTCAAAGATTGAGAAACGCTTGTGGTATAAGGACATGTATATAGAGTATACTCGTTGACCACAGACTCTCTACAACAACAATCTTTAAGGTTAAATAGAAAAGAAAGTTATTATACTATGCAACTCATTCTGTACAGCAAACAACTTTAGATTGACGAATTCATATCAGTCTTTAGTTCGCAGTGATATTTTGTTACTACTCAAAGTCATCGCACAGCTATTCCTTACAAACGTCACAGATTTTACTGTGCGGGGAAGGGTGGAAGCGGCTTCTAGAGAATACAAACTCATGCTCTTCTTCCGTCCTTCTTCGAAGCCTCTTGACGCGAGTGCACATATGAACATGTCTTATCTACAATCACTGTCATTGCTTGCAACCGATGACACTTTCAACATCATCGTCGGTAGCGCATCATTGGTATAGGCCCTTCTTGATCCCAGCGAGACAATACGTAAAAATAAATCAAAAGTGGAATTTGCTCGCACGTAAGGTGACACATCACCGATGAGGAGGACACTGCCTTTGCTGAATGATGATGTAGGTACACTTTATAAAGAGACCGGGATCCCAAGAGCAGCAGATGCAGCGGCTCAGCATATAAGTTTCATATCATGGCACTTTGGCCTTAATATTGCCTCATCAGTTCATGTCCATGCACTCGAATGCAATCGATGCTATGCACTCCATGGCGGGACCACTTTGTCCAAAGGCTCCTTTTGCGACTGCAGTGGTGACACTCTCGCATTACGTTTACGTGTCCCACGGCCGAGTGAAAGGTGTACGTGTTAATTGGCGTTTCTTACATCTATTTCCATCAAACGTTAACTGTTGTTAATGCCGTTTGGAGGACCGCGCCGACCGCACTGACTGCATTTCTCATTTTAATTGCCTGAGTAAGCGAATTGAGCTGCCAACACTCGGATGTTTGTTGGCTTTAGTTGATTGAGTATCTGAAATGATTCAGATTGCGAATTGCATACGGCGCAGGAACTATGCAGATTTTGTCGTGAATATAATTGGAAACAACTAATGGTGCAGTTGGGATGGGAGATTTTAAGTAGGTATCTCTTTTGGAAACTTGTTTGATTTTAGTTTTACTTTATTTCTGAGACGACCTGCGTAGAGTGTAGCAATGATGACACTATTTCCTTGTCCATTGACAGCAAAGCGGTAATAAAATCAAGGCCGTGAGTTTCAGTCGCGAAGTAGCATGGAGTTCTTACATTAAGCATCACAATATTCAACCCCCATGGGTTCCGGCTCATCAGGAGTAGGTAAAAGATGCTTTTTTCGGGCATAATTATAACAATGACAATAGGAAACTCAGCAATATGCAAATGAGAGGAATTTTTATATAGTGGTAGAGTTCATATAAAAGCTTTTCTAATATGTTATACATGAATATATTACTTACCTTAGTATTTTTTTTTCACTAAAAGTTAAGTTTTTCAAGTTAAGTGGTTTCATATTAGAATTAAATTCAATATAGAAAATCTCTCAAAAACTACAGTTGTTGGCACCCAAAAATAAAGACTAAATAGTTATAACTGGTTTATTAAATGCATTAAATTAAAGAAAATACGACAGTTTGATAAGTTAATATTTTAATAAATTAAAAAAATATATATACATACATAAGTCCATTAATAAAAAATAAATAAAAAATTATTAAGATATATAATCCATTCAACAATTTAGTATTAAAAAAGTAAATTTTAATTTTTTTAAGAACATAGCTTAACAGTGTACATTGCTAATTTAAAATTTGAATTAAAAAAATAAAAAAAAATAAGAACAAAGAGAATTTTCTCCAAAATCTGCGGCACAAATTTTATTAGAAAAATATTTTTTTATGATTTGGTTACCCTCCCTCATATGACTTTGATGGTTTTCATTATCTTGGCTGATCTCATCATAAATTTCAACAATACTCTTTTCTCCTCGACTTCGTTCTTTCAAAGCTAACGAAGCAGTCGTTACACTACACGTTTGGTAACATTTTTGGATTTTTGGTTATTTGCTTTAGCTTTGCATTTCGTCGGTTCAAAGGTAAAAGTCATTAACTAACAAAATTAACTTTTATAGATAATTAGTTTTAAACATATTTTTTGGCCTGGAAAATCGAATTTTACAGATATCGAAGAGATGTTTACACTGAACATGTATTTTCTTTAAAAGTAAATAGTTTCGTGTTTTTTAGGTACCAAAAATAGTTAGTTCGCGCATAAATATGGAAAATGCCCTTAATGAGTTTTTCCTGTATGGATTTATATCAATAATAGTAGGTACATAATGGTAAAGTGCAATTTTTTCTTCTGCATTAAACAGTTTATTTTATTGACGATAACATTTGTTTAATAAAATGTGAAATAATAATACGATTAAAAATGAATATGTGCCTATGTTATGAAATTCAGTTGAGAAAAAAAGAATTAAAATTAAATGAAAAAAAAAAAAATATTGAAAGAGAAAAATAATTTTAGTCCTCGTCCTCACAGTCTTCATCGCTCTCATGAAAATCAGGTTCTGGCAAGCGTTCATTTTCTAAATTATGGGTTGGTAGTCCTTTGTACCATGGAACAAGTTCCTCTGGAATGTGTCCTGCATTGGCAAGTTTAACCAAATCCGCCTTTTTTTGCTTTGAAATGGGCAACAAACTGGAATATATGGGATTTAGGACCAAAGGCGAAGTCCTTTTGCGGCCTCTTCCGGAAACAGTTATCATTTTGTAGTCTGAGGTATGATCATACCTGTAGTATAAAATTCCAGGAGAACCTTTTTCAAATTTTAGGCACTTTATTTTCAGCCAGGATACCTTATTGCCATCTTTGTCCCTGTTTCGGTTAGGGATGCCAGATTAAAAAATACGAAAAGGGGGACAACGTGAGTTTTCTAGGGAGGACAAGTGTTAAAAAAGGGGGACAAATATTTGTTTTTATTATTGATCACCAGAGTCCAAAAAATATGAAATAAAAATAGCTTTGAAAGTTTTCTTGCACTTCAAATGGATGTGTTCACAAAGAATCTTGTTAAAAATATTAAAAGAAAGTATTTTAAAAATTTTCAATTGAATGTTTTCTTTTATTGAATTTTGACTTATTAAGGGGGACAGTAGTTTGTGTTAGGGGGGACAAACAGCATTTTTGTATGAAAATGGGGGACTGTCCCCCCTAAAGGGGGGCGTATGGCATCCCTAGTTTCGGTTCTTTATTGTCAAGGCCGATAATTTCCGCAAGTCATAAAAATCTGTAAATTTAAGCTGGTGAACTTCGTATGGCTTAACTCCTTTATTTTTTCCTCTTGGACGCGTAGATCGGGCGGCTTTAAATATGTCCACCCAATCAGACATTTGGTAAACAGATTTGTATTTTTTTGCTGACTCTATTGCAGAATGCATTGAGTCACATTCCATTTGCGAGTGGCCCGATTCTAAAAATTTCAGCTCAATCTGTTTTAAATGTGGTACATTTTCGACTGCATACATTAAAATTTGCTTGGTCTTCATAGTCCGAGAAATCAGAAATCGAATATTCTGTTCTGAAAGCGGAAGGCTCAAATGAGGGATCATCAATTGACGATGCACTGAAGTCTTCCTCATCATCAGTTGCAATTTCATAGTCCACAACTTTAGTTGAACTCCATTGTGCCTGAAATTTGAGGTCATAAATAAGTCTAGAAGTTCTTATTGAAAACAGTTCAGTAAAACATGAACATACACATTAATTTAAAATTTAAGGTGTGATATACATACTTTTTCAATTTGTTTTTCGACAGACTTGACTTCTTTAAGCACAGATGATTCTTCATTTTGTGAAGCATTGTCAGATTCGTTTACACTTTGTAAAACACTTGAATTCTTAATAAGATACAAATTTAACAGTTAAAAGTTTTAAAAGTGTAATGATTAAAAAAAACCTTTTCGTTCTGCTTGGTATTTTTATTAGTCAAGTCATGCATAGTAAAAGTTTCTTCAAAGCTAGAAGGCTCTTCATTGCAATCAGACACTTCTTGAAATAAGTGTTTCATAGATCTTTGAATGGAACCTGCATTCTGTGAAACAAAATTGTTTTATGAACGAAAAGTAAAGTACTGACTGTAGTATTAATAATTTTCCTCTTGAATACATAATTGTAGCACTGTTTTTTTTTTATTTTTCACTTTATAACTATTACTCACGACTTGTGCTCTACTGGGCTACCAAAAGAAAGCGCGCGAGATTTAAGTATCGCTAAGTACAGAATTGTATGGAAAATGACAGTTATATAATTCTGTGCCACTGTGGAAAAAATCACTAAGTGAGTTAATGAGTTTTTCCTCTCAAGAAAATTTAAAAATACGTACTTAATGTATTTTTATACTTTGTTATTCGTATTTAGAGCAACTTGTTGGTACTTATTGATTTTTTCCTGCATAAAACGCGGTTAGTTGTGTAACTTAATGAGAAAATCTCGTTTTTTCAAAATTTGTACTTAGTGACTTTTACCTTTGAACCGACGATTTATTTGTAACTTTTTTTTTTGTAGCTCGTTTTAGTTTTTCATTATCCTTTTTAAGGTTCCGTACCCAAAGGGAAAAAACGTAACCTTATTAGTTTCGCTCGGATGTCTCTCCGTCTGTCTGTCTGTCTGTCTGTCTGTCTGTCTGTCTGCCTGTCCGAACCCACTAAGCCAATTTTGTTACCAGGTCTATCTCAAGAACCGATTGACATAGGAGGCTAAAATTTACACACAACATCCGGTATAACCTCTAGTTAAACGACAAATACCAACGGAAGGAATACATCGATTGGTTTTCGATTAATTAGTAATCTGGTGAAAAAAATATTTTCCTTCGCCCAAAAAACGGTTTATTTCTTGATTCACAAAAAAATACATAAATTCCTTTTTTGTAGATCATGTTCTTATCTATATATGTGCTGAATACTGTTTTGCCGAAAAGTTAATAGTTTACATGATATTTGCAAAAAAGATAATTTTACCATATAAAATACGTTGTTCTCATAAGTTTTAATCTATACTACGTAGTTGTGCACAATTGACCCCATCAAAGACAGAACCCCACCAGGGTTCCCGCCTGCTAATTTCGTTGGGGAATATAATACATTTTTTTGGGGAGTACAGAACAAAATAAAAGTAATATATTTTTAGTCAATATGTTGTTTTTAATTGGGACAGGTCGCATACAGAACGGAAAATTGGCGTGGGTTGGGTACTATAGGTAATAATTAGAAAATGAGATTCATGTGCGAGTAATTTTTGAGAGTAAAAATATTAAGTAATTAAATTAAACTAAATTGTGATGAATTCATGAAGAAGGGAAAGATTGAATGATAAAGATTTCAAATAATATCTGATGTGTTGGACTTTAGCCAAATACGGAACCTTCGGTGCGCGAGTGACACTCGCACTTGGCCGGTTTTTTTTATTTTTATTTCAATTTTCTTTTCTTTTCTGCCAATCTCGTCTTTTTTTGTCATTTTTTCGGCTTCCTTCTTTTTTAATCCCCGAAGCGTTCGTTATAACAAAAATATTGGATCGGAAAAAGGATTCAATTTGAAATACCTACGTTCTTAACACAATCCGGTGACGAACAACATACTTCCTACCTGACAATGCCAAAATTTGTGTTGAAATCGGAGTCGAAAAAGTCATTGGCTTATTCGCTGTTGCAATCAAGTTGCTAACATCGATCTCATTTACCATCTTCATTTCGTTGTCAAGATGTATCTACCAAAAAAAACAAAAAAAATATTAACTGTAAGAATATATCAGCCCTGTAAGGGGCCATAAAATGTTTGTTTTTAAATCCATTCGTTATAACTTATCGCTATTCATTTGGGATAGTTTGAAAATTTTCTCCCGAATTCTTTTCTATGTATGTATGTCTAATGTCTGTAGGTATATATTATCATGAGTGGACCCATAACACCAAAGCGGTGAATGAGAATATTGCAGTTAAATTTTATTTAGCTAAACCTCTATCAATCTCGCATATATCTTTAGCCAGTTTTGGAACTAAAACAGATTTTGTTTTTGGACAAATATTGAAGTTGGTTTCATCCCCTTTAAAAACTTTACGTGCGGGTCATCCAAAATTGGAAAGTACTCATTGTCTACCAAGTACACTGTTCAATTCGCACTGGCACATAAAGCAGTCTTTAAGTTCATAGAGCTTTATCCATTCAACAAATGCTACCTCCTCCTCTGTCGTTAAATATTTGATCTTCGTATACCGAAGGTTCCGAAACTCTGTAGTGTTTAGGCATTTTCAAAAATCTGAAACAAATGCCAACGGATGATGATTTTTCGAGCTATAAATCACCCTAAGTGATGAAGCTTCTTTTCACCTTAATGACTTCGTTAATCGACAAAACTCATTTCTATGATGATATGGTGACAACAGACCTAGCGACGAAATTCATATTGCGTATATTTATACAATTTAGCCGGAATAGCGAAAATAGGTTTTAGTATTTTTTAATAATTTTATTAAAAACTTTCGGCAAGCATGAAACGATTTTTAACGGCTGGATGCGTCTTTGGTAACTTTGGCAGCTGCTCAAACCTAACAAAGGGAAATAGTATCATTGATATCTGGTCACCCTTTACTTTTGGTACGCTAAGTTGGACGACGAAGATATTTCTTTTACAATAGCGCTAGTTCTACTTGTTTTTAACTGCCTCCTAAACGCCTTCTTACATAACATAATGAGTTCTTATATTGCATAACTATATACCTACCAACTTACTTAAATAAATCAGGTTCTCGAAAAAGTCCTTAAATTAGTGGCAACCAGAGCAATCAAAGCAATGCCCGTCAAACCTTACACAAGCCGGTAGTTAACCTTGTCTTTATACAGCCATTAAATTGCCTTCAATACAGTTTTGCTGTAATATCCGCATCTCCTTGTAATAGTAGGACACAAATTTAATGTGTTTGGCAATTCTTGGCTCTCTTCTACTATACTTTACTCCCACTTGACCAAAACTACTAATGTACATCGTTTCGTTACGAAATCAATAAAGATCCTACCGAAATTACCCAGGCAATCTGTGACTTTACGTTCGACCAAACCCCCCTTCCCACAACCCTCCCCCTGTCCCAGGATGACATCCCATAGATATAGCTTAGATCCAAGATAGCTACACGAAAGATACACAGCAGCACATAAATCTCCGTCTGATTTATCTCTCAAGGAGAAAACCAATTCCTTGTGTCGCGTCATACCCCACGAAATGCCAAAGAAAACATCAACAATACACTCGTGTATATAAATGTGGCCCAATCCAACGTGCAATGTTCCAGATTGCTCCGGATTGGGGGGCGAATAAAATAGCAAAATTTCGACTGTTAAAACTCCTCCTTGTACTAAGCGATGGCATCAGGATGGGATGGTGGTATGGGGATGCTGTAGAGAGAAAGTTCGCCAACGTCGATTGTCCCACAAGAAAATCCAAATAAAATGGCGAAGAAAAATTCAACACAGCATAAAGCATTACAAATGTCCTGTATACATCTGTGTATCTAATATAGTGCATCTATGTGTAAGTACTGACACACATAGCCGCAGCAGCTAGCAGGATAGCGATGTGCGATGTGATTCTTAGCGAACGCTCCCCCATTCCATTGCCTTGCTCCGCTCGACGTATATCTGAGTATTTGTATCTATGCTCCGGTTGAGAGATAATTTTTGTAGATACTTCTGTGCGCGTGTTTGTGTGTGTACTTGTAAGATATACATTTGTGGAGAAAGCTCGTATATTATCATAAAACGAGGGATGTGAAAAGTCGGATCGTAAATCTTCCAGATAACACTTTATGTGAAACTGAAAAGCAAGCGGCGCTGGCGGAGGGTGCGGCAAGGAAAACCGTTCCAAATCAGCATTACTGATAAAATAAGACAAGAGAGCGCACCAGAGATGGTATGTGTGTGCGTTCTTAGCAAAAGTCTCAAACATATTCACGAACTCGAATCGCAAATCCCTGGTCCAGCTTCTGTGTGCACGAATAAATTTCCTCTCAAGTTTATGTATACTATAATGCATACTATACAGTCATCGCCGTTATTTGGCCATAATTACCTTGTCATTAAGTTCTTCCCCAGTTGATTGACGCATGCACCATCACGAGCGGCAGCAAGAGCCCGGTAGACCACCCCAAAGCAAAATAAGAGTCGTTGTATGGTTCATTGTCGTCGTACGGCGAACGCACCCCTAAAACGGAAAATCCATTCACCATCCACCCTCTTGTGGATGTCACATGCGATTGTGCTCTATTAAATCAAAAGACGTAAAAACTGCACAATTGAGATAAGGCGAGATACCCCACGAATCTCGGCGAGTGGCAAACGCCGTTCCGTGTGTTTATGGCCGAACTTTGGGCCAGATCCTTGCACTCCGGTAGATTCAGTTCAGATTACTATCGTCGTGTCACAATCTTGTTCAATTTAATCTGTAACCACTACCAGCACCATCGCTATCGCGCACACATTCGTCCTAATCGAATTTCGTCTTGTCTTCCCAAACGTTTTACGTTTGCCTTGTTATTGTGTGGATGTGGATATGGCGACGGCGGCGAGGGTGATGGTGAGGTGACGTGCGTGCGTTGCCTCAAAAATCCATCCCCTGACTGACAGACAAGTGCGTTGCTCTTTTTATTCGACGGAAATGAATGAGTTTTTGCGGAGGTGTAGCAGCAGGCGGGGGAGAAGGTGGTGGTGCTCGTGTTGGTAATCTGGTATAGAGTATCTTGTTGCAAAGCCACTGATGCCATCGATTTGGCTGAGAGTTGATTGTGATGATAGTGGTACTGGCTGATGGCACACAGTCGTTGTTGGCTTCAATATACTCTTCCTTCTTCTTTTTTTCGTTCACTGGTTTTTGATTTTTGGTGTTTTAATCGCTTTGACCTTAGGCATTAGATTCCGAGGGGAGATTCCTAATTTGATTTCGGTTTACGTAACTAGTGTGAGATGTAGGTTTATATGGGTTTTGTTGTCACGAATATATCTTATAAATTGCTGTCGGACTAAGCCAGTAATAAGTTAACTAAATTATGTATGAGCAGGGATGTGGCAAACGAAGGAGATTGATTTATGAATAGGAAGTTGTTGTAGGTGCACTCGATTTCGATTCATTAAGTAGGTATTGTAGGTATAGTTTATGTCTAGAGTTTAACTACGACGTGGTAAACGTAAATAAGGTGGCAGCAGAAGAAAATTGTTCCCAAGTAGGAATCAAATCGAGCCATGGCGAAATAATTGAACTTTCGGTTGAAACTTTACCGATTTGGAAGAGGTTTCGTAACGATATGGGCTTCCAACATGCTGTAGTGTAGGGTGGGTTACTATCGACGATGGAACACTTTTTATTTTCGCTATTGAAGAAAATTTACTTAAAATGTTTAACGGAAACTCATGCCACACGGTTCTCTTAGATCGTACACGAACTATGACAGTTATTCCTGATTAGTTGTGGTGGTTAGACCGGTTTTGAATTCGTTCAGTGATTTTTTGCAGTTCTAGTACACACAGGTAGGTGATATTTAATTCTTTCTTGTGGGAATTTGAGTAATAAACGATATTTAAGTTATTTATAACATAACATAACTGATTTTGTCTTCTAAGTTTTGTGAAAAACAATAACGTTTACTAAAGTAAAGGATGGGGCACTTTCGACAAAAGCACTTGGGGCTGCTCGATTGTCAAGATATTCAAACATTATCTTTTTCAAGGACGTTAATATGGGCCGATACAAAGTTCAATGATTTATTTTTTTGAAAAAATCCTTATACATATTTTACGGTGCCGTGACATAAGGCCATGCGACATAAGGCCATATTTCAATATATGGCGTTATGACACTTTCACAAAGCGACATAAGGCCATATTCGAACATATGGCCTTTTGTCGCTTTGCTAATGCGTCATAAGGCCATTATGGGCTTATGTCACTTTCAAGTTATTCTACTGTTCTGGTTAGTCAAAGCTAAAAAAGATTAAATAAAGATGTTTTATTTTGTATGTATATATATTATTTCACTCCGACAAAGCGCAATAACGCCAACAAAATTTAAGTAATAAGACCAACATTGCACCCACCCCGTAATCCAACATTGTCGGAGTGAAATAAGACCAACTATTGAAAGTTGGCTTTATTACACTTTTGCATAGCGAAATGTCTGAGTGGCCTCACCGAGTGTTCTCACAACAAATAACACCTTTCTAACCGTAAAGACAGGTTCTTGTTGTTGACTATATAAACATGTACCATAGTTTTTTGAAATATGGCCCTATGTCGCAAAAAATTATGGCCTTATGTCGTTTTGTGAAAGTGTCATAACGCCATATTTCGAAATATGGCCTTATGTCGCATGGCCTTATGTCATGGCACCATATTTTAGATTTACTTAACAATTTGTTTAGTGATCTCAAAACTTCTATGTGATGTAATTTTTTTTTAACTTAATTTCAGTTTAAAAATAAATATCCGATCCCATTTAATTTTCTGATACACTTAAAATGTTCTAAACTATTCAAATAAAATCAGTTCGTTACTACCTACTTATTGATTCTTAACACAGGAACTCAAAAAAGTGGGTCGCAAAATTCTGTCCGTCTGTGTGTTTGTGTAACTCTGTGTCTGTCTGTCCCTCCTTCCACAGGCCTACAACCTAATCGGCTGCCCGGATTTCGTTTTAACTTCGGATTTGGAGTTTGTGGGCTTACAGTTCGGGGGCGCTTTTTTTTTCAAAGATAATCTCAATATTAATGGTACTTCCAATATAAAATGTTCGTACCAGTTTGATTTGATCGAAAACGGCTCTAACGATTTCAACCACAATTGATATTTAAGCTTAAGTGGGTGAGGTTACCATGACCGCATCCCCAGTTTTTTGGTTAAAAATTCGAGTAACGGTACTTTTGAAATTTCGACATATCTCGAAAACGGTCCGTACGATTGTATCATAAATGGACCTTAGTCCTGGGTCCAGTCGGGTAGAAATAGATATTTAATACATCTGAATGGAAAACCCCTACTTCTTGAACCAGGGACAAGTCTCATCAATAACTCCATGCTCATGGTATATTTAAATTGTTCGTGCATTTTCTTGTCTATCCTAACGGAAGCCGCGGCACACTCCCTCTGCAATCGAGACCAATAGCTCTTACAACATAGATGTGCATTTCCAAAATATTTCTATTAAAATTCGAAATTTTTTTACAAATCTCCCGTGTGAACAAGAGTCTCGCTGTGTTATCGCCCATAATTCGGTACACTTTCACCACTTTTTTTGCTTTTACAAAAAATTAATCACTAAATAACTGAATACTTCGCAGTGGAGTAACTTCATCAATGATACTCGTACCTATACTATGTGGACTGGTAGGCACAATTGATTTGAATACTTACGCACAAGCAGTATAACTTTGAACAATCGAATTACATAATCCTAACCAACCACAATCACAAACTTTTCCACAACAATAATATTTTCGTTTTATTTATCAGCAAGAAGAGATACAATTTACGCACTTTAAATACAATTTAGATCCGTCTTCTTTGATTTGGATTAGTGGGTCCTGTGTTGGAGACTGGTCTCGGAAATCTTGGAAATCCGCGTTGTCCTTTATGATTGTGTTTATAATTTGACTGTGCAAATACAGTTGTTACAGCAATCAGAGCGAAAATTAAAGTGAGAACAACTTTTATATTCATTTTTCAATATTGGTCGTGCTTAGATGTGTACTGTTTCGTTATCAGTGCTGCTATTACTGAATTCTGAATTATTGTGATCATTTGTTTATGAGACGAGTATTTTCATATTTTGGAAATTTTTACATAGGTATATTTAGCGATAAGACTTAGCAGACCTTTCCTCTACTGCTGTGTTATCTACATAGATTAGTAGGATTGAATTTTGAGATGTAGGAATAGGAGACCATCAAGACGTAGCTGCAAATCTATCTCATGGAAATCGGAACAAAATTCTATCAAAAAGTATTTTTTTTAATGACTACCTATCACATGATAAAATAGGATATAATTAGAAACCTGAGCTTTCTTGAATGATAGTGAAATTTAAAAAAAAATAAAACGGTTGGTTGGTTGGTTGTCGTAGTCTCATGGTTTATAAAATTTTGCTTATAGGTATCTAAACTGTCCCGTTCATCTTTTCCTGTAAAACCGCAATAATGTCAAATTGTACTAAAATGAAATTCATTACACAGCGTGAATGACACGTTACTTGTTCAGACAGTCCTACGTATTCAGACGGTCCATAAGAAGTTTTAAATTATTCCCTATTTCACCCGTTACAAAGAACCAATGCGCATGATTCAGTTAGTTTGAATTTACATTTATACTTAATGGCCATCATTTCTACGGTGACTCGTGTGTTACAAGAGAAGATAAACAAATTTACTTCATATTTCTCAGATAAGGCATGAACGCATTGGAGGTTGCATTATTAGTTAATTTCAGTCGAGGCTTATCAGGAACTATATCAAGAGCTGTCTCTTATCGAATCCAAAGAAGTCTGGTTTAAATCAACTGTACAAAACTGCACTCGATAATTGGGTGATAATATTTGATTGTCCAAGGAAAGAACTTACAAAAACAATATGCACAGACTTGTAAGCGGATGCGTTTGAGGAATTTTAAGTTTTAAACAAGCATTTTTAGGCGCAGTGGCTTAGTGGTTAGTGTGTTGGACTACTTTACTTAGTCAGGGGTCCCAGGTTCGAGTCTCGCAAAAGCTCAAATTCCAACTTGAATTTTTTTCACACTGCGCTACCTCTCGGGAACGTCTGACAAACATCCGAGAGTGTAACTATCTTGAATGGTTGTGAGAGGCTAGGCTAGTGTCCATACGGACAATTTATTATTTTTCGTTTTAAAAATCCGAGTGTCTGTATATATAGCTAGTTGATTCTGCCAATAATATTGTGGATATGATGGGCACAAAAGGTAAGTTCTTTATCATAAATGAACACAAATAAAGCATTCTTTCGAAGGAAGATGACGCGGGAAGGCGTTATCTATAATAAGTTGGGTATGAAGAAACATTTGCTGAACTTATTTAAATCGGCTTGTAAGCAATGCGTGTCGTTCTTAGAAAATCTCATATCACTACAAGGAAGGTGTTTCTTTAATTTGTCCAGAGAAAGCGAGCGAGTGTGTTTCTAAACAGACCCCCCGTAGTATATATTGACTTCACGGTATTCCAAGTCTGAATTTATATATTTATACTTATATGTGGTATATTTGATTTAAAAGGCAAGCTTTTTGTATCCAAAGGTAATGAGTTGGTGGGAGATTTGCTCAGTGCAGGTGCAGTGGTGCATATTAATATTACTTCCAGTTCAAGTTCAGAATGCCCAGAATGGCCGTTTAGAATTATTGGTTATTGCGGGTGATTCCAATAAGAGAAACATAATGCTGGGTATAATGTTGATTGAAACATTAACATTTTGCCAGTTTCCAATTGTATAGCCGGATACAAAAAGTGGAATATAGAACGCGAAATTACTCACCGCCTACCTCATCTAAAATTAATTTTCTCCAGTCTCATTAGCCCCTGCTATATAATGCGATAGCCGATCTTGAAAAGTGATTGAAATTTCGAATCAATCCTGCCTTCGCACATATTTTTCGCATGTGTTTATATTTTAGCTATAGGTACCTACACTTCGACAGATTGTTGGGTCAATAAAGGCGTTTCGAAATGTCACGATAAAATCGCAATAAATAATTAAAATAGCCGTGATTACTTAGACGGATCAACCGAGCGGGCAACATTTTTCACCTGCAAGAGTCATAAATCACACGTGTGCCCTAAACAAAAAAAACAAAAAAAAAAAAAAAAACGAGAAATCCCAAAACAAACGCCGAGAATCAAAGAAAAAACCAACTCCATCACCATTATTGAGCCGAGAGAGATAAATCCCACATAATCCCATGTGAGCGCGCGTAGGTACAGATTTCTCAAGAAGCCGAAGTGATCCTAAACCAGATCATCGAACACCGATATACCGCCACCGCGATGGAGAGATTAAATTAATTGTAAGACTACTTTATGTGTGGATATAACGACTTCGTAGCCATCAAACAGAAGTTTCCAATAACAAGACGACATGAGTAGTTGATTGTGATGATCAGTGATCCAGGGAGTGGCAGAAGGCGAACACAATTGCGCACGGCAGAATGCTATTGACGACGCGACGCCAACACAACACACAAGTGAATTAATTTCGGGACAAGAACTCATTCTCGCGCGGACACCCCCTCCCTTCAGTGCCTCGCTGTGATTGTGTGTTGTGTCGTCCCTCCATCCATAATGATCGAGCCTGGAGTGGAGTACGCGCGATCGCATTGGCGGACAAATTCATTGCGACCACTATTCTGACAGCACCGGCTTTTGATTTATTAATTCTTCAAATTCCGAATGACATAACGTAATTACTCTTCTGCCAGAGCCCGTGACTGGTACCTATATGGGGGACCCAGTACGATCGATCTCGGAAGCAGAGTGGTTATCTTTTCGCTTGTATCTCCGGGTCTGATATCACAGATCCACTTATGTATACCTTCGGGGAGTTTATTATGTGCGTCCTGTGTGGCTTTGACAATTTCTGATCGTCTATACGCCTACACGCCGAATCCACACTCCACAGGCTACTTCAATTGATTCGGGGGACATTTTTCGAATGACTCGCTATAGGTGTGGTTGATGTAAATTACTCGTAAAAGAGGCAAGCGCACAACAAATCCGCTTTCCCGAAGTACATTTGATTGCGAAACACATGAGCATGATGCATCAAACAGCATTCATCCGAAGCGCACAATGAAGTCATTTTAGCGGGACTTTGAGGTCTTTTAATTAGCATGTCAAAATACACTTACATGTTCGGTCAGAAGTATTGACATGAGGAGAGGACGCCCAATGTGGCCACTCAAACATCAAGTTGAAGTGCTTCAGTTTCGGCCTGGGACTAACATTTGAACAAGGCCGTTGAGTGACTTGCAAGAAGAACCTTTTTATATACCAGACGGAGGATGGACACTGGACAAGTGCTTCTACCAGCCACCGGCAGCAGGCAGTCGCCCGATCAAAAGTGCCTATTGAACTGATCGAGAGGTGATCAGGTAGCCACCGCTATAACATACTCGTAAACTATAGCTGACCCCAAAGGATGCGCCCTTTGTTATTAGCTTATGAGTTGGGTAAATGGATCCATTTCAGCCTCTATAATTAGCCATGTTAGCCGAATTAATGCAGAAGCAAATTTCACGGTTACAATGAATTAATGTGCATTCATCAGCGGCTATAAGAGAGCTCACAGCACAACGGTAAGTTGCGTTCTTGATTCCAGCAACGATCTAAATATATATGTTTGTGTTTTTAGAATACTGACAAGAATACTGACAATCAGAGAGCTAAACAAAAATCTGAGTACCCTCCGACTGCCAAATAGTTAGGTATAGTGTCTTGTTAATTTTTTTTTAGTTTTTAACTTTCTCCATTACGTAGTAAGAGAAAGATTTTGGTTTCGTACAACATTTCGAACGAGATTTTAATCAATTCTGATATTACGATGATAGAGGAACTCAAAAAAGTGGGTCGCAAAATTCTGCTTGGTCTGTCCGTCCTTCCACAGGCCTACAGCCTAAACGGCTTCCCGGATTACGTTCAAACCTCGGATTTGGAGTTTTTCGGTTTACATGTTTTTTTATTTCAAGGTAACCTCAATATTAATGGTACTTCCCAAATAAAATTTTCGTACCAGTTTGATTTGATCGAAAACGGCTCTAACGATTTCAACCAAAATTGATATTTAAGCTTAAGTAGGTGAGGTTACTACGACTGCGTACCCAGTTTTTGGCGAAAAATTCGAACAACGGTACTATTGAAATTTCGACATACCTATCTGGTGGTCTTTTATAACTTAATAGCAAACTCAGTTTTTCTCTATATTATCGTTCAATGGATTTTTGAAAAAAGGAATTTTGTAAAATTTAGTTTTTTTCAGTTTACCGGAAAAAGGCAATAACGATTTTGACCAAAATGTCAAATGGACGTTTTCAAAACTATTGTGTCCTCAATTTTCGATTTGCTGAAGACTCTGAAAGTCAATCAGACTCGCACTAAACGATAAAAAGTTTCGTGCGACCCAGTCGTGCACTTTATTTTCTTTCCAGGCAGTCGGTTTTTTTTTTGTTTTTTAAATTACCTAACATGGCTATGTTACTTCGGGGAAGAATACGAATCTAATGACACATTACTCTTCAAAATTGGTCAAGCAGCTTGGACTACGCTACCGGGAGTCACGTAGGAACGTACATAGGATCGCGAAACACATAACATTACTTGTGTCCAGTCGGGTAACAATGTATCAAGAGAAGGATCATTCGGAAAATATTCAATGCGATTTGCATTTAGGTACATATAGCCAAATAGGTTTCTCTTCCGTTTGTAGTGATTTTTGGTGGAGTTTTAGGATGTTGCGTGTTGGGTGTTGCGTAAACAACGCTGGGTGTTTGTAGGCTTCTTTTTATTTTTTTATATAAACTTAATTTTTGTTTAATCTCACTTAAACAAACAAAAACTACCTGTATCAAATATTCGGAAAAAGTAAACAAAAATAATAATTATTTTCGTTTAGCAAGATATTGGACACAATGGACCCAACTGATGGTCTAAGTGAAGCTGTGGCAAACTGCCACAAGAGCATCCTTTTGCCTACCTACCTAGCAAGATATTCTTGAAAACATTTATCGTGAAATGTTATTTTAAAGGTTACACATATTTTTAAGTCTAACAAAAATCTGCATCTCAGCCTATTGTCAGATGTTTCCATTGCATGATGACCACCCGAAATATGAGGATTTTGATTTGAACGCGGTCCACCACCTTTTGGTGGAGAACCATTTTTTGTACAAAGAGCTGTAGCGACTTGCCGGCGAAACTCCAGTGAATAAAATTTGCTCCCATA
This sequence comes from Cheilosia vernalis, assembly GCA_949126925.1. Lineage (NCBI taxonomy): Eukaryota > Metazoa > Arthropoda > Insecta > Diptera > Syrphidae > Cheilosia > Cheilosia vernalis. The sequence continues at coordinate 79,918,975 of OX421358.1, read as the reverse complement.
ACTTCTGGATAATGTCAATGCATTCACAATGGAAACGTCTATCATCCACATTATTATGGGATTGTACAATTTTTTCCATGAGTTGCAATTCTAGAATTTGACACATTGTTATCGATTTGGTCAACTGCACCCATGTATTTGTTATACTGCTTGTTAACATTTGGCTGCGGAACTCCTGACTTTGCTTTCTGGATACTGTTGAACCTTTGTGCTGCACCAGGCACCAATAGGATGCATATGCATCCCATGCATATTGGAAAGCGTCGAAACAGTCTGGCTGGCAGCAATAGCTGGTTTTGTTTATCGACAAAAGACTCAGAGGATCGCCCATTTTTCTTCTTGAATATGTGTATTTTTCTCTTAGGGTTCTGGTCCCACCTTCCATTCGTCTTCGCCATTATCTTCAACGGTATAGTAACGCCATCGGTGGGGGGTAGCAACATTTAACATTTTCTTAGTCAAGAGCATATACAATCTCAGCAAATGTCAACATTTTCCACCAAAGCCAAAATGAAAATAACTTATTTTTTTGTATTCTTGTCTCTAAAACACAACTGCTTTAAATTCTCGCCCATAGAGTCTTCTAGTTTTAACTGGCAAGTACAACGCAATTTAGGAAAACCTCGCATTAAGAGACCCACACAAGTAGAAGGCGCGCCTCTACCGATTTGAAGGGCGCTACTAGAGGCTAAGGACCGGACTATTATGGAGAGGCCTTTTAGTGGAGGCCTCCATTCACCCCAAACTATAGAGCCTTCCAAACATGTAAGAGAAGAATCTTTCTGTGCATTTTTTGTCAGACTTTTTTCAATTATTTCCCACGACTCTTTTACGCTAAAAATTTAGAGCCTCTCAAAACCATGGCACCCTCGGACCAAGATCTCAAACTAAGCTTAGCTTGATTTTTTAATAGAATAATTGGCTTCGGCGCACTCTTGAGTACCTTAGGCAATTTAGTTCAAGGGGTTTGGGTCGATAATAACACAGAACAGTTGTAATAGTCTCGATTGGCAACTTAAAGGACCTGTTTGCATCGCGCACAGTCCATTTGTTTACACAATAGTTAACGATAACAATCAGCTAAGGGAACAACAGCAATTTCTTGGAGCGTGATGAAACTGAATACGAAGAGCTACAACAAATGGCTGCAGTTTTATAAACTGTGTCGAGTGTTTTCCCTAAACAAACACCGACACTTCAAGATGGTATACACTTGAGAAGAAAAACTTTTCGAAATAAGACGCTACCTGCGCAGAAAACGGAACGATGTGACATTTCTCAAGTGACTACAGCCTGAGTGATCGTTTTCTTTTTCTGGAAACCCTCTCGAAACGTTTTCCCAAATGGCACAACTCGACTCTAATTTCACAAGGTAAATATATTCAGCACCTTTGTTGATGAGTTCTCCCGCACTTTCAATAAAAATCTGAGACCAGAATTGGAATTTTCTTACAACCCGATGTTCCATTTATTGGTGCCTAGACGTGTGTAGGATCCGCCCTTTTTACAAGCAGCTAGTTGTCATAAATGTCACAGGCGTTTTGTCCTTTTTTATGCCAGTTCGCTGCCAAACAAAGACAACTTCGGAACAGCAGGTTCCTCTGTGATCTCATCGGATGACACAAAGGCCGCCAACGAGTACATTTTTATTTTTACTCTTTATTTTACGGGGCTTTGCATTGTTTCGTTTGATCCATCTCCAGGACAATGGGGAAACTCTTGCTTTTATTTCGCATACGGCATACCGCATATTCCGAAATGGATTTCCATTCAGATTCAAATGGGTGGAAATTTACCATTTACTCAGATACTCTCTCTCACTGGAATTATGGGTCCTTTCATTCGCAGTTCATAAGGACTCTGCCTCTTCATCAGTATAGGTTCGTCTGCAAGTGACGACGGTGACAGCGATGACAATCGTTTGCTCATTGTTCCGAATCATAGCAGATAATCCGATTTTGAATTATTTAATTATTTTTATTCATATCGCAGATTGGAATCCTTTTGAAGCAGTAACATGAATAATATGCAAGACCTACATTTGAGGGCACTGGTTTTTTTTTTTAAATCACATCCATTGAATGTGAGAACTGGGGGTGAGTGTGGTTGCAATTTATTTGGGAACCTTGCGTTGGATCTTGTGCCACGAACATAAAAGTGCAATAAAATTGTCTCGCTTCGTTTTTGCATAGCTCTGGTGTATAGGGATGAAATTTGCCATGTCGCAATTAGGACGTGTTCCCACAATCAAAACTGTCAAAACATATCAAAACAAAGTGGCGCGAGGTTGGTGGTGGTGTCCTAACATCCCCTAATTGTTTGGGCGTCTGCCACTGCAATGTGATTGAATTGTTGTCACGCGCAATAAAATAATAACTAATTTGTTCCACCGGAAAGGGATCGCCGCAGCGCGGTCACATTCAGATGTAATTGCTGAGAAGTAACAATTATTATATGTTCGGTTTAGTGTGGGGTTGGTTTACGATACCAAGACATTAGTAATTGCTTTGTAGCTTATATAGGTAGCATTGCTCTCACAAATCTTGTCTTGGAATTTTCCACTTAGAATTTTCTATTTTTCCATTTGAAAAGCCATTCCGGAACAATTGCACACAAAATCCCATACAAAAGATCAATTTTTGATATTTCCAATTTCCCGGCTTTTCCGGAGGGTTTTCTGAAAATGTTGAGCCAAATTGGCCCAGCCGTTTTTGACACCATTTTTTATATATGGATTATTTCGAAATGCATTACTATATAAATGTGTGAAAATCAATGGTTAATGGATTTCGAGTGCAAGTGCAAGTGCAAAAATGTTTTTTTTTTGCTGGCAACTCAACACACACAAAAACCAATATAAAATTCAGATTTCATATTCGATTTGCCGGCAGAAATCTGAAATCTCGGATCAAAATCTGAAAAACCAAATCGAAAACAACATTCGATTTCCTATATGAAAGAGTCATAAGAGCATTAAGTTTTCCCTAATCTTGACTGTAACTCTCTTCGACCGTCGACTCTCTTTAGTGACGTCGTTTGTAGTTTTTAGGGGCATGATGATTGAAGAAAAGTATTTTCCGGAACCATAGTTTGTACACAACTGCGTAGTTGAAATTTAATGTAGTGAAAAGTAAAAAGATAAGCATTTTTTCACCTTTCATTTTTTAAGATCGTTTAGCCGTGTGAACTGCAAGAGGAAAAAACACACTACAGAAACTAAATAATATAGAAAGGATTTTAAATAGTACAATATTATGTTTGAATGAAAGTGTTGCAATTTTATTTATTATTTTAATTTCTCATGTTTTTATTTTGTGTTTTATTTTGTATGTATAATAAGCTATTTATTTTTTTGGCATTTAAATTACGGTTAATAGACGAAAAGAAAAACTGGTATTGGATCGGCCATTTATTTAAAAATTTTGTTCTTCGGTGAGGCTAATTATTGACTTAATGGATATGCCAATAAGCAAAATTGGTGCTTTTTTTTTATTTTTTTTTATAATAAACACGTGCTAAAGAGGTTATGAAGACGAGAGAAGATTCCGATGCACATTGGTTTTAAATGTCTGCAAATTGCACCGAGGGGGGAAGGCCGAGCTGGGCAAGGCATTCCACAATCCACATTCGTGTTGTACGGCTTATGAAAGAATCTCTATATTTCAGAGTACGACCGAAAATAGGCTGAAGGGTAAACGAGTATTGCGGTTGAATTGTTGAAGGGGTGGAATGCAGCTGGCAAATTCATTTGAGCACTCGCTTTGTCATTTGAAGCGAAAGTAGTCCTGAGACAGGGTTCCCAACATTTTTCTAACTCATTGAAGTTAGATGTTGAACACAACTTGAAGATTTTTATATGGAAAACTCCCCGAGTTGTGTTCAACTTCGAGTGAATAAAATGGGCCTAATTGTACCTAACACTAACAAAAGGGAATACCTAGTTGGGGATGAGGACCATATCCGCCTAGGATTTGTGTTTACTGAGTTAGATGTCACTGGTTTTTTAACTGTACAGGCATCCATAATATTTTTTCGCTCATTTATCATGTCGTTCATAATTGAAAATCTATTATATAAAAATCAATCGTTGTGTGTTAGTCGGGTAAAGGCTCGAGAACTGCTAAACCGATTTGAATGATTTTTGTTTCATTTTGTTCGTCTTGAATCAGGGATGGTTTAGGAAAAAAGAAAAGTCGGAAAATTCTCAACAGGTGGCGTTGCAGGCACACATTTCGATTTTCATGGGGAAAGCACTTTGAAAAAAAAATAAACTGGATAAAAATCGAGTAGTGAAACTTCCAAAACAAAAAAAAAAAAAATTTTAAATTTTAAAAGCAATTGTTGTTGTCAAATATTTTAGTTATTTTCTAAGCAAATTGTTGTTGTCAACAATTTTGAATTTTTTTTTCTTAAATATACCTAATAAGTAGTTTACTATGTTACATTAAGTGACTTTTTGAAATGGAGTAGATACGTTGATTTGTTTGATGGTGTTGCAATCCATCACTTTTGTCAAGCATTTTCAGGATCCTTGCATTAGGATGTGTGAGTAAGTTGAAATGTATGTGTGATTGAGATGACGAGGACAATGATGACAGGCAACAGGAGTAGTTGAGCGTTTTGAGTGTTCACGTACATGATACTCTGCTCATTCGTGCAGCTCAAAGGTACCATAACACCTTCGGTACTGGTGTGGATACAGAAGGGAGAAGGCTTACCAACCAAGTTGATAGGTGGGGTTAGTTTTCCTCTTGGCTATTAAAGTTACAAATATTTCGTTTGAGTTAATCCTTTCCCAATTTTCTTCCTATCCCTTTAATGCCAACAAATTTTAAAATTTTCGCATCAAAATTCAGGCATGTAAAAGTACGGTAGTCCGCAAGCCAAGCAGAAGATCACACTCCAACGACGAGCTAAGCACAGGTTTAAACAAGCATGCCTGCCTTGCTTTGTTGACCCTACAACCCTTTCACCGAAATCAAAATTGAGATTCCTGTGTCTCTAAATGTAGAAGGAAATAGATATGTGCGTTAGTTAGATTTTAATGATTTTTGTTTTGTTTTGTTAGTCTTGAATCAGAGATGGTTTATAAAAAATCATAAAATTCTCAACAGGTGGCGCTGTAGGCACACGTTTCGTTTAACAATAATAATAATAACAATAATTTATAAATATAATTCCTGAAACTCGATGAATTTATATCTCAATAACTGATGGGCCAATTTTCATGAAACTTTTTGGTTTTGTTCGTATTGACGTATTTAAGGTTTAGCAAGACTTAAAAGATAACATTCTTTTAGACTCAATAGGTAATGTTTTCGATCTCCAAAGCCACTCAGGCGATTTCCATGTAAATTTGTTGTTGCGTATGGTTGGTTCCAGTTTGAGGGATAGGATACTTTTGGACTGGATAGGTGGCACGTCAATCATTGCGGTTTGATTGACACACATCGATATTGATATACTTCAGTTATTTCTATTGGCCCTTAGCAATAAAACATTTTAGACGCGACTTTTGGCAACAAATTAACTTTTAGTGTAAATTAGAAGAAATAAAGCATTAAATTTGACTTTAAGTTGAGAAATAGTTAGATTGGAGTCACCGCCAGTGATGCAAAGCCGGATCTAAGTTTTCATGTCTGAACCCTTAAAAAATTATGCCTTTTTCGAAAAATCATGCCTTTTTGGTAAAAAAGATAAAAATTGCATATCTTACAAAGGAACTGCAACTAGCCTTCAAGGTGATTCAAGAAATTGTTATCAGAATGTTGTTCGATTGATAGGCAATTCTATCTTTTTTTATCTCTATAATCCAAGGTTTTGATTTGGTGAGTAAGTCAAGTAGGTTATTGGAAAATAACCACGACGCACAGTTGTAAATTAAAATTTTTAATGCGACTTTGATTAAAGAATGTACCAGATTTACCAACTTCAAAATGTATTTGTGTGAATTGATTCTAAAAAAAGAATTACAAATTGATTGTAAAACAGTTCAAAAAGTTCAAAAAAATTATGCCTATTTTCTAAAAACTATTCCTCAAGTATCGGAATCAACATCACTGACTAAGTCAAATATAAAGTCTCATTTGTCACAAGCGTTTTTTCGAATTTCCTCTTGCTTTATCTGTTAAATCATAACAATTTTTTTTATTTAATTCGCATCCTCAACAACTTGAAGTTCGCCTTAAGTGAAACAACAAAATTCAGTCACAATAGCTAGCAGAAGTTGATTTTTGTTAATTTAGAGCAAAAGTGGACTTAAGGACCGAACTTTGTTATTTTTCTTTTCTTTTTAAGTGTCATACTCATACCTAGAGTATTTAATATAACTTTTGAATAAAGAATTTTAATTGACCGAATTGCATAAAGAGGCATGTGCAATGTGCATGCTCGGAATTATTATTTTCATTACATTAATGAATTGGGGCGGAACTAAGTTCGCCGGGCCAGCTAGTATACTTATACAAATGCCTAGATTAGTTCACAGGTCAAACACATTTATTTTATTTTTGTTATTAGCTACTCCATCGAATATTTTAATGTTTTAAAGTGCACCAAAACATTGCTTTGCGTAGTTAATTGGGACCAGAAAACATTACGCTAAACCAAATACCGGTTTTTTAATCAAGTTCAACTTCTTCGTTGCAAATGTATTTGTCCAAACTGATTGAATGCCCTTGTCTTTGGTAGTCCCCTTTTACCAAAATAATTAATGGAAATGAAAGAAAAGTAATAACAAAAACGCAAACTGAAATAATATTGACGCAACTTCGAAACTACGATAATTTTTCAATGATACAACTTCGAAACGACTGAAATCGGAACTAGGTAGATACGCAAAGTGAGGTTTTGGTGCAATCAAAATTTTTGAAAATAACTGATTTCGTCTCCAACTTAAAACGAAGTAGGTAATAAATCTAGCTTATGCATTTAAGTATTTTTGTTATAAAAGTGTTTCCCGAAATTCATGCAATATTTTTGTCATTTGTGCCATACAGACAGCGTGAAAGTTGACAGTTCAGGTTCAGGAAAAATAGCGCTACATAAAAGAACAACAAGTCTTCATTATTGGACATAATTTGAAAAATCATAAAGCTTTAGTAGTAACAGTTGCCAATTTTCGAACTTTAACGAGGAGACTCAAACGGTTTGTTCGGGTATGTGTTTGCAAACGTAAAATTATTAGAAATTTGCTAAGAAACTGTGCGAATGCTGAGCAAATTGAAAGAAGAAAATGGGAGAGAAACCATTTTACCTCTTTTAATTTTTTTCGTAATTTTCTTTCCAAATTTCGACTTACTGAAAAATTAAAACTGATAACTAAGTGGAAGCTCAAACGTTTGACATGTAAAACTCTGTTTAATTTCGTCTTCACCGATGTCGGAGGAAGAAGTTGTATAATTGAATGTTTTCCTAGAACATATCAGCGCTTTCAAATGTTAAATTTAATAGCTTTTTAGCTTATAAAAAATTCAATTCCAACTGATTTTGTTGATGCTGCATTTAAAGAGAACCTTGCCAATTGTCGAAATGACATTTCTTAAACTTTTTGTAAGAAAACCGGTCAGATACTTCTCTCGAAATTGAGAGATTTTCTCTCGATTTTTGGTATTTGACAGTACTCAAAGTACCTACACGAACGAACCTAAATCTAACCCCTGTTGTATATGTCAAAGAAATTCTGTCACATTATGCAAAACGATTATGAAAACTTTCCACGTTTCCAAGCAAATCCGTGGAGGCAATTTGCTTGATATGATGTTCAATACTCAAACTTTATGATTCAATGGCAAATTTATAGTTTCCAAAACAGAAGCTGTGTTTCCTATATCCAAAATGACTTCTTTCATAAGTTTTAGGAAACATTTTGGAAACTTTATTTCCACATCTATTGAAATATCTTTTCAATTATCTACAAAATACGTACTATGTACCTATATGTTTCCATCTATACCGCCCGTAATTTTCAAACAATTTATTTATTTTCATTTTTTAAATGTAAATAATAACGGTAGGTGATAGGCAAGAAAAAAAATACGAAAACATTGAACAAAAATTAAGCTCAAATTTGCAATCATCGTTTTTCCCTCTTATCAAATGATTGTACATTATGTAGTTAAATCAGTACAAATTCGGATTCGGAAAAGAAGTTCGATTAATTCCAGATCGCTTTCATTGCCATGTGTATACATGAGTCAACAATTTCTTTTAGTAAATTAGCAAATTCTTTGAGTTTATCATAAGTACCTACATAGTGCCTGGGCTAGAAGAAAAGCAAGCCCCCTGATTTTAGGAACCTAGTTCTAAGGTAGAGGAGACCCGTGAAGTGTCAAAATCATACATATGTTTCGTTTTAAAAATAACTGTTCAGCAATGAAGGCATGGAGATCATCCCTATTTCTGATGACATGATGAAATTGCCTTCTCAGCGCTGGTTGGCTGAATGTAAGACACTTTCTTCTGTTGAAGCCAGGGGGTAAGTGTATCTTGATTACGTTTATTATGTTAGTACATAATGTTGAGCCCAAGAAATGCAACGCAGGGTTGACGCGAATAATCCGAACACCCCCTATATCAAGCAAAATTTCGGGTTTTCCTTGTTAAAAAAATAAAACTTCAAGATTCCAGCAGAGAAACACATTTATAACATTCATTGTAGACCAATATATAAAGAATTCGCATATCCATCAACCAGAACATCAAAACAAACACGAAAAGCACAGATTTTTACAAATGACTCTGCAAGACGACAACGAGTTCCTGTAGGTGGTCCATTGCCATGACACTGTGCATCAATTTTCATCCGCTTCATATTGTCCAGCCAACCAGTGTGACGTGTGCGTGCAGACAGCAACCAGCTACTGTAACCGGTCCATGATTGATATTGCTCGCTGTATCTGCTGATCTTTGGTGGGATGTAATAAATTGCAAAAGAGCTTCAGCCCCAAGAAATCTGATTCTGAACACCGATGTGCATATGAGTGTAAGCCTAAGCGCGGGAGTTTGATGATTGCATCACTAATGAGTAAATTGGAAGGGATAGGTATAGGTACACCTCATTCTGCAAATTATTTATATCTGTCTATCAAATGATTGTAATTAATAAGTCAACATAATTCGATTTAAAAGTTATTAGAAGGGAAGTCTTTGTTTCGATTACAAAGTACAAGTCCACTCGAGAGGTCCAGTTTCCAAATTTCTTTCAGAGACATTTTTTAAAACTTTAAGAACTGCAGACAATGTTGACTTCTAAAGCGTTTCTTGTAGTTGGTATGTCGGCAGACCAAAACCTCAACTGGACACCAGATGACCCAAAAACGTTAAATCGCATGCTAGCCAATTGGCTTGTTTCACATTAGGGAATGGCCACCAATTATGTATGTATTAAAAGTGAAACCGAAAGTCATTTAGTTTTGTCAGTCAATTGTGGGTTCTTAAGGCACTGTACTTATAAGCTAGTTTGAAAACTCGTATCTGCTCAGTGATTTTTAGAAACCAGCACAATTTGCACCATTAGTTGGAATAAATATAAATACCGAAAACAAAGCCGCGCGAAACACTTCTTTCGTTGATTTCACTCAGTCATATATCCAGAATGCAACGTACCACATATGCGTATGCAAGAAAGAGTGCGAGGTAAAGATTAAGAATCAGTCAGAAGCAAAACGAGATCGCACTGAAAAAACAACCGTCGGCCGAGGCAACAAGCGCAACGTAGTACATGTTGATTTCGATCGTAATGCTCCCCACTAAGGAGAAAATGCCTGAGATAAGGGGCAGGGACAACATACGATCAATTATACGACGAGGACCCTTAGAACGGACGAGTTATGACTTCTCGGCTCACAAGCGATTCTCAGTTTTTTATGTGATTGATGCGGAGTGGTGACGTCACAAACTTAATAGGACTAGGGAGCAATATGGTCTAGAATCTTCCAAAATTTTCTTACGTTAGGGAAGCGAAGTTTCACTTATCAAGCCTTCAAGTTACCCAAATTGTTGCTCAAAATTAAAACAGTTAAACAATTAAATGTGTGAAATTGATAAGCACACACATTTTGTGAGTTTTTAAGTCTAAATATGTTTTACATTATAATGTACATAAGTTCTTACACCATACAAGAAATTATTGCATGCAGGGCCGTCTTAACCTAGGCTGGGGCCCTTGGGCACACAAGAATTTGGGGCCCTTTTGGAAAGAACAAAAAGCGAATTATCATAACATTTTGTTAATAAGTGTGACCAATTATTATAGGTAATCATTAATCAAATACAGTATAATATGATATGTCATTAATGATATTAGAATGCTGCTGGTTTTTTTGGTTATGATTACGACAACGGTTTCTTTCGGGATTTCTGTTGAGCAAAATCTTCTATTATATCCTTAAAGTCAATTTTTTGAAGGATATCACTTTCTATGCACATAATTGACAAATTACTCAATCGTTCTTGTAACATTGTTTTTCGCAATTTTTTATTCTCTTGAGCTGCGAAAATGACATCGTGTTTCAGCACGGATCGTATCGTACGCGTACCCATGCGAAGGACTTAGTGGAAAAATCAGCATTCAACATTTTTTAATTTTTTTTTGTCCGTAAATTTCAAGTTCGAAAGTATTTTTTTCAAAAACTATTAACAGTAATAGGTCGGTTAAATTTTTTTTTTTTTGCACTTTATACTTTTTTTTTGTAGGCACAGTGGCTTATTGGTTAGTGTGTTGGACTACTAAGCGAGGGGCCCCATGTTTGAATCCCGCAAAAAAAAACCCAAATTCCAACTCAGGGTTTTTTCACTGCGCCACCTCTCGCGAACGTCTGACAAACATCCGAGAGTATAACTGTCTTGAAAGACCTTCTCAATCGGCCGTTTGGAATCGGCATAAAATTGTAGATCCCTTCCATTCCTTCCAAAAATTATAAACTCACACAAAACGAATGGTTGCTAGAAGCTAGCCCCAGGGTCCCTACAGACCTGTTGCGCCAACTATAGGCAAAATTAGGCACCGAATTTTTATCTTTTGCTCTCGAATAACACGTAGGTATCCACTATCAATTTCAATCACAGGATGCAGTGAAGCGATAAAGTTTACCTACCTACCATTTCGTTGTCCTTACGCATGCCGGCATGCACATATAGGCGTTCCATATCACCAAATTACATGAAAAAACTGATTTCTTATGGCATCAAGTGATTCTTAAAGATTATGCCTGCTGCTGCTACAGTATGAGAATCGCATATAGCGATATCTCTATACTTCTTCCCACTCCACCGGCTTCCATTATTCGGCAATTATATTTTGATTTGCTTTTGCTGTGTCATAAACTCACATGGTAACATGACCAACCGTAAAAGGCATAAGGCAGGAAAGATCTTTGCCTACACAAATGAATGGAGCAAAGTGAAAGGTGCAAAAAAAAAACAAGAGCCTTATTCTCAACGCTTATTTTGAAAAAATATGAACCAAATTTTTGTACAGGAATAAGACATCTGTATATTTTTATTCTCTGTGCTGAAAGTTTTATATATCATTCGGGGATTCCCCCAAACAAAAATGTTTTGAGAATAAATGTATGAGAGAAATTGTCGGTACTTCGGGGCCCCCTGAGAATGGGGGCCCTGGGCACGGGCCCCGTGTGCCCTTATGGTAAAGACGGTATTGATTGCATGTATCTAGTGATTTGGGACCGAGAGCTTCTCTTTGATTGTTAAAGTTGTAAAAACACGCTTCGATTTCGATGCGATGAGATCAAGAATTTGAATCTTATACAAAAAAAAAAAAACAAAAAAGCAATAACTAAATTAATAAAAAAAAAGTTAATTTAAAAAACCAAAAAAAAAAACGACTGACTGTAAAGAAAAGAAATGAAAAAATGTGAACAAAACACTATACCTAACTAATTGGCATTTGGCACTTATTAACCTTCATCATGGTGGTCGAACTCCTAAATTAACCTTTCAATGCTACAATAGAACTTTAAGGTCGCAGTGTCAGCCAACTGGGCATGGGACTTAGTACCCTAAGTGGAATACGTGGAATATGCTTTGACATACTTTGATCCATATATGCGATATCGAACATAAGTAGGTATTCATTTATGAAATTTTTGACAGTTTGGTGAGTTATTCCGTACAAGCTTCTGTTAAAGATTTCTGAAAACATGAGGTACCCGATCGTAACGGAATTTTATCCGATTTTTATGATACTATACTTTGGGAAAACTTCTGGCATGACATATAGCAGACCATGCCTCATTACGTTGTACCGCGTTATACCTACTGGTACTTTTGACAGTTATACAGAATATTTTTTCTAATGTTCTCCGGAAATCGATTTCTGCTGAATATTTTAATTTATAATGAAAGCGTTTATATACAAGAATAAAAACAGGTCCGTACGGACCATGGGCCTAGCTTTTCACAACCATTCGTTTTGTGTGAGTTTTCAATTTTTGGAACCAATGGAAGGGATCTACAATTTTATGCCGAGTCCAAAGTCCAATTGAAAAAGTTTTTCGAAAAACAAAACTGGAATTTGTTTTTATTTTCGGGAAGCGAACCTGGGACCACACGCTTAGTAGTCACGCACATTGTTTTTTTTTTTTTAATTTTAAATTAATTTTTATTGGTAGGTACTCTTATATAAACTTACATACTAGACAAAAAATGAAAACTAACATTTACTTATCTAGCTGTAAACTTATCAATAGGTACCCTTAAAATTATTGCCTTTCGGCCTTAAATCTATCTAATTTAATTTGGCTTGTGTTTTGTTCTTCAAGACACTTCCTACAACTTGAATTCTTTATTTTTTTATTTTATTTTATTTAAAACTACCTAAGCTACATAGCCTTACCTATAATCGGGGTGGTGAACAATTTAATCGATTGGTCACCATCCTGATCGCGTCCATGGGTGCCTGATAGCCGCCAACAGGGGTTCACCCGCACTGCCGAGACTCGAGCGAGGCCATAAGCGTCGGTGTATGTTACATTGACTTAATTGAGTGAACATGGGTATAGCTCGTTCACTTTTATTTCAAATATTCAATGATGCTGGTCCTCCTCTTTCAATTCGTGTTGTCATCTTTCAGCGCATAGTGCCATATATATGCATTTATGTATATTAGTTTCGATTTCATAACTTTGGTGCATAGTCCACATTCGGTCCCTGTAGCTGGTTAAACCTCACCACAGAAGGTTTCTTATATCCGTGCTGGACTGCAACTGATTTTTAAACAGCGTTAAGTTGAGGTATAAGACACTGGATTTTCTTCCCATTGACTTAAGAAACTTTGAACGGCCATGCTTCTGACCTTTGGCTATATATGCTACCTCTTCTGCCGAAGCATACGGTTTTAGGTAATCGGTCATTGGCTTAGCTGCTCCAAACCATTTGGGTTGGCGTTATAGTCCAATAGAATTTCATTGTAGCATTTGTGTTTAGGACCGCTTTCCGATGCGTGCTAGCCTACATAGCCGCTGCAGCCCTGTACCAAAGGGTTTTTTTTTATAAGCTTGGAGGGTCGAAAATGTATGCTGATATAAGACTAACCATGACTTTGTATATTCAATGTGTGGCCCACTTCTTTTACTTTATTATGTAGTCAAAATAACATAGTTTGTTGAGAAAGTCTTGTGCACAGCCTTAAGCTCCGATGTCTTCCCGAAACTAGCTAGATTTGTCTGTATCGGAATGCAGAAGACAAATAATTTGAGTCGTTAAAACACTGTTTATTTTCAACAATTATAATCCACTTACTAAACTCTTATTGTAGTAAAAATATGTACCTGCCCGGAAAATGCGTTGCCAATAATATACTGGTACCCAACATTCACAGATTACAACATTTCGATCTAAGGCGCACATTATAGACAACATACCTAGGGCCCACTTTGCTCAAAGGGTTTCGTTATTTAATGACCGACAATTAAACCGATTCCATTTGTTTTATGAGGACCTCAGTCAGATAAAACAAATTATTTTTTTAGGCTCAAGAGATAATAACTGATTTGGTAATTTCATTTCTCAGTTTCCATTGTTTTGTGTTCCGTGAACTCATAAAATCTCCATAGCATCTCCGTATATATACATCCTTGTGCCTGGTCATGCTGTAAGTAACCTTTCCCTCCTGCATGAGATATTAGATTGTGAATGTTGGTCCACTGCTATCCTATATAAAAAAGGAGCAGTTTATGTACGTTTTTATGTGTCTTCAACCCCACCGGAACAGAACGGTGCACAGAGTCAGGGATTAATTGCTGCAAAGCGATGTGACTGGCACCTTTAGAGTAGCTCCATAGTACATACACAATATTTTCTAGCTACAAAAATAAATCCATTTAAATTTTTTTACCAAACCTGAGTCATAATCCTGTGGACGATAACTCCGTTTTATTTTCATTGTGGTTTTGTTCACTGTGTATACGGTCGCTATAGGCCATAGTCGTTTGTAATTAAGGTCCTTGGTCTAAATTGCTTTTTCGCTAACTATCCGTACCTTTATAAAGTGATGGTGTGAAAATATGAAAAATAGAATAAACGAAGATATTCCCCCATGGAAAACTGGATGATCGCGAATCTGCGAAAATTGTTTAAGATAATATTGGTTAAGCCACATTGACAGGAAAGTAGTGCTCAATCCTCCGCGTTCCATTTAACAGAACCGTCAAAGAGCATAAGTTAAGAGTTTGGCGCTTTATCGATAGTCGGAACTCGGAAGGTGACTTCCTGCCTTGGGAAAAACAAACGGTTCAGATGTTGAAACAAACCATTATAGAATTCTGATAATCAATTGTGAGCGTTTAACTTTGTTTTTAATTTGTGTTGAAAGTCGGCAATTTCTCCTTGAATAACCCCACTCAAAAAATGTTTGCAAATTCTTCGTATCACTTAAACTTTTGGCGTGATTAACGATACATATCCTGAACAAGTATTTGAGAACCTGGAAATGACAATTTTATATCTGCATATCTGGTTCAATAGTGGCGACTTATTACGATCCGCTCTTGATGTACGTATAAGTATTGGAGAGACTTTAAAGCTCTAAACTAAACATTAAAATCGTTCATATGCAGAAACGTGCTAGAGAATGTCCATTATGAAATTTTGGGGGCTTTTGAAAATTCCTGTTTTCGAAGAAAACGCAGTGGCTTAGTGGTAAGTGCATGCTGGACTACTAAGGGAGCGGTCTAAATCCCAATTTCATTTTGAGGTATTTGTTTTCCACTGCGCCACCTCTCGCGAACGTCTGACACCCAGAAAGTATTACTACCTATATAATATATCATGAAAGAGCTGCTCAAAACTCACACGAAACGAATGGTTATGAGAAGGTAAAGGTACGCTTTGTGGGCTGGTGAGGAGTTGGAAGGACGATTTCTATATTCGTACATTGTGATATCCGTCGGAGATACCTAATAGCTCTGAGCCTTTTTCAAATCGATTTCGCATTTCGATTTTAATTCACAAGCTTCGATTTTTCGCAGTTACGACTTCTGAAGCTGCCAGGCTGTCGGTAGAGAATGTGCTATCTTGCGGAAGTATTGCCCTTACCGCAGACTCAGGCTGCAAGCGACGAGTTTAGATGTTGGATTACAAAGACGAATTTTTAAGTCTTATAAGTGAAGCAACCACATGATGCAGTCAATAGACTTGAAAGTCAAAAAATAGAAATACTTTTTGATGGCTTGAATTTTTTGACCTTAAATATTTTTTCTTAAAAAAAAAAAACTTATTCAATGGAATTTTTGAAACTCGCATTTCAGAGTAAGTTAAAAAATGTATAGGTTCATGTGAAAAACAACATGGTTCGTTGGGTGCCGTGAAATAACGCCGAGAGAAATAACGCCGAATTGGAAAACTCGGCGTTATTGCACTTTCACAAAGTGAAATAATGCCGAATTTCAGAATTCGGCATTATTTCACATTAACAAAGTGAAATAACGCCGAACATTGTTTGTGAAATAAAGCCGAAGCAAATGGGGATCATGACGTAATCTCGAATGACAAAAATCTCGAAAGCTAAAAATCTCAATTTGAAAATTTAACAAAAAATATAAGTAGAAAACCTCGCACCCACCCCGTAATCCAACAGTAAACCCAAGCAGGGGGTTGCAGGGGGGCAGCATGCCCCCCCATACACATTTCATAATTTGCGCAAATTACCGTTGTCTCAAAAATTAATATTAATTTAAGAATGTATTTATAAATGCAAAGTGAAATAAGGCCGACTCGGCTTTATTTCACTTTAGCAAAGTGAAATAAGACCGAACATTTAAATTCGGTGTTATTTCGCTTTCACAAATTGAAATAACGCCGAATTTTAGAATTCGGCGTTATTTCGCTCGGCGTTATTTCACGGCACCGGTTCGTTGTTCGTACATTAAGTCTGGCAGTTTAGCTCAGAAACAATTAAGTGCAGTGAAAATGGAATCACACGATACTTTAAAGAATGTAAGCAACAGGTTATTGCTTTACCTACTTAAGACTTACAAATATACTGGGACTTAAAATTAATAGTACTGCTGTGAAGTATTTTTACTGAAGTTGCAGTAACCAATCAAATGACTGCGACTTTACCGAATGTGATACTAAAGTAATGCATTATTTTACAACTCTATATGAAATACAAAACAAATCAGAGAAAATATCTCCCCTCCGTGTTGGGAGTTGCCTTCCCAGCCCGTTAAATCATAGGTTTGGTAAACAACGTCTTTCACTCGTAAATACTACCACTAGTCCCATCTTTGCAGGTTCCGCTTCAATATTTACATGACACCCAAGGCCGTAGCTAGGGGGGGGATCACAGGGGTTTGAACCCCCCCCCGAAACATTAACAATTGCACTTTCTTAAAACAAGAACAGAGTAAATCTAAACAAAAATGAGCAAATTTGGCCGTTAACCAAAATGCAAGAATGTTCAAATCAAATCAAGCATAGCATTGACTTTTTTCAATTAAAAACACCAACACTACACAAGAATACCACAAAAATAAAATAAATTCCAAAAGTACTCCGGTACCTACTCCCCAACGACAAATTGTACTCTTATTTTTTTTTATTTCGGATCGAACTATTTTGACTTTTCCTTAACATTCCTTTACCTAAAGGCTGGTATGCAGATCGAGTGAAGTGAAATTTTCACTCCTCTCCAAAAAGTGCTGTGAAATAGAGAGTGAAATATTTTGTTGGAGATTTTAGTTGGAGAAATTTATGCAGGGTGACTGAGCTCAAAAGTTTCGATTATTTTCTTCCAGCGAACCTCCAAACACACAATGTTTCGTATTTTTTTCATGACAATTTTAATAGTTTTGAATTTGGCAAATAATGTCTGATTTCTAAAATAAAAAGGACAGTCGTCAAATTCAAATAATTGAAAGTGCATGGAAATTATACCTACATATTTTCAAACATCATCTGCTGGTTTTGCTTGATCAAAACTGGGTAGAAAAATATTCTTGAGGCACCCTGCTCATGGAAAAGGTCATCCATTCCACCAAATATTTGTAAACATAACACTATCGCACTACATTCAATGAAAAAACAGTTTTATAAGTGCGAAAAACTTTTTATTCTCTTAAGGAAACATCTGAAATTCCAATAAATTTCTAAACCGCATCCTACAACTAATTTTTCACGCTGAAATGTCAAAAAGTTAATGCGACGGACAATAAAATAGCTGTGGAGGGATTTTCGTATCGCCACCTACGACTCAGTTTTGGAAGCGCTATTTTCCACTCGAACTGCGTACCGTCTAGTGAAATTTTCATTTGGAAAGTACATTTTGACATTTCGCAGTGAAAAATTTGTATGAAAAATTGGATTTCACTTGAACTGCGTACCAGCCTTAATAAATTGCAAAACAAATTTTTGTTCGTGAATCGATTTTATTACATTCGCTTCGAACACACTCTTGAAAATCCTGAAAATTCATTTTCTTCCGCCACTATTTAAAAATTTTAAATGAAATGAAACAAGCTGTGTATGAGGTATCAACGAAATATTACTTTTTAATTTAAAAATGTCATTCATGCCTTAATGCATGAAATAAAACAACGTTTAAATGTCCGCTGCGATTATTATGCTACTTATTTCAGTGACTGAATAATAAACAGCAGACTAGAGAGGCTCCACCAAAACAACATGGCCACATCGAAAGATGAAATTTGAAATTGAAGATTATTTTATTTTCCTCAATCGCTTCCACCCTTTAAATTAAAAAGTTATTTTTTAAAGATCATATCCCCCCCCGAAATATTAGTCTGGCTACGGCCTTGATGACACCTTTATATTGAGCTCGCTTCATCAAGTCTGCAGTTTTTCAACTACGTTCCCTGAATGACAATGGCACCAAAATGTTGAAAGGAACCTCTAAGAAGGTATGTATAGGGTAAAGTCGGGAGATATGGCACTAGCATATTTTAATTTAAAACTTAAATAAATGAATTATTAATTTTTTTTTTTTTTCAATTTGAAAGTCCATTTAAAACATTATTTTTCGACATCTTGGGTGTGTGCTTCATCATTAAAGGAATCATAAATATATTGTTCCAAGGGTTTAATGGGACAATCACCCTTCTTCCGAATTTTCTTTACCAAGAAGGTGTGTTAGAGGCCATTATAAAGAAAGTAACGATTCAATTAATAGAGATGAGACTTAAAAAAAAGACTAAATATGACTGAATATATTTCTATAAAGTCGAACGATAGGCGACTGATAAGCCTTGCCTTTTAGAAGGTGCACTGCACTAGCAACAGTGATAATACAAATAAAGTGCACGACTGGGTCGCACAAAACTTTCTCGTTTAGTGTGAGTATTACTGACTTTCAGAGCCTTCAGCAAATCGAAAATTGAGGACACAATAGTTTTGAAAACATCCATCTGACTCTAAGTTTCCATTTTGGTCAAAATTGTTATCGCCGTTTTCCGGTAAACTGACAATTTTTTTTTTTTTTTAAATTACTGTTTTCAAAAATCCATTGTACGGTAATATAGAGAAAAACTGAGTTTGCTATTAAGTTATAAATGACCACATTACCTTATAAATTAATTTGTGTTACAATCGTATAGAGCGTTTTCGAAGTTTCAAAAGTACCGTTGTTCGAATTTTTAGCCAAAAACTGGGTACGCAGTCATGGTAACCGCACCTACTTAAGCTTAAATATAAAATTTGGTTGAAGTCGTTAGAGCCGTTTTCGATCAAATCAAACTGTAACAAAAATTTTGTATGGGAACTACCATTAATATTGAGGTTACCTTGAAAAAAAAAACCCCTCCCACTGTAAGCCCAAAAACTCAAAATCCGAAGTTTGAACGTAATCCGGGAAGCCGTTTAGGCTGTAGGTCTGTGGAAGGACGGACAGATAAACAGACGGACAGAATTTTGCGACCCACTTTTTTGAGTTCCTCTACCTATCATCGTATGTAAAATCAGAATTGATTAATATCTCGAGTTCAAAATTTTGTACGAAAATAACATCATTCTCTTACTAGGTACGTAATGGAGAAAGTTAAAAAAACAACTTTGCTGTTGTGAGAATTTCTAATTTTGTTATCATCGAACTGGAAAAAAATACAAACAGAGTTGTTAATGTCCAAATAAAGAAATTATTTGACATATATTAAGAATAATTGCAGACGTTTGATTGGGGTCTCTAAAAATTTGGTGTTCTGAATTTTCGATCGATTTATTTGAATGAAATTTCAATAAAAGGTAAGAACGTGTAGTATCAAATCATGTTGTGTATTCAGAGCTGTTCATGCACTATTCATATTAAACTATAGTTCGACTTGATCTTTAAACCAAGTGAAATATGAAGATCAAGTCGAAATGTGATTTGAGAAGTATGTCTGAGCAAACGGCTATTGTCCTATTAAAAATGTCAATACCATTGACAATGTAAATTCAATGTAAATCACGATCCAATCCTCCCAAAAAAGGACATTCCACAGTTGGGTGTATCTTCTCGCAATTTATAGCATTCTATACGATCTTGTTATGCTCCAACTATAATATTTATTTTAAAACTGTTTCTTAAAATGCTCGTCTGACATCCAACACAATCGATCTACCGTTTTATACCTATACGGGCAGTTTTGTCCTTTATTTATAGTCAAATTGTATAATTACTGACACATGTTCCACAGAAATCAATTGCATTTCATAATTTACAGTCACATCAAGGGTTATATAGAGTACATCATAAACGACAATGTGGTGGATCGTAATTGCCCACTATAAATCCTAGGAATCTTCAAATTCAAAAGACGGTAGTTGTCCGCAAAATACTCCTTCCTTACAATCTCCTAGTGGGTGGACCTATATTTTATGACGCTTGTTCGAAAATTGTTCTATTTACAAAAATGTACAACTGTAAAACGCCCATAAATCATAAAAGTAGCTTACTGTAGGATCTGGCGCAACTGCTGCACTGCACTCCTTTCCCAACAATACCCTTGTAGGATCAGCTGGATTACGTCAAGAAAAGAAAGAGAACCAAAGTCGCAGTTGCCTTACACCGGTACCGGTACACTGGGCAGTCACGGTTCGAGGAAGTCGTTAGTGCGGCAGGCCTAAGTCCTGTCTGGCGCCAGCATTAGACAATATATATCCACTCCTTCGAGGCGTCTTGTCTTTACACAATATGAAATATGCGTCACCAAAAACGCTCTACACTGCAATCCATTCACCGCCATTGAACCCCTATTTGCTAGTGTACGGAATACCTGTCGCAACGAAAACAACAGGTATACCAACAAACATTTAGCAAAACTACAAATACACAAATCAAACAAGAAACCCAGTTTGTGTTTTAGAAACTGAAACGATGACACACAGCGGGATGGGAAGCAGCATCCCTTTCGAAAGTTGGTTTTTCTTAATTTCGTTGCATTCTGCATGTGTTACGTGAGTTCTCTTTCAGTTGGTGTTGTGACAGGACCTTCTATAATTTATATCGTAATAAATTTTAATTTTTATTATCCTCCATATACAGAGACTGCACAAGGACACAGTGTGTGTGTGCATTTAGATGTGGTTGACGTTTCGTTTTTTGCTATAGCTGCTGATGGCTGTCCCTTTGCTCACAAAAAAGGAAACCTGCTCTGATTTCCACAACATACCTGCGGTGCCTTCGTTCGCCGCGCCCACTGGCAACTCTAATCTAATCCTGGCGCAAACTAGTTTGCTGGCATTGTTCTAGATACAATGCCCACAAAGGAGATGTTTGCACTGATTATCAGATTAGACATTGTGCATACAAATTGATATTGTCAGTTCTCAAGTACTTCGGGGCTTTTGTCTCAATTCACGAGACGGATTAGGATGCGGATTTGTAGATTAGTCGCCGGCAACAAAGGTCACTTTAAGGATTTTCGACATTTAGGCTCTAAAGTAGAGCGAAACATTATCGTTTTGTCCAGTCTTGGTGCTATCTAGCTCTGAGAATTCAATCTGAGCCAGCATCGATATGGATTTCCTTGAAGATGCGTATTTATGATATCGATCAAAGTGCATCGAGATGAGGACCAAGAGACAACCAATGAATCGTTAATCCTCCCAGGAAATTGTCCAAGTTGTTTTATACTTTGAATAACACCCTCCTCGTTTGGAATTTGTCAACATATGCGAATCACGCAGCAAATATAGCACTCAGGATAACTATACAGCCCTTTAGAGGGGTTACCGACTACAATGTCGAATTGAGTTGTGAACATGTGGTTTTATGTCACAATTGTGGTGTAATTTCGAGTTGCAATCCTTGCTTAATTGCCCATTTAGGAAGGAAGTGTATTTAAAATTGAACAGTTGATACAAAGGCGCATAAATCTCGGCGGAGCAGAGTAAACAATGCATTCGAAGATTAATTGCAACAATAGAATTATTGCGGCAAGTGGAATTGCCCAACAATTGCTGAAAGAGTACGAGTTGTGGTTTTTTTTCCCCTAATGTAAACAAATGCTGTCCCTTTTATTGGAATTGAGGAATCTAAATGCGGAGTGTAATGTAATTTCAGTTTAAGTTGGTTGTGTAGAAAGTGACAGGGGTTAAAGTATTGTATGTCTTGTTCCAAAGGGCCTTGTGTTTGTAGGTGGAACAATAAATGCGTAAAAGAAGATTCTTATCAAACGGCACGTTTGGCGCTTATGCTAAAGTACTGAGCAGAGTTGGTGCATATCCATAAGTTGATTTGAGGTACTGTATGGAAGAACGACATCTTGGTTGCAGGCACTTTTTAATGTTTTTATTCCTCTTGCGAAGATATTTCTGATGTTCAACCCTCTCAAGTTGTCAACTTTGAACTTCGCTCGCTAAATTTAAAGCTATTAGCATTTGCCTATCGAGCGATCATAATTAGTAGGTATACTAAACATTGAAAACAACCGTAGTGCGTTTGGTGCCTTCCAAAATGTTTGCAGCACGGATCTCTGTTTTCTTTTTCCAAGTCTTGTACTTATATAGTATTTTGTACAAGGCAGTATGTTTTGTTATTCCCCTAGTAAAGTTGTCTTCATCACATTGTGTTGAATGTGCCGAGTTTAGCAGAGATGCTTAGCGAATAATATTTTTAAGTGTTTGGACAAATAATTTTCAATCGGCAAGCAACTGTCCGATGGATGTTCTATGTATCAGCTCTGATTTGTTACATGATGCAAACCACTTAATAAGCTCTATAGCACCAAAACTATGTGCACCGACTGGAATTTTTTGAAGATAAAAGTGTTCACACGGAGTCAAATCCTGAAACGGACCAACTAACCTTAAATCGAAACTTACGACTTCTTGTCCTCATACAAATCATTAATGGTTATTATTTCTGTAAGACGAGGCTCTAATTGAAGTGTTATTTGTTGCAAGGTTGTATATTAATAAATCAAAAATGATACCTACCACGAAACCATTTAAAAAAATTGAAAGTGTAACATGACGATACATTTCTTTTTGCACTTTTCATTCTTAAATTAAAACTAGAGCAGTACGAAAAATTAGAACGAAAATTCCCGAGAGTGTGCGTACACACCAACCTTATAAAAAAATATCATTGAAAATGTATTCAAATTACATTTTTTAGTTGCTAGCAGTTTTTTTTTTCAGCATTTTAATGATATGTATTTGAAAATAAATTCGTTTGGAAATTTGTGGTTACCTTGCAAATAATTGCTAAGCCTTTCGTAATAGTATTTGTCTCTTATATACGCAGCTGACTTTTCAACATGATTTAACGTACCTAATGCAAATAATAAAAAAATGAGAGAACAATTTTGTGTTATGGGCTTTAACTTACCCACTTCCTTTTGTATATTCGTATTCATTTTTTTTCATATAGCAAAACAACTTTGCTAATGCACTGTCATAAGAAAAATTATAAGTTTGTTTTTTCGCCATAAAAATAAATGGAAAAGAAAAATTACTTTTCTTTCGAATCATGATACTAGTTGCAATCGTAGTTACGAACGAAAAATCGTTTTTATAAAATAGTTATGAAATAAAACAAAAAGGTGAACTCAAAATATATTTCAAGCCTTGGCTGTAGCTGTAATTGTGTCAATCAAGGTGAAAGGTAAAGAATGTTGATTAATAAAAGGGAAACAAAAAATAGTTGGAGCAACAGGTCAGCAATGACATTAGACCTATATTCTCACAGCTACCTATTCGTCTTGTATGATTTTTTTTTTTTTTTTTTTTTTTTCTAATTTTTGGAATGAATGTAAGGAATCCACAGTTTTATGCCGAGTCCAAAAGGTTAATTGATCTAAGGGTTAATATTTTGTTTTCTGTTTTATTTTTACGAATAAAAAAAATTGCCTTATTTAATTATAATTTAATTTGTTTATTATTAAATTTAAGCCTAATTTTTAAATCATAATTGAATACTACTTAGTTTAATAGAATCTGTAGAGATCATCAGTTAATTCCAGTAATATGGAAAACATATTATTCGTATTCGACATAGCGATACCCATTTTTATAATAATACAGTACAAGTGTCGATACTATAGAATCCAAGCCATGTTTATTTATATATTTATAATTTGAAAATAATATATAATTTTAATTTAAGCCACTGAGTAGATTACAATGTTTATTGAATATAGATATCTAAAACTAATTGGCTAAGGAGTCCTATTAACATCATAAAGGACTTTAGATCCGAGTAGTTCCCTCTCTGTCATTGACCAAAGATCCTCCAGAACCAGCCCTTAGCCGGGATTGAATATTCAGAAAATTTATAGGCGCCTCTCTTGCATGTAGTTTCAAAAGTCCAGCGGATGATAATGCTAAGCTATAAGTAACGACGATATTGTGTTTGGGAAAAAATCGTGGCAATTATAAGCGAATACTTAACATCATAAAAAAAATGCTCCCCAGTTTTGGGACATCGTTTAAATAATGACAAATAAAATCTACATGACCATGAAAACATAATCCTTATCCTGTGCAATGCAGAAAAATCTACATTGAAAGAAAAAAAATCAAAATCTTTCCAAAACTGATATGCCTTCGTCGCTGGAAAACCCACAGTGTAATGTGACATTCGGATGCATTTATTGAGTACTGCCCATACAGATATTGCGTTGAGTGGGCCTAAATACGGGAACCGACATCCTGATGAAATGATCACATATAAATCGATTTTATTTTATGTACTTCATTTTAGAATAAAGGCCGCATCAATAATTGCTATATAAGTTTGTTGCTAAGATTTTATATATAAATGCGAAAGTACTGCAGACTTCTGTGAAGACAATAATTGTAAGTAGTACCTACTATGCTTATTCGGCTTGTCATGAATGTATTTCATGAATTACTGCTACTCTTTCGGCATTATTGTAATGTGGAATATTAAACTCTTATGTCCGATTTAGCTAAGCAAAAAACCCAGCGAAAGTTGTCAACCGATATTATTTTGGCTATATATTTTTTTATGAATGATAGTCTTTGGTTGTACTTTTGAACTATATATCTTTGTTTAATTTCTTACATTGTGTTGTATTAAATTAAAAAAATTATATCGGCCAAGTGACCACCACCAGAATTAAGCAATTTTGGCCGATAAGCATAAAGTTTTGTACCTGCAAGAAGGCACCAAAATTAAGACTAAGCGTTTTTCTTCATTAATTGTGAAATTATGTTATGGATATGACACATCTCTTGATTATATATAATATAAGGGAAGACACACTTAAGATCCCCAAAATAACTTTTAAAACTAATCCTTAACCTGTTTTTATGTGATTACAAAGAAAGAGGTCGAAACTTTAAGACGTTGCTTTTTGTAAGACATACAAATATTTTGCTAACGTTGTCTTTATTTTAATCTTTATTTTGCAATCTCAAATAATAATAACATTAATTATAAAGTGAAAGAGCTCAATAGTTTCCACTCTCATAAGTTGAATCGATACTAAAACCTTATAGTTGTATAACTGTTTAATTCTTCTATGCAATTTTGACGAGTAGGTATAATTTTTCCTAATCTGCCGTTGCTAATGCACATCTATTAACTAAGGCAAATATTTTAACAATGGCTGCTCAACGGGTTTACCACGATATCTCGAAAAGAAAATCTCGAATGTAAAAATCTCAAAAAAAAAAAAAAAATCGCGAATTAAAAAAATCTCGAAAAAAAAATTTCGAAAGCTTAATCTCGAATAACAGAAATCTCGAAAAAAAAATCTCGAATTAATATTAATTTTTGAGACAATGGTAACAATTTGCGCAAATTATGAAATGCCCCCCTGCTAGGGTTTACTGTTGGATTACGGGGTGGGTGCGATTGTTATCGATTGTTTTCATAAATAGTAGTAGCACATAGGTAGGTATATTAAACTTGAACAAGTGAGAACTTTCATATTTTTCCCTCAATGTCATCATTAAAGAGCTTGTTATGCGATCAGCTACAACTTAAAAATTCTCATGGAATGATAAACTCGAAACAATTTATCCCTTACCTATTTTTTTTTTTTAAATGTAGGTGAGGAGAAAGTTCATAAAAGCATCGATTTGAACGATTTCAATGATCAGTGAAATAAAAAAAGTGGATTTAAAGAAAAGTTTTAATCAGAATTAAGTTATTTTTTTCGTAAACAAATTCCACAATTGATTACCTTTATTTTGATACCAACTATCGCCAATATTGTTTGATTAATCGTCTTAAAATCGTAAATCAAAATTTTCAATGATGCATTTCAATGATAGCTATAACTGGGCCCTAAAACATAAACCTTTGCTGGTTTGAATTGTGTTTTCGCAAACTTCAGACTTAGAGATCAGTAGTGATGCAGATGGTATTTTTTTTACTATAATTGCAATGGAGTAATGGATACTTAGTTATACCAATACTTCTGAGTAGAGTAATGTCCGTGCAAAGGCACCAAAAGCATTCGCACAATTACACGATTCAAAAAATTCGGTGAGTGTAGTTTTGGATGAATTTATAGCGGTCGTGAAATATACGCGACGGCCGGTTTTCAAGATGGACGGCTAAATGAATAACGGTTGGATCCCGTTCATGAATTGGAAAACCAAAGATAGGTACGCCAAACAGCTTCATTGGCTGATGTATCTTCCAATTTTGTACAGCGATATTTCATCGTTGTTGCTCACTGGAGAAGCAGTCACATTGGTATTTTCAACTCCAAATATCACTGCATTTATTCACATACTTGCAAATATACTTGATGCTTTTCACTGAACTACAAAACTCTACATTAATATGATCTTGGAATGTTTTGCTCAGTAGAGGTGAATATGGCACCACCCAACGATTGCCAATGTCAATGTCGATGTTGTTGATATTTTTGATATATAATGATTGTCCGCCATTATCGGAATTTCTTTAACGATATATTGGATATCCGTACATTTTTTTATTTAACTTTTACAATATTTCTCTTTTGGAATAACAGAGTAGTCGCCCTTTCAATTGAGAGTAAACAATTTTTAATACAATGATTGACAATAGAATAAAATAATAATAACAAATAATTTGGAAACCATATTTATCGCCAAAGTTGATACTATTAAAAACTACAGTATAATTTATAATTTCTTTGAACAGACATTCTTTGGGGTGAGCAACCCTAAACATTTAAGGACCATTCAACTGAGAGCGAACTGCGAACCACGAACTGGCGAATATTCTTATATTCTGACACTTCATTTACATGAAAATTTTTTTTACTCGCAGGTGCCCGCGAATCATTTGTATTGTAGAAGGTTAATTTCGAGTGAATTTTTCATTCGCAGGTTTGTGGATCGCGACTGTTTTATGTGGATTGTGAATAAAGTGTGACAGTTCGCTGCAAAAATTTTCAATTCGCAGGAGAATTACTTTAATTGTAAATTACGTTATTTTAATCAATCAAGTCTCGGTTTTTTTTAGATTAGGTGTTTAATTGAATATAATGCTTTTGTGGTAAAACAAATAGCAATTTTCAATTCATAAATACAGATAAATCGATTTGTTCGCAGTTCGCGCTCATGTGAATGGTCCTTTAGGGGTATAAATATTAGTTATAAACCTATTGTCATACCTACTGACTTTCGGAGGAGTATAAACGATAAAACTGTGACACGAAATTTTTATATATTAGATAGAAGAAGAAGATTACTTCACATTAAAATTTATTTTATTTTAGAGTTTCGGAAAAAAATCAATTTTTGTTTGTTTTGTCACGATTTTTCCATATTGTGGATATGGTTGAGTGCGAAACACCAAACTCCTGTGCAATTACGGAAGATAACTGCTGCCTTTTCCTCTACAGAAAAAATACTCTTTAATAACCCACTGCAATCACATAAAATGTAAACCTTTTTACTGAAGACGCGTTAACCACAGCTAGTCTTAAAGCAGTTGTTCCGGCGACACATCAAATAAACTGCCACAATATTCAACAGAAACATAACATAGGGACACAGATGTACAATGTAGACTGATCGTCAGCGACGAGACCACTCATCCCGTTATACTGTTCCTTTGTAAAATTACAAGAATGAACAATAAATATTCAAATACACGTTCGGTTTTTTTTTTTCTACCTAGTTGTCTGTCAAATGACAACCATCATCCTATAAGTAGACAACTAATAAAATGGTTGCCTTTTCAGTTGTGTATCCGCGGTACTAATAATCATTTTTAGTGTTCAGGCTAAATTTCTCGAGCTCACAATGGCGAAATTTTCCATATAAAATTGCATATTGTGACCTAGGAAATATTTAGTGTGAAGGTCAAAAATGATTATTAGTAAGGCCCTATATGTATTATAGAAGACAACTGAGTTGTGTTGGAGTTGTCCTGAATGTCAAAATCAGACAACTGGTTATTATCAGTTGTGTTGCATTTTGCCAACGAAAAGGATCACCTTTTTTTTTACTGAATTATGGACAAAAAAACGTAAGTAGGAATAGGAATTAAAAAACGATAATAGAATGTGTGTTTTTAATAGTTTAATAGTTTAAGAATATTGCAGGATCAACCTAATCTGGCCAGGGGTAAAGGACAGTTTGGTTCATCAAAAAAAAAAAAAAAATTGACGAAGATTGGGAGAAAATAGCTTTGGAGCTGAACAGTATCGGGCCACCTTCAAGGAGCGGAAAAGAATGGCAAAGGGTTCGTTAATGATGCGGAATAGGAATTTTTCTACATACAAAATATTTTTGCAGGTTTGGATACAATACAAGGCCAACTTGAAAAAAAAAACTGGCCAAGAATAAACAAAGCCTGAAAACAACCAGGGGTGGTCCTTCGGAGCAGGTGCAAAGTGCGGTCAACCCAACTGGTTCGACCTTCGGCTTTCACCAGTCAGCGGCAAGCCAGCTCTTCGAAGACTAGAGTTCAAGCGACGAAGAGAACGTGCAACCGGAAGTTCAACGTCAAGATCCTGTGGTAGCTTCTACATCCGCTCAATCTCTAAGAGCACCAAACAGGAGGATACCGATGAACAAGATTGAGGAAGAGCGAATTGCCTACCTCAAAACGCAAACAGACAACCAAACGAATATGCTCAAAACAATTAGGGAAACTGAAAAAATTAACTACAAAAACTATGTTCTAAACAAAAAAGCGGTCGAGATACCTACACCAAAAAAACCCAAAAGGCATTAGAACTTAAAACAAAAACATTTGCTTTTAAACAGAAACAGTTTTCAGAAGCTTCGGAGCTTCATGAGTTAAACGTACAACTTAAAAAAAAAATTGAACTGCTTGACATCCAATTAAGGAATAACTAAACTGTTTCCTTTTTCTAGTTTTAAGCCTTTAAAGATTGAATTATTTTCTTTTTTTGTTAGTTTTACAGTTTAAGTTTTTTTATCAATTAATTTAATTTTTACTATTGTTAATCTGATTAAAGGGAAGTGTTTTGTTTTTGTTACAGAGAGTGCATTATATTATTTCTTATAGCTAGTGCCTAGTGCTCCTGTTTCATTCCGCGTGTTTGCAGCATCATCGATTTCTTGAAAATATACATCATCTGTATCTGCCGAGGTATCTACATATAGCATTCCATCCGGATATGCGACTTTATAATGTTGACTGATGTTGTGTAAAGCACAACATGCGTTCACAAATTGTGCAGCTCTTTCAGGCTTGTAATGCAGTCCTCGCGCAGAAAGAAGGCATCTGAATTTGTTTTTCAATACGCCAATCGTTCTCTCTACAATGCTCCTTGCCTGCGCGTAAATTGTGTTGAAACGGGATTCTGGGGTTCCACTAGTAGTTGACCGAAAAGGCGTCATTAAATGTTGCTCAAGAGGAGACCTCATTTTGTGATCACAAACCTTTCCAAAAAAAATGTTGTTGTTATAGGAGGAGTAGCATAGATCTGTAATATACTTACAATCATCACATTCAGGCTGTAATAACCTTTTCGATTCAAATATAGATGTTGAAGATTTTTTGCTGGTGCTATTATTCGGACATGTGTCCATCTACGCATCCTATAACTCCCGGAAATCCAGTTTTTTTTGGTAAAAATATAGCTTTGAAGCGTTTTGCTCTTCATTCGTCAGCTCAGCCTTGATCCCGTTTGGACAAATCCGGGTCTTTAACACACCCAGTACTTCCTTTAAAACAACCGAAACTGTCGGCTGGGCCATTCCTAAATTAAAGTCATTACCACTGCACTTCTGGTAACTTTCTTCTGCTATGAAACGAAGAGCAGTGGCAAGCTTAAGAATCGGTGGAATTGCCGGAGAACGCTGAGACTGTTTCAAATAATCCTTTATTTCGTCCAAAACATAAACGAATGCTTTCTTACTAAGCCTGAAATAACTTAAAAATCTGAAAAAGAAAGCAAATAGTAGGAGCAGCAGTGCTTATAATTTAGTTGATTTTGCTTACTTTGTATTTGGGAGTTCAGTAATAGATTCAGTGAACTCTCATCCTCCTCCTCCAAGTCACCAAAAAATAAATCAAAACTACTTTCCATCGTTTTTTTTTTTTCTTTTTCGTTTTAATTGCAAACACTTTCGTTCGATTTAGATTTCCACAAATAGATTCACAAAATTGACATTTAACAGCTGATTTCGATTTTCAATATAGGTAGTCCTAAAAGATGGCAATTTATTTTTTAAAGACAATTGAAAAGAGTTGTCTTGCATAATACGAAAAATTTGTTTGGTTGTCTCAAAGTTGAGTTGTCATGGAGACAACACAACTAAGGCCCATTTTATTCACTCGAAGTTAAACACAACTTGGGAAGTTTCCCATATAAAAATCCCCAAGTTGTGTTCAACTTCGAGTGAATAAAATGGGACAACACAACTAAGGCCCATTTTATTCACTTGGGAAGTTTCCCATATAAAAATCCCCAAGTTGTGTTCAACTTCGAGTGAATAAAATGGGCCTAAGTTGAGTTGTCTTCCATAAAAGGCACTTTCATATTCTCTCATTCCGTCGTTATAACCGATGGCAATGATTGATATTTTTCCAAATATTGGTCGTTATATTAGACGTGTCGTTATATACGACGACGTTATATCCGACGGTAGAATAGCTTAAAATATAACGAAACTAAACTAATGATAGGAAAGTGGACGTTATAAGCGACTAGCACTGTATGTATAAGAAATTAACGTGATTGGTACACTTATTTTAAGCAAAAAGCCGTACAGAAATTAGCTTGATATAATACCTACAGATTCTATTGTTTTCACCATTATTTTTTTCTCCGTGGCAATATTTGTGCCGCCTATTTTAATAACAGCTTTACCTATGCATGAGCAATGAGCATGAATCTTGACCAGGTTTTGCGAGGCAACATTCCTCGGTTGTTCAACCCATATAAATAATTGGTAAAGTGCAATTTCATCGGAGTTCAGTAAGGGTGTAAAAAAACTCTAGTGTCGCCTTTGAAGTACATAACCTCATCCAATGTTACAACCGTATACTAGCATACAGTTGAATGCGCTCGTGTTTTTCTCAAAAAGTCTCCCTTATTCTTAAATACCACAGGACAATATTCCCCCGATAAAGTTCATTCTTTGTTACTTCCACAGAAGAATACCAAAGCAAAACAATGCAATTAACCTGTGCGAACAATATGCCAGGCGGGAACACCCGCGTGGCACACTCCATTCTCCTTGTATTCCACCCTTGAATGTGCCCTTTTCCAACTATAAAACCAAAACATTTTATCAAGTGTGCCGTGTACTCACATATTCATCGGAATTTCGAAACAGATTGTAGGCACGCGCTATGCCACTTCAATATGATTTCAAGTGGCATGCCTCAAGTGCACCACACAAGATGCGAAATGCACCAGTTGTGCAATTTCTATAGTTATAAAGAAAACCGCACCGCATTGTATATAACACTCTGTGGCCTGCAATATACTCCGCACGTTATTCTGTCACAGTCGATAAATGAAGTGTCCTTGTATCGTATTTCAAGTCGAAAAGAATTAAAAAAATTATTAAACCCGACATGGAGGATGCTGGATGCCCCTAAGCATTAGCTTCGAAATCGCAGGATCATAACATGATCTCTCAGTAAAAAAAAAGGAAAAGTGTAAGCCATAATCGATGCCGGTATAGTTAACGAGGTTTTTAAGTACCTACTTGCATATTTATACATTGAAAGAGTAATAGACCATCCCATGTGACCAAGCCGTCGATATATCATCTTGGAATAACATTCAACTTAAGGATAATGATTTATTACGCTTCATCCACTCCGGAGACGTATGTCACTTGGTCACCGACAAGACTCACTTAAATTTAAATGAAAATCACAAACGTTCCTCGAATTAGAGGACAGAAGCTGGTTTCCGTCAAATTGATAATCGCGATAGGATCTGTCAACCAAATTAATAAAATCAACTGCAAAAGGTAAAGGTGGTTGTTGTATTTTGTGTGTATAGGACGGGCTTCTTATTTCGACCTTGTGGTGGGCTCCTTTTATACTGTAGAGACAAAGAAGACAAATCGGTTCCAAGATACCAGTAGATGTAAATAATTGAGTTGGTTCCGATATCTATAGATTATCTTCGATCGACAATTTCTTCTTTCTTGTGGTTGTATTGTGCTCGTATGCCACACCTTTTCAGAATAAACGGAAATGGTTAATGCGATGCAGAACGGAAAATATTATCAATCTATATTCCATAATGCGATTCGTTGCTTAAGTTCCTATAATGACATCTGTGGGGGTAGCGAACAAAATGCCATCTTCGAGGTACCTACCTATATCAACATTGACGTTAAGAAGCAAAACTGTGAAGGAAGAAAATGACAATATAGGTAAGGCAGACTTGGATAACAAAAAAATAATCGATAGCAAAAGTATTTAGGGCTTTCGCTGACAGTGTCCGTTTCTTCGACGGATATAATCGGTGTCTTTTCCATTAGACAAAATGTGATTGTGATTGAGAATGGCTTCACGATCATAAAAACGGTTATCCTTACACACAAAAACAAAGAGCCAATAATATTAAAGACAGGTTGGCAGAAAGCGAACAAAACAAACAAGTTCTATTGTGGAGCGAATGTAAAATACCAAATGAGCCAAATGAGAAAGCGAAATAAGTTTTAATTTAGCAATAATAAAAACTAAAACTACTTGATCTACAAATGTAAAGTAACATTCGTATTCTACTTTAACACTTTCCCTTGTTACTTTAAGAGATAATGTCAAATTTATGAGATAATAACAAACAAACAATTGATCTATGAAAGACCCATTCGATTGCACCAAATTTGTAAACAAATCCTTGTTAGTGGCTTTGTCATATCATCAGCAACTTGTTCCTCATTTGAAATTTGTTGAATTGTAAGATTGCCTTCACTTATCTTTTCCCGAATAAAGAAGTATTTAATAGCTATGTGTTTCGTTCTTCGATGAAACTCTGGATTTTGGGCCAACCTTACTGCAGCAGAGTTATCAACTTGAAGAACTGGGACTTGTCTTAACTTTACAATATGTCCAAATAATTTTGTTAACCAAATCACTTCTTTGGCTCCTTCGTTTGTCGCTACAATTTCCTCGTCAGTAGTTGAGGTTGCCACCATTGCTTGTCTGTGACTAAGCCAGGGAATAGCTCCTCCAGCATACATGACAACTACTCCGGATGTCGATCGACCTGTTTTTGTGCATCCACCAAAGTCAGCATCACTAAATCACTCCAAAATTCCTTTTTTTTAAGTTTTGATAGTAAGTTATTCCAAAATTAAGAGTTCCCGCAATTTATCTAAAAATTCTTTTTACTTTCACGACATCTTCTACAGATGGATTTTCCAGCGATCTTTTGAAAGAAAACCAATACTGTAAGCTAGATCTGGCCTTGTTCCAAGCATCAAATACATCAAAGAACCTACTGCTTGTCTGTAGGGAAAATCATGCTTCTTTACATTGTCTTTCCCTGCTTTGGAAGTTTCAGCACAATTTAACATAGGCGTTGAAATCGGCTTACACTCTTGAAAATTAAAGCGTTCGATAATTCTACTTGCATGCGCTTTTTGACTTATTTTGATTTTGTTTTCTTCCTGTTCAATTTCAAGTTCCAAAAAATATACAGCTTTCTTTGATATACAATCTTAAATTCACATTTTAAACTAACCTTGGGTTATACTTATCAATACTTCCGTCAGGATTCGTCTTCAAGCGATAAACCCACTTACAAGGTATTGCCTTTGCTGCTTTGGGTAATGATGTCAGTTTCCAAGTCTTGTTTTCTTTTAATGACGTTATTTCTCTGTCCATTGCTTTTATCCACTCTATACTCTGTTTGCTTTCAGTGGCTTCTTTGTTGACAAACTCCTCTGCTGTCATACAAAATCTTCAAATCGCTGTGGTCTTCTTAACGTTGAACGGTCTCTAGGATTACGCCTTGATAAGGACGGAAAATTTTGTTCTACAACCTCCAAACCCGTGTCTGTAACTGTATCAGCTCCGGTTTCATATTCGTCACTGCTACTTTCTGTTTCAACTCTTGTGTCTTCATAAATTTCTTGTTTCTGTTCTTCTTCTTTTTCCTTTTCTTCCTTTTCCTTTTCTTCTTTTTTTTTTTCTTCTTCTTTTACTTCTGATTTTTCTTCTATATATTCTTTTCGTGGTTCTATATCTCGGAGTGGCAATATAACTTTTACTACACATTTATGTCGTTTTCCATTGGGCAAAAAGAAGCGTCCGGGAGAGTCCGGAATCGAAAAAATCACTTCTGAAACCGTTCCATTGGCACAAAAAATACTCTTCTGGTGATTCTGAGGAGAGAATTTCGCTTCTGGATTTGAAGTCAGAATCCAATCAAGAAGCACTCACACCAGTGTAGTTTGTGTATTTTATACAAGTCAACTGACAGCTGCCGTAAATTATTTTTTGGCATTTCACCAATACTCTTGTGGATTCAATCAGAAGCAGTTTTTTTGTTCCATTGGACTACAGAATGAGTGGATCCCCGAGTGAAACCAATGAAAAACGACATTAGTCTGACTAGGCATTTTCAGAAACTGTACATCTCTTGACAAAACAACTTTGTGCTCTTCTTTTAAATATATTCTGTACCGCTCCTCACCATCATATCCAACAAGATATCCTTTTATTGCTTTTTTTCCATCTTTCTCCTCATTTGTTTTGGAACATGTATATAGCAAATCGATCCGATAATACGTAGATGCTTAGTTCTTGGTTTCTTATTCATCCAAAGCTCATACGGACTTATTCATTTTTCTGATGATTTACCGGTTCTGTTCAAAATATAACCGGTAGAATTTACTAGCTCCGCCCAAATAGCTTCTGGAAATTGAATGTCTGGATTAGAATAATTGAAAGTTCTTGCCATTTCAATTATTGTTCTATTTACTCGTTCACTAACACCGTTCTGCTCTGGTGTGTACGGAGCTGTCAGTCTTTGAGTAATTCCATTCTTTTGAAGAATTTTCCTCACTTCTAGATTACCGAATTCTACACCATTATCGCTTAATAATTCCTTTATAGAATGTCCTTGTATTTTTGCATGCATGAGCATCTGTTCTAATACATCCTTAACATCAGATTTGTCTTTGATCCGTACCGAAATTTAGTAAAACTGTCCTTGAAAACAACTAAATATCGTTTCTTCTGAAAAGATTCGTGAAATGGCCTACATACATCAGTTGACATTAGTTCACCTGGTTTAGTTGATTTCTTTCTTGTGCCAATACCAAATGGTTAACGATGTGCTTTTCCATAAATACACGGTTCGCAAAGTTCATTTTCCAAATCGACTCTTATGCCAGCTGTTTCTCAAGAATCTCTTCGACGTTTCGTTTATCTTGATGTCCCCACCTCTCGTGGTATAGTTGTAACATTGAACAATCAGCTACAGCTATATTTAATTTCACCTCATGCTCTGAGAAAAAGGGCTTGATGGACGCCTTGTACAACGATCCGCATACCTCGCGAATTACGCACAGCACTGTCTTTCCGTCAATCTTTAGATAGCATTTGGTAGCTATCGACTTAAATTCACTGTTTGTATTTCTGTCTTGCGCTGCTAATACAGAAAACAGATTTCTTGAAATATTTGGAACATACCAAACATCTTCCAATGTAATTTTTTTGATTTCGACTATTGACAGTTGATAGCATTTGAATTGTTCCTCTCGCCAGAGCCTTCAGAGTTTCTGTTCCAGCTGCTTTTATATTACACGAGTTAGCAAACTCTTCGAATTCAGTGAACAGATTTGGACAATTTGTAACATGCCTTGTTGCTCCGTTATCAATCCACCAATTTGTTGGGTTTGTTTCTGCTACATACACTTCATTGGAAATAGACACTAAAGACACATTGGTATCAACTGCATTGCTCTCGCCACCATCCCTAATTTTATTTTTAGACGGTCGTCCGTCAGCTACCCACTTTCTGCAGGCCTTTACCCAATGTCCTTTCTTATTGCAGTAATTACATTTATCTTGATTTTTGGACCAATTACTATTTATTTAAGGTTTGTAGCCTTGTTTTCTTGAATCAGTTTTTACCACAAGTGCGTCTTGGACGAACTTCTCAATGCTAGCATCATTTGCACAATTTCTTTCGAACAAACATAGTTTTATTGTTAGCTCATCAAACGTTCTTTGTTCATCCTTAGTCAGTAGCATCCAACTAGACAGAAACGTTTCAAATTTGCTGAGTAGATTGTGTAATATCTTGCATATTAATATTAAATCGGGTAATCGATTTTCGTTTCGTCCAACAAGACCATTGTTCAACTCATTCCACAAGCTTCTTAGCTTAGCAATGTGTATGGAAACATATTCTCCTGCGGTCCAATTGAACTTAAATAATGCAGATTTTCAATAGCTGGTCTTTAGTTGTTGCTTCAAACTGTTGCTTCAACACTTCCCATGCATCTTGCGCTGTCTCTTTGTCCATAATTTTCTGATATACTCCATCAGTTACTGAACTAGTTATCATAGACTTGGCGTAGCTGTTAGCTTTGCGGTACAAATCACACATATCTTTGTTTTCTTTGATTTGAGCTGCCGTAGCATTTTCGGCTAAGAAAGATGGCTTCACCAACTTCCCGTTTACGACATCCAATGCGCCTTCGTGGTAATCAAGCAGGTCTCGTATTTTTCGCTTCCAGATGGGCCAATCCAATTCGTTAGTTAATGGTCTTATGTGCTTTGCAAATTCTATTTTTTTAATTTATTTGTAAAAATTCCAATTAATTTTTACGCAATATTTCGGAACTTGCGTCTGAGCCCATAACCTTTTATATTTATTATTAACAAACAATGCAAATAGTATCTACAAGGTTTAAGGTATATCTGAAAAAGTAAGTCTTAATTTAGCTATAATAAAAACTAAAACTACTTCTTGATCTACAAATGTAAAGTAACATTCGTATTCTACTTTAACAGTATGAAACCTTCACGGCCGAAGGTAAATATTTATTGTATATCCCTGTCTGTATAGCCTGTCTTTCTGCTCAGTAAAAATCTATCGCCGTGCTGGACCGATGTTTATCTGCATGATCGTGTACAAACGCCCATTGAACTATCGTCAGAGTATCGTTGCCCCTGCAAAATTTCAAAAAATACTAATATAGCAAAAAAAAAAACAGCATTTAAATATTTATTTTTAGCAAAAAACTATTTTATTCAATGCGAAGCAATTCTTTTCATATGTTTGCATTTTTTCCGTTCAATAAAGAATAAAATCTTTAAATATATCTACTTAAAAAGGGGCCACTTTAAATTTTCTTAAAAAAGTGGAGGCCAAGGGTTCTGAGGCTCGAAAAAGGCAACCCTGCATCGGAGTCTTTAGGTTTCCACCAGTTGATCTGGAGCAGACATTGCCTATGCGTACTTTTTGTGTTCTGCCAACAATATAAGATGATAACCACGACAAAATCTTCGAATGAAAATCAAAATCCGAAAAGCAAATTCCCCTATAGTTTTCGACGTTATTTTTGGGTACGGGTATTTTTCGTTTTTCGGCCGAACTTCTTTTGACAACTTTTTTCATAGCAGTTATATTTTCAGATCTTTGCCGGTCAGCGGATTACAATGTTACAAAATGAGTAACTGGTTACTATATAGGTACAAAAAATGGGTTTTGTAAATTTAGATAATGCGTAAATTCGTTGTTACATATTCACAGTTGGGTTGGATTGTAATCTTAAGTTCCTTAATCAAATAGCTTCGTTGCAATTCAATTAACTTTCTTACCATGCGTTCTCTACTTAAAAGATTTCGTGGAAGCTGACCCAATAGTTTAGTACAGTTCGACTGTACGTACACATGACATGCCCACCGTCCACCAACTTTGTACTTTGAAAGCATGTGCCACGATTCGCACAATTAGTGTACTCACACAAGCCGATTTATAGACTTCTCTAGACGGCAAAAAAAATGAACACTTGTACGATTACATGTAAACTTTGAATTTCAATTCATTGACCGCCATGACTTGCCTTTAACGCTCCATGCTATTAAGCAATTATGCTCATTAAATACAGTCCCTCACATCAATACCACAATACCACCCTATATCTGTAATTCCAATGCAGTGCCCACCACCTAAAGGACATCAATTACGTTCAGAAACACAAAGAAGCAGCAAGAAAACAAGGGTCATACCACCAAATAAAAAAAATTGCCTCGTCGAGCCCAGTTATTACCGAGGAAAATGGTAAACATTCACGGATTCCTTATCGGCATGGCATTCTGTATAGTAAATCTAAAATCAACACCAGCGGTTACAAAAATCTCCAAACACTTGTGTAATCAGTCCATCTTGTTTGTGGCGCTTATCAAATGCATCTACAAATAAACACCACCGTGCCGTCGTCGTAAGGCGCTGCATCTCGTTCCTTCAATAAAGATGATGATTTTATTATTTTATCTAGATCGGTAGTTCTGCTGCAGCACACTTGTGGGTTACCTACTTCGATGTGTGTCTATATGAGCTTGAGCACCACTAAACTCGAAGCAATTGACAGTTTATCAAGATTTAAATCAAAATTTTTTACCTGTATCCCAGTTTCGAAAACTTACCCAAACAACGACGACGGTCATTTTTGTCCAAGTCACAATTGATTGTTTTCCCGAAAATTTTATAAATTATCTGCTAAGTGGAAATTATGCTGAAAGAAAATATAAACCCAAAGATAAGCATTGTGCTTTGAGAATCTAATCAATGGAAGCGTGAAGCGAGGTTAAATCAAGTCTTCTACACACCTATCGATCAATCATTAAATTAATTGCGTTGCTTTGCCCTAGCAAATCAATTAAAATATGATGATGGTGATTTTATTTTTCGTTTTCGTTTAAAGCGTTTATCTATAAATCACGCTGATAATGCGGAAGATTATCGGTGATTTTTAACTGTGCGTATAGTGTTTATCGCTATGTGATTTTATCGAATGGCCGAAATTTATTTGTCAGTTAAATAGATAATGGACTTGGATTTTATTTTAGTACGAGTAGGTAGGAAGACAGCTTTTTCTTTATACATATATCCATGAGTGTCAGACAGTTTGACAAATAAATAAATTTGAAATTGTGAAATAAATTTGAACGCCAGTATGTCATGGTTTGATTATAAATGGCTTATCAGTAATTCCGAATCTTAGTGACTGAATGCACTGTATGATGTCAGGACTCAGGAATTGCAGAGGTAGGTAGGTACCACCAAAATTGATAAGTAATTTATTTTAGTTAAGCTAGCCGTTTTTGGATAGGAATTTTGTAAATCATTTTTTATTTTGACTTTAGTTGCCTTCATATGTAGCGAATTTGAAATTGTCAAGCCCTCGAATAATAAGTGAAGCTCCTATATATGCAGTAATCTACCGGCTACCAAATCAAGCAAGTTGTGATTCATACTCTAACACATTACTTTTTGCTTCATATTTCTGCACCGTGCGTGGCTTTCGTGTATATTTTTCTACCCCAAGTCAACGTATTGAGAGGAAATCATCTGTTTCGGAAATTTTGAAATTTGAGGGGAAGGGTTAGGTTAGGTTAGGTATGTCATGTGGGATGTGGGTTGGTACAGCAGGCTAGACCCTACTATACCACACTTAGGTCCTTGTGGCGGTTAACCGTAGCTGTTGTTGATGGTCAGCTTGTGTCATTCTTCTCGCATTTACCCGACGCCGGCCGTCCAGCCATCCTGATGTCCTCAAAAACCTGTAAAGTGTTCTGTTCCTCAAGTGACAGAGGTTCGGGCAGTGACAGAGGATGTGAGGTGTGTCCTCATGGACCTCTTCGCCTCCGTCTCATATGTAGAGCATATATCGTCACCCTTGAGATTTAGTTTCATCATGTGATTTCTTAAGAAGTTATGACCCGTTAGAGCTTAGACAGCGATGGCCTATCAAACTGTAGAAGTTTGAATGTTCGACCTTTGTCATATGCTAGCCATAGCTTCCGAGATACTTCACAGGTAGTTAGTGCTCTCCACCTGTTATTGGTCTTCATACGGATCTTGTTTTCCACTCGTTCTCTGAAATTACATATAGTGGAGGCTTGATCGACTGTAGTGCTCTATCAATATCCATTGCGGACCCCTTTCTCGTAGTTCATCAGCTCTTCGCGACAGCGGAGCCAGCTGTGGGTGTAATTCTCATTGCGCTGGTTGTTCCTATACCTGCTAGTCTTTGTATCTTTGTCATTGCCTTGAGATTGGTCGCCTTGCCGGCGGCTTGCTACCAGACTACGCTGCGATATGTGAGTATTGGCCGCACGATTGCCGTGTACATCCACAAGATTATTTTGGGGTTTGGTCCCCACCTCCTGCCAAAGATGCGGTTACATGCGAAAGAAAGCATTTGCTGCTTTCTTCACTCTTTCATTGACATTCGACTTCCAATTAAGTTTCCTATCGAGGATCATACCCAGGTATTTCGCCCTATCCGTCACCTTTAGAGGTATTCTCTCAAGAGTTGTTTGCTGGAATTGTGGTATTATTCTTTGGTTTGTAAAAAGCACAAGCTCTGTTTTTTGGGGGTTAACGCCGAGGCCGCATTGCATTGTCCACGTACTAAGTGTTCTTAGTGAATTCCCTAAGAGGTCACTTATGGTTTGTAAGAATTTTCCTTTCGCAAGTAAAACTACATCATCTGCGTATGCAGTTACCGTGACCCCCATATTTTTAAACCTGATAAGTGTCTCATTAATGACAAGTACCCCGAACAAAGGGGAGATGACCCCTCCCTGGGGAGTGCCTCTTGCAGCAGCCACTCTAAGTTCAGTGTCACCTATTTTCGCGTTGATCTTCCTTTCACTAAGTAAATTTATAATCACATTAGTAAGAGATTGGTCAACATTTGAATTCTGTAGTGCTCTCTTAGCTGCGCATGTTTTGACATTATCTAAGCCACCTTAAATATCCAAGAACGCCGCCAGTGTATATTCTTTATCCTTTAATGACTTTTCTATAGTGCTAACAACCTGATGCAGTGCGGTATCCACCCCTTTGATTTTGATAGAAGCATGTTGGGCAGAGGAAATCACACTGTCATCTAAACGACTGCGTATAAAGACGTTCATTAGTTTTTCAAAAGTTTTAAGAATAAATAATGTCAGGCTTATCGGCCTGAAGTCCTTGGCGGTATTGTGGCTAGATTTCCCCGCCTTCGGAATGAAGACGGCCCTCTCGCCAGGTTTTCGGAATGTAGCCTAGTTCCAGACTGCGAATGAAAAGTCTTGAGGGGTAAGTAAAGAATTTGATCAGCGAAACCATTGCTGCACGGTGCAGGGAAATAAGTCCACGGGAAATAAGTCCACCGAGGGACTAGGTTCCCACCTAATGGGAAATAAAACCACTTTCGTGAAGTGGACTAAGTTCCCAAATAAGGTGGGAAATAAATTCCGAAAACTCAGAGTGGTTTTATTTCCCTTTTAACGTCAAGTTGATGTTATTGCGCTCTCAAACTATGAAATCTGTATGGGGGGGCATGCTGCCCCCCTGCAACCCCCCTGCTTGGATTTACTGTTGAATTACGGGGTGGGTGCAAGGTTGGTCTTATTACTCAAATTTTGTAGGCGTTATTACGCTTTGTCGGAGTTACTCCAATAAAAGATCGTGAGTTTGTTGTCCAATTTAGTTTGGACGTAAGTTCCCCCTTCTTATTTTTGAGTGTGTACTAAGTTCCCATCAGAAAGTGGACATAGTTCCCACCCTACATGGGAACTTAGTCCACTTCACGAAAGTGGTTTTATTTCCCATTAGGTGGGAACCTAGTCCCTCGGTGGACTTATTTCCCGTGGACTTATTTCCCTGCACCTTGCTGCACTTGATATTCGTGTACAGCAGTGCGAGAGCGAAATTGTCCAGCTCAAAGAAGAAAATGTAAAAATAAAGGTGGATTTAGCTGACTATCAGCACCGACAACGTGTCTTTGATGTCATTGTGAGAGGAATTCCGTATGCACACAATGAGAATCCTATCGATCTTGCCAACAAAATCGCCGCTAATTTAATACATCACGAGTACAGTCATAGTTTGATGCTTTTCGCTTGAGATCCAATTCGCATGGTAGCAGCAGCAGCAGAAATAACATCAACAACAACAGGAGCAAAAGCTCTTTTCCACTGTTAATTCGTTTTTCTTTCAATTCTGAGTAACGGGCTTTTCTCGCTTCGCTCTACAAAAACTAGATGATGATGATAATGCACCCAATGTAGTGACATACACTACTCATCGAATTTATATAAGCGAAAGTCTTACGCCTGCTATAGCTCTCTCTTGCGGCATGCAAATCAGCTTCGCAAAGAAGGATTGCCATCATCAGTTAAAACGAGAAATGGTTTTGTCTGTGTAAAGAAAAGTAATCACGATCTTGAAATTGAAATTACAACATCGACTAAGCATGATGGGAAATCATCCGAATTTAGAGTCTAACTAACAGGGATACCTCAGGGATCGATATTGGGACCAATACTATTCTGTTTATATATTAGTGATATGCCCAGTGTTTGTTCGAATGTGTCTTTTCGCCTATATGCAGATGATGCCTATGCTTATTTATAACAACCAATGGGACTGGTGGAGGATAATAGCTAGAATAAATGAAGATCGTTTGAAAATTTATAGATGGTCCCTTTCCCATGGGTTAAACTCCAATCCAGAAAAATCTAAAATGATTTTGATATCAAACAAATATTGTGATATCAGTGACCTACAACCCGTGTTTTTAAGCAATATGCAAATAAAGTTTGTTGACACTATCATAAATCTTGGTTTCAAGATAAATCGCTCACTCTCCGCTGTAGACCAAACAAATTGCATTTAATTCGTCGAATATATGCCGGACTGCGAAAACTCTAGTAGATACAGAATTAAGGATTGTCAAAACATTATTCGTTCCAATTATTGACTATTCAACTATCATATACTGCAAACTTGACTACCACTCTCACAACAAGTGGGTTGTCGGGTTCCACGATGCCATTAGATATGTATTTGGCCTGCGTCGTCATGACCATATTATACCGCACTACCACAAACTGGTTCTTGGTTTTACGTTTCAACAATTTCTAAATCTCAGGTGTTGCAAGTTTATGCACAATCTCGTTAACAAAAGATCCCCTGCATATCTCTTCGAGAAACTTCAATTGGCTCAATCCACCAGGACTCAAAATCTTATAATACCTACCTAATTACTTGAACTTTTCGCGCCTCTTTTTCGTCCATGCAACCAGACTAGGGAATTTGATTTGAGTTGATTCTTTATTTAGCTTCAGCTATTATAAATACAATCGTTAACTTAAAACTACATAATTAGAAAAAAAAAAAAAAAACAAAAGAAAAACTAATTGATTGGTTTGCTAATTAATTATAGTTATTTCTAATATATATTATCAACTTAATTTTAAATAATACAACATTATTTTCTGATTTTAATTCATTTGGCAATGCATTTCCGATTTCCTTTTTGAAATCCAATCTAAAATCTCCTCTATTCCTTAAGTTATATGGTTGTACAATGTTCATCGGTTACATAAACTATCTGATTAAATAAATAAGAAGGTAACATTTTGTTTTTTAATTTAAATATAAAAAGAATAACATATACATTACCGTTCTTTGATTTATAGAAAGCTGCTGTAAAGTATTTAACATCAGATGTATATGTGTTAACCTATTGCACATCGAAACACATCTCATAAATCTGGTCTGCTAGTTCCTAGGAACAATATTGTTGAACAGTACTCAAAGTGCGGTTTTATCATCACATTATATATTTTTATTGCACAAATCATTGATACTCTACCCCTTAATCTTTGAAAAAAAGCCTATCTTTTGCTTTTTTTTACATATATAATTTAAATGTGATTCGAAATTTAGTTTTCTATTCAAAATTATTCCCAAGTACTTTATTTCTTCTGCTTTTTCGATCGCTTCTCCGTTCATGACAATGTTTTCCATAGTATCCCGATTCATCGCTATGCTTTTACCTGCGTTTAGTGTTAATTTATTCATTTTTAAATAAATATCTACCCTATTCAAGTCCGTGTTCAGTTGATTGATGCACTCATCTGCAGATCTTCCAGACACGTACAACAGAGTATCATCCGCAATCAGTCTCGCCTTAGCATCCTGGAGTACCTTTTCCATGTCGTTTATATAAATTATGAAGAGTAGAGTTCCCAACACTGCACCTTGAGGTACACCCAATGATACAGTCTCAACATCCCAAAAAAAAAGTTATCCACTTTAGTTCGTTGTGATCTGATTGATAAGCAGT
The DNA here is from genome assembly GCA_949126925.1 of Cheilosia vernalis. Taxonomy (NCBI): domain Eukaryota; kingdom Metazoa; phylum Arthropoda; class Insecta; order Diptera; family Syrphidae; genus Cheilosia; species Cheilosia vernalis. Next base: position 79,874,293 of record OX421358.1, on the reverse strand, counting down.
TTTTGAAACATTACCTTTCTAAGTCGTTTATCCCATGTTCTGCACAAGTACAAGTACAAATATTACTTCTTATCCTGCACTTCCGTTTTCCAGTGAGAAACTACAAGATTAAGTCAAGTTATTATTTGCTTCCATGTAGTATTGAAGCTGTTTATGTGCAACATTTTCCAGAATCTTACTATCAGTCATAAGCATGTTAACCGGCCGAAATTCTGCAGGATCAACTGCCTTTTTAACTTTTTCTATCGGCACTATTACAGACTCCTTCCATTGATGAGAAAAAATACCATTACGGAGCGATTCATTGACGATATATTCAACATATATTATATTGAGAGATAATCGAACCAGACTACCATTGACGGGTCTCTTTTTTCGTCTCTCTACCACTGTAAGTTCTTCCCTATGTTCGATTCCTAGTGTTAACGCTAGCATCTGTTTATGTGAGATCTGTTTCATCGACCGGGTCTCCACCCAATGATGTCCCAAGATCTTCATTCTTCTGCCAGCTAAAGCTGGACATTGACACAGTATATGTGCCGCTGTCTCAGATTCCTCCAGGCATAGTTTGCAGGTATCATCCTCTCTGAGGCCCATCTTCCTTAAGTGATACCCGAAATTACCATGTCCTGTAGACAAAGCCACCACCCATTTCAATGTTCCTGGACTCATGCTTAGAACCCTTCTTTGAGTGGAGCAGGTCGGCCAATTAATTGCCATTTTGGCCTGTCTACATTGTTCCACAGTTGACCACCTATTCAGGTGTTCTGCTGTGATCCATTTGTGAATCAGCTGTTCACCCATTCCTCTAGCAATTGAAGCGAATGGTTCTGGTCGCAGCAACTTTTCAGTTGACCCCTGTTTCGCATGGGAGTCCGCCTTTTCGTTGCCTTCGATCCCTATGTGTCCACGTTCCCAAGTCAGTGTTACTTCATTTTTAGATGAACACTTATTGAGCTTGAATACACATTCCAGCGTCAATGATGTTGTAATGTCTGTTTGTTCCATGCGTCTGATCACCGCTTGATTGTCCAGTGCTATAAGTATATTTCTTCCCTCCACCTGGCTCTCAAGCAAGTAGCCCAACGCATGCAGCAATGCAATCATCTCAGCCTGGTATACGGAAGTGTGTTTCCCGAGGCTAACGTAACGGGCTAGTTCCAACTCTTCTGTATAGATACCGGCACCCGCTCCGCCATCCATCATGGATCCATCTGTGAAAATCACTATTTCACCAGTGTTAAGGGCCGAAATTCCGGCATTAATGGAGAGCCCTTGTTCCAAACACCACCGCTTAACCACTCTGAGTGCATTCCTCATGATATCTGCGGGGACGTCTATGAATTTGCTTCTGGCCATTGTTGCTATGTCATCGGCATATCCCACTGTGTGAATGCGAGTCGCCTCAAGTCTATCGAGAAGAGAGTCCACAGTGATATTCCACAGTGTAGGTGAGAGAACACCTCCTTGTGGGCAACCTCTGCTAACCCTTCCTCTGAGCTTTGAGGTTCCCGTCTGAATATTTATCGCCCTTGTATTCAACATAGCCCTACGTTTTTCCAAGGCTTGTTTCAGATTTTCAAAGCATATTTTATCGAAGGCACCTTCAATGTCCATTATAGTGGTCATCGCAATACAGCCGGTATTTAGCTCTTCCTCCGCAACGCGTACTACTTGATGTAGCGCTGTTTCTGTACACATGCCTGCCCTGTAGGCATGCTGTCTACTATTAAAAGGATATATCTTAAGCGCAGTACTCTCCATATAGTCCACCACCATCCTTTCCATTGTTTTTAACAGAAAAGATGTCAGGCTAACTGGTCTGAATGACTTTGCCTCCGTGTAATCCTTTTTCCCCGGCTTTGGAAGAAAGACCACATTTGTCGCCCTCCATGTAATCGGGATGTAGCCTATTGCTAGGCATGCAACGTATATATTCCTGAGCCTTGGTGCAATTACGTCTATTACGATATATTCAAAATACAAGGACCAATAATGTCTAATGCACATAACATCATCTTAACTGACAAACAGTCGATATCCTTCTTACTATTCATGCTTTCCATGATATTATTAAGCTCACTAATATTTATTAATTTAAATTTAAGAGTTTGCACGTTATCGATAATTATTAAATTTGAATATTGCTCAAAAGGGATTCTATCGTTAAGTTCCTCAACACTTTTAACAAAAAACTTATTGAGTTTGTTAGCTATTGCGGTTTTATTTTTTATATTTACACTATCACAAATTATTTCTTTTATTTCACATTTGTCTTGAATAAGAACTAGTGTTTTTATTGTTCTCCACATCGATTTATTTTTTTTGGCTTGTTGAAGTTCACTCGTGTATTTGTTTCTATATAACCTATATTTACTCCAGTCGCTAGTGAAGTTCGTCCAAACAGCTATTTGGTGTAGTTGAATTTTCGTTTGCTTCATTTTGAATAAATATTGATTAAACCAACTGATGTTACCACTTGATCCACTAATATAGATTTCCCTCTAAGGCATTTCTTACCCTATAACTTAAGGCTATTACTCTATCCTCTACTTCTTTTGAATAATTGACATTTTCATTATTTATCGACTCTCTACGAAAAACGTTCTCTTTAAAAACTAATGATTTTATAATTTTTTTAGTATACATTCTGCTTGAAGAATTTGATTGTATGATTATTTATAAGGTTTCGTGGTCACTGATTTTGAATTCTGCTCTCACTTTTGCTTTTATATTTGCATGGTTAGCTAGTTATCACGTAATATATTAAAGTTGCGCTAGCTTTGCGTAATTCTAGTTGGCTCTGCAACTACTTTCTTAAACGAAATGTCTGAAATATTCTCAAAATTTTTTTTCTTATACCTTATACGTTCCATTCGAAAACCAATCTATATTGAAATCTCCCATTATAAAAGTCTCCTCAAATGTAGAACAAAGATTTTCAATTTTGAAGCCAACAAGTTTAGGAGAGCAATTTTGTGGATCTGAATGCATTTACTTGTTTCGGTATCTCATTTATATCTCATCGAAAAGGAAACTATCTATGGTATAATATGTATGTATATTTTTACGATAATGATTATTTTAAGCTTGTAAGGGTCCTACGACCTAAAAGGAGAAGCAGGACTTAACAGAAAAAGACTGCCCTACCAACAAATAAATCTTTAAAAAATACGCTAAAAAAAATCAAATTTACACAAACGCATCGACCACGCAGCAAACTATTTCAGTATTTGATTCTCGGAACCATCTCGAACCACCCGACCCGTACGCAGAATACGGCAGACGTCGACGAGTTCCAACCTCAAAAAGAACATGTATATACACATCTTGACAAGGGTACACCCCGTCAACTAGGCATACAACAATAAATCCACACGAATCATATCTGCCATCAAATCCATATAAGTAGAAAATCTCAATCAAGATATACTCAAACAATGTAAATAGATACGAGCATGTCCTTGCCGACTGCAGTACAGCAGCAGAATCTCTTCTTGTCGGACGAAAGGTGACCCTTCGATTAAAATCTAAATCTCACTTCTCTGCGAAGAGCACAGCCCTGCTAATGTCTGTGGTCTTTGCGTATTGTGATGCTTTCTCTGGGAAAGGGAAAGACACATTTTTTCCCTGTATTTTGGTTTTTGGCGAAGCAGAAAGAGAATGCGCCAGATTTAAATAAAACGTTTGATCAGAGATAAACAACAACACAGATCCTGATTTCACATCAGGCGGACATATTAACACCTCTAAACAAGCTGTCGGGCTGTTCCGAATCCGAAAATGTGGCATCGCATCGCAATGCCAAAATGTTGAGACAAGAATGCTATCAAGATCAATCGGGAATTCAAAACTCATCATTGTCCTTGTCGGTGGAGAGTGGAATCATGCTTGGGCGTAGCAATTGTGGTTTATTGGCGGTCAAACATTTTGCTCATTCTTCTCTGCCCCGCAAGCACACAGAAGTGTACCAATCTTAGATCGAATCAGAGGATATATGCGATTGTGTGTAGGTGCCCTTGAAACCCGATGCACGTATAAGTTCCGCTGAAATTGAAAACTCCTTATGAGTTCCATAAATAATGATTTATATTATGTAAACGGAGGCTTATCGGAAGTCGGAAGCATAAAGTGGTTAATTGTTATCTTTATTGCGATCTATTGGCATGCGTCTGTCGCTGTACATAACATATATATGTTGGATTGCAGATGGTTTTGCTTAATTGAATTTTGTTTGTTCGCGGTGAGATGTATAGGAAGGTTTGGTAATTTTTTGAATTCCGTTCAGTAATATCCGATCGAAAGGAAAAATAAAACGACACAAAGCAGATAGAGTATACCATTTCCGTTGCGTGATCCCTTTTAAATGGTTCTATGAATGGTGCATGGTGTTTACTTCTAGAAAATTAAGAAATCTACATTTATTGACAGCTCCGCACTGCGAAGAGTATCACAGTTTGAAGCGTTGGTATTTTTTTTTTTTTTGTTTTTCAATATCTCTGATAGTTAATCATCGCTTGAAGCATGCTTACCTTTTGCAGGCCTCCTTTAAACTCAAAAGAATTCGTTGAACACTTATGTTTTTTTTTTTTTATAAGAGCCAGCAGTGTCTTCGACTGGTATTGCCAATGTCCCTTTTTTGATTTGGATACAAGAATATTCTCGATAGGAGTATTCCTAAATGGGAAATGTTACCTAGCATGTGTCTAAAATGTTACTTGTTGGAAATATTTTCATGAGTCATGACACATGAAGTCGCAAAATGCTCCTCAGTGTACACTAAATTGCGGTAGTAAGCCCCTGAGATCAGGTTATTATCACTGGCCATCGCCCTTGCAACGTGCCTCCGAATCAGCTTAATAAGGAAATTATCAATCCTGTTCAGTCGAGCCCCATTGTAAGGGTCGCGTTGGGATAATATTTTATGAACTCAGATTCAGGAGTTCTAAACAACAAACACCCGAATCCTTTCCATATAGGACCACATGGGACAGCCAGAAGCGATTATGGGCCTCATAAGGGCCAAGTAGCAAATGACCTTCACCCTGGAATCAAGTTGACTGCTACGAAACAGTCTCCATGTCCGAGTGTAGGCCCCCTTAGCCCAAGCAAGACAAGCATCTATATGTTTGTTAAAATGGTGTCCAATAATTGCTAATTTTCTCCAGTTTTTTCTGGTATCCCCAGAGGCTCCAGCTAATGGAGTTCTGAACAAGATTGTTTTCGATTTTTGGAAATTGATTTTCAACTTCCAATCATCGCAATAGGTACCTCTTAATTTGTTCGAAGTCACGCTGCAAAAGGATATTGATCCCATGATTTTTGGTCCTGACCTGTACGACACTAAATCGTCTGCGTCGCTATAGCATGTCTGAGGGACCCCACCAGATCAAAGTCGACCAGCCAGGCATCCGTGCATTAGCTTCTTACTTTTATTCCACTGAATGCCATAAAAATTTGGCTTGGAAAATGCAAGCCAAATGGAATGAATTTTGTGCCATTTGAATGACGGGAAAAAATGGCAGTGTGATCGCTCTTCAATGACGGCTAGGAAAAATGACTAACATTTTTGGCTGTTGGGTCATTTAAATGACAGCCTCCACAGAATGACCAGGCACGAAATTCATGCTACGCCATTTTTCTACGAAAATGACAAATGACGCAGCATTTGATACGATATTAACTCCATTTCGTGTTTTTCTTGTGGCGAAAAGGTATGTCGCATGTGTGTGACGTGACTGCTATTTCGGTAAAAATTAATAAGCTTGTTTTTTTTTTTTTTTTTTTTTTTGTTGTTGTTCTTTTTTTGTTCGGTATTGAGAGAAATGGAATGCAAGAAGTCAAGTGCCGACAATTTAACATCAACTTTGTTGTTATTATAATACACAACAAAGTCGAGCAAAGCAGGAGTGAATCCGGTTAGGATAACTAGCCATTCGTGGAGAGGCGAAGGCAGTGCAAAAGCAACGGGTGCTTTGGAATAGCTCAGTTCCATAATATAAAGCTTCAGAATTTAAAAACCGATTCCTGGGAAATTTTTGCTGAAAAATATCGAGCAGTAATTCGGAACAAAATTCACTCTTCTTGCTCAATGGCTCAATCACTTATTTTGCCGAATAAACCGCTTTCGTCGCGCTGACTCATAATCAAGATTGTCGCTACTGCTTCCCAGCATATACGCTGCTTAATACGCCGTTTCCGCAATTTTCAACATTATTACAATATTTTTTTTTCACAGCTATTTATTTCAATTAAAGAAGGTGTAGCACACGAATCTAATGCTACATTTTTTGATGACGTTAGAGCGTAATTTTAAATTACAGGAAAATATGGCCATGTGATCGTACCTTAACAGCGGCTGGCAAGTCTGATTTCTGATGTGATGTCATTTGCATCATAGTTAATAGCGGAGCCGAGGTAGACAAAGTCGTGAATGACCTCAAAGTTATAGCTGTCTATCGTAACGCTCTGTCCCATTAGTCAGTTTTGTGTCACTTGTGGACAGCATATATTTTGTTTTAACGTAATTTACCACTTAACCCATTTTGCCGGTTCTGTCCCGATACTTGCAAACGAACCAGTGCGTAGTTACACAGACTTGTGTAAAATTATTATGTTTCACAAAATATTGTCAAGAATGATGCCGAAAAAGTCGCATGACAGCGCGTCACCTTGTCTAAATCCTTTCTGACATCAAACGTCTCGGTGAGATTGTTTTCTATATTTATGGAGCAGCGAAAGTTCTCCATTATCATTCTGCACAATCTGACAAGCTTGGCAGAGATGCTAAAAATAGACCTCTTCTTTATACATGCTGTCATAAGTGGACTTAAGATCGGTAAATAGGTGGTAGATATCGATTTGAACTTATTTAGTTTTTCCCAGAATCTGTCGTAGTGTGAATATGTGGTCGGCTTTTTTATCTACCCTTCCCTAATAAAAAAAAGTTGGCGCAACGGGTAAGTAGGGACCCCAGGCCTAGCTTCTCACCACCATTCGTTTTGTGTGAGTTTTTCATTTTTGAAACGAATGGAAGGGATCTACAATTTTATACCAATTCCAAACGGCCGATTGAGAAGCTCTTTCAAGACAGTTACCCTCTCGGATGTTTGTCAGACGTACGCGAGAGGTGGCACAGTTTTTGCGGTTTTCGAACCTGGAGTCTTCGCTTAGTAGTCCAACACACTAGCCATTAAGCCCTATAATTTAAATTTCACCGAAGATTAACCTCCTGCGATATAAATAGATATTAGGGGAATTCAACAACAATAAAATAATAAAAAACCCATATGCTTTTATTGTATTATAGGTCAATACGTAAGAAATCTATTGTTGATTTCGTTTCCTTACACCTACTAAACATTACAGAATTAATTTGTAATCACTTTTTGTAGCTTTGCATTGCATCTTCTGAACGACGCTCTTTTGTTTACACGTTTTTATGGAACCGACATTTTTTTTGAAAAAATGTGGCTTTTTCAATTACGGTACCTATATAGAAATTTTGTAAAACGATACACTTAACCAATTCTGCATACAAAACTTAAATAGGAACATTTTTCTTAAAGTTATACTGGAAGACAAATCTCTTAAGCTAGTCAAAATATGTGAAAAGAAGTTCCGCGCATGATTTCATATTCAACAGATGACTTGAGAAGATTATATAGCTACGGTTTATACAAGCCGTGCACAAGGGCATAATTTTCACTTGTCACTGGTTAGCTTGTGTGGTAAAAAAATGCAGCTGAAGATGGTTTGTATATGTTGCATATATCGAGAAGCATGCCCCAAATATGAACATACTTAAGAATGATGCATATTGTTTTACCAATTTCACCCACGTCAAGCTAATCAGAATCCAATCACGTTTGATATGGATTTTCAACGGTACCAATAAATTTATTTTTTTATATAACCAGAGCCAGGTATTTTCTTGATTACATCTCCTTGTATAAGGAAGCTGGAACATCAACCCTTTCATTGTATCCAATGTTACAGCGCTACTAAAGAAATGTTCAATCCCCCAAAAAATCAAAACTTACTGAAACGTTTTACAACAATCCGACGGTATAACTGTTCCCAGAATGAATTACATATTGGTTCAGTCATTCAGCAATGTAATCGTAATAAGTCACTCTTTTCTATTCCTTTCAAAAATAAAACTACTTTACACACCTGCTGTTTGTGAGAGTCCTTTAAGGACATGATGCGGGTGGCTGTTTGTTTTTATATAATCGTCCCTGATTTAAAAACAGTTGAACAAAGGACTACGTTTATACTAAATGATCACGACTTTCGCGTAGATTTACCCATAAAAACATCACCAAAGTTAGCACTTTCCACCAAAAGGTAGGTATTCAATTGGCCTATTCAAATACTTATATATGGCGCACTCCTTTATCAATTTGATAGGAAATACGTTACAATGCATCCTTTTTGAGACATATGACTCTGCTCGAACAAACATGGGTCAATGGGCTGTGAGATCAATCCGATAAGCGCACAGTTTTTACATAACCAACGTGGTCGCTTCTCGTCCAAAGTACTCAATCTGCCGACGGGAAGGCATCGCAACGACCGACGCATAGTAGCTGCTTTTATGCTCTTGGCCTGTCTCATGCACTTCAAATTCGTTCAGATCGTCGAAAACAAACGAATTCATCATCATGTGATGATTATAATGTTATGTAGCCCTAACCTAACCATGGTTGTGCCCACTTATGCTTACCGAGTCCCATTGTTTGATCCTTTCAGTTTCACTGGTGCTGGCTGAATGTTATCAGCAATCTGGTAGATTCATCTGTATGATAGCGTGCAATGATTTAAACATTGAATGTGTAATTTTTTTACGTTTCCCGATGGTTTCGGGATTTTTACTTTTGTGCTGTGTATGTGTGTTTTGTTTTGTTGTTTGAGCGGTTGTTATGTTTGTTCTTCGTGTGAAGCTTCCTTTAGTCGAACACGAACGCTGTGCTATTACTTATTGGGATACATAAATAGGAGGCCATCATCATCGTCATACACACGCATTTTAGTCCTTAAGGTAAAAAAAAAGACAAGCTGGTTCGCGGAGGGTTACGTGTGACATTGAAGAGATTTTGCTTCCCCTTAGATGTCCAATGAAACGCACGTAAAACTATGGAACATCTGCTGTCGATCCCGATAACATTTGATTCTTTTTCCGTTTGTTAAGAGGTGTACACGTATATACAACACCGTCGGTTGTCCTTTGGAAATAATGCATTTGCATTATGTCAAGCAATGAGACCAGCATAATTTGTTTTGCGCAAATAATATGCGCATTTCGAGGAGATCAGAATCAGAAGCAGCGTTGGCAGGACGCTGCTATAAGTTCCTACATAATTTCCGCTAATGTTTCCGGTAATTAATGGAATAGAGAGAGGTTTGCGAATCATAAGGAATGGTAAACAAATAAATAACAATTCAAATTGTTTCTCCTTTTTTCCCGGGCACTCATTCCGTAACTCTGAGAACGATAATCGTTTCAGCGATAGTAGTCAACGATCTCGTCACTAATTTTCTTTCCGTAACTCTATCCCTATCGTCTCGTCTATCGTTTATTTTATACAAATCGTGAGAGCACTGAGAGCATTTAGAGTCTTTCAGAGACCCTCAAACTACATGAAAATTCCAATCAGTCATTTAAAATGTCATAAACGAGTTTTTTGGCAAACAATTTTGTATTTGATGCCGGCAAACTTGAAAATTGCAAAGTGGAGTGAATTCAAATTTGTTCCTTAGTTTAATAATAGCAAATAACACCGAAAATATGTATAATTGATAGGTTAGCTTCATGGATGAGCATCCCCATTTGTCCAAAGGTTCCACTTCGTATTCTTCGATTGCGTTATTTATATTATTTGGTAGCATTTGAAAAATAAATATAAAGTCAAGAATTCTTTTTGAAATTCAATAAAAAATCTTCAGTTGTTTGCAAAACATACCTACAAATTAATGCAAAACGATACCTCATTAGGTATCGCTCGAATTGTATCGTCTGATTTACGTGAAGCAAATGTTCAATCGTCAAAACGATATCGTCTGTACGATAGATAAGCAAAGCTATCGTCGAAATGCTATCGTCTGGCGATAATCGACATACGGAATGAGTGCCCTGGTTTCTTGTTGGAATAAATAATAAGAGTCAAATGCAGGCTAAGTTTGGTACATAACTAGAACTTCGTCATCATTGAAAAAGATTTAACAGTCTCGTAGATTGTAGTACTGCTTTAAGGGTATCTTTGGTATGTTTTTTAATCGGGAAGCTATACTGTGATAGCACGTTCATGAGCGGACTATTGTGATTAATGATTTTGATGCCCCGTGTTGCTAGTTTATAGGGATTCCGTACCTCATTGTTCGTACAAAAACGTGGATGCCAATAGTTCAACTAACAGTCTGTAAAATTGATCATGTTACGATGGCAGAGGCGTAGACGTTCCGATCTACGAACCAGCTTACACCAGTCCCGTCATACAGCCAAAGGCTAAGTACAAATGTGGATACCTCAAACTACACAAGGAAAAATACCGTGACGAAATTTGACTTTGAAGGGGGAGGACCTTTGCTATTACTATTATTTTTTTTATAGTGTGATCGTTTTGTCGGCGTGGAAGGAAAGGAAAGGAAACTTATTTTCTTCAAACGCTCACCATTCAGGTTGTAGTGTTAGTATCGAAACGGGAGTGGTTGCTTTAACAGGTGGGGTTTCAAAATCTTATTTTCCATTCAGGTCATCGAAAGGCATTAAGCTCAGAGAACATCACCAACCTTCTCTGTGAATAGGTATGACACAATTACTAGGAGTAGAAGAAACATAGGTCCCTGCATTTGGATAAACCGCACTTGTGACTAGAAGAGGAACTCGAGGCAATCTTCACGGCGTGTGTGTGAACATGGATTTTTTTTTTTGCCATATAGTCCACATTTTGTTCGAACAGGATTGATCAACACTTCAATAACATTGATCTCTTTTTTTAAGGGCTTTATAAAATTCCTAGAATGGAAAAATTGTTGGTACATAATATTGAAAATACTTATACGTTAGCAGACTGCGAATTTATCTGCGGTCCATATTATATGCTCCCCGGCGCACTCTTTCGAGCATTTTGACTTATCAGCTCCTTATGTTTCAATTTCGATGCGAGTAAATAGGTTACTTGTCGTAACGATATTTGTTATATTGGCGATTGCATAAGAACTTGTCATGTATTAAGTAATTAAGTAGAGCCGTGCAGTGCAATACTTTTAACAGTGTGTTGGTAAAACGCTTTGCGCTGTTTCGTTAAGTTAGGCATTAGAGTTAAGTAGATATTGTACATAGAGTTAGTTAGCAAACAAATGTCCCCGGTACATATTTCCCAATTTTTACTTTTGGGACTTATGTCCCACACCATCTTTGCCAGCAATATTTTGAGTTTTTTTTTCATGATTTGCTATTTTCACTATTCGGTATTCGGCCTAATATTGAAAACTATTCGGCCGAATACCGAATAGTGAAAAAAATGTGGCCGAATACCGAATAGTTGCCGAATATTCGTGGCATCTCTAATGAATACCAATGAAATTTTTGAATTTTCATCTACAAAAATTATACATTCATATTACAATTTCTATTTAATTTGCAAATGAAATATCCTATCTTTCTAGCTGCATACAACCATGCACACATACAAAGTTTCATTGAGATCGGTTGAGTTTCTCAAAAAAATCGACAACAGCGCCAAAACTATCCTATCTTTCTAGCTGCGTACAACCATGCACACAAACAAAGTTTCATTGAGATCGGTTGAGTTTCTCAAAAAAATCGACAACAGCGCCACCTATCGGGTCCAAAACTATCCTATCTTTCTAGCTGCATCCAACCATGCTCACATACAAAGTTTCATTGAGATCGGTTGAGTCTCTCAAAAAAATTGACAACTGCGCCACCTATCGGGTGTCGGTTTCTCGGTGTCGATGACGCAGTGTCGTTTTAAAAGTAATCCGAATTCATTTATTTCTTGCCATCTAAAAGGGCCCTCGCTTAGTGATGCCCGATAAACCAACAAGCAAGACATATAGTAACAGCACATTTTATTCCAACCAGGAATATTATAGCAGATCGATTCAAGTTCTACAGCTACACACAACAACACGGGCAAAATATGGCCGACTTCGTATTAAATTTGAAGATACTTGCTGCCATATGTAAGTTTAATTGTTTTCTGGAAGAGGCGTTGAGAGATCGTTTAGTCAGTGGAACCATAAATGATTCTCTACAAACTAAGTTGCTGTCAACTCCAAATTTGACGTGGGAGTTAGCCTGCGATATAGCCCAGTCATCATGAACTAAGTATTAAATAGACCGTCAGCTCCGCCAACTTAAGAGAGTTTGCCTACAAGCTGTTTTCCGTGTTTCTATGGGCGAAAGTATGTATGCCATGTTAAAGTCCATAAGACGCACGCATACGCTTGCATATAGCAACCTGACAGATGACTGACACTTCATTCTGTGGTGATATTGGGAAAAATTCAAATGATTCAAATAATTGGCAGTTATCGGGACGTGTTAACAAAACGGAGGGTCTGGTGTGGTGAATTTAGTACCTACCTACATACATTTCATTAAAACGAATATATCAGGCCTGTTTTTTTTTTAGCTTTGATCTCAGCAAAGCAAAGTAAATTAGGATTTTCAGCACACAATTACAACAACTGCGCTAGACTTGACACTTCGAGACTTCAATAATTGTTGTAATTGCGTGCTGAAATTTGTACTTTATTTTGCTTTGTTGTGATCGAAGTTCAAAAAACATGGCTATTATTAGGATTTTCTTATTTTACCTAGATATAGTAGGGGATGTTTACATTGTGGTTGTAAACAATGGAAATATTTACCATTTGCAAAAATTAATTAAAATTAGTGTCTAGAAGTAATTATTTATCTTCATTCGGATATTAATGTGGATCGAGATAAGGTGATTGAACTCATGTCAATAAAAAATCAACACGTCTTCTGAAAAAATTTTTTTTAGTATGTAGGGGAGAGTGGGTATGTATGGCAGACTTTTCAGTCAAACGTGAACTGTTGGCAACTTATAAATCATATCTGCACAAACCATTTTTCTTAATATAAGATAACATTTTGGCAAGCTATCCAAAATATGAAAGTATCCAAAAGTATACCAGAATAAAATTTATAAGTCATTTCATGCACCAGAAAACTTTGTCCCATTCCTCCTGGAAGCAGGAGGTATGGGACAGCTATGTAGTGGAATGGGACACCTTACATTACAAGTGTGTTTTTTATCTTAAAACCTTTGTTTCTACTGTACTTTTCGTACGAACATTTTTAAGTGTTCTTTGCTTAGACTTTGATGTGGAAAAGCTTTTTTTTTTTTGTCGGGGGTGTTACTATCCGATGGAGCACTCAGACACAACTACTGGCCCATTGTACGTACTGCCAAACAGACACCTTACACTACTGTACTTAGGTTACCTAAGGGGTAGTGTCCCATTCCTCCTGCATAGAAGTTTCCCAATCATCCTGTAGGGCACTTCAAGGAGATAAAACATAATATCACTTAAAATACGGCACAGACTAAACAAAATTAGATATAATTCACTTCTTAATATATGATAATATCTATTTAATTCACTTTTTGAACAATAAGTTGACTCATTAGCTATTTTTTTTCACTCAAATTTTACCCAAAGATTTTACTTTTTATGCACAAATTACCTTTTTTGCTTTCCACTGCGTAATTTCAACACTGCACAGGACCTGCTTCGTTTACCGGTGGATATAGACTTAAGAGCAAATTTGTGATAAACAGGAACGAGAAAAAGAATACGACGTTGAGGATAATGCTTGTGTCCCACTCCTCCTGTGGCCCATACATACCCACTCTCCCCTACAATGTTCATATACAATTTAAAAAGTAATAAAAATCAATGAATTTGAATGTGCATAGTTTTTCCTTTAACGAATTAAACACGCTCAAGACTCAAAGAGGAAAAGAAAAGCCCAAAAAAATTTCGCCACGAAACCGATGATCCCTATAAAGAGAACTTCGATGCAAAATTGTCGTCAGTTTCACGTTTCATTACCATTATTGGCAAGCTTTTAGCAATATCCAAAATTTACTATGAAACATGAAACATATAAAATGGATAGCCTGACCCGAGCAATCGACATCTGCTTCAAGGCTCCGCGACTTATATGGCAGTTTATAAACGCACACACTAGTTGTTGCCCAGGATAACCATTTTTAAAGTTTAATACACAATTTTTGTACACTGAGAATTCTTTGACAGCAAATAAAAGATCTCGCATCGATTTACGAATACGTTCGTAGTATTTATTAGTGTTTCTTTGCAAATAATTTTGTTTTCGAATCTACGTGCATTGCTGAAAATAACAAACGGTTTTGTTAAATGCAATAACTAAATCGCGAATCCTAACATTTTTTGATTCATTCTTTCCCGAACTAAGCACTAAAAATAGGTATATGTCAAACTCTCTCATAGAGCTGAAAATATACTCCCAAAGTACGTGGACGTGGATCGACTTCGAGTTCGAGCTACTTTGAGGTTTGAGCCACTTTCATCTTTGACATCTAATCAATATCACAAACAAAAAATAACTTATCTTCCTTGTCGCAACATAATACCACGTTTTAGGAGAACGTGTTTTTATACTCACCGATTTAATCTTTGTGTGCAATTGATTTTTAAGACGGATTTTGAATTGGTTTCTTGTCACCTTTGTGTATGTTTTGACATTAATCAGTACTTGCTCCGCCGGTTAAAATTCTCTAAGCCAAGAGAGAGTTCTTTTCGTTTGTTAATTTCGCTTATTTGCTCTTTTTCTGTCATTTTTAATGAGAACGTGTATAGACGAATGCGATCGACTTAAATCGACTGCGTTTGATTCAAACCGTGTACGAGAATGAACCAATCATACAAAAAAAAAAATTGATTCATAAAATGGTTACTTTGAAAAAACATAGTTTTGTTGCCACGCCCTGTACTTATACCCGGGCAGATAGCACACCGGATAGGATTTTGTACGTTATGTAAAGGAGACCTTACTACTCGTACAAATATAGTAGATGTCTAATTCTAGTTAGTTAAAGCCAAAACACAAATCTAGCTTCTTTTTCATATAACAAATGATTGATCGGTTCAACAACCAAATTGAACACTACCTCTATATGCCTTATCTAAAGTTTTATCCGTTTTGTGGCAATTTACACACATCAGCACACACACACAATGTAACCTGCAGCTTAGCTTTATTTAATTTTATCTGATATCAGCTAAGTTACTTGGAAAACCGTTGCCCATTCCCGCCTTGCGATGTAGCGCGAACATTTTACGCTATACCTACGTCCGTATGGTCGGGTTCCAGTGAATACTTCGAGGTCGATTGCAGAAAGGCAACTGCTGCTACTGCTTAAGGATCGCCCCCACCTTTGGCTGCAGTATAATTAATACGAATATAGCCATGGAAGAACAACAAGAAATGAATGTCAACGAAGTAAAAGTACCACAACACCAGTCGCATCGCAGTCCAATGACTGTCCTTTGCCGTTTAGAGAACACCAGCACATCCACCAGTTTTGGTGGAATCTTGTGGGCTTCTCCTTTTCAATTAACATGAAATTCTACGAATTGTTTAATTAGAGAGACTGGCAAAAGGTGTCTGGTTGGGTTACAGGTTCCTCTGGCCAACGAATCGCGGGGCACGAGCGCGAAGGACAAAAACGAGAAAATCCAAACGCATTGGGGAATTCGAGTGAAGATAAGCAAAGATCGCAGATTTATCCACATGCAAATGCAAAACTAAAACAAAATGCCAATAAAAAGTCTGCCAAAACCAAAACCAACCCGTGTTAGGTGTTTGTTAAGATGTACAACATTTTTGCGAAATTTATAATGTGTTGCTTGCGCGACTGAAAATGTTTCTTACAGCCTTCTACTAGTATAACCTTAAAATATTTTGTTTATTTTTGGACAAGTAAAACACACAAAAGCGTTTATTTTTTTAATTGAGATGTGAAAATACTGACTATTACTTTATAGTTTGTATCTTCGGCATGATCTGGGGGTAGCATTTCTTAGAATATTTACGTGTATGACGTGTATGATATATATATATAGCTATTTAGAATGGTCCGATGCAGTTCGCGAAAAAATTTAGTTTAGTATAAATTCATACTCAGGTAGAGGCTTAAAGAGAGAAGTAATGTAATGTCCTCGATGTAGGTAACTACTTGACGAATTTTTTACAGGAACATTTGTATCTACTTTTTGGCAACTATAAGTTGAAATTACACGGCAAAATGGTAAACGGGCAGAAAATTTATGCCGCACTATCAAGAAGCTCGGTTCTTCGGATTTTTAATGTCGTACGACTCATAAAATCATGATTCAAATGCCGGTTCAGTGGTTTAGTGGTTTGTGTGTTGGACTCTAAGCGATTGGTCCAGTTTCGATTACCGAAAAATTCCCAAGTTCCATCTCATCTTGCGAACGTCTGACAAACATTAGAGAGTATAGCTGTCATAAAAGAGCTTCTCAATTGTCCGTTCGGACTCTGCATAAAATTCGTCGAAAAAATTTAAAACTCACACAAACCGAATGGTTTTGGGAAGCTAGGACTAAGGTCCGTACGGACCTGTTGCGCTAACTATGCAAATTAATAACGGTACGGCCAATGTAGTGTTAGAAGTATTTATACTCCACAGCGAAACTATACGTGGGTATGAAGAAAAAATAAAAATGGAAAAGTGAAGAGAAAGCTTGTCGAAAAGTAGAGTTGACTTTGTGAACCGGCCAACCGGGTACATCAAAGCATGCTGTACTCTTGGACACCACAAATGCGAGGCTTTCAAACTGAAACTCCATACCTACAAAGTATACGTCATAAAGCCTCTCAGCTGTGCTGATAAGTAGTGTGGCGTCTTCAAATCCTCTTCATGAGTGACTATATCAGTTTGGAATTATCTTCTTGATTTATCAATCTTTGGTTTTCAGAAAACAGATAGCCCTCTCCTATATTAGGCGCTTATCAACTAGATATATGCTAACTAACGGGCGACTAGATTGCGTTAAAATTAGTATTTATTACACAAATAAGGTGGTTATTTAGATATTCAGCCCGGTGAAGGTGCAAAAATTTTAGATATTGTTCTAATGAACATCCAAGAATATTTTTCGAATGAGCAGAAACATGGTCATACCGTTTAAGGCCATAGACAGCGAGTTATATTGTTGAACGCAACATTTAGTCTTCTCTTAATATTAGCTTTGACGGAGCAGCAGATTTCGCAACCATACACGCAGAAATTTTAACCTTAACCGAGTGGAATTTGTGCTCGGTTAAAAAAAATGGGTTAAAAATAACTAAGTCTCTGTAGAAAATAAACGAGTATTTCTTGTTGAAAACAAGCGAGTTAAAAAGGTTAAATCATACTGTTAAAAATAACCCACTTTATCAGTTGGTATTAACCATCTTACTCTGTTGTTATTAGTTAGTTTGTTATTTATGACCGAAAAAAATTGGAGAGGAAATTGATAATCGGTTATTTTTAACCAAGTTAACTCGGTTATTTTTAATCCACTAACTCTGTATCACTTGGTAGTTGGTTGATTTTAAATAAGTGGTTTTTCTGCGTGTAGGCTATGACGGTTATGACAAGAGATTTTTCCAACATAAGTCTAGTTTCAAATTTTTTTTTTTCCGAGGGTAGGTGAAAATCTTCCAAAGACACTATGAGAATAGCAAGCGCGTTCTCATAGTAGTGTCAGATTTTTACTGACTAAAAACACCACCCTTCTAAAGATTGTTAGATACCTACTGCAACTAAGATATAACTTATCAAGCAATTTTTCTATCATTAAATAAAAACTTATGACAGGTTACTTTCCAATGAAAGATCCTGCGTGTTCCGCAAATTAAACGCGGTTAATCTTATCTTGCCAAGTCGAACGGTTTCGTTCTTTGTAGTCGGCGCAATAAATTGCTCTCGTCCAAGATTTGTCGGACTGTATTGTTGATATGTCCGATTAGTCGGTTTCTATGCTTTCTCGCGAAGCTTCTAGTTTCAGCTTCGATTGTTGGAATTCCGAGATCCCTATGGATATCGTCGTTTCTAATATACCATGGTGCTTGTACAATTTCTCTAAGAACTTTATTTTGAAAAGTTTGTAGAATATTGACATTTGTTTTCTTGGTACAACCCCAAAGTTGTATACCGTAGGTCCACACCGGCTTTAGCACTTGCTTGTATAAAAGCAGTTTGTTCTCAGTACTGAGCTGGGAATGTTTTCCGAGTAACCAGTACATTTCTCTATATTTGATATCGAGTTCTTTACGTTTCATTTTCACGTGCGAACTCCATTTCAACTTTCATCCATGATCAGATCATCCCAACTTAGCTCAGAATTAAACCAGTTGCCGAGGTTCTTAGCCTTTCCAACATACTCGATTGTATTATCTCCTAGGCATATGGCCGGAGAACGACTTACATCTAATTCCATTTTGCCGATGACCATGCATTTCGATTTAATAGGATTAAGTTTTAAAAAGTTTTCTTGAGACCAGTTTAGAATCCTTTGAAGATTGTGATTTAACTTTAGTATAGACTCAGAAGTTTGGCCCAGCATACATCATCTGCGTGCATATAACCCAATGAATATTTTATTACTTTTGGGATATCGTTAACAAAGAGCATGAAAAGAAGAGGACCGAGAACGGAACCTTGTGGAACACCTGTCAATATTTCGATAAATTCAGAAAAGCTATTTTTGTAGAACACAGCTTGTTTTCTTTCTTGGAGATAAGAGAAAATGAATTTTGCAGCGGAATCTGAAAAATCATATAACAACTTGAGTTTATTATGTAATATGATATGGTTGACTGTGTCGAAAGCCTTGGAAAAATCTAATAGCGTAGGAAATGTAACTAGGTTGTCGTCTAAAGCTATTCGTATGTCATCAGTGACGTTGAGCAGTGCGGTTGTTCAAATGTGCAACTTTGCATTTTTCTGAAGCCAGATTGATTGGACCAGAGAAAATTATTCCGCTGGATAAAAAGTAATATCTGGTGATGAATTAGTTTCTCCATCACTTTGGACGAATACGGAAGAATAGCTACAGCTACCTATTCGATAACTTCAAAGTAGTTTTAACACTTAATCTTAATGTAAGATGTTAACGTAAACTAAAGCATTTTCTTTTTTTGTACTAAAACTTGGTCTCTTTTAAATCCTCCACGAGATAAGACATCGAGCTCCGAAAATAAAGAAAATCGAAATCTCAATCACTTTTTCTTATCAATTCCTTGACATGGAAAGTCCACATACCAGCGCCCAACCCAGGGTCTACACTAAAGCACCCCCACAGCCATGAATTCCTAATTTCCTATCTCCGCGGTTTCTACCCATATATTCTCCCACAATTTAATATTTCTTTGAGGTGAACGAACAAGAAACATATCAAAACAGTGTCTCAGCTAAAGAAAGGCACACAAGCTGCATCACATCCATGTCAAAGAAGAAGGAACCGAGTCACAAGGATCCAGTGAACAAACAAATAGGAAAAAATAAGAAGAAAAAAAACTATTAAATGCCATGCTGTCAAAAGCAGACTCATGAAGCTTGTATCTTGTATGCCCGGTAAACACAGTCCAAGTTAAATATTTTCTTAAAACGTTTTCAGGCAACCCCCCGAAGGATAGCAGTTGGTATTGGTAAGACACGCATTCAGTTTTTCCCTTCTATTATTGAAATTTCCATGGAAATTGTTGTGGTTTTATTTTGGGGTTCTTTCGTTTCTGGTTTCTCTTCATTCAAAGTGTGTGTAGTCACAAATTTCGCCCAATAGCAACCAAAACGGCAGAAGAAAGACAGACAGAAAATAAAAAGAACGCTCAACTTTTTACCAGATCTTAGATAGCGGAAATAATTGAAATAATTATGCTCTCAATTTAGCTCGGCACAACGGACCCAAACGAGATGACATCTCTTTCCAGCTTTGTGACAAAGACAACCCTTGCGGTACATTGTAGATGATTGCCGGCATCGCTGAACACTGATGGACAATCTATATTTATAAAATACGTTTAAACTTTGCGTTGTTATTATGAACTGCCAACTCCCGACCACAATACAGTTGGAGTGCGTTGTTGCTTAATAATTCAATCACAGATAAAAGATTACTTTCGCATCAAAAGCGAGCGCCGTAACAAGATGGTAGCACTGATAGCTGCTAGGTTTTATGGTTTCGATGGCGCAGCGTTATTTCTTAAAATGCTCTGGCCACAGATATCAATCGGTATAATGTCAGAGATTATCATCGTTGGTAAGTATTAGCCAACTATTAGCACTCACTTTCAATCGACTGCCGTGCATGTTGTTGACATAGGTAAATGGGAAATGCAACTGTCTGCATAAGCGATTAATAAAGTTCTGTTTGAATTGCAATCTAAGTATAGGTGTGTATAAATATCGTCAAAATATATATGGTGGCAGATAGGCAAATATAAGCTTCCGGACAAGATTTAATATTCATGATTACGATGGCGAATTCCACGACAAAACACATCCCAGCTGTCGTCATATACGATATATTTGTTGCAAATATATAATAATATAAAGGCAAGGAGAGATGCGGTCTTGTGTGGTAGGGATTGACTTTGCTTTGGAACTTCTCCAGTGTTCTAAATAAATTATTGTTTCAAACTGCTGAGGTATATTTAATGTTTAAGTACTATTTTTGTACGTAAGAAGAAGGAGATATTTTAGATTTAACATTGGCCAACGACCATACCACGCTGGAAAATCGGTTCTCGTCTAGGGAGGATGCTACGTCAGTAGCGCACCGGCCCGGAGAGTTTTAAGATAGATATTAAGTTTGTAGGTTTAGGATAGAGTTGGGGGTCCTTGGGAGCGACTGGGCTAGCCGACATGTATGTGCTACCGAGACTCGACCGACGCTTATGGCCTCGCTCGAGTCTCGGCGGCATGGGTGAACCCTTGTCGGCGGCTGTCAGGCGCCCATGGATGCAATCAGGATGGTGACTAAACCTTAAGATTGCTCACCACCCTGATTATAATTAATTTAGGCTAAGTAGCTTAGGTAGTTTTAAGTAGTTTTTAAATAAATACCAATAATAAAGAATCCAAGTTTTATGAAAGTTTCTTGGAAAATAAAAAACAAATCAAAGTAAATATTGATAGATTTAAGGCCGAAAGGCAGTAATTTTAAGGATATAGTTAAGTTTAGAGCGCTCGCTAAGAGCCAGTAAGCTAGAATTAAGATAAATTAGTTTTAATCGTTTTTGTCTAGAATATAAGTTTACTGTATAACATAAATAAAAATGAATTTAAAAAAAAAAATCGGTTCTCGTCAGATCACCGAAATCAAGCAGAGTTGGGTGCGGTTAGTACTAAGATGGAGGACGGCTTGGAAACACCGCGGTCGTTGGCATTTCACCAGGCTGAGATGATTGCATTGTGCTGCATGCGTTGGACTACTTGCTTTGAGGGTCAGGTGAAGGGAAGAAATATCCTTGCACTGGACAATCAGGCGGTGATCAGACACATGAAGCAAAAACATTACAACATCATTGGCACTGGGATTGGCTGGCGGACATCTTGGGACATCATTGGGTTGAGGCTCAGTTGATGAAACAGATTTTCACATAAAAAAAAAAACAGATGCTTGCGGTAACACTACGAATCGAACCCATAGGGAAGAACTCTGAAGAAATTCAGACAGGCTATCTGGGTAAAGATTTATAGTGGTAGAGAGACGAAAAGAGACCCGTCAATGGTGATCTAATTCGAATATCTCTTGAAAATATATATATGATATATTATATAGATTTAACATTGAACAGATGAAACCACAAGCTAACCTTGCAGAGCCATTATCAAGTGCCTCTTGACACCTATTCATACGCTGACTCCACATTTAAGAAGTTTCAATTAAATTTAATTAAAAGAACAAAACAAAGCAAACTCGAGATTTTTTCCAATCAATCTTATCTGCGAGCATAAGTTCTTACATGTCAAACTATTTTGGGACTGCTAATTGTTTAAACATTAGAAAATTAAACAGGCCGGAAAACCCAGTGATTCGCATTTCAATCGTTTGAAGTTGTCTCTGAGAATCCCATGCGATACATACATACATCGTGTGAACTGGTTTCAAACGCTGTTATTATAATGCCTGCATAGATCTTTTTGAATTTGGATAATAAAACAAAGTGAAGCAGAGCTTAAAATATTGCTCACGTAGCTTATAATAATCTACAACTATATATATAGGTACATAATTCCTACGGGCCGATTTTCATGATTTTTATTTTGGTTTGTTATTGTTGCCGTATTTCAGGTTTATGCAGAAAAATCAAAATCATAAGGCATAATTCTATATGTTGACTCAAACTTATATTTCGGTTCAGCGGTTAGAGCCGTTTTAGTGCAAACTTTAGACAAACAAGTTTTAAAATAGATAAGATATCGTCAAATCGATATTGTTTAAGATTGTTTGTTTAATTTCGTTTAAAATTCTTGTTATATTTTGTTTCTATATCGTTTTTATTGTTTTGGTCAAATGTGCCAAATATAACGTAATATACCCTATATTTTTGCTTTAGTTGTTAACAGTTAATTGTTTCTTGTTATTATCAACCTGTTTAACGTAAACTCTCTTTGTCGCTCTCTTAAATGTGATCTATTCAGCAATTAGTTATGTGCAAATCAAATTACTGTTGATTTAGAAAAATGCATTATGTAATTCATATGCTCGCACATGAGCAGAAAATGTTTCTCGGTCACTTGGATCGCAACAGCACAAATGGTAACATCTCATCTTAAGCAATAAATTGTTCATTTGGAAACTTTTTCGCTTGTATGTTTTGCGCTTTACAAAACATTTTGGTCCCAATTCGAGCCGGATTCTCGCAGAGAAAAAAATTTTTCCTCCAAATAATTGTTCATAGTACTTCGTTTTTTCGTGTGATATCTAAATAGAAAACTTCAATAAATTTACAGAAATCAATTCTGTTCAATCATTTAATCGCATACATCGTTCGTAAAGCCGATTTAATTGAGGTGTTTTCATAAAATGTCCGAGTCAAGGACGTTGCCAGTACTTCGTGCTACTCGTGGCCATTTGAAGGGTTCGTTAACGAAATTAGTTACTTACGTGGAAACTATTTCGGATGCAACTTCGCTAATGGACCTTAAGATTCGATACTACAAAGTGGATGATTTGTGGAAAGAGTTCGCGGCTTCCCAAAACCTTTTGTATACGTTTGCAGATAACGAAAGCTATACAGATCCAGGCCCAGAATTCGAAGAATTCGAGGCAAAGGTTTTAGTTGTCAAGTCGGGTCTACTATCAGCAATAACTGATCGCGAAAAGGTCGAGAAATGCAACGATCTCGTCGGCCAATTGGCTACACAGCAAAAGGCTTTAATTGACACTCTAAGCAAATCGGCAAAAAGTGATGACGGGATTCTGCCATCAGTAAGAGTTGAACCATTTTCGGGCCATTATCGAGAATGGCCAACGTTTCGTGATATGTTCCAAAGCATTATCCAAACAAAGTCCAATTTATCGCCGATTCGCAAATACCAATTCTTAATTTCGTGCCTTCGTGGGGAAGCGCTAAGCCTTTTGAATCATCTACCGGTATGCGACGATACATATACTCAGGCGTGGGAAAAACTTGAAAAGCGCTACGATAGGCCGCGGCACATCGTAAATAATTTCATCCAAACCTTTATGGAGTTACCGTCGGTTCAACTTCGAACGTTAATATTTTACGTAAAATATCGGACGGAGCTGATGAAATTGTCCGGGGCTTAACAGCGATAAAATCGCTTACCAGGGATCCATGGCTCATTTATATCCTAACCAACAAACTGGACCCTGAAACTCGTCAAGCATGGTCTGAGGAGAATTTCTCCGAGGACTATCCTACTATAAAACAGTTGTTAGACTTTTTGGATCGTCGGTGCGAAGCATTGGAAAGTTGTAAGATAAGTGTTCGCGAAGCACATCGACCGAGAAAACCAGTGGTAAGAAGCATGCATGTTTCAACCTCAGCAGTATGTGTCAAGTGTAATGCAAACCATGGTCTTTCTCAATGTCAAGCGTTTCTTGACATGGACTTACAATCTCGTCGAGAGTTTGTTAAAACTAACAAACTTTGCTTTAACTGTCTTCGAATTGGGCACCCTTCAGCCCGCTGCCAGTCAAAGTTTCGGTGTCGATCATGCAATACGCGTCACCATACTTTGGTTCATGATGATTCCGTGAATACTACCACTAATCACTCGGCTAATCCACCAATTAGCAACACTCCGGCTAATCGCGGTCCTACTCCCGATTTCGTACCCCCTCACACAGCCACTCACCACTCGTTTAATCCACAAACAAACACCACTTCGTCACGTTCTGCCGCACCTACTAACTTTGGCCTTCAAAATCCATACAACTCGTCAAATCTTCCTTCGACATCATCGCAATCCATTGTGAATAACCATTCCATCAACGCTACGCACCCTATAATCCAAACACTACTCCCCACTGCGCTAGGAAAAGTATTGGACGTCAACGGAAAATACCAGCAAGTTCGGATTCTGATTGATTCAGGCTCACAGGTATCTTTCGTTACAGAGTCATGCGCTCAGAGACTCGGAATAAAACGAAGAAACGCTCGTATACCAATATGCGGTATTGGATCTACCAGTGCTGGTAAATCCAGAGGCCTTATCTCGTTGGTTATTACGTCACGCTGTGATATATATAGTATCTCAGTTGATGCTTATATTTTATCAAGTGTAACCACAAATCTACCAACAACTTCATTTTCCATCGAAGATTGGAATCACCTGCATCGACTAAATCTAGCCGATCCTTCGTTCAATAAATCTGAACCCGTTGACATTCTCCTAGGTGCAGATAAAGCATGGGAAGTTTTACAAGGACAATGCGTCAATAACACTCAAGGCTATCCAATAGCACAAAAAACTGTTTTCGGTTGGGTTTTGGCTGGGCCATTACCATTGACAACCGAGCCTTGCATTACGTCACATCATGTCCATTTAGATATCGACTCGATTTTGCAATCCTTTTGGACGATCGAAGAAGTTGATCCAAAATCAATCATATCGGATGAGGATAGACAAATCGAAGAACATTTTCTTCAAACACATCGCCGTGACAAGTGCGGAAAATACATCGTCGAATTACCATTTAAATCACCACCACGCTTCGGTGACACTTTAAACGGAGCTGTTTCGCGCTTGCGATGGATGGAAAAAAGGTTTTCGAAAAACACTGACTTACTCCAAAGTTATACACACTTTCTCGATGAATACTTGACGTTAGGCCATATGTCGAAAGTCCCTGCTTCAGAAATCTATAAAGAAAACGTGTTTTACCTGCCCCATCATGCTGTTCTGAAACCAGACAGCTGCACAACGAAACTTCGCGTCGTGTTCGACGGGTCCTACAAGGACTCAAACGGTAACTGCCTAAATGATGCGCTTATGATCGGCCCACCCATCCAACGGAATCTTTTCTCTGTCTGCTTACGATTTCGCCGACATCAATTCGTCTTTACAGCAGACATAGTAAAGATGTTTCGCCAAATCTGGGTGGCCGAAAAAGACACGGATTTCCAGCGCATTGTGTGGCGGAAATCACCAACGGAGCCTTTGCAACATTTTCGTTTACGCACGGTAACATACGGAACATCGTGCGCTCCATTTTTATCGGTTCGGGCTTTAGAACAATTAGCAAAAGACTATCGTGATGAGTTCCCAATCGCTTCGGATATTGTGTTGAACGATTTTTACGTTGACGACGTCGTTTCGGGTGGGGACACTTTAGCTGAAGCAATTTTCAAACGTGATTCCTTAGTAGAACTTCTCGAAAAATGCGGTATGCGATTAAGCAAATGGCACAGCAATTGTGCCGAACTTCGCCAAGACTCTGAAAACGTTTCACACCAAAATATTTCGCTTGACACTGAGGCGGATTCGTGGATAAAAGTGCTCGGTCTGTATTGGAACTCGAAAAGCGATCTGTTCAGTTTTCGCTTAAATTACAATCCCAACGACCCAATTACAAAACGCCAAATTTTAAGAGACGTAGCGCGCATCTTCGACCCCCTCGGTTTCCTTTCCCCTTCGGTTGTGCAACTTAAAATTCTGCTACAGGACTTGTGGCACCGCAATCTTGATTGGGATGACAAACTCCCATACTCAATTGCTTGTCAATGGAAAAAATACCGTGAGGAGCTTCCAGCTCTTACAAACGTCGAAATACCGCGAACCATCGGTCTTGGAAATGCGTCATTTCAACTACACGCATTTTCAGATGCATCGGCATCCGCGTACGCCGCTGTTATCTATTCGCGCTACGAGTTACCCAATGGAGCCTTCGAAACGAATATTCTCGCCGCAAAATCTCGCGTATCTCCGTTGAAACAATTAAGCATCCCGCGGTTAGAGCTCTGTGGCGCCGTTTTGCTTGCCAGACTTCTCGTTGCGGTGCAAAAGTCCCTCAACGTCACATTTGATCACATCTACGCTTGGTCGGACTCAAAAGTAGTCTTATCATGGCTTTCGTCTCCCCCTCGTCGCTGGAATATTTTCGTGGGCAATCGTACTTCGGAAATTCTCAACACGATCCCCAGAAACAGATGGTATCACGTCAGATCGGAATGCAATCCCGCCGACTGTGCATCTCGCGGAATCTCACCATCGCAACTGCTCGAACATCCAATTTGGTGGACTGGTCCACATTGGTTGAAGGAAAGTGCTGAGAATTGGCCGATAGTAAGTGATGTTGTAGACGACCCTAGCTGTAACCAGGAGGAGAAGAAAGTGACTAACAAGTCATACCTCGTCATCACCGATGATCACCCATTCGAATCACTTTCATCGCGGGTGTCAACGTGGAACATTCTGGTCCGAACTGTAGCGCGAATCCAACGCTTCATTCGTCGAGCTCGCAAACACTCTCTACCCTCTTCACTTCACCTTGAACCACATGAAATCTTCGGTGCAAAAAAGATAATTATCAAATGGTTGCAGGATCGGTATTTTGGTGACTATGTTAAATCGTTTCATCAACATGGTTACTTTCCAAATAATTCGAAAATCATTAATTTGTCTCCTTTCCTAGATGACGACAGTATCCTGAGAGTCGGTGGAAGAATCGAAAATGCTAACATCCCGTTCAACACTAAGCATCCAGTCATCATACCCAAAGGACACGCTATTACGAAGCTTATCGTTGTCGACGCCCATATCCGGTTTTTGCATCCCGGCGTATCAACTTTATTTGCGCTCATACGGCAAGAGTATTGGGTCATTGGCTGCCGTAACTTGCTTCGTAAAATCACGCATGATTGTATGCACTGCTTTCGTCAACGGAAAACTACCACAAACCAGCTGATGGGCAACCTACCTTCGCAAAGAATCCAAGCGTGCAGACCCTTCACACATTGCGGTTGTGACTACGCGGGTCCAATATCGTTAAAGGTGAAGTGTGGCAGAAAATCGACGCTTTCTAAGGGCTACATATCGCTTTTCGTTTGCCTAGTGACAAAAGCGATCCACGTAGAACTGGTTAGTGACCTAACCACTGACGCTTTTCTGGCCGCTTTCCGACGGTTCGTCGCGCGTCGTGGGAAACCATCGCATCTCTACACGGACAACGGAACAAACTTCCGCGGATCAGCTCGTTCACTATCTGAGATGCATGAAGTTCTGTTATCGCAAAACCATAACTCGCTCGTAGCAGAATCTTTAGCTCGCGATGGAATTTCATGGCACTTTATTCCACCATCGGCACCTCACTTCGGCGGCTTGTGGGAAGCTGGAGTGAAATCGGTGAAGCAGCATCTTCGGCGTGTGATAAGTACCGACGTTTTGACTTACGAACAGCTCTATACACTTCTAACCCAAATCGAGGCGATTCTAAACTCGCGACCATTGTGTCAAATTTCAGACACAGAACTCGAACCCCTAACCCCTGCTCATTTCTTTTTAGGCGAATCCTATGCTGCCATTCCGGAACCAACGATCGATGTACCAACGAATCGACTTTCATGCTGGCAGCAACTACAATCCAAAATCCAAGGCTATTGGAAACGCTGGCAGATGGAGTACTTGACGTCATTGCAACATCGACCTCGTTGGCAACAGATTCAACCCGACATAAAAGTAAATGATCTGGTGGTTATAAAAGAGAGCAACTTACCTCCCGGAAAGTGGGCAATTGGGCCGAGTTATTGAAACACATCCAGGCGCAGATGGTCATGTTCGAGTCGTCACGCTGAAAACGGCCAACGGCAACTTAATGCGCCCGATTCACAAACTGGCTATTCTTCCTGTGTTCTGAAACTATGTTTCAGGGGCGGCGGAATGTTTAAGATTGTTTGTTTAATTTCGTTTAAAATTCTTGTTATATTTTGTTTCTATATCGTTTTTATTGTTTTGGTCAAATGTGCCAAATATAACGTAATATACCCTATATTTTTGCTTTAGTTGTTAACAGTTAATTGTTTCTTGTTATTATCAACCTGTTTAACGTAAACTCTCTTTGTCGCTCTCTTAAATGTGATCTATTCAGCAATTAGTTATGTGCAAATCAAATTACTGTTGATTTAGAAAAATGCATTATGTAATTCATATGCTCGCACATGAGCAGAAAATGTTTCTCGGTCACTTGGATCGCAACAGCACAAATGGTAACATCTCATCTTAAGCAATAAATTGTTCATTTGGAAACTTTTTCGCTTGTATGTTTTGCGCTTTACAAAACAGATATATTTACCGCTTATGGAACAAAATTTACAATGTCTGCCCACTTCTGCGCTTTCGTCACAATCGTGTGAACTGTTAAGA
Organism: Cheilosia vernalis; assembly: GCA_949126925.1. NCBI lineage: Eukaryota > Metazoa > Arthropoda > Insecta > Diptera > Syrphidae > Cheilosia > Cheilosia vernalis. The sequence goes on along the minus strand of OX421358.1, from coordinate 79,845,347 downwards.
TTATAACTAGAAAAAATAAGAAAAATTAGGTACATATACCTAGTAAATACATGGCGCATATAGGGCTTACCATTTGTTTCGTGTGAGTTTTTTTTTAGTTTTAAGACTAACGGAAGGGATCTACAATAATAATAGGTACCCAGCAAATTGCTAATTGAAGCTCTTTCGCCACGTTAATATTGAAGCGAAAACGAAAATCAAAAGTCAGCCCAAAAATTATATTCGTATGTATAGGGTGACATGGTCGTAGATGCACCAGTGGTGCACCACGCACCATAGCTCCATCTGCCTAACTGACAGATGTAATTGTGTCTACCTCACTCAAAAGTATTCGTTTTTTCCGGCAACGATAGTAGATTTCAGTCTGGTAGTGGCTTTCTTTGTGCGCGAACGTGTGCGAATTTTTTTTTACAATTTTAGTGAAAAACGAAAAAAAAGGGTAAGTTAATTTTTTTATTTCTTCAGTGGAAGTGACTTTTTTCTTTATTTAGCTTTAATAAAATGATTGTTTAACCTTTTATTTTTGGTTTATAATAAAGAGTTTATAACCTTGATGCGTTGTCTGCATATTATTTAAATTTTAACCTAAAATTCCGTAGTAGTGCACAATGCACCACCGCAAGATCCTTCTGTATCGGGGCCAACGAAGCGGCAACAGTCGTTATACAAATTCTCAGAATCTGTATATAAATTAAATATTCGTTAAGTAATTAATTTTAAGTTTTTTATTTTGTTTATGTTTAAATACCTATTTTATTTTTGTTATTTTTGTTTTATTGTTAACTTATTTTTATTTTGATGTGAAGATGAAGTCATTAGTATTTATTTTTATTTATATGTTCTTCAAAGTTGCAATGAACTGTTTTTTTGTCTAATAAAACTGTGTTTATCTATTGAAATATTTGTTTTAATTTTTAAAATAATAGGTGGTGCATTATACACATACAACTGGTGCATTTAGTACCTACCATGGTGCACCATGCACCATTTCTCATTTTTTGAACAATTCATTTTAACTTAAAATGTTCACATGCTATCAACAAATTTACTCTATACATATTTCCATAACAAATTCATAAAATGTATGTCAAAATACCAAACAAAAAAAACTTATTTTAAAAATGTTATGGTCGTTTGAAAAAAGGGTGGTGCATTTACGACCACGTCACCCTACACAGTAAGAAGCAAATCCGTATAGTTTTTTTTAGACATGTGGAGTGTAAACACCGAGCAGATTTGCGAAATGTCCTCGACTATCTATCATTACAATTCGCATAATCGATTAATGTCGCGATTTCGAACTATGTATTTAAACGAGCACTGTTTTATAAAAATATAGTGCACTACATATCTTTCTCTACGTTTAATATCAAAAAACCTTTGTACCTATAGATCTAGGAAACGCAATGTAACTACACATTTAAAAAAAAATCAGTTAAATGAATTTTTTGTACAAAAATAAATTGAACGTAGCCAAAAAAAAATGTACGAATTATAATAATAATAATAGTTGGCACAACAGGTCTGTAGGGACCCTGGGCCTAGCTTCTCGCAACCATTCGTTTTGTGTGAGTTTTTAATTTTTGGGACGAATGGAAGGGATCTACAAATTCAAGCCGATTCCAAACGGCCGATTGAGAAACTCTTTCAAGACACTCTCGGATGTTTGTCAGACGTTCGCGAGAGGTGGTGCAGTGAAAAAACCCTGAGTTGGAATTTGGGTTTGTGAGGGATTTGAACCTGGGACCCCTCGCTTAGCAGTCCAACACACTAACCACTAAGCCACTGCGCCTACTATGTACGAACCATGCCTATTTAAATTTAACTTTCGTTATTTCGATAAGCGCCGCCCAAATCAAAACCACGATCAAGAACAATTCTTGCTGATATTTTTCGATTAGATAGATATAATTATTTAATATAGGAATTATTTAGTTTGATCATGTTAGATATTCGTCAGTAGCTCCGCTTCTGGACGAAGCAGAGACATAATTGGTAATTTGGTAACTTAAAATATTTGCTGAAGTGTTGTTGAAGGGAATTTTTTTTTTTTTTTTTTCGTACACATTTTAAACTTCTCCTTCTAACTTCATTGCTTATGTTTTCAACTGAGTCGATGTTTCTGTTTTTCGCTGCGCTGTTAGCTAGGTAAACATTTAATTTTGACGACGGTGTGTATTAGTGAAATTGAATTTTGATTAGTTGTCTCTCTTTTTATAAACTTACAGGTTTATTTATAAGCCCAACGTAGAGTCTGCTTATTTTTACGCACCCTCTAAGATGCCCTTACACAGGAAAATGTGATTTATAAAGATTTTTCGAACTTTAGGTCTGCGTAAGTAACACGAAAATGTGCGTTTAGAGCCAGCATAGAGCTAACGTTAATGTGTTACGTAGGTAATTTATTTCGCATGTTGTGGACATTTTTTTTAGGTTAAGATTTCGTTTGCAAGCAACTTTAAAATATAATTGTTATATTTAATAAATAAAAAAATATCAAATAATTCTGCGTTTGTGACTTTATTTCTTCTACTTAAGTTTTATTGCTTGTAGGAAATGTCTGAGGATGTGTGTCGTGTGTGAATTATGTCGTCCTTTGGCCAGATATAAGATTTGGTGGTGGTTGGTGGAATTGGAAGAGGAACATGAATATAGGAAGACACATAGATATATGATTGCCGAATACATTTCGGAATTGTGCATATAATTTGACTTTCTAGCGTGTAAATTAATTCTAAAATCCTTAATATATAACATTTGTGTGCCTTTTTTTATTTTTTGTTAACAAAAGTATTGAAAATTTACATATTTATTTAAATTAACTATGTGGGAATTTTGTGGGAATTTTGACTAAGTCCAAAAGGGAAAAATGGGAAAAAATTAGCTGTCCGAGGGAAAAACCATCTTAATGACATACACTGCTCTGAAGTCTACCCGCATGCTTATACGCAAAAATATAAAAATCAATGCGCGTGAACACTCCCATCGAAATGTTCGCAGTCACAGAAAATTTTATTTGTGAAGAAAGAGAAGTAAGAAACTTAAATGTGTCATTTCGCCACCAATAACGGACGCGTAAAAATTTTAAAATATTGTGAAATCATCATGCTGTGATTTGTACTCGAATCTTGATAATCAAAGTGAAATCTAAACAAGTGGTGAGTTTTTTAATATTAATATTTAGTAAATAGTTTTCCTTTACTCAAACCACTATCTCCTCAGGATTCGTTGTTCCAGATTTGCTGAAAATGTCCAAAAAAAACATTGTTTAATGAGCTATGGCTGTCGAAGTGTCGAATGAAAATTTTAAAAACTGGCTGTGCCGAGTTGAAGGTAAATTCATTTTAAATCTTTTTTCTTGCATTGTATACTAACTTATTAATTTGACTTGCAATTTACATATAAGTTTTGTGTTACAAAATGTTTGAATAGAATTAATTTACTCCGTAGCCATTTGAATATAAAATAAATGTGTACCTAAAAGCACGGAAGTGCAAGTGAGTAGGTAGTTCTAATAAAATCGTGTGTAGTTATCTGAAGTAGGTATAGGTACTTTAAAGTTATTTTCTTTTCAATGGCGGACTTGTTCTGTGCATTATTTTTGAATTGAGTTTATGTGGTTTTCCATTGGGAGCAAAAATATTACTTTTCATGATGATTATTGGTAAAAAAAATCCATCTTTTTTCTTATTTTTAGATTTGGGAAACCCACATCTTCCTGCTAACCTTCTTCAAGTATCTATGGATAGCCCAAACGTAAATTAACTTTTTTTTTTTTTTTTTAGCCGAAGGCCCAGGTAGCTAGTGCTATAAGACTATTTTAAACTGTAATTTACTTACCTTTTAAAATAATAATAATAATAATAATAATAACTTTTTTTTAAATTAAAACAACAGCGAAATTAAATTAATCCGGATGGTACACAGCTACTAGAATGTGATACATGTGATCTACATGTAATACATGGAGCCATGAACACCGGACTTACAAATGTTTCATGGGACCTGCATATATTTTTAAGGCATCTTTATTACGTATAAAGACAGTCCTGGAGAAGATTATTTACCTCCAAAAATTATTGTACTCAATTTCCTCTGAAATATTGCGGTGTTCGTTGGCTCGAAAACAAAATCTGTTTAGAGAAATGCCTGAACATTTTTGATGAGTTAAAGCACTTTTCTTCGATGACAAATTCAGATTTACCAAAAACAAGGCCAATTATTGAAAATGTAAAAAAAATACTTCCATGACAAATTGTTAGACTGCAAACTTGCATTTTTCCATTCAATTACATCTGATTGTGAACCATTTTTATATAAATTTAAAGGCGAGAAACCATTGATATTTTACCTTTATGAAGATCTCCTCATATTGGTTAAAAACTTATTACTTAGCATCGTCAAAAAAAAGGATATCAGCGAATGCTCCATAGGATCTCAACTTTTGTCAATCGATCTTTCATGTGAATCCAATTTTATGGAAATAAAAATACGTTGACAATGGATTCAATGCAACGAAAATCATCAATGCAATAAAACAAAAAGACAATTTTTCGGAGAAGGATATTTTAAAATTTAAACTGGATTGCCGCAAAATTATTATAAGCAAAATATCAAAAATGGAAGATTGAACGTTAGTAGGGTAGAGCGAGGAGGATTTGACGAAAGGAGGCTTTGTTATTTTCAATTATAAAGTCACACATAACGCGAAAGAGAGCCAAAATCCGAATTTGCATTGCCTGCTATGTTATGAGTTACACAAATGAAAACGTCGGTTGTATCTCCGCCTTACAGCCCACCGCACGTTTTTTTTTATTTTGGTCGACTTTTTTGGTAATTTTGTATATTTTCTTTGTTGGGAAACCACGTGTAAATACCATTATTTTTTTTTGTAACTTTAGTGATTGTGACTATAAAAACATACTTATTAAACATAACAACAGTGTTTATTGAAAATACTGCACAATTTTGATAAGTTGAAATATAAAGTTAAAGTGCGATCAAAGGAGGATTTAACAACTTAGAGTACGGAGGATTTGACAATTTGCAGAGAATACCCCTTTACCGCACACAACCAAATATTTTAGGAGACAAAACAAATCAAATATTTTTTATGAGTTTCTAGTGGAAGACGTTAAGCTTGCACTTTCAACGGACTTAGTAGCAAAACTTCCAAGCCCTGTGCAAATGCCTGGAACCTCCAGATCCAAGGAGAAACTTAAATTTAACGTAGATTTTTCTAATCTTGATGTTCGCTGAATTAATATTTATTTTTGAAGTTTAATTTATAATAACTGATTACAACTTAATTTATGAACTATTCTGTATATTTTGATAATTTTTTTCAAAACAAAATGATCTTTGTGTTACCTTATTAAATGAAAGTTCGTACACTGGCAAATGCTCCTACCTATTGTCAAAACCTCCTAAGGCAATGTCAAATCCTCCTATAAAGTGGGAGGATTTTACACTTTTACTATATTTCTTTTTCGCTCCACATCATGAGAACCCTTTAGATTACACAATTGTAATATACACCATTTTAAAGTCAAATATATAAGGAAAGTTTCATACCCCGACATTTTTAACGGTGTGCTAAATTTTGGTTCAAAATGACGTATCATCGTTTTTTTGTCAAACAAGGCGAGGAGCCTTACCCTAGTCTTAATATTAGAAATATTTTGCAAACCAACAGTCTCTACAATAAAAGATTAAAAAATTTGCTTCAAATTTTATATGATGCCAACGGATTGGAAAGGAGTTGGCCGAAAAGATTCGAAATGAAATTAAAGAATCCCTTTTTTAACATAAAATTTTACTAGTAAACAAAATTAAGTTAGTTTAATTATTCATTTAGTTAACAAGAAAAACGTAATTCAAATTAAGGCAAAACAGAATTCAATAAAAACATAACCAAAAAAGTACATATCCTTATGTCGAATTAATAAATAATAATGAAGCAAAGAAACACAATTCTACAAATGGTTCTTTTTTATATAACCTCCACCACATCTCTGTACAAAGTACTAAAATAGAGGGCAGAAAAGTTGGATTCGGAAAGTTCTAACTAGAATGCTCGAGTTGTTTTGTTGCGATATAATTCCCTCTTTTTTTTAATAGGTTTAGAACTCCCTCTTGGAATACAGCATCCTACTTGTTTCGTTCCTAATAAATTTAACAAGCTATTCTAAAGTTTTTCATCGCACTCCATTTGCTTTTCCAGAAGAAGCATTTTGTCATCCAATGCGACTGGTCGCTTAACACGTATCTACTACCGAGTACCTACCTACTACTTTTGTCGAACGCTTTCGATTTTCTTGAAAAAAAGTTCGTAATGTGTTACCTAGCACCTAGCTAAATAAATAACATATTAGGTAAATTTTCCAATTAATAAATGAAAATAACTCATATAATAACCAACTAATGTTTTCTCTAAAATAGCTACTTAGAGCTGGCATCACCTAACCAAATTGTACTATTACTATTGGCTGTCATCACGGCTGGCTAGTAAATTTCAATTGCGACGAATGAAAAAGAAAACAAAAGTAACAGAAAATAAAGGAAAACAACAGAAACTAATTTAAATTCCACTCTTTTGTCGTTTCGACGGGAACCATTTTTTTTAAGAGTTATTGCCTCGCTAACAAACCTCCTATACCGTAAGTTAGTTATGTGAAAGTTACGATAGTTATCTTCTAAAAATGTTTATTAGGTAATAGCAATTTGAGCTTAACGAATGTGTTTGCCAATATTTAGGCCTAAAATGTAATTAATTGTTAATGTTTATCTTTGTTGTTAAAAATTTTGTAGTTCAAAATGCATCTTGAATTCATTGTTTTCTTTGCAAAACGAAAGCAGTTGGTTTTTAGTACCAAATTTTTAACTTAAGGGTCGAACATTAAAAGCCATTCCAATTTCGAACTTAGAGATTCCAAATATTCATTAGTAGTATATTAGGAAATATAGGTAGTTTTTTTAAGCACAAACCAACACTTTAAACAAATATTTTTTTATATTTCTGTACACTAAAAGAACTCGAGTTCGGTAGATTAAGTACTTACTTTCCTCCACGCAACAGTCATTTTAGCAGGTAGCCCAGTAGCAATTAGTTTCTCAGTAAGATCACTCCACAACTTTGCATAGTTTTTAGCAATATCTGGATGCTCCTCCATAAAGTGCACCAACATGCTAATTTGTTAGTTGCTGTCCTAAAGTGTTAATAATTTACAAATCAATTTAATGTTTCAACCAAATAGATAAGCATATTTTTTCTTTCCTACAAGGAAAACGGAAACAAATAGTTTGTAATTTTTTTGTATTTTTCAGCTGTCAGTTTGTTTACAATCCTGGTCAAACTGTTGAAAACAAAAACGATGAACGATTCGATTGAACGATCAGCCGATGATGTTATACTTAACTTAACGGGCTCCCGACCCGTGAAGAGTCTCTGCCTGAGACACGGCAGCCTTCCATCCTCTGCGATCCCGGGCACGCTGCTTCCAGTTTGCCAGACCAAGCGCTCTGGCATCCGCGATGGCTTGGTCTTTAAAACGGAAGTTCGGTCTTCCTTGTCGCCTCGAACCTGGGGGCTGGGATTCAAAGATCCTCTTAGCTGGAGCATTGTCGTCCATTCGCTCGATGTGGCCGAGCCAATGTAGTCGACGTGTTTTGGCTTTTTGGACTACATCCACATCTTGGTACAGCTCATAGAGTTCGCGGTTGTATCTTCTCCTCCATTCGCCCTCCTCGCACACAGGACCAAAAATCCGACGAAGAATTTTTCTTTCAAAGGAGCCCAATATCAGCTCTCCCTTCCTGCTTATCGTCCAGCACTCGGCGCCATAAAGCAGAACTGGCAGGATGAGTGTTTTGTAGAGCGTACATTTCGTCCTTCGAGTTAGGAGTTTTGAACCCAATTGTTTTGCCAAACCGAAGTAGCAGCGGTTACCTAGGGTAATTCTTCGCCTGATCTCCACTAGGGTGTCATTCGTGGAGTTCATATTTACACCGAGGTAGATAAACTCCTTAACTACCTCGAAATTGTTGCTATCAATAGTGACGTTTTGTCCTAGGCGGTGGACAGATGCGTTTTTGTTTGTTGATAGCATATACTTGGTCTTGTCCTCGTTTACTTCAAGGCCAACAAACTTCGCCTGTTCCTCAATCGCCGTAAAAGCCTCAGTCACGGCACGCTGGGAGCGACCGATGATGTCGATATCGTTATGATGATGTTATACATATGAAGCAAACTAAAAACGATCGTTTCAAAAATTACGCTATGAGAACCCTGTTTTTTCTACCACATTTGCTCACCAGAGTTTTTGCAATTTCACAAGTCTTATGGCACACTGCTCACGAGTGTTGCATTGTTTTTTTAACTTTCTCCATTACGTAGTAAGAGAAAGATATTGGTTTCGTACAAAATTTCGAACTCGAGATTTTAATCAATTCTGATATTACGATGATAGAGGTACTCAAAAAAGTGGGTCGCAAAATTCTGTCCGGGCTGTCCGTCTGTCCGTCTGTCCGTCCTTCCACGGGCCTACAGTCTAAACGGCTTCCCGGATTACGTTCAAACCTCGGATTTGGAGTTTTTGGGCTTACAGTTCGGGAGGTGTTTTTTTTTTCAATGTAACCTTAATATTAATGGTACTTCCCATACAACATTTTCGTACCAGTTTGATTTGATCGAAAACGGCTCTAACGATTTCAACCAAAATCGATATTTAAGCTTAAGTAGGTGAGGTTACCATGACTGCGTACCCAGTTTTTGGCTAAAAATTCGAACAACGGAACTTTTGAAATTTCGACATGTCTCGAAAACGCTCTATACGATTGTAACAAAAATTAATTTCTCAGGTAATGTGGTCATTTATAACTTAATAGCAAACTCAGTTTTTCTCTATATTATCGTACGGATTTTTGAAAAAAAAAAAAATGTAATTTAGTTTTTTTCAGTTTACCGGAAAACGGCGATAACGATTTTGACCAAAATGCAAACTTAGCGTTAAATGGATGTTTTCAAAACTATTGTGTCCTTAATTTTCAATTCGAAGCACCGAAAACGCTAATTTTAGAAACTGCTACTATCTCGAAAACCCCATCTTCGATTTCGATAAAATGTCAAAAACGAAGTATTTCTTTTATCCGGAACAATATCATACAGTCAGTTTTCAGCTTATTAGTTACGCAATAGTATTTGCAACTGTTATGTCTGGATAATTTTACAAAAACTTCATTTGCACCGCACACACGAGCATCGGGATATTCAATTTATAGCTAATGCTATAATGCTAATGCAAATTCACAACTGCCTGAATTATTACATAATCTATCTAAAGATATCGGTCTATCACGAGCAATACTTCCAATAATTGAAGACTTAAATCATATTCCAATCAAAATTAAAAACATATCCTTTGGTCAAAAACAGAAACTGCAACCAGGTACGCTTCTCCTATACTCAAAAATCAAGTGAGGAATAAGACCTTCTAAAATAGTACAGTAGACGCTTGTGACATTGGCAGTTACTGAGAGCTTTAACCTTTTAAAACTTATATTGTTATTTTATATAACTGCCATATGAGATGAATATCCAAAAGAGGATTTTGTTTTCTTTTGTCTAGTATCGAGAAAGTTTCGTTCGACCCAGTCGTGCATTTTATTTTATTTTTATTATGTGTATCGCAAATAATAAACTAAACTAACTTTAATTTTTTATTTCATTAAATCACAAGCGCTACTTTTATTCATGCGCAGAGCGCAGTATGCCTACTTTACGAGCAAAATTGAAGGATATCCTGCTCAAATTGCAGTACAGCTGTTAAAATTTGTTATTCAAGTGACGTCACGCACAAAATAATGTGCGGGAATATTATTACCTTGTGTTCTCTAATGTTGATGGCAAACCATGATGACCTGAAGTTTCCTGGCTGGACTTAAATTTTGTTTGCATTATTTTTGTATGGCTAATCGCTTTTTAAGACTGTCCTAGACCTGGAATGTTCCCCCAATGTGTTATACCTCCAATCATATTATTGTGTCCGCATCTTTTTCAGACGAGTTCGTACTTGATTAACGCAGAACAGTTCTGCTCCTATATATAGCGTTCCAAACGCCAAACCTCTTTTGGTTTTTCAGCTTGGAATTGATAGTTTGCATTTGTTCAAGCAGTGCAGAACTGATTTAGTGACAACAGGTTGTGAGCGAAGGACGTTTATTTTGCTCTTTGCTCTAAATATATTGTTGTTAGCGTCTGGGGATTTTTCCCATTGAGAATATACGATTTCGTATGAATAGGGGAGAGGGGGCACCTTTGAACACTTTTTGCTTCCAAGTCTCATAAAAACCTATGTTTTTGAATTATTGATCTGTAAATTCTTTTAACTTTTAGAAATGAAACTCGGCTTTAGTTTAAATGCATATTTCTTTATGTTTTATGAAGATTTCGATTTATTATTATCTTTTGAGTGTAACAGATTCTTATGTTCAAAGGTGCCCTGTGGGGGGCAGCTGTGAACTAGGCTGGGGCACATTTGAACGGCAGTTTTTATAATTAATTGTTCACCGGAAATAAGACTTCACACTTTAATTAAATTATAAATTAGTTTTAATTTTAAATTAGAGTTAAAAAACATGAATAAACTAGAATTCACAAATCGATTTAACAAGGTAATAACATACCTATACAATATAAACAAAAAAAAAAAAACCTAAAATAGGTAGGTACACAAACAGATAAATTTATTTATATAGGTACCTAAACTACAAAAAAAGAAACAAGCAAGTTTTTACATGTAGTAACCTAACTGAAATTTAGAGAAGTCAAAAGCGAAAGTCATCATCGCAGCTGTCCTCGAAGTTCCTGGAGGATGAATAGGTGACAACTTAGCTTTTATTTCTGTGACACTATCAGACCACTTGTCTTTTATGTCAGGATAGAAAAACCTTTAGGAACCTGGTTTCCGCTTTAAGAAGCCGTCGTTATACATGTTGTCGTCTTTCTCATTTATTCGGTCAACAAATCCTAATTACTTATTATTTGAAAATTATTTAAAACTTGATAGAAAAAACACCAACTTACTATAAGTCCATACATTACACATATTGTCTTCAAATACTAATTCAAATGCAGCTACACATGACAAGGCACATACCTACAAAAAAAAACACCTTTGAACATGTTCAAACCTGCCCCGACCGTCTTGTTTAAACCTGCCCCAAAGTGTGTTGTCAATAACAATATAGCTTTATTATTTTGATTGTACTTATATATAAAAAAACATAAATTAATATGGCTCTAAATGAACCTTCGCCTTCGAAAATTATTTTTCACAAATAAAAAAGCTCACCAAAAAATTTGTATAGGTACTCTTACAAAGAAATCAAAAAAATAGTTGGAAACACAGCATAAAAACATCCACCATGAGCGAGTTTCAAGCGACTACTGAAAAGATGACCGAAAGCTATTGACGTTTAAAGAATAAAATATTGCCAGTATAAAAATTTGATTTACGCTCTCATATAGTTTTGAATAAGAATTTATTAGTGCTGTTCAAATATACCACACGTTCAAAGGTGCCCCCCTCTCCCCTACTAGCTCCCAAGTCCGTATTGGAGTTATATTCATCTGTATACCTACCACTGTATAATCTGCTATTTTTTGTTTGTTATGGCAACACAAACCTGACGCTGACTCTCCTTCAAGTCTATAACCTAAGAGGAGACCAATGCGACATTGAACTAGTCTAAGTTCCGTTTATGGAGCATTAAAATAAATGGTAGGAGTGAAAAATCTCGTGGACCAATTGTTTTTGTTTTCGGCTCGTGTATCGTAGATCGAATATCTCACCCATTTAAAGATATAGGCATATTCAGCACCTATGCTGATTCAACTTCATTGAATAATAAACCGAAAATAATTTTTCCCTGCTAAGTTAACCACACAATGCAATAGGTGTATATAGCACATGAACTCGTATGCAAATGAAATCAATTTGAGGATAACGACTTGTGTCCGAAATTCCAGAAGCATTTCCTTGAAATCTGATCCAACAAACAAGCAGTATTTCATTTCGTTCACTTGGTTGAAGCCAAATTTCAAATCATCCGAATGTATCTTTAAGCTGAGCACTACCTGTACATGCACCACTTTTGCATAACATTAAAGCTTGAATATATATACGAATTAATCGGCCTTAGAACGGCCTGCCAAACCGCACAACTGGATTTTGAGTCGTCTATGCCCATATCCACACTTATGTGTGCATACTTACTGCATATATGTATGAAGTAGATGCAAATGAAGAATACTTCCATTCACCTTGTAGCTGGCATGCCACTTGCTTTCGGTGGTACCCATACAGCAGCGGACTGTAATCTAGTGTTTACAAAGCCTTAAACTATGCATCAGATTAGTGCACTCATCCCTTATAATAACATGGGCCACCATTGCGCTCGAAAATTGTTAAGTTTTTGATTTGCCACGTATATGCGGGGCATATAGAGCGGTTTGTGCATGAAAAATGGGCGTACGCATTGGCCACTTGGCAATGGAACTCAACGTTTGGTTTGCCAATTTACATAAATGCATATTAAATAGTTATGTACGTACTTCGCCGCACACTAACAAGTTTATATTTTGATTCAGCCGCAGATAGCTCGTCGAGTAATGATGAAGCAGCTCAGATAAAGCGGAAAGGAATATTGTTGACATTAAATTGGGGATGGGGTTTTGTTGTCCATTAACAATTGTTTATGCTGCTGAAAAGCTATTTTTACTCTACAGGTTGACCGTGGGTTTGTTTAGATGACAAACGCTTATATTAGGATATAGTCAGTAAAGCTTTTATATCGCTTTAAGATTAAGTCTGTTCGTAGGGAAACTCCTACATGATGCATGTCCCGCGGCTCTTTGATTATTGTATTTCATCAGATTTATTAAACAGCTTGAAGAATTGCCTAAAAATATAGAGCAGCAGAGAGGTTAATTAGCAATTACAGTAGAAGATGTGTGTTCGTTAAGCGAAACCAACAATAGGCTTACTTTTAAAAGATGAGGACTAATGAAGAGGAAACGAAAATCGAAAAAGGCAGTAGCTCTGGAACTTCAGAGTGTAAGAATAAGCAGAACGAATTAGGGAATAAAAAACAAGTCAGTTATAGTCACCACACGGTATATTTGTGTTGATAAGCATAGCATAATATGTGTCTCAAAGCTACATATTATGTTACGGTAACATTTCAAAACACACAAAAACTGTAAGTTGGTATCACTTTCCAAGTGTTGCTCTCAAGCCCTTATTTACTTTGCGGATAGTCGACATCTCTATGGAAATAAGACATAAAAAAGGTTGTTGACTGTTAAGTATTACTGTACCTACTTAAATTATTTTTAATTGGACAATATGGCGAACGCTTTTTTTAAACTAAACCCACGAAATACTTGCGCTGTATATTTACCAAGCAACACACAATTGAAAAATTGGCAATAATATAAGTGGGTGACAATGACAAAATGGAAACTTATAATTTTTTTTCTCACTCGCAAAAATCAAATTGCGTAAGCTCACCAATCTGGTACGGCACGCGGTTGACATAAAGACTAAAGTTCTCATAGCCTTGTTTTTTATGAGCTAATCGAATATATGGTATTTACAAGGTTTGCCATATAGTTTTATTCCCCCTGCTCCATAATGACTGAAGTTACCCCATATTCAAACTCTGATCTAATCTGAGCTTCATGGATGAAAAGGAGTTGCTTTAAATAAATAAGTACAGTCGATGCACTTTGCATTGAAAAGGTAATCAGATGGGTCTTTAACACAGCCAAGTTGCCTTTTTATATCTTCAAGATTTCACCTAGATCCGTATTTAGAGCAGCTGATTCGCTCGCCTCTCTGATGATTATCTGAACTCTGAAGTGAGCAGATCTTCATGGCCTCCTGTTTTTGGTGAAGGCTGATTCATTGAAAATAAAAGATTAGTCAGCAAACCTGACCATGAAGTTTTGGCATACTTGTTTTACCCCTTCCATGTCATGTACTTACATAGTCTTGTGTCAAATGTATACAGGATTTAGCTTAAATGTTCTTGTCAAATGTCTGCTTGCATATCCAAAGTGCCTTCACTCAGAGAAAAAAGCACGTAAAATCATTAAAAACAACTTTAAATCAAAGTAAAATCAATATGATTTGGCTCTAAAGTAGAAAATCGTCAAATCAAAGTCATGTCACTTTAAATACAGCAGCTCATCTACCAACATAGAATTTAATTCAAGTCAACTTTGAAATAAAGTGGTAACATAATAAATTTCAAAATGTTTTCCATAACCTTTTCATTATATTCCAACGTTACTTAAAATGAGCTTGATGTTCAAAGTAAACACGTATCAGCATTATTTCAACAAAAACTACAATTTACAATAAATACTAAGCAACGTTGAATTAAAGTAGCATACGTTCAAACATTGTAAGAATTAGTTTTCAAATGTATCTGCCTTTAGTTTGAATATCATAAGCATTTAAATCAAAACGAAATCAGCGTTGATTGTAATTGGAAACTCCTTTGATTTAAGCGGAGTTTCGCCATTAAATAAATGTGAAAACACGATTGAAATCGGTGCCTTGAAACAATTTTATATTAAATAAAATTTGTTTCAAATGCGATTATGACGTTTCTATATATTACCGCAATTAGTTTGTATATTTTCATTTGGATACCTGTAATGAAAACTAAAAAAAAAAAAGAATCGAAAAATAGATTTTTTGGCAACATACAATGTCTTTTTTTATTGTTCGAGTATATATTTCTTATAAAAGTTGTTTCCATTGTTTATTTGATATAAGTGTAGCGGAGTAACGTAATATTCTTAAAAAGTAAATTACCAAATTTTTGCAAGAATAACCAACACTCCCATGCTAAAAGGTATTGTAACGAAAGGACTTGAAAAGTTTTTAAACAAATATCAAGGGCTTTATAAAGCTGTCATATTTATACAAAATCTCGTCGAAATATAATGTTAATCATCTTGTCCAACACAAATAATAAATGTTTGGATTGTTAAACCGATATTATAGTATGTATTTACCGATTCGCCAATTTTTTCGACGTAATTACTGGTTGATGGAAGTCTCAAAACAAAACTCTCCTGAGCATCAGCTATTGCGACCTTGCGTTTGTTGCTCCCGCTTTTATTCTTAAATCTTGATACAGGAGGAAGAACCAAGTTAAGTAGGATAGCCAGAAGAAAATCTTCGGAATCTAAATATAAGAAAATATTATTAGTTGCCTCCTTTGTATTTACTTAAAATTAGCAAACCTTTTTCCGTCACAGCAGATTCCAATTGAATTAAGTGAACTGTTTCTTACAGTTATGAATATTTAATTCATAGTGGGTATCTTTTGATAAATGTTTTAAACTCCTTCCACTTACTAAGTAGAAGGTGCTGCCTTCCAGGGTACAAAAGATCAAAATCAATTTTAATCTGAAAAACGAAAAGTTAAGAACACAAAAAAATTGATTTATCTTAAATATTCTACCAGTTCTGGAGCCCTTGCGTCAGCAAATTTTGGCCAAGATTTTAAGAAATATTGCAGAAAGGTTTCGGTTAAGAATTACATTTTTAAGAAACTAGACTGTTTTAAGTCCTACTCAGAAAAATAATTTTTGAAATACGTTTCCCAAAATTACTACCGTCTTGTAAGGTTTCTGATTTAAAAGGAACTGTGTATTCAAATAAAGAAACGCACGGTACATTTATTAAGTCTGTGGCAATAAGTTGAAGTAGCTTATGTCAATTTTGGTAGTTTTTCAGTGTGAGCAAAAGAAATTTATCTTAATTTTTTTCAAATCTATTGTATTGCATAGTCCAAGTAAATTAAAGCTGTTCAGTTTTCTTCATATTTAACGGTTCTTAATTGTCGTAGAGTGATGGGACCTGGACTAAAAGAAAGCTAAGGAAAACGAGAACTTTGTAATGTAAAAAACTCGAATATGGCTTATGTTGACATAAGCTACTTCAACTTATTGCCACAGAGTGTCTCACTGGCATCTGCAAAATATTTAGTGTGAAGTCTAAAAATGGTTATTAGTAAGGCCCAAAATCCTTATCTGCTTTACTATTAAAATAAAATTAAATTCCCAAAACTTAAAACAAAAACAACATTTATTGTAATTATTTTATAATATACTTGAAAAACAAGAATAGTCAATTGAAATAAAGTGGCAACTCTGTGGTTGTTTCTTTATGAAAATAACAACAAGGCCGACAACATGTGTTAGTGCGTATTTAAAATAATGGATCATATTATAAATGAGATCGTTGGGCATTTAAGTTAAATGCGTTTTCACTTTGATATACCTATCAAAGAGAGCATATACTATACATATATTACAATCCAACAACTTGTATTCTAAAGGTGGGCGTCGAAAGTTTAATTCAAATCCGTTTTTACTTTGATTTCAGCTATTTCAACTTTGATGACAAATGGAGTGTCTACCTTAATTTAAAATGACCTCATAAGTTGAATTGAAAACGCTTGCTACTTTGATTTAAAAGAGTATTTAGTGATTCCACGATTTGAATCAACAAGATTGTTAGTTTGATTTTAAATGATTCACTTTTGAAACATAAATAAAAAATATCACCTTTATATTAAAATGGTTTCACATTTAAAATAAGGTTGTTTTTAGCTTATTTGATTTTTTACATTTTTTAAGTCATTGATTCAAATAATTTCCGCATTAATATGATTGCTTTACCCATTTTTCTACTTAAATCAAAGTGATTCTAGTTGAATTCTAATACGTTTTGTCAAAAATGAAACAACGTAGATATTAATGCGATTCTATTTAAATTTACTATGCTGTTTTTCTCTGGGTGTTATGAAATGGCCGTACTGAAGCGTCTGAAATTTGTGTTTCTACGGGTACCGAATAGGATACCCATCGCACAGTATCTCTTATAACTAGACTTAAAAGTTTTTTGAGGTTTTCCTATAGCAGCTGTATCGCACAAATGTGGATACCTGGCTCTAAAGCGAATCTGTAGCACTGCGAGCTGCGACATTCGGTATCACTCTTTGAAGAGCCGACAAATACTCGTGTAGATAGTCATTTTTACTGACTCATGAATGTACTGATATTACTACATATTTAGTCAGAAAAAGTTTATCAATTACAGGCAACAGCTACAGAACAAAAATAGCAAGCATTGCAAGTTATTATCACCACTTACTGTGTACATTGCACTCGCAAATTTGCATGATAACAGCCGTCTCCCTTTGTGACCATGACATTGACTTCTAGTATCAGTCGCCAGGCTAGAGAAACTGCTCCATATAGTCTCACTTCTATCGATGCGTTGAATAAGCGCTTATACTCTGCGCTCAGTTTAGCAAACATTCCCCCAGAAATGATGCAAAGTAGCGCAGCTGTCAGTATCAAGCGTCGATTATGTCTTATCTGCGCAGCTTCTGACAGTCGCACAGTGAGTTCGGGAAAGTGGAACTAATCGGTTGTTTGCTTACAGGCTATACAGAGGGAGAATTTAAAATGTTAATTCTTTCGACGTTTGTGCGTTATTTCCTTCTTATCGGGTACGTGGGGGCTCTCAAAATTGACCTAAGCGCGGTATGTGACGCTAACAGTTTTCGTTGCACAATTTCGGATTGCAGCGACGAGCCAGTCGTTATAGATAACACGAACTCCAAATATCAATTCACTGAGGTCGTCTTCAGGAATTGCTACACTCCAACGATTCCCACTGCTCTATTCTCGAGCACGCCGAAATTGGAACGTCTTCTGATATACAAGTGCTCGATGAAAAGCATTCAACAAAGAAACTTCATCGAAGCGAGCCACCTTAGATCGTTGTACCTACCCAATAACCGCTTAACCGAATTACCGGAGAAAATTTTTGCCAATCTGTCAGTGATTGAGGAGATCCGCCTTTCCGGCAACCACATCTCCCTCATGCACCCAAAGGCTTTCGCAGGTCTTACACAACTCCGCATTCTAGACCTCAGCAACAACAAAATCCACGAGTTAGCCTCGAGTGTATTCGGCAACCTCACCAGTCTGGAATACATTGATCTGAGTTTCAATGATCTCGAAGTGATGGACAGTAAGATATTTGCGACAAACCTGCTGCTCAAAACAGTCCTACTGAGCAACAACAACTTTGCAACGTTCGAGAGCAACAGCTTTGCCCACCTACCGCATTTGCAAACGCTGGATATATCGTACAACGCCATCAATTCGGTTCTTCTGCAGTCAGTGGACACACTACGTGCTCAGAGCTCTCAGTTGCGAAGCTGTGTCATCAACGGCAGCGTTATCAGAGTTCGTGCCAGCAACAATCAGCTAGGGAGCATCAGCATCACCGATAAGGCCTCAGTGAAGGAAATCGATTTGCACAGTAATCAGCTCGACTCTCTATCAGACTTTCATGGAATGCTGAACCTGCAAAAGTTGGACATTTCGAAGAACGCTGTTCACAGTTTGAACGGTACCAACACATCAATACTGCTGGACCTGCCTAGTTTGCAGTCCCTCAATTTGGCGTACTGCCAGTTGCACACTCTGACAGTGGAAAATTTTCTACTACTGGGTAAATTGTCGCACCTGGATTTGGCTTACAACAGCCTACATGCGTTGGATGCTAGTGTTTTTGAGCCTCTCGTCAGTTTGGAGAAGATCTATTTCGAAGGGAACCGCCTGCATTCGTTCGACTATGAGACTTTTATGCGCGATCATGCCAATGTCAAGGAAATGGGAATCTTTGGCAACAACTGGGCGCAGACATACGTGAAGAAAATGTCGGATGTGTTGAAGGCGAATGACGTCAAACTGATAATTCGATTCAATCTGAATGAAGCGAGTGAAATGATCTCTCTTCAGACGACTAGTCATCCACATCATACGGTTCATGCGAAGACGTTAGAGCATGGGGCAGTAGATGGAGGTGGCCATTCTGCAGGAGTGAATAATCGTGACATCTTGATGATTGTTACACTGTGCTTGGTGTTGATTATTTTATTTTTGCAACTGTTCCGTATTTTGAAGGATGAAAATATGTTTACGTTCTGGAGTCAGACTGTTCGACGGACAAACCGACCGAGGCGACTTGACGAGGAAGAATCTGAACCGTTATAGTTAGCATTAAGGTTTGAATGAAGGATTTGTGATAATTTTAACAATTTTATGTAAACGTGTTACTAATATTAAACATTTTGTAAAGCTTACTTAAAGTTTGTGTAACATTTTTGTTTTTTTTTTATTTTGGAAGTCATTTTACCTTTGCGTAAGTACCTGTACTTATAGAGGGCGTTGTCTTTCTCGGCCTTTTATAACATGCTCCGATTTCCTATCATTGCTCGAACAAATGAGTGGATAGCATAAGTGACCTCTTACTTACTTAGTGCAGAAGCTACATCAATACTGAAGAGTTTAAGTCCAGTTGGTCCTATGGACTGGAGTATACTTCGGCACATAAGTGGGCTAAGGTAGTGGTAGACGATTTTCCATTTCTCGGCAGTATTCAGAAATCATAATGTTTTTTTTTTTTGGCTAATTCAACCTCGTATGTGGTACCTAATGGAACTATTTGGAATGCTGACAAGTCTTGGTCTGTTGATGAATTTTTCCGTGAACAACTGATTTTAACTTTTTTTTCTTTCCGGGAAGGAACTGGTCATTGTCATCAATAGCAGCCACACTAACTACGCAGTGCTATGTGCTATTTCGAAAACTACGGCGCTGGGTTTATTCGATTCGGAAAATGAAGTATTCCAGGTAGGAAAAAGGACATTTTCAAAATAGGTTTGTTGCATTTGAGTGACCATTTATGTGATTCCAATAATCTAAAGTAGTGCACTGGTCATATTTTCTAGAAAGGACTGCAGTTCCAGAACTAAATACGCGTTGCAATTGAACTTATTTACTCAATATTGAAAAGGATAGGATAGACGCTCAATATTATTGTAAAATATTTGATATTGCACAATATTATTGTTCGTCTGTAGATAACATTGCAAGGTTGTGCAATATATGTATTGTAGAAAATCAAAATGCTTTGAGATTTTTTGCGCAATTTAGAAAAATTATATCGTCTGTAGTGGCTAATATTGCAGCATATTTGTTCATTTATATTTTGAGTGTCCATAAAGAAACATCTCCGCGAGTCAGTGACGTAGCGTGGGTTAGTGCCGCCCGGGGCAGACCCAATTCTCGATGAATCAGAGTATGTGGAAGAGTTTGACTGATTGAATTACAAGCATTCGAGAAGAGGAAAAGCTATACTGCATTAAGAACTACATGGTAGAGTTTGCTTCTTGCTACAGCCACTTTCGAAAATAATCTTGAGGAGAACTTTCAGTCTTATTTTTCCGCCTGTTGATACCATTTTAATACTCAAAAATTCATAACAAAAGCACGCATTTATGCCAAACAGGGCAACATATTTCAAATCATCAGGTAATTGTAAGGTGACGGATAATCTTTCCAGTTCTTGCACCAAGAATTGAGTATAAAAATTCGTAAGAATTAGTAAAAATTTGTAAGAATTAAAAGTAGAGATGTAACGGATATCCGGTTAGTATCCGTTATCCGGCTATCCGGCCACTTTTTTTCTATCCGGCCGGATTGCCGGATAGAGAGTAAGTATTCGGCGAATACCGGATACCTAGGTAAAATAGAACATAAAAACAAGAAGTCGATTGAAAAAGTATTTTTTTTATTAACAGTACTTAAACAAGTAACAAAATTAGTACTTATAATTAATTAAAGGCAGATTATGATGAATGAAAATTCTTTTTTCTGCATTAACCGGTAAAAGACGGTTGCGTTTATTTTGATATACTAAGCCAGAGCCAGCTTTAGAAAACGCTGCCATACGCTGCTACTTGGTGATGAAAGATAGACCTTCACAAATTTTGCTAAAATTGGGAACTGTTGATGATTAACTGACCGCCATGTCAGGGTCGATATTCCGGTCAGTCCTTTTTAAAAAAAGTTCAAGATCAGTCGCAGTATCATTTTTTTGAACTAGAATGCATCGCTATGAAGGTATTCTGCTCTCGACAGTATATATATATATATTCGGCCGCCGGATATTCGGCTATCCGGCCAAAGTGTATGCCGAATATCCGGTATCCGGTATTTTGCAAAATCACTATCCGTTACATCTCTAATTAAAAGTAAAGGAACAAACATATTGTTAGAAAACCTTGAAGATTTTTTTTCTTCCTAGGTACCTCGGCAATTAATTTTCAATAATAAAGAGCAAGGCAACAAGACAAGACTGCAACTTTTATTAGCAACTAGAAAGTTTGCGTATTTTTGCAAACTTCACTTTGTTTGAGCAAAATAAAACAAAATAACATGAACTCAACAGAGAAGTATATCTGCAATGTATAGTAAAATGTAGTTGCTTACTAGGGAGAAGCGTTCATTGGATTTTGTTGCTAAGCAAGGAATGTCTCTTTACTTACTTTGAAGCAGTGTTAATGCTGTTAAACCTTGTTAATAAATTTGTTGAGCAGGAAAAAGAATCCGTTTCATAGATTTTATATATTTAAAAATTGTAGCAGCTCCAAATTGCCGCCCCTAGCAAAGTGCCGCCCGGGCCTTGTGCACCCCTTGCACCCCCTCGCTACGCCACTGCCGCGAGAGAAAATGTGAAAACTTTAGTATCTATCAGTCAACATGTTGTCTACACAAATAACAGCGGTAAACTAAATTATTTGGAAAATACTGCACTGTCTGGGGCGCCCAGTCAATAATATTGTGCATCATATTTCACAATAATATTGAGCGTCTAGAGGCCGCTTAAAAGTTAAAACTAGATTGGCCGGTAATGTCACTTTTACTACGTGAACGCAGTCCTCAGATAACAATTCTTGACTTGAGTTTTAGGGTAACTTAAAAAAACCTGTTTACGTGACCAATGTGGACCAATAAAAACTGAACACAACCATTTGTCTTATTTACTATTACTATTTTACTTAACTAGAATTTTTAATTTATATACACACACCCTTTCTATATATTAGGCTATTAAATACTTAAATTTAAGTCAGTTAATCAAAATGAATACTTTTTTTAAAGGTTAGAGGTTAGTTCTTGCAACATTATGTTATAAATTTCTTTCATTATTTCTCCTGCATTATTTTACTAGCTTGAAATCAATTACTTCATTGAACTTATTAAAATCCTTAATCAGGTTTTTGATGGAGCCATTGGTTGCATAGTTACATAGCGTCCTTTGATATACAAAAAAATTTGAAAAATTCTCCAAAAATTTACTTACCTACGTTTGCAATTTCACCACTACGGGTATTTTATCGTATCGCTGATACTCGAAAAAAGTGTCGAAAATTGGACTTCTAGATTGCGTTTTACCTGAACCAGCTTATATGCAGATCTGCTCCGATGTAATGGCATAAAACCAATTTATTAATAAAGCCATAATATCATGGCCATTACTAATATGAGTTTATTTCAAATTTGTGTATCTCACACAAAAAAAAATAAAAATATCTCTGAGGTGCGTATATCGCGTACCTATGGGAGTTGGGAGTTGTTGGAAAGCAAGAATATCTTAGGCACTTTTCCAGAAATGAAGTACGATTGTTTGTAGGCGTATAGTAAAACTGTAGGACATAAGATCCATAAAGCTACATATACAACAAAGCAGTACAATTTGTCTGCTTTTATGTGGATTTTAACTATTCCGCTAAAACTTCTTGCGCAATCCTTATAATAATTCTTAGAAATCACATTTGCTTAACATTAAGCTACACTTGATAAGCAGTCAACTCGTTCAAAGGACATATCTACACAATTTTTAGTTTTACATATAAATTGCCATGTGTGTATGTCCTTCTTCAAGTCAGGCCCCGGAAATATCTATAATTTCTTTCGCATTTAATGAACGAAAAAAAGGATACAAACATTTTTTTTAGTTGTTTGTGTTTTTAAGGTTTCTTATTAGTTTCGCTTTTGTCCGTTTATCTCAGAGACTAATTGACGTATAAGGCTGAAGGTGAAGGAGGTAGAAGACCCACAGCATCCGGTATAACGTGTAAGTATAACCTATAGTTAAACGACAAATACCAATGGTAATAATAAATCGATTGGTTTTAGACTAATTAGTATAAAAAGTAAAATCTGTTTATTTCTGGATTCACAAAAAAAAATGTTTATACGTTATTTAAAATATTACTTTATGTTTGGATTCATTTTTCTCGGTAAGTATACAACGCAGGTGTTCGGTGTGAAGAGTTTAATACAAAGTTCTGTTACGTTATGCATACTATATAATTATCTAGGAAATCCTGGGATCAGCTAGCCGACGAGTCGGGGAAAACATATGCGCTGGATGTGGTGAAGATTGCACCACTACCACCAAAAACGACGAGTTGATGCAGTGTGTTCTTTGTAGACAGTGGTCCCACGGTTCATGTACTGCATTTAAGGGTTTATTAATGGATTTCAATTACTATTTTTATTTAATTTAATTATGTTTTTTTCTCTATTTTAATAAAAAAAAATTACTGAATCGTAAAATGTTTTTCGTCATAAAGTTATTTCAGATTGACTTTAGGTGCGCAACAATGCCCGAACTTAACCTATCATTATATGGAAAAACATTTTTCCACACAAATTTGTTGCTCCAAATGTTCATAGTGACGTATTAAAATATCAATCGAGTGAAACTATTTTTAAATGGGTGTAATTTTTCCATAGCTTGATGTGGCTTTTTCGCTTATAAAAAAAAAACATCAGGCACTTGAACAATTACGTGCGTATTTTTCGAATTGTCCGGAGATATATTATTGCGCAGGAAATACTTAACGGTTTTTGGAGTAAAAACAGCGAACAAAAACATCGACAACAGCGCCACCTATTGGGTCCAAAACTATCCTATCTTTCTATCTGCATACAACCATGCGCACAAACAAAGTTTCATTGAGATCGATTGAGTTTCTCAGAAAATGGACAACAGCGCCATCTATCGGTGTCGCGGTGTCGTTTTAAAGGTAACGCGAATTCATCAATTTCTTCCCATCTAAAAGTGCCCAACGTGTCTAAACAAGTAATAATTTCAAATATAAAATGTAGGGTCGATTTTCGACCACCAGCGAAACTAGTTGATGTGCTACGATAGGAAAGAACACTTTTTCGTTTATATATTTTTTTTTAACACGAATGTATTTGAATTGTTGGGCTATAAATTTGTTTGAAATTAATTCTGGTCTATAGGTACCTACCCCTCATGGGAGCACTTTTGAACTTTATAAGAATAAATTAGAGACTACGATATTTTTTTAAAACTATGAAATATGATTTATATAATATATTTTGTTTAAATCAAATCGAATTGAAACAAAAAACATGTGAACTCCGAAATTTAAGACTTGCTGTCGGAATTGTAAAGTGTGTCTACAACTACAATGGCGAAATTTTTCATATCAAATTAAAAATTGTGACTTACAAAATATTTGTTGTGAAGGTTCAAAATGACTATTAGGTAGTATTAACTCTATACGCAGTGCACAAATATTTAAGTGGAACTTTTTCCGATTTAGGAAAAGTAAAGTGATTTGCAATAAAGTTTGGACCCGCAGATTTTATGGAGTCCTCGATGTTGCTTAGAAACTGAACAAAGATGAAAGCTATCATGATTTGAAAGTAAGTTTATGATTTAAGCGATAAGACTACACATTACACAACTTTTATGCTTTCAGAAATCTGAGAAGTGAAATAAATCACCAGTGGGGAATTAGTATCTTCTGTTCCAGAATATATAAAGTTACATTTCATGCAACAATTTTCTACAAAGACTTAAGTCAAAATAGGTTTTGTTTTAAATTTAAATTTTAATAATAAAACAAAAATCTTATAAAAACTAATTGCATTTCTCGAATCTAGTCACAATCATTAAAATTAGTATACATATTTTCATCAAACAGTACTAACCTTAATATTAAAAAGAAACAGAAATAAGGTAATTTCCTCAATATTTAAGAAAAATAACAATTAGATAATAATTAAGATCATAAAATCGGCAAACACTAGGTACTTATAAAGGGTTGTGTGCTTTTGGGCCAATGGCAAAAGGCAGTCTCTTCTGTTTTGTATGTCTTTAGTGAAAGAAAGCATATCGCTAGCAAACAGTAACATCTTCCAGACTGTTTTATATAGACAATAAATACGATGTGTCTTAAATGCTAGCGCCTAGCGCTTAGACTGGTTGTAATCTTGTGTCGAGTTTCACTCGATTGTTGCTTTCTTTTCTTCATGGGCAAAAAAAAAACATAAATAAACAATAAAACATTGCAATAACATCGTCTGTAAAGAAGGGCGTATTTTCTTTTTTACCCAACTTTTAAAAATTGGTTTTATTTCGCTATGCAAAAGTGTAAAAAAGGCAACTTTCAATAGTTGGTCTTATTTCACTCCGACAAAGTGCAATAACGCCAAATTGGTGTTATTGCGCTTTCAAACTATGAAATGTGTATGGAGGGAGCACGATGCCCCCTGCAACCGACCTGATTTGTTGGCGTTATTGCGCTTTGTCGGAGTGAAATAAGACCCGCTGATGGAAGTTGGCCTTATTTCACGGCACCCGCAGGGAGGGTTATGTGTTTCGCGCGTATTATATGTACGTTCCTACGTGACGCCCTGTAGCATTGATGGTTTGACCGATTTTGAAAAGAGAGGTGTCATTATATTTTTAGCCATAAGCTAAAAAAATAAAAAAAGTTGATAGAAACCGAAAAACTCGACTGACGACAATATGAACAAAAAACAATACCTAACTATTTGGCAGTCGGATTGTGCTCAGATTTTGGTTGAGCTGTATAGGTATAGTCTCCGACTGTCAATTAGTTAGGTATAGTTTTTTTTTTAGTTTTTAGGTTATGTGTCGGCCACCTGATATAATATTTTTCTTGTTTGAATTTTAATCTGTGTTCTTTTGAATGAATGCATATAAATGCCGACTGACACTGTAGATTGTGCTAAAGTTTCGATCCAGAAAGCCTCTCTTAATCGAAATGCGGCAAAAACAGCTGAATGTATTTTAAACCCTAAAACCCACCTCTTAAGACAATAGTTACACACAAGTGGTTCGAGTAAAGGGCATCAACGAAAAAACAACTCTTCTAATCGCTACCAGTTTCGTAGATCCCAACAAAAAAAAAAATACCAAAAAAATATAAATAAAAAGAAGAGTTAAGGACATAAAAAAGAAACGTAGTCAAGATAAGAAATTCATCTCAGCGGTAGAGATGGACATCACACAGCGTTACAGTGGCCCATCCTTATTTCGTCCGTATTGTAAGTCGAACCCCGAAGCTTAGAAGATGTAAAACCTAATGCGCTGTTGTGGTGGGTGTCAGGCGAACGTTATGCGAGGTATGCTTCTGAGTGGAGGTTTCGTTATATGTATACATCCTTTTTCCTTTGGTTCACTTTTTACGATACGATATTTTTTTCTGCCCTGATTTTATTTCCCTCTGAAAGGGATCCCAAAGGAGGATTCAAGATTTATGACTTCTTTTACTATTTAAATGTTTATTAGGATATCTGTTGGAAGGCCCCACGAGGGTGGCGATATTTTTCTATGTGAATGTCGGCATTTGTATGGCAACGATTTGCAGGCTCATCTTTTGCAAGAAAGATACGAATATGTATATGTACTTGGAAAAATAAAAGCCACCCTATATACCTACTTAGCTGTTTGAGAAGATGGATTACATGGAGACGAGATAAGAATTTCCTCTAACTGAAGAATTTATGTATACGCACTCACCTTTCCCGATGGGTTCAGGGGTAATGCTGCTTTAAGCTATATCGTTTATGGTATTGAAAGGCCGTTCATTTACCCATCCTCTTAAATGAGTGGATTCTCTTGGGAATTCCATGGATAGCTCTACACGTTTGGGGACTTGTGTTCTTTGGCTGACCAACCAGATTGCAAAGAATACGGGTGGTATTTTATTTGCAATTTTACTGATGCAATGAACGAAATGACAGTCATAAAATTACTTGAAAGGATAAGATCCGTTTAAACTATATGTTCATCCGGGGAGTAAGTCCAAATGTTTGCATCGCATCTTGATAGGGATGGAAGTAAGAAGCGAATATAATTTCTCTATTTTGTGTGAGATATATCTTTGCAATTCGGTTGAGCTGGATCAGCTTCTAGAGCGGAAAAGGGCAAGCTCACAAGTTTTCTGTATTGCAATGAACTTTACTTACTTATGTTGTATCACTCGTTTACAATGAATTATGTTTTATCCTACACAGAAAACCAAGGTGACAATGAAAAACGCAAGACTCATGGAAATGCAAGCTAAACTTAAGTTAATAAGCATAATATGGTGCAAATATGTCAATTAGCAACCCTGTATTTTATTAATTTGTGTCGTTTGTAGATGCATATCCATACATAATACGTCTACGAATATAATATATTTCATAAAAATCAGTTTTGAATTAACGGCGTAGGTTCGGTAGTATACGTTCGACAAAAAAGTCTGTAGGGTAATAATGATAAGGACTTAAGCCCCTTTGACACAAAATATTTTCTTATTTTGCATGCTTTTAAAATGAAACTCTAGCAGTATCTAAGAAAAATTGGAAAGAAAATTCACGATGGGGTGAGTGCGTACACAACACAGTACACACCAACCTTATTAATGTTTGTAGACCTAATAATGTATCGTTATATTAATACGTGAGCATCCGAGCTTTCCGCTTTTTTGATTTTTAATATATGAAATGAGGAGAATGAAAGTTATGTTATTTGAAAGGTGCTGTGCCATAGATGTGCACAAACAAAAAATCGTGGGTATATGTCGACATTAAGACTGGTAAAATAAAGTTATGACTTCCCCATACAAAACAGGTAATAAAAGGATTTTAGTGACAATCAATTTGTAACCGTCATGTTCATAGTAACATACTTAATCATCTTAGATTAGAATTTAGAACTTGTTGGAGAGAATCATTTAGCTACCCATAAAGGTATGCAATTTACCTGCCACTAAAATTAAGCAATAATAATTATAAGAAATTTATTTAGGGGAACAATTAACTTTCCCCATTACGAAGATAGTAAGAGAAAGATGTTGTTTTCGTACAAATTTTCGAACTCGAGATATTAATCAATTCTGATATTACGATGATAGAGGAACTCAAAAAAGTGGGTCGCCAAATTCTGTCCGGTCTGTCCGTCCTTCCACAGGCCTACAGCCTAAACGGCTTCCCGGATTACGTTCAAATCTCGGATTTGGAGTTTTTGGGCTTACAGTTCGAGAGATAGATATATATTTTTTATTTCGCATAATATTGGTTTACATTCGCTAAGCTACCACACATTTTACATTACTGAAACAATCGGCCTTACTAATAATCAATCACTAATGTCGACAACTAGTTAGATGTCAGCTTTAGTAAAAACGTACAGCTTTTGTGAAATGGTACCAATAAACAATTAGACCTCCACATTTACTAGTCCTACAACTTTCTTAGAATCTATTACATTTGTTGTCATTGCAGAATTCAAATTTCATAATTTGTTTTCGTGAAAAACAAGGTCGACGGTCTCTTTCACAAGGAGGATTTTATTCTAAAAGAAGGAATACATAAATTGCAATTAAATTTGCCCAACACATATCTTTCCAATGCTCTTTGAGGCTTATTATAAGCAAAAAACAAAACACAAAATAGGAAATGCACAAAATATCCGCTGATCTGTCAAATATCATATGCAAATCAGTAATGCCATATCGTTCGATCGGACACAATTTTCAGTACTTTTATGGTACGCTTTCCATTGTTTTCCAATACTACCTCGCGATTTCTTTATGAGTGCATTTGTGTCGTAATAAAATCCCTTTCAAATTATTCAATAAACAAAGCACAGCTTATTTGAATGGTTTCATTTATTCGTAGGCTGACGATGCAAATCAAAACTTATTAGTGGTCTAAACATCACAATTGCATAGTTAGCAACAACATTTTTTTGGAAATAGAAATAATATCTGGCTCATTCATTTCAGAATAAATAACAATCGCACGTAAGAAGCGTGTTAAGAACTTATTGCTTCCGGGTTTGAAAATAAATACAATTTAACCCATAAAAAATTGTATGGCTTATTATATTACTTAATTCGGGAAACTTAGAAACCGACAAAAGTTGAAATTCGAACTGAAAAGTATAAAACGCATATTCTCGTACTACCTGCTAGGCTGTACTTGCACCCCCAGAAGTTAATAAACTTGTTATTTTGCATGTATTTTGCTGAGTTCTGATAATTCTATTTTTATAACTATATTTTCCGCGAAGGGAACCTTTTCACGCCAACCATTGTCTCATTAAAGATCCTCATTCTCGGTAAACAAACTCCTTTTGCAAAGAGCTTGAAAAGGGTTTGGTTGCAAAAAATATCTACCTGTGTCGCCTAAGGTATACTGAGAATTGTTGCAAAAAGGTACCTACAAGCCGTCCAAACTTTGGTAAGAAAATATTTTATTCTGTTTGCGAACGACTGTCAAGAAAGTCTTGGAATTATCCCAAACTTATATAAAATTTATTTTTTATTAAGCAACTAACTAGGAAAACCAATCAAAAAGCAACAGAAAGAAAAACACAGAAATATATGCTTCACGTGTTTAGAAATAAAACAAAAACGCAATATTTTTCAATGTTTTGCATACATTTGTACAAATTTGTGTGTGATAGACTTAAAAACCATTTGCATTGTTGTATTACAACGAATAAAATTAGAAAGCATTCACAATTTACTAAAATTAATTAATAATTGTAAACGCTCAGGCTGAACAACATCGTATTAAATTCTCTCCTATTTCGAAATTTAATACCGCGATTTTGGATGGTTGGGCAACACTTGTCTTCAAAATGACATAAGGGAGGATTTATTTAGCTAATGTCCGAGATAAACATGGCTTTCTCAACACTAACATTTAACCCTACAGTTAGCGACAGTCTGCCAACTATATTTGTTTATTGGTAAAGGGATTTTGGAAAGTGTGGAGTCTTTTCGTAAAGTGGCAGACTAAAGTTGATTATTGGTAAGGCCGAATATATTTAACAAATCCGAAAGAAATTATTATTTAGCAAATAGCAATCTTTTTGAACGAAAGTGCGGAAAAAACCTCCAATTTGTAAAAAAAAAAAAAAAAATAAATAAATTAAAAAAGTAATAATAAATAAATTTATTTAAATGAAAGTAAGTAAGTAAATAAATAAATAAACAAATAAAAAATAAACGTATATGAATAAACATAAATGTATAGGTACATGAAAAGAAAAAATAAATAAATTACAAACAATCAAACAAATAAATAAATAACCAGACAAATAAATAAATAAATAAAAGAACAAATTAATAAATAAACGAACAAATAGATATATATGAGTAGATATACAAAAAAGTAAGTAAATACATAAACAGGAAAAACAAAAAATGGAATTTAAAGACTCATTTGCTGGATGAGGGGATTTTCTGAAAAGCAATTTTTACTTATAAATTTGTCGGTTAGTTTTAGAATTCTATCACAAATCATTTCAACATTCGCTCTTATGTGCAAGTCCAAGGTGAAGTAGTTCCATGGTAGATTCAAAATCATTTTTAATATTTTATTTTGAGCTATTTGTAGCTTCTTAATGTGACATTTTGCACACTTACCCCATACTTGGCACCCATAGAGAAGAATGGCTTGAAAAATAACCTTGTGCATTATTAATTTGGTTTCAGTAGATAGTTTTGATCTTCTGTTGATAAAGGGGTATAACATTTTAATGGCGATGTTAATTTTCTTTATAGTTTTGCTGGTGTGATCTTGAAAAGTTAACCTTGGATCAAGATGCACGCCCAGGTACTTCACTGATGGTGCCCATGTAATATTAGACCCGTTAATATTTATATGGCAAGCAGCCATATTGTAGGTTGCAAGACTTCCTTTTTCTGGTGAAAAATATGGCATGTATTTGATTTTCCATTTTTGATAATAACTTGCTAATATTTCCATCGCATTTTGTAGATTCCTCTCAACGTTGAGAGCGACTATATGCGATGAAAAAATTGCAGTGTCATCCGCGTAAATACCTATTTCACATTCTGGTAAACTCGGTATATATTATATAAAATGGGCCCGAGTACGGAACCTTGAGGCACACCTGCGTGAAAAAACTTACAGTTCGAGGTGTATTTTTGTTTTGCAAGGTAACCTCAATATTACTTCCCATACAACATTTTCGTACCAGTTTGATTTGATCAAAAACGGCTCTAACGATTTCAACCAAAATTGATATTTAAGCTTATGTAGTTGAGGTTACCATGACTGCGTAACCAGTTTTTGGCTAAAAATTCGAACAACGGTAGGGTAAGGTAGGGAGGAGTTGACATCAGCACTTTTCGGAAAAACTAAGACCTTGGCAGCTCTTTCAATGATGAGAAAACGAAGCTAGTAACGATTCTCTTGGGTGATAAATAAACAATCACTGTGGTCTAGGAGATAAGCGAAGTGGAAATCTTTTTTATTTTTCTGCCCATTTCATCTTACTTTTATGGTAAGCAATCCAACTGTAATATTTAAATTATGTAGCTTTTGACATTGAAAGTGCAATGTAGTGCACATTCATTCGTTTTAAAATCACTAATAAATAATCGTTTATCCTGAGCACCAGCACAAAAGTGTTTATTTGTAATTAGTCCCAAAAGTTATCAAAAAGGAGGATTTGACATATGTGCTGAAGGAGGAATTGACAGAGTGTCAAATCCTAATTTATGAGTCATAATATACATTTTGTGGTAAAACAACTTCTTACTATTTTTTAGAATGCAAAAATGCCAAATAGTTACAAGAACAAAGATGACCACCGCAACATCGATGAAACAAGTGTTGAGAATGCCATTTAAGACATTCAAAACAAAACAGAGTCGATAAGCAGTGCTGCCCCAAAAATTGTTTATTAAACGTACCACTTAAATATTAAAACCAAAAAAAAACAGGAAGTTCAATAAATTAATGCTCAATTCAGTTTAAAATATACCTTTTTAGGCAGATGGCAAATCCTCCTTCATGGTAGGAGGAATTGACACTTTGTAAAGTTCTGGAAAAAGCCTCACAACTCTGTTAAAAAGTATTTATATCGATTAATCAATAAAGCTTTTATATTGCTAAAAGTATGTTGTAACTTATGTAAATTTTGAAAATTTTAAATTGTATTTGGATTTTAAGATATCTCCAAATGTTGGTTAACGTGTCAAAACCTCCCGACCTTACCCTACTTTTGAAATTTCAACATATCTCGAAAACGGTCTATACGATTGTAACAAAAATTAATTTCAAAGGTAATGTGGCCATTTATAACTTAACAGCAAACTCAGTTTTTCTCTATATTATCGTACAATGGATTTTTGAAAAAAGGAATTTTTTTAAAATTTTTTTTTTTCAGTTTTCCGGAAAACGGCGATAACGTTTTTGACCAATATGCAAACTTAGAGTCAAATGGATGTTTTCAAAACTATTGTGTCCTCAATTTTCGATTTGCTGCAGACTCTGGAAGTCAGTCAGACTTGCACTAAACGAGAAAGTTTCGCGCGACCCAGGGCCAGTCGTGCACTTTATTTATTATTTGTCGCCATACCATAGCAACGTACCTATTTTAATATAAATCATCTTAGAGTAGAGTCTGTTTCCGAAGGAGCAGCTCATTTACGTATTTTTTTTTCGATATATAGATGCCGCTCTTTTCGTTTCGTTTATAAAAAAAACATAAATAAATAACGAAAGTAATTGTAGTACGGTTTTTAGTATACAAACTTATAGAAGGTATGGTCGATTTTCGACCACAAGCAATACTAGTATTTATAATTCGTTATGTATGATGATATAAAATCTGCATTGAAATTGAATTCAAATTTCAACTGCAGGCAGGTTGATTTTTCGGCATTCCAACATTATTTGGAATTTGCTAACCGTAACCTTGAAGTTTATGGTTATTATTATTACATTTCCACGCGTTTTGATTCTGTAATAAACAAATAAATGAATTTGATTATGTACACATTGTGTAACATTTTAAGAATGTCCCAATGTATAGTCCATTGTTCACTTTTTTAATGAGAAAAAATACAATTGAATTTGTCATTTTATCGTAAAAGCAAATTAGTTTGCAAATTTGTGGTGCCTTCCAAACAATGGCTACCTCTTTCGTAGAATCACCTTTGTCTCATAAGCAGCTGACTTTTGAACCTGATTTAATATGGTAAAAATGGGGAAAAAATGTAGTGTCATCGGACTTATGAACTGCGAAAATGCCTTTCAAGTCAGAGGATGTGTAATCTTTGTGGGTAATTTTATAGTCGATAAACAGGGTTGTCAACTTTTTTTTAAGTCTATTATATTAGTTTCTGTTTACAACCAAATTATTCAAAATGGAACATATCAATCGAGGATGTGTGTTATTTTAAAATGCTCTGAATTAATCGATTTTACAAAGCTAATGCCAGACTCATTTTAGTTTTTTGTGCTAGTTCTTAAATATATTTTTGGATTTATGCATTACCTAATCACATCTGTAAATTTTATAAACAACAATTTCTTTTAAGTTGTACAAGAAACAATACCCTAATCGGGGAGATTTTCAGCTTTATCTGGTAATATTTTGAACTTCTGTAAACACTGTCGACAAATGACAAAGGGTATTTAAAATAGGAAGCTGTGAGAAAGACAGAGAAGAAGAAGAAGAGAGAGAAAGAGAGACACGCAAAACAAACTTCTTGTTTTGGCAAGGGCGATGTTGGTCTTACTTTTAATCTCTAGTGCAAAAATGCAGATCCCTAGCAATAAGAAAATATCGTACGCTTTAAAATTGCCTCTAACGTGTTGTAAAATTAAAAATCGGTTATCTTTAACAAGTTTTCTTAAACAAGTTGACTCAGTTATTTTTAGTCCTCTAACAATGTACGAGCTATATACAGGTAGTTTTCAACCGAAAGGTGGTTATTTAAGTGAGTGATTTTTCTCCGTGTATGGATAAATAAAATCCCTCTGGGGATGGATGCAAAACTTTCTTCTTACTCAAGTTGTTTTCTGTTTCTTCGGATTCCTTTACAATCTATATATATCTATATATATAAAAATAGTAATAATAATAATAATAGTTGGCGCAACAGGTCTGTAGGGACCCAGGGCCTAGCTTCTCGCAACCATTCGTTTTGTGTGAGTTTTTCATTTTTGGAACGAATGGAAGGATCTACAATTATATGCCGGTTCCAAATGGGCCGATTGAGAAGCTCTTTCATGACAATTTTACTCTCGGTTGTTTGTCAGCGAGAGGTGGCGCAGTGAAAAAAACCCTGAGTTGGAATTTGGGTTTTTGCGGGATTCGAACCTGGACCCCTCGCTTAGTAGTCCAACACACTAACCACTAAGCCACTGCGACCACATCTATTATATAAAAATCAATCGCTGTGTGTTGGTCGGGTAAAGGCTCGAGAACTGCTAAACCGATTTGAATGATTTTTGTTTCATTTTGTTCGTCTTGAATCAGGGATGGCTTAGGAAAAAAGAAAAGTCGGAAAATTCTCAACAGGTGGCGTTACAGGCACACATTTCGATTTTCATGAGGAAAAGCACTTTGAAAAAAAAATAAACTGGATATAAATCGAGTAGTGAAACTTCCAAAACAAAAAAATATATTTTTAATTTTAAAAGCAATTGTTGTTGTCAATTATTTTAGTTATTTTCCAAGCAAATTGTTGTTGTAAACAATTTAGATTTTTTTTTTTATTTCTTTCAGCCGTATTAATAAAAAACCCGTAACTAATACCTAACTCGTATATTACCTAGCACCTAGTTAAATAAATAACACATGAGTTAAATATTCTTATTAATAAAAGAAAATAACTCTTATAGTAACTAGCTGATGTTTTCTCTAAAATAGCTGGCATCACCTAACCAAATTGTACTGAAAACAGCTGAATACTAGTACATATTGGCTATCATCACGGCTGGCTAGTGAATTTCAGTGAAAGATAAAAAAAACAACAGAAAATTTTTATTTATTTTTGAATATTTTATTTGTAAAAAGGGTTTTTTTCTCTTTTGGTACACTTTTTTCGAGTTGGGGCGATGGAAACCGAATCCTCCCCTAACATATTCACCAAATATTTACACTATTTACAAACACTGAAAACCGGTCGGGCATTTTGTTCCACAATTTTCAAAATTTAAATTTAATTTATTTGTCATTTTGACGGGAACGAATTTTTTATGATTTACTCACTCGCTAACAGACCTCCTGCCGTTAGTTAGTTATATGAAAGTTACGAAGCGTTAGTTATCTTGTAAAAATGTTTATTAATAGGAATTTGAGTTTAACTAATGTGTTTGCCAATAGTTAGGCCTAACATGTAGTTACGCGACTATTATTAATACGGCTGTTTATGTTTACTATGTTACATTCAGTGACTTTTTGAAATGGAGTAGAAACGTTGATTTGTTTTAGGTGTGAGTAAGTTGAAATCTAGGGGTGATTGAGATGACGAGGACAATGATGACAGGCAACAGTAGTTGTTGAGAGTTTTGAGTGTTCACAACCATGGTACTCTGCTCATTCGTGAGTATGATTATGGGGAGGGCAGCTCAAAGATACCATAACACCTTTGGTACTGGTGTGGAGAGAGAAGGGAGAAGGCTTAGGTACCAACCAAGTTGATAGGTGTGGTTAGTTTTCTTCTTGGCTCTTAAAGTTACAAATATTTCGTTTAGAGTTAATCCTTTCCCAATTTTCTTCCTATCCCTTTAATGCCAACAAATTTTAAAATTTTCGCATCAAAATTCAGGCATGTAAAAGTACGGTATGCCGCAAGCCAAGCAGAAGATCCCACTCCACCGACGAGCTAAGCACAGGCTTAAACAAGCATGCCTGCCTTGCTTTGTTGACCCTACAACCCTTTCACCGAAGTCAAAATTGAGATTCCTGTGTCTCTAAATGTGGAAGGAATTAGATATGTGCGTTAGTTTTGTTCGTCTTGAATCAGAGATGGTTATAAAAAATCATAAAATCCTCAACAGGTGGCGCTGTAGGTATACACGTTTCGTTTTTAACTTAAATTCAATTAACTTCTAAAATAACTATAATAATACAATAAGGGTATTCACTTAAACGCGTAAAACCCTCATAAACTCCCTAAACTGCAGAAATTTACCACGTCGTAAATGAACTGTCAGAATTTGTATGGAGAAAAGTTTACGCAGGCCTCATAATTTTCCGCGACCAATTAGGCTCGGAAATCGACTGCGGAAGGTTACGCAAATTTACAAATGTCAAACTGTGACAAGCGGTTGTGTGAATTACTTTTCATGTTTTCAGAGTTGCAGCAATGACGGAAAAAATTTAATGAAATAGATAGTTAATCTATTGCTTTATCGATATTTGCAGCGAATTACGCAATGACATTTACGAGAGGGGTGTTCACTTAAAGCACAGCAGAAATTTATCTATTACATAAAATTTATTATAAATATAATTCCTTCTGTGTGAATCTCGATGATTTTATATCTCGATAACTGATGGGCCAATTTTCATGAAACTTTTTGGTTTTGTTCGTATTCACGTATTAAAAGTTTAGCAAGAATTTAAAGATAACATTCTTTTAGACCCAATAGGTAATGTTTTCGATCTCCAAAGCCACTGAGGCGATTTCCATGAAAATTTGTGGATGTGTATGGTTGGTTCCAGTTTGAAGGATAGGATACTTTTGGACCCGATAGGGCGATAGGTGGCACGTCAATCAATGCGGTTTGATTGACACACATCGATATTGATATACTTCAGTTATTTCTATTGGCCCTTAGCAATAAAACATTTTAGATGCGACTTTTGGCAACAAATTAACTTTTAGTCTAAATTAGAAGAAATAAAGTATTAAATTTGACTTTAAGTTGAGAAATAGTTAGATTGGAGTCGCCGCCAGTGATGTAAAGCCGGATCTAAGCTTTCATGTCTGAACCCTTAAAAAATTATGCCTTTTTCGAAAATCATGCCGTTTTGGTAGAAAAGATAAAAATTGCATATCTTACAAAGGAACTGCAACTAACCTACAAGGTGATTCAAGAAATTGTTATCAGAATGTTGGTCGATTGATAGGCAATTCTATCTTCTTTTTTTTTATCTCTATAATCCAAGGTTTTGATTTGGTGAGTAAGTCAAGTAGGTTATTGGAAAATAAGCACGACGCACAGTTGTAATTAAAATTTTTAATGAGACTTTGATTAAAGAATGTACCAGATTTGCCAACTTCAAATATATTTGTGTGAATTGATTCTTAAAAAAGAATTCACAAAAAATTGATTGTAAAACAGTTCAAACAGTTCACAAAAAAATGATGCCTATTTTCTAAAAACTATTTCTCAAGTATCGGAATCAACATCACTGACTAAGTCAAATATAAAGTCTCATTTGTCACAAGCGTTTTTTCGAATTTCCTCTTGCTTTATCTGATAAATCATAACAATTTTTTTTTTTTTAGTTCACATCATCAACAACTTGAAGTTCGCCTCAAGTGAAACAACAAAATTCAGTCACAATAGCTAGCAGAAGTTGATTTTTGTTAATTTAGAGCAAAAGTGGACTTAAGGACCAAAGTTTGTTATTTTTCTTTTCTTTTTAAGTGTCATACCTATAGTATTTAATATAACTTTTGAATAAAGAATTTGAATTGACCGAATTGCATGAAGAGGCATGTACATTGTACAATGTGCATGCTCGGAATTATTATTTTCATTACATTAACGAATTGGGGCGGAACTAAGTTCGCCGGGCCAGCTAGTCTATATAATATAAAAATGGTGTAAAAAATGTATGGTAATTCATCAATTGAGAACGGCTGGGCCGATTTGGCTCAAATTTTTTTCAGCGGTTCCTAATTATAACTAAAATTTGGAAAAAAAAAAACATCCAACATCAAGGGCAAATTCAAAGAAGAGGAAGAAGATTATTCCAACTGATCTTCCATTCCAATTCAAGCGGATTCAGTTCCCCGTTCGATTGGCTTTTTCAATGACGGTCAATAAATCGCAAAGACAATCGTTGGAAGTCTGCTGGATTAATCTCGAATTTCCCTGTTTTTCGCACGGTAAGCTGTACCCTGTACGTTGCCTCTTCGCGTGTTGGTTGGTTGGGGCCCCGGGGAGAATTGGCAAAAGAATAACGTTTCAAACGAAAATATCGACTCTGTTTTGTTTTGAATGGAATTCGTTTGAATATGTAGAGCTTAATGCCTTTTTGCACATGATTTCTATTTGGCTTTCTGATGAAATTGGCTTGAAATTATATTGGATACACTTTCTTGTGAAGAGAATTAATTTATTTTCTATTAGGAAATTACTTCCTCTGTTCTGTGACATCACTAACTTATACCTCTTCTAAACCTACTTCCATGGTGGACGTCTAGAGGAAATTTACGAATTTCTCTCTCCACAAAGACAACTGCCTCGCCACTTATGTGTTATTTAGAAACCTACCTGTGGCGTTGAACCATTTTTGTCTATATAGCTCCCTCAAATTAATCAAGGAACTCCTCTGGTGATTCTCTGCAAGAACATTTATGGCACGATGCATTGGTATAATTTAAGACCACTCACGGATTATAAATCTTATCATAACTTTGAGTATATTGCAGGCATAGCACACTTCAGAGGACAAATCGCACATTAAGAAGCCTAACGACGCTATATTAGTCTCTAGGTCATAAACATTATCGCTCGACTTTTAACCGTCATCGCACTGCGCTAGACAAAAGAAACCAGCCTTCCAGCTGGCATGACTAAGCATTACCACTCCGCACACCTCTCCCCGATATTTGTGCACGGATTCGGTTATAGACGTGTCTATTTTCGACACAATAGAGTCGACTTAATAAAATTGTTTCCACGCCAGTTACGGCATACGTCAGAGAAGAAAACCTTGATCTCCTTTCCCTTCGTTCGGTTGTCACCGCTTGCCGAAACTCCTACAAAAGTCAATTGAAATCCAAAAGGCACAATTTTTAAGTTTAAGCAATTTATAAAATAAAAATATTAAAAACTCAATATAACCCCTTTTGCGGGAAAACCGGACCACGGTACCTTTTTTCCTCTGCGGGGATAATAGAATCAAGGAGCGTACACAGAGGTGCATGCAGACACTGGACCAGAATACTTAAGATGATTTATGAGTACTGCGCTGCGAGTTGGTTCTCCGATTCATCCCCATCCTTTGTGCTAATCATATTATTTACACCATCGAGGACTAAGTCGATGACTTGGTGACTCGGGATGCGAATAGTTTTTCACCAACCCTTGGGCATATCGAAGAGAAGAAGTGAGCACCCCTGGTGTGATGACCGAGCGTGAGGCACTCCCACGGGGATATCAATGACATATGTAAAACGTAAGACTTCGAGCGGGTGCTAAGACCTTAAATAACTGTCGACGCGTGTACGCGCTTCCGTTTAGTGTTGGACAGTGTACCTCACACCCCTCATTCCGTGTCAATGCAAGGGCGCACCGCGCACCAACAACGAGTCATCAGTGCAACCCTGTTCGCGCAATGACTTTTGTTGCGGTGCGGTGATGCTCGTTTGAAAACGTTAAATTCGCTTTGAATAGCTAATCGTTTATGTTTGGTTTCAGTTGAATGGCTTCAACCTGCTGCCGCCTGACTGACACGAGGGGATATTAATATTCTACCCGATTGAATGTTGAATGTGGGTTGATTGTCGCAATATGAGAACTTGAAATCACAGTGATGGCAAAGTAGGCAATCATAAATGATTGACTTGCTATGTGTTTTTGTGTGAAGAGGGGGATGCTTGGCATAGTGTGTACTGTTATCCTTAGAAGGGATTATAGAGAACATCCATTAGGTTTGGTAACTGGATTTAGGGATTTTTTGTCTTCTATGGTTTTTGAAGGAATGCAGTAAAACTGTATTTACGTTAAGGTCATCTATTATACACTTAGTATCGAAGTGCTGGGTATT
Source organism: Cheilosia vernalis (assembly GCA_949126925.1). NCBI lineage: Eukaryota > Metazoa > Arthropoda > Insecta > Diptera > Syrphidae > Cheilosia > Cheilosia vernalis. The sequence continues at coordinate 79,805,277 of OX421358.1, read as the reverse complement.
CTGGTTTAGGAAGAATGACGGCAAGCCACGTGCAGAGGATCTACATAAAATATGCAAGTGCAATTTTGAGCCGAAATATTTCAGAAATGAATAGCGAAACAAATTTAAGGATTTACACTTCCGAAATATGGATGCCCGTGCTTGTGATGTGAAGGGAACTGTTTTTTTCCACGGAAGTATGGACGTTTGTTGTTTTGTTATTAAAAATACAAAATTTCACAGAAATTAAAATTTGTTAAAATTGTAGATTTGTTTGTTTTAATGCATCAGAATAGGTACCTAGGTATACGGTGCAATATTTCAAGAGAAAAAATATTAGGGAACGACCAAGCTTATCTCCCGCAAAGCGAAATAAAAATTTTGTTCTAAGACTGTTCGAAAACTTCCTGATCAGAAAATATTTGTATGGCACTCTTAACGTGAGCACAGGAGCACAGCAGTTCCGGCTGTATTATGAAAGGTTGCTGCGATTTCAGAAGAGGTTAGAATTCGTACCCGTATTTTTCGAAGACATAATTAGTGATGTCATTTTTGTATAAAATGTTGTCAGTTGAATGTTACCAAACACAAACTTATCTATAAAATTTTATATCGTGCCAGAGTTAAATAGAGAAGCTCTCAATTAACAGAAGAACTAAGTTACAGGCCGATTCTGCAGTTGTGACTTGTGAGCCCACACAGGAAACGTTTCAGAACTGAAGGATAAAAATTATTAACAACATTTATCATAAATCAAACTCCATAGGTACTTTCCTAAGGATTTTCTTATACAAATATGTATTTTTCCCGAAATGGTTATAAATGTAGCATAAAAATGTCGTGTTCAGAGGCCAAATTCCGCAAGAGTGAGTTCTATTGTGTTCACGAAAAAAAAGTATGCACTGTCTTGTTCTGATTCCGAAAGAGTGTAAGTAGGCTTTTTTGACAGTGTTTTCGTGCACACAATTCAAAAAATTTATTCACTGGGACTACTGGGAGTGGGACTTGACTAGAGGAATTGAAGCAAAATGGGTGAACCGAAACCAATGAAATAATGTTATGTTTTCTAATACCCTATACTCTATAGATACATATACTTTATTTAGATTTTTTGAATCATCAGCATGGAGCTCTTTAAAAAGCCCCTAAATGGCAAATGCTACACCCAGAGAAAAACATGTGTGTAATTAACCTAAATCGCGGTATAAGCTAGCTTAGGCCTAAGGCCGTTTTGAACGGTGCCGTGAAATAAGGCCAAGCGAAATAAGGCCAAATATGAAAATATGGCCTTATTTCACTTTACATATGGCATTATTTCACTTTACCAAAGTGAAATAAGACCAAATCAGTTTGTGAAATAATATCAAATATGGTCTAATTTCGCTTAACGAAAGTGAAATAAAGCCATAATGACAAAAATATGGACAAATATGGCCATATTTCACTTTGCCAAAGCGAAATAAGGCCATATGCTGCTAGATTAAATATGAAGCTGTACCTACTTTAAAAGGAAAAAAAAGTGTTTGGCCGTTAGCAATGTAAATGAGTAAAACTTTACGTCACATGTTAGTCTAAGATCACCTGTTAGTCTAAGAATATGTCATTACTTATTGATAGTCGACTCATTGAACAACGTTGCAAAATGGAAAGCAGTGCAAGCGATTTAATATTCCCGTTCGAGTTTTGTAAGGGTTTCAGAAAAGGAAGTGTTCTGCTTTATATTCCGGAGATAAAACATTTGTACAGGTTTAAAATGAATTCTAAAATGTCTAAGCGGTATACTTGCTATAATAAATCGTGTAGTGCTAGTGCAGTGATAGATTTAAACAATGAAAACTTGGCTCGAATCCCAAAATCAAGTGCCGCACATAATCATTCAAGTGCAGATAAGCTAAGAATGAAAATGAAACTTATAAGTGAAATAAAGAAAGAATGTGCAAATACATAATTAAAAAGAAGCGGGATTCGGGAAGTATTTGATGAAGTTTGCGCAAAAGACATTGAAGGTGCTCCAAGTGTTCAATTTGGGAAAATCAGAAGGCAGCTTATAAACATAAGAAACAAATCATTCCCCAAAGCCCCTACTACTGTAAAAGAAGTGTTAAACATGTTTAAAACAGAACAAGTCATGAACGACTTTGGTATGTCACGATACCGAAAAGGCGACCCCTTCTATAGGTGCACAGTTATGGAGGATAATTTTTCTTATTCAGTCTTCGTGTCCCCAACAATTGCAACTGTCATCCAAAAGTTGCCAGAGACAGCGAACCGAGCATATTTATTAGATGGCACTTTCAGTGTTGTTCCATCTTGCGGCTATAAGCAGCTATTGATAGTGCACTTTGCTCATGATGAACATGTATGTAATAAAATAGATATTCGATTTGTAATGTTTAATTACGTCTTTATTCCAATTTTGCATTCAGGTTTTTGGATCTTTGAGTATGCATATGTGCTTATTATTTTTATTTCATAAAGAACGGCGTGAGTTTGTTGATATTGTTCTTATAAGAATAATATCAATAAATAAGAAAAACTAAGAAACAAGAATAATATCAACAAATAGAAAAACTAAGAAATAAGAAAAAAGAATAATATCAACAAATAAGAAAAAACCAAGAAATAAGAATAATATCAACAAATAGAAAAACTAAGAAAAGGAAAAAAGAATAATATCAACAAATAAGAAAAACTAAGAAATAAGAATAATATCAACAAATAAGAAAAACTAAGAAATAAGAAATAAGAATAATATCAACAAATAAGAAAAACTAAGAAATAAGAAAAAAGAATAATATCAACAAATAAGAAAAACTAAGAAATAAGAACAATATATACAAAATCGCGCCGTTCTTGCTGAAATAAAAATAATAGCAAAAAATTCGCGCGATTTTGTATATATTGTTCTTATTTCTTATTTCTTAGTTTTTCTTATTTGTTGATATTATTCTTATTTCTTATTTTTTAGTTTTTTACTTTTTGAGATAAAGATAATATCAATAAATTATCCTTAATGGGAATTGCGACTTTTTAAATGTTTCATACCTACGCAAAATGTTTATTCTACCTCAAATTCAATTTTTATGTTTTTTATGTGTATCCACGCACAAAAGATACATTTAAGTACGTATGTATTTCATATTTTAAAATGTTTCAGTATCAAGTTTTAAAATATCAATTACATGCATATATACGTATAAATGTATCTATTGTGCGTTGGTATACCTAAAAACCGAGTTTGAATATTACTCTGCCAATGTAATTACACTTTATACTAAAACGCTTATTTTAGGTCTACCCATTTATTTACGTGCTGATGAGTAACAAATCGGAACAATCATATCTACATCTTCATCAATATATTGAAGCAAATTTGTTTCAATTCAAACCAAATTCATTCGTAACAGATTACGAAAAAGCTTTAAGAAACAGTCTTAAGAAACTTTTCCCAAGAGCACAGTTAACAGCCTGTTGGTTTCATTATTGCCAGGCTGTTAGGAGGAAGGCGTCTCAAATAGCGACATTCGTAGGCTCCCTTAATAAGAACAAGGAAGCGAGCCGACTACTTCCGGTGCTGAGACCTGACGATATGCATTCAGCGTTCGATCTTCTTTATACAGAAGCATATGGAACAGCATTCAAAGCAAACGGAGAAAGTATTTTGAAGGATTTCTTAACATATTTTAAGCCACAATGGATGGACAAGGTATGCAGCATTATTATTTAAAATTATTATAATACATTTTAATTACAACTAATTTAGGAATCTCCATCTGCTGTTTCTGTATTCGGGAGAAATAATAGGACGACAAGTGCTCTTGAATGCTACAACAGCCGCCTCAGTCAAAAACTATCAAAGCACGGGACTTTCTTTAAATTTATTGATTGTTTGCTAGATGAAGATTCTATCAAATCAAGGGAATTCATCATGTCCTTAGATGGAACGTTTGACATTTTTGAGCCTCCAAAAAAAATTTAAAGACAGACAAATACAGATTGAGGCAAGTTTGAAGAAAAGTTGGACAAAAAAATTATTTCAATTAATGATTTCTTAAATCAAATGACAAGCAACCATAACAAGCTTGTTGACGAAAAATCTGAAAATTTAACATATTGCCGTGAGAGTGATGAAGAAGCAGACCAAGATTTTTGCAATGCCGATGACATAAAAATCTTGTGCGCAATTTGCTACACAAATGAACGATCTATTCTTCTCCAACCGTGTAACCACTTTAAACTGTGTTTAGATTGTTTTACACAAATTTCGAAGAAGTACATTAAAGACAACAATCCAATTCTGTGCCCAATTTGTAAACAAATTGTTCAGAATAGCACACGGATTTATTGCTAAAACAAAACACGATTTACACTCTGACTATTAAACATTACTGAACATTATGTATTTTGTAAATAAAAAATTTTCATCATTTGATGTTTACTAACGATGTTAAACGTTTTGGGATGGAGTACACATACATTTATACACAAACAAGCAATCACGAATGAAAGAATTAATATTATTTTATTCAAAATCAGAAACACATTTGGCTTTGTTTCACTTCCAAAATGTGAAATAAGGCCAAATGAGCTCAAAGCGCAATAACGCCAATAAGGCCTTATTTCACTTCACCAAAGTGAATTAATGCCAAATGTTGAAATATGGCTTCATTTCACTATTGCAAAGTGAAATAAGGCCAAATTTTCAAATTTGGCCTTATTTCGCTTGGCCTTATTTCACGGCACCGTTTTGAACTTGGTAAGTTCTAAGGTAACTTGCCTCAGGTAATCCAAACTCTTTAAGCATGTGTTAAATCAGCCTAGTTTTTGGTAATAGTATACAAGGATGCCTAAGGCAAATTACCTTAAACCTAGGATGAATTTAGCCTAACATTTTACTTAATCTTACCTATTTATTTTTGTAGGTCTGCGTAAAATCAACCTTTTTTTTGGTAATGGTATACAAGCAAGTCTAAAGCATTTTACCTTAAACCTAGGCTGAATTTTGCCTAACATGTTAGCTATTTTATTTTTGTAGGACTGTGTAAAATCAGATTAGTGTTTTATAACAGTATGCAAGCTTGAACATGTTATGTTCTTAATTATGTTTAGGTATTTAACCTATTATAATTATGTTCTAAATTAGGCAACACTTAACTTGACTAATATGTTAAGTAAACTTCAAAACAAAGGTAAGGAACGAATTTTTCAGTTTCAGTAAAGAAAGATGAAATAAAAATCAAAGCCATGTTACATAATTTTTTTTCTTTATTTTTTTTTTTTTCTGCTTTTTGTTTTTATAGGTTATGACAATATTCTTTTTTGTAAAAATGTGATAGAACAATAAGAACAAGCTATACATAAAAACAAAGTACATAGGAGCTGGTTTTTATTTGGTTATGAGGCTTTCAATATCATTTATAAGGGTTTGCACCGAAGGCATTTTGACCCCATCATTAATATTGAAAAACAAATTTTGGAAACATATCCAAACAGACAAACAATGTGGTGGATAATGTATATTAAGGACGTAAATAATTTTAACGTACATATCAATGCAATCCAGGTAAATTTTACGTTGTCAAAAGTAACGTACAATTTTTGGAAATTAAATTTCTCACCAACGACGACAATTATTGGCTGAAAGCTTGTTTTTGATTTACGGCATTCCTCCCTTTTTGCAACTAAAATCGAGTCGATGTGGCTGGCGTCATTGACTTCGAGGGTAAAGTCTTCAATCGTAAATTTCTTACGTGTTCCTCCTAAATTTCGTGAAGTTGGTGGCAATATTCCATGTTAGTAGCGTTGTGAACAAGATGTTGACATTATCTGAAAATAGGAAACATACATTCTACTATAATACTATTTTCCTTTTAAAACATTGAAACGTACCTACGTCCATTTTTGCGATATTTTCCTTCACCTCTTTAAGAAAGCTTTTAAGAAAATTGGGTTTGATTCGGTCTTCAAATAGTTCCAAAGCAATGTCACAAAATGCTTGCCATTTTTCAAAATTGAAATTCTTGTTGGGTTTTATAAATTTAAAGTCCATGTTGATCTGAAGAGAACAAATTGACACAAATTAAAAGTAAAATCATGGTGTTCTTGTAAAGTAAGGGGTTATTTTACCAATTCTTGAGCACTGGAATATTTAAACAGTGGCCAGTCTTGTAAAATTTGATAAGCGTTTGGGTCTTCGTTTGTCGTCTGCGGTACTGCATCGTTTCACCCCATTGTTTGCAGTATCCCAATTGCGATTATGCTTCAATTCATTGCATATCCTTTGGAGCTCAGCCTCGGTCAAGGATTCTATTGCAAATTTAAGTTAGGATGTAAAGAAAGACACATAAGATTCCAGAATATAAGGAATAGAAGTCGTGTAAGCTATTAGATAATGTAAAAATCTTAATATAAGAAATTCAAAGAATATAGAAACTAAACAGATTGTTCTGTCTACCTTCGGTATTAATTTCTTCAACAACATCGTTGAGTCTTATCTTTTTGGATGAACCAGCCTCATCCGAAAACAGTTTATTTAGTGCGCTATACTTTACACAACCAAAATGGTACCTATGATATGAATAATTATTCATTTCCACTCTGGTCCACTCAGGACATAGATATGGAATTTAAGGCTTAATCCCGTATGACACTACATTTTTCTTTAATTTTTTCCTCATTTTTATAGCATTAAATCATGTTGAAATGTCAGCTTCGTGTAAAAGAAACAGTGTGTATTTTGAAAGGGGTAACAATTGTTTTGCAAAGCAGCCACACATTTTCAAACGAATTTATAACCACAAACTTCAAAGTGACGGGAGGCCAAGGATCCCAGGTAAAAAAAAACATTCCAGTTTTCTTAACACGAAAACGTTTTTTTTTCCAAAAACAACAACCCTTATTTTAGTTTCATTTAAATATCTTAGAACAGGCAAACAAAAAAATAATAGAAATAATACAAATAGGAATTATATTGTTTTCCCAAAAAAAAAACCTTTATAGTTAGAAAAAATCGACAAATAATCGTAAAATAATTTGTTCATTTTTCCGTACGAAAAACTTTTTTAGATATACTTCTCAGTCAATCATTCCACTGAAATATCTCATTTCTTTACTGTTCCATCTATCAGGATTTTTTTTTTTTTCTGATTTAATCCAATCAGTGGTGGCTGATTTGTTGTATTTGTTTTCATAGGGAAACATTTTTCTGACAGAATTTTCGCTATGACCGCCTTAACAAACAAAAACTCTTTTTCATACTGTTCCCACTTTTTCTGTTGCATTTTGTTGCGTATGGCTATAACTAGGGCCTTAATGAAAAAGTTGGAACAGTGTGAAAATGAGTTCTTTTTTACGCCTAGGATCGAGGTCATAGCGAAAATGCTGTCAGAAAATATCCCCACTGACTGGATTCCATCAGAAAAAAAATTCCTGACATATGGAACAGTAAAGAAATGAAATATTTCAGTGGAATGATCTGGTTTTTTGTTGTGGAATTGACTGAGAAGTAGATCGGAAAAAGTTTTTTGTAGGTACGGAAAAATTAGGTACCTAATAAATCATTTTTCTAGAAAATTTTAAGATAATTTGTTAATATTTTTTTATGATAAACTATTAACTAACTTCATAATTCATAGGCAACATTTAAGACCAAGATTGAGTTCAACCGTTAGGTTTAAGTCGTAAAAAAAGGGGAAGAACATTTTGTCGGTTTCGTTTTACTTAGGCGCTATAACTAGGGCCTAATATGAAGCCGAATATTTGAAATTGCAGCTGCCTTAATTGAAAAGCTACTTGCGAGACCATTTTTGCAGCTGCCTTAATTGAAAAGCTACTTGCGAGACCATTTTTCCAGCTATGTTTAGCTGATAAATTGTAGGTGGGACAGCTCCAATTTTTGCAAATGTAATTTAATCTTTTATTAGACACTTTCATGGAAAAATTTATCAATTGAAGCTGTGGCTGTGTTGTTGGTTGACTGATTTATTCAAATTATAAGTACATTGCTTACCAATAGAAAACTACTATAAGTCTGCCAATGCAAACAGCGCTCCTGAAGGGCTGTTTAACCTGGTATTAAAATGGTTTCTTAGTTGGAACATACCTATACTTATCCCGAAAAAACCCAAACTTAGGGTTTTTTTTCTCCACTGTGCCACCTCTCGCGAACGTATATCCGAGAGTATTACTGTCTTGAACGAGCTTCTCAATTAGCCGTTTGGACTAGGCATTAAATTGTATATCCCTTCCATTTGTTCCGAAAAATTAAAAACTCACACAAAACACAAAATGTTTGTGAGAAGCTAGGCTTAGGGTCCAATTAGCTATTTTTTTTTTTTTGTATTTTTTATTCATGTTTTAATAAAAAAAACACTACAAAAACCGGTCGCGCAAAGTTTCACTAGGTAACTTGTCCTTATGTTGAACAATGACCGCACGTTTTAAATCACAGTTCGTAGAAATTCATTAAAAGTTACCCCTGCGGTCAATGTAAGCCAACTTTAGAAGTGACATGTGTCTAACTTTGACCACCCCACCCAGTCAATGTTTCAAAGTTTGCCACATATAATCATAGTGTTTATTTTATGTAAGTCTTATTAAATACCTTCTAAACAGAAATATAATATGTACTTTAAACTAAATTTTGTATAAAGATAATAATTAGTTCAACTACTAACTTACGTTACCACTTACAGAACACAAAAACGGGTCAAAAAGCACTACTCACACAAAAAATCTTTCAAAGTCTATTCGAACTCTTTTTACACTTTTATCGCCATCTTTGGAAAAATGGAGTTGTAGAAATAAAAAATATCAGCAATACTATCTGTTATGAGATGTCGCTCAGTTTGTAAAATGTTGGTCAAAGTTACACCAGCGGTCAATGCTAAGCAACTCTACGGTATTTATTGCTTTAACCCAAACAGAATCGCTCTTCAACGAAGAGCTTAAACCCAATATGTTCTTTAATCTTTCTAATGAAACTTTATGAAGACTTATAGTCCTGCAAGTAAGGAACAATATAGAATCAAATGATTCCTTATTTTAGGCCCCACGTGCTCTTTTAAAACAGCTCTTGTGTATTAACTGTAACAGTTGAAAATTACCTATAGGTAAGCCATAGTTTGACTCCATTTCTCTAAAGCTTATCGCAACGCAATCTTAAGACCCCTGTTGATAAATGTGCCAAGATGGTAACCCACGTAATTGACAGCATTCGCGTGATGCTTGAAGTAAAATATAATAACTAGAGCACGCAACGACAAATCGCATGCACAAATGTAAAATAATTGCGTATTTGTTCCTTCTTACTCACTATACTTGTTAAAGTATTTACTTCTTGGAAATCTGAGAGTATCGCGTATACGTATTATCGTCTGCCAAGTGATTGCAGTGATAACTTCAACTTACACGAGCTATTAATTCTAAGCAATATGCAAGTGATTAATCACAAAATGCCAAAGATCGAGAAACGAATGACCACGAAACATACCTACCCTCGCATACCTGTTTTTGTCTTTACCCATACGACACGCATTTCTCATTTATATAGACACAGTCCATCTGGTCATCGATCAGAGAGGATTCCCAATACCTCGATCAGTCGGCCGATGCCTATAATTAACGAACTTCACACCTCTACAAAGGCATAGAGGTCGTCCCACATATGGTGGAAAAGCGGGCGAACCCGAAAGTGTTTAATTCCTGCCGCAGTTCCACTTCTCCGCCGGCCAAAGTTTCACCTAAAATCACATTCCTCAAATAGCAATGGCAAATGGACACGCCGCGCCGGCCGTACACTTGCATCCGAGCAAAGTTAGTAAGTATGCCTGGCATTCGCGAATTTCGCATAGGTGCTACATCGGTCCGAAGAAGGAGTTTCTGGAGGCCGTGCAAGTGTAAATTTATAGTCGTGTGATTTTATCTTCCTCTTCTACACCTCATGCGAAAAGTTCACGCTCACGTTATGGACGGAACACATCTTGTAACATATTATTATTAAAGTGGAAAACGGCCGCGTGCACATCAATGTTTTGTTTTGGTTTTGTCCCTGTGGTGCAATCAGAGTGGGAACTGCGGGTACGAATAATTATTGTTGTGACTTACGAGTTGATTTCGAGTGTGAAATGGCTATAAATGTGAAGGTACGATCCAAACAGTTGAAACAATAAGTTAAACTGTATTTATAGCAAGCAGTCATATGTCTCCGCAGCCGCACCACTATCTGAAAAGTAGCTACTCAAGCGAATTCCATTGAAAATAACGTTTTCTATACTTTGGAGACATCCTTTGAATTTTCAATGAAAAACTCCAAAGCTGGTAGAGTCCGAGCAGAGGATATTCACTAAAATCGAGAAAGAAGTTAACGCCATCAAACGAAGTATTGCCGATATAGATAAAAGAGTTATACATCTCGAAAAGAATCAACGCTCCATAGAAGCTCTTAAAAACGAAGTCAACTCGTTAATTTTAACTGAATGGATGTCTGAATGGTTCGTTTGATTGTGTAGTGGGTGTTTGTTGATGTTCTAGAATACTTACATACACTCATCGGCATAAGTATTTTGACAAAACTAAAAGATAAATGTTAAGAGTTCTAGGAACAAATGGTAAAAAATGAGTACACAGCTTGCTTAATTTATTAAAATATGCCATATTCATATTTAAAGAATTAATTCAAATTTATTAAAATGATAAAATTAGCTTTTTTACTTTGGCATAGTTATTTTGAAAAAATAAGTTTAGCTTAAGACAAACATATTTTGAAATTAAAAAAAAGGAATAAAATAATAATAATGTTTTCTAAAAAAACTTATTTGTTTTATCCTCAATAACATTCTGTCGGGCAATCTTTTTGATGACTTTTTTTTAGCATTTCTGCAGGAACGTCATCCTAAAGCTTTGGTACTACAAAAACGATCTCCTCTCTACTCCGTGTCAGAAAAACTGTTTTTTTTTTTCCTTTAATGCAACATTATACATATTTGATAACATTTAATCTGCGCCTCGGTGTGGACAATTTTGTGTGTCTGGTTCAATATTCCGTAAAAGTTAAATCACCATTGGACTATTGTGACGCGGAGTCTATTGCCCAGATGGGAATGCGTAATTGCTTAAAATTTGTGCTGGATCATCGTTCCATCGATTGTAACCAAATCTGCACAACCGTTGGACGGTATACGAAATTAATTTACACACAACAACTTATTTGGAACACTGACTTTATTTCATAAAATTCTTCTTATATTTCTACAAGTGCTGATCCGGTCTGTTGTCGGTTGAGGGTTGAACTGCCGTCCTGGTGATTGTGTTGCCTATTTATATTTGTTGAGTGGTGCATGTTTTTTGGGGTTGGTATTTGGTTGCGCTGGTGACGCTGTCAAGTGTGATCGTAAATTATCTGGAGCAGATTATTTATCGTCACAATTAGTCCTGCGTACAAGTGGCTTGAATCGGGTTTCATCCTTTCGCGATGCGCACATCTGGTTTGGGTCTGGTGTCTTCTGTGGGACACTGAAACTGTCTGACGTGGGAATCAATTTTGGGAATCGACCGTGGGAATCGATCTGGAAATCGATCGTGTTAACTCTCCTCCTAGTCGGTGGAAGATTGTCCCAATCTTTCCTGAATAAGAATGTGCGCTCTGGTTTCGGTTGCTTCCATGAGTTCGATGACATCCTGGTTAGCACGCTTGGCTTTGAAAACTTTGTAATGTTCATATATCTTGGTGACAGCCAATATGGTTACAATTATGAATAGAATTGTTGATAATCCCCACAATATCGGGTGTTCTTTAACTTCTGTTACATATGGTTCAATGTGGTCAATATTAGTGTATTTTAAATCTGAGTTAAATGAGCTTAAAAATTCAAGTATTGTTACTTTGGAAGGTTTACTTAATTTTACGTGTTCTAATATTTTATTCTTAGAGTTAACATATGTCTTATTATCTATTGTAACATTTCTTTCAAATTGGATTAAATTTATCCCTGAAAATTCTTTGTTATTAACAATATGAGAGCCGGTAATAACGATACTCCCTTCGGTGATTATTTCTATTTGTAGATTTCTTTCTTTAACCTTTGTGCAGTTCGCTTCAAAATTATTAAGTAATTCTGTTAAGCAGTTAGGAGTGTTAACAATAAGGCAAAAGTTTTCCGCCATTTACATTATTACTTCTTGTTTTGTATTTATTACCCAAAGCAATAACTTTCGGATATCTAATGTATATAACAATAATTTCGTTTTTTTGGACAACGGTGAATTCTGATGCGTCTAATACATCAGTTATGGATACTTTTTCTTTTTCTTTACTTATAATAGTTTTGATTTCATCTAAGTTCAAGATTAGCGTGTTTAAAATATTTGATTTGCTTAGATTAATTGTGTTTATTATTTCTCTTAATTCTACTGAAACATATTTAATGATTCTAATTTTTTTGCTCTCTTTGGAAATCGGTTCACTATATAATTTTTCCATTGCTTTGAATAATTGCGTATTTATGGTTAATTGTTTATTATTTGATGCGATTAACTCTTGTAGCTTAAGTTCTATTTTTATTAAGTCATCGTGGTCTGGGCTACCGGAAATCCACTTCCATAGGGTTCCTATCTCGTTTATTCCTCTACGTACCCTATTCCTGATTAGTAATTGGCTTAGTAGTTTATTCGCTGTTTCTAATTCCTGCTTAAATTCGTCTGAAGGGTTTTTCTCGACTGACATACTGCCTAGAATCTCCGTATATGAGGTTAAATTAATTAGATGGAAAAGTTCCCCGGTTTCTTTGTAAATTGCAGCTACTGCATCTTCTACTAAAATATATTCATCCTTAGAATAGTCCGTTATTTGTTGACTCGCTGTAGCGGCAACTAGCATCAAGATTAAAAGCATCATCTGTAAAGTTAATTTCTTATATTATCTTTGTGAATCTGTCTATTATTTACATCGATTATTATATTCCCTAAGTCTCTCTTAACCTTCTTCTTAAAGTATAGAGGTTTATTTTTACTTCTCCTTTGACCTGTGTCTACGAAGATTGTTTCTCCTTCCTTATAGGTTTTATTTTTCCTATTCTTATTAAAATATCTTATCATCTTCTGTTGATGAAAACCTATTTTATCCTTAATTTCTACGTTAGCTTTATAATTGTGGAATATGTCGATTGGTTTTTTATCTGTTACCGTATGAATTGTTTCATTATATTTCCTAGTGGCTAGAGGCATAATTTCTTTAATGTCTGTTAAATGCGCTGATTCCTTTACTATTCTAATGAGTTCTGTAAGCGTGGAATGGATTCTTTCTATGGTTCCGTTGCTTTTTGAGTGAGCGGGGGCTGTAGTCTTATGATTAATGTTTAAAAGGTTGTAGGCACATTGTGCAGAAGGTGAGCAAAATGCGGACTCGTTATCGGTGATCAAAGTTTTCACGTTACCGAATATTGGTAATAATTCAATCATCCTATCTTTCGCTTCGGTTTTCGAACTTACTTGAGTGGTTATCAGATATTTGGAGAATGGATCTGCCATTGTGAGAAAGGTTGCATTATCGCAGTAATAAATGTCTGCGTGGACGCGTTCTCCTCCTTCTTTAGGAATTGGAGTCTCTCCAATTGGCTGTTTATTGGGGTGTCTCTCATATTTGTTTCTCTTACATATTTCACATCCAGCATTTATTTCCAGAATTCTTTTGAATGCATTTGGCCAGAAATATTTGTTAATGATTTGCTTGTATACTTCCTTAGCTTGCCTATGAGCTCTATTGTGTTCATTTGTGACTATTCTTAGCTGTTCCTCCTTTTCCGTAATATCTTCTACTATCTGATTGCAATATATAAATTTTATTGTTGGGAATTCTAGCAGAAGTTTATTTTTGATTTTAGAGAATGTCTCCTCGGTACTATATATACCTATAGTTAGACCTTTCTCGGTAATGTTTTTAATTTTCCCTAGTATTTCAAAATCTTTGAATAATATTGTGTGTCTCCAGTAACCTGGGTGGATTTCTTTTGAAATAATGTTGTTATTTAAGGCTTCGTTTATAATAAATTGTGTTTTAAAACTATTAACCCTTTGGTTTACTCTTTTGATTTCAGGTGTGGGGCTACTCTCTGCACTGTGTACAGTTCCTTCAATTGATGATTCGTCGTCGTTCATCATGTGTAGCTGTTGTCTGCTAAGAGCGTCGGCTACAACGTTTTCTTTCCCAGGTTTATAAATAATATCTGGAGCGTACTCTTCTATGAATGCGCGCCATCTTTTAATCTTCGCGTTAGGATTCTTGTCTCCAATTGCGAATGTCAGTGGTTGGTGGTCCGTATATATGCGGATTCCACTTACACCGTAAAGGTAGTTTCTTAAATTTTTTAATGCCCAAACGATGGCGAGTAGTTCTTTCTCATTTGTAGCGTAATTCTCTTCTGTCTTGCTAAGAGTTCGACTTATAAAGATAATCGGTTTATTTTCTTGGCTGAGCACTGCGCCTATGGCTGAGTTGCTAGCATCTGTGGTAAGCTCAAATCTGCTATTAAAATCGGGTTGGTTAAGCGTTATTTGCTCGCATAGTCTATCTTTAAGTGTGTTAAACGCTTTGTTAGCTTCGTCATCAAACTCGATCGCTATTTTCTTACTATTATTTTGCCCAGTTCGACCGTTTTCGCCTCTGAGATATTTTGTAAGGGGTTTAGAAATCATTGCATAATTCCTTATAAATTTGCGGTAATATCCTGATAGTCCTAAAAATGATCTTAGTTGCCGTAAGGTCTTCGGTTGGGGGAAATCTTTAATGCAGTCTGTCTTTTTCGGATCCATTTTAATACAGTTGAATGATACTATGTATCCCAGAAATTCTACTTCTTTCATAAAGTATTTGGATTTTTCACTAGAAATCCGCATGTTTGCGAGACTTAAGGCTTTGACTATTTCTTCAATGTGTGCCAAATGTTCTTCTTCGGTTTCCGAAAAAATTATTACGTCATCGATGTAGACGTGGCAAAATTTGCCTATGTATTCACGGAGTATGTCATCCATGGCTCCTTGAAATATTGAGGGTGCGTTCTTCAATCCGAAGGGCATCCGAAGGAATTCATACTTTCCATTATTAACGCTAAACGCCGTTTTTTCTCTATCACTCTGTTTCATTAAAATTTGGTGGAATCCACTTTGAAGGTCCAAGGTAGTGAAAAACCTTGCCTTCCCAAGATTTGATAAAATCACTGCGGTATCGGCCATTGGATATTTTTCCGTTTTAGTGAATGAATTTAGTTTTTTGTAATCGATCACCAATCTATGCTTCTTTGAGCCGTCTTCGTTGAGACCTTTTTTGTCTACGACCCAGACGGGAGAGTTGTATGCACTTCTGCTAGGTTGTATAATATTGTTTGAGAGTAGATTTGCTATTTCTTCGTTAACAAAGTTAGCTACAGACTGTGGATAAGGGTAACCCTTTGTCCATATGGCAGCGTCATTCGTAGTATGTATGCTACATTTTACGCTTGTGTTATATGGGAGAAAATTTTGATTTTTCGTAAACACTCCTTGGTATTTCCTTAAAATCTCTTTTAGCCTTCCCTTCTGGTTATTGCTCTCTAGGTTAATCTCTAAAGAGTTGATCAGTTGATCACTGAATATCAAGGGTATTATGCCCTGGTCATATTCTAGTGTCGAGTCCCTTATGTTAATGTTTCCTTTTACCTTACGTAATAATTTGATGCCAATGATCGCGTCGTAATCTTTAAGTTTATTTAATTCAAAAAACCTTTCTTTAACTCCTAAAATGTTTATTTCTTGGAATGTATTGATAATACTTGTTCCGTGAACGCTTTTTACTCTAGAGGGGGTATCTAATATTTTATTAGAAAACAGTCCAGGTTTTACGTAACTATGCGTGGCACCTGTGTCGATTAAAATGTTGAATATTCTACCCGACTTACTATCCGTTCTTCTTATATATGGTAAGTCGTGCCTTAATCTAAAAAATTATCGTTTTCGCTTAAGTTGTGCAAACGAGGGACCTTGTTTATAGGTACTTGGGCGCTATTCGACCGCTCTCTTTTATATGCATTACCATAATCCCGTGTTGCGTTATTCGGATTCCTATAACTATTGCGGTTAGGATTTTCGCATTGAGATCTGTTATGTTGGTTTTGGTGTTGAGGCACAAAATTCTTAGCAGTAGTATCCATTCTCATTGGATAGTGGTGGTTATAGTTCAAATTATTTTGGGGAATATAATGTGGTCTACCGTTGGGTTGTTGGGTTATCTGCCTTGGAGTTTGTCTTTCGGTGAAAGTTTTAATACGACTTTCATTTGTTTCTATTTCCTGTGCTCTAGCTAGAGCGTTTGGAAGGTCCCCAGGGTTAAGTGCGAACACGATGTTACTGGCAGGTTGGTTTAAACCAGTAACGAAGACTCTTAATGCATTCTGTCGTGCTTTTTCTGTCAAGCACTCGGTTTGCGCCGTTCTCGGACCATAGGTCATAATTGTTTTATTTATTATAAGGGTAAGTACCTTTGTGACATTATCATAGAACTCTTGTAATGATTTCCTATCCTGTCGCATATTGCTCAATTCTGTCTCTAGCATGTGTACTGGCCTTTTATCGCTGTACGTTAAATCTAGTCGTCCTAATATCGCGTCAATATTGAGTGGTGTCCCGTGGCTTGTTAAAACGTCGTTAGCTTTCCCTACTATCTTGTTTCTAACTATATTCACAACTGAATAATACCTAGCACCACCTCTACACGCCTCGTATACCTTCATTGCGTTTATTAACGCCGTACGCCAGGAGACGTAATTATCCCCATCAAAATGTGGTAAGCACTTTGCTACTTCTAACCCTTCCCCATCTATTATTGCAGGATCTATTGTTATATCCTTGTATGGCTCGATATCATCACAAGGAGAAAGTGAAGCTAACTGTTCTGTGAGGAGTTCTATTTGCTTCTGTAGCCCTGCTGTGGATTCCGCCACCAATTTACCTACGATTCCCGATAGCTGTTCCGCTGTCATATTCATGTCGGACGTTTGTTAATTTTCAATTATCGCGAGATAAGTTACAATAAAACCTCTTAATTTAAACACTTGAATTAACACAGTATTTCTTAATATATATATATATGCAATAATTTTTAAAATTCCTTACGTGGAATACTTTCGTATTGTTACTGGAGCTTCGGCTGCTTATGTGCCTACTTTTCCCGATCTGTTGGTCCACTTGATGTGTCCTTGGTTGCTGCCAGGTGTTTTAAGTCCGGAAGTCTTCTTGAGCTCGGTGGAGTTTGTTTATCAAACCCTTTCCCTCGTTGTTCAGATTTATATATCTGAATTTGTTTTGATGGTTCACGCCGCGGAAAGATACTGTGTATTTTTTCCTTCTTGACTGCGGTTGTGCTTTCAATTATGTAGGTAGTTAATGGTCGAGAGATGATGTTTTACTTTAACGTCACTTCGATTACTGCACTTGATTTGCACTTTTTTAAACGTGTCCCTGCTCGGGCGCCAATTAATTTACACACAACAACTTATTTGGAACACTGACTTTATTTCATAAAATTCTTCTTATATTTCTACAAGTGCTGATCCGGTCTGTTGTCGGTTGAGGGTTGAACTGCCGTCCTGGTGATTGTGTTGCCTATTTATATTTGTTGAGTGGTGCATGTTTTTTGGGGTTGGTATTTGGTTGCGCTGGTGACGCTGTCAAGTGTGATCGTAAATTATCTGGAGCAGATTATTTATCGTCACAATTAGTCCTGCGTACAAGTGGCTTGAATCGGGTTTCATCCTTTCGCGATGCGCACATCTGGTTTGGGTCTGGTGTCTTCTGTGGGACACTGAAACTGTCTGACGTGGGAATCAATTTTGGGAATCGACCGTGGGAATCGATCTGGAAATCGATCGTGTTAACTTACGATACGCAATGATTCTAACTGATCTGAACGACTGGTGCGCATTTTTCACAAGATAATTTCGACATCCGAACAAATTTTGTTTACGGTGATCCATGTGGCTCAAATGAACTCTATTCCGTTCATAAGACCCGGTTCCACACCTTATGGGTTAATTTTTAAATTTAAGCATCTTTATTTTGTTTTCATAGTTATATACGGTAATTTTACTTTTACCAGGATATGTATCCAAGCTCAGCAAGGCGCCTCTGAACCAGCGTTGCCCCCCTACTACAATTGTAGCGTTTTCACTACATTTTTCGCCCTCAAAAAGTCACTACGAAAATTCGTAAAATATTCACAAAACACTACAATTTCAAAATTTCAGAAAATAGATATCTAAAAGAAAAATTAAAACTTATATCGAATATTGTGTGTCGTAAGAAGCACTTTTGATTTTCATGCAAACGCAGAACATTTTATTTCCTCAATTCCAATGTAAATTCAATTTCCAGGTTCCATAATCCAGACCTCGAATTCAAATTCAAATAAGAAAATAGATAGTTATAGTGTGATTACCTTTTTTTTCATTATGCTGTATTCTCTTTTCTATTACTACAGTAGAAAGTAGATATACTTATTTAAGTTGGATGCAAGTGCAAATAAACAGTGGCAGTATATGGTCTGTGGTGTTGGTGTATAGTGTATACCTAATTGTGTTTTTGTATCATTTCCAATTAAATACAGCTACCGGCAATAGTTTTTTTCTACAGGTTGTAAGTAATGAAACGATGTTTTTATGTTAATGTTAACTATTTATTTTTCTTAATAATCTTCTTGAATTAAAAGTTTAAATGATCGTTGAATTATTTTAAGTTTTTCTTATGAATAAAAAATTGCTTCCACGAGTGTTTTTCCGTGTTTTCAAGTAATTTATATTAACCGTGTTTTATTGGACATCTATCTCAGCAATGTAAGGTAAAGTAGAATCTTCAATACGCAATAACAACAACTACACTCTACTTGACACTTATGTAGTAAAGTAAAGACTCTACTTTACCTTACTTTGCTAAGATAGATTTCCAACAATAATGTTTTACTACAATTTAAATCCGCTGCGCTGCATTTTCAACCAGTTGGGGGGGCAAGTCAGACTTAAAAACCATTTGCATTGTTGTATTGCAAAGAATAAAATTAGAAAGCATTCACAATTTACTAAAATTAATTAACAATTGTAAACGCTTAGGCTGAACAACATCGTATTTAATTCTCTCCTATTACGAAACTTATTACCGTGATTTTGGATGGTTGGGCAACACTTGTCTTCAAAATGACATAAGGGAGGATTTATTTAGCTATTGCTACTACAGTTAGCGATAGTCTGGCAACTATATTTGTTTATTGGTAAAGGGATTTTGGAAAGTGTGGAGTCTTTTCGTAAAGTTACAGACTAAAGTTGATTATTGGCAAGGCCGAATAAATCTATCATATTTAATTTAAATTCAAACCAAAACAGCTAAACAAACTTTGCAAAATTAATTTGAGTCATGGGTCTCAAATAATCACATTAACACACACAATCATTCATAGGTCAATATACAATATACAATTAGGTACTGAGTGAAAACTTCAGACAGTTAATCCGTAGCCGTTGGGAATTATTCACTTTGAAAAGCGACGTGAATTTCTGTCAAAATACATTTTGCCGACTAGTGTATATATATGGTATGGTATTTCTAAATTCTAAAAAGATTATCAATACTGGATGCCTACTCAACAATGGGGGTAAGTTTCTGTAGGGCAAACACGTTTTCGTGAGCACAAATGATTTGCAGAAGTTTTATTTTATTTATTTCAATCAAATGAGAACATCCGCTGTTCTCGCCAGATTAGATACTTAATACAAAAAATTGTACTTAAAAATTAAGGATTAGTTAATTCCTAAACGATTCTCTACTAATATAAAAATCAATAACATCACAATATTTATTGGATTCCCAAAGACATCTAGAAACTGGTTCACTGTAGCCATAGCCAATAAAAAACGATTCCTAAGAATTCTCGCAGGAGCATAAAACCCAACTAATGGTAATAGAAAAGGGCAATCGATATGACCATCTATGAAATCGCGAATAAACATAACGGAAAAATATTGTCTCCATCTGAAAAGAGGTAAGATACCAAATCACTTGCACCTCGTCTCGTAAGATGGCATTTCAATATTCCATCGCAGTCTACGAACAGCTACTCTAGTAAAACGCTTTTGGATCTTCTCAATTTTAAATGAATGTAGGTACTTCGCCAAATGGATGCCATACTATACTGCAGTATTCAAGATGTGATCTGACAAATGCAAAAAATAGACGTTTAAGTGTATGAGGATCTTGAAGGCCTTTCGAATTCCGCAATAAAAAACCAAGCATCTGATCAACCAAAAACTCAATGTGCTTGCAAAAGCTAAGTTTTATGTCAAAAAGTTAATCGGTAGTCCACATAAAAACGTTTAAACATGATCGCCTTATATAGGATGCGGATGGCGACCCTGGTCTCGTTCAGATGGATGCAGCTTATTGAACAGCGGTAGTCCTCTTAAAAATGCGTCAATAAACGGGTTAAAAAACGCGTCAATAAACTCAAAAAAAAATTTGCTTAGTAGGTATGTTGAGCTACTGACCGATGGGCTTGACATGTTCTTCCACTGTCCCGAACCTCTCACGAATATCTGACGAAACTAAACGATTCAGAGTCCCATCCCAATCAAAGGCATGCAAGCTACTTTTAAGATTCGAAGTTTAAAATTTAAAAAAATTTTATTTAATTTATTTTTCTTTAAAACATTATCCTAATTTCTATTTCAACTTCATTGGTATTGTAATTCAAATGTATTTTGATTCGGCGAATCAGACTATTTTTCCAACCTGTGATAGTGATGTGAGATACGTCGAGCGCAAGAATTCTTTTTTATATTTGACACATGTTGCGCTAACCGATACCTTTAAACCATTAACATTTAAAGACGACTTACGTTTTTTAAAAGAGGTTGACAGGCCTCTTAGGCTCGGACTAGAAGTGGTCCTAACGGTTGGATAGCTTCACCGAAAGATATATTTTGGTAGCACGGGGCCCGGGGGACCAGGAGCCCATGTATGGAGTTGATTCTCTGCTGACTTGCCACCAGTTCTGTTTCGCACAGGCTGCTCTTAAGGTAGGCCCTCTAGCTGTGGTTGCAAAAAATACGGGAACTTAAATGTTCATGAAGTTCACTCCTCGCTCTCTAGCATAGAGTGGAGTTTATGCGTAGTGTGAGTTAAGCCCTCAAATTATGTTCTTTTATTTTCTCCGGCTATAATGCAGGTAGTCTATATTAAGTAGTTTGCATACAATTGACAACGTACAACTTGTCGAGGAAAGTGGTGACGATCATGAAGGATTTTACCTTTTACGAGTCCGATAGAAGGGCATCCTGGCTTCGCAAAGTAAACGTGAAGATGTTCACAACAAGTTGAGCTTTGAATCTATTGCTGCTAAAATGATATGGTCAAAGCCGACGATTGCCTTTTGGAACCTATGTACCTACATTAAGGATGTT
Organism: Cheilosia vernalis; assembly: GCA_949126925.1. Lineage (NCBI taxonomy): Eukaryota > Metazoa > Arthropoda > Insecta > Diptera > Syrphidae > Cheilosia > Cheilosia vernalis. The sequence continues at coordinate 79,783,828 of OX421358.1, read as the reverse complement.
CGATATATGCTATGCATTGATTAGTTGCTCTAACGTACTGGATATTATAAATGTTATGGAGCAGAGCCGAAGTTTTTTGTCAAATTGATACTCCAATAGGTATATTGCAAAGTCAAAATCAATGAAGAGAATATTTAAGTGCTCACCGAATAACCCAGTGAACTTTCATATCATAGTCGGTTTTCCTGGCTGAGGCCTGAGATTGCCTAGGGGTGATCAAAAATAACATTATCAAATATCACATTAAACATTATGGATGCCTTAGTACGACTAGAATTTAGAATATATCAGCAGTTTACAGCAAGTGTCTTATTGTGAAACAAGTCGATCCAGATTCTGTACCGAATCACGATACTATCATGGACATAGCTGAGAGTGCACGATAGGATATTAGTAACTACATGCAGCAGCATTTAAAAAATCATTCTACCCTTACAACGCTAAGAACAATTTTATCATAAAATTTAAAAATCAGTAAAACACTTCGTGTCCTGCACAGCCAACCACAGCCCAGTGGAATTAGTCCATTCCCAGACACTTAATAACACGACAGATTACATTTGCGCCGGTCATCTAAATTACCACGAAAACGAGTTAAGGGACCTATAGACCGCAGGACAGTAATTAGCCCCCTGATAACGCGCTGATAACCCATCCAATCATAAAAAACAATCGCTGTGTATAAATCCCAGGGACGACATTAAGTTCCACACCAAAATTGTGCCCGAATATAATTTTTCTTTTATTTTGGTAGACTACTTCTCTGTACAACACAGTAGTCGTTCACTTGGCTGGCTCGGCCGTTACGTGAAATAATATATTTTTTACGATTTGATAATGAACATTAAGATGGAATTTAACGAGATATTCAGAGTTTTTTTTTACCCATAATAATGAAATTTATCTATATTTCAATTGTGTGGAGGAATAGCCATGAGTGGGTTGGTATTGTTTTGCTTTTGTGAATCAACATACTATTAAGAACGTGGTCAATAAAGGATGTCGAATAACTTGGGCAGCCTTTCATATTGTTGGAATAATACATCTGATTAGGGTCTTAAGAAGTTATTTCAGATTCGCTTTCGAAAAATAATTCCAAGGTTGATTAATGATGATTCAATCTTTAGATGCCTATGTAGTTATATACAAAAAATAAAGTGCACGACTGGGTCGAACGAAACTTTCTCGATAGGTACTAGAATACAAGATTAAAGAAAACAAAAAATTGGATATCTATCTCAAATGGCAGTTATATAAAACTAGCTGTACCCCCCGGCTTCGTCCGTGCAAAATGTGATTTCAGAACAGTTGATGGAAAAAAGATCTAAGAAATTTGCTATCTTGTAGGAAGCCATTTTTTTTTTTTCGCAAAAAAATATATATTCTCATAACGCTTGAGTTGGTCAATACAGGATATTTCTTCCCACTGCATAAAATAATTTGTCTTCCTTCCGTAATTTTAACAGGTATTCGTTTCAAATGTTAAATCATTTTCTTTCAGTCCCGTATACATTTCGCACCCTATCTCTTTCAATCCCACGCCCCACACGCCAAAAGCGGATACAATTGTATCAGTTAATACATGTTCAATGAAATATTGAAACTAAGAGCTTGTTAAGAAATGCATATCATAATTTTAAAATTGAAAGCTTTCTTTTACAAAAGAACTCACAAATTATAGTGATAAGGCGGACTAAAAAGCCTAAATCCTGAGGTAAGACTCAACTATTATTATTGTTTTATCCTTTGAAAGTCTGAATTCCTTTGTTTTAAAAAACAATGTATTTTTTTATTATAGTCATAATTTTATGTCACCAATAATGTTTTCAAAATATCGACTTATTTTATTTAAAGGCCAAGGAGGGAACATATTTGTTTTTTTTTAAATCATGAGCTTAGGAAATATGTAGTAAACTCACCCAGGTGAAAATCGTAGAAATGTCTCAAATTTCGCCTAGTATTTATTTAAAATACCATTTAAGTTATCGAGTTATTGGATATCCTATGTTGTACCTGCAGATGTCCTCTATAAGGTGGCATTTACTATATTTATTTTCGAACGCAAAGCGTTACAAAGAAAAAAGCGAAACGAAACGAAAAAATAAATTACCTACTCTTGTCCATTTTTTCCGGAATTTATTTAGTTATATGTTGAAACAAATTGGAGATTGTGGGCCTAGGTATCCTCTATAGGCCTGTGAAAAATGCATCAAAATATATTAAGAAGTTTCTAAGATTTTTGCATTTAAAGGCAGGCAGTCAAATACATTCTAAGTCGAACCGAACTACACCAATTTCTTTATAAGATAATCAATTTTAATTTATAAAAACTCACAAAAACGCAATGAAGAAATCCCAATCTGTAATGCGCAATGGCCGGCAAACGTTATTCGAACGAACAAAGCACTAATTCGCAAAGTGCAATATGGACGCCGAAACAGCAACAAATGAAGAAACTGCGCAACTGAATCAAATGGCACAGTCAACGTGGACAGCGCCACCACACATGAAACAAAATTGGCTTCTCAATTGATCGATAATAGATGGCTTTACGTTGCGTGTCTATCTGACAGTTCAATTGTGATACGATTGACAAATGTACAAGTTGGCCTGCGAAATCTGGTGGCAAAGAAAAGAACCCTATCAGACATACAGCAATCTGTCATCGGTGCGGTACGTGTATTTTTGTAAAGGTAATTTATTTATTTTATAAATGAAAAACCGGCCAAGTGCGAGTGTCACTCGCCCACCGAAGGTTCCGTATTTGGCGAAAGTTCAACACATCAGATATTATTTGAAATCTATATCATTCAATCTTTCCGCTCTTCATGAATTCATTACAATTTAGTTAAATTTAATTACGTAATATTTTTACTCTCAAAAATTACTCGCACATGAATCTCATTTTCTAATTATTACCTATACCTAGTACCCAACCCACGCCAATTTTCCATTCTGTATGCGACCTGTCCCAATTAAAAACTATTGACTAAAAATATATTACTTTTATTTTGTTCTGTACTCCCCAAAAAAATGTATTATACTCCCCAACGAAATTAGCAGGCGGGAACCCTGGTGGGGTTCTGTTTTTGATGGAGTCAATTGTGCACAACTGCGTAGTAGAGATTAAAACGTATTTTACATGGTAAAATTATCTTTTTTGAAAATACCTTGTAAACTATTAACTTTTCGGCAAAACAGTATTCAGCACATATATAGCTAAGAATATGATCTACAAAAAAGGAATTTATATATTTTTTTGTGAATCCAGAAATAAACCGTTTTTTGGGCGAATGAAAATATTTTTTTCACCAGATTACTAATTACTCGAAAACCAATCGATATATTGCTTCCATTGGTATTTGTCGTTTAACTAGAGGTTATACCGGATGTTGTGTGTAAATTTTAGCCTCCTATGTCAATCGGTTCTTGAGATAGACCTGGTAACAAAATTGGCTCAGTGGGTTCGGACAGACAGACAGACAGACAGACAGACAGACGGAGAGACATCCGAGCGAAACTAATAAGGTTACGTTTTTTCCCTTTGGGTACGGAACCTTAAAAACTATTTCAAATGATATAAATGCCTTGTCGGTCTAAAATTCAAATATTGTTTATGCAAAATAAAATAACCCCGGGTACATAAAATATGTTTGAATCGTTTAAAAGTGGAATGAAAAATGTGTGTTGGTTTCATATAAACAATTTTGTTTTTTGGATTAGACTCTTTTTTTAACTGTTTAAAGTTCTTAAATTGTTAATAATATTGAATTTGTTGTGCAGAATTATCCCAAATACCAATGGCGGACCCAACTAACCGAGATTTATCTCAGATTTTCTCGATAACAATATACGATATTGCAGAATATTTTAGCGGCATAAAACGCTCCATTCGCGAAGGGGAAGAGCTCGTCAAGGCTGGTTGGGTCTATGCTATAGGTGTGATACCAGATTCAGCAACCAGTGATGTAACTGGTCTGGTTATTAACGCATCTTCGATGACTTCAAAACCCCATGATATAAAACTAAGATACCTTGCAAAGTCTTGGAAATATTGGATTTGTACTTGCTCGTGCAAAGCTGGTGAAGGAAGAAAATGCAAGCACATCACAGCATGTCTCATATACATTAACAGGTTCGATTTGTAATTAATTCTACAAATATTGACTTCTACATTAGATACGTTTCTCTATTCCGCAGGACACCTTGTCTTCAACCTATAAGCTGCACAGAGGTCACACAAAAGTGGGGCAAAGTTGGAAAAGCCTTCGTAAAACAGTACAACGCTGTTAATTCATCAGACTTGTGCCATTGCCGGCTAAAAATTAATATCAAGACAGATGTCGTGTCCAAGGAACAAGAAAAAGAAATTTTTGAAGAGTTCTTGGCAGGTATACCGTATACTGTATAAAATATTCTATTTGAATTGCCGACATAATAAATACAAAACTTCCACGTTTATATGTTTTTATAATTTAGCTAAACCTAATTGCGAACTTAGCAAATTCTCTTTGGTGTTCGATCATCCGGAGAAGTATGTCGAGCGACTGGAGAGAGGAAAGAAAAGGAGGACAACGGGTTTTTTATGTTTATTGTTGGTTCCGAGGGACTAAAAACCTTTATCCCGATAGTGAACTCCTTTACTTCTTCATCCAATGCTTCACTGGTTCAAAGGATTTCGAAAACCAAAGAAGAAGCTGCTGAAATTTGCGAAAACACAATTATGCAGAGTAGTGCACAGTGGCTTGTAGAAAGAAAATTGCGAATCACTGGAAGTATTTCCTACAAGCTATACACATATTGGCAAAACAAAGCCCCGAATTGGAAAAAGAAGCTTGCGACCATTTACGATGGAAATTTTAGAGGCAATGAGGCAACAAGGTATGGGCATCATGCTGAAAAGTTGGCAAAACGAAAATACGGCAAGAGGTATTTACTGTACGTCGGCTTGGTGATCTCGACTAGTCTTCCATTTCTGGCAGTAAGTCCTGATGGAGTTGCATATGACGGCGACGAGTGGCGGCTCCTTGAAATTTAGTCACCAACTAAGGGAAAGGAGGTTCCAGCCGAGCAGCTTCTTGAAGGACTAGATTACCTGTTAAGATCTGGAGACGGTTTTACATTAAAAAAGCAGCATACCTTTTACGGTCAGGTGCAATTAGGCTTAGCTATTTTAAACCTAGAAACTTGCGACTTTGTAATTTATAGTTCATTTAATAATTCAATGTGCACAATAAAAGTAAAAAAAGATGAACATTTTATTGGTATTTTTATTGAAAGACTGAGTTGGATATATTTTCAACATGTGGTACCTTATATATTAAACAACTGCTGAATGTGATTTTCTTATGAAGTAATTTTTATTTATGTTTTTTATTCGTTAACAAGAATGTGATTTTCTTATGAAGTATTTTTATTTATGTTTTTTATTCGTTAAATTTGTTATGTTTCTTATTATTTTTGTTTATTTACTTAATGAAATGTGATTTTTTTTCTATAAACACTTTCCATTCGCTGGAACAAATACAAAAAATTAATTTAAAATAATGAAATTTTGTCTATATATCTAATTTATTTTTATTTTAGAAACTTTGTATCACTTAATATAGGGGAACTTAAATTAGATAACGCACATAAAACCGTCATTATGTCATCTATATAAGGTACAACGGCTACACCAACTTTTTCGGATCATACTTTGAAGACTTTCAGCCTAGCTATCATTCTTTCCACATGAACTCTTGCAGCAGCAATTTTAGTATTCCTCTCAATTTCTTGTTTAGATAACTTTTCGAAGTTAAACGCAGGTCTTACCATTTCAATTCCAGCCTTAGAGAGTTCATCACCAATCATAAATCCTTTGTCGACCATGACAGCATCCCCGGGTTCAAGTTTTTTAATTAAATCCTCTGCTAAATTAAAGATGGCCTTATCAGAAGACTTTCCAGTAGCCACTTTACTGATATAACTTATTGATCCCGATGGTGACACACCGATCAGAATTTTTAATGTATGTGTACCTTTATAGTGGGAATATGTGCATGTCCTACATTTGAGACACTGAAAAGCCACCGTTTTCATTTCTGTGCAGTCAAGAACAGTTTTCACATTTGCAAAATCTTTAAAGCATACTGGTAAATTTCGTACATTTTGCTCTTTGCTTTGCCAGTATATGAAACATTTAGTCACAGCCGCTAAATGCTGGATAGTATCAGCAAAATATAATTTAGCAGTCCTCTCACAAATTTGAAACGATATGGCCAGTTCCGCAAATGTAGAATTTGACATCAGCTTGTGCATGGTCATGAGGATTCTTTCTCTCATTGGCATTAGTACCTTCTATTCTTTTCTGACTTTTGCAGATAATTTTACCAACGTGTTCAGAGTATTAAAATCTTCAACACCAGTCATGGTTGAAAGCTTTTTATCCGTATCCCAGAGTGCGGTGTAACCATTAACAAATGGGTTCAAATCGACCTGAACTCTTTTATTTGATGTCGTCTGTTGAGATTCGTCGATGAGTGCACCATCGGCGGGATGGTCCCAAAGTTCGATTACTTTATCAGATCTAATAAAATACAACAGTTATGTGTATAATTACAATAAAACAAATTTCGCATTCTCTTACCTTCTTCTTCCAAGAGGTTCAGCATCGACAATTAAAAGTTCATTAGCTTCTTTTGTATATCTAATAGAACACAATTACAGTTTAATGGATTACAATATAATGGAATAAAATTCGTATGTTATTACCTAGTTTTTTCAATTGTTTTGAACCGAGCTAATATTCGCCTTGCACAATTGCACAATTTTCGGCTGCTAATTTTGGAAGGTTTCTGCTTGGAAATGCTCCTTTGACCAAACGCGTGCAGTATCTTTTGTTATTTCTTGCAATTGGCCTTAATATATCGTCTTCTTTAAAATGTAGACTATATATCTTAAAGAATTTAGGAAATGATTTTCCCATGCGAAGAACAATTGACCACTTTTTTAAAAGGAATCGAGAGTTTAAAACTTCTTTTGGGATTTTGTACATGGTTATACCATTTTGTCTATATGAGTTGCACTGGGGTACACCACAATGAGAAGCTCGATCCAACACTTTTTCTTTATTTTCCATTACAGTAAACTATTTAGAAATTTATTTGTATGTTTTTAATCAATAAATGTATTTATTTTCCACAGTATTTAAATATTTAATCGCGCTTAGCTTCTTTTACGTATATTTTTTCGCTGATCTGTCAAACTTGTATGTCTAGTAGGGTTCAAATTATAGCCGCTAGGGTACACCCTCCATTTCTCAATATGTTACATTCAAATTTCTTTTTCTGGTTGTTGCCAAAATAAATAAATACAAAATGAAAAAAAAAAATCGAAAAAAATCTGTCGTAACACGCTGGGTGGTCAAAATAAGAAATTTTGAAATTTTTATATTTTTTTTTTTCTTTTAAAACCCGTGCTGAGAAAATACCTTTCCAACAAAGTATAAATCATCAAAATCGGTTAGGCCAATCTCGAGATATGGGATAACATCGCTTCGGACACTTTCTTTTATATAATATAGATTTCAAAACTGATACCTACTGTAGGTTTATGGTAACTAAAATAGGAAACAAGCAATTTCGATTCGAATACATATATTTAAACATCTTTACAAACTGCAACAATTGTAGTTTTATGTGTATCTCTCGTTGTGCTTAGATTTTGATCAAGATCATTGGTCGTCGTTAAATCAAATGGTCGATTTTTATTTAAATTTAATTTCCTTTTGTTTTCTGTTAACACACGGAAAATTCATGAAAAGATCATAACTATTATTATTATTATATTATTTATTTCAATCAAATAAGAACATCGGCTGTTCTCGCCAGTAACTCAAAAAAGTTACCTACTCAGAAATGTTCATATCGCTCCCCCAAACCTCAACATACTCTAAATTTTTAATGTTCCTTATCAATTCTCCCCTTGAGTTCTTGACATTTTTCTGTCAGCATTCTTCGGCGAAATAAATTTTCGTCAAAAACAACAAACGAAAAAAGACAATAATTGTAGGAACAAAAATGTCTTAATTTATCTCTAAGAATGAATATTTCTTAGTTTATTCCTCTAATCGACATATAGATTACAAAATGAATGTGATGAAGTGAAACAACAAATTTTAACTGTTGAAACATATCCATCAGTTGACAGGAAAACACCAAATAGCCTACTTCAGTAGTCTGTGCTTTTAGCACTGTCTCTTTATTTTTCCTACGGAGCGTGGTAATTTTTTTTCCTTTTTACCGAACCCAAATTCCCTCGATTTGTTAACGAAAAAACCTTTCTTTTCAAAGTAAAATTTGTATTATTAGGAAAGAAATTGAAGTTAGTCACAAATCATAGTCCACCTACCTACCTTCCATAGAGATTTTATCAGATAGGACTTTTCGAGACACTTCCAGCGAAGAACTAAAGTTTCAGTTCTTCACCTCCTGATGAATAATTTAATTTTGGCGTTGTCTTATTATGACCGCCAGATGCTTAGGGGAATTTTATCCCACGGCTTTGTTACATTACATAAAGATGAATTCTAAAAAGTCACAAGAAAAAGGGCCGATGTGAAAAAAGTGTGATTTCTGAAGCTAATCCGCATTTTCAAAATACATGCTTCTCCACAAATCATCAGAACCGTGATAATTTGGACTCAGGCGATGGATTTGAGCCTACAAGCCTTCATAGTCGTAAAAAAAAAAGCAATGCGCAAATGGATGTCATTTACGAGTTTGAGAGTCCTCTCTCCATGACATTGCATTTGGATTTCTTCCCTGTAAACAGCGGGGTCTATTTCCACCACCATTAAGACTTGATACTTGCGAACGCACCACTGACAATTCGACGTGTTCTCCAAATATTATCATTGTTTGATGCATTAGTTAAATTAGTTAAACTGACTTCGAAAAATTGTACCTACCTCGATTGTGAGTTTTCCTTCAATTGCTTTCAAAATGATGTTCAAGAAGCTACATGATATCGAAACTCCTTGAAAACAGTGCTGCCAGTTCGTGGGAAATTCCCCTTTTTTTTTTAGAGATTTCAATCAGAAATTTGATGAAAGGGAAAAATGGGAATCTTCAGTCTTCGACAACGAAAACTTAACTTTAATATTCATTTTTAAATGGAACCAGGACAGTGTTGCAATACCCAATTTGGATAAAATATTTTAGCTTTGGGTCAATGGTCCAAACCGGATCAAAAGGGTTCACATCTGTTTCAAAGCTTAAAGTGTCTTGAAAAAATAAATTGTATAATAAAATATTCTAATCAATAACTCGACCCCAAAAAAAAATCCCTCTTGCGTGGAATGGCTAGCGAAATTTATCAACTCTAAAATTCCTTCAGAATAACGCATAACAGAACCCACCCATTTTGCGCATGTGTGCACGTGACTGACATGACATGACCCGCAAGTAGCGGGTATCACGACTGAAATGAGCCATATTCAATATGCACAGGTTCGTTCTAACAGCATTTCAGTTTGGCGTTAGGTCTTATCGCCCAAAACCATAACGCCCAAATTGAAAAATGTCATAACGCCCAAAAGCCACCACATCGCCCAAAATTTAAAGGAATAAAGCGTCACAAAGCCCAAAAAAAAAAATGACATATCGCCCAAAGTAATTATCTAATAACGCCCAAATCTAGAATTGTCGTAACGCCCAAAATATTTCTTGTTATTAAGTGTGGGCGTTATGACATAGTTTTTGGGCGTTATGACATTTTTAACACCAGAAAACTTACTTCTGTTTAATATCAAACAAGATGCAAAAATTTAGTTAGGGCGTTCTTATTTTTGTCCTTTTCTACACAAACCGTAATTTTATTGCTGCTTTTTACAGGCTATAGGTACAGCTACAGTTGAAAAAGTCATTAGCCTGTGAGTGAAGTGCATCGAAACGAAAGGAAGTGCGAAAATTTTGGATATATAAGTGGTAAAAGGGTTATTTCCAAAATAGTTTATTTAAAAAACGAAAAGCTATTATACAAACAAAAATTGGTGGATGAGGGTAATTAATTTTACGTTTGTTATTACAACAATTGCAATGCAAGAATAAAAGAAACTCCGGATGGTAGCTGCACGAAATTAAAAAAATTTGGAGCATAACCATGGTGACCAAGAAAATATGTACAATAAACTTAAAGTAGTACAACAAATTAAAAAAACAATGTTTTAGTCCTACAGTGCTTTAAAGTGATACAAATTCTTCAAGTGGCATCAGAAAAATGTTTGAAAATGTTTGTGCGAAGTAATACTATCACCTACCGCGCCCGGAAGCGCCTCCTCGCTGCGCGCAAGAATATTTTCTAATATGTTATTCTGTTTTTTACATTATAGCAGTCAGAATTTGGGATTGGGATTTTTCTGCAATTTTTTTGGGCGATTTGTCCATACATTTGGGCATTTTGACGTTTTCTTTCTCAATAATTTGGGCGATGTGACGGATTTAGGGCATTGTGACATTTATTTACTTGCGTTCTTTAACCTTGGGCGATAAGACCCAATGCTACTTTAAGCAAAAATAATGTTATTACGCCCAAAATCAATGTTTCACCCAAATGTACATGAATTTTCCACCAACAAATTGCCTAGTGATGTTTTGGGCGTTATGACATCTTTCAATTTGGGCGTTATGGTTTTGAGCGATAAGACCTAACGCCTTTCGGTTTTTGTATTTGAACTTGGATGAAAAATCTGCTGCAAGCTGCCAGTTTACTCAATATTTTAATTGGAGGGCATCCATGGTGAATGCAACCATTAAAAAACTGTAGCTCCTAGCGAAATTTCTAGCGCTTTTTATTTCATAATTTATTTCGATATGTTTGTATTACACTTTGACCTAGCATCGTCGAAAAATTCATCTAAAAACCTGGTTATGGTGTAGGTACACTGTAGCTTTTTGCAAAAATGGAAGAATTTTTATAAAAAAAGGCAAAAATATAATATCGTTCAATGGATGCATTTTATATAAGCACTGTTCGATCGATTTGTCACCAATAATATTTAAAATACGTCTTGAGAGTTGAAGCCTTTCAAATTTCCTAATATAACAAATTCTTTATATATAGCTTCTTAAAATATATCAGAATTTCAGTAGGTACTAGTGCTGAATTTACCTACCTATTAGTTTTCAATGATTTTTTTTTTGAACAATCTATCGATATTTAGCCCTTTTTGTTGCAGTTTTTATCTCCCGGTGGTGAAAACGACCTGGAAGCACTGATGCCAAGATTTGAGATGTATTTTGAGTAGCTCGCTTATAATGTATATATACGCTATCGTCATATCGTTGATGCCTTTAAAATCGATAACGAGTTGGTGGGTATTGATATGAAATGTCATAGGTTAAGTTACCAAGTTAAGGACTATTCACATGAGAGCGAGCGAACGAATTGCTGAAATGCGAACAAACCACTTTTGATGCATTTATGAACACAAAATTGTACATTTTACTATTCCAGGAGGAGGATAGTTAATTATCCCATCAAAATGTATTAAGAAAACATGTTAATAAACACGTTTAAATAACGAAATCATTCGTTCGAACTTAACCTCAAACTCAAAATGTTATAGAGACAAATAACGGCGACTGTCATTGGATTCGCGGGTTTCTGCGACCAAATTAAATGTATCATGTGAATGGACTGTCAAAACTTGCGAATATTCGTTCGTTCGTAGGTAGTTGGTCGCTCTCATGTGAATGATCCTTTAGTGTGAACACTTTATAGACATAACCATCGTCCAAAGCGGACGAATATTCTTCTGCCTGAAGGCGAATTGTTACAGTCTGCGCTCCTTTTTACCCCTTATCGTACATATGTATCTATCCTACGAACTGGGGCTTTTATACATTTCACTTAAAGATCAAATATTTCTGCATCCATTAAAGCATTTCATAGATATAACTACTGAGAGGCACGTGGCAACTTCTGATGAAAATTAACCGGGCTTGAGGTTACGATTTCAATAAAAAAAAACCCACAATAAAATCACATAAGAAATTGGTATGATATCTTATAATATGTTAGTCACATTTTTTAGCTCGTCAATAGTTAACCACCTTTTATGTGCGACGACTGGTAGGGGTAGCTCATCTCATAACCGGAAGTGTACGCCGGAAATCCGTATTAAGTTACACTATTCGATGCACCCTATTCATCCCAAGTTAAGAGGGTGATTCTGACTGCAATTACGGCAGCAAAACGAAATACGATTTCGAAGCGAAACCATTCTGACAATGTGTGCAATCAATTCGAAGCGGTTGACAGTATAAGCACCTGTGAAAATTTGCATATAAACTGCTCCCTAATCATTGTCTTGCCCGCCTTTAGTATAAGTGTATGCATATACGTACAGTATGAGAGGAGTCGCATTTATCCGTAGTTATAAATTTCACAGGCATTAAACAAGACAATTTCCATTTATTTCCAGTGGCAAAAGAACAAAACAAAGAAATAGAGGTAGAGGAAACGCGAATCGTGCTAATTCGTTTTTTTCCTCTCTCTTTCTGTGATGCAGATGCGGTATGGCGTATGGAAGGGCCTTTTCGGGAGGTTCACGACGATTCGTACAGTACAAACCACATGTAGGCATCCTCCCCCAGAAGGGCGCCGTACAAAGTTAATAAATCTTATTTTTATCATTCGGCTATAAATACAGAATTTTTAGCCATTCTCGATTTATGGTGGTTATTTATGCGCAAAAGTATTACTTTTTCCTTATGTGCGGTTGTTGGTGCGGAGATGGTCGCCATTTCCCCCAGGACAATTCCTCTAGCCGTCCCCCATTCAACTCAACTCTTTTCCTATTTTATCCTATTTATTGTCGGTTTTAATTTATATTTTATTTTTTTCATTTTTGTTCTTCTTGTGTCTTTTGTTCTACGAAAAGGTCGCGAATTATTCAAATATATTAAAATTTGTTGTTGTTTTTATTCTGGTGTTGCTGTTACCGTGTTTCGTGTGGGATACTTAATAAATAATACTTATCGTGATGGTGGAGAGGTTTTCATTTCCTTCTTGGGTTAAGTTAAGTTAAAACACCAGCCTCAAATAGGTGGTGTTACCTTTGACTTTGGTTATTCGAGTTGTTAAAACGAAACATGTATACAATATGATGTACCTACTCATTGAAGTTGTAAAACTAAGTTCGTGTAGTCATATATAACAGGTCTAGTGATTAGTGAGCAGGGTTGAATTTTCGCATTAGTTCAGCAATGTTGAAAAAAAAAATATTATTTATTAATGCATTGTAAGAATCGGTAAGATTGTGAAACCCGATGGACAGAGCAAATGCACAGCAATTCTGTCGGTATCAATGTTAGCCTTAGAGCATATTCTGTGTGATAAACTGACTATAATATGTATATAATTTTGAAATTCGTAGAAAGTGGTATCTCTGAATCGCAATGAATTGGAATTTTGACATTTAAATCTAAGAACTATTCGAGTTGTCGTACTGCGTAGACAAAAAGGATTCAAAATGCAAAAACCGTAAGTTTGTTGTAGAATTATGGATAAATAATCATTTTTAGTCCATCAAAGATGGAATGGTGGAGCTGCTTTTGCAGAATCGTGGAATCGCTTAAGAATTTACAAAGATCCCAAAAGAAGATATAAACGCTTTCTGGAAAGAACTCAAGAATGATCTTTACTGTCTCGGACCTTCGAAAGACACCAGTAGTTGGACAAAAAGTATGTTAGAAAATGTTCTATTTTTTGTTTCAAGAACGCTATAAACGTATTCAAAAAAAATGGTACATTAGGTAGGTAGGTAGTCCAATGAAATTTTTCGTTGCTATGATGAAACCGATTTCATCAATATGAAGAAATTTGAAAACTATAAAATGTGTTCATCATTCATCAACTTTGTTCATGAATGTTATGAAAAATTCATCAATGTGATGAACCGAAATTGCCGTCCAATTTCATCAATGTGGTGAATGTGTCCATCATATTGACATTTTTGTTCATCAATATGATGCGCACTTTTTGTGTTAGGTATCACTTTTGTTTTTATGTGTTTGTAAGTTGGTGCACACGAAAAAGAAAATGTGAAATAGAAATACTTATACCAAATAAAACGTAAACACATACCTAACCTTTCTTCTTTACTGAGAATGGTAAAATACCTAAACGAACATAATGTCATGGAAATGGTAATGGAGGCAATATTATGTGATTTTAATAATTGAATTTCTGCGTATCCAACGACAATCACTTTTACCACGAATGTCAATAAGTTGTAGTGGCAAAAACTCACGCGCTCAAGAAATATTGAGGATTTATAATATTTAATTTTATTTCGGAGCTAGTTACTTTTATTTTTCCAGGAAGTTTTTTTTTTTTGGATAAATGATCCCAATTAGAGTCAGAAAGCGGCCATATGCCTGCCATATGCATTTCTTGAGGTATGGGCACAGGGTGCCGGTGCATGTAGATATACATTTGTGTTTGAAAAGTGTTTTGCGTTTTTTGTTATTTAATCATATTCAATATTCGATTGATCTATTCTCTTGAATTCTATAATTTCAAGCATCGAGGAGCATGTACCTACCCAAAAAAATAAGTTTTAAGAGCAAAAAATTTATGTCGAAAAACGTTCGTTTACATAACATCATTTAAACGAAAATTGTAAGTCAACACATTTGTGTGTGCACATCTATGAGACATTACCTACTTTTCGAATAATATAACTTTCATTCTACAGATTACATAATCAGGGCTATCGTGAACAAAATTCCCCCCGGAATTTGATGGGATTCCTCCGGAATATTTCCTTTGCAAATTTGTTGGTGTAAATTCAAAACGTAAGCCGTACAAACGGTTTAAAGTTGAAAGTTTGCGGTTTTTTGGGGTTTTTATTTGTAAACTTCAAACAACAGATAGAATAAATAACAGATTGAAAACAAATAAAGGGATATTTAATCAAATTTCATCTGTGTTTCTGTTTTAAGTCGAAAGCAACAATTTGTATGTACTTGGTATTGGTTTATTGACCCTGGTAGTATTGGTAAAATCTAATAAAGAAGGAATATGTAATATAATAACTATCTATATTGCAAAAGCTATTTAATTTCTACTAACAACGCCTGTGGTAACTCTAAAGGATTTGATTTATCTCTTAAAGTTCTTCTATTTAGTTTCACTTAATTATTTTATTTTTGAATTGCTTACTCGGCCAGCAATCTAAATGCTGCGCTGTGCATTTTGAATTTTTTTTATATTTTTAGCAATCAAACACTTTCTTTGCACTTCACTAAAGTACTAATATGTAAATCGAATTCGCGACTTTACAATAATTGATGAAATTATCAAAACTAATAGTATTCTACGAAATATTTGCAAACGATGAATATTTTCCATGGAACAAAAAAATTTCGGGCGGAATTTTTTTCAATCGCAATTGCCGATAGCCCTGAATAAATACTTTAAATCTATATATATAAAAGGCAATGAAGTCCGTGTGTGCGCGCATAACTCGATAAAGGATTGTTGGATTTCAACGATTTTGGGCTTGACGGTTTCGTTTTGGACCAAGGAAGGTTATAGGCTACTTTTTGTCGCGAAAACAAAACTTTGAGGGGATGAAAAAGGTTATGAAAGTTTGTATGGGGAAATGCACTTTGAAAAAAAATAAACGGGGTGGAAATCGAGTAGTGATACTTCATATACAAAAAAAAAAATTTTAATTTTAATGCCAATATTGTTGTTGTCAATTATTTCAATTATTTTGCAAGCAAATTGTTGTTGCAAACAATTTTGAAATTTCTTTTTTTTAAATACACCTAATAAGATTGCTTATGTTTACTATGTCACATTAAGTAGCTTTTTGAAATGGAGTAGATACTTCGATTTGTTTGATGGTGTTTCAATGCATCATTTTTGTTTGCCAAATATTTTCAGGATCCTTGCATTAGTATGAGAGTGAGTAAGTTGAAATGCTTGAGATGATGATGATGATAGGCAACACAGGAGTTGTTGAGCGTTTTGAGTTTTTACGCACATAACTCGAAAGAGGATGGTTAGTTTTTAAAGATTTTGAGCTTGATGGTTTCGATTGGGCCCAAGGAAGGCCATAGGCTACTTTATGTCTCGAAAACAAAACTTTGACAGGATGATATAGGGGATGAAAGTTTGTGTGGGATTCGGCGATTCCAAGACAAATTTGATCATGCCGCCAGTGCGAAGGTCAAACGTTTCACGCCGCAGAAAATCAGGACGAACAGTCAGATCGGAATATTAACAATCGATAGAATATTTCGGAACTTCGGGAAAGAAGACCATGCAGTCGTCCATACTGGAGACCGAGATAGACAACAATACAATCATCATCAGCATAGCGTTCCATGTTTCTCACAAGGTCAATTGTATGTGGCGTGCTCACGTGTCGGCAAACCTCTCGCTTTGTACGTGTACGCACCCGTAAATGGAACAAAAATGCTATGTTCCATAAAGCACTTCAATGAAAAAGCGGTAGGTTGGCCGACAAGTAAATCGCTGCGGTTATGGCAATTGGCCACCTGAATCTGAATCCTGAATATTTCTTTAGCGCTTGGTATTTCTATATCACATTTTCTTTTTCGTGTGAACCAACTTACAAACACATGAAAACTAATTTGACAATAACTTAAATTCGGGAACATTCCGGTAACAAGTCATACCCAAAATATGTGTTTCCCGAAATAGTAATTTTATAAGCTAAAACTTTTTCCTCACTTTGGCCAACGTTCCATTCTGCACTGGAAATAAAGGGTTTTTCAACAGGGACGATTTGACGCCGTTAGACTATTTCCTGTGGGGCTACGTCAAGTCTATGGTCTATGCCAACAAGCCAGCGACGATTGATGAACTTCGTAGGAATATCGAACGTGAAATTGCAGCAGTATCGGCCGATTTATGCTTGAAAACCGTCGTAAATTGGGTTCAGCGTCTGGACTTCTGCAAGCGTGCCCGTGGTGGCCATGCAAAAGAAATCGAATTCCATACATAATGGCATCGAACGTACTTTCACAGGAATAAAGAATTTCATCATATCCAAAACCGTTTTAGTTTTATTTAAAAAAAAAACTTTTGTAGTGCTCTTATTGAAAAACCCTTTAGTAAGCACTCTGATACACTATGCACACTGTTATCTACTGTTACGGAAGCATGCCAGAAATGTAGGAACATCGCTTACACTATAACCAACAATTTCCACTTGGGCTATGGACCCGATAGGTGGTGCTGTCGTCGATCTACGAAACCACACAATTCTTTTTAATGAAATATTGTGCATGTTTACGGCTGGTTCCCGGTTGAATGATTGGACACCATCCTAAAGGTGATACCTTGCAAATTATAAGCGGAAAACTGGTTGTGGCACCTTTCATTCAAAAATCAAATCAAACGCTATTTCTATAAAGTTGTATAATTAGGTAAAATAAAGCACTTTGAGAAATCTGAGCAAGACCTAAAACGAAATATACGGTCAAAGCCGGGTGGGTCCAGCTATAGATATATAAAAAAGACTGACGTCCGTATGTGCACTCATAACTCGGGAATAAATCGTTAGATTTTTATTATTTTTGGTTTAAAAAAGAACATGTTATGCTACTTTTTGTCGAGAAAACTCAATACCTTATGGGGATAGAATTTAGTATGGAGAATCGCATTTTGAAAAAAAATTGCTGGATAGTGCCACTTCCAATAGGTGCAACAAAAAATATGTAAAATTTTAAATTTTTGAATTCCTTAGATATTCCGTGCTTACCGCTACACAATTTGAAATTGTAAGTCGGCCCAGTTATAATTTTGTTGTAAAACATCAATGCACCGCAAGTTTGCGAATGAAAGACATCGACATTGCTATACTTCAGTTATTTCTATTGCATACCTATAAGTTTTGAAAAAATAATTTGAACTGACCGAATAGCACGAGCATTGTGCACGCTCGAAATTATTATTTTTATTACATTAAAGAAATTGGGCGGAACAAAGTCCGCCGGGTCAGCTAGTATATACATATATGATAACATTTTATATAATAGGAAAATCGGAATTACCTTTTAATTTAAAAAGTCGCCCGTAGTAAAAGCTAATTAAAATGTTTATTCAACGGCAAGTAATTTTCAACACAATGTTTAAGATAGAAATGAATACTTTTGTGGGAACATTATTTAAAAAATAAACATATAACTATCTATACGATGAAATTTCTAAATCACTCTTCGAAATTTTGACTCTTTTAAGATATTCATTGTTCATCGTTAAACATTCACAATTTTTTTTTTGCCACCCTGTGTAGATACTCTACGCTTGATTAATGTCATATGTCGTGTGTGAGTATAAATGGTGGACCAAGTTCATGTGTGTACACCTAGAGCATACAACATATTAACAATCTGTACACAACATTGAAGAAAACGATAAAAGAAATTCACGATTAAATTCATCATATTGATGAATTTGATTTTTTTCATCAATATAACGAATTCAGTTCATCTATAAGAAGAACGCTTCACAATCAACATCAACATTCTCGTTAATATATGCTGCATTTACTATTTACATGAGCCCTGTTCTCAGCTTCGTTCTCAGCAAAGCAAAGTAAAGTAGGATTTTCAGCACGCAATTACAACAACTACGCTCTACTTGACACTTTGACGACTCACACTAGGTATTCATTCCCAGCAAGATTCACTTGGGAGTAAATGTATACTTCTGAACACCAGGGGGAGAACATTTTTGTTGCCCTCCTTGTATAATATGAATCTGTTCACAAAGTTTCTCTATTTACAGTACATACTATTCGTTGGTTGTGATTGGTGGAAATTCATAAAGAAATGCATAAGTGAACTAATTTTCAAAATAACAAATAAATATAAGGGCTTTTATTAAAATATGCAATAAATTATTTTTTATGTACTAAGCTGTAAATACTGTTTTAGACAAATATACCTTATTAAACTTGTAATCGTAAGATATTAGTGTACCTATCAATCTTTGAGATATATATTTTTATATTTTTTAAACCCCAAAATATGAGGAAGGATCAATATCCATTGGAAAATTTTATGCAAACAAATTGTATTTCTTTGACTGAAAAAAGTTACTTCTTGTGATGTGCCCAATCATGTTGTATCATGCTACCTACTGAACAGGCCCACACTGCCACCTTTTTTGATAAAACCTACTGTTCAGAAAGCTGCTGGGAATCGTTTAAGTGCACATTTTCCTACTTTACTTTGCTTTGCTGAGATTGAAGCTCAAAAAAACAAGCCTATGGTCACACATTCCTATCACGCAAAATTAAAGGGATGCTAAATACTAAATAGCCGTGTGACCGAAAGGGACAGCATTACTTAACACGCAAAAAAACCTGACACGTATTTAGGTCGGCCATCTTGTTTGCGTGATAGGAATTATAGGAAAGCTCTGCATGTTGATATTTTTATAGCGATGACTAAAGAAATTCCGCATTTCTATAAAACAATATGGCTTCCGGAAATGATGAAGGGACAATTATTTATTTTTTTCGTGTAACTGATTGATGAATTGTTGGTTTATTTTACTGAAACTAATAACCAATCTCATTTCACATGTTCCAAATCAGAAATATAAATGTTTTCAAGCAATTGCAGAAATGTTGGTGAGCGGAACCTGTGTCTATTTCCGTTTTACGTATCTATAATTATGGGTAGAGCATCCATGACACCGTAGGCGTCTGATTTGTGATCTCATTCTTACGCCTTTAATAGTATTGACTGCGGATAAACGGATCTCTCTTTTCGGTTTTATTGCAAAATTGCGCGTGCGTGATGATGTAAATGCGGTTATAAACTAAAGTCTGTTTTTTTGATGAACGCGGTCATCAGTATGATGAAAGCCGTCATCAATACGATGAGCGCCTTTATCAATATGATGAAAATTCAAAATTTGGCAATCGTACTTGAATACGATGATTCCATACATCAACGAGACGAATAAATCATCAACTGGATGAACAAATAACTGAATTCATCGAAAGAAGTGTTTTCGTCATATTGATGAAATGTTTTGATGAAATGATGAACGTAGCTCATATAAAAACGCCAAATTCTTATCAGAACCCTGCCAAAAAAATTGATGAATGCACTTTCTTCATATTGAAAAACGGTTCATCAATTGTCGAAAAGTTTTCATGAACTTATTCATCATATTGATAAAAAGTACGTCATATCAATGAATAGCATGTTTATGAACGCCATTCGTCAATATGACGACATCTTTTTTTTTCAGTGTAGATATTCTAAAAAAAAACGATATGGATTATAAATAATTACATTCCCTTATACACTTAGGTTTGGTTGGAATGGAAGGCCTATATAAATGAAAAAAAATGTCGGAAAATAAAGGGAATGCAAAGGTACCAGAGGCGGCTTTTCCGAATGCATTCTTTTTCCAGCCTTGAAGCAACCATCATAAAATTGACAGGCTTAGAAATCTCCATAGCTGGAATCGAAGGAACTTCCACATTTGGACTAAAATCTCATCCACAGTCATATAGAGCGTATAGAAGTATAAAAATCAATGGCTGTGCGTTAGTCGGGTAAAGGCTCGAGAACTGCTAAACCGATTTGAATGATTTTTGTTTCATTTTGTTCGTCTTGAATCAGGGATGGTTTAGGAAAAAAGAAAAGTCGGAAAATTTTCAACAGGTGGCGTTGCAGGCACACATTTCGATTTTCATGTGGAAAAGCACTTTGAAAAAAAAAAATAAACTGGATATAAATCGAGTAGTGAAACTTCCAAAACAAAACAAAAATATTTTAAATTTTAAAAGCAATTGTTGTTGTCAAATATTTTAATTATTTTCTAAGCAAATTGGTGTTGTCAACAATTTTGAAATTTTTTTTATTTGTTTATGTTTTATGTTACATTCAGTGACTTTTTGAAATGGAGTAGATAAGTTGATTTATTTGATGTGTGAGTAAGTTGAAATGTAGGGGTGATTGAGTTGACGAGGACAATGATAACAGGCAACAGGAGTTGTTGAACGTTTTGAGTGTTCACAATCATGGTACTCTGCTCATTCGTGAGTATGATTATGGGGAGGACAGCTCAAAGATACCATAACACCTTCGGTACTGGTGTGGAGAGAGAAGGGAGAAGGCTTACCAACCAAGTTGATAGATGTTTTTTTCTTGATGGAGTTAATGCTTTCCCAATTTTCTTCCTATCCATTTAATGCCAACAAATTTTAAAATTTTCGCATCAAAATTCAGGCATGTAAAAGTATGGTAGTCCGCAAGCCAAGCAGAAGATCCCACTCCACCGACGAGCTAAGCACATGCTTAAACAAGCATGCCTGCCTTGCTTTGTTGACCCTACAACCCTTTCACCGAAGTCAAAATTGAGATTCCTGTGTCTCTAAATGTAGAAGGAAATAGATATGTGCGCTAGTTAGATTTGAATGATTTTTGTTCTGTTTTGTTCGTCTTGAATCAGATATGGTTTATAAAAAATCATAAAAACAGGTGGCGCTGTAGGCACATGCTTCGTTTTTTACTTAAATTCAATTAACTTCTAAAATATAATAATACAATAGCAATAATTTATAAATATAATTCCTTCGGTGTGAAACTCGATGACTTTATAACTCGATAACTGATGGGCCAATTTTCATGAAACTTTTTGGTTTTGTTCGTATTGACGTTTTTAAGGTTTAGCAAGACTTAAAAGATAACATTCTTTTAGACTCAATTGGTAATGTTTTCGATCTCCAAAGCCACTCAGGCGATTTCCATGTAAATTTGTTGTTGCGTGTGGTTGGTTCCAGTTTGAAGGATAGGATACTTTGGACCCGATAGGTGGCACGTCAATCATTGCGGTTTGATTGACACACATCGCTATTGATATACTTCAGTTATTTCTATTGGCCCTTAGCAATAAAACATTTTAGACGCGACTTTTGGCAACAAATTAACTTTTAGTTTAAACTAGCTGGCCCGGCGAACTTCGTTCCGCAAAAATTCGTTAATGTAGAAATTATTAATTCCGAGCTTTCGCTTCAGGTCAATTTAAATTCCTTATCCAAAAATTATATTAAAGTTAAATAGGTACAATTGCAACAACCGCAGCGATTTACTTGTCGCTTTTACCGCTTTTTCACAGAAGTACTTAATGGTAGGTACATAGCATTTTTCGTTCCATTTACGGGTGCGTACACGTACAAAGCGAGAGGTTTGCCGACACGTGAGCACGCCACATACAATTGACCATTTGAGAAACATGGAACGCTATGCTGATGACGACTGTGTTGTTGTCTATCTCGGTCTCCAGTATGGACGACAGCATGATATTCTTTCCCGAAGTTCCGACATATTCTCTCGATTGTTAATATTCCGATCTGACTGTTCGTCCTGATATTCTGCGACGTGAAACGTTTGACCTTCTCACTGGCGGCATGATCAAATTTGTCTTGGAATCGCCGAATCCCATACAAACGTTCATCCTAGATCATCCTGTCAAAGTTTTGTTTTCGAGACATAAAGTAGCCTATGGCCTTCCTTGGGCCCAATCGAAACCATCAAGCTCAAAATCTTTAAAAACTAACCATCCTGTCTCGAGTTATGCGCGTAAAAACTCAAAACGCTCAACAACTACTCCTGTGGACTGTCATCATCTCAAACATTTCAACTTACTCACTCATAGGTACTAATGCAAGGATCCTGAGAAAACTTGGCAAACAAAAATGATGCATTCAAACACCATCAAACAAATCGAAGTAGGTATCTACTCCATTTCAAAAAGCTACTTAATACTTGCGTAACATAGTAAACATAAGCAAACTTATTAGGTGTATTTAAAAAAAAAAAATTCAAAATTGTTGGCAACAACAATTTGCTTGCAAAATAATTTAAATAATTGACAACAACAATTGCCATTAAAATTAAAAATATATTTTTTTATATTTGAAGTATCACTACTCGATTTCCACCCCGTTTATTATTTTTCAAAGTGCATTTCTCCATACAAACTTTCATAACCTTTTTCATCCCCTCAAAGTTTTATTTTCGCAACAAAAAGTAGCCTATAACCTTCCTTGGTCCAAAACGAAATCGTCAAGCCCAAAATCGTTGAAATCCAACAATCCTTTATCGAGTTATGCGCGCACACACGGACTTCATTGCCTTTTATATATATAGATTAGAAGAAATAAAGCATTAAATTTGACTTTAAGTTGAGAAATAGTTAGATTGGAATCACCGCCAGTGATGCAAAGCCGGATCTAAGTTATTGTCTGAACCTTTAGAAAAGTATGCCTTTTTCGAAAAATCATGTCTTTTTGGTAAAAAAGATAAAAATTGCATTTCTTACAAAGGAACTGCAACTAACCTACAAGGTGATTCAAGAAATTGTTATCAGAATGTTGGTCGATTGATAGGCATTTCTATCTTTTTTTATCTCTATAATCCAAGGTTTTGATTTGGTGAGTAAGTCAAGTAGGTTGTTGGAAAATAAGCACGACGCACAGTTGTAAATTAAAATGTTTAATGCGACTTTGATTAAGGAATGTACCAGATTTACCAAATTCGAAATGTATTTGTGTGAATTGATTCTAAAAAAATAATTCACAAAAAAATTATTGTAAAACAGTTCAAACAGTTCACAAAAAATGATCCCTATTTTCTAAAAACTATTCCTCAAGTATCGAAATCAACATCACTGACTAAGTCAAATATAAAGTCTCAATTGTCACGAGCGTTTTTTCGAATTTCCTCTTGCTTTATCTGTTAAATCACAACAATTTTTTTTATTTAATTCGCATCATCAACAACTTGAAGTTCGCCTCAAGTGAAACAACAAAATTCAGTCACAATAGCTAGCAGAAGTTGATTTTTGTTAATTTAGAGCAAAAGTGGACTTAAGGACCGAACTTTGTTATTTTTCTTTTCTTTTTAAGTGCCATACCTAAAGTATTTAATATAACTTTTGAATAAAGAATTTGAATTGACCGAATTGCATAAAGAGGCATGTGCAGTGTGCATGCTCGGAATTATTATTTTCATTACCTACATTAACGAATTGGGGCGGAACTAAGTTCGCCGGGCCAGCTAGTATATTATATTTATTATTTTACTAAACTATTTACAAAAATATTGTCAATCGGCAGACGGCTTATATTTAATATAACTTTTGAATAAAGAATTTGAATTGACCGAATTGCATAAAGAGGCATGTGCAGTGTGCATGCTCGGAATTATTATTTTCATTACCTACATTAACGAATTGGGGCGGAACTAAGTTCGCCGGGCCAGCTAGTATATTATATTTATTATTTTACTAAACTATTTACAAAAATATTGTCAATCGGCAGACGGCTTATTGCTTTCTTTGATTTTCGATTAATGTAAAGTTTTGTCATCAATTAAGTTAGTAATTAATAAAATCTAATCTAGTCTAACTTGACTGCTCGTTTGTTGAGGCGACATTTTTTTTCAAATGTGTCAACTTGAATTTAGTTTGGAATAAAACAAAATGTTCTGCAACAACTCACACCTGCTCTCCGAGGTCAAACGAATTGCATATACATCCCTTAGTATCTTACGCTGTATTCTATTATTCTCCTCCTCACTAGCAACAATAATTGCAAATGCAGCACAATTCATTTCTAACCAATATTTTGTTCAAAATACAAAAAACAACTACATATTTATATTTTATTTATTTCTTTAATCTCGCATACTATGACAGCTGAGCAGCTGATTTTGAATATGACTGTCAAGTGCGGCAATATGTACCTTTATTCGATTACATTTCGCATTCTATGATACACATTTTTAACTTTCTCCATTACGTAGTAAGAGAAAGATATTGGTTTCGTACAAAATTTCGAACTCGAGATTTTAATCAATTCTGATATAACGATGATAGAGGAACTCAAAAAAGTGGGTCGCAAAATTCTGTCCGGTCTGTCCGTCCTTCCACGGGCCTACAGCCTAAACGGCTTCCCGGATTACGTTCAAATCTCGGATTTGGAGTTTTTGGGCTTACAGTTCGGGAGGTGTTTTTTTTCAAGGTAACCTCAATATCAATGGTACTTTCCATACAACATTTTCGTACCAGTTTGATTTGATCGAAAACGGCTCTAAAGATTTCAACCAAAATTGATATTTAAGCTTAAGTTAGGTGAGGTTACCATGACTGCGTACCCAGCTTATGCTAAAAATTCGAACAACGGTACTTTTAAAATTTCGACATATCTCGAAAAGGCTCCATACGATTGTAACAAAAATGAATTCATAAGGTAATGTGGTCATTTATAACCTAATAGCAAACTCATTTTTTCTCTATGTTATCGTACAATGGATTTTTAAATTTTTTTTTTAAATTTTGTGTGTTTTCAGTTCACTGGAAAACGGCGATAACGATTTTGACCAAAATGCAAACTTAGAGTTAAATGGATGTTTTCAAAACTATCCTGTCCTCAACTTTCGATTTGCTGCACACTCTTAAAGTCAGTCAGACTCGCATTAAACGAGAAAGTTTCGTGCGATCCAGTCGTGCACTTTATTTTGTATTCGCATCGTAGATCCGAGTTCGTAATTTTATTACGAGGGATTGAGTGATAAACTTCCAAACATTAAGCTCACTTTTTTTTTTCTGTTTGATTTAACTTCGTGAGGCTAAAATCATTCAAATATTTATTTTCATTGAAATCCCTTGTCATTATCAGACTAAATTAGATCAATCTAATATTGTAGCTATACTTAGTTTCTTAATTCCAGTGTTAAGTAATTATATGACAGATAATGTATAGTGGCAGACTAGTAAATGTGGAGGACTAATTGTTTATTGGTAAAATTTCACTAAAGCTGCGACATCCAACTAGTTGTCGGCATAAGTGATTGATTATTAGTAAGGCCGCGGCCCATGTTTATTATGGATAGAGCTCCTATTGGTTGGTTACTTATAGTAAAAAGGAATTTTTCAATTTTGCAAGTAGAGCTCGGTCATCTGAGTAAGCCTCGATACTGCTAGATTTTAGCTTAAGAAAGAGCATTCCTTCGTTTATCGCGAAAACTGGTGAGATGCTACCCATAATATGAGTACCAAAGCGTCGAAGCTCTGTCAGAGCAGAGTTATTTCTCATATATCTATGGAACTCGCCGTTCAGCCGATGCATCATATTTGGCATTTTTGGCATTTAAGAAAACACGAATAATGCGTCTTTACGTGGAAGACGAGCCCCAAAAAAGCCCATTTACGTGCGAGGATAAAACCAGGGTCGGCATTCTGTAAGGCGAAACGTTCAAACGTTTGCGTGTGCACGAAGAAATTTGCTTGTGTAACATATGGCCAATCTTTCGTGCGCACGGAAACGTTTGATCGTTTCGTCTTACAGAATATACAGGAGTACCTACAAGATAACAAAAAAAACCTATACCTAACGAAATTTGTTGCATGTTCAATGATTTTGGAAACTACCCAACAGAATATTATCGTTTATTATAGTACATAAATATTTTGAGCAACGCACCTTAAACAAATTAAAGCAAATACAGCTTACCGCTTAAAGCACTTTGGATGAGAACGCCTTACCAGTCTACAGCATTACCTTAAATTCATCCATATACATTTGTTACAAAAGCACCACAATGCATTCGAGCGAAAATCAAATACTACAAGAATTTGGTTCCCAACCCAATAATTAAAGTGCCCAGCTGATGCCAGAGGAGTTTTGCCCTATGGAATACTAAAATCCAAAAGTGAGGGAAGCAAAATATCGTCAGTTTAAACACGATCAATCGATGGACCACTTTCAACGTGAATGGATCAAACAATTTTTTTTCCTGATTAAGGGGCGTCGAAAGAACAAAAAACCAAGTTAGCAAGAACAAAAGCAAAAAATGCCATTACTGGTCGATCCCATACCAGACCCCATTGTGCACAGCGTCTCTTGAGCTCGTTGATCACGGATTAATAATTCGTATGCGTTAACGATTTGCCCTCGGTGTTGGGCGGTATCCGATATACGAGCAAAACTCCCTGACTGATTCACAACATTTTCGAATTTCCATGCTTATATTTCTAACGAAACAGGTGAGCAGCCGGCAACCCCATGCTCATGCTCATCTCTGTGAAGCATAAGCTAAACGAACGCACTCAAACTATTTAGCGGATGAATTTCCTTCTTTACACTTCCCCAAAAATGGTGCACACTTGGGCGCGCAAAGTCGTTGTCCTTATGCACACCAAAAGAATCGCGCTCAGGTTTATCTGTGAGTGGAACATCTTTTAATTAAAATTCAATACGACGCGAATCGTCAGTTTTGCAGGTGGATACGTGTATGTTTGTAAACGTGTACTCACCAAACTGCAAGCGCACAATCGGCGCGACGAAGAGCCAAAAACACGAGCACCATAAGTTTTCTTCTGTGAGACTCAGCCTGAGCACAAGCACATACTCTACTCACATGCACATATATCTGGCTCTCGTATCGCATGCACCTCCTTCTGGTTCAATGAGGAGGATATCCTTTCGGTTCAACGGTTCGGCTAATCGATTATTTTCGGGGCTCATTAAATTTGGCAAGTGGTTTCATATGCTTAGCAAACGGGCGCGAATAATTTCTTTGTTTTACACCTTCTAGTGCTTTGGCTTAGTAGGATGTACGGTATCTCGTTCTCGGTCGTCGTTTCTTGGCATTTGCAGCAGGGATGCGTCATTAGACAGTCTTTACGTGCACATCGTTTGTGTGCGCGGGAAGAATCGGTTACTTCTGCCAGTCGCAGTGCTCCTCTATTAAGCGAAATAATTACGAAATGAGGGGTGGCATGGGGCAAATTGTGCAGCACAGCGGTGTTGACAGAATTTCGCTAATTAGTTATAGGCTGTTGAGAATTCCTGAGAATTTCCGTGTGAGGTCCAATTACACTGGAGGAAAAATGTTCCCATTAAATTGTGCATGCAAATGAAAGTGTAGGTACCTTTAGCGGTGCATGCTTGCAGGAGTGACACGATTGAATTCATGCAGTTTAGAGCTCCCCCTTCGGCGGTGTATTTTTGGCGCAGTGTCAACACAAGTCAAACAGATATGGATAATTACAATTCGTATCTCAAATAGAAATCTCGATTAATCAATGGCCTTGATTGAATTCTGGTTCGTTTATTTTAAACTGTAACAGCAATTTACTATGCAAATAGATTGAAAGACTTGGTTTGCGTTCAAGTTTTCTGTATGATTTTTTATTTGGCTCATAAATAAGACAAATTATAATGTTTTCCGGGGAGACTGTTTCGTATGAAAATGCCTGCGATGGGAAAATTAATAAGATCGGGATTTAGCCACACGCTTTACATTCGGTGTTATACTTTTCTCCAGTTATCCTAATAGGCTGAAGTACTGTGTATTGCGGAAAAGTCAACATATCCACTTCCAGTACGAATACCATACGCACAGGTTAAGTTTGAGCATTGTTCAGAACACTTGGCCCCCACTTTTTGAAAAAATACTTAACATGCGAATCTTGAAATATGGAAGGCAAATTGCCGATGGTTTAACTACTAGGTGCAATAATTGGAAAGCTGGCTAATCCCCGCCCTGCAATAATGAAATGTCAAGAAGGTTGTAGCACAGGGAAAACGGGAAGACGGGAGAAGGGCTTAGTGAATACAAATCACCACACTGTTACTGAGTACTGGCTCGGTTTCGTCTTTGGACGATTACCACCTCCCAGCGTTCAAAAAAATCAATTTCTTATGGTTTTGAGCCTATATGGTAAACATAAAATTTATAAAAAAATAGTTGTCTTGTCTTTTGATTCAACCCAATTAGGAATAGAGGACTTTTGAAAAAAAAAAAAGATTTAACTCATTTTGGTTCCTTTAAAAGTAAATTAAAAAAAAAAAAACAGAACTCGAAACATGAACTGTCTTTAAACCTAGATCACAAAAAAGTATATTAATTATTGGAAAGAACTTTAAAAGCACGTCACATCACAATGTCAGCAACGTATTTGAATATTTATGTGTAAACAAAAAAAAATAGACAAAAAAACTTCAAAAGTTTCAGTCTTTCTGCCGAAGTACTTAAATAACATATATAATAATATAAAAGTTCAAAGTTGTATTATAAACGAATATCTTTGATTTCTTCTTGTTCTTCACAAATTTGAGTTGTTTCACCTTCTGTGTCATTATGAAATAAAAGTTAATCGGATTCTCCCGCTTTGCAATATATTTAATTATTAAATTAATAAAACCTTATTTTATCTGCGAGCTTACTAAATTATTAGCCAATGAATCACTGTTGTAAAAATGCTTACTATTTCAGTACTATTTGACTTCCGAGCACGCAAGAACCTCTAAAAACTTTACAATTTTGAGTTCCTACTATTTGTATTATTTTTATTTTTTGAAATAAATCACACATGTATAAACATAAAGTTATTTCACTTACGGCCATATTATTACCTATGGTGGATCAAATTTTCACTTTACTAAATATTGCTCAAATATAACGGGTGATTTTTTAGCTGGTTTGGTTTTGGCAACACTGGTTTTGACAGCTGACGTGTGTTTAGTACCTTGTGTCACTGTCAAACAGCTTCAGTTTGGTTTGCAATTTAACCATGGATCGTCTTACAAATGAACAACGCTTGCAAATTATTGAATTTTACTATCAAAATTTGTGCTCGGTTCGAAATGTTCATTTTCGCTTTTTTATCGAAAAATTGTGTTCAGCGATGAGGCTCATTTTTGGTTGAATGGGTACGTAAATAAGCAAAATTGCCGCATTTGGAGTGAAGATCAGCCAGAAGCATTGCAACAGCTACCAATGCATCCCGAAAAAGCCACTGTTTGGTGCGGTTTATGGGCCGGCGGCATTATTGGGCCATATTTCTTCAAAGATGATGCGAATCGCAGCGTTACTGTCAATGGTGAACGCTACCGAGCGATGATAACAAACTTTTTTTTGCCCGAAATAGAAGTTCTTGACTTGCATGATATGTGGTTTCAACAAGACGGTGCCACATGCCACACAGCACGCGAAACAATGGCGCAATTGCGAGGCGAGTTTGGTGAACAGTTAATTTCACGTTTCGGGCCGGTCAATTGGCCGCCTAGATCGTGCGATTTGACACCATTAGATTATTTTTTGTGGGGGTATGTCAAGGCTAATGTGTATAGGGACAAGTCCGCTTCGATTGACGCACTGGAAGCCAACATCCATGCATTCATTCGTGAGATACCGGCCGATATGTGTGAAAGAGTATGCCAAAATTGGACTCAGCGGATGGGCTACCTGAGACGCAGCCGCGGTCAACATTTGCATGAAATTATCTTTAAACATTAAATTGCATCGATTCAAATAAATATTTCATTCATTGTTTCGAATTTTTTGTGTTTTTTTTTTTTAAAAGTTCTAAACCTCTTAAAAAATCACCCGTTACAAGCAAAAGCACAAAAAACTTTACTCCCTATTTGTAGATTTCAAACCAGCTTTCGATTCTATCCCACGTGAAGCACTCTTTTACAAGTTATTTAAACTGGGTAGTATAAGCAGTAAAATAGTAAACGTCATAAGGGCTTTGTATGAAAATAACATAGCTGCGGTATGGGATGGAAATTTTCTATCTGAAGAATTCGCAACGACGCACGATGGGTTTGAAACAAGGCTGTATTTTGAGCACGCTGCTATTTATCTTATTTATTAATGATATAACCGATGAGATAGGAGGTATTGTTTTTCTCGCCGACACAATTGGTAGTATGCAGCCCGCTGAGCTTTGCCTATGTGCTACCCTGTCAGTTGTTCCAAGGAACATAACGTTTTTATTTTTATTATTTTTAGAAATGTTCCCAATGCAGACATTAATCATTGTGTTCTACTTAAAATCAGGAAAATTCAAAATTTCTTTAGTCATATACGAGTACAGACAAGCAAAACCTAGGAACTCGATTGATCGGGACATATTTCTAGAGGATTACAACTGAAAACAACTGGAGTGCAGAACTAATCGGATCACTGTTTTTACCTTAGAAGTTCGGCTTCAACGATAGAAGCTTTACTAAAAACCACACGCCTTACTACCCTCTCAATAATACACCTCAAAAGAGTCAGAACTTAAGCAAATGCAACAATTATTGTTCACGCAGAAAAATCCCTTATTTAAAATCAACCAACTTTCGGTTAAAAACTACCAAGTGATACTGTTAATGTAGCTCTTACAGAGTTAGTGGATTGCAAATAACGAAGTCAACTTGTTTAACGAAATAACCGATTTACCTATCGATTTATAGATTTGAGAAACTCAACCGATCTCAATGAAACTTTGTATGTGTGCATGTTTGTATGCAGCTCGAAAGATAGGATAGATTTGGACCCGATAGGTGGCGCTGTTGTCGATTTTTTTGAGAAACTCAACCGATCTCAATGAATCTTTGTATGTGTGCATTGGTTGTAGGCAGCTAGAAAGATTGGATAGTTTTGGCCCCGATGGGTGGCGCTGTTGTCGATTTTTTTGAGGAACTCAACCGATCTCAATGAAACTTTGTTTATGTGCATGGTTGTATGCAGCTACAAAGATAGGATAGTTTTGGACCCGATAGGTGGCGCTGTTGTCGACTTTTTTGTCTCCCAAAACAGTTTTAAATATTTCCTACGCAATAAAATATTTCCTGACGAT
Source organism: Cheilosia vernalis (assembly GCA_949126925.1). Lineage (NCBI taxonomy): Eukaryota > Metazoa > Arthropoda > Insecta > Diptera > Syrphidae > Cheilosia > Cheilosia vernalis. Next base: position 79,752,139 of record OX421358.1, on the reverse strand, counting down.
TCGAAAAATACACACGTAATTGTTCAAGTAATAACTTGTGTCGGCACACCCAGAGTGCCTGATGTTTTTTTTTTAACAGAGAACAAATTCCACTCGGTTATGGTCAATTTTTCTGCGTGTTTGACTAACCAATCACAATCTCCAATATTGGGTGCAATAAACCCTTAACAAGCCGCTAAGTGTTCTTTTTTGATTACAATCAGCAGCACAAGTAAATTTAAATAAAGCTTGCAACTTCATTACCCCCAAGAGGGTAAAGCCGAAATCTTACAATAGGCTTTGGCAAAGAAATATCCTTCATAAGCCGAGAAAATGAATGCGTCCTTGTTCAGCACATCGTATAATGTACAAAACTTACAATGCTCATAGAAAAAATAACATCTCGTCACGTAGATGTGAACGAGCAGTGCACATGAACGTGTCGTGAGCAGTTGTAATCGGCCAATCGGACCTTCTTTCATTTGTGTGGCCGCTAATGTGTGTATTAAAAGCTCCTAGAATGAACGACGAAGACGAAGGCGAAGACGAAGACGCCAACGACGAGACCGAGGACGTTGCAAATTCTTTGGCAATGGCTAACATTTAAATGGGAGGCGGATACCATATAACTGGGCTTTCATTAGGAGCCATAAGTATACATAATCTTTTCATAACAAGTTGTCAGTTAAGGGAATTGACTGCTAAGGCTCATTCGCAGTATAAACGCGTTTACTCTGCACCAATGCCTGGGCTCTGGCACACACTAACCATATACCTACTTACAGCAGGAGCAGCACCGACCAAGCCAGTGGGCCAGCAGTATGGATATGGAGAAACAATTTACCCGCGGCCGGTGGACGGACCTGCCAGAGTGCAGCCTGTAAACTGCTTGGGCTAACGTGCGAACACCAGAGCTTGTTATCTTGGTTGTCGGGGTTGATATTTCGCTCGACTTTCGTTTTATCGAGAGGCATATTGGAAAATGGGATGGAACCCAATTTGCTGTTATTACAAGAATTTTATGGCTGCCCTTAATGAGATTCATGAGATTTTGGGTACCCACTTTCTTCTGCGCTGGATGATGATGACGATGATGGTGCCGTGCAATATTGTATACGCGAACGTAATGGGAATTTGCTTTCAGGTGAACTGATGTTGATCTTAGCGCTTCGGAATGGAGGTGGAGTTGAGGTTTTATTTAATCGAATTAATAGAGGGGCTGTTGCTGGTCGGCCATAGGTTCAGATGAATTTAAAGTAGGTACATGTACATAATGAGTTCATTTTGTTCCCGATATTGTGCGGGATTGTTTGTTGGAGTGTGCGTTGCTACTAAAGTAAAGCCATGTAACAAAACAGAGGGTATGAGGCTTAGTTATTGTCAAACTAACTAATTTTAGTAGAGGTTAACTAAAGGTACAAATAAATATGCATTGTACCAAGGTAATTAACAAATAGGAAAAAATAATCAAGATCAACACGGATATGGAGGGGTATCTCAAAAATGTCGCTGTCACAAAAAAGTCACTAAACGGTTCACTCTCCCAACTGTATCTGTATGTACCGAGTTCCATGCAATTAAGGGATTTAAGTCCACAGGAAAGTAAAACATTCGGCTTAAAATCAAGGATCTCCTCCAAAGTTGATGGGAGAAAACCATTTTCTTCGACTGGTTTCGATTTAGATGAATGGTAGAATAGCTGGTCGACACGTAGATCAAGGCAGAAAACTTGAGAATGTTGTCAACTGTGGAACAATATAGATAGGTTAAGAAGCCGTGGAGAAGTTCATCCGCCTCATTACATAAAAGTCGAATGAGCAGCACCTTCTTGTTGTTAAAAATTGACTTCCAAAACTCTGAATAGATCTCCTTATTTGACCTGCCAGGAAATTCTCAGATAATAATCAAAAGTATATAAATATTATGTTTTTTGAACTAAAAATATTATTAAGAATATTTTGTTTTTGACTTCTTATCAATTTGTGTGTGTTTGTGAAAGGGTTTTCGACTGCTTAGAGAATTCAATAAAACAATTTGTGATAAATGTTTTTGTCCGCATTCGATTCAGTTTAGTCAGTCTCCGTTTAACGAACACATGCCTACAATTTAAGAAACCATTAACGCAAGTGAAGTGTTTTTTGATATAGTAAAGCTGAAGATCAATATCAACATCGTGAACTACAATAAGTATTGCTTCTAATGCTCCTTCTATAAGATGAAAGACAAATTTTTGATAAGAAAAAGTATTAAAAAAAAAGTCGTTAAAAAGCCGCACTTGGTCTACATAACATAATTAGGTACGGAAAATAGTTTGCTAAGTATTGAAAACACAGCCTAATGTTACACGTTTGCTTTATACAGCAACTATACAATTAAATCAAGCAATTTTTAACTTTCTCGATTACGTAGTAAAGAGATAAATATTGTATTCGTACAAAATTTCGAACTCGAGATGTTAATCAATTCTGACATTACGATGATATAGGAACTCAAAAAAGTTGGCCCAATGATCCAGAGGCCTACAGCCTAAATGGCTGCCAGGATTTGGTTCAAACTTCCGGATTTTGAGTTTGTGGGCCTACAGTTCATAACAGTTTTTTTTATAATTTTATATTAATGCTACTTCCCATACAAAATATTCATGACTACACACAAAGTATATCGCTAAAATATCGAATAAATGAACGTTCTTTCGAAATTTAGACATAGGCTCGAAAACTATTGTAACAACAATTAATATGGTACTCGTAGTTTCTTACTTAATAGAATACTCACTTTATCCCTTACCTATTATCGTAAATACAATGGTTTTAAAAAAAAAAAGCCAAAAATTCGGTTTTCTTTAGTTTACCTGAAAACGGCAACAACGATTGTGACCTAAATCCATATTTAGAGTAAAATAGATGTTTAATTTTCAATTCGAATCACCGAAAACGCTTACTTTAAGATCAAACCACCACTATGTAATCTCAGAGAGGGAGAGTGGAAAATAAGATCCGTATGAAAGCCAATAACCAGGTGGAAAGAATTAACTCCCTGCGAAGTATCACGGAAGCTATGGCCGGAATATAATCCAAGTCGTTCTAGCAAACTTATGGGGTTTGGAAGAACGTCGCTATATAAACTGGTAGAAGAAACCACGCAATAAACTTGAAACTCAGGAATGACGATATATGTCGGTGTTGCGAAGACGAGGAGGTAACGAGGACACACCTCAATTCCTCTGTCATTGTCCAGTGCCTTGATTTTGTGCGGTTTTTGAGGCGATGTCGCTAGGGAACGTTCCGAATCGGATTTGAGTGTGTGAGTGAGCCGCGCGCTGTGACCAACGTGACCGTAGTGCAATACTTTTTCCCTTTTTTTAGTATGAAAATTCACTTTGGGAATTTTAGAAACGCTGTGATTTCCAAATGAATTTCTATAAAATATAACGGTGCTGTCTATCAGATCACGATTATAGTGTTAGGAGAGCCAACAATTGTTAAATATTGTGCGAAAATTCTTAAATTGCAGAGTAGCTTTAGAAATGACACTTTTTTCTTTCACTTCTCTTTTTTTTTTGTTGCTTTTCACAATTTCGCAACGATCTCCCGGATTGCTAGAGAAAGGTTATAAATTTTGGTTTTAGTTTCACAATACAATATAGACTGTAAAAAGATCACACTCTCACAACGTTTCTTTTATAAAGAAACCCAAAACAACCAAATCACATTAGAATTAGATGTCTTTAAGGTTGTTCTGTGGGTAAGCTAGACAGTAGGTACTTTAGATGCAATTCGTTTTCAAATGACAAATTTTAAAATGAAAACCTTTTAGCTTTGATTTTTATTTATAAATATATAAAAAATTAATTGAATTTTGTTTATAAATTATATCAACTCATTTTTATATCTACTTTTAAGATCTCTTTCAATTTAGTTTTGTATGTCTTTTTCTGACGCTGTTACATAAATTCAGTATTTTCTCCCAATATTTAACAAGTATTAGCCGGCTTTACACTATTTACGCGTTATTTTTTTAAACATTATTCATTTTGAAATCACAGTTTTTGAAAACTTTTTTAAGTACCTACTATTCACATGAGCGCGAATTGCGAACAAATGAATTTAATTGTATTTATGAATTGAAAATTGATTTGTATACTATTTACCACCAAAGCCTTACATTAAATTAATCTTAAGTCTAATCTAAAAAAAAAAATCGGACTCTCAATCGATTTAAATAGCTCAATTTACAATTATTACAGCAATTGAAAATTCTTGCAGCGAATTGTCACACTTTATTCACAATCCACATAAAACATTCGCGGATCCACAAACCCACGAATGAAAAAATTCTATCGCATTTAACATTAAACAATGATTGAAGTGTTAAAAAAATTCGCTTGTTCGTAGTTCGTTCGCCATTGGCTCTCATGCGAATAGTCCTAAAATGTGAATTTTCCAAATAATAAAAAGGAACAAAGGAACAACAAATTGTATTAGTGTCCTCGAAAAAGGTACCAAATTGTCGCACAACGGTCACGCTGTTGTCATTTCTTCTCATCCGACATCCTTCTCGCTACCTAAAAAGGTCGCGTGTGGGAAAGCTCGCCTGGAATTTGCAGGAACAAAGCGATATAAGAACAGGAAAAATTGGAAGTTGTCAGTTCGCGACATCACTCACACATTTATAGAATCCGCCTATACGTGAACCCTTTCCGACACCGCCATTTCGGAAAAAACCGCACAAAATCGAGGCACTGGTCTCTGTCACTTGAGGAAGAGAAGACTTGGAAGATACTACTTCCAAGACATGCAGGAACTTTCGAAAGTCTATTTATCTAAAATTCACAGGTTCATGTACATATCTGGATGGCTAGACATGGTCGAGTAACCGAGAGGGAATAAATACCATCGGCTTAAGCCCCAACAAGGGTATCACAATGGGTCCATATGGACATAAGTGGGGTACTGCAGTGCTCGCACTGCCGTATCCACCCATAAACCTAACCCAACCTAAAGGCCACTGATTACCAAGTCTACGCGGAACTTTGAGCAAGGCAAAGTAGCAGAGACCCTTGACTACTACAGCGTTCTCCATGGCGTGCGATGGGGTGCAATGCACAATTAAATATATATACACATTTTCTGTCTCAACTCATTTGGAAAATAAATTAGCCCTATTTGAAATGCATACACACAGTTCTCACTGAAATTGCAATAAAGCAACTTATAAATACTGGGAACAACATCGCTCTTATTTGCAAAAGAGCACCCACCCCGCCGTACCTTAAAAGACCGTTGGTATCCAGAGATAATACAATTTTTAAGATATTAAAAAACATTCAAGGACAACTACATAGTTCTCGTCAACAACGGCAATTTACCCACTTGAGTTTTCCAAATATGTATACTTCTCTTTTAAAAAGTGCACTTATTACGCTTCAAAACAAGCTTTGCAACAAAAATCGAAAAATTCCCAATATACGATTCAAATACATATCTAAAGAGGGCCGCTAAGCCGGGCTCACTGTCAGGTTTTCCGGTTGTGGCCCATGTTAACCCTTAATTGAAGGATCAGTAGAATAGAGGCTCAATGGCTGAAAGGGTCGATATTTATGCAATTTACGTAGACGATGTTACAATATTTGAATTCTATATAATATTCTTCGAACATGGTACCTAATCATTTTCAATTGCCCCCATAAATATTTTCTAGGGTGAAATATAGATAATTTTATATGGAAACATTGCCATTAAGGGCCGCAAAATTGAACTAGTGCGTACTAAGTACGATTATTACAGCATTACAAGCTTCCAGCACAAATATTTTAAAATAAGGAGTTGGCTCAACAGGTACCCTAGGTCTATGGTCATCACAACTATTCGTTTGCGTGATGTCACTTGTGTTTTTCCGGGGGTTAAACTTGGGATCATTATGTTAGTATCAGCTCACTCACTACTGAGCCACTGTGCCCAGGCCCACCAGACACTTCCAACCATTCAGTTTTGCTAATTAGGGATTGAAATTAAACTCTTCTCCATGGAGTAACCCCGTCTCTCACAACCTCTAAACCAGTTTACTCCAACTGCAGGTTCCTAATAGCCCGTTGTAAACGTAGTTAATGGGAGAGCTACATCCCACCAAGTGGACATCACGTCCTATGCTCTTCGAGTAAACTTCTTCCTCAGATGAATATGATTATCTTTCTCTACGTCTATAATGCACCACCAGGCACCAATGGGTAAAGCGCCAGCCTTGGACATGCTTCACAACAGTCTGCTAAAGATATGTGTTTTATGGACAGTGTGATTATTTATATGCGAAACGTGCATACATTAGGCTCTCAACTCAAGCCTAGTCCTGATCATGTCAGAGTGGTTTGAGGAATTGCGATTGGGTAACTCCCACTTTGGTCATCCTGCCGTCGGCCGGAGCGAGATGTGCGCGTTTGCGTTGCATCTGCTGCATCAAGCGAAGGTGAAACTGTGATGCTGGTGTTGCAATCGTCGGCCATTCGAGTGGATCCGATTTAGATCAGGATTTTACTGCCGGCACCAACGATCACATTCGTCCGGAATCCGATTTGGATTGGGATACTAATCGTTGTCGGTGGGTTACTTGTTTTGTTTTTGTTATTTTTTTTAGAATTTCGCGTGCACTCCCACAAGCGATTTGGTGGATGCAGCGCGAAAGAGGTCTCCGCCACGGCAATTTGCACGATCGCATTAATTTAATGGGAAAACTTGCGCACCTTTTTGATTGGGGCGGTCCTAATAATTTTACCAGATAAATGGAGGTGCAAACCATTTAAGTTATTCTCGATCTTTATTATTTGCGTTCGCGAATAGTTGAACGTGCCCTCAGAGCAGAGAGTTCAGAGGAAGGATTTTGTTTTTGTTTAAGTGTTGTGTGTAATATGTTTTTCCTTTCAATGTTGGCATCGTGCAAAAGGGGAAAACATTGTGGGAAGTTGAGTTGAGGTTAAGGTCAAGTCGTTACCAACTAATACACCATAGAGGCATTTTTATTAAGAGCTGAAAGTACAATAATAATTCCGTGACAAGCATATTATTGGTGCTGTCGGGTAAGTGTAGAAGTGAAATATGAAAGGATAAATCTGATTTTGGTTCTCCTTTCGATGAACAGTGGATAGATAGATATAGTTGCGGACATTAAAAGTTGTGGTGTATTAAATTTTCGAGAATTTTGTTAGGTATAGTGATTCAAACTTACAACTTTAGATACGTAAGCAAAAATCTGAGTGAAAAGCTCTTACCAAACACGAAATTCGTTATATAAAAGAATAGAATACCCAGACCAAATAAAATTTTGTAATTCCTACAATAAATGTTACAAGCTTTCATCAATCAGTATATTATTAGGTTTATTTACTTGACGACTCTTGATGATCCTCGGTGCAATTATATGTAAATGTAATTAAAGGTAATGGCCCAAGAGGAGAAATTAATACAATAATAATAATAAACTTCCTATTCTATTATAAACGCTTTAAAGCCGAAGTACCTTCAACTACAGTACCAAACTTAGAGCAAGCACGACGCAAGCAGTTTGAGAAACTAAACACAGTGGGAAAATCCCTTTCATCAAATTTGAATGAAATCACAGCAAAAACAAACAAATTTAAATACAGGAATGGAAAGAACAGTTTTTTTACTAAATCTGTAGTGACTAAGACACTTCATCCATCACATTGGATTTACATTGATATAAGTGCGGTGGGTGCAGTTCTACACTGTCTCACCAACCCGCTAAGCTAAGACTGTAACTCCTCAAAAGAATCTTGAAAATTCTCAAATGCTCAAAACTAATAATATCCTAGGAACATTTCTTTAAATCTCTTCTTGGTGAATAACTTTGCGCCATTGTTGTTATTACTTTTATTATTATTGTAAGTATAGGTATGTTTCAGTATTAAAAAATATTATAGTTCCTATTTCCAATAAGGAGATTTTTTTACTATTGCATAGTTATATTTACTTTTTCAAAATATGATAATAGATTATTCCTTTTATTGGAACCTGCGCTCATGTTCTCTGCCTCGACAGTCTTTCCGGAGACGCTGCAGAAAGTTTAGTTAGTAGTAGTAGTTCTTCTTCTTCGATGTAATTCTTACTTTCCCAATTTCAACATACGTCTGCGAAACCGTCCTTTGAGCAATCCGAAGGCCCGTTCAATGATCACCCTAGCATTGCTAAGTCGAGTGTTGTAACGGGACTGTCGTTTTTACCTGGATGGACATTTCACATACTCCTGAAGGAAGCTACCCAGAAGTGATAATATTTCAATAAATGCTTTTTGTGCAAAACTTCAAGCGAAATCAAACCGATCACCTGCCGAAAGGAAATTTTCTTGCTTTTTTATCATCCATTCGCTATAAACAACAGTTTCTTCTCCAAGTTCAGGAATCGCTTCGTATTCTCTATTTTTTCCATGAGAATCTGTAATTATAATATTTAGTTACGGCAGGTATGGTATCGGAAAAGATGCATTTAGTCAATTTTGTCATTGTTTTGCCTTTCCTGACGTTTTTTGTCAAATGCCTTTTTTTTTTTTGTTTTTTTTAATTGTTTGTAAGAAAAAGTAGGTAGATATAAGGTTTGTTTAATAATATAAGGCATTCGAATTAAGTCGAACTTCGTTCCCTTACCTACTCAAAAGATAGGCAGAATAGAGCCAAAATGAGAGAACAAAACATTTCCCCTATATATAAAAAAACCTGCAAATATAAGTTCGAGATCTACTGATATTTCAATATTCCTGCCTTGAAAAAAATTCAAATTTGTAGTTCAACACGTTCTTTTTATTTGGTTATATTTCATTTCGGTGAGCGAATTCTCTAGCAATGAGAGAAATGTGACATATTGCCAAAATTGAGCCAGAAAGTAAGGGAACATAATACAGGCCTATAGTTGGCTCTCTTTGAAATGAGAGACTCCTTTGCTTTACCTAGATTTGACGTCTTTAATTTTTATATGCTAAACGAACGAACGTAGGTCTAGAAAACTGGTTTATTTAGCAACACTCTTGTCTCCCTTCATTTATATTTTCTGGTGTACCTACATCCTACATAGACTATGTATATTGTCGCCTAAAATTTTCAAAATTATTCATTACATGTTGAATGGGTTACTTGTTCGGCAAATTATTTTCACCAAAAAAGGTCTAATAATACACGTAGGTAACTTACAAATAATTTCAAATTTAACGGATAAAATTCTATGAACACTGCCGGCGGACGATTATTTAAGCAGAATTCGTGTATAAGAACTGTCTAAAAATAAAGACACAAAAGTATTTAAATTATGAAAAAATATTTTTGGATATGTCGAATTATTCGGACTCAAATACTTTGGCGCAAATGCCGCCAAAAAAAAATATTTTGGAGAAAACACCAGAAAAGTTTTTGGGTCTTTTTTCCCAATTAAAATGGAAAATACAAAAAAAGTTGCATTTGTTTGGCTTAGTTTTTATGTTGTTTTGTCGTTAAATTTCAAGAGTAATCAGTTTATAAGTTAGTGGGTTTTCGACTGCGACAGGATGCACAAGTGGGTAAGACGGATGATTGTTCTGGAAAGAGAGTTTGAATAGCTAATGCATAATGATCAAGGAAAAAACAACACTAATGGTCCATCACAAAATTAGACTGTAGGAATGTTTCATCACCATCTACATACAGCGGACATAAATAATGGCAAAAGGCAACAACGATTAAAACGAAAAAATTAGAATTTTAACAAAAACTTTGACAGTTATTGAGATCCTAGCTTCGCTTAAACAGGCATAATAATTAATATCATTCCAAGTTTCCAAGTCATCTGAATACGATTGGATTTAAAGGGGAGACAAATAGAATCATCAGAGTTTGGAGAAGAATGATGTGGTAATTTGTTTTTATACCAATTTCTTTCTTAAACTACTGGAATAGTAATAAATCATGTTATAACTACACTTCTAACTAATTACAGATGAATGAATTAAAAAATAATTCAATACGATTTAATTCGTAAAATAACAGCTATTCTACAATAGACAGTTACAAAGCGATCGTTATCAGAGAGGTTTTGAGGGAGCTCTAAGTTGATAACATTTGTTGATGAAACTTTGTGAAAACTATGGATTTGTCCGCACAGCGACAACCATTTAATAACTTTAAGCTTCAGCTTTGTACATCGTTCAACTAATTAAAAAACATATTTTTGTTAGTATTTGGATAGATTTTAAAACCGGCGGGCTAGGTTAGGTTAGGTTGAGTGGGGTTGTGAGTTCATCACAAAAAGACCAGGCACCATAGTTACGGTGACCATACGTCCCGTATTTCCCGGGACAGTCCCGTATTTCAATAGCCTGTCCCTGGTTTTTATTTTAGAAATACGGGACATACAAATGCCCCGTATTTCTATTTTAGTCCCGTATTTGTCCCGTATGTTCATAAATTTATTTTTTTTTTGTAATGTTTTATTATCTATTTTACAAAATTAACCATTTCAAGATCACTAATAAAGTGCAAATAGCCCCATAATAATCACAAGGGAATCTACTACAATAATAGTACATCTATTTCTACCATATTTGCATACCCGCTGAACTGAATTTGTAAAATAATTCTTGTTATTTTTGGTCATTTGTGTGCTGTTATGTATTTTTGTTTGTCCCGGGTTTCGCTCTTGAAAATATGGTCACCGTAACCATAGTGGGCCCATCGCCATCCCCAGGGAACCGTTACGGTTAAAAACCTAAACCAAATCGCCCAAACAATCAATTTCCCTGCAGAAATTATTAATGGTCCCAATATTGTTTGAGGAACCAACCTCCTCTAAGTGATTAAAGAAGTACCTGCCAAGGTGCTTCCTTCTACTCCGAGCGATTGCTTGACACTCACATAAAATGTGGAAGATGTCTTCCGTGGCTTGTAGGTCCTCACAATACCTGCATATGTCCGAGCTAGCTAGTCCTAGTCTCATGGCATGCTTCCTTAGAAGGCAATGTCCAGAGAGTATTCCTACCGTTAATCTTAGCTTTGTTCTACTGAAGTTGATTAATTCTTCAGACTTTTTCCGGTTTAAGGTGGGCCACAGTGCCTTTGAGACCCTGTGACCATCTAGCTGTGACCATCTTGTGGCTGCTAAATGGGAAGTTTTTTCGAAAACGACCCTTCTAGCCACGGCCATTGGTGGTCTTATTCCCTCAATCATGGTGTTAGGTGGGAGCTCCGCTCCTTCCTTGGCCAGAGCGTCGGCCTTTTCATTACCTTCAATATTACGATGCCCAGGTACCCAACATAATCTGACACGGTTCTGCGAACATAATGCCTTGAGCATTGTGCGGCAATTCCTTACTAGTTCAGATTTAGTGGTATGTGACTCTAGCGCTTTAAGCGCAGCCTGACTATCAATGTAGATGGCGATATTCTTATTGGATATCGATCTCATCTCAAGTACCTCCGCAGCTTTGAGTACTGCCAGAATCTCCGCCTGGAACACACTGCATGTGTCCGGAAGTCTCAGGGCCAGATGTAAGTCCAGTTCATTGGAGAATACACCAGACCCTGTGCCCTCACTGGTTTTGGAGCCGTCAGTATATATCGAGGTCTCATTTACCCTCGACACCAAGTTCCTATACCAATCCTCTCTGTCAGGGTACAACACATCGTATGGTGTGTCAAAATCTAGTGTACCAAGACCTTCATCCGACTTTTCCGGTATTTCGGAGAATGATTCCTTCAAAATACTGCTATGTCCTATCCTACTGTTCTTAAAGAGCCCAATATTAGTGAGCCGTAGCGCACTATTTCCTGCAATTGATTTTATTTGTAGGTCCAGTGGCAAAAGATTTATAAATGCCTCCAGTGCCGCCGTTGGTGTGGTACGTAAAGCACCCGTAACGGCAATGCAGGCTGTTCTTTGTACCCTGGTCAACATATCCCGTACATACTTCTTGTTTGTGGCTTTCCACCAGACAAGAGCCCCATATGTAATTATGGGTCTTACTACCATTTTGTAAAGCCAATATAAGATTGACGGCTTCATGCCCCATTTCTTTCCTGCTGTTCTCTTGCATATGAAGAGAGCATTATAAGCTTTGCGGACTCTTTCCTGTACGTTAAGTTTCCAATTTAGTTTCCTGTCTAATACCGTGCCAAGATATTTTGCGCTCTCCGAGAGAGAGAGCTCCACTCCATCAAGTCTGGGCAGGTTGAAGGGTGGTATCTTGTATTTTGTACTAAATAGTACGAGTTCGGTTTTCTCCGGGTTGACTCGTAGTCCACACCCTTCGGCCCATAATCTAAGCCTATTGAGGGCTGTTTCCATAAGTTCACTCATCGTGTTCAGGAATTTTCCTTGAACAATGATAACTACGTCATCGGCATATGCGATGACTTTGAAACCTGCATTGTTTAATTCTTTAAGTATGTCATCTATGACCAGCACCCAGAGGAGGGGAGAGATAACCCCTCCTTGCGGGGTGCCTCTAGTAACAGATTTTCTTATCGAACTGTTTCCGAGAGTGGAATTGATATTTCTCGTCGAGAGCATTTCGCATAGCCAATTGGTGATGCGTTGCTCGACATTTATCTTTTCCAAGGCGCTTTTGATTGCATCTTTCCTGACGTTATTAAAGGCACCCTCAATATCCAAAAAGGCAGCTAATGCATATTCTTTCTGGTGAAGGCTGCCTTCAATTTTGCCTATTACCTCGTGTAGAGCCGTCTCTACCGATTTACCTTTCAAGTATGCATGCTGAGCATTACATAGAGTTCCGTTGCAACACTTGCTTCTTATATAAATATCGATAAGCCTTTCAAGTGTCTTGAGGAAAAAAGACGACAGACTAATAGGTCTGAAGTCTTTCGCTGAAGTATGACTTGGTTTACCCGCTTTGGGTATAAATACCACTCGTACTTCTCTCCATGCCCTGGGTACATAGCCTAATCGCAGGCAGTGTGTAAAAAGATTTCCAATCATGTTCATAACTATACCTGGAGCCCTTTGAAGCATAGCCGGCAGGATGCCATCGGGGCCAGGTGCTTTGAACGGAGCGAAGGACTTAATTGCCCATCGCAATTTCTTCCCAGTGATGACATTGTCAACAACCCTTACGTCTATTCCCGAACCAATGCTACATCCATTAGATAATGGAGTTATTGGCGCACTACTTCCTGGAAAGTGTGCTTCCACTAGTGATTCCAGAACTTCTTCGCTGCTTTCGGCCCACGAACCGTCCGATTTCTTAATAAAGCTAGGGACAGCTGCGTCCTTAGCCAACATTTTGCGAAGTCTGGAAGCCTCGCTAGTATCTGTGATCGCCTCACAGAAGAGCTTCCAAGATTTTCTTTTGGATTGCCTGATCAAGTATTTAAACTCTCTCTTACTTTCTATGTATAGATCCCATGTAATGTCGTCCCCCACAACTTTGGCCCTGTTGTAGAAATGTCTAACTTGCCTTCTTTTGGAGCTTAACTCCTTGTTCCACCACTGAGGCTGAGACCTTTTGGTTGTCTTTCTGAGCGGGCAAACTTGTTCGTAAGCCTTGCTCATTATCCTGCCTAAGTTATCAACTTCCCTGTCTAAGTCTAATGACGTTTCAATAAATGGTACTTCATTTCCTATCTGATGCCTAACTATGGATTCGTACCTATTCCAGTCAGCTTTCCTGGGGTTTCGATAGGTGATCGTATCCTTACTGTGGAAGCCTATCTGAAAGCGAATCCACTTATGATCCGAAAGGGATGCCTCTTCTAATACCCTCCATTTCTCAATTGTGAGGGAATCAGTACAAGATGCAAGAGTAATATCGAGCACCTCTTGCCTGTTCCGTACCACAAATGTTGGGGTATTGCCTTTGTTACATATAGTAAGTTTGGTCGATAAGATAAAATCAAAAAGACACTCACCTCTAGCATTAATGTCACTGCTTCCCCATTGCGAATGATGCGCATTAGCATCGCATCCAATGACGAAGAGCAACTTGTCCCTGGTCAGCAGCTGCCTTAAGTTACCGGGTGGCACTGCCGTCGACTCGTACGGCAGATAAGCCGATATCAGGCACACCGGTTTGCCTCCCTCTCTCTCGCAAGAAATTGCGGTTAGATCTCCGTCACTGAAATTATTCAAAAGAAATGCCCTTATATTGTTTTTTAATAGGATACAAGCCCTAATTTTACCTTCGTTAGCTTTGAAGTAAAGCGTGTAATCCCTGATGGAGAGCCCCTGGATCTTGTTGTTCGTGTTGATCCAGGGCTCTTGTATCAGTACGGCTGCAACGTCATGCTTGATCACGTAGTTGACCAAGCATGCCGTCGCGGCCTTACTGTGATGCAGGTTTATTTGCATCGTCTCCATCTTGGGGTTCCTCCACCTCAGCTCCCTTGGTCATGACCTTAATCATGACCTTCCCCATGCTGTAGCGCACCATCCCTTTAGTCTTTTCCAGGGATGGGAGCGATTCCTTGTTAAGGCTCAGCAGAAAGTGCTGGCCAAATTGCCTTCTTGGTCCAGTCTTAAGGCCTTTAGCTCCCTATTCTGCATATGGAGAAGGCCGAGTAGTTTGTCGGGGTATGTGTACGGCAGCGGAACCGGCGGGCTAGGAACAAAACAATTTTCAAGTTCAATAGACCTCCCGAGCGCTCCAGAATTTTGGAACTTCGTGCAAAATAAAATCTGTAAGGTACCCTCATTTTAATTGCCGTTTTGTCATGAAATCCGGTGTCGATTAATAAGAAGTTTGAGAATTGAGGTGAGAAATTATCAGCGCATTGATGACCTTAAAGAGAAAGGGTCTGAATGGGAAATGTTAGTGCCAATAATAGACTACTAAAAGTACTAATGTCAAAGACTTTTAAAAACTAAAATCTTGGCCTGAAGGGAAATATGTAGCAAATAACGTATAGCTATATCGAAGCCCACAATCCTATCATTATCTTTATCTTATAAAAGGACAGCTTTTAGAAGAGGGCGAGACAGTTGATTTATAACAGTGATTGGTTAAAGTTCGAGATAGTAATAGTTTGTGAAGATAAATAAGTGAAAAGTAATAGAGTAAATTAAGTGATTGGTTTGAAACGTTGAAGAATTGTTTAAGTAATAGTGTTCTGGTACTTTATAAGTGAAATATTAGAATAGTCGATAAAAGTGTAATAAAAGTGAATTTTATTAGAGAAGTTAAACGGAATAGTGTTTTATCTTTACGAATCCCAGCCTGAATGTAACATTGGTGTCAGAAGTGGGATAAAACTTATTCTGTGCTAAGTGTCTAAGTGCAGCTAAAAAAAAAAAAAAAAGTGAATTTTTGATTTTCTAAATTACAAGAGACAAACAAAATGGGTCGTGTATTGCTACATCTAAGCATACCCCAATTGAAAAGTGAACTAGAAAAGCGGAATCTCTCCACAGCTGGAGGGAAAAGTGACCTCATACTTCGTCTGCAGGAAGTTGTCCAAAACGAGGGAGAAGATCCAAAAACCATGCTATTCGACGTGTCAGAAGAACAAGTAAGTACAGGCGTTGACATTAGCTCTATGATGGAATTACTTCTTGCCAAGATGGAAGAACAGAAAAATTCTATCGAATTGAAGTTCGCAGAACAGAAAAATTCTATGGAATCTAAGTTCGCAGATCAGAAGAATTATCTAGAAGAACAGAAAAATTCTATGGAATTGAAGTTCGCAGAACAGAAGAATTCTCTAGAAGAACAGAAGAATTCTTTAGAAGAACAGAAAACTTCCATTGTCGCCGCACAAAAAGACGCCGTGGAAGAATTTAAGAATGTTCTAGAAGTAAAAATCGACGAAATTGATGAAAAATTAAACGAGCATGAAACAAAGTTTGAGAAAATTAATGAAATGTTTCATAAACAAGGAACAAACATCGAGAACATAGCTAAAGAACTCGAAAAAGTCAAGAAGCAGAAGGCTCGGGAATATTCCGCTGACTGCCCAAGAAGGAAGGAGATGCAACCACCCGTTTTTGATGGTCAAACATCATGGCCAATTTATAAGAGACAGTTCGAAGCAGATGCAACAACCAATGGATGGGACGACGAGGAAAAGTCGATTGCACTAACGCTCGCATTACGAGGTACAGCTGCAGAATTGCTTCAAACTGTCTCAACAGAAAAACAACGCGATTACGACGCTTTGGTGAAGGCTATTGAGATGCGATTTGGTGACGACCATATGCAGCAAGTATATAGAGTGCAGCTTCGCAGTCGAATCCAGAAGAGGGGGGAAACACTCCAACAGTTGCAAGCGGATATCGAAAGGCTAGCGCACTTGTCTTATCCCAATGCCGGCGAAGACGTCATCAATGAAATGGCTATTGAGGCATTTACACAAGCCATAGAGGACAGACAACTGCAGATGGCTCTACGAATGGCTGGAAAGAGAACTCTTCCTGGAGGCACTGGCATTTGCCTTAACGATGAAAGCTGCTGACCAAGCATCTCAAGGATTTCACCGCGTAAGAGAAATGACATCCGTTGAATGCTCGTGCCAGAGAACCGAAGTAGTAGACCGTAACAGTTCTCGAAGGGGACCGATCCGTTGCTGGAACTGCAACAAAATTGGACATCTACAACGACAGTGCAGAGCCGAACGTAGACAGGGCACTTGTCCACATTGCAGAACTAGAAACGAGGAGGCGTTTGAGCATTCGGCGGATGGAACGTCACAAAGCCATCAGTCGGGAAACGAGTAAGAACCAACTTCGCGGGGCAGAAGCTGGTTTCTGGAATCGACGCCCCCAGGACAACAATTCAGGTTTCCCAGACCAAACGATGTAATAGGAGCCTAACAGTGGAAGCCCATATCGGCCAGAAAAAGTATGTGGCTACAATCGATACAGGTGCCACCGCTTCCATAATCAGAAGGGACATCGTTCGCCAATCATGGCTGCACAACACCAGCAGCTACTGTCTGAAAACAGCAACTGGAGCAACAGCAAAGGTGTATGGTGAGGTACTCTTTACGATAAAACTTGCAGGAATAGTCTTCTCCCATGCATTCTTAGTGGCTGATATATGTGACGAATGCATCATCGGAATCGACTTTATGAAGACGCATGATATAGTACTCGACATCGGTTTGCAAGTTATAAAGTACAAAAACGTCGAGATTCCGATGGTTTACGGGAACGAGAATGTCGCAGCTCTACGGACAGTTGTAAGTGAGGACGAAATACTACCACCTTCGTCAGAAACAGTTATTTGGACAAAGCTGGAAGGCGACCCTGGGAGCCACCGATTCTAACGGGTGATTTTTTAAGAGGTTTAGAACTTTAAAAAAAAAAAAACACAAAAAGTTCGAAAAAATGAATGAAATATTTATGTGAATCGATAGTTTGAACCTTGCAATTTAATGTTTAAAGATAATTTCATGCAAATGTTGACCGCGGCTGCGTCTCAGGTAGCCCATCCGCTGAGTCCAATTTTGGCATACTCTTTCACACATATCGGTCGGTATCTCACGAATGAATGCATGGATGTTGGCTTCCAGTGCGTCAATCGAAGCGGACTTGTCCCTATACACATTAGCCTTGACATACCCCCACAAAAAATAATCTAATGGTGTCAAATCGCACGATCTAGGCGGCCAATTGACCGGCCCGAAACGTGAAATTAACTGTTCACCAAACTCGCCTCGCAATTGCGCCATTGTTTCGCGTGCTGTGTGGCATGTGGCACCGTCTTGTTGAAACCACATATCATGCAAGTCAAGAACTTCCATTTCGGGCAAAAAAAAGTTTGTTATCATCGCTCGGTAGCGTTCACCATTGACAGTAACGCTGCGATTCGCATCATCTTTGAAGAAATATGGCCCAATAATGCCGCCGGCCCATAAACCGCACCAAACAGTGGCTTTTTCGGGATGCATTGGTAGCTGTTGCAATGCTTCTGGCTGATCTTCACTCCAAATGCGGCAATTTTGTTTATTTACGTACCCATTCAACCAAAAATGAGCCTCATCGCTGAACACAATTTTTCGATAAAAAAGCGAAAATGAACATTTCGAACCGAGCACGAATTTTGATAGTAAAATTCAATAATTTGCAAGCGTTGTTCATTTGTAAGACGATCCATGGTTAAATTGCAAACCAAACTGAAGCTGTTTGACAGTGACACAAGGTACTAAACACACGTCAGCTGTCAAAACCAGTGTTGCCAAAACCAAACCAGCTAAAAAATCACCCGTTACCTAGTCGAGCCAGATGCAGAAAATTATTATCAGAGGTATATCGTCGGAAAGATGGTGGTTGAACCTAAAAACAACTTGGTTCCCGTTCGTGTCCTCAATGTGGAAAACAAAAGCGTGAAACTAAAGCAAGGGGAAGTGATTGGAAAGTGCGTACCGATTACTGCGGTCACAAAGTTGTCCAATGCAAGTCCTGTGAAACCGGTTAGACCTGCGGAGATATCGGAGATGAAAAAGAATATACTCGGAGAGTGTGAGCTGGATCAGGAGCAGCGGTCCATGGCAGGTAGTCTAATCAATGAGTTTGCTGATATATTTGCTTCACAGAACGGCGAGTATGGCCGAACACATCTAGTACAACACCGAATCGACACCGGAGATGCGAGACCGATTCGTCAGCCTCCCCGACGACTACCATTGGCTAAGCAGACGGAGGTTGCAGAAATGGTATCGACGATGGAAAAGGAAGGACTGATTGAAAGCTCAAAAAGTCTGTGGGCATCGCCGGTCGTCCTGGTCAAGAAGAAAGACGGAAGTACGAGATTCTGCGTGGACTATCGCCAACTCAACAACGTCACCAAGAAGGATAGCTACCCCCTTCCAAGAATTGACGACACCCTGGACACACTATCCGGAGCCAAATGGTTTTCGACTCTCGATCTGAAGAGTAGCTACTGGCAAGTGCAGATCCATCCAGAAGACCGCGAGAAAACAGCATTCACAGCAGGAAACGGGCTTTGGCAGTTTACAGTAATGCCATTTGGACTGTGCAATGCTCCAGCTACTTTTGAACGTCTAATGGAGCGCGTTCTGCTGGGACTAACGTGGAAAACCTGCTTGGTCTACCTGGACGATGTCATCGTAGTAGGAAAAACATTTAACGAACATCGAGATAACCTTAAGGAGGTGTTCCAAAGGCTACGAAGTGCGCACCTAAAACTTAACCCGAAGAAGTGTTCCTTATTTAGACCAGAAGTGAAGTACCTCGGGCACATCATCTCTTCCAGAGGAGTCAAGACTGATCCGGAAAAGGTCGATGCAGTGAAAAACTGGCCGGTACCCAAAGACAAACATCAACTGAGAAGCTTCCTGGGACTTGCGACCTATTACAGACGATTTGTAAAGGACTTTGCCAGGATCGCAAAGAGCTTGCATCAACTGACAGAAAAAGGAAAACAATTCAAATGGTCAGGTGAGTGCGAAAAGAGCTTCAAGGAATTAAGCAACAGTTGTGCAACGCCCCCATACTAGCGTACCCCACCCCTGGGAAAACATTTATTGTGGATGCAGACGCTAGTAATGTGGGAATTGGAGCCGTCCTTTCCCAGGTGCACGATGGCCAAGAGAAAGTAGTTTCCTACTTTAGTAAAGTTCTCTCAAAGCCAGAAAGGAACTACTGTGTTACCAGGCGCGAGCTCCTTGCTTTGGTACTGGCAACAAAACATTTCCATAAGTACCTTTATGGGCGAAAATTCATCCTCCGCACAGACCATGCGTCTTTAAAGTGGCTACTACACTTTAAGAATCCTGAAGGCCAAGTCGCAAGGTGGATCGAACGGCTGCAGATGTACGACTACGAAATACAACATCGAAAGGGAAGTCTTCACTCTAATGCGGACGCTCTCTCCCGTCGACCGTGCAAAGCAAATTGCAAACATTGCTTACGAAACGAGGAAAGAGATGTCGCGTCCGTTCAAAGGGTGAGAGCTATGCCCATTGGTGGCTGGAGTGCGCGGGAAATACGGGAGGCTCAAATGGAAGATCCGGATACTGAACCGATTATCGCCTGGAAGGAGCATGAGGGAAAACCAGACTGGCAGGAGATATCCAATAGGAGCCCCGAGCTGAAGGCATACTGGGCGCAGTGGGACTCCCTTCACGTACAAGACGGCATTCTGAAAAGAAGATGGGAAAGCGCGGATGGAAAGTCGTTCGTAATGCAGCTTGTTGTACCCAGGTCAAAGGTTATGGAAGTGCTCAGGGAATTGCATGATGGAGTGTCTGGAGGCCACTTGGGAATCAATAAAACGCTCGAAAAAGTGCGGGAACGCTTTTACTGGATTCATTCAAGGGAGGACGTTGAAACTTGGTGCAGGAAATGCGTTACATGTGCGGCCAGCAAAGGTCCGAGACTGAAAGTTCGTGGCAAAATGCATCAATACAATGTTGGAGCCCCTTTTGAAAGGATAGCAGTTGATATTGCGGGACCGTTTCCTGAAACAAACAATGGAAATCGTTATATCCTCGTCGTTATGGATTATTTCAGTAAGTGGCCTGAAGCATTTGCTATCCCAAATCAAGAAGCTAAAACCGTGGTGGAGCAAATCGTCTATAACTGGGTAAGCAGATTCGGTGTACCAATGGAACTGCATTCAGACCAAGGACGGAACTTCGAGTCGAAGATTTTCCAAGGAGTGTGCCAGTTACTCGGGATTCACAAGACAAGGACAACCCCGCTTCATCCACAATCAGATGGGATGGTGGAGCGCTTCAACAGGACACTGAATGAACACCTCTCTAAGGTCGTTGGCGAAGACCAGAGAGACTGGGATAAGCAGATTCCCATGTTTTTATTGGCTTATCGAGGAGCAGTGCATAACACCACAGGACATACTCCATCTGAAATCTTATTTGGTCGAACAGTCCGCCTACCTAGCGAGTTGATGTTTGGATATCCATGCGAAGAGCCCAAGGATGAGGAGGACTACGTTACAGACCTCAGGGACATCATCAGGGACGTGCATCGAGACACTAGGGATAAGATTAAGATAGCCAGTGACCGCATGAAAACGAGGTACGATACTAAAACGACAACTAAAGGATTCCAGGAAGGAGATCTGGTATGGCTATATAACCCTCATCGAAGGAAAGGCTTATCGCCTAAGTTGCAACAAGACTGGGAAGGGCCCTATACAATCGTAAAGCGCATCAACGACGTAGTCTATCGCATCCAACGAGGAAGATGCAAGCTGAAAGTCGTTCATGTGGATCGTCTTCATCGTTATAATGGTGAAAATGTTAACGAGTTTGTTCGGGACGAACAAGTTTAAGAGGGGGGCATTGTGGTGTGGAATGTATCGTGTAACCTAAAATGGCGAAGTGAAAACAACCCCTTAGTCACCAAACAAGTTCCACCCAAGTGTCACTTTCAATTGGAGACTGGAACCTGTCAAATAAATGTATTTCACCACTGAACCTTGTTCTAGAACCACTTAGAATTAGCTAGAAAGTTCTCGTCAGATGGCGGAGCGGGTATAAAAGGACAGCTTTTAGAAGAGGGCGAGACAGTTGATTTATAACAGTGATTGGTTAAAGTTCGAGATAGTAATAGTTTGTGAAGATAAATAAGTGAAAAGTAATAGAGTAAATTAAGTGATTGGTTTGAAACGTTGAAGAATTGTTTAAGTAATAGTGTTCTGGTACTTTATAAGTGAAATATTAGAATAGTCGATAAAAGTGTAATAAAAGTGAATTTTATTAGAGAAGTTAAACGGAATAGTGTTTTATCTTTACGAATCCCAGCCTGAATGTAACAATATAAACAAAATTGGCTTAGTGGGTTCGGACAGACAGACAGACGGAGAGACATCCGAGCGAAACTAATAAGGTTACGTTTTTTCCCTTTGGGTACGGAACCTTAAAAACGAATTAGGCGTCAGTAATTGAAATTAACACCATTTAATACAAAGAATAATAAATTATTACCTATATTATATTGCTTCAAGGAAATGATTGAAGCAGTGATCATAAAACTCTATTAGAAAGTGAACGTTGGATGGGATAGATGCATCGTTTCAGTTTCAGTTTAACGTTGCTATAAGTGTTGGGGTTTCAATCACAACGCGAAAAACTGCACGAACGCAATCGTTTGCGCTAGATGTGCTGAAAACCACGAAACTAGGACAGGGGCGAACGCAGGTAGGGGTTATGTGGGTTGAAAGTTGAAACTTGTAATTCTTCTCGCCTTTTCCAGGATTTGCTTCAGTACGAAAATTCGGTCTATAGTCGACCTGTTGGGCCAAACTGTGTGTGGTCGATTAGTGTGTTGCAGAACGGCTTGAGACGTTCATACAGTGAGAATCTCATATACAAAATTCAGCAGGCAGCCTGCTTCCTTGTTGTTCTTAAGCTTTTAAATAGCTAAGCACACTATGCCATACTCCTAAATTTGCCCCACAATCTGGGATCGCACAGGCCACCGACGACGCTGCTGTGTTGAAATTGTTGGAATTGCACAAACATTTTTTTATTTCTTGATTTGTTTTTGTAAGACTCTTTTGTGTGTCGCAAAAAGTGTAAAATATCTAATGTAAAGAGACCTATGAGTGAAAACCTACCATCATGAAAAACACGAATTTTGACAGAAAACAAATTTGCAAGAATTTTTACAAGTACAGATGCCACAATAGTTAAAATTTCAAGATTTACATGTTTCGTTTCCATTAGCTTGATAGACCCCTATGAAAATTTAACACATTTCACATTTTTGTTATACCTAGAAACGACTCAGTTCTCACTTACTCTACAAGTCAGAACAACCTTACCCTAAGCAGAACTGCGCAGCAAAGAGCTGTCATACGACTAGGTAACGTAGTAGATAAAAGGCTCTTGTAAACAAGCATAGCGTTATTAACGGGTAACAGCTAACAGGACATTGATCAACAATGTTCACACCCTACCCAAATTAAGTTTGTTAACAATCGCGCCTTAAAGAGCTATGGTATGGTAACTATGGACATCCAAGATATGGTTAAGTTTGCCAAGTTAGGGGTATAGGCAGTGTTGCCATAAAAATATTTGGATAAATCTGCAGTTAAGACAAAAAATAAATCTGAAATGCAGACTTCTATGGAAAGATATTACTTCACAAAATGTTTTTTTTTATTTAAATAACAATACAAAAAAAAATAAAGTGCACGACTGGGTCGAACGAAACTTTCTCGATACTATTAAAGAAAACAAAAAATTGGATATCTATCTCAAATGGCATTTTTTGATAAATAATTTTCTCAGAAAAAGAAAGTACGGGATCTTATATTACCTATAGGTACCTATATTATCTTTTATATGTTATTGTTCGGTATGTAAGCATTGCTTCGTAGTTTTATCGAAATCAACGATGGGGTTTTCGAGATAAGAGCAGTTTTTAAAATTAGCGTTTTCGGTGCTTCGAATTGAAAATTAAGGACACAATACTTTTGAAAACATCCATTTGACTTTAAGTCTGCATTTTGGTCAGAATCGTTGTTGCCGTTTTCGGGTAAACTAAACAAAACAAAAGTTTTAAAAAAATACAATTTTCAAAAATCCTTTGTACGATAATAATGAGTAAAACTGAGTGTTATGTTGTTATAATGGACCACATAACCTTAAAAATGAATTTTTGTTACAATCGTATAGGTAGACCGTTTTCGAGATATTTCGAAATTTCAAAAGTATACCGTTGTTCGAATTTTTAACCAAAAACTGGGTACGCAGTCCTGGTAATATCACCTACTTAAGCTTAAATATCAATTTTGGTTAAAATCGTTAGAGCCGTTTTCGATCAAATCACACTGGTACGAACATTTTATATGGGAAGTACCATTAATACTGAGGTTACATTCAAAAAAAAAAAAAACACCTCCCGAACTGTAAGCCCAAAAACTCCAAATCCGAGGTTTGAACGTAATCCGGGAAGCCGTTTAGGCTGTAGGCCTGTGGAAGGACGGACAGACGGACAGACCGGACAGAATTTTGTGACCGACTTTTTTGAGTTCCTCTATCATCGTAATATTAGAATTGATTAAAATCTCGAGTTCGGAATTTAGTACGAAACCAATATCTTTCTCTTACTACGTAATGGAGAAAGTTAAAAAGAGTTGAATAGGAAAATGACAGCATACAGCGAAAGCAAGTGTACAAAAAATATTGACATGTTTTTTTAAGGACCAAAGTATATTATTTCAAATGCAGACAAAATCAGAAGTGCAGATTTATGGAGAAATCTGATTGTTAAAAGTCTGCAGCTCTGTTGAAAATCTGCAAAACGCAGACAAATCTGCACTTATAGCAACATTGGGTATAGGAAACAAATTTTCGGGTTTGGTACCCATATAGTTTTCTCAGTGAATACGCAAAGTGCATTTGTACAAAAATCTAATCCTAAAATATTTTCTATAACTCTGTAATTCTTTGACATAATGGTTTCATACTTTTTTGTTATAAGCTACGATATATATAGAACATATAAATGCATTAACTACATACAAAGGTGAATTAATTTTTAACTAAATAATAAAAATTCAAAAAGTGTACGAAGGGTGACCACTTTCCCCTACGATCCTAGTGGCCGCGACAGAAATTGAGGTAAAAGAAAAACTTTATAGGAGTAGTGAGGAAAATAAAAGTAAGGGTTTTACTCTTCAACTCTAATAACAATAATTGTTCTTTAAAGCACCACTCTGTTCTCAGTGCGGTAAATTCTTGTTTTAACATATTTCATGTACTTAACCTTTCTTATCCAAGGGAAGTATATACGTTATAGCAACTTTCCATCCTCGTACATAACTATTTTCGTAGACAGTCAAGCCGCTCTTAAATCGATATCGACTATAGCCAGCACAGTCAAATCAAAGGTTGTAAAGAACTGTCGAAACTCATTAAGCAGCATCAACAACCATAATATCAAGCTCTCCTGGACATAGTAATATTGAAGGGAACGAAAAGGCGGATGAGCTTGAAAGATTGGGGTCAGCGACGATCGCAAACGAGGCAGACATCTCATTACAGCCACCGATTAGCGTACTATACGGCATTATAAACGATTACAACCAAAAAAGATACCAACAACACCTGGTCCACAAAAATAGACTGCAAAACTGCACGAGCCCTATGGCCAGAACTGAAGGAAAAAAGAACAAAATATGTAATGTCCTTATACAAAAACTCAATTTGCATGCTCACAGGTATAATCACTGGTCACTGCGCAACCAAATCTATGCTCTGAAAATGGAATCGAGAATCCAACGACCCATGGAGAAGCTGTGGAGACGAGGAGGAAACGGAGACAATCCAACATTTCCTGTGACAATGTCCCGCTCTCTAGGAACGAAAAATCCGATCCCTGGGGTGCAGGTTTTTTGAAAATCTCTCGGAATTGGCCGGAGCAGAGATACCGGATCTTATCAAAAAGAGCACCAACTGGTTTAGACGGATGAAGAGTCTAACAGAATGTTTTGGGGTTTGTATAATTTATTAAGGGAATCACAATAGGCCTTTGAGCCTCCGAGTGGAAATGGTAAGATTGTATATAGTGTTTTTCTTGATCTCAAAAGAGCATTTCTTACAATTTATTGATAGACGATTACTTATTGAAAAACTCAGTCATTACGGCGTTAAGAGTTAAATTGGTTTAGATCATACTTACTAATTTAAACTTTTTAATAACTTACAAACGAACATTAAAAGTACTCGCAAAACTCTTATACCTACGATTTTTAAAAAACCGGTTATAGAATTTATGTAAAATTAAAGTCTTAATAAATGTAAAATGTAACTTTAGACATCTTTTTTAATAAAATTTTGTAAATTTAAAATTGATTTTAATTTCAAATAATTTAATATAATTTTAGGTATTTAATAGCTTTTAAGAAATGCTAAACAAATCTTTTCATTCAATCAATGAAAAATACACATTTACGGTAATTTTATTTTATTTTCTATGGTTTTGATGCACCAATGTTCATAAACAATGTTTTGCTGAATTTGTTTAAACAAACGATAAACTTCCCTAACAATTTGAGCTAATAATCGCAGGCTGACAAATAGCTAAGATCTAGAATTAAATTAAGAAAGTGGAAGAAAAAAAAACTACCTCTACTATCCAATTCTCAATCCAATTCTAGGAAGAAAGCAACATTTTGAAAAAAATAAAAGTACAGATGAAGTAGTTCGAGAAAAGCATAGATCATAAACTAAGTAGGTATTAAATAGACCGTCAGCTCCCGCGCACCTACCCGATTCCCCCCGCAAATTTTAATACTTAGTTTATGGCATAGATACTGTGTTTTCAATGAATTGTTTTCTTTTTCGTTGTTCACATTATAGTGCAGATATTCGCATCGCTTACGCACTTTAATCGACAACACTCATCTATGTCATTAAAATACATACTGTAATAAATAAAAGCAACGTCGCCAAAATGTAGAGATTAATATTTGCTTATATATTGTTCTGTCGAGTGTTCTTTATTGAATGATAAATATCTCTATTATTTTTATACAATATAATAACTACCTACTATAAACAATTCGTATTAAAAACTCAAGTGCTAATACTACAGTATTATACATTACACACTGCACATAGGTAGCACTACTTTCCCTTTGTCCTCTCACAGTGTTCATTGTACATAATGTAGGTAAACATTTTTTTTTTAAACTTTAAACGCAATCGCCTAAAGATATATTGTGTTTTATCTATTAATTTGTGAGTAATTATACAGAACGAAATCCAACGACCAATGGTTTGTTTATTTTTTAATAAGAGCTATAAATAACCTATTTTCAACGACAAACTGCTAATAAGTACTAAACATTTAAATTGCGTGGGTAACTAGGTACCTACCGAATAATTGGTTATATTTTTACTGCATTTGGCGCCATCTACATGGTCACAACAGAATAACTACTGTCGTTTCGTTCATGCTCTGTTGTTGACAAATTGGAGCTAGTTGCGGTATGAAGAAATATAAAAAAATCTGACATTTGTTTTCCTGTTAGTTTCACTCTGACACTTGGTAGTGAGAAAAAAATTTACGGCTCTTGAATCTTTTCTAAAGTTTTCTATAAATAAACCCCAAAACTAGTCTAGGAAATTAGATAAATTCCACAAATGATCAAAATAGGATGAAGTCCAACATTAAAGATCATTATTTCTACTAAAAATTAGCAGTAAGTATTGTCTGGCAAACCAGCGATTCGTACCTTTAGGTTTTTTTTCCTTAACTTGTCTGCCCATTTTCTTTTGTCCTGTAGAATTCTAAAAATACAAAAGAGTACGAAGAGCCCCCGGTGCCCCGATCATTGGCGGCGCATAGTTTCAACGACGTGTACCCACCGTCGAAAGACAACAAATAACAGTAAACACAAAAAGAATGGCATCACTACAAGATCTGGACATCTTTGAGCTGAAGCCTTTAATTACAAATTTAAACTGTAAGCTGTCGACGGTGTCCGACTATGATCAACACAAGCAGATACTTTGTTTGGTTTCCGAAGATAATGAAATTGTTCTCCGTTACATTGCTAATGGTGAACAAGAAGTATTAAAGCTAATTTCATGGTTTCGCCGTATGTCGAGAGTGATACATGATGTCAGTTTCGATCCCAGTGGAACTTGGCTTTTAGTGTTGTGTAAGTAAAATCTGTATGGATTATTTTGTAAACAATTGTGTTGTTGTGGTGAAATTAGTGACAGTGAAATGCACGACTTCTGTTTAAAGATTGTAGGAAACTATCTACTATACAGAAATACAGTACACTTGTAAGAGGCGGACAGATTTTAGACTTGTAAAAGCAAAGGCCCTCTTTTATTGCTCAAATTGTTGTGAGCAGAGTGTACACTTGTTAGCTGAGGTCATACCTAATTTGGTTGAAAACAAATTTCTAATAGATCTGAATAATTTACAAAAAAAAAACAAGTTTCTAAGTAGGCAGACCATTGCAAATCTTGTCATCGTTGCAAGAAACATTTTCTTTGACTGAGGTATTTACGTCTGACGTCATGAGCATGGAAAAGAACTGTCTGATGATGTGGGCTGTTAAAGCCAACTGTAGGAGATTTTTATTTTCATTGGTTTCCAGGGTTTACAACAACAGCTGGATATCGCGTTATTGTTATAGACCATGGAAATCAATGATCTATATAGAGCATGTATGCAAAATAAAAAAAAACGCCTAATATTTCAGCCGCTTATTTAATAAGTCATGTAACAGAACCAGTACTAATGTTAAAAGTTTTCTAAAAACAAGCCTGTGGCAGAAAAACAAAATCATAGCCGGTATTAAGAATATGAGGCCAACAACCAATGCACCGCTGTCAGCCCAGCTACAACTAAACGAAATTAGATGTTTAATCGTTTTCCGGAGGGAAGGTTCTCTATTTTTTCCGCTTTATAGAGATGATGCAGTTACTTGTTAAAGTTCACACACACCACATTCAGTCATATTGCAAGTGAAGAAAATAATATTTCGGGATCCTCTCAATCTAATAATTGTTTTCAATTCTGCTGCTCGGGAGATCTTTCCCAGACCATCATGTCATGTTTTTCTTGGCCTGCTGCTTACCTTAAATTTTACATCTTGTTAATCTTCTTCAAATTCTTCAAAGTTTTTGAAGAAGAGTTTGGTTATTTTATACTTCGTTCAATTGCATGTTTTAGATTGATAAGGTTTACTGGAATGCTGAGCTACTCTGTTATGATCGTGAAATCGTAAACATAAAAAGAAGCGCTTTTATACTTTACGAATTGGTAGTGCAAGCTATACAGTCAACACACCGAGAGTTTCGAGGCACAAACATGTATGTGCTGTTTAAATAAAACGAAGAGAAGTGTCTGGCAGATACCATATAAAAGTCGAAAGGCTCAAGCAAGGAAATACTCATCATGGTTTTGGTTTTCGAACTAATGTTTTTTGTAGGTTTAATAATTTCTTGTTCAAATTTGTCATCATTTGATCAGCTGTTAAACACCACACTACCATTCACTCAACAAATTAACTGTAACAACACCCAATTAAATAATTTTGTTCTTATTTAGTTGACATCTAACTAAATTAGATAAATCTAAAAACATTTTCTGCTTCACAGGTTTTGACAATACTCTACACATAATACCAGCTCTGGCAGTGGTAGGCGGCAAAACGAACCAACTGACATATCAAACATTTAGCACAACACAAGTCACATCGTACATTATCCCATTTGTAGGACCACATGAATGTCCAAACTCTAAGGCTTGTCCGAATCACGAAGCGGAACGAAACATTAAAGCGAACAGTTCTGCGCAAGCGACGCCAGAAGAAGGTACCACCGCAGTTGCAAGTGACGATGATTTGATTCAACTGTTGGCAGCAGACCAGTGCTTAGATGCATGCAGTCATGATATCCCACCAAATATGCAGGCATCATCAACTGCGCCGCCCAATGTGCCTGAAGATAATACGGGTAACAGTCAAGTCATGTGTACGTCATTTATGTGTTCGTCGACATGTCCATACCCGCTATCCGTGGTTTGGTGGCAAACCGTAGGCTTAGGGCATCGAGCAATAATTGGCTATTCGGATGGTTCGATTTGTTTTGTTGGTCTAAGTCCGAATTGTCCATTTGTTGCTAGTACTGCAATAGAAAGTGGATCTGTGGTAAAATTGTTAATTTGTAAAGACAACAATTTTGACAGCGTAACGTTGCTTGTATGTTTTTATTAACACAAGGAATGTCCAAACTTTTGCTAACCATATAATAAATTATTCCAGATAACATCTTCCCTAAAACAACAGTATAAACTGCTACTTGAACAGAGCGCCCTTAAGTACGTGTATCCGGGAGATATTTCGCCTACATCTTCAAAAACGAAAGATGATTGGCAAATTGTCATGCCTATTAAAACAAACAGTAACTGCTCGGATCCGGCGTCGGATAATAGCCAACAAGAAGAGGAGGTGTTTTTTGAAAACAAAGAACCTGTGCCAGGAACGGTGTTGCCTTCTTCGTCTGGCACAGCTGGATCTCAAATGTCAAGAAATAGTCAGGATATGGACGATGCGAACAACCGTAATGGGATTTTACCTGGTGCTCGTGCTCGCCTGGCATCGCTAAAGAGCCTTGGATCCAAAAAGCTGAACGCCATTAAGATGAGGCTGTCAGATCACCGTCAGAAACTGGAAGAATGTGAGTATATGTTTTTAGTTATGAAAAGATCGGAAAAAAAGAACAATGCTGTGCTCCCAATGCTCAGATGATGTTTCGGAAGCACTTTCCATATGAAATAAATCGCATGTCAACAAACCAACCATATAATCGTAATGTGGCTTTTCAAACGGTCTTCCACTTTAGGCACATTTGAAATTATAACTCTGCTCTTTTAAACAGTTTCTACTCCACTGGAAGTTTCTCCCGTTGATGTGTTGCAAATTGAATGCATCACGAATATATCTCAATAAGGAGATCTCGAAAGCTTGTTCTGTAAAAAGTTATATGTTATGTTTTAATTCCACCAGACAATGTGTAAATTCCGGTTTTAGTGCGAGTCAGTGCTACATTTTTCGCAGAGAATGTGCTCCACCGTTGGGCCGTATAAAATATCCCTGAAAGTGGAGCTTACAATTTTGCAGACATTTTCCGGCCCAACATGTTGTCAGTTGCCAAATTCAGCATTCTTTCTTAGAAGAAAACTTCAACTTCTGCTGTAATCGTAGGTCTGGGGCCGAATTACCGCACCGTGAGCTAGCCATACGTCACTGAATTTTGTGGATTTTACAAGCAAAACAATGACAAATTTAGTCACGTATTACTCGATCACTGATGCGGTAAATCAACTCCTGATCTTAATATACCTACCATACACTAATCGGCATAAGTATTTTGACAAAATAAAAATAGTGAATTTTTATGTTTAACTTTTGAACGGCTTTGTAAAGAATTCCTCCTAATTTTTTCCTTTTTATATTATAACTAATTCAAACTTAACAATAAAAAATTTCATGTGTTGGCATAAGTATTTTGACAAGAATGTAAAACTAAGAAAACATTGTTTAAACTTAACAAAAGTAAAGAAATGAAGACTAAGTTAGTAAAATGTATAATCCTCCTTTGGCTTCAATAACTTTTTGAGGGCGTCTTGGTACCGAATCGACTAAATTTTGAAGAATTACTGGAGATATCTCTTCCCAAAGAGAAGTGGTCTCAGAAATTGTCTCCTCCCTTGTTTTATTTAAAGAAACTGTTCTTTTGCGTTTCAAAAGAGACCAGACGTTTTCTATAATATTTAAATCCGGACTTTGAGGTGGCCAGCCCAAAGTGTTAACCCCAACATCTTTCAAAAATATAGAAATCTTTCGCGCTTTGTGGCTCGGGGCGTTATCCTGTTGCAGAATAATTGATTTCCCAATAAGCCTATCTCCAGATGTAAAGGCATTATCATTTAGGATCATTAAATATTGGTTTTGGTTCATCGAGTCGGTGATAGGAACCAAGTCAACCAGTCCATTATACGCCACACATCCCCAGAACATGACAGAGCCTCCGCCATGGCTCACTTTTTGACAAACGGGTAGTTTCTTATGCATAACTACCTTTGGCAATCTTACAAAAAATTTGTTTTTTTAAAGAGTTTTACTCAAAGGAGCTTTCGTCTGTCCATAGAACGCTTTTCCAAAACTCCTTTGTGCTTGTGCAGATGTTCCTCTGCGAGGGCCAGTCTTTTAAGCTTGTTTGCCTTCGATATATATGGCACGTCCTTAGCTTTAATTGTCTTAAAATCTCCTTTCTTCAAACGTCGTCGGACAGTGTGCTCACTGATTGGGTTATTGGTCTGCAGCAGATTGAGACTTCAGAAAAATGTTTTTCTTAAATTCCCTTAGAAGGACTCGGTCTTGAGTGGGTGTTGTTGTGCGCTTAGCTCCTGATCTCGTTAAGTTACTTATGTCGTTATTTTTTTAAACTTATTAATTTGATAGTGCACAGTTTGACGCGACACATTAAACTTTTTTGCAATGTCTTTTACTGCCGTTCCAGCGTTAAACTTTGCTACCATCGAAGATCTGGTAACCAAACTCATCTCTGCCCTTTTACCTATGGTTTATAACACCTTTTAATCAATATGTGTTTTTTTATCAGCGTTTAAGATCAATTAAAGTTAAATACAAAAGTTGTTTGGCTTTAACGTGCCCAAAAGTGCGAACATATTTACTAGAAGGTTCCGTCAAAATACTTATGCCGCGCAAAAATTTGTTGTCTCCATGAATTCTTATCAGCAGAAGGAGAATGGAAAAGGTAAACGGTACAAAATTTGGCAAGCTTAGAGCTAAAAATAGATTCTTTCTTTTGCGCATCATTTTCGCCCAGTTATTTAACGATACTAAGCTAAGCCAGAAAATGGTTTCTTCAAAATACTTATGCCGACTAGTGTATATGTGCATTATTGGTGAGGGGTTTCAGGTTCAAAGCCCGGAAACTCAAATGGCACAAGGTTCGAGAGTATAACTGCTTTGAGAAAACCGTTCGTATCCGTCATAAAATTGTAGTTTATTTTCCATTAGTCCCAAAAAAGAATCGCACAAACGAATAATTGTCAGAAGCTTAGAATCTGTAGCGCCATCTTTTTCTACATTGCTGTTCCAGTAGTACATTCAACGAGCTGAAACGCGCTTCTTTTTTTAATTAAAATTATAAGAACTCTTTCATCGGCTAAGCAATGAACTGGATTAAACTCTATAAACAATAGACTTTTTATGCGAATAAGAAGGAGATTATTACCACTTAACCCAATCTAACCTAACGTACAGCTGAAGTCCGCATTATATCAATAGTAAACTGAACCTTCTCTTTAGCTTTTATTTCGTCAGCTTTCGTTATACCGACTAGGAGGCGTCAAGATATTTTTTTATGAAGAATCATGTAGACAGATGGGTTGTATAACACATAAAGATAGAAATATTATTTGTGAATATAATGATCAGAAATCGAAGTGAAGCAGTTTATCGGCTTGTTTAGCTCTTCTACTCAGGATGTTGATCGTATTTGGCTGCTTTAGTACACATTTAAATTTGGTGAAAAGTGTGTAAACACAAGAGATGTGATTTTGAAATCCCACAACCAGTTCGACGTATGTTGCATAAGTTACTCGAAGTACTTACACTGCGTCCGGACATCTGTAAAAGGTCCGCGTCTTTCTTTCTGTCTCTTAGGAGAATCAACTGCAGACTGCTTGTGGGCGGGAAAACTAAGTACAATAATGTAGGGGCGCTTTTGACCCACTTAGGTGAGCCCAAAGTTCACACAAAATTCTTGTGAATTTTTGACTCACTGATTGTGGTCTTATGGCTCACGGATGAAGAAGGTGAAGAAGAGGACAACGAGCTAGTAAGCGAAGCTAAAAATTCTAGTAATGACCTCATTTGCGGTGTTTGCCTCCAAAACCCACAAGACACACTTCTCCAGCATTGCAATCATTGCGCTTTCAAACTATGAATTCTGCAACCCCCCTGCTTAGGTTTACTGATGGATCACGGGGTGGGTGCAAGGTTCTTCTTATTACTCAAATTTTGTTGACGTTATTGCACTTTGTGGGAGTGAAATAAGACCAACTGTTGGAAGTTATCCTTATTACACTATTTAAGAGCGAAATAAGGTACATTTTTAGAAGTTGGTCTTATTTCACGGCATCTATCAAACATTCCCATACTTTTTGAGTTGTTAAAACAACTCTTTTTGTCATATGGATAATTGTGGACTTATGGCCTACTTCCATTTTAAAATTGTGAACCTATGGCCCAAATTACTGTGAACTTTTGGCTCATCTGGGTGGGTTATAAGACCACAATGTGGACTTATAACCCACATAGATGGGTCAAAAGTCCATTGTGGACTTTTGGCCTGTGGACTTATGACCCTGCGCCTAATGTAGGATGTCTGTTTGACTGTACAATGGACCATTGGTAGTGTCTGAGTGCTTCATCTGACTTAATCGTAACCACCTCCGACAAAAAGAAAAAAAACTTACACTGCGTCACTGCATCGACACAGTTTTAACCGAGGAGTATATGAATCAACTACCTTTTGCATTATTGCAAAATTTGTGAAGGAATCGTGGGCTTAAAACACTGTTATTGGCTACTATTTACCACCCATTACAATCGTGCCGGATAAAGTGAGTTGTAAATCATATGTGCAGGGTGAAGATATCTACCGAACTAAGCCTTTGTATAACTTGTCTCGTAGTGGATGACAGGAAATGCTTACATTTGATCCAAAAAGAAACAACAGAAACTGAGTAGCATAAAATAGCCGTTTGGATATCAATGTTACTTAGCTATACAAAAAAATCCTGTTAACTGTGTAATCCATTTGATTTGTTTTTTTGTTTCTTTCTTTTTGTTTGTTTACTTTCGCTTCTATAGTTTTTCAATTAGTTTTAGTTTTATTAGCGCGAACCCGATTTGAACGTGGTGAGTTTTAGTTATACGAATTCAGAAGTTCGCCTTGCTATCATTTAGCTTTCGGGGATTACAATACGTTCATTGCGCCAATTCAAAGCAGACTAGATATTAACTCACTTCATCCTTACATTATACGAGTATTTGCATTAGGCTATAGTTAGAGGCCTTTTTAAAAACTATGTTAAAAATAGAAAAACATCTTTCTCACTAAATCTCACTACATTCCAGATTCATCAGAGAATTCTATTACTGCGTTCGCAATAATGGACTCGCTTTCCTTAACTCCAGAAGCACTCTCGGGGACTGCGGGCTCCTTCTACACATTACAGAATCTTCGCAACACATACTTACTCAGTGCATTGCACACTCATTCGAATACTCTTTCTGTACATAGCATGGACATTAGCTTGAAACCGGTGTTTCTGTACAGGATTCCTAACAATTGTCACGAGATTCTTATTAGCTCCAACATATTGTACTCCATTCAATATGTCGAAAAAGATGGTGTTGCTCCCGTAAGCCCAAACAAAACACCAACACAAAATGAGTTTGAACTGACAAGCAGCACGGAGCAAAATGAAAAACCTGGCGATGATAATCCAGACAGCAGTCACTTAATAAATGCTGTAGGAGTCATAAGCAGTGCGATGGCATCGGTCCAAAATGGCGAAAGAGATGTAAGTACATACAAATACCAGAACGAAAACTCCATGAAAAATCAATACTTTTTTTTTTGTCTGCAGACATTTAATAACACCTCGCTCCTGGGTTTGTTTCGATTCGAAAACGAAACAGTTGTTAATATGTACCAACTCACTACGTATGCCAACAACGAAAACACTAATGATGCAGTAAAGGAGGAAAAAGCAGAGGTTTTGGTTCGCAGTCAAATTCGAACTCCGATAGAGTACGTGCATTTCTACAAGAGCGTAGACAGCAAGGACAGCTACTCTCTGCGTGAGATGGAGATCATGAGAAACGAATTTCCGAAAATTTGCTACGATCCTTGTTACGTGGTAACAAACAAGAACGTGTATTACATTCAACTGAAGAAAGAGCCTTTTGCAATATTTTTGGATGCGGCGCTGGCTGGTAAATGGGGCCAATGTCACGAGTTTTGCAAAACGTTCGATTTGTCTTTTGAGGTTTGCATAGAATTCGCTGGCGACTATCTGTTGCGCAAAAAAAAAGTGGCTCAAGCCTTGATGACATATAATGCGGCGCGCATTAAGCCGATTCGAACGGCTCTCAAACTGGCTATGTTCGGGCAAACCTACGCTCTTATGCAGCTCTGCGCAATGGCTCTGAAGTCGATTTACATATTGCGTGGTCAATATTTTTGCAATGCAATCATTAAGACTATGATGGAAGATGTCACATACCGACATGCGGAAGACGTACATCCCATTCTACCAACGTTGCCGTCCAGTAGTGTTATCGAAAATGAAGGAGCTCCATGTAGCGACTATCATTACGGTATGGATGAGTCCATTAGCAGTCTGCAAATGTCGTCGTCGTCGCAGTTTCATTTGGCAAATTTACTCTTAATTACCTTAGCAGAGAAAGCGGTAAAGGATAAGAATTATATCCCATTGTGGTGAGTTAACTTTTTTTTTTTATGTTTAACTAGCGGACCCCAGCTTGCTTTGCTAGGCATTAAAATTGTGTTGCTTCGTTGAGTCGAGGTTTATGGACGAAATTTTCCAAGCATCGCAAAGAATTTGCCACCCGTACATCAAAATAAAATGCTAAACTTTGTCAAAAAAAAAAATATATCAAAATTTTTCGCTTATTTCCGGAATTTTCCGAGTTTTTCCCTAAGAGTTTTCTATTTTATCGATTCCCTCACACACAACTCTCAACGTTTTCCATAGAAAAAAACTATTTTTTATTTTTCCAATTTCTCGGCGGGATGTCCCAAATTTGTCTTTCGTAATAAAAACCTTCTCCTGACAATAACGAAAAAAAAATGGCAGCCAAATCGGCCCAGCCGTTCTCAATTGATGAATTACTATGTATACATCTTTCACACTATTTATATAATATAGATTTAAGTTTAATTGGTACCGCGTAGGTAAAAGACATAAGCAGCATTCACTTGTCAAACAGCTGCATTTGGCCATTTTAATTAACGATAACCTTTAACCTGGGAAGACCAGGTTCAATCCCCCTAAAAAAAAAAAATTCATTTTTTCCACTGCGCCACCTCTCGCAAACTTCTGACAAGTATCCGAGAGTAGAACTGTCAAGAAAGAGCTTGCAAGTTAGCTGTTTGGATTTGGCATAATGTCGTTTTCCATTGGGCAAAAAGAAGCGTCCGGGAGAGTCCGGAATCGAAAAAAATCACTTCTGAAACCGTTCCATTGGCACAAAAAATACTATTCTGGTGATTCTGAGGAGCGCATCTCGCTTCTGGATTTGAAGTCAGAATCCACTCAAGAAGCACTCACACAAGTGTAGTTTGTGTATTTTATACCAGTCAACTGACTGCCGTAGATTATTTTTTGGCATTTCACCAATACTCTTGTGAATTCAATCAGAAGCAGTTTTCTTGTTCCATTGGACTACAGAATGAGTGGATCCCCGAAATTCGCTACTTTACTTTGCTTTGCTGAGATCGAAGCTAAAAAAAACAGGCCTTATGTTGAGTTAGAGGGAAGACGAGTACAATAAAACAGATTTCACAGTGTGACCAGCATGACAAGTTAGTATCGTTGCCAGGATAGTAAATTTGCTGTAATTGTGTTGCCACTGAACTGCAAAGTCAGGCAACGAACATTTGTTCTAAGTGTGTCAGGGAATTTCGAAAACAGTCAGGGAAAATTCACAGCGTAGGGCTTAAGTCCACGAGCCATAATTTCATAGTGGACTTGTGCTCCACTTTGGTGTGACATAAGTTCAAATTTTGATTGTGGGCTATAAGTCGATAATTTATTTATTAAAGATAGGACTTAATTCGAACATTGTAAGTAGAAAAGTCCGAACCCCACGTTTCAGACATTTTTTTTTAGCACATTATTGTCAGTAACAATTTAAGGTTTTATTATTATTATTATTATTATTTCTTTATTATTAAGTAACTTAATTACTATAACAATAAACGATAATATAGCACTAGCTACCAGGGCTATCGGCTAGTTGAAAAAAGTAGGTTAGTTTTTAAATATATTTGTTGATGTTTAGTGTTTCTAATATTTTATATACTTTTTGTATATTGGTTTCTGTGGTAGTTTGTAACATTTTGATAAGTGGAGTGGTGGAGAAGTTTTTTACTGTGTCATTGATCTTCTGGCATTCGAATAGATGTTTGTTGGAGAGGACGGAGTTGTTATGGCAAAGATGGCAGGTTGGAGGATCACTTTTGGCTAGCAGATGACTGTGTGTGAGGCTTGTGTGGCCCATTCGAAGTCGAAGAAAACATTTTACCGACACTCGTGAGCAGTTTGTAGGGTATAATGCCATTTCTGCCCGAGGGTTAATTATAGAGTAGTGGTGGGTGTGCTCTTTCCACATATCCCGTCTTTTGTTGTACCACGACGTTTTTATATGTTTTTGGAGGTCAGTTTTGTTGTGTGTGTAGAAGGTGATCAGTGGTTCTGTTGTTGCAGCTTTAGCTTCTTTGTCGGCTTGTTCGTTTCCTGTGATACCGGCATGTCCAGGAACCCACATAATCTTAAGTCTGCTTTTGTTTATGATAAGGTTGTCTCTAATTTTTTCCATTATCGGTGTAGAGTTGCGTATATTTAGAGTGGCATGTATTGCGGATAGGCTGTCACTGCAAATAAGTACCTTTTTGTTTGGGAATAGTTTTGTTGCATGGTATACTGCAAGCGCTTCGGCAGTGAATATGGAATAAAATTGAGGAACTATTCCCTTTGTGAGTACCTTACTGTTTGTATCTACAACCGCAAAAGCTGTACATCCTTCTGTCTTTGATGCATCGGTGAATAGAAGAGTCCAATTTGCATCCACAAATTTCTGAGTGAGATCCTTAAAAACTGAGTTGTATATTTGGTTGTTAGTGGTTGTTTTATGATATTTGTGAAGGTGGGTTATAATAGAGGATTCATCGAGTAACCATTGCGGACATCTGGGTGCCTTGTGCGTTTGAATATTCAATGGAATGTCAGATAGCCACGGGGAATGCAGTGCATTATAGATTGCCGATGACCTTCGGGGCACTGTTCTCTGGGACAACACCCTTTTGGAGTCCAATATAATAGGAGATTCTCTAGATACTATGATTTTCGGGAGGAGGAGGGCTGTGAGATATTCAAGTCTTTCTTCGACTGAGTGCAACCCAGCTTCTATTTGCATAGACACAATCGGAGTCGTCCTGTACGCTTTAAGAGCCATCCGAATGGCGGAGTGGTACTGTGGTTTGAAAATCTGGAGCGAGGCCTTTGGGCAGTTGCCATAGATGACTAAGCCGTAATCGATCTTGGACAGAATGATGGATTTAATAACTCTTATTATAGTGTTTACATGCGAAGAAGAATGTTTAGATGTAAGATACTTAATTACGTTTAGTCTGGTAGCTAGGCTTTTTTTTAAGTATGTACAATGGTCCTTAAAATTAAACTTAGAATCAAATATAACGCCTAATATACTAAGGGAATTAACATTACAAATACTAATGTTCTTAAAATTAAGTGTTATTTGTTTTGAGCAGCTCGTTTTTCTACAAATATGCAGTATTTTAGTTTTTTCTAAAGATATTTTTCCACCAGAGAAATTACACCACTGGTCTATATCTGTTAGGATATTGGAAAATGTGGAGGTCGTTTTTTCCAAGTCCTTACATTTGGAAAATATAACCAAGTCATCGGCGTAAAGACAGTGTCGAATAGATTTATATTTTTGTACGATCTGACTCAATTCATTGAAGCGATCATAAAAATAACAACTGAAAGTGGTGAGCCTTGAGGGATCCCGTTTTTGAAGCTGTAGATACTGGAGTATACATTTTTAAACTTTATTCGAAACTGTCTGTTAGTAAGGAATGACTTAATATATTTGAAGATCTTTGGACCGATATTCCATTTGACTAGTTGTTTTAAGATGACATGTGTACCAATTCTGTCAAAGGCTTTTTCGAAGTCTATTGACAGAATTGTAATATGATTCTTAGATGAAAGTGAGGATGAAACAAAATCGTCGATATGGAGGAGAGAGTCGATGGTACCCCGGCCGTGTTTGAAAGCGACCTGGTTTATATTTATAAGGTTATTTTTTTCGACAAACCAGAATAATCTTTTAGAGATAATCTTTTCTAGAACTTTGCCGACGCATGGTAGGAGAGAAATGGGACGATATCCACTGACTTCGGTGGTTGTTTTACTGGGCTTGTGAATTGGTACCACACTGGCAATACGCCATGATTGAGGGATAGTTCCTGTGTCAAAAATCATATTGTAGAGAGAAAGTATACGTTGTTTAAGAACTAAGGGGGAATTTTCGATCATTGGATATGAAATTCTATCAAAGCCGGGCGTTTTACCTTTTGAAGTGCGCAGACAGTTTTCTAGTTCTATCATTTTGATAGGATGTTCGATAAAAAATGTGGAACGCTTCACGATTTTGCGTGTCATCCTTGCGCAGGGGCCATGCTAATCTTCTCTGTATCGTTCCAATTTTAGTATATGTTCTGCCGAAGCAAGAACAATTTAAGGTTTATTTTAACGAAAAAGAAGAAACAAATTCTGAAGCTAAAACTCAAACGACTGTGCCCAAACGTGCTTTGTTTTTCTCCATTGCATTGCCGATATATACCTACACACATGTGTCGCCTGTGAGGCGATGTCTACCAATAGAGGTAATTTTTATTTCTGCGAAAAATTACTGTTAAGAACATGGATCACCAAACTGTTGACAATGTGACGTAAAAAAGTAGGTGGAAGATCCACAAAATTTATTTTGCTCCGCACATGTTCTTGATGTTATACTCCTTATATTATTTGTTTAATATGTGTTAAACGACGATATCCATCCTATGAGAGAGAGCAGGGAAATCCCTCTGGCTCTATTAGGTAGCATAGAGTAGGCTGCGAAACTCAGCTCGGTGGATGTGGCAGGCAAATTGGGTAGAGATCACTTTTTGCAACTGATCAGGAAGGGTGTCTTCCCGAGTTCACGTCCGCGCAGATAGTTTTGGTACTAGGGTTTGCTTAGTGAGTTTTACATATGTTAATTCGATTTAAGGACAGTAAGAAACAGACTTTTTTTTTATTTCAAGCTAATTTTTATTTATTTTTTTATTTTTTCTGTAAAAGATCTATTCATACCATAGATTTAAATGTGTGATCTCCAATTATTCCATAATATTTTTAAGATATTTAATATCAAATTGTTTTTTCTTTCAATTTTAATAATTTTTGTTTGCTTTTTAACCGTGAAATGTGCGTTTTTTATAAAACTCGCCTCACGATGTTTACTAATGAAGAGTTTAAAAACATGTTTACCATTCTAGGGTTAATCAAGCTTCATTAAATTCGAGAAAATATAAGTAAAAAATTCGTTGTTTCTTGATTGATGAGGAAAATTGACAACTTTTATTTGCTTCGGAAAATTTGAGAAAATAAATGATGGCACAAAATAATACAAATTTTTGCTTCAATAATTTGGGAGATTATATCTTCTTCTCTATATATATATATATATAAAATTGTTGCAAGTGCGTTGTGACTTTATAACTCACGAACGGCTCAACCGATTTCAATGATTGTTGGTGTGTTTTATTCGTCTTGAATAAGGGATGGTTTATGAAAAAAGAAAAGTTGGAAAATTCTCAACAGGTGGATGTGAAGGCACACATTTCGTTTTTCATGGGGAAAAGCACTTTGAAAAAAAAAAAAAAATAAATAAACTGGATAGAAATCGAGTAGTGACACTTCAAATACAAAAAACATATATTTTAAATTTTCAAAGCAATTGTGGTTGTCAATTATTTTAATTATTTTCCAAGCAAATTGTTGTTGTTAACAACTTTGACATTTTTTTTTAAATATAACCAATATAAGTTTGTTTATGTTTACTATGTTTCATTACGTAACTTTTTGAAATGGAATAGATACTTTTTTATTTCATGGTTTTTGAATCCATCATTTTTGTTTGACACGTATTTTCAGGATCCTTGCATAAGTTAAGTATGTGTGAGTAAGTTGAAATGTAGGGGTGATTAAGATGACGTGGACAATGATGACAGGCAACAGGAGTTGTGGAGCGCTTTGAGTTTGCACGTAGGGGTTGTTACGAAAAATGAGCGTGTAACAATTGTGGTATTCTGCTCATTAGTGAATAGGGTTATGGGGAGCGCAACTCAAAGGTCCAATAACACCTTCGGTACCGGTGTAGAGAGAGAAGGGAAAAGACTTACCATTTACCACCAAGTTGATAGGTGCGGTTAGTTTTCTTCATGGCTGTTAAAGTTACTGTTGGACTATATTGTTAAGCATCGTGTCTTTGGTTATACTCGATTTTGGATGTATTCGATTGAATGGCAAAAAAGAGGCTTGCATCATGTCCACATTCTCATTTGGTTAGTCGATAGAATGCAACCAGACCAAGTTGATGACATCATATGTGCCGAGGTTCCAGATCGCGAAACCGATCCAGACCTGCACGATGTCATAATTACAAACATTATTCATGGCAAGGTTTGAAAATGGTATCAGTATTTTTATTTCACATTTTCTGTTTCGTGCGAACCAATTACAAACACATGAAAACCAATTTAACAGCTCACTAAAATTCGATCACATTTCGGTTACAAGTCATTTCCAAATACATTATACAAACTGTTACTGTTACGGAAATATGTCTGAAATGTAGGAACAGCGCTTACACTATAACCATCTATTTCTACTTGAGTTAGTTCTGGATGTTCCGATGGGTGGTGCTGGAAGATAGGATACCGCACTATAGGTGGTACTTTGCAAAACATAAGCGGTATAAGAAAACGATTTGTGGCACCTCCCATTCAAAAAAAAAATCAAGCGCTATTTCTAGAGTTGCATTCTTAAAATTATAATGGACATTGTCCAAATAAAGCACTTGGCAAACCTCAGCGGATTTCGCTTATTCAGAACGGATTGCCATTGGTATTTAAGCGTCTACATAAAATAGCATGTGCATTGTGCATGCTCGAAATTATTACTTTCATTACATTAACGAATTTGGGTGGAACGAAGTTCGCGGGATCAGCTAGTTTTAATATAAGAAATAGTCCAAATTTAAAATTCAGAAAATAGTCCAAACTTAATGAACCGCTGGTTAAGAGTTCAATGGACTTACGTATGTCCCACTTCGGTAGGACATGAGTCCATAACTAATGGATTAATGTAAATGAATTTACTAGCTTGAGCCAGCATCGTATAATTACTTTTATACCTATAACTACACATTTATTGATTGCGATTTCTTTGAAACAATAAAATAAACTTTATGTAGGTAGGTTACTTATTGATTTCAAGTACTAGTATTAATTGAGTTGTTTTGTGTTGCTATACTGGTCTGGGAAAATTATTTTTAAAAATAGTGGCAACCATCTAATTTCAACAGACAAAACTATTTATATTTTCACGAGAACAATAATTATATCCGTCTGCATACTCCCGTGAAAATTTCTTGCAATCGAAAAAGTATTTTCTACTTAAGTCAATGGCATCACTTCAATAACGGTGTTTTCCTTAAGCTTTTATAACCTCGAAATCACTGAAACCAAAATTTCAAAATTTTCGCAGATTGTCTTTCTTTTGGTGGACACACTTTAAGTGATAAGAAAAATTTTTTCCAACTGCGTTCATCTTAGCTAATGTGTTAAAATTTGTTTCGTTATGGCGGATGAGTGTTCGGCTTTAGCGGTAAAATATTTACTTGACATATCAATCAATCTATTCTATTTGATAAAAAAACCGGCCAAGTGCGAGTGTCACTCGCGCACCGAAGGTTCCGTATTTGGCTAAAGTCCAACACATCAAATATTATTTCAAATCTATTATATCATTCAATCTTTCGCCTGTTCATGAATTCAACAGAATTTAGTATAATTTACTTACTTAATATTTTTACTCTTAAAAATTACTCGCACGTGAATCTCATTGTGTGATTACCGCAGAAAGGAAACCCAAATGTAGATTTTGATTCTTTAATTGCTACCTACACCTACACAATCCTCACCAATTTCCCATTCAGTATCTGTGTCCCTTAATTCGGTACCTAACTCTCTCTTTTCTTTCCTTATTGATCTCGAAAATTCGGCAAAATTATAGTATTATATAATATAGTGTATACCAGCAAGTATTACAATAGGAGTATTGTACTCCTTTTCGTCTGCTGTACTCCTCAAAGACAAATTGTACTCCTATTTTTAATTTCGGATTTAACTATTTTCATACGCCTTGACATTTCCCTATCCAGTAAATTGCAAGACTAATTTTACTTTCTGGATGTTTTATTAAGATTTTTTATTGCCTTTGTTGATTTTGTTACATTCGTGTGGTTACATACAACTGCGGATCCTGTAAATTCATTAAGGATAGGTAGATGTTGAAACGGTGAAACTCATTTTGATAATAAAGTCTTATGGCGTGGTGTTTCGGCATCAGATTAGACAGTCGCCACCAAAACAACATAGCCGCCATAGGCTGTCTAAAGCGATCTGTCCCAATTGAAAAACTATTGACTAAAAATATATTACTTTTATTTTGTTCTGTACTCCCAAAAAAATGTATTAAACTCCCCAACGAAATT
Source organism: Cheilosia vernalis (assembly GCA_949126925.1). Classification (NCBI taxonomy): domain Eukaryota; kingdom Metazoa; phylum Arthropoda; class Insecta; order Diptera; family Syrphidae; genus Cheilosia; species Cheilosia vernalis. The sequence goes on along the minus strand of OX421358.1, from coordinate 79,708,021 downwards.
ATGAAGCGGCAGCCCTGGTGTATTCCACCAGTGAGGGTCAATTGTGCACAACTGCGTAATAGAGACATTTATGAGAGCAACGTATTTTACATGGTAAAATTATCTTTTTTGAAAATATCATGTAAACTATAAACTTTTCGGCAAAACAGTATTCAGCACATATATAGCTAAGAATATGATCTACAAAAAAGGAATTTATGTATTTTTTTGTGAATCAAGAAATAAACCGTTTTTTGGGCGAATGAAAATATTTTTTTCACCAGATTACAAATTACTCGAAAACCAATCGATGTATTGCTTCCATTGGTATTTGTCGTTTAACTAGAGGTTATACTGGATGTTGTGTGTAAATTTTAGCCTCCTATGTCAATCGGTTCTTGAGATAGACCTGGTAACAAAATTGGCTTAGTGGGTTCGGACAGACAGACAGACAGACAGACAGACGGAGAGACATCCGAGCGAAACTAATAAGGTTACGTTTTTTCCCTTTGGGTACGGAACCTTAAAAATGACATATCTTTAACTATAGGGAGGGCGAAGAATGCATCATGCACCGTCAAGAATCTTAAACTTCTTGGCGTGTCAGACTCTTACTGCCTAATCTTCCCTCTCCCTTTCTTCAACAGCCTTCTGGGACCACTATTCGTATTACTTCAGGGGAGGGGCCGTTATATTCCTTTTGCCTCATAAACTTTCCTGTTTGCCTATGAGGGTGTGTTCTGGATTTCTTCTCTCTTCTTGGTTTTGAGCACCGTTTCGATAACCGCCAATACCCGTTTCCATCTGCGTTCGCTTGCGATCATCTTCCCAATGATGTTATCGGGGGAAATATAACCAATCTCGTTATAACGTCATTATTAACGTCACAAGTCAATGGTGACCGCTATAGAGGCATGATTAGTGATTTTTTCGTTCATCAATTGAACAACCATTATGTGCAGGAGCTGTGGTTTCAACAAGACGGCGCAATATGTCACACAGCTCGTGCCACAGTTTATTTTTTGAATGAAACGTTTGGTATACGCATAGTTTCACGTTGGGGACCCGTGAATTGCCGTCCAAGATCGTGCGATTTTTCGCCGCTTGACTATTTTGTGTGGGGATATGTGAAGTTGCTAGTCTACGCCGATAAGCCCGAAACGATTGACCACTTGGAAGACAACGATATTGCCGATATACTTCCACAAATGTTGGAAAAAGTAATCGAAAATTTGACCTCCAGATTTGACTGCGTCCTAGCCAGTCGTGGCGGTCATATGTCCAAAATCATATTTAAATTATAATGACATACAAATTTTTGTGTAAAACTTGGTCAGATGTTAGAAAATTCTTAAAAGGTGTGTGTGTGGTAGCTTACCGAATTTAAACCAATATTATGCGAAATAAAAAATATCTATCTTATGCTCTTATCTTAAAAGGTTTTGTGGGACATACCAAATCCTCAACTTGTGCACTATGGCAAAATGCGTCTCTTATTTTTTAAATGATGCTTTTATAACTGATCAAAGAATGTCTTGACTCAACAGATTATTTTGTTTTACCTATCTCTTTTCAGGAATTTTCTGGTTGTAAATTCGAAATACCACGCAAACATGACAGGCATTGTCATGTGCCAGAGTGGACTCTACTCAGCGGCTTTAATATTGGCGAAAGCCAAGGGCTCATGCAGTGACATATTCTCGGCGTTTAACAGCGTAGTTGGCCAGGAGTTTGGTAACACAATGTTCCATTGTAGTAAATATGTAAAAATAAATGAATTTCACTTAGGGTGGTATTCAGAGTTGAACGTGTGTCTGTACAACATGAGTGAATCTATATTCTCGGAGAGCATTACATATCTGTCTCATACATCGCTCGAGTACTTTGCCTTTCTCCAGGATAAACTCGAAAATATCCGTGAATGTGTATTGCAGGTAAGCAGCATATTTATATTCACGTACTGCCTTACGCGCTGACACATGCTTTTCATTCCAGCGCCTAGAGAAGCAATTGAATCCATTCTCTGCTGTGTTTCGACCAATTGTTTCGCATACTTCGTCCACCCGATCAAGTTACCAACATAAACAGGAATACAACGACAATAACTCATCGTATATTTTGGAATTTTGTAGGAGCTTAATTGAAACTTACTTGGCTGTTCTCATTCATGTGGAATCTCTGAAATCTAAGCCGGACAATATCTGCAATGCTCTGTCTTCATTTCGACTTACATACGAAGACAATCAGGTGTGTGAAGAATTTTTATTCAATTAATTTATGTGTTAACTGAACTGGATGTATTTTAGTTTGCTATTGAAACTTCGAAATTCTCACCGCTGTCAGCGGGTTATTCTCATTGCGCCTGTGTCGTAGATGGCGCGGCGTACTTTTGGGGATCGAGCGGAACGTATTGTAATTTTAGCGCTAGCAAATCTTCCGGTATATATATAAAATCATGTATGAGAGTGTCTTTGCTTTTATTAAAGAAACTCATTTGCCAGACCAAGCGGAACCTTTTCATGCTGTGAAATGCCTGGACTCTATCGCACAACTCAATTTGGAAGTGCACACTGTTGTATGTGGCAGGCACCACTCATTAGTACTTACCAATAATGGCGTAAGTAAAACACATCGTTTTTCAATGCCTTGTAATAATTTGCCCTGTGATAGCTGTACGCATTTGGCAGTAATACCTACTGCCAATTAGGAATCGGTAAGCAATTGTTAATGGCATTGCAACCTATGCTGGTGAAATCACTCGATGGGAAAAATATCACAGTCCTCGAAGCAGGACAGTATCACAATGCTGTTGTCGCTGATGGTTTCTTATACACTTGGGGGTAAGTCAGTTGTACCTACTTATTTTATTGAATGTTTTGACTATAAGATGTGCTCTTTGTTGCAGATGGGGCGTTTATGGACAGCTAGGTCACGGGAGTACTGAATCTGTACCTGAACCCAAACTGGTCTCATTCTTTCAATACAAGGTAAGAGACGTAATTTTAAGGTGTTTAGACATTAGAATGGCATCTATTCCGAATTTTGACGCTACAAATATTAATGCCAGAAATTCACCCCTATCGAGGTATCCGTTCGGAAAAAAATCCGAAACGAAGACTAAATCTGTTCGGAACTTTAATTTGCGTTCGAAGTACCCGCTTCGGAACAAAATAAATGAAACATATAAACACGTTTATTTGACACTAAAATATTCCGCAGCAATTGATTGTTGGAAAGCTTCGAAGGAAATGTAAGGTGTAGCTATCAAAAGTAAGTGACATACCGCGGTACAACATAATTTGGCAAGTTGCGCTATTTTCCGAAAGTTGTATCGGACCGGTACCTAGATAGGGGTGATCGAAGCTTGATATTCTTGATTTTAAAAGATAAAAGATCCCCTGCAAGGTTGGGGTTAGAATAGCCTTGAGGTAATGTATGCCTGTCGTAAGAGGCGACTAAAATCTAACGTCAGAGGGAGTAGCCTTGATGATGCTATAAGCTATACTGTCGGGAGTGTATTCTCCTGGTAGGGCCACCCAAGGCAGCCAGGCTTTAGTTGAAGGGTAAAACCAACGGCAAACCCAAATCCAAAAGCGTCTGACCTATAGTAGGCGGCTTCCTGGTCTGCGTCTGTTCCTAGAAGGACGGCAGTTTTAAAACCTGGTAGAAGGTATAAAATACAACAACGAAAAGATGCAATGGAACAAACACATGGAATTATTACCCCAGGTGGCAGACCAGTTACACTGGAAAATCCACCCTCTACGGAGGTCGGTCCCTCGGATTCTGGGGAGGACCAACTATTGCTTCTAAGAGACCCTTTCAGATCGAAAAATAGTATGCTAAGATCACCACCGATAGCATCAAAGACAACTTCAACAATATTGCCTATAGATCCCTCTGAAAAAAGAAAGAAGGTATATCGATCTCCAACTGGATCGCATGTCTCCGGAAAAAGAAGTCCTCCGGTAAATCAGGACTCAGTGAAAACACAATGCTTTGTAAAAGAGAACAACGAATTACGAGCTAAACTTAATGAAATGGAGCGACTCTTCTATGAGCTCAAGAAGGAAGTAGATTCTCTGCGAAAAGAAAACGAGGATCTTAAAAACCTTCGTGTACCGAAAGATCTCGAGACAACGTCGAACTGTCCAGCAACGGAATATTTCACGGACGAAGAAGAACTTGCCCGCGAAACAAATCCGGCCGTTAAAAAACGACCTAGCAAAAAGCGTAAGGCTGTAACCTCACCCGAAGTCTTACAGGAAAAATATAAGACCGCTGTAACAAACAAGACAAAAACTCAAGTGAAACCTCGCCCTCCACCCGCAATAAATGTCGTCGGGATAGAAGACTACGGAAAACTTCGTAACCTTCTCAAAAATACGCTGAAGACAAAGTACAATATAATCTCACGCCGAAACAACGTGTGGAAAATCAACGTAGAGGATTCTGATTCTTACCGAGCACTGTCTCTTAAATTAAACACAGAGAATATCCAATGGTTTACTTATGAAAATAAGTACGAAAAACCGATGCGAGTCATCGCTAGGGGACTCCACCCGACCTGCATAAAAGAGGATATTATGGAAGACGTGCAAACACAAGGCCTAAAAATTATTGACGCCGTGAATATTATCAAGAAGGAAAAGCAATGCACGGAAGGAGACAGAGATATCGTTATCAAACGCGGCCTTCCACTATTTATGCTCACCTTTGATAGGAGTGAGAATGTGGAGGATATTTTCAAAATCAAGGCAATCCTAAACATAAAGGTCAAAATCGAACCAATGCGTAAGGGAAGGAGAACGGTACCTCAGTGCAAACGTTGCCAAGGTTTTAACCACACGAAGGCATACTGCCAGAAAGAACCACGGTGCGTTAAGTGTGCCGGTAAACATCTCTCGGAAGAGTGCGAAAAAACAAAGCAGGTCCCAGCGGTCTGCGCAAATTGTACGAAAAACCACCCAGCGAATTATAGAGGTTGCGAAATCGCGAAAGAACTACAAAAAAGACGCGACACTCTCAAGAAACCGGTACAGCCAGACCCAAGCAAAAATTATCATAAAACCGATAATCCGAAAACCGTTGGGGCAGTCAAAAGGACGAAACCGATACAGGAAAATAAAAAAATTGCACAACAGAATATCGCTGGACCAAGTACAAAGCAAAATCCGGCGTTGGCCGATGCGAGATCATACGCGCAAGTCGCGATACATGGAGACCAGTCAAGATCAGATACAACAGATCCGATCCGCCAATTATTAACTGTGATATTAGAAAAACTTGAGCAGCAAAGCAAGATTAATCAAGTTATATTTGACAAATTGAGCAAGCCCGAGTTCAAACCTCGCAAGACTAATAACAAAACATGAATATGATAGAGTTTCTTAAAATACTGACATGGAACGCAAACGGTCTCCTAAACAAGATTAACGAACTAGAAATATTTCTACGGAAAAACAATATTGATATATGTTTGATATCGGAAACCCACTTAAAAAAGGGACATGGACCCAAAATAAAAGGTTACAGAGATTATCACGCGCATCATCCTTCGGAAAATGCCAGAGGCGGATCCTCTCTTTACATCAAAGATTGTATCAAGCATTCAACAGACATAAAAATAGAACTTGATTCTATGCAAATAAGTTCAGTCTCCGTAAAAGTAAGCCATTTAGACTATCTTATCAGATCTTGCTACTTTCCACCAGGATATAGACTGGCAGACGACGACCTTGACCACCTGTTTGACTCATCTGGGTTTAATTTTATTATGGGTGGGGACTTTAATGCCAAACACACTTTTTGGGGTTCAAGATGCAACTCAACGAAAGGCAGACTACTGTACAAAGCCAGTATGAAGCGTGGTGTGGACTTTTATTCGACGGGCAAGCCAACATATTGGCCAACTGACAAAAATAAAATCCCTGACCTCGTCGACTTTTTCATTGCAAAAGGGCTAAACAAAACTCTGACGGAAGTCGAAGAATGCTACGATCTATGCTCAGACCACTCAGCAGTCACCCTGAAAATGGGTGGAAGTGTAGCAACAAATGTAGGACCGCCCAGGTTAAGTAGTAACAGAACCAACTGGGACGTTTTCCGAAAAGAGTGCAAAGAAAGTGTCGCTTTAAATGTGCCACTAAAGACACCGCTCGAAATAGAAGATGAAGTTGACAGTCTTGTGGAGGCAATTCAGAGCGCAGCGTGGAAAAACACTCCCTTCCGGAAGACAGCTACACTTAACAATAAAGTCAAATACACGCCTGAAATAGAAGAGCTCATACGAGAAAAGAGGAGAGCGCGTAAGAGATGGCAACAATCCCGCGCACCCCCTGATAAAACTTATCTGAACCATCTTTGCAACAAACTTAAAAATGAGCTACAGGATCTAAGAAATCTGGAAACTTCAACTTACCTAGAAGGCTTGACTGCTGAAAAGAGCACAAACTACTCACTTTGGAAAGCCTTGAAGTCCATAAAGAAACCAAAAATGCACTCGCCACCAATAAGAAAAGATAACGGCGAATGGGCAAAAGGAGACAAAGAGAAAGCGGATTTATTTGCCGAGCATCTAGAAGAAACATTCAGGCCGTTCGATGGACGACCTTTAAACGAAGAACCGAATGCTAATACGCGATCCGACAACTATAAAGTAAAAGCCGTTTCTCTCTCCGAGCTTAGAATGACAATAAGAAAGTTGAAAAATAACAAAGCTCCAGGATACGATCTAATCACTGGCGAAGTTCTGAAGGAGCTACCGAAAAGAGCACTAGTTAAGCTGCTGTACATTATAAATGCTTCTCTGAGACTTTCATATGTTCCAAGACAATGGAAAGTAGCTGAAGTCATTATGGTTCCGAAGCCAGGGAAGAATACAAATGATAAGAAATCATATAGACCTATTTCGCTACTGCCGATAATATCTAAGGTTTATGAGAAACTTCTGCTAAAACGATTACAACCAGTAATTGAAGAAAGACGCTTGATACCAGATCATCAATTTGGCTTCCGGGTCAAACATTCCACAATCGATCAGGTGTATCGAATAACAAATGAAATTGAAAAAGCCCTTGAATGCAAAAAGATTTGCTCTAGCGCTTTTCTCGACGTATCACAAGCCTTCGACAAGGTATGGCATGAAGGCCTAATGTATAAGATAAGGACAATTCTACCGGAAAAATTATACAAAATATTGAAATCCTACCTTGAAAACAGACTCTTTCGTGTTAGACATGAGACTGAATTCTCGGAATTCAAGGAAATCCACGCCGGTGTTCCGCAAGGAAGCGTTCTAGGCCCAATATTATTCCTGCTCTACACAAGAGATATACCACAAGATGAAGGGACCATCGTAGCAACGTTCGCAGACGATACGGCTATCCTCGCAATGGATGAGTCAGTCGAATCATCAACTGGAAAACTCCAACGGGCTCTCAATAAAGTATGCGAGTGGACAAAGACTTGGCGAATTGCCCTTAACGAGACCAAGTCGACGCATGTCAATTTCACGTACAAAAGGATAAACAACTTACCTGTTTTTGTTAACTCGGTACAAATACCATACGCAAACGAGGCGAAGTATCTAGGAATGACCCTAGACGCAAAACTTAAGTGGAAGCCACACGTTAAGAAAAAGCGCGACGAGCTCGCAATCAGACTTAGAGAAATGTATTGGCTACTCGGGAAATTTTCGAAGCTAAGTGTATACAACAAACTGCTCCTGTATAAGCAAGTGCTGAAACCTTCTTGGACATATGGTATACAACTTTGGGGTTGTACCAAACCAAGCAATATGGCTATTATACAAACATTCCAAAACAAAACGCTAAGAGCAATCGTGAATGCTCCATGGTATATAAGGAATAGTGATATTCACAGAGATCTAGGAATTGCTACCGTGAGTAACGAAGTAACAAATTTTGCTCGCAAACTTCGTACTCGCATTCATGGTCACTGCAATAATGAAATAATTCGTACTCTGGACGTGACATACCTTGAGCGCCGACTGCAAAGAACAAGACCGTTCGACCTAGCGCCATAAGGAAAAACCGTATGTAATGACGGTATTAGTAGGTGCGTTCGCTGGAAAGCTACCTACCAAACGCGATTAACACTACAGAAGCGTAAACTACTTGTTAAGATAACTTAGTCGTAGTCATCACTAAAATGAAAAAATGAGAGGAACAAATTTCTTACTACTATGAGCGCGCGCGACCAGATCTCATAGTGCCTCTCTGAGTGAGGGGTGAGGTTTAGCCCGTAGGCAGACTAGATATATCTGAATCGGGCATAACCAATGGTACGGGCCATTGGTATCTTCTGAAGATTACTCACCTCCAGGCGCAACCAAAAAAAAAAAAAAAAAAAAAAAAAAAGATACTTTTAGACTTTTATGGTGTAGATTCTATTTTGTGTTTAGCCTTTTCATTAGTATGCTAACTTTGTTGGTTCGTTTGTTAAGTGGCTTTTCTCCCTGTCACCTGACAAGGGAAACACAACTAGCGCTTGAGAGCCGTTTTGGGGCCACAACTAACGTAGGTAATGAGTGAGGAGTGCGTGAAAAAGAAGCTCGTGGAGTTCAACAAATTTAATGATTTGAAATGGATACCTGTTGCAGAGACCTTAACGTAAAATGTCTTACCTAGTGCTGGGGCAGGACAAACAGCGGTTACATCAGTGGGTATAATGGGGGATGCCAAGTTTTTACACGCCCGGGCCACAAAAAGAAAGTGGCCTGATTTTCGACGAAGATACCTATTTCTTTTCTGGGTGTCGCTAGGTTCATACGCAGTTTTACACCCCTCAATGCGATTTGTAAATGTCTTATTCTGTTGAGAATACACCGCTCCCAATCTACAGTTCATTTCACAACCTTCCGTTAAGATGAGTATGTCGAGTTTATTAGTTTGCAAGCACACTCTCCTGTCATTCTGATCTTGAGCGGAATATTACAGATTTATGGAAACTAGTATCGCTTGTGGTCGAAATCGACCATACCTTTTATAAGTATGTTTTCTAAAAAACGTACTACAATTATTTTCGTTACTTATTTATGTTTTTTATAAACGAAACAAAAAGAGCGACATGTATATATCTAAAAAAAAATACGTAAATGAGTTGCTCCATCGGAAACGGTGTTATCGCGAAGGTGTCATCGCAACTCTTCCCCCGACGACTCATTACCCGAACCTAGCGACATCTACATCCCAACTCTACAACTGGACACTTACTTTCTTACTACTCACCCTTATTGTTCGAGTTGTAGTAGGTATATGGCATTTAAAGGCTGGTACGCAGTTCAAGTGAAATCCAATTTTTCAAACAAATTTTTCACTGCGAAATGTCAAAATGAATTTTCCCAATGAAAATTTCACTAGGCGGTACGCAGTTCGAGTGGAAAATATCGCTTCCAAAACTGAGTCGTAGGTGGCGATACTAAAATCTCTCCGCAGCTATTTCACTTGGTTTTTATTGTCCGTCGCATTAAATTTTTGACATTTCAGCGTGAAAAATGATTTGTAGGAAGTGGAAGATTTTCGCACTTGCAAAATTGTTTTTTCATTGAATATAGTGCGATAATGTTAGGTGTACAAATAGTTCGTGGCACGGATGGCCTTTTCCATAAGCAGGGTGCCTCAAGAATATTTTTCTACCCAGTTTTGTTCAAGCAATACCAGCAGATGATCTTTGAAAATATGTATAATTTACATGCACTGTTAATTGTTTAAATTTGACGACTGTCCTTTTTATTTTACAAATTAGACATTATTTGCCAAATTTAAAACTGTTAAAATTGTCATGAACAAAATACGAAACATTTTTTTTGTGTGTTTGGAGGTTCGCTGGAAGGGAAAATCATCGAAAGTCATTCGAGAGCTAGAAGGTATGCGAGACCGAGAGATGCTTCGATAATAGGGAGGACCTTTCAGCCGACCTACACCTACCGAGGGCACTGACTTTTCACAACCGACATCAGTGATTGCGCCTAGCCATTCGACTAATCGAAAGATCCCTCGTTTGTAGAATTTCTGAACTTTTTTTGTTATTGACTTAGCTAATTTTTATAGATCAACATGTTTTATCAGCCTTAATCTCGTGATTACGCTGCCTGTATTTATAAATAATTCTGTTGTTTCTAAGCTAACGTGGTTGAGAAGCGTTGTGCATTTAAGGAACTTGTTCGACTTCTTTCTATACTGATTCAATATCTAGACCAGCGTTGTGCATTGAATATGACTTTCTTCCTTTGTAATATTTTTGAAAGACCTTAGTTTTTTAGAAATACGTTTGGAGCGGTCATACCCACAACTGGTGCCCGTAGGTCCATACTGGTTGCAGAATTTGGTTTTATGGCAATAACTTATTGTTATTGTGGTCGATCACGGATGAATGTCTTCCAATAGGTCAATACATTTTACTGTAGGTATCACATGATTCACAAAAAGTGAAGTTTCCGATTTGTTTCTTCCAGCTGTTTTCTTGAACTGAGACAAAACAATTTTTTTTTTGAGCTCAGTCACCCTGTATATGGCACCATGGCACCAAATATATTCAATGAAATAACAATTTTGCAAGTGCGAAAAACTTATTATCCTCTTAAAGAAACATATGAAATTCCAATAAATTTCTAAACCGCATCCTACAAATCATTTTTCATGCTGAAATGTCAAAAAATTAATACAACTCAGTTTTGGAAGCGCTATATTCCACTCGAACTGCGTACCGCCTAGTGAAATTTTCATTTGGAAAGTTCATTTTGACATTTCGCAGTGAAAAATTTCTATGAAAAATTGGATTTCACTTGAACTGCGTACCAGCCTTATGAGGTTTGAAAAATCCCTTTGATCCTTTTAACTTATTGCCGATCACTGTCTAATATTCACTATTGCGACGGAAAGAGAGAGACAGACAGAGGCAGTATTTTGTTTGGTTTGCCAAGAAAAAAAGAAAGCCATAAAAGAAATGTCAAATATGTAGCAAAGGTTTCGTGTGAGTTTTTAATTTTTGGAACGAATGGAAGGGATCTACAATTTTATGCCGGTTCCAAACGGGCCGATTGAGAAGCTCTTTCATGACAGTTATACTCTCGGATGTTTGTCAGACGTTCGCGAGAGGTGGCGCAGTGAAAAAAACCCTGAGTTGGAATTTGGGTTTTTGCGGGATTCGAACCTAGACCCCTCGCTTAGTAGTCCAACACACTAACCACTAAGCCCCTGCGACCACTGTGTATGTGTATGTGTATAGTCTATTAAATAGGAAGGAGAGAGATGCCTTATCATTAAAGAGTAAAGCAGCCTATACACTACACCTCATATACTTCCATGTGTAATGCAATCATAACTCTGGGTATGCATATACAATCAGTGATGTAAAATTAACTTACTTTTCACAAGTTGAAGTTGTAACTTTTAGGACTGAAGTATAACTGCCGTTGTGGAAATTCGTAGGAATATGAAGTTAAGTTAAATATGCACACATACTTTTTACTACATATTTACTGAGATCTTGATTTAAAAAAACAAATATGTTCCCTCCTTGGCCTTTAATTAAAAGAAGTCAATATTTCGAAAACATTATTGGTGACATCATATGACCATAATAAAAATATATACATATCACATTGTTTTTGAAAACAAAGGAAACTTTCAATTTTAAAATTATGAAATGCGTCATTTGTTAACAAATTTTTGGTTTCAATTCACTGAACATTTGTATCATTTGTATGAACTGATACAATAATTGAATCCGCTTTTCAATCTCTCTACAGCGGGTGCAGGTATGAAAGGTGTATGGGAAGCTTAAGACACTTGCACCGTCTTTGTCCTGCTCTTTTGGCCAATTTATATTTCATTTCATTTTATTCATCCAAAAATCGCATTTTAAATTTAGATGGAATGTGGCGTGTGGGGGTCTTGGGATTGAAAGAGATAGGGTGTTAAATGTATACGGGACTGAAAGGGAGTGATTTACAATTTGGAACGAATACCTGTAACGGTAATACGAAGGAAGACGAATTATTTTATACAGTGGTAGGAAATATCCCCCCCTACAAGATAGCAAATTTCTTAGATCTTATTTTTCCATCAACTGTTCTGAAACCACATTTTGAACGGGCGAAGCCAGGGTACTACAGCTAGTATGGTATAAGATGATTTATATTTAAATAGGTACGGTACTTTGGAAACATGACGGTGACAAATTGATTGAAAATCCTTTTATTACCTGTTTTGTATGGGGAAGCTATAACTTAATTTTACCAGTCTTAATGGCGACATATACCCACGATTTTGTGTTTGTGCACATCTATTTTCTATACTCTACTCATTCTTATTCACACACCGACAACACACTCCATCCAGATACCACGACCCCAATTCACAAAAATTCGCGAATACGTTTATCTGTCGAAATCTCCGATGCGATGTGAGAAACTAAAATTTGCAATTCTCGAAATTCGCATAAGAGATTTTCTCTTCGGATGTTACTCGTCTGTGTTTTCCATGCGGATTTGCATCTCGTATACGGAATTATGAGTTATAAGTGTCAAATTAAAATAAATCAAACAATTTAAATGAAAGCAAATTTTTAATGATATCCCTTCGCATTAGTGTTGTAACACAACCTGAACTACATCGAAACAAAAGTGGGAAAAAGTACCTATACATATGTTTTTTTGTCAATCGAAAAAAACTAATTTTTTCTACCTCATTCGAAAGTTAAAAAAAAAAACCCGAACAGCTTAGAAAATACCAATTTTTTTCGTACGCGAAAATTTTAATCGGATCTGATCGTATACGAACTATGTTATGCGGAATTTAAAAATTAGGGTCCAGACTACACACTCCACAGTCCACATACTCAGCTAGTGTCTGTGCTCTCGGTCGTCACCATTCTCTAATTCTCCATTCATTAAACCGTGTTCTCTCAATAGCTTTCCTTCCATTATAACTTTTCCAATCGATACTCATTCTTATCCACACATATTGTTGAATGTTGTGCAAAAACATCCTCTCGGCCATTTCATTTTCAACTACATTCATGTAGTTTACGACATCTGCGAAAAGTCTTCGCAATTTCCAACTCTAAAGAAGTATGGAACCTTCGGTGCGCGAGTGAAACTCCCACTGTTTTCTTATAACGGGTGATTTTTTAAGAGGTTTAGAACTTTAAAAAAAAAAAACACAAAAAATTCGAAAAAAATGAATGAAATATTTATTTGAATCGATAGTTTGAACCTTGCAATTTAATGTTTAAAGATAATTTCATGCAAATGTTTACCGCGGCTGCGTCTCAGGTAGCCCATCCGCTGAGTCCAATTTTGGCATACTCTTTCACACATATCGGCCGGTATCTCACGAATGAATGCATGGATGTTGGCTTCCAGTGCGTCAATCGAAGCGGGCTTGTCCCTATACACATTAGCCTTGACATACCCCCACAAAAAATAATCTAATGGTGTCAAATCGCACGATCTAGGCGGCCAATTGACCGGCCCGAAACGTGAAATTAACTGTTCACCAAACTCGCCTCGCAATTGCGCCATTGTTTCGCGTGCTGTGTGGCATGTGGCACCGTCTTGTTGAAACCACATATCATGCAAGTCAAGAACTTCCATTTCGGGCAAAAAAAAGTTTGTTATCATCGCTCGGTAGCGTTCACCATTGACAGTAACGCTGCGATTCGCATCATCTTTGAAGAAATATGGCCCAATAATGCCGCCGGCCCATAAACCGCACCAAACAGTGGCTTTTTCGGGATGCATTGGTAGCTGTTGCAATGCTTCTGGCTGATCTTCACTCCAAATGCGGCAATTTTGCTTATTTACGTACCCATTCAACCAAAAATGAGCCTCATCGCTGAACACAATTTTTCGATAAAAAAGCGAAAATGAACATTTCGAACCGAGCACGAATTTTGATAGTAAAATTCAATAATTTGCAAGCGTTGTTCATTTGTAAGACGATCCATGGTTAAATTGCAAACCAAACTGAAGCTGTTTGACAGTGACACAAGGTACTAAACACACGTCAGCGGTCAAAACCAGTGTTGCCAAAACCAAACCAGCTAAAAAATCACCCGTTATATATAGATCCACCGGCAGAAAATTAAGAATCACGGTCGGACTTGTTATTAGTGATTCCGTGATCCCAATACCATATTTTCTTTGAACTCTGCTTAATTAAGTGGGTCACGATACCAGTGATCCCTGGGTGAGGAAAAAAGTGTGCTGTATGATATCTTTTAAGACCAAGTTCATATTTCAAGAAGCAAATCTATAATTCCATTAAATTTGAGTGATGGTTGGGTGAAGTAGTCACTTGTATAAGAACCAGCAGCTATTAAAAGCAAAACTTATCTTATTGTGTTGTGTTTTTTTTTTTTAGAAAGTGATACAAGTGTCACTGGGTCATGCGCACAGCCTTGTTTTATGCAAAAGCGCTTATGGAAGCACAGACATCTATGTATTTGGTTCAAATCATTTTGGGCAACTAGGAACAGGTGCGATGACATCGCGACATAGTACTAATTCGTATGTGGAACATCAGACAAAATCTCTACATCCGATTAAGATTGAAGTAAGCACTGCAAGAATAAGACTGATTCATACCAAATTCTTTTCTAATGTAAGTCACCCGGTAACCTGCAAGAAATCGATTATAATAATTTGTTCCAAACTTTCCAGTTAGTAGTTGATGAAAATAATCAGCTGTATACATGGGGTTTATCCCCGCAAGCGTTGCGCCTCGCTAATCAAATCAGACGTCGGGCGAACGCGAAACAAAAAATTGAAGAGTTTCAGCGTCGAGAAATTAGTAAACGTTTCGAAGAGACTCTCTCGTCGGATGCAGATACTGTAAATATTAAAATCGAAGTGCCGGAGCTCCCTGTAACAGCAAACATAGATAGCAGAGAAGATAAACCAAATATACCTAGTGATACCAAAGATATAGAAATTGAAGTATTGAACTCAGTTGCTGATCGAAAAGAGGATGGTGTTGAGAAAGGTAATTCTGCATCGAATCCTGGGCGTAGTGATAAGGTTTTGGTGGATGCATACAGTTCTGCAGAAAGCGAGTCATACGATGACCAAAAACCAGAAGAAAAATCGTCAACTGTTGAAGTGGATACTACTAATGAACATATGACACCGCATTTGGTCGACACAACTGAAGTTGCGGGAGAAATACACCAGGTTGGTACCTTACATTTTTTTTAACTTACCATCTTTTTTCTTATTATTAAATATGTTAAACATTTATACAACTTTTGTTTTTTTTTTAGGCTTCCAGTGGACTATTTCATTTTGCAATGGTGACGTCTGCCGGCTTACTTTATACTTGGGGCAAAAACTTAGAGCACCAGTTGGGCACCGAGGACAAAGAACGTAAAGCTGTAAATAGACCATCCGCTCTAGAAAATATCGACAGTCCAATAAATGTACAATGCGGATCTGACTTCACCCTTGTAATGAGCCGCGATTATATTGTGAAGGCCTTTGGGGGCAATGCTCAGGGACAGGTTTGTGTGCTTCATTTTGTTTATTCGATTATTTAAACAATTTGTTTCTATTTAGTGCGGTCGAGATCTGGGAGCTCTCTTTGACAAAATGAAGCGTGTCGTGTGCTTGCCCTCCACTAAGCGAATGATGCGTTACGAAAGTCAGTGCGTCGAAATACCAACAGAAATAAACCTCCCACGACCAAGAATTCGCCTGGACTATGAGCCGGTGCGATATTTGAAAATCATTCCAGAGTATCAGCCGCATTTCGTCCAAGAAGCGGGAATATCCCTGGAACCACATGAATCAGCAATAAAGTCACCCATAACAACGAACCCGTGCCAGGAATCGGATGACATGATCTCAAGTATTGAAAATCTCAGTCTCATGGATGCTGATTCAATGATTCTGTCTTGTAACGCATACCCGAACAATAGCTCAAATGACATTTCGGCCGATGAGCAAAGTTATTCACGTCTTCCGCCATCGGATGATCTCAGTTCCGACTGTAGTCAGAATAGCCGCGAGCTTCGCAATTACATCCACTATTGTTTGTACGTATTTCATGGTCTTTACAATCCAGAAAAGATAGAGAAGTTCTCCAAGAAACGCCTCGAATACCGTATACGCACCTTAATGTTAAATTTCAAATTCGTCGACGCCTTTACCCTCTGCTTATCTGATTGCTCAACTGGGCCAAAAGCCCTAAAAATCTTTGAGTATTTCACCAAAGACACCAGCTTCGTCCCAATGCGAAGGCAAGATCTCAAGTTTTTCATATATCGTTTGTTCGTGCACTTTATCGCAAAGAAATTCGATATCGGCGAATGCGAAGAGTTTTTCCTTTCTGATCTCGACTACTATCTTCTGGAGTTGTCCTACGTTCTCTACTCCAACAACAATAATTCCGAATTGGAGCAGAATCTCAATCAGAAATTCAAAACCCTCATCATGCAGGACCCCAATCACAATGACGAGTACAGACTTGACGACACCGATGCCATCTTCGACAGTCTCAGTGTCAAATTCAAAACCATTGTGTGCCAGAGTCTTTTGAAATACTGCGAGGGCTAGCATAGGAACCTGCTTCGGTATCGGCATAGGCAGAATATTTCAATGATTGATTTTTATAAAATTAAAACCATTTCATAAGCGCGATATGTACATATTTTAAGAATTATACATATATTGTATCTGACAGGAACACAAAATACAGAAATTGACTGCAAATAAAAACTAAACAAAGATTTTGTCTGTGTAGATTTTAATATCGGGCTTGGGCTGTCCTCATTTTTATTAGCGTCTAATGTTGAAGTTGAACACAAAAAAAAATTGTAGTGCCATTTCCTTTTTATTTTCCAAACGATTCAATTATAAATAGAATGATATGTGCTTTTGCTGTTGGCCACATCGCGTTATCGGCCCAGACAAGAACAGTTTTAAATGTTTTTACATGTCCTTTATGTAACACCGTGTTTTAGTTGCAATGTTTTACCAGAATTTTTGCCCTTAATGCGCTTTTTGTATATTTTCAGCTTGTGATCTAATTTAATCAAAGATATAAACAAAAATAAAATATTATACATTCATACACTAATATAGTAGACATATAAATATAAATTATGTAAATGTTTATTTCTGAAATAAAACAAAACTGTTCTTTCTAAAATGTAATACTCGTTTTTAGCATTTAATTGAGGATTGAAGTGGGTTCATTTGAGCAAGGACGTGTTCTTATGACGAACTTGGGTTACAATAGCCGTATTTTATTATCAGCGTGATCTGATCCGAATCAGATCACGAAAATAAAACAATACGGATCATAGACGAGTTGTGGCAACAGTTGCTTTCAAAAGACGACCATGCCACCAGCCATATTGCAAACATTCTGTACAACGACATTTCAGTTGCTTGTCTGGGGTGCTGCCATAATCAATCAAATTAATTTTTAGTTTTTGAAGGTGAGAGTTAGGACTTATTTAAAGTGTTTACAATCAGTCCGAAATATAATGAAAACCGCAGTTTACACATCTGGTCCGCTTGATTGGAATAATTCTTAGACAAAGCATTATACTTTTCATAATAATACCACAGTTCTCTCTCTGCAAACACACAAAATACGTTTGATTGTTAAAATAAAATCGTCACTTCACGTAAATTTAAAGATATTTGCCCAAAAAACTCGGCGAAAACAGTTGCAGTTATAAAATAGTTTAAATTTATGCAGCCTGCTAGTTTATATTTTTCATTAGATATTCCGAGATTTTCTGGACATTTGTACCTGATTTGTACTTTATGTAAAAACAAAAAACAACTCTCACCTTTCTGCCGGAAAACTTGTGAAACAATTATTATTTACGAACTGCGACACATTTCATAAACATTTACTTTAAAAATTATGGAACATTTCGCTGGGCTTGTCATACCTTTACAGAATTAAAAAGCAAAATCTCCAAGGACGGGAAATTTATTGGATGTAAAAAAAATGCTGACTGATTTTTTGTGCTATGAAGAGTATTGAATTTTTTAGTCTGGCAACGTGACTGTGTGGCTATCTTTTACAGGCACACCAACATTCAAGAATGAAACAAACAGCGCCAAACAGCGCTGCGAGCAATAGTAGAAACTATTTTCAGATCATGGTTCATGATCTCGATGAGAAGCAGGATCAAATGCTGTTGTTGTAAGTGCATGTAAATCGATGATCTATATAGATCATGGCTGATAATAAAAAAGGGCTTATGTAGGTACGCCCAATTGGTAAACTTTCATATAGGTACCCAACTTTTTTGAAAGTGTCTTATACGAAGCCTAAAGCTTTCGCTGAAAATTTCTTACATCCCCTTACAAACATACATTATTTACTTCATTGAACAATTCTTTGCTTTCTGAAAGGAAGATCAAATAGTTCAAATCTCGTCGAATTCGCATCCTTTGACCTCTCAACCTTAGAAAGAGTCGACAAAGTCGACGTCATTAGAACAGACAAGCAAGGCCTGCGATAGGATATCTCATTAATTAATTCTTTTTAAATTGTTATTCATAAAATGGATATCCCTCTTCGTTGAAAGCTTCTACTGTTGTCCCCTTTCTTAACAACATGTGGTGTCTAATAAAGTAATACTGCTGTTTAGGTCCTCTTCTCTTCACCCTTATTAAAATATTTGGTACTGTTTTGCCTGGCAAATTTTACAAAAACCACTCTAACGATTTTGACCAATATACATATAAAAGATAATATAAGGATTATTAATAAGATCCCGTACCTACTTTCTTTTTCTCAAAAAATTCGAAGGTGTGAGTTTTTTAAATTATTTATCAAAAAATACTACAGAAATCACGATCTATGTATTTTCACTACGGTAGGTATATTTTTGTAATAGGCTTAATGCCCCATATCTTGTGAGTTGTAAGACCTTTAACAGTATACAGTAGCCGCTTATAGCCCTCTAGCCAGAACTTGCGACTATTGCCTGTTACTGAGAGCTTAAACTTTTAAAAACTTATATTGTTATTTTATATAACTGCTATTTGAGATAGATATCCAATTTTTTGTTTTCTTTAATTTAGTATCGAGAAAGTTTCGGACCCAGTCGTGCACTTTATTTGCTTTGTTTTTCTTTACAACATTCTACAACATTAGGTTCGTTCGGGTATTTTTTTGCTAACGTAAATTTATTTAAAATATGCTAGAAACTGTGCAAGCGACCACGTACTGAGAAAATTTAAAAAATGAGAGAGGAATCCATTTCCCCTCTTTTCATTTTTTCGTAATTTTCTACTCGCCGAGTTTTGACTTAGGTACCTACCGAAAAATTAAAACTGCCAACTAAGTGACAGCTCAAAAGTTTGACAAGTAAAACTATTTATTTTCGTCTTCAACGACGTCAGTGGAACAAGTTATAACTAAATGTTCTCCTAGAACATTATCAGCGCGTTCAAATGGAAAGTTTAAAATTCCATTCCAATTTATTTTGTAGATGCTGCATTTTACGATTATGCCAAAATGACATTTCTTAAACTTTTTGTAAGATTTTCTCTCGATTTTAGAGATTTGACATTTTTCATTTTTCTATTCTGAAAGTACACGAATGGACCTATTGGGTAATTAATAATAAATGCCTTAAATGACCATCTAGGCATATATGACCATATTGGTTATTTTAGTCATATAATCGAATACTCAGATTTTATAATTGTCACATTTTGTTCATTTGACAGGTAATCTGGTCATTTGCCTTTTGGCATTCATATGCATAATTGGCCGCGTTTCACTGCCCGCTAGATGAGCAGCGGCATCTCAAACTCCATATAAAAAAATTAACATTTTACCATTTGCGCTAGTCGTCTAGCACTTTTTGTGAAATATCCCTTTCAGGGAAATTTCTCAATCTAGCGCAAAACTACCCGCTGCTTTGAGAGAAAAAAAAAAAAAAAACAAAAAAATTGGAACACATTTAAAACTTCATTCAGAACCACAGTAACAGTTGGTTGCGCGCAGCCCATATCAAAATCGTTGCCTACGCTCCTTTCATAGCTCCCGTCAGCAAAAAATCTAAGTGCGCAGGCCAACCCTTCGGGTAGGGGTTAGAATTTACCCGAGGTAGGCATGCCTGTCGTAAGAGGCGACTAAAATCCAACCTCCGTATACCGAGCGTGTAGTGTATACAAAAAATGCAATGAACAAAACGAAAAGATTAATTACCCCAGGTGGCAGTCCAGCTTTACTGGAAAATCCACCCTCTTCGGAGGTCGGCTCTACGGATGGCTTATTGCAATCCATTAACCCTTTTATTAAAAGTTCAAGGGTATCTCGATCGCCTCCATCAAGATCGAACAACCCCGGGAAAAGAAGTCCGTCGGGAGCGCCAGCGCGTGAAAAACGGGACTCAGTGAAAGATAAGTTCTGAGGAAGAAATTGAAACACTCCGAATCAAGCTTAAGGAAATGGATCTACTCTATTAAACTCTGAAGAAAGAGATAGAACTGTTAAAAGAGGAAAATAATGTTCTAAGGAACACTTAAAATCATCAGAAAGAACGCGAATGCACTCCACCACCACGGAATTTCAACAATTGAAGCTGAAACTAGAAGCTTGGCGAGAAAGCATAGAAACCGACGAATCGGACATATCAACAATACAGTCCGACAAATCTTGGACGAGAGCAATTTATTGCGCCGACTACAAAGAACGAAACCGTTCGACTTGGCAAGATAATGTCGTTTTCCATTGGGACCAAGAATCAATCTTTTTTTTGATCTAAATCACTTTTCATGTTCCATTGGGACCAAAAATCAATCTTTTTTTCGATTCAGAGCACTTTTTGCAGATCTCGATATTTTTTCAGATCTACCCACACTCTCACAATACCAATCTACTTTGCACAGCTGTTTGAAGTCATTTTAAAAAGTTAGCTTTGAAGACAAATGGGGGTAGTTTCGTGAAAACCAAAATAACGAAATATATTTAATAGCCATGGATATAATTTAAGATGAACTATTATCTTCATAGTTTTCCTCGTCATCTAAAGACTACAAGTCCCCAAAAATAATCTATTTGTATGTACAATAGGGGAAACATTTTTCAAGTCGATATCCATTTGTAATTTCTGCAAAAAGAAATGCAATTTGAACACCTGATATTGTTGTCAAATAACGCACTAATCCATTTACAAAAGCAGATCATTTTCGTTGCATGTTCCATTCGCCACGTAAAATCTGAGATCTGAAAAAGATTTGTGGTGGTCCCAATGGACCACGGATCACGCAGAATCTTTCATTGGAAAGTAACCTGTCAAAAGTTGTTATTTAATGATAGAAAAATTGCTTGATAAGTTATATCTTACTTGCAGTATCTCACAATCTTTAGTAGGGTGGTGTTTTTATTCTCATAGTGTCTTTGGAAGATTTTCACCTACCCTCGGATAATAAAAAAAAAAAAAATTTGAATTCTTTTTGTGTTGACATAAATGTTTGAATTGACATCATTTTCGTTTTTATTATTTTGGTAGCCCTTGATTTCAAGGCGTATGAATTAGTTCGTCTACAATTCGACAAGTAAGTCGATTTACGTGAATTGTTCGACTCGCTAACGATAATAGGCCCTATAGAGGACATCCAATTACTCGATAACTTAAATGTTTTTTAAATAAATACTAGGCGAAATTTGAGACTGGGTGAGTGGACATGCACTTCATTCTCAAATCACCTGGTACCGTAATGGTAATAAGAAGGGAAACGATTTATTCTTTGCAGGGGTTAGAACTATTTACTACTCTCTGCACAAACGGAGGTGTGTATCTGTATAGTCTATTAAATGGGAAGGAGAGAGATGTCATCTCATTAAAGTCTGAAGCGGCCTATACATATACACCTCATATAGGTAGGTACCTACTTGAATGTTCAATGCAATCATTACTCTCAATATGCATGCACAAGTTTTTTTATTTTTTTTTTTTTATAATTAACACGCGCTAAAGAGGTTATGACTACTCTTATGGTGTAGTTTGAAGTAAACAGCGCGGGCGTTAAGGAAGTTGGGATAGAGAAGATAGGAGATTCCGATGCACATTGGTTTTAAATGTCTGCAAATTGCACTGAGGGGGAAAGACCGAGCTGGGCAAGGCATTCGAGTATTGCGGTTGAATTGTTGAAGGGGTGGAATGCAGCTGGCGATTTCGCTTGAGCACTGTTTATAGAAATAGCGATAAAACAATGAGAGACATGTTACATTTCTGCGATGTTCGAGCGAATTTATAGAATTCGCTATATTTTTGTCTCCAATAAGTTTTTAAGCACGATTCTGTATCCTATCCAGTAGGTGCAATGAGGTTTTGGGCGCACCAGACCAGATATGAGAGTTATACTCAAGTTTGGGGCGAATGAACGCCTTGTATATGGCAGCCAGATCAGAAGGGGTAAAATATTTCTTGCACCGTTTGAGGAAACCTAGACATTTCGCAGCGTTCTTGGCGACTTCGTGAATGTGGTCGTTCCAACGGAGTTTGTCATGGACACACATACCGAGAATGGAAAGTCTTTCGGTTTCGGCGATGCAAGTGCCATTCATGGATAATGGCTGAGGATTCTGGTTTCGCTTTAATGACAGCAGACAGCATTGTGTTTTGGAAGCATTAAATTCCACTCTATTGGCTAAACCCCATGTTATAATGCTGTCGAGATCGGAATTTAATGAGCTTAACATACGTTGCCGTTCCAGTTCTACGGCCGAAGAGCAGGGACGTGAGTCTTGGAATGAATATGAGAAGCTGAGGGTGCTGTCATCGGCGAAGGAGTGGATTGGATTAGAAGTTACAGACAGGAGATCATTTATGAAAATGAGAAAGAGAGTCGGAGACAAAATGGAGCCTTGGGGAACACCAGCATTTATATGGTGAATTTCAGACTTGAAGCCATCCAATACAACTTGAATTGAACGGCCAGAGAGGTAGTTTCTAATCCATTGAAGAAGAGACGCATCGATCCCATATGCATGCATTTTCGACAAAAGAGCTTGGTGCCAAACTCTGTCAAATGCCTTTGAAATATCAAGCGCAACAATCTTCGTTTCACCAGAGTGATGTAGAGATTGGTTCCACTTTTCGGTGAGATAAGCCATCAAATCACCAGTGGATCTGTTGCAACGAAAACCGTACTGCCTGTCAATAATGAGTTTTCGTGATTCAAGATATTTCATGAGCTGACGATTTATCAGCGTTTCCATTACCTTAGAAAGAATGGATGTAAGTGCTATGGGTCGGTAGTTGGTGGGAGAAGAAGATTCGCCTTTTTTGGGGACGGGCTGGACAAATGCTGTTTTCCACCTTCTCGGGAAGAGTCCAGAAGAATAGGATGGAAAAGCTTACGCAGTGGTTTTGCCAGCGTGGAAGAACACCTCTTCAGAACAATTGGGGAAATACAATCTGGACCAGCGGATTTATTTATGTTGAGATCATTAAGTACTCTTGCCACTGTACGAGTGCGAAAATGGATTTGTCCCATGCTCTATTTGACACTCTCAAGTACAGGTAGAGGCAAAGCGCAATCTGGGAGCATTGAGCTGGCTGCAAAATGTGCAGCAAGCAGATTCGCTTTGTCTAAAGAGTTGACAGCTGGAATGTCATTGTAAATGAGCGTTGGGATCGAAGATGTGGCCGAATTCTTTATATTTTTTACAAAAGACCAAAAGTTTTTACTACCCTTGGGACATTGTAGTATTTTTTGCCTCAACTTTTGGTCATACGAGAATTTAACACGCTTAATAATTGTATTGCAGTCATTTCTGGCTCGCTTGAACATTTTTCGGTTTTCCTCAGATGGGTTGGCCTTATATGACCGAAAATTTAACTCCTTTTATCTGATAGCCTCTTTACAGCTCGAGTCGTACCACGCATTTTCTTTCGGTATGATACTCTTTATCCTGTTAGGAATAAAGGATTTCATACCTAAGGTGATAATACTGGACACCATATCAGCGGCGGCATCCACGTCGTTATCGAGGAAGCATAACAACCAGTTAAAACTCTTAAAGAAGTTGTTAAATCCGCTCAAGTTGGCTTTCTCGTATTGCCATACGGTTCTTTTCGGAGATTTTTCTTTAACTGTGTGGTTGGAGTACGAGAAATTAGCTGATATGATGCAGTGGTCCGACGAGCCTAAAGGCGATAATACTTCTAAAGAGTATTTATCAGGGTGGGAGGTAAGAAACAAGTCCAGAGTGTTGGCATTCTGACCGTCAATATCAGGTACGCGTGTTGGCTCATTTACAAGCTGGGTTAATTGGTTTACCTCAGCGAAGATCTGAACATAAATTCCTTCGGGTGTTGTCTGTCCAGTATGTCGAAGCCAGTTAGAATTGTGAATATTGAAATCGCCCGCAATGACAATTTCAGTATTAGGATACAGGGAGACAATTCTAGTAATGGAGTCAGACAGCGCATCAAACTCGTTAAAAGTCGAGTTGCTATCTAGATTAGGGCTTCTGTAGATAAAACAATAATGAATGATTTGCCTACGGATGTGGAATTTCAGCCATATGAAATTAAATTCCGAATTGGAACATTGGCCATAAGAACCTGGAGTTTGGTAGGCAATATCATCACGTACGTAGATGGCGAGACCGCGGTGAAGAAAGAATAAAGGAACTAAACGATACCCAGGTAGATCAAACTCCGATTTATCAGAATTTACACCCACCTGGGTCTCGCTCAGCGCCAAAACAGCTGGTTTATATTTAGCAACGTGGACGTACACCGAGAAGAGATTCGATCGTAGCCCACGAATGTTGCACATGTCAACCCTAAAATTCCCCATCAATACAAAAAACAGACACCAAAAAACACAACTCCGACGCTTCTAAGCAGGGCTGTGAAGTGAAAATCCAATGTTAGATTATCAAATCAAACTGTCATAGGTGTTATGCCCGTATGACAATTTGCTTTGGTCCACCAACAAAAACTTTCACACACAACCCGCTATCCGCCAGATGTTGCTCTCACCCACTCATTGCAATTGCCTTATGTACAACAGTACAAGCACAATCGCTTGTACGTTGGCGGCCGGCGATTGCAAAGACCAAGAAAGTGCAACAGCAAACGAGTTGGAATGGGGGAGGAGGGAAACGCCCACGCTAGTGTTTTTTTTTTCCTCTTTTATCTTTTTCCTCTTTCTTGTTATTCACAAAACTTCACTGGCACTGCACTCAGTATTAGTTTGATTGCGCGGCAGAAGATTATTATTTTAATATAATTTAAAATTAAAGAATTTAAGCTCTTCGCTATTTGCGTGTTGATTGCGCGACTAAGGGGGAGAGGGCTACGGCTGCACACACGTGTGTTGGCGACGGGTTGCAGTTCGGAACTGTGATGTAAAATTCAATTTTCAGTACTTTTCACAAGTAGAAATTGTAACTTTGTGAAATCCAAAGTGAAATATCTCGTTTGTAGACTTTTTTTTGCGAGATATGTGGACGTGGAGTGACAGTTCCGCCAGATTGTTTTGTCAAAATTTATTTATTCAATAAAAATAAAGTGCATCTTCTCTAGATGAATAAATTTCGTTTCTTAAATATCGTTGCTTTTAATTTTTACAAACATTGTATGTCTCAGATCAAAATTAGTTTAGTGAAAATGATGTCTGAATTTTTTGAAGATTGGAGCTGTATAGTGCTACTAAAGATTTCAAAGCAAATTCAAAGCTTTGAAACCAGGAACAAAGTCATTGCCGAACATCGAAACCAAATAACTGCAGTGCACCAGAACAATGTATTATTATCAGCTATCTATTGCTATAAACAATTTATCGCGTTTATACAATCTTGTTCTTTTCTATCACAGGCAACTGGAAAGAATTCGTTTAACTTCCTATTTCCCGTACATCTTTTCTACAAATGGGCCTACAATAATTCGTACTGTTCGTCGAGAAGCCAAGTAAACCGCATCAGCAGCATATGATTCTGCATAAATGAATTTACTAATGCACGTATCACCAAAACAAAATGACCTTGAAGTATTGTTTAATACAAACATTTCAAAACGTTGTTGACTTCGATCAGTGTGCGGTTGCAGATGAAGACTTTATGTAATCATGCGGCTTTTTACACAACAAGTGTTTGCAAGTACGTAAGTATATCGTAAATATATACATTTCCAAATGTGAATACACTATAATGTTTGATTTTTCTGATGTACTTCATATAGCAGTAATGCATGAAACTCACTCAAAAATACCGTAATCTGATAGAGACGAAATATAATTCATCAAGTATACCGACTCCAGCTGCTTCAAATTCAAATGCCGTAGGAGAAAAAAAAAATACTCTGTTGACTAACTGAAACAATTTTGTTTTGATTAGAAAAAAATGTTAAGGTAAGTACCTACCAGCATACCTTCTAAAGTTCTTACTTACAATATTAAATAAGTCCATATACTAGAAACTAAAACTACGAGGAGGATATCATAATAGCTTGTGCAGTTGCTGCCTTTAGAATGATAAGCTGTAGGAAAAGGAGACTACCACAGATTCACGTCAATTCCTATTTGCAGGGAAGGCGAGAGAAAGGTCGTTTTGCTAAAGATGTAAGTTGTTCAAAATGCTTGCAACCAATACTCTTTATGTTGTTTATTCATAGTTCGAAGATATGATGTCGAATGAAAAAGTTTTTACCGAAAACTTTCACATGGGAGTCGCAACATTTACGGACCTTTTCAACTTGATTGAGGCAGAATTACAACCAAAAAAGAATACAAGACCTGGGGATAACATAACACCGTTGGAGAAATTCGCAACAGTTCTAGAGTGAGTGCAATAAAAAAACGACATTATGAAAAATAAAGAAAGATCTACCTATGAGCAGTGCGATTAGGTGATTTACGTAATGTATGTAATTATGTTGCCGCTCCTGCTTCAAAGGACTGATGTTTTATTTCGGATAGCAGAACTAAAATCTAACTACATACTTGCTTCTACATTAAATAATTTTGACAAAAACTTTTCATTACTTGTATCTATTTTCAGATACCTAGCAAGCGGATCAATCCAAAGGCATATTGCTTTTATTTGCCGAATAAGTAAACAACACTTTGGAACAATTTTGGACGAAGTTTGCATCACCATCTGCAAAGTACTAAAGCATGAAATTCCAGAGCTGAATCCAACTGAATTCGTTAGAACAGCGAATGAGTTCAATGTTCAGTGGAATCTGCCTAACTGCGTTGGAGCAATTGATGGCAAGCATGTCTCAATTAAATGTCCCCAAAACGCTGGGACCTTACTCTACAATTATAAAGTCGGTAAATAAAATATTTCACTTTGCACAGTATAATTTATTTAAGTTTCATAGGGTTTTCACAGGATTGTCCTAATGGCAATTGCTGACGCAAAGTACAAGTTCTTATACTTGGATATTGGAGCATATGGAAGTGAAGGGGATGCAAGTGTGTTTGCTGCAACTCAGTTAGGGAAGGAAGTACTACAGGACTTTTTTGAATTTCCAGAAGATATGGTCATTGGTAGAGACAAATTGCCTTACTTCTTCGTTGCTGATGATGATTTTCCTCCTCATAAGAGGATTGTAAAACCATATGTCCCCCGAAAGCCGAAGAAGTTGACCGAAGCTTAAAGAAGTGCAAATTATAGGATAAGCAGAGCAAGACGATGTATCGAAAATGCATTCGGCATACTATCTTGTAAATGGCTTTGTATGGCGCGAACAATGTTTGCAATCCAGAAAGGGCACAACTACATGCTAAATAAGAGTAAGGCATCCTACTCCTACTGTCCGAGATACACAGACTACTACGATGAAAACGGCTTTCTGGTGGAAGGGGAATGGAGACGCCAAATTCCTGACCAAATCTTCCAGCTTTCTTATACTCATCCACCTCATGCAGGAAGGTTTAGCAATATTGGGAAGTATGTTAGGGACAAATTAAAAGAATATTTTCTTTCTGATTTTGGTTGTGTACCATGGCAAAATTAAGCTTCATACTGCAATTGAAAAAAAATGTGTTTATTGTTTTTCTTTTCTATAATTTTCTAGTGATTTATATGTGATTTGGTTATACTGAAATGCCAAATCATCAACTATATCGTCTGGAAGCTTTTCCAGCATTCGCTCCAAACATGCCCATATAGCGGTATGCTTTAGTGAGTGCTGCACTTGGGCCTGTTCCTGCTCCCTTTCTCGTAGATCTACCAATCTAGTTATGCTCTGGCAAAACAGATTAGCTGTAACGGCTTCGGTATCTGTTTTCTGTTTTTTTCCCTGAAATAAAATAAAAATAAAATTGTTAATTGGTGTAGGGTAGGGCGGGGCTAGTTCGGCCACGGGGCAAGTAGGCCCACTCGAATAACTCAGAAACTAAAAGTCCTACATGACAACGATGACACACAATCGAAGTGTGTGACTTACGGCCACAAGCCAAACTAGTTGAAATTGCATTTTTACTTTCAAAGGGGCGCGTCGTTTAAAATTTGTATTTTTAAGTGTAAAAACTAAAAAAAAAATTATTTCTTTTCTTTCTTTTTTTGTGAAGCGGTGCAAATATCAGAATAAGGTAAACATTTTTCATGTGTCCCGTTATTGTATTTTATTTTTTCGAGTGTGGAATTGAAGTGTTTGGTGTAGTTGTTTCTTTGTGAAACAAAATGTTCAACAAAGTCAGTGCGGGGTAAGTCGGACCGCCAGTGGTGAGGAAGAAATACATCTTGATTGGTTTTGTCTTATGTGTATGGAAGCATATTCAAAAAGTTTACCTGGGGAGGAGTGGGTGCAGTGTCACACTTGCCGAAAGTGGGCCCATTCAAAATGTTCCAAATTTATTTTATAGAACGTCATAAAGCGGTTTTTTATTTTCGTTTTTTGAAGTTTATGTTGTGTTTTTTTCATTTAGTTTTCATTTCAAACACATTTTAGAAAGAAATTATAGCGTTTTCGTATTTTGTAAAAATTACTTTTCAGTTTTTTAGGTTTCGGACCAACTAACCCCACTCACTGGTCCAACTTGCCCCGCTGGTGAGGTAAGTTGGACCACTTGGACTTGGTGTATTTGAGTCAAAATAATTATTTAACTGTAAGATAAATTGTTTTTTTTTGTTAATAACATTAAAAAGTCGAAGTTTCAATGTATCTATTTACTTAAGTTTCATAGCTTAATTATGAACAGATTGGAAGTTATGAAGCGTCAAAAAAAAAGTTGTCCAACTAACCCCGCCCTACCCTACCTACTACTTTTTTTAAAATCAACTCGCATTGCTTATTAATGTGGTATTCGATTGTGCTTTTCAGATTCTACTCTTAGATTTCGTGTGTCTAATCGAACATAAAAACATCACTTGCTCTTGTGTTTTATGATACTCGTGCCTCGTGCGATTGGAACATGAAGCAACTCAGACAAAACAATCAAGATTCGTTAAAGTGCTCTGAGAAGCCCATTCGGATTTCACATACGAGTGGGAGCTGGGAGGGAATACATTTTTTAATGAAACGTAAAGCACAATACTTACGTAGTTATAGGATGGCTGTGATGTAGATGATGTAGAATGTAGATGGCCCATTTGTTTGTAATACGTCGTCGTCTGTGGTGCTTGAATATGTGCTGTAAGATAGTATGTTTTACTATAAGTAAATCAAGTTTCAAGGTAATAACCTCCTCTTCCCGGAAATAGGAGCAGCAAAGAATGACATGCATTCCGCGAACTCCCAATTTGAGTTGTTCTCAAATTGATGCTCAGTTTCATCTTCTATCGCTGGTGCAGCACTTCCAGACTTCAGCACTTTTTTATTTTGGACACGGTATCGCAAACTGTCGCGTAGTGAGTAGTGACTTCCAGGCTTGTTTGCAGTCTTCAACTATAGAGACAGAAACATATCTTGCTGACACACATAATTTATAAGTAAATGAAATGACTTACCAGATCGGTTCATTGCATGGGAAATGGACTCCCAATCTGCATTTACAGCTTGTGTGTTGCTGTGCGATTTTTCTTCCAGATTCCAAATCGCTACTTTTTCCTTTACCAAGCCCGCGAGCTTTATTTTGTCAGCAGATGAAAACTTTTTCTTTCTTGAGTTTTCAAAAACAGAAAAATCATCTGGATCATGACGAAACTCTTCCAAAAACTCCTCTGCATATTCCGAATTCATCGCGAATTTATTAAACAAAATATAACTTTGCAAATGGAATAAATAGAAAATTTAAATTAAATAGGTTCAAACTAATTTTGGCCGTCTGTTATTTTTTTTTCACGCTGAAATGTCAAAAATTTAATGCGACGGACAATAAAAACCAAGTGAAATTGCTGTGGTGAGATTTTCGTATCGCCACCTATAACTCAGTTTTGGTAGTGTAATTTTCCACCGCCTAGTGAAATTTTCATTTGAAAAGTTCATTTTGACATTTCGCAGTGAAAAATTTGTATGAAAAATTGGATTTTACTTGAACTGTGTACCAGCCTTTAAGCATTTGTGAAATTCTATATTTTTTTCCATTGTCTGGTAAATCCCATAATAAAAAAGTTCTATGTACCTAGATCGCCCTTTATTTATGTGATAATAAGGCCTGTTTTTTGGGCTATTATCTTAACAAAACAAAGTAAAGTAGGATTTTTAGCACGCATTAAGTTCACTTATTTTTGTTAAAGGCTGGTAGGTACGCTGATCGAGTGAAGTGAAATTTTCACCCCTCTCCAAAAAGTGCTGTGAAATAGAGAGTGAAATATTTTGTTGGAGTAATTTATGCAGGGTGACTGAGCTCAAAAAAAAATTGTTTTGTGGCAGTTCAAGAAAACAGCTTGGAAACTTCACTTTTTGTGAACCATGTGATACCTACAGGCTACAGTAAAATGTATTGACCTATTGGAAGACATTCATCCGTGATCGACCACAATAACAATAAGTTATTGCCATAAAACCAAATTCTGCAACCAGTATGGACCTACGGGCACCAGTTGTGGGTATAACCGCTCCAAACGTATTTCTAAAAAATGAAGGTCTTTCAAAAATATTACAAAGGAACAAAGTCATATTCAATGCACAACGCTGATCTAGATATTGAATCAGTATAGAAAGAAGTCGAACAAGTTCCTTAAATGCACAACGCTTCTCAACCACGTTAGCTAGAAGCAACCGAATTTATAAATAGAGGCAGTGTAATCAGGAGATTAAGGTGGACAAAACATGTTGATCTATAAAAATTAGCTAAGTCAATATATTTTCTAACAAAAAAGTTCAGAAATTCTACAAACGAGGGATCTTTCGATTAGTCGAATGGCTAGGCACATTCACATTCGGTTGGACAGGACAGTCGTCGAAATTACACATATTTTCAAAGATCATCTGCTGGTATTGCTTGAACAAAACTGGGTAGAAAAATATTCTTGAGGCACCCTGCTTATGGAAAAGGTCATCCATGCCACCAAATATTTGACACCTAACATTATTACACTATATTCAATTAAAAAAAACAATTTTATAAGTGCGAAACACTTATTATTCTCTTAAGGAAACATCTGAAATTCCAATAAATTTCTAAACCACATCCTACAAATCATTTTTCACGCTGAAATGTCAAAAAATTAACGCGACGGACAATAAAAACCAAGTGAAATAGCTGCGGAGAGATTTTAGTATCGCCACCTACGACTTAAGCCTAGTATGCTGTTCCAGGAAAGCTAAAATTAAGCGCCTCTCCAATGTTTCTCTCCACCACTTCGCTTAATGCTCGCTTAATTTTGACAGTGTAAGTTCCGTCAACTTTCTACAGAAATTTCTACTTTTTAAAAGAAATTATATTAATAACAACGAATTTCATTGTGTTGAACTAACCATTCTCCATTGGTACTGTTTCGTTTGAAAATTTATTGCGAATGCCGATATTTTCTCTGATCTGTCAAAATTTCGCTGTGGAAAAATGTATTTTGCATTAATTTGCTTGCTTAAGCCTAGTATGCTGCTCGCGCTTAAATTAAGCCCCCATACAAAAATATCTCCAAAGATAAAATTAAGCAAAGCAGTTAAGCCAAGCAGTACGCAGTTCAAGCTAAATATCTGAGCCGCTGTACGAAAACTCTCTACAGAATTTAAAGCCTAGTATGCTGCTCCAGGAAAGCTAAAATTAAGCTCCTCTCCAATGTTTCTCTCCACCACTTCGCTTAATGCTCGCTTAATTTTGACAGTGTAAGTTCCGTCAACTTGACCAGTTGCATCGAATCGTGAATACCCCTATTAGTAAACAAATATAGGTAGGTAAGCAAATTTTCGCCTTTCAAAAATTGTAAAAGTTTTTTTTCAAAATGTCAACTGACTGGAACTGCCATTTGTTTCAGTTTTGCTAGACATGAGAAAAAGTGCGTTCACGATCTGATAAAACAAAATAAAATTTCGCAATTTTACTAGGCCTGTTATATCGAATCGTGAATACCCCTAATGTTAGAGGAAGTGTACCTACCGATTATGGAATACGCTCCTAATATGGAATAGTGCAATATCTCAGAACCAAAGTAACGTAGGTGTATTTAAATTTCACGAATAGCTTTTCCTTTAGGCGCATATTAACTGTCAAAACCCTTGTGCATGGCGATAACAGCAGACGTGAGTAGTAGTAAAAACAAGTGTATTTGACAAGTGCGTAGTATATTTTCAAAAGTTTTTTTTTCGTGTTATTTCAAGTTTAATTTAATTTTATTCAATCATTATTTTACTCATTATTAGAAAAACATTAAGCTTTTAAACTATTGTGAATATTTAAGTTAGCTGTGTAAAATAGTGAAGATAATTTTAACTTTATCTGGTGCTACCTTGTTCCTAATATGGAATATCAGTGTGTTCCTAATATGGAATAGGATTCCATAGTATTCCATATTGGGAACCAGCTAAAAAGGTTGTTAAAATTTTTGTACTTAGGTAATCGTAACATTTTCTGATGACGCCAAAACAGAATAAGCGCAAGGTCTGGGACAAATCGAGCATGCTGAAAGCTATCGCAGCCGTCAAGTCGATAGAAATAGGCTTTAAGAAAGTGGTCCATATTAGGATCACTTTTTTCAATGTGCTCATTTTGTGTTTTTTTTTTTCGTTTTTGTTTATTTAATGAAGTGTTATATGTATTTAAGTTTTGTTTTTGTTTTTTTAATTAAAAAATACTAAGTATTTTCAATCATTTCCATAAAAAATATTGAAAAAAATTAATGTTTTAGTATTCAAGGACGAGTTCTTCCTTAGGTATTCCATAATCGGTACACTTCCTCTATTAAATTTGCTAAAGAATGTATCTATAGAAAACGAAATCCAACATGCGAACCATGCGAACAATAAATAACAAAACAATTTGGATTCCTACGTTCGATTTAATATGCAAAATCTGAATTCAAATCGCAGAATTATATTAAATGGCATATTATACTTTCTTTTTGTTAGGAGTTCAATCATTATGTACTCGTTTTTACGAATTTACGTTCCGAGAATTATCACGTTTTTTTTTTGATATTAATAAAACTTGCATTTTTAGTGTTCCTAAGTAGGTAATATTAAAAATGTTCACTCTTATTAAAAAACAGAATTCCCAATCATATTTTGATTTTGTACAGATATGGTGCTAAAAAAACCAAGTTGAAAACACCCACCAATTACCAATTACACCAATTTTTTGGCGGCTAAAGTGGATAGAGAACTAATCAAGCTATCTAGAAAACCATATTCAACATTTATTCCTTTTAGATTTATTGCTATAAAGTCATTTACAAATTGTTTTTTATTGAAAAAGTTCCATGTATTCACAGACAGGAAAAAAAAAGAGGGAGAGAGAGCTTACTCTTTGCTCACTTTGACAGCAAAATAAACGTCAACTTAGTACTCAGGCAGGAATTTCTCCATAAACGTCAACTGCCAAAACTAATAGCGTGACCATTCTGGGCCATTAAAAATCGAGATAGATCTAGTCAGACAGCTGTCAGACTTACTAAACTAGACACTTGAACGTGCTCAATGATTAGACAAGTGTCAAATGTCCCTTTGGCGCTGCCGCTGCCGCTGCGCGAGCGTTCCTTCATCTGGGTTATTTTGTGCTAGAAGACTAGCGGGCAGTGGAACGCGGCATACAATCTAATATTAGCTTACAAAGATGTAAAGCTGTCAGTCACCTTACAATTAACAGCTGATTTGAGGTTTGTTATTACATTTATCATAAATGTGATCATTGGTTTTGATTTCTTGCGTTTTAAAATGAGACCAACATTCAAAATAATATTGCATCTTCTCCTCAAGATTATTTTCGATTTCGATATCATCGAAATTCTTCCTTGCTGTAAAAAGAGACAATCTGTTCCATGTCAGGGCCAGGGCACAAATCCTCATTCTATAGTCCTTCACGTGGGCGCCCGCCCGAAAATGGCTAATCAGTCATACTGATTAGTGTCAGCCAAGGATCTACGCTAACGCTTCAATCGTTCGTCGTGGTCCATTTAGTTTGAGGTTGGAGTAAACCATTAAATCTGGGGCCGGGTTAGAGGCGTTAACCGCACCGTACCAGGACCGACCTGGCTGGGGGCCCCATTAATCTAGCCCAGTCGCTAACGGTGGACTCCGGATAACTGGCTACCTACGGTTTTATCCTGCCCCATCTGCGCATGCGGGGCTCTGTGCAGATGGACGTTATTTCCCTAGCTACTCGTGGGATCAAAATAGACCGATTAATTGAAACAACTTCTTCTGATGGAGATAAGGTTAATCCTATCTCTATCTGTCAGCCTACAGCTGAACCAATCCGTGATGGACGAACAGACTGTCCTGATCGTCTAACTGTTGACAGCGACCTTGAGTCCGTCGACACGGTGAGCTCTGTGCTCACGGAGGAGGCTTACAGGAGCTGCTCAGACGCTCCTGAAACCGAATCTATTAAGAATCTAGGGATAGATAAACTTTCACTACAAAGAAAACGCTTGACCACCTCCAACAAGAAGAAACTTAGACGCCTTCTTGCAGATGGTCTCACATGTAATGAGGCGCTAGAAAAAGTCCTCAATGAACCTCCGAGCAATGAAGCTTCTACAGCCAACAAGCGCCCTCGGTCTAGCAACAACTCTCCTGCCGGACCAAATAAGAGGGCTAAACCAAATGCTCCATTGTTCGCCGAAGTAGCGGGCACAATCAAAGTGGGCCTCCTTCTGGACAATTTTCCGGATGGACATCTTGAGCCTGTACACCAAAAAGCGGTGGAAGATGCCATCGTCAGGGAGGTGAATAAGCTCCCAGATGATGGCCCACAGATTCGTTTTCTGGGCTGCTCGTACAAGCCAGGGTGGATGACGGTCAATTGTGCAAACGCTGGTACCAGGGATTGGTTAGCCACCATATTAAGCACCATCTCACCGTGCGAGAACGCGAAGCTCCGCTTAGTTGAAGGAGACGATCTCCCAAAACCATGCGTGGCCACGGCTTACTTCCCGGGATCATCACGTTCCGCGGACGACATTTTGCGGTCACTAAGGCTGCAAAACAGAGTTCTTCCTACCAAGGACTGGAAAGTTCTCAGGAAAGTGGAGAACGCGCAGGGTATCGCCTTAACCATCTCGATGGATGAGTGTTCGGTAAAGCTCCTTGAGGACCTGAACTGTCAGCCGTTCTATAACATGAACCGGGTTCAGTTCAGGATCAAGAAGAATCCCTACTCTCGAGCAGCATCCAACCCTAAAGAGCCAAATAGTAGCGAGCAGGTTTCCAAGGAGGCTGTTCAGTCGCTTCCTTCCGGTTCCGCTACTGCTACCACTGATCCTTCGATGTCGGCGGTAATCCAACCCTCTTCTCAGCCGGCTGAAGGAACGGTCAAGCCTGGTCCTACACCCGCCCTGAAAAGAGTAAAAGGAATCAGACCTTCATCCTCCGCCAATTCTGCCAGAATTCGCGATCCCGATCCGGCTCAATCAGGCTCCAGACAGACACTGTCTGGCTTCTCCAGAAGACCTCCTGATAAGAGTCGGCTTTCACAAGTCCGTGACGACTCCAAAAGAGGGGACTCACACAAAAAGGTCCCCCCTTCACACAAAAAAATATGAAGGTTGTTCAGATCAACCTTCACCACGCTAAGGCCGCCTCGGCAGTCTTAACTAAGACCTTAAACTCCAATGGTCTCAACGTTGCCCTCGTGCAGGAACCATGGACTAGCACAGACGGCAAAATTCTAGGACTCTCAACACCTAAAGGTAGGATTCTTCACTCCATCTCTTCCAACAGACCTAGAACTTGTATTATATTTGCTAATAACATTAATTTCTTCCCATTGACAGAGTTCATTTCCAGTGACCTCACGGCTGCCATTGTGAAGTTAAGCAACACCAAGGAAGTCATCATTGCTTCTGCATACTTCCCTGGTTGGTGACTCAACCGTTTGCCCTCCAGCAGAAGTAGAGAACCTGCTCAGGTATTCGCAGCGCACCAGAACAGACATTGTTCTCGGCTGCGATGCAAATGCGCATCATACAATCTGGGGGAGCTCAGACATCAACAATCGGGGTGAGTCCTTTTTTGATTTTATTACATGCAATAATTTAAATACATATATGCAATATCGGGAGGGAACCAACATTCATTAATGTAGTTAGAAGAGAAGTTCTGGATTTAACCCTAGCTTCTCCCTCACTTCACCACCTAATTTCCAACTGGTATGTGTCTTCCGAACCTTCATGTTCTGACCACCAACATATCAGATTTGAAATCAACGAACCCAATACAACTATTGCGTCATTCCGTCCAAAGAGAAATACTGACTGGCCCTCTTATAAAGAGCACCTAAGTCAGTCACTCATTGGCAAAATATCCCGAATTGACACTAAAGACAAACTAGAACACTCTGCCGAATTGGTAAGATCTTCTATTATATCTGCCTTCGAGGAAAATTGTCCCCTAAAGTCCAAAAGGCTTAAAAGGGAAACCATCTGGTGGAGCAAAGATCTTGAAAAGCAGAGATCCAGAGTAAGGAAACTATTCAACAAAGCTAAACGTAATGGCGACTGGCAAACCTACTCTAGTGCTCTCACCAACTACAACAAAGAAATTAAAAAGGCTAAAAAAGAATCATTCAGACGGTTCTGTGAGGAAATCTCTGATATTCCTTCCAGCTTCATAAAGTTCTTGCCTCTGACAGAACCATCTCATTAGGCACACTTGTCGATGAGAATGGACGTCAAACACAAAATAAGGAATAGACACTTCATCTCCTTCTTAGAACTCACTTTCCTGGATCAAACTTAATTGATCCTCTCTCTTTAAACCTATCCCCCCCGACCCGAGCGGATTTGCCTGCCGACGAGGGAGGACTGGAAAACTGCAAAACAAATCTGCAATCAGAACGCCATCAAATAGGCCATAGCTTCCCTGATGCCGTATAAAGCAGCAGGAGAAGACGGCATATTTCCGGCACTTCTGCAGCAGGGAGTTGATGTTCTTGCACCCATCTTCACTAAACTTTTTTGCTGTAGTCTGGCCTATGGTCACATACCGGAAGCCTGGCGAAAAGTAACAGTTAAATATTTACCTAAGGCAGTCCGAAATCCTATCGCCCCATCAGTCTCATGTCTTTCATTTTAAAAAGCATGGAAAAACTAATTGATAGACACATAAGAGATGTAGCCTTGAAATCTTTTCCGCTAAGTAAGTCTCAGCATGCCTATCAACCAGGAAAATCCACCGAGTCAGCACTCAATGACTTGGTAACTAAAATTGAATCATCCATAATTAGCAAGGAAATCTGTCTGGTCGCTTTCCTAGATATTGAAGGAGCTTTCAATTACACTTCTTTTGAGTCCACTCACACGGCTCTTAATAATATGAATCTATCTCCCATAATAGGAAGATGGATAATGTCAATGCTGAATAGTAGAATAATTCAGACCCGCATCGATGATGTGGAAATCTCGGCACTCCCAACTAGAGGGTGCCCTCAGGGGGGTGTTCTCTCGCCCCTTTTATGGTCCCTTGTTATTGATGATCTACTTTAATCCTTGACAAATCAGGGAATCTATGCCATAGGATATGCCGACGACGTAGCAATCGTTGTCAGTGGCAAATTCGAAAGCACGGTTTCAGAAATACTACAATTCGCATTCGCATCTGTTGTTCAGAGATGGTGCATCAAAGAAGGTCTTTCTGTTAATCCAAAAAAGACAACCATTGTCCCTTTTACAAAACGGAGAAAATTGGATCTCCTTATTCGTCCTACTATGTTCGGCGAAACCATTGAATTCTCTCAGGAAGCCAAATACCTGGGAATTATCCTTGACAGTAAACTATCATGGAACCAACAAATTGAACGCACCGTAAACAGAGCCACCAGTGCCTTGATTTTGTGCGGTTTTTGAGGCGATGTCGCTAGGGAACGTTCCGAATCGGATTTGAGTGTGTGAGTGAGCCGCGCGCTGTGACCAACGTGACCGTAGTGCAATAATTTGGCACTTTTTCGAGGACCCTCATACTATTTGTTGCTACTTTTTCCCTTTTTTTAATATGAAAATTCACTTTGGGAATTTTAGAAACGCTGTGATTTCCAAATGAATTTCTATAAAATATAACGTTGTTATCTATCAGAACACGATTATAGTGTTAGGAGAGCCAACAATTGTTAAATATTGTGCGAAAATTCTTAAATTGCAGAGTAGCTTTAGAAATGACACTTTTTTCTTTCACCGCTCTTGTTTTTTTGTTACTTTTCAGAATTTCGCAACAATCTCCCGGATTGTTAGAGAAAGGTTATAAACTTTAGTTTTATGTCGTTTTCGATTTGGCTTTTCAGATTTTGATCTGAGATTTCAGATTTCTGCTGGCAAATCGAACATGAAATCTGAATTATATTTGTATGTGTGTGTATTGAGTTGGCGGCAAAAAAAAAGATTTTTGCACTTGTACTCGAAATCCATTTCAATTGATTTTCACACATTTATAGTACTGCGTTTCGAAATCATATAATATAAAAACTCGATCCCATACGCGTTAAATAAATAATTCAGTTAAAAAAGCAATCCTTCCAACGATAAACAATTCGTAACCGACGCTGTGTGTCATAAACATTGGTGTTAGTGAAAGTATGTGTAAAATCTGAGGAAAAATTGAGATTTCTCAAAAGTGATCTGAGATCAAAAAAAAGATTGATTTTTGTGGCAAATAGAACATGAAAAGCAATCTCGATCAAAAAAAAAATTGATTTTTTGCCAAATCGAAAACGACATTAGTTTCACAATACAATATAGACTGTAAAAAGATCACTCTCTCACAACGTTTCTTTTATAAATAAACCCAAAACAACCAAATAACATTAGAATTAGATGTCTTTAAGGTTGTTCTGCGGGTAAGCTAGACAGTATACTTTAGATGCAATTCGTTTTCGAATGGCAAATTTTAAAATGAAAAGCTTTTAGTTTTGATTTTTATTTATAAATATATAAAAAATTAATTGAATTTTGTTTATAAATTATATCAACTATTTTTATATCTACTTTTAAGATCTCTTTCAATTTAGTTTTGTGTGCCTTTTTCTGACGCTGTTACATAAATTCAGTATTTTCTCCCAATATTTAACAAGTATTAGCCGGCTTCACACTATTTACGCGTTATTTTTTTAAACATACAAACAGTTTTTGAAAACTTTTTTAAGTAGGTACTATTCCCATGAGCGCGAATTGCGAACAAATGAATTTAATTGTATTTATGAATTGAAAATTGATTTGTATACTATTTACCACCAATGCCTTATATTAAATTAATCTTAAGTCTAATCTAAAAAAAAATCGGACTCTCAGTCTCAATCGATTTAAATAGCTCAATTTACAATTATTACAGCAATTGAAAATTCTTGCAGCGAATTGTCACACTTTATTCACAATCCACATAAAACATTCGCGGATCCACAAACCCACGAATGACAAAAATTCTATCGCATTTAACATTAAACAATGATTGAAGTGACTGAAGTGTAAAAAAATTAGCTTGTTCGTAGTTCGTTCGCCATTGGCTCTCATGCGAATAGTCGTAAAATGTGAATTTTCCAAATAATAAAAAGGAACAAAGGAACAACAAATTGTATTAGTGTCCTCGAAAAAGGTACCAAATTGTCGCACAACGGTCACGCTGTTGTCATTTCTTCTCATCCGACATCCTTCTCGCTACCTAAAAAGGTCGCGTGTGGGAAAGCTCGCCTGGAATTTCCAGGAACAAAGCGATATAAGAACAGGGAAATATTGGAAGTTGTCAGTTCGCGACATCACTCACACATTTATAGAATCCGCCTATACGTGAACCCTTTCCGACACCGCCATTGCGGCAAAAACCGCACAAAATCAAGGCACAGATCTCTATGGATCTGTCGTCGAGTCTGCGGTATCTAATAACTGGGGTGTGAGACCTCGGATAATCTACTGGCTTTATTCGCTTGTTGTAAGACCAGCGATGACCTATGCTGCTGTTGTCTGGTGGACGAAGACTAGCGAAGTCACCACAGTCAAAAAGCTAGAGCGAGTTCAACGTATAGCTGTGAACTGCATGACGGGCTGCCTATGTTCCACCCCGACAATGGCACTCAATGTCATCCTAGGTCTAACACCTCTTCACAAGCATATTCAAATGGAGGCCACACTAAGCATCCACCGTCTGTTCCATTCGAACAACTTTGACCCCTACTCATATCAGGGAGGTCATCTGTCTTTGCTTGACAACATGGATCCTTCAAGTCCATTCAGCATGCCCCTTGACGACATGTTACCTGAATATGGCTTCCATAAAAACTTCTCCATTGTCATTCCCCCTAGGGAAGAATGGGAGAAATACAAACCTAATCCTTCACATCTTGACATCATCTGGTATACAGACGGCTGTAAGATGGAGTCAGGGACTGGCTCTGGAATATACAGCGAGACGCCCCAGGTGAACTTTTCAGTTAGCCTTGGGAAAAACTTATCCATATTCCAAGCTGAAGTCCTTGCAATCTACCACTGCGCTAGAATAAATCTAAGTTCTAGAACTAGGGGTAAAACCATATTTATATTTTCTGATAGCCAAGCAGCGCGCAAAGCTCTTGACTCATTGGTCATAAAATCCAAACTAATCCTAGAAACATTCACTATCATCTATGAACTTTCTAAGAAAAACCTAGTCATCCTCCACTGGATCCCAGCCCATAGAGGATTTGAATTGCACCAAAAAATGTTTCCCTAAATGTTCCCCCAGTAAATCACAGTTTCTAACTAATCTGGACAAAAACAACCTGAGAATCCTAACAGGAATAATAAGTGGCCACGGTCTAGTGAAAAAACAGCTTCATCGCATTGTCTGGCTCTTCATCGTCTTAGGAAAGACATCCTAGGTGATGAATTTGTGAATCCAG
This sequence comes from Cheilosia vernalis, assembly GCA_949126925.1. NCBI lineage: Eukaryota > Metazoa > Arthropoda > Insecta > Diptera > Syrphidae > Cheilosia > Cheilosia vernalis. The sequence continues at coordinate 79,666,674 of OX421358.1, read as the reverse complement.
CATCCCTTGCTGACATTCACCCAGAGAAGATACTTGTCTTCCTGACTGCCTCTGGAGTAAAAAGATGGCTCTAGGAACTATAAGGGAAGGCACAATAGGCTCCTCTAAGTATCCGCAGTGCCAGAGCCCCTCGTAGGCTCTCCCGCCTTCTTAATCTAATCTAATGTCATTTTTAATGCAGCGTTGCTTTTTCCTCTTCACGAATGCTTGTGTTTAATCAGCACACTCTTTCACATACTCGGACTCATCAAAAAAAAGTTTGATTATTTTCGAATCACTTTCATAGCTATTTATAGAATTATAATTTTTTAATTTACTAACAAAATTAGTAAATTAAAAAATTCTTCGAGCTTATCAAATACTTTAACGACTTTTCGTACCACTTTTTTGAATATTTGAATTATGTATCTGTCATTTTTCATAGATTACTACAAAGCGTTCCGTAAGTGTTTCTCTATGTAACAGATTTTATCCCCACCACTTCCATTTTGACAGTCTTTTCCATTTTTACTACAAAAGTAAAGGAACAGTCCTATAATGTACACCCACACCAAGCTTTCTTTGCCCCACTTCAATGTATCCGGATCTTCGCTGAGGGAACTGATTTGCTCGAATCGTTGACTTTGTGATGTGGCTGCATGAACAGACACACTGCTAGTTATCGGTTCCCTCTTGAACCTTCTAGCACACATTTTTGTACACATAAGTAATTTATGTGGCAGAAAGAAACATTTTGGAATTTAAAACTTTATAGAATTTGATCAGCTGATCAATGAAAAAGAAACTAATTTGGTTTTTAGTTTTATTATTTTGGATTATAAATCTATATGTGCAATTAATAGTTACAAAAATTTATACAGTTTCGTGTTATTCAGCTAAATTCTAAGGCTTACTGAACTAATGACTTAAAAATAAAACGGAATTTTCTGTTATTGGCATTTTATAAAACATTTTACAATCACTATAATTTGTTCACAATAAATTTAGAATTACAAGCGATTTATTTTAAATTCACAATATTATACAAAAAATTTATTAACAGCACTTATGTCAAAAGAGAGGCACGATCCAAACGATACATTACATCAAATGGGTGTTAGTAACTTGTATTGTGGCGCAAAATAAGATATTTTTTATTCTTAAATTACTTTCAGGTTCCTTGAAGGTCTATATAAATGTAAATAAAGTTTTAAAATCATTTTTCATTCAAGTTCAAAAGCATGCAATAAACACGATAAAATTAAGAAAATATTCTTACAGCAAATTTTTAGCAGTTTCCTTTTTAAAATTTAGGCGCACTCTCTGTCTCGCTTTCTCTCTTTCTTTCTCTCTCTCTCTCTTGATCGAACACATGATTTGATTTGAAATTTATTGCAAGTTTCAATAATATTACAAGTTACTAGGCGGTCCTCTGGATCGATGTCCATAAACACCGGAATGTCTAGAGCCGGGACGTGAATGAACAATTGCATAATGATCGGTATCAATTGGTAATGACCTTCAAGAACAGTGTTTTTAGAGTTAAATATTGGATATCTTTCGGCGTGGGGTTTATAGTTAATATAGGAGTAATACATAATGTAATTGTAGTACTACTTGTACAAGTGCAAGCCGTTTTTTATATTTCTTTTTTTTGCTTGCATCTTGAAATATTGTATTGTTGTGTTAGGGTTTTTTTCAGAATGTATTTTTAATTGAATATGAGTTAGGTAAACTGTGTCTATTTGGCAGGCTGCTACTGTACAGATTTTTAACGAGTTTATAAGAGCAATATAAAACAAAATGTAGGCAATGTGAAGTGTTGTTGAAAGAAGTAGAATAATAGTTCATGCTTAGTATCTATCAGACCTATTCGATTGAATCGTTGAGCCACCACTCGTGTATCCTTTGTTGTGACCTTCACGGCCGTGCAGGGAATAGCGTGATCCGTATTGGCTTCCATGCCAGCTCCGGTAGGGATCATATTCTTCTATGATTGAAGCTTCTTTTTCGATTATCTGAAATTATAGGGAGATTCAAATAATTGGTATCTACGTGTTGCCTTATAATTCATATTGTGATCTACACAAAGTATTAAGTCTGTAAAGCCTACATAAAGTTATAAGTTTAAAAGTCATTTGTACTATCACATTGTTCAGTTGGTTCCTATTTTCAATCGATTGCAAATATATACCGCAGTCCAAACTATATGTGTGACACATTACAATTTCTGCTTTTTCACTAAAGTCACACAGGTATTTTGTTGGTGTTTCTGTACAAATAAAATTTAGATTATCTATTTATAAACACAATATCAAAAATTCACAATTTAGTAGGCCTGAGTCAGCAAAATAGTAGTCTTGGATTTTCTTAGCAATTGCTACGTTTTATTAACACGGTTCTGAGTTAAATAAGCTTTTCACGACAAGCCCAAAACCGGGTTTTCGCCAAAACACACGAAAACTTCATCGAAAACAGAAGTTTTCCTATAGGTACCTACATATTTCAGTTTTCAAAAAGAGTCGTTTGCACTCGTTTTCCACGAAAACGACTTCCAATCGTTGGGTTGTTGGAACAAACACACCTTTTGCAATATTCAGCAAAATGGCTGACCGAATAAACGTTAAAACTCACAACTTAAAATCATTTTCCACAATTAATTGATTGATTGATGTTATTTTTAAATGCACTAAATTCATTTGTACCGAAGTTTAACGACTAGTGTCTTACAGCTGATTGAAAAGTCAAACGAAAACGAGTTGGTGGTCGGTGTGAATGCATCGACGAGTTTTCGAGGAAAACGCGGCTTTGGGCTTGGTGTGAAAACCATATAACTTTTCGAACGTGTCAAAAGTTGGTGTTAACCCAAATCCGTTCTTATTCCTTTTGGGTAAAAGCAATTGCTACGTTTTATTCACTAGCCATTCAAGTTGTATCTGGTTTACACGTTTCAACTAACAACTCCTCACAAATAATTGGAAGGGGTTTGTTTGATTACAAGAAAGGAAAAAAAAAACAAAAGCTACTTACTTTGATTCAGTGGTCATAGTCCAAATGTAGACCTACAACACCCACAGTTAGATAGTTATAAAATCTTTCGACATAGGTGTTAATTAATCAAACGCTGTAGTAAATGAGATATCGAGCAAATGCACGCTAACGACGCACCTTAGCGAGACAGACATGACAATTATAGATAGGTCAGCGCAGATCAAGAAACGGTTTTTGGAGGACTTTTAGTTATAGTACCTACGTATAGTATAGATCATTGTGTAATAAAAAATCATGACGCGCCGCGGATGGAATGGATGGTAAACCAGTAGGTAGGTACTGCATCATGTCGCTTTGCCTCAACTCAACTGTGTATTTCTAAACATGGCGAATAATAGGTACGCCGAAGTTTCATATACCTACTTAACAATTCCCAGGCGCGACAAATCTTACGCTATAATTAAATTTTTTTTTTTTTTTTTTTGTTGTTTTATCCGAGGGTAGGTAAATCTTCCAAAGACACTATGAGAATAGCAAGCGCGTTCTCATAGTAGTGTCAGATTTTTACTGACTAAAAACACCACCCTTCTAAAGATTGTTAGATACTGCAACTAAGATATAACTTATCAAGCAATTTTTCTATCATTAAATAAAAACTTTTGACAGGTTACTTTCCAATGAAAGATCCTGCGTGTTCCGCAAATTAGACGCGGTTAATCTTATCTTGCCAAGTCGAACGGTTTCGATCTTTGTAGTCGGCGCAATAAATTGCTCTCGTCCAAGATTTGTCGGACTGTATTGTTGATATGTCCGATTAGTCGGTTTCTATGCTTTCTCGCTAAGCTTCTAGTTTCAGCTTCGATTGTTGGAATTCCGAGATCCCTATGGATATCGTCGTTTCTAATATACCATGGTGCTTGTACAATTTCTCTAAGAACTTTATTTTGAAAAGTTTGTAGAATATTGACATTTGTATTCTTGGTACAACCCCAAAGTTGTATACCGTAGGTCCACACCGGCTTTAGCACTTGCTTGTATAAAAGCAATTTGTTCTCAGTACTGAGCTGGGAATGTTTTCCGAGTAACCAGTACATTTCTCTATATTTGATATCGAGTTCTTTACGTTTCATTTTCACGTGCGAACTCCATTTCAGCTTTGCGTCGAGTGTCATTCCCAGGTATTTGGCCTCGTTTGCAAAGGGTATTCGGGCCAAGTTTAGAAAAATTGGCAAGTCATTAGTTTTCTTATAAGTGAAATTCACGTGAACAGATTTAGTTTCGTTGAGGGCGATCCGCCAGTTCCTTGTCCATTCATTTACCTTATTCACTGCGGCTTGCAGTTTTGTAGTCGCTTCTTCGATTGTATTACCTACAGCTAGGATAGCTGTGTCGTCGGCGAACGTAGCAAGGGTAGTGCCACCTTCCCTTGGAACATCGCGAGTATATAACAAATAGAGAAGCGGACCAAGGACGCTTCCTTGCGGTACCCCGGCCGAAATTTCTTTTAGCTCCGAGTATTCATTTCCATTTCTAACCCGGAAGAGTCTATTCCCGAGATATGATTCTAGAATATCATATAGGCTTGCGGGGAGAACTTGTCGTAATTTAAATTTCAAGCCGTCGTGCTACACCTTATCAAAGGCTTGTGAGACGTCAAGGAATACACTTGAGCAAATCTTTTTTTCTTCAAATGCTTTCTCGATTACGTCAGTAGTTCTATGTACTTGGTCAATCGTCGAATGCTTGGTTCTGAACCCAAACTGGTGGTCAGGGATAAGATTATTGTCTTCAATAACCGGCTGTAGGCGCCTAAGCAATATTCTTTCGAAGACTTTGGAAATTACCGGAAGAAGGGAAATCGGTCTATACGATTTTACTTCATTTGGCGGTTTTCCTGGTTTTAAAACCATTATGACCTCCGCGACTTTCCATTGACTCGGCACGTGTTTTAGTCTGAGCGCAGCATTTATGATATGAAGGAGCTTAATTAATGCTTTCCTTGGAAGAGCTTTGAGAACTTCTCCGGTGATCAAATCATAGCCAGGAGCTTTCTTAGGTTTTAGGGATTCGATTTCACGTTTTAGTTCCCTTGGCGTTGCTCTTGTGAGTGTTGAATCGTCAGGTTGTAATTCCGTCCTATTAGTATTGTCGTAGATCGCTTGGCCATCGTACGGTTTAAAGGTTTCTTCTAGATGAGCGGCAAAAACGTTCGCTTTTTGCTTATCTTCCCTTGCCCATTCATTTTGATTCTAATTGGCGGCGCGGGGATTTTGGGCCTTTTGGTGCCTTTTACAGCTTTCCAAAGTGAATAATTGGAATCTTTTTTCGCTGTTAAACTTTCAAGGTAAGAACCTATCGCACGATTTTTAAAATCCTTAATAACTGTCTTCAACAAATTGCACAAATAATTCAAATGTGCTTTATGTTGCGGAGCGCGACTCTGTTGCCATTTCTTACGCGCCTTCTTTTTTTCGTTGACCAATTCTTTTATTTCGGGAGGATATCGTAGCCCGTATTTGATCGGCGTTTTCCTTGGATTAGGCGTATTATTCCAGGAGGCGAGCTGTACGATCTCGACGAAGCGATCAACTTCAACTTCAAGTTCATAGGGTGTCGTAAGTGGAACACTCAGTTCAACATTCTCTTCTATTTCGTTCCTAAAGCCTTCCCAGTTAGTTTTTCTACCAGTTAATCTCGCTGGCTCTAGGTTATTGACTAGTTTTACACTCAATGTTAATATGACCGGTGAGTGGTCAGATGATAGATCAAAGCTCTCTTCAACTTTAATGTGGTGGGTAGGTATTCCTTTCACGACGAAGAAATCTATCAGATCAGGTAGTTTTGAAGTATCAGTTGGCCAGTAGGTCGGTTTGCCCGTCGAGAGGAAATCGCAACTGTATTCCATACCTGCCCCATAGAGCATTCTACCTTTTCGCGAGATGTATCTGAAGCCCCAGAACGTGTGCTTCGCATTAAAATCGCCGCCAATAATGAAGTTTGGTTTGAGCGATTTAAGCAGGTTAGTGAAATCACTTTTTTCAAGCGCGGAACGCGGTGGACAGTAGATAGATGAAATTCTAAGAGTACGCTGACTATTTTTAACTCGAATCGTGCACAGTTGCATAGTTTCAAGCTCTATCTTCAGGTCTTTGTATTGTTCAATGCAGTCTTTAATAAGCAATGATGATCCACCTCTGGCGTTCCCCGATGGGTGACAAGCGTGGAAATCATGATATCCTTTTATTTTTAAATTCGATCCCTTTTTCACGTGAGTTTCAGAAATCAAGCAAATGTCAATATCTTTCTCGCGAATGAATATTTCCAATTCGCCGAGTTTTTGTAAAAGCCCGTTTGCATTCCAAGTGCATATTTTTAACATTGGTTTTTCATTCATGTTATTTTTGAAGCACGCGTTTTCCGTGAATTATTTTCGAGCTTAACCAAGCGATCGAGAATAATTTTATTTATTTTGCTTTGTTCTTCAAGTTTCTCGAGAATAACTGAGAAAACATGAGAAACAGGGTCCGGCGAAGTTTCAACGTTTTTCGCTCCTTCGAATGCCGCTGCCTGAGCGTAGGTCTGTACTCTGGCTGTCCGAGGGCCACTATTCGATGGCTTTCCTGGTGGTAACTTTTCAGTAGCGTTTCTTTTGACAACAGAGGTCGAGGGCCTTTCAATTGTCTCTCTTTCTCTGACAATGCTACGCTTTTGAACCGGAGGTTTTATATTGCCTACTACCTCCTGGGCGGTCCTAGGCTTTATCTTGTTAAGCGGCTTTGTTTTTTTATTTTGGGTTTTGAGTAGCGCATCTCTTCGTTTTTGCAACTCCTTAGCTACTTCACAGCCTCTATATTTCGCCGGGTGCTTTCCCTTGCAATTAGCACAGGTAGCGGAGGATTGTTTATTTGCTCCACAGTCTTGGGAGAAATGACTTCCAGCGCATTTTACACATCGCGGCTCTTTTTTGCAATACATTTGCGTATGATTGAATTCTTGGCAACGTTTGCACTGTGAAATTGTTTTCAAATTTCTGCGCATGGGCTCGATTTTTACCACAATATTAACTATAGTTTTAATTCGGTAGATATCTTCGATATTATCAGACCTATCGAAGGTAAGCATAAAGAGCGGAAGTCCACGCCTTATCAGGATGTCCTTATCTTCTTCCGTTTTTTGCTTCTCTTTCTTGATGATATTTACGGCATCAAGAATTTTAAACCCTTTGGAACGGAGGTCGTTTATAACCTCTTCTTTGGTGCATGAGGGGTGGAGTCCCCTCGCTACAATACGATGTGGCCTTTCTGACTTTATTTCAAAAGTATACCACTGGATCTTCTCGGTATTTAGCTTTTGGGACACTGCCCGGTAATCTTCGTGGTTAACCACGTTAATTTTCCACGCATTATTCCTCAAAGATGTTACCTTAAATTCCGATGTTATCGTTCCTTTAAGGAGGCTGTGAAACTTATTATACTCCGTTATCCCAACGACGTTTATTGGAGGCGGTGGACGAATTTGCCCTCGGAGTTGTTTTTCTTGCGGTACTTTACGCGTTTGTTCTCTTAGAGGCTCGACTTCAGGCGAAGAACCGGCTCTCCTTTTCTTACTAGGTCTTTTCTTAGGGACCCGATTCGTTTCGCGTGCTAGCTCTTCTTCGTCAGTGAGGTATTCCTGACTAGGCAAGCGTGGTGGAGTACATTCGCGTTCTTTCTGAGAATTAGTCTTCCTTAGAACATTATTTTCTTCTTTTAACAGTTCTATCTCTTTCTTCAGAGTTTGAAAGAGTAGATCCATTTCCTTAAGCTTGATTCGGAGTGTTTTAATTTCTTCCTCAGAGCTTATATCTTTCACTGAGTCCCGTTTTTCACGCGCTGGCGCTCCCGGCGGACTTCTTTTCCCGGGGTTGTTCGATCTTGATGGAGGCGATCGAGATACCCTTGAACTTTTAATAAAAGGGTTAATGGACTGCAATAAGCGGCTCTCCCCAGAATCCGTAGAACCGACCTCCGAAGAGGGTGGATTTTCCAGTAAAGCTGGACTGCCACCTGGGGTAATTAATCTTTTCGTTTTGTTCATTGCATTTTTTGTATACACTATACGCTCGGTATACGGAGGTTGGATTTTAGTCGCCTCTTACGACAGGCATGCCTACCTCGGGTAAATTCTAACCCCTACCCGAAGGGGGTATATAATTAAATACATTGAGCGGTGATGCAGATAGAAGGATATTACCCATTCCTTGGGAATTTTGGATTTAAAAATAAGCTAGAAGGGCGAAAAAAGTACATTTTTATATCTATCACAACAATAGAAAGCATTTAAAATACTGAATCTGAAGAAAAAACATTCGAATTCAATAGAAAGATAAGACTGCCTTTGCTTTTTTAATTTTGATTTTATATAACGTAAAGTCGGGAGATATTGCTCCATTTTTGTTTTAGTTATAACTCAAAAATTAAAGCACGTTTTAATTTAAAACATACATGTACTAACTATTTTTTTAATTGAAGAAAATGTATTAACCTTTTTTTAAATTAAGAACAAAAAAATAGGAACATAAACATAAACCATAGTTTGAAAGTTAAAAAAAAGTGGGTGATATGTACCTGCCTTAAGTTTTCTACCTGGAGTTTTTCTACCCATAACTGTTACAAGAATTTAACCCTAGAAAGATAATCATATAATAAATAGCGTTAAAGATAATCATACGTATGAGAGACGTAAGGCACTTAATTAGGGTGTTTAATGCAACCCATGTACTTTTGATCATATGTAGCTAAAAACACTTATTGCGGGTATTTTCGAGGTGGCACTGCCGTCGTGTTCAAGCTCCGAACTCCGCCTGAGTTAGTTTAAACACCCAAAGAGTTGCGGCTTACAATTAAAGATATTACAAAATGTTTCGCGGCCATACGTCTCGTGGACGTAGACTATCTTTCTAGGGTTAAAAAAGGTGTACACTGCGACCAAAAAATTAATGTCATACTAGACATTGAATCCGTTCATCTGTTTTTAGTTCTGAAATTTACTTCAATATAAAACAAATAGCTGGAGAAATGGCATCGTTGATAGGCACACATTCCAAACATTATAGTGGTGCAAAGTCTCCCAAATGATATTGTATTTTTGTTTACGAAAAATATGACCAAGGGCTTGCGCACAGTATAACAATAACTTACCTCAGTTCTTGCACAACTAAAGCTCATGGCCGTGCATAGGAAAATATTCATTAGCAACATGATAAGGAACAAAACACCGAGTGTTATCGCAAGCCACAAAAGCCACGGTGGTCGTATACCGCTATCTTCACAAACAGGTGAGACGTCTGTCAAATAAAATTAGAAAACAAAAATAATGAATTAAACAACTGAGAAATTTCGTTCTCTAGGTTAACATTTTCTTATTTCGTTTCTGATTTGGGTTCAGAATTTGCAAAAGTACCATTCGTCTATAGTCTTAAGTCATGGAAACATGAACTTAAACCACAGATAAATAATATATAATAATATTTTAAACTGTATTAAAAAAAGGTAGTAGAGTAAATGTACTGAACTATAGGCAAAATAGAATTCAAAACAAGTTAACTATAAGTGCAAAACATGTGCGATAAACATACGTGGTGCTTCTGCAGGATCTAGGACAAAAACAGTGGTTGCACCCAGTGTCATTCCCTCGTCAGTTTCACCCAATGTTCGTCCTCCCTTGATCGCGGTACCACCAGCTCCCGCCAGTGCGATTTGTTCACAATCAATATCATCGACACATTTGCTAGAGCATTGATGTATATCGCATTGGAGATGCACTTCGGAACCTATAAACCAGCAAACAATATTATAGTCTATTGGTAATTTTTTATTTTTTATATATACACACCTTCGGGGAATTTGAACATAGATTTAAGTGTTGCACTAGCAGAGGTGCCATCAGCGTTCGATGTGAATTTTGACATTAAATCTGGATTAACAGGGCAACTATAAATATAAACAAAACAATTAGAATGGATGTACTTTTAAGTTTTAGACTGTGCAATTTGTATGTTTTTTTTAGACTTACCCCCTTTCGTCGATCAGTGGAATACTGACGTTCTTTTTATCAAAAGCGAAACAGTTCGATACTCTGATTCCGTTTGTAGCTAGAATTGGAGGATTTCGATATGAGAATTTGACAAACAAAGGACTAGGATCTATACACACCATTAGGCTTGGTCAATTCTGCTTTTATTGTGTATTCATGTCCATAAACTGTTTCCCGGACTCGGCGGTCGTTTTCCAAAAACTTTAAAATGACATGCGCATTGTCGTCCCTAAAGAAGAGACGAGAAATATTTAATACGTGCGAATGCCAGGGATATATTAGTAAGTCTCAGCAATGTAAGATATGTATGTATTTAAAAATTTTAGTTGAATGTAGGTCAACATTTTTTTCCATAAACAATGGCCAATTTAATTTTAATTCTAAATTTTACAATGGCTATATAAATTTCGTAGTTGTGAAATTGTTTTAAGATAGTCTCAATAGCCAGAACCCACAAGAGTGGACACAGAAATCTACCCTGTGAAGTTATAATATATTAGCTAACATACTAAAGGCGAAATTGTCCAAGATTTCGAGCAGATCCTGTTTTTAAGGTTCCGTACCCAAAGGGAAAAAACGTAACCTTATTAGTTTCGCTCGGATGTCTCTCCGTCTGTCTGTCTGTCTGTCTGTCTGTCTGTCTGTCTGTCTGTCTGTCTGTCTGTCTGTCTGTCTGTCTGTCTGTCCGAACCCACTAAGCCAATTTTGTTACCAGGTCTATCTCAAGAACCGATTGACATAGGAGGCTAAAATTTACACACAACATCCGGTATAACCTCTAGTTAAACGACAAATACCAATGGAAGGAATACATCGATTGGTTTTGGATTAATTAGTAATCTGGTGAAAAAAATATTTTCATTCGCCCAAAAAGCGGTTTATTTCTTGATTCACAAAAAAATACATAAATTCCTTTTTTGTAGATCATGTTCTTATCTATGTATGTGCTGAATACTGTTTTGCCGAAAAGTTAATAGTTTACAAGATATTTTCAAAAAAGATAATTTTACCATGTAAAATACGTTGCTCTCATAAGTTGTAATCTCTACTACGCAGTTGTTCACAATTGACCCCATAAAAGACCACCAGGGTTCCCACTTGCTAATTTCGTTGGCGAGTATAATACATTTTTTTTGTGGAGTACAGAACAAAATAAAAGTAATAGTTTTTAATTGGGACAGGTCGCATACAGAATGGAAAATTGGCGTGGGTTGGGTACTAGGTAATAATTAGAAAATGAGATTCATGTGCGAGTAATTTTTGAGAGTAAAAATATTAAGTAATTAAATTAAACTAAATTGTGATGAATTCATGAAGAGGGGAAAGATTGAATGATATAGATTTCAAATAATATCTGATGTGTTGGACTTTAGCCAAATACGGAACCTTCGGTGCGCGAGTGACACTCGCACTTGGCCGGTTTTTTTTAATATTTCTGTTGCCACAAACAAAAACAACTAAAGTCAAGTTTAGACGACATTGAGTTCAGATCTTTGTCTTCAAAATTCGAGCTACAATGCCGAAAGCCTTGAACCATTTTTAATTGTAAACTTTTCAGCAAAACTTTAATATACTCTCCTGAAAAATGATTATATTCGACTTTAGCGGTTTTTCCTTGTTACAACAGATTTAGTGCAAAGTTTTTTTTTTACCCATTTGCATTTTTTGTTAATTGAAGCTCTATCTACATAGAAAAGTAAACTTCTTAAAGACATTTTTATAACAAAATCAAAAAATCTGTTAAAATTCAAAAAAGAAACCGTTTCATTGAGCTGAGAAGAGAGTGTAAAATCCTATGCCGAACAGATAAGGAGATTCAGCATAAAAACCTGATCATCCCAGATCTGCTTTATGGCGCTTATGCTCGGACTCAATTAAAAGAAGATTAAGATATCATCGGTATAGCTTCAAGAGAAACATTATTTGTTAAATTGTCGGTCCAGTTTGCGTTGAGGGTTGGGAGTACCTAGGGGGTTCAACGTCGAGCAATACTAGTTGTTCAGCGCATAACGCATAAGGCTTCTAAGATTGCGAATGAACGCAAATGGCATGGCCAGTAAAATGGAATGAGAAATTAACACACATTGATTGCGAAGGTGAAGGCAGTTGCCCAAAGACTAAGCTGACTGGATGATCGTATCGGTTGAAGTCTACCGTCTACCTTGGAGTGATAGCACCACCTAAGTACCTACGTAGTATAATATTATAGGTACTCGTATTCTAAATTCAATATAAGAAAACAAGTATTTTTAAAACCTAGCCCAGCTTTATTTGGAAATTGTGACGGCAAGCAAAGAAAATACCCACTGGAAAATACTTATTCTGAAGGATCTCAATATTTTATGAAGGACCCCTTCTTATCTAAGGATTCTATAATATAATATATAATACATATAATATAATACATATATTATACATAATTTATCCTTACTTTAATAAAACTGTAATTTTTTTTCTGGTTGTAAGGTGTTTGTTTGGAATAGATTGAAAAAGTAGGTACTGCACGAAATTTATTCCGCTTTTCACAGTTGTAGTCAAAATTGTCGAGATTAGCTTATAGTATATATTACAAGAAATTCTTTCCAAACACATCGAAGAGAAAGTACTATCCCGAAAACAAAAAGGAAAAGACAAGAAAAGATGTGAAACTAACAAAACCTTAAAATTTGTTTGTATGGATTTGCAGGCGGTAATTCCAGTACCATTTTTTTGAGCTATTTTCAAATGAAGGGTTCTGTAAATGCAGCGGTCTAGAACACCTGGTTATCTGGTCCGACAATGGCTTTGGACAAAATAAAAGCAAGTATATCTTGTCTTTATCAAGTCAACTGGTACACATATGTGGTATGAAATCCATAACACAAAAATGTTTGATCGTCGGCCACACCCAAAATGAGGGCGACAACATGCATTCGCTGATAAAAAAGAACAAAGCCAGGTGCCTTGATCAGCTTGTACCCATCGTTCAGTTGGAAAAGAAAAAAAACTAAAATACTTTATAAAGTCCATCAGCTGGAAACAAGCGAAGGGTATAACCTCAAAGATTTATGCACAAAAACAGGAAGAAAACAAAGATGGGGAAAAGGCGTGTATGGGCTGACATTAAACAACTTCTGATGGAAAAAGAAAATCCTAACATAATTCAATATAAAACTTCCTTTTTGGATGCCTGTTTAAATCCTTTAAAGTATCCACACAACCTAGCTCATTACTTTAAGGCCAGCCTACCCTAATAATCCCCCAAAGATACCAAGAGCAAAGAAAAAGGATTTAATCGATCTATGTAAGCAAAACTCTGTTACAGCTTGCCATCCAAGGTGAAGAAACAAACCAGTCTTTTCTATAAACTTTAGTTTAGACCCTTAAATTCCCCATATGCAAGAAGTATAGTTATATATGTTTCACGCCTTAATACTCATTTTTAAAACAAAAACTATTAACAGTAAAAAATTTAAAATTGAGGATCATACTACTCTTATTTACTTACTTTGGAAAACCAGTCTTTCCACAAGTGATCACATAAAACTTATCATCAGCCAATTCTAATGTCTTATGAACTCGCACTGCCAGTTGAATTGATCGCTCTTCCGTTTTCTATATATTATAAACAAGAATTAGTTAGTTAAGATGAAAATAATGAAATCGAAAGGTGGTAATTAATTTCACTTTCCGTGATTAGATCCAAACTAGGAATAATTATAATATCATAGTAAAAGCGGTAGTTATGTGGTCAGTAAAGCAATGAGCAATGCTGACAATCATTTTTGACCTTCAGTTAAAAAAGTATCGTAGGTCGCAATAGGCAAATTTATATAGTAATTATCTCCACTGTGAGCCATTATAAGGCTCTAGTTATAGCCATACGTAAAATGCAACAGGAAAAGTTGGAACAGTATAAAAATGATTTTTTTTTCATTCAGGGAGTCATAGCGAAAATTCTGTCAGAAAAAAATGTTCCCTATGAAAACAATTAGGTACAACAAATCAACCACCGCTGATTGGATTCCATCAGAAAAATCATTTTCCTGACCGATGGAACAGTAAAGAAATTTCATATTTAGTGGAATGATTTTTTTTTTTGGTTGTGGAATTGAAAAATTAATAAGGGTTAAGTGGTCTAAAATAGCAAAAGAACATTTTTACGGTTTTGTTTTACGTGTGGCTATAACTAAGGCCTAACGTGGCATTATGAGTCGTCCATTTAAATACAACTGGACATTTAAACTGTAAAGTAGAGTGACATTGAAATTTTCAATTCATAATTGTCTATTATGACCTTTTTTTTTTTTAAGATGATGTACCTATAAAAATTATTGCAGTTGAAGCTTAACTTTTTCTTTTTGTTAATTTTTTAGTTCAAATTGGTACCTAAGTTAATAAGAAATAAAAATAGTGTTGCAAAATGCGCTTTTGTCACAGTCATATAAAGTCACATTGAAGGCGCTTAGTAGGTAGGTAGGTACTTTTATCGCTAAAACAGCTGTTAACATTTGTTAGGGTTGGATACATTTCGAGTTTTGAATATGCTATCAAAAGCTTGCGTTACCTATCAACGAGTCCGTACTAATTTGATTTAAAGTAGAGTATCGCGAATGATTGATTTTAAATATGCGGTCTTTTGTATTGAACTTCATAATTCGTTTATAGTATAGGTATTTTCCGATAGTTCATGTCTTCTGTTGTCAAATATCGTTGTCTAGTCTATTCTAAAAATATTTGAATTCAAGTTGGACGACTAAATTACTGGTCCATGACGCAAACAGTTTTTGATGATTCTTTGATTTCGGAAATTTGTCCTCAGACTTACAATAAACGCTTTGGAACACCAGTAAAGTTTCAACACTTGTAAAGTTTCGCAGCAGCGAGAACCATAACATGGGTCAAAGCTGTGCCCAGATGAAACACGTGCTACATTTAATTAACCTGCGGTTAGTACCTACTTAGTAGCGTTTATCACATTTTCTTTGATGAGATGCTTGGAAAGTAGTCGTAGGTAAACACAGGTTCCAATTTTCCAGTAGAATTGACCGAGTTGTACTCGTACAATGCAGTTACTTGAAATGTTCTTATATAGTCCTGGACCTAAATAGGGTTTATTTTTATTTATTGCACCAGCTCGTTGAGAGATAAGTGGAAATTGATGGCAGTTTTAGCATTAAAGGTGACCGAAGCAAGAGATTTAGACGCGGTTTGACCATTGATATAAATTTGGTCTAAATGTTGATCTACCATTTAGCCAAGTAAAGGGTAATCTTATATATACCTATTTTAAGTCTTCAAAGAAAAACCCAGATAGATACATCTCTTCATCATCAATCATAAAAGCTGTTGACACTATAGGGTGTGAATGAAAATCTGCGCCTTGATTTTGTGCGATTTTGTGCGCGCGCTTTGACCAACGTGACCGTTGTGCAATAATTGGGCACTTTTTCGAGGACCCTGATACAATTTGTTGCTGCTTTATCCGTTTAGAATTAGATTTCTTTAAGGTTGTTCTGCGGGTAAGCTAGACAGTACTTTAGATGCAATTCGTTTTCAAATGACAGGTTTTAAAATGAAAACCTTTTAGTTTTGATTTCTATTTATAAATATACTAGCTGTACCCCCCGGCTACGCCCGTGCAAAATGTGGTTTCAGAACAGTTGATGGAAAAAAGATCTAAGATCATTTTTTTCGCAATAAATATCTATTCTCATAATGCTTGAGTTGGCTAATAACAGATATTTCTTCCCACTGCATAAAATAATTCCTTCCGTAATTTTAACAGGTATTTGTTTCAAATGCTATATCATTATTTTTCAGTCCTGTATACATTTTGCACCCTATCTCTTTCAATCCCACGCCAAAATAAATAAATACAAAATGAAAAAAAAAATTGAAAAAAATCGAAAAAAAAAACCTGTCGTAACACGCTAGATGGTAAGATAAGATATTTAGATTTTTTGTTTAAACCCGTGCTGAGAAAATACTTTTCCAACAAAGTTTAAACCATCAAAATCGGTTGAGCCAATCTCGAGCTATGGGATAACATCGCTTCGGACACTTTCTTTTATATATATGGATAAAAAAATTAATTGAATTTTGTTTATAAATTATATCACAAGTGAATCATTATTGCATTTGATGGTCCTGGTTCCCTATTTCCACACACTTTATGACCTGAAAATAACATTTTGTTCTACATTTATAACTATTTTGTGGAAAAATAAATATTTGTATAAAAAAAAACTAGGGAGATGGGTAATTCGATTTGTGACAAATGTCGTTATAAATTTTCTTCCTTCAGTTCTAACACATTTCTGTGTTCATATTTCACGTGTACGAGTGTCAAAAATATTTGCTTGTTGGCAGTTCGTCCAAAATTGTGAATAGACCTAAAATGTGAATTTTCCAACTAATAAAAAGGAACAACAAATTGTATTAGTGTCCTCGAAGAAGGTACCAAATTGTCCAACAACGGTCACACTGCTGTCATTTGTTCTCATCCGGCATCCTTCTCGCTACCTCAAAAGGTTGCGTGTGGGAGAGCTCGCCTGGAATTTCCAGGAACAAAGCGATATAAGAACAGGAAAAATTCGATGTTCACAGTTAGCGATATCACTCACACATTTATAGAATCCGCCTATACGTGAACCTTTTCCGACACCGCCATTGCGGAAAAAACCGCACAAAATCAGGGCACTGGCGTCAGATCCATTCAGCGCCAAGATCACGTAATACCTATCCCTAAACAAATTTAAGAAGCAACTTTCAGTGGTGCTAGCTGCGCAGTTCATTACCTACATATTTCTTCGAACATGATAGATGCGAGTAGAGCTCCCTGCATGTGGTCTTTAGATGAAACGAATCAACGATGGCATGCGTTTATACACGTTGTGAGTTGTGACACATTGAGAACAGGAAAATAATTTACGGCTATGATACTCGGAATAGTAAATTTATTGGTAAATGTGTTTTTTTTTTTTTTTTTTTGTACGAAAAATTTAATTTGGTAGTAGATTAGTAATAAAAACCATTAGCTTACTTCGGCACTCACGTTGCTAACCAAAATACCGCAATAGTCTGGCTGTCCCTGGGTTGCCAACAAATTCAGACTAAATGCGACTGCATCAGACCCATCGCCAAAGGACATACAACTGGCAATGCGATAATCTCTGGCATGTACCGCTCCGGAATACGGGCCATTGAAATGTACCTTGATGTTCATTGTTCCAGCTTTGCACGTTGCCGTGACATGAGGAGCGAATTCTGTGGTTGATGACTCCTGGCATGATACCTGAAAATATAACAAAGAAAGGGATACAAGTTAAATTGGGTATTTGAATAATTTATTATTATTGGTAGCTACGAAAAATTTTGTGTGATTCTTCACTATGTTAATAGGGGGTGACTGAACGAGATCTCTCGAATAGTGAAATGTAACTTTGTGCTATTGTTTACGTTTCAATGAGGAATAATGTTCCAGGAAAATTAATATTATTGTACCAAAACACAAAATATTAGATTACACGTAATTTCTGCACTCACAGAAGCACTTTGGGATCAGGCATTTGGCATCATCGCCTTTTGGTACTGCTGATCGTGTTTGTTTTTGTTTTGGCTGTGAACACATCAGCTGCTTAGTCGATGAATAACAGCAGCCATATTAATCGATGCAATGCATGTCAAAAAATGTTCTGCGCATCTGTTTTACTTGCAGTAGGTACTGCACTCTGCACTGCGTCCAGAATTTCTTCATATGTGTTTTGGGCATTGAACTTGCTTGAATGTGTAAACATCAAGAGTTATTTTTTCTTAACTTCTGGCTCACCGAAACGATATTTTTCACTTCGACCTGAAAGATCTGTTGTAGTTGTTAGAATATTAGTTAGGTCAGTATCGATTGTGCTTTCAACGAAAAACGCTGCTGGATATTAAAGTAGAAACTGTGTTCTGAACACGCATCGGAAGAATACCTTAAAGGATATAATAACGTATATACCAACCATCCGATCCGGGGAATTTTTTGTTTCGACAGAGACTCGATAGTACAGAAAATTAAGATTGAAGCGCTTTTCCTGACATGCAAACCGTTTTGGTATAGTTATCATTTTTCCGAAGAATTCTGGAATTACGATAATTTATAACTATAAGTCTCTCCCTGTCGAATTTGTTTCATGACATATTTATAGACGACTTATATTATAGACGTGTATTCTTTTGGAATGCATGCCGATGAATCGGACCAAACGTCATAATCACTGACGTACTGTTGTTAACTGTCAGAAAGAATAATCACTTTATTCACGCAACTTTCGACAGAATAATGGTTTCCATTCCCGAAATTATAGGTCACTTCTCAAATATTCAATTTGACATGATGTTCCATTTGATTAACTGCTTTTGCTAATAACTATAATAGGTTTTAGTGCTCAGGGTAACTTTTACGAACTAAGATTTGTCCAATTTACTTATGAAAATTATCAATTACAAAACATTAAAAAAAATATTATTATAAATGTCCGCTGGAATATGAATAACAAACCGATTTAATGACATCTCAGATTAGTGAGGCTACCCATAATTGCTCTGGGAAGAAGCACAAACCTAACAAATTCGAGAGATGTCGTGCGCATAATCAGAGTATATCCATTAATGGATATACTCTGCGCATAACTCTCCGATCCTTCAGTGAGTGGAAAAAATCTCACACAAACGAAAACGGTTGTGAAAGGCATAGTTCCTAGACCCTTAAAATTATATTATACTACTCGACCTGCTGTGTTTGGGAATTTTGATGATTTATTAGCTAAAATCTGTAGGTATTTTAAATATTTTAGGTTTTGGGTGTTCCCGATTTTAGTTATTTTACATTTTAATGATACTCACTCAGTGAATTACATTCAAAGAGATTGGTTATTCTTATTACATACTGCTACTGCTATGCTATTAGTATTAGTCATAGTTACGGTACAATTGCCCCTGACCAGTACGCCCAATTCAAACAGCAATGTAGGTGTCGTTTGTAAATTATTGTTGTATTTGATGCGAATATGCGAGAACCATAACTTTGGCATGATTAGCAGATTTAACAAATAAAGCCAGCTAATAGTCTGGCGAATATCTATTTATTCATGCAAAAAATACTATGCGGTAGCTATTACCGAAAAAAGTAGCATTATTTCTTTTAATTGTATTCACTCTTCGCTGAATCACATATAATTTATATATTCGCAATGTGAATTGGTGTGACATCGCATTGTCGTTGAACAATTCACTTTTCCAGTTTATAAGTGCAAATGGATTAATAAAACATAAATTTAAGCTAAAAATTATTAGAGCGTGCTGCCTGCGTATAACAACAATCGACAATAATGCACTTAAACTACAAAGCATTGTGTAGAAGAACAATGAACCCTAGGTCTGTTGTGCCATCTGATTGCGGTTCCAACGTGACGGTGTTCATATATTTACACAATCGAATCGTACGGAACTATGCACTTACTAGGTACTCTTCACCGAACTAATTCGAGCTGTTGGTAAACTCGGCAAAGTTTATTTACGTTTATTTAAACTCCACTTTAGAAGTCGGTATGGAAAGTGTCTTGAAGGCTTGGCATAGGTACTTCGGTACACTGAAGGCAAACAATTCGAAAGCAATGCAGAAGTCTGCGTATTATTGGAAGATAAAATCAATCAATCTCGGTATACTGGAGCCATTTAAAGCCTAAGAATGGTTCCGCCAATTTTAACATTTTCCGATTGAAATTGAAATAAGTAAATCATGAGTGGATGCGCCATAGTCGGTGGGTAGGTAAGTGATTACTTATGTAATCACGAGAATGCAAGCACTTGCACTCTTAGTCATAACAGATGTATTGCTGAGCATGTGTATGCCCCGAACGGCGTATATGGGAAGGGGAACAGTAGTTTTCAGCTGTTAGTACATGTACATTGTACAGTGTCGGCCGTATCGGCGATGTGGCACACAAATGGACTCTACGCAAACGTAGTGACCCTTAATAAAACCGGCATAGCTCGAATAATAAAAGTGGCGCAGTATGGCTTAGTGGATGGTGTGTTGGGCTACTAAGCGAGGGTTCCAGGTTCGAATCCCGCAAAAACCCAAATTACAACTCAGGGTTTTTTCACTGCGCCATCTCTCGCGAACGTCTGACAAACATCCGAGAGATAACTGTCTGGAACGAGCTTCTCAATCAGCCGTTTGGAATCGGCATAAAATTGTAGATCCTTTCCATTCGTTCCAAAAATTAAAAACTCACACAAAACGGGTCCCTATAGACCTGTTGCGCCAACTGTTATTATTATTACTATTAACTCGAATAACTAGATTTTTTAGTTTATAGTATACCTACCAGCAAACTCAGAAACAAATTTTCTACATTTCTGGAAAATCGTCATAACTAATAATGTTTCAGAATCCCACTAGATGGATAATATGGAAATTTGCACTTTGTTTCATTTCCTGGTTATATGGGTTAATTGTTGCCAAAGTTAGCTGAAAAAATTATTATTTGTAGTAAGGTCCATTTTCTTTATAAAGGAAGTGCCGTTTCATTAATTTTTTCTTGTACCTACGTATTAAAACGAATTACGCCACCGCCTTCTTGATAGTTTTTGAAATTTTGTTTTTTTTTTCATTGACATTTTAATGACTTATGCCATTTTTCTTCGCTATATTTTATCACATATCTTTTACAATTTTTTTAAAGAATATATTGCTAAAAAAAGCGAACATGTCCTACACAAAAAAAATATATATTATGAAGTTGTTGTTAATAAATCGATTTTGTTTCTCGAAAACACTGTTAGTTCTATGTTGGTTTTTCCCTATGATGAATTAACTCCGAAATTATTAAAAAAAGAGATTAACTTTTCATCGTGATTTTTTTTTCTTCGTTAAAGTGACACAAGTTAGAAGGGTTAGCAATATTAATAAAATTTGCAAGCTTACCATACATTTTTGCTATTTTAATTTGTATTTTTCACTTAACAATAAATCGAAATAGCCAAATAAAATGCGATTTTTGAATAAAATAATTCTCAACATTTAAAAAAAATTAAATTATAAAAAAGCGTTCTGGCTCAGAATCGTTAAACTGCTCCCCTGAAAAATTAAATTTTTCGAGTTATGCCGGTTTTCTTAAACATCGAATATATGTATTCAGTGAAAATCATAACAGAGTCGTGTGAAAGAATACAGGAATTCAATTCGCCAACTCTTAACATAAACCAAGTAGGTAGGTACAAAATATTTAGTGCTTAGTTTCTGACTCTAAATCTCCACTGCGTACCAAAGCTTTCATTTATTCAACCTGAATTATCCTGTAGCCTCTCACTGCTGTTACAGTATGTTAATTGAGTTTAAAATGCCATTAGTATCTAGTATAGTAAGCAATGCGATGAATATCAAGGAATTTAACGACTTGAACCGATGTATTGTGATTTAGTCGTCAAAGACATTTCAGTTTTTAATTGCATTATCTCGAACACAGACTTATTGGACAAGTTGATATTGGTCCATACTCGGCAAGGTTGGAAGCGAAATTCTATATCCATTTAAGACATGCATTAAATTAGTATAATTCTTTCGGGACCTTTATGTGGAAATTGTCACAGTATATTTTTTTGAGTAATTTCTAATGTCAGCCAGATGAATACGTGAATCTCTTTCGCTCATGTTTAAAAAAATGCATAGAAGAAATGAAAGAGGGAAACTAGTTTTGCTATTATTTAATGGAAATAGATATTAGCTATAAAATATCGGTAAATGGAGTACTAGCCTGTGGGTTCTAATAGACGCTATCAAATTTTATCAATTACATAGGTGCAGAGTATTCTTATGTACTCTTAAGATGGTCGAGCTTCGGCTCTATAAAAGCCTTGGAGGCTTTAGTAAAATGTTTCTTGCAGAGATTGAGGGAGAAGTGCCAGAAAGTTATATGATTGGGACAAAGGGAAAAGCTTAAACCTTTGACAAAAATCAATTATTGCTGTGCGTTAGTCGGGTAAAGGCTCGAGAACTGCTCAACGGATTTGAATAATTTATGTTTTATTTTGTTTGCCTTGAATCAGGAATGGTTTAGGAAAAGAAAAGTAGAAAAATTCTCAACAGGTGGCGTTGTAGGCGCACATTTCGTTGCTCATGGGGAAAAGCACTTTGAAAAAAAAAATAAACTGGATAGAACTCGAGTAGTGACACTTCCAAAACAAAAAAAAAAAAAATAAAGTGCACGACTGGGTCGCACGAAACTTTCTCGTTTAGTGCGCGTCTGACTGACTTTCAGAGTGTTCAGCAAATCGAAAATTGAGGACACAATAGTTTTAAAAAGATACATTTGACTCTAAGTTTGCGTTTTGGTTAAAATCGTTATTGAAGTTTTCCGGAAAACTGGAAAGAAATTAATTTTAAAAAAATTCCTACTTTTTCAAAAATCCATTGTACTATAATATAGAGAACAACTTAGTTTGCTATTAAGTTATAAATGACCACATTACCTTAGAAATTTATTTTTGTTACAATCGTACGGACCGTTTTCGAGATACATATATCGAAAATTCAAAAGTACCGTAGTTCGAATTTTTAGCTTAAAACGGGGTACGCAGTCATGGTAACCGCATCTACTTAAGCTTAAATATCTATTTTGGTTGAAATCGTTGGAGCCGTTTTCGATCAAATCAAACTGGTACGAAAATGTTATATGGGAAGTAGGTACCATTAAATATTGAGGTTACCTTACAAAAAAAAAAAACTGTCCCGAACTGTGAGCACAACAACTCCAAATTCGAGGTTTGAACGTAACCCGGGAAGCCGTTTAGGCTGTAGGCCTGTGGAAGGACGGACAGAATTTCATTTTCATTTCATTTCATTTTATTTAATTGAATGCTTACACATTAAGACCCACTTTTTTGAGTTCCTCTATAATCGGGCCAGCTAGTACAAATATATATCTATATCGAGAAAGCAAATATTAGGTGACAACAGATTTGACCAAAGATGAATCTGGAACGCTCTTAAATTTTTTGTTACCTTCAAAAGAATTCTGTAGAGGCTGTAGGAACGAGGAGGAGTAAAAGACTATCCTCCACCTTCTCTGTACCTGTTAGAAGTCTACTTCGCTAATTTAGATGCTCAAATTTGCTTTGCGAGTAAGAGTATAGGATTTTTGATCCAGACGGTATCACAGTGGACCTTATACTGGTCTAAGTAATTTTACCTAATCAGCCTATTGTCGCTTGGACCATGAAATATTTTTTCCGGTAGAATTTGGTTTATCATGTTAAGGAGTTACAGCCATTAAGAACTTTCCGAAATACTCTTCTGTGAAGAATCTTATGCACCGGAGAGTGAGTGATGTTAGTAATTATTTAGCAGCACTGTTCACGAAACAATTGAAGTCTGGTAATACATTGAAGCTTGAAGTTTTTTGCGTTTTGGTTTATAAAGGGGGCAAGATTAGAATATGTGAACTTAGGTGAAATTACACAATGGTCTTTCGTTACGCCAAGAGACAATAGTTATCCGAATGAATGAGGAAAAGCTCCGAGGTAATGGATTGAGCTACAACTACCGATATCCAAATTGGCAAATTTGAAAGGTTTAAAAGCTTAGTTACACATGTAACTAAGCAAAAACGCTTCAATATTATATAGAGTCACCCGCAACAGCTTTCAAGATAAGTCTTTTTACATTAAGCGTTTTATAGTTGTAATAAAATATTACAGAAATCCCTTCTTCTAACAAAAGAAAAAAAGGTCCGCTTGACAGGATTTAGTAGTAACATCACCTAACCCCGCAAAAAGTATTTGTTTTTAAAACTTGCACTGCACAGCACGCACTTTAACAACTTCTCAATAAGTTATTAACATTTTCCAGCGTTACTGTATACTTTTGATATTAGGTATATCAGCGTTAAAAGAATACGTAAACCAATACAAATATTCACAAATATCAAATCTTTCTGCATTTTTATCGAGCCCAAAAGGTACCTAATGAGTTACCTTTCAGGTAATTTGTCCATACTTCAGACGCTGCTTGATGAATTATAACTTTCAGCTCGGCGAAGTGTTTTTATTCTTCTCACTGTCAATTTTTATGATCTCATTGATATAATTTTACTCTCTGTGGTAGCCTGATAAGTACTTTGCCACTAAATCAATTACCTAATCCACGAATTGAAACCGGTCTTCATAATGCGGACGGGTTTTCAATTAACTCGTATACTGTATCGTTCGTATGTGTAAACAGATTACTATCTCCTACGTTAACCTAAAAAATAAACACGATCAGGAGTAGAAGGTGGTATAGGAGGTAGAGTTCATCAACATCTGAAACATTCACATGGTATTATTTAACTGTCCACTTCTTAAATCTCCACCATGAAAACATTTCGGAATGCAAACTCTTTTCAAACTGTTTCAATTGTAAAATGATAGCTCGTTCAACAGTAATTGAGTAAGCCATATTTTTCTCTAGTGCATTATTCTCTGCTTTTGTAAGGAAGGGAAAAAAGATCACCTTATGTCAAAGACGACCTTGGTAAGTGCTTAATGTTTAGCATAATAATGTGAACACTAACTGAGTTATTCACACATTTTATTAATTACAGAAAAAAGTGTGCGATCTGTTGCAGATACGAGTAGGTACCCGTATTCAACACTCATGAAAATAAACCATGGTTATACTTCTATACAAATATATTTTTGTTATGTAACCAGAGAATGTGTTGTAGTTTCTCGGTCGCATCGCTGGTATAGACAATACGCAGTTACCCAGTAGGTATTAAATTTCACAGATTTTTTTTTATATAATCATTGTTCAAACGTAAAGGTATGAATTCGAATTCGTTTTGAATTTAAAATACATTTCAGGTCAGATAATTGGGACTGGAGCAAAAATGCGAAAAGAAGTAGCTAAGCACCTTGTGTTTTAATACAACAGATCCCATTTATTTGTGTTTTAAATGTCAACGAGCAAAACTAAAACCAGTTAAGTCGGACCTGTTCGCTTCTCAAGCTAATTTAAGTATAAATTTCCGGTTAAAAGACTAAACGGAGACCTTGAGAATATAGAACAGCTGTATAACGAACCAAAACGTAAAAAAAATTTGATTGACACTACTTGACAGCGATGACATGTTGAGTTCGAGGTTGAACGTTGAACATCAAGTAGCGAAACGTTTTTAATAAAATAGTTTAGTTGCAGTGCGGCACAGCTTGTGTGAATTGGGTTAAAATCAAACTGCGGATACATCAGGGATCAGCGAGTAGTTACAATTGCAATGATGTTCTAGGAGGTACCGCACGACATTGCTTACTTTAAGTCAACTAAGTTTTACCCGACAACTGCCGTAAAGTTTGCACATTTGTTTTTTTAGACTATAGTAGTTGCAGACGTGTTTTATTGAACTTATATTTCAGATAACCAAACCAGACGAATACGCAGTAAAAAAGAAGTGGTTTAAACTGGTTTATTTTGTCATTCGTCTTGACTTTCAGTTAGATTGCACGTTCTTGCTAAAAGCTTATGAATGACGTTCAACTTCAAAGCAGTTTACTAGACATGAACTGCTGCTGTCAAGTCACTTCTACTTATAAATAACATAGATCCAAGAGCGAATCGCGGACGTTAGTCACATTTGTGTGAGGCAGATTCTACTTTAGTTTGCTTAATATGCTTTTCACACCAAGCCGAAAACCGGGTTTTCGCCAAAACACACGAAAACTTCATCGAAAACAGAAGTTTTCCCATACATATTTCCGTTTTCAAAACGAGTCGGTTGCACTCGTATATATATCACACTCTGCGAATCTTGACAAATGATTTGCAAAAGAAGAAAATTTTACTGCTGCATACCTATTATCTTATTTTTAAATTAAATATTTTAGATTTATGCGATAGTTTTCGCATAGACTAGTTTTCAAAAAAATTAAGGTTATATTAAATGTTTCATAATGAAATTGAAAAAATGTTTCGTAACACTCTATTATGGAAACGCCCAAAACATAGAGGGCCTCACTAATAATCAATTTTGATCTTCCCAAAAATAATTTGTAGGTCGTAATGAATAATTTTATATGGGCAATTATCCATTGTCAGTTTTTTAAATTTAGCGTGGACATTAACAATGATTATTAGTATAACGCAGATTGATTTTAATTTGACAACGTTGGACTTCTTTCTTTGGGGATATTTAAAAGGAAAGTATACGTCAATAAGCCAAAAATAATTCATGAGCTAAAGGATGAGATAATTCGGCACATTAAGGATATTGAACCTCAATTATGTCTCAGAATTATTGAAAATGTTCACCATCGGATAGAGGCATTTTAGGCATTATTTCATTAGCTAAGGCTTTAAGGCTTTTTCTTTTCCAAAAAGGCATCTTATCTTTAATTGAAATATATATACATATTTTTTGATTCAACGTATATTGACTTTTTAAATTTAGATCTTGCTACTGATGCTACAAATATTTCTGAGTTTTGGAGAAAGGCATTTCAATTGGAAAAAGGAGATGGTTGTAAAATGTTTCCTTTTCTTGAAAAATTAATATACCATATTTTATGCTTGTTGCATTCTTCGGCAACTGTTGAAAGGATTTTTTCATCCATTAATTTAAATAAGACAAAGCTCAGAAATAGGCTTAAATCTGCACACAAAGTCGCTTTTTAAACATAAAAACTGCTATGATCTACAATTCTAACAAACACACATATTATCCTTTAATTTTCGATTTATTGTTCCAATTTGCATAAAAAAATATTTTAGGCATTATTTTATTGAAAAAGGCATCTTTTTTTTCAAGTTAGGCCTTTTTTCGTCAAAATTGGTTGGCAACGCTGGATAGAGGTATGCCACCGAAGCCGTGGCGAGCATTTGGCCGATATTTTGTTTCACATTATAATTTTCATTGATCCCTCTATGATAATAAAAAATATTAAGATAGTTTTCTTAAAACTTTTTGTTTTATTTACAACTAGCATTGTGCGTTTTTCATTGGGACCACCCTTTGTATGTAAAACAAAGTTGCATCCGTAATACCACCCATAACTCGAGAACGGATCTTGCGATTTGAGTTGCCTTTTTTGGTGTGTTTGTCTACTCTCAAGGAAAGTACATACATAAGGCGAAAAAATTATAAAATTTTAAAGAATAATTGGAAAATTCATTGGAAATTTTTTAGATTTTCCATATAATTTATACTGGGAACTATCTTTTTTTTTGTAATTTTAATCATGATATACAGTGAGATTGTGTTTGTCAAATAAAGTTCCGCCTGATTGTTATGATTTCGAAAATTTTCCATACGGAAACTGTTCAGTCTAAGCCTTTTCCGACTGATTGAATTTTTTGAACGCGAAGTGCGTCTGGTTGTTGGTTTTTTTTTGTAAACGTATTATGAGTTGAGACGGAGTTCCCAAACAGAAACCATTTCTTGTACTAATTTCCAGTTTGATTTCCGGTAGTTTCTAAAATGTTGATAAATTACTTTTGATGTCTCCAGTAAGCAAATGTTATTAAAAGACACAACGCATTTTCAAAGTAGCCTCGAGTTTAAGAACATTGAAAACGATATTTCTAAACACATTGAATCATAAGACCCCTCCGTCCAAATTGGGAAATTTATGTTTCGGAAACGGCAAATCTTTTTTTTTTATCGAATTAGTATAATACTAGCTGACCCGGCGAACTTCGTTCCGCCCAAATTCGTTAATGTAATAAAAATAATAATTCCGAGAACGAACAATGAACATGCTGCTTTATGTAATTCGGTCAATTCAAATTCGGTATTCAAAAGTTACCTACATTAAAAACAATACAAAATAATAACTAAAGTATAATCATTGTTTATGTGTTTAAATCAAACCGCAATGATTGACGTGTCAGCCAACCTTAATTTTTTTCACTAAAGTGCTTTACGGTACACGACGTTCAAAGCGGAAGAGTTTGCTCACACGTGAGCAAGCCACATACGATTGAAAAACATGGGAATTCAATAACTGATGTCACAACACAAATATCCAGCGATTGTCCTTGCGACTCATTATTTTTTTCATAATGAAAGCGATATGCATGGGAAATTGAAGGCACTCGGAAACCAATTGCAAATCATCGGAATCCGCGGAATTATATAATCGTTGCTTGAATTTTGAAGTCAAAATCTTCGCTTCCAAGACATTTGATTTGAGATTCTTCACATTCAAATCAAACCCAATCCGTTAAAAAAGTTTCGGTTGATTGGGGTTGCTCAACAAAATTATAACTGAGCCGACTTTCGAATTAAAATTGTGTAGAGGTGAGCCCGGAACATCTAAAGAATTTAAAAATCAAACTTTTAAAATAAGTTTTGTTGTATTGGAAGTGACACAACCCGTTTTCCTATCCAGTATATTTTTTTACAAAGTGCGGTTGCCATACTAAATTCTATTCCCAATCTCATCCCCTTAAAAATCGTTAAAATCGAACGATCCATTCTCGAGTTATGAGTGCCATACACAGACGTCAGTCTCTTTTATTTATAGGGGTACCCACCCGGTTTTTCCGTGCCTTTCGTTTGGAACTATCGGGTCCAAAACTATCCTATCTTTAAAACTGAAACCAACTGGATGGGTCCACAAAATTTCATTGAAATCGGTTGAGTGGTTTCGGAGATCGACAACACCTAACCAATTCCTCCGTAGTTTTTGAAATTAAAATTCTTTCTTAGATTTCCTATCTATGAATGTGTTAAGAGTCATAAGAGCATTATATGTTTTCACTAATCTTGACTGTTGACTGTAACTCACTTCGGCCGTCGACTCTCTGTCGTGACGTCGTTTGTAATTTGTACAGGCAACAGGCATAAAGAACGAAAGAAAAGTGTATCCCGAATCAAAGTATGTACATTGTACACAACTGCGTAGTTGAAATTTAGCGTACCTACCTATATTTTAAAAAAAGTAAAAATGCAAACATAAGCACCCTGAAAATATCTTTTTTTTGACACTTGATTTGTTAAGATTGGTTGAGCGTGTGAACCGCAAAAGGGAGAAACACACTACAGAAACTACAGAAATAATATAGAGGGGATTGATGAAAGTGTTAGATTGCATTAAGGCTGTTACTTAGCGTCCATTATAAAATAACCAAGTTGAACCTTCTGAAGGTTAATCCTATTTCCAGTTGAAATAATAATTTTGTAGCAAATAACTACACTCTGCAGCTCAATTGGTTCTAGTTGTGTGCTTTTCATTATGCATTAAAAATTATTATATTGATGATGAAAAGTGCGATACTGGAAAGTTTCACCTAGCCCCCACTTTAAATACTGATACTTTGTTTTTCGTAGATATATGTACTTACAGTTTTACCTATCTACAGTTTTACCTACCGTTTAACATGACCCCACCGTATATACGTATGTCGATACTTGCACTGATACAGCACAATGCAATATTGTCACATCACCTAAGCACTGTGATTGAGTTCATTGAAGTGAAAATAAGAATCGAACAATTCAATTGACCATCAGACTTAAATACTTTCGACGCACGCTTCTCAACAATATTATTATTTTTTTAGCATTTGGACGAGACGATACCTTAAGTGGCACGCCATATGACAGCTCTGCTCTGAGTTACCTTTATGGACACGATCAGTTGAGTATGATCACCGATATTTTATCTGTGTACGAGTATATGCAAAAACACAAAAGGAAAGATACATTTCGTTCTCTCTTATTGCAGCGGATCTATTTTTTTTTATATCAGTGCTAGATCTAGACTCCAGACACATATTGGTAACGTTCTCTTCTGGTTTTATAATGTGGTCAGTCTCGTCATTAACGGGTGCAGTCATGAACCCAGTCGACACTAGGAATACAAATTAGGGACAACGTGTCCGAACAGATAATATTGCAAATCCAAATGACTTGGAATTGGAACTCGACCAAAGAAAATGTACAAGTACGGCGTCCAACGATAAATGTTTGATTGAAGCATTATATCGTGTATAGCACTCAAAATAAGACGCAGACATTAGAAAGTATGGTTAAGCGCTTCCAAGGAAATACGGTCCAGTTATTTCTACTGACTTTCTGAGCAATGTAATTTTCGTTTGCCTTTTGACCACTGAACACAACGGCTGAATTCCAAAACGTTGAAAATATGCGCATTGTGAATGCACACTGCATTTCTTATGCTAGTTTATGAATGCTTTCGCGCTGCTTTGCATTTGTTATGCTTTGCAATTTTTGACGTTTTGGAACGACTTTGATGCAAACTATCGTAAAATGTCTCAAACACCAACAATGTCCAAACTATTAGTAACAACCATCGTTTTTAACAGCTTAATAAGCAATGTTGGTTCGTACAATGCCAACACGTTTAAGCATATTCTTTATTTAAGAAGGAAGCAGTTTACTCGGAGAATGTCTTTGCTTTCTTCAATTAAACAAATAAAAAGAAATGTACCGAAGTGTAGAAATTATTTAAATGTTATAGAATCCTATCCAAACGATGTGTTTTTTAGTTATTTTCATTACGACTCTGGCGATGAATCCATTCTATTTGGCGGTATAAACTGAAATGTCAAATGTCATTTGCATCATAATCATTCACGATGCTCTGTTTGCTTTTGTTTGCGCAGTTGATGCATTCACAATGCGTTTTAGAAAAGTATGCATTGCATCATAGTAATCCGTTTGCGTTTTGGAACGCTTGATTAAGCAGTAATAAAGAAGTACTGCGTTTTGGAATTCAGCCAACATTCGCAATAGTAAATGTGGAATATGAGTATCTACCTACAGTTTTTCACCACGATAACTTAATTATTTCTTCTCAACTTGTTAAAGATGCTTAGCTGGTGCTTAGTTTCTCCACACAGGTATAGTCATAAGCGCACATCAAAAAAACCTTCATTTGTATGAAGTCCAATATATTTGACAGAGTACTTAAATATATACGTCAATATGTAAGGTTCCTTTAGATGGCTATATTAGTACCTAAAAAAGTTCAACGCCTGCAATCTTGTGTGTTTTGCATACTAAGTGAAACCGCTCTATTTTTTATAAGCGCATTACTGTGACTTTGCCTTAGGTTTTTGCAAATCAATTATTCGTTCTCTATCTGCTCTTCTGCACAATTATATTTCGGTGTCGGCCCTTTCATCTTGGGCCTGGATTTGGTGGGTTTCATTACTTCGATGGAACGGGCTTAGTTTCGATGAATGATGCCAACTCAAAACTAGATTAAGAACTAAAATTAGAATTGGATCAAATTCTCAACCATTATAAATTCAACACTTTAAAGTGCTTTTCTGCTGTAGTGGCTTATACACATAGAAATTAAAGCGTTTATAAAGGCTACATTTATAGCTTATAGTTGATTTTAACGATAACTGAAATTTTGAAAATTGTGTGGCCTACACAATGCTAAACAGTGAAATAATTGAAATATGTCAAAATGAAGAGTTAAACCTACGAACTTGAATTTAAAAATTTCCGAAATATCGTCAATAGAAACATTCAAGTTATCAACGGCAACATCTACATACAAAAGTTTCTAATACAAAAAATAATACCGAAAAGACCAATAGCAATATTATCAGTTTTTTTTTGAAAAATGTCTGTATTAAGCAATTGTCAATAGAATTTTTAAATTGACGTGAAATTAACACTAGGTATTCGAAAGATAATCTTCTGGCATATGACCACGGCTGGATCGGACGTAGTCTAATCTGCAGGTCCAAAGTTTTAAATGACTTTTTCAAACATTTTGTGGCCGTATATCGGCAATAACGCGGCGAATGTTATCCTCCAAGTGGTCAATCGCTTCGGGCTTATCGCCGTAGAATAGCGACTAGCGACTGCACAATTTGGAAGCGTTGTTCAGGCGTCAGTCTTTTCATGTTAAAATGTCAAACAAAACAAAATGACCGCCAGTTAAAATAGTGTCGCCAACTTAAAGTTCTATAGTAAATACAGTTCTTGACCAATTTGGTGTTTTGTTTATGTGTAATTTGTGGAAATGGTTATTCCGTCGGCTTTTTTGGTCATGGGCGTATGAATGAAACTATTAGTTCATTGTTTTCTCCCGACGCGACGTTTCGGTAGGGATTGCTGCCTTCTTCAGGGTATCATTATTGGGAAACATTAATTAATCAAGAATACAAGAAAGCAGATAACGAGGAACTTACAATATTTAAAAAAATATAACTGCTAAAACTAAGGAAAATGATATTGAATTTAGCACAACGGTTAGTATTGTCAGTATTATACATTTAATAAAGACAAGTTATAATTATCTAATATGATAACATAACAGAGGCTGGTGTCCAAAAAGGTTAGGTTTTTCCGCTCTAAAGACCAGCTTAGGTATTTTCTAAACGTAATCTTCCGCATTTTAAAGCTAATTGAGCCGACTATTTCATCAGTTGTAATACCTATTGCTTGTCGATGGAGGTACCCACTGATTAAAATTTTTTTTATAATAGCATCTCAGAAAATATAATATAATCGGTTCTGGGAAACCTGATGGAAACTCTAGTTTACAACCATGCACACCGTGGAATCCACTTGCCAAAGAAAGGAACTTCGCAGGCCATTGGTATACAGACTCATTGCATATCCATTGACGGACCGTTCGTCCAGTGTGCGCTTGCACTCCCTTTTTCGTATTCTTAACTTAATCAACAAAAAAAGAATAGAATGCCGAGTAAAATTACGATATCGTGCGTTTGGAATAATGAACAAATCTCCATTTGGGAGAAATTGTGAACTGAATCAAATCTACTTACTATGCATTGTCTTAATATTCCAGGCACTTATCGTACGGTAATGGTAATATAGGTCAGGGGATTATTTAGAATGCAACTGCTCTTCTCAATTTGAATTAAATCTGGTTCATCAAGTGAAAGCAGTAATGGGAGCAGACTTTGCAATAAAAATTTGATATTATTTACCTATTCACAAATGTCATGTAAAAAATATGATATGAATAATTGTTTTGATTGCATAACACCAACACACAAGAGAATAAAATTAAAATTCTGCGCTTATGTGGTAACTGGTAACCGAAGTTTATTTTTGTCAACAAACTATATCAATGTCAAATTTTTGCACATCCTTATAAGACGAGCTATTCATCCGAATTTGGAATAGACTTTAAGTTAAGGCACCGTAATCACTTTCTTGACATTCAATGTTTGTCTCAAATTGGGTATATGTAGCTTTGTTCTGTCATTGGGCGTCTCAATTGCGTGCGTAATGGCCATCGATTTTTGGTGCCAATACAAATATCGAATGCGTATATGATTATAAGTTATGTTTACACAAGGGTTACGGTCAGAATTTATAATGCGTGATTAAAAATAAACGATTCACCATGAATAACAAATACATGAAGGTTAACCTCCATTCGATTAGAAGAATACAGAACTTAGTAACATTGCCCCGCTCCTTGAAATTTTCAGAGAAACCGTTAACAAAACCATGAAATTCTGTAAAACTAAAGAGAATTTTAATTTGTTAATTCTAATCGCTTGTGCGGATTTTATAGGGTGCAGGAGTAGACTGATAAAAAATTCCGAAACTGAATCTATGTGAAATGAAATTACCAATTATGTTAATGATCGTAACAGTAACACGTTGGTTGGCTACCTGTACATAGATGTGAGATGGGTGTTCAGCAGTAAACTAGTTAGGCGAACAATATCATTAGTTATTGATTGAGTACATTCTATGCGTTCATATAGTATGTTCCAACAGCACATTTTAATGATTCAATGAATCTGGAAAGATCCAGTAGTTTTTTTTATAAAATTTAATGGGGAATTTGTGTATTAGTATAATTTTATCTTTTTGGAAATCTTCCCTGTATGTGTCAAAGTAGAAAGCCTCTCGGAAGGTACCTCTTAAATAGATACTTAAATTCGGTAGGCAAATTAAGTATTTTTGAGAATTGGCTTAGGTATAGGTTTTAACAGTAATGTAAAGGGCCTAAGATAGCGCCTGGTCATTTATGCGCACAAACCTACTCAACCTAACCTTACATATGCCTTCACCGTCGCACTTGCTGGTCAATCTATGACAAATCATTTTTATGAATTTGTATAGATGAATCATCTATTTGTTCATTCAGCTGATGATTTATTTTTTTTATTGATGAATAGAATCATCATATTGTCGGTTGGTAAGATTAGGTTGAAAATTTCCCACACAAAACGCTTATAAGTTAATTGGAAGCATTCAATTTGTCGCCCCAATATTACCATAGTAAGATTCAAATATAAATCCTTTTAGGTTAGAACCCATTGTTGATGGAGCGCCCCATTTACCCAAAGAGGAATTCCCTTAAATGCATGCAATTATTGTATAATTTTAATTGAGGTGCATAGGTATATCTGGGAGGTGTTGACCAAACAATATCGTGGTTAAATATTAAATAGGTTGAAAACTTCTTGATTTATGCGTTTAAGTAAATAAGATCCGAGATACTCTCAGGCAACCATCGAAAGTCTCGAGAAGTGCTACGAATACGATGTCGTTTCTACATGACAGCGGTTACTTCGATTGGGATAATATGACCTGGGCCGGAGTTAGAGGACTGAAAGCTTTAGCGCAACAAAGGAGGAATGAAGCTCCTACGTATTTTCCAAATAAAATGGTAATTTTTTTTCAGTCGAGTTTTTCAATAAACAATTTATTTTGAAACCAAGTAAAAATTTAAAATTATGTAAGTAGTTATAATCAAAAACAAGAATTATTATGCGCAAGTTTAAGCGTTAATGAAATAAACCTTCCGAGCTTTTTTAGACGAAAAATCGTTGATGATTTCGTTGAAATCAAGTTCCCGGAGTAAATCACTTTGAATGCTCAGGAGAGAAACCTTTGATAGGCGGTCTTGTCCCCTAGTGTAGTTCGAAGCCCATTTTTTATAAGTTTCATTTTTGAAAATGAGTCTCCAGTGCAATTAGATGTTATCGAAACCAAATACAGAAATCAGTGGTATTTCAAAGTTTGGAAATGTAGCTCTGAAATAATTGTGATCTTTGAGAATTCGGTACCTAGTAGAAAAGCTAAGTAGAATTTTTTTCCATAGATACGAATTGAACCAACTCAGTACCAAGACTAGGTTCTAAAACACCCTTGGTTCCTATGCACGCAATTTTTCAGTGAAATAATCACATACCTAACCTACTCGTAGCTGGTCGACCACTGGGATAAATTCGGATACTTTGAATCAAATTGCAGATTCCAGAATCAATTTCGGGTCCTGCAACATCTTGTTTGTAGCGTTGAATAGCTCCAAGATATCGTGTTAAGAGATTGGAAATAGAGCGGTGTCGAGACCTCTTATTTTGCTTCATTCCTCACGATGTCTTTTTGCTCCTTATCGGAAGATATGCTGTCTTATTTGCAATGATTGCTGCTGAATCTTGAAGCAAATTAATTATTTTGCCCTCCCATTACACTAGCTCCATCACTAGAGTTAGAGTTTCAATCGATAAAAAAAATTGCATAACTGCAAAGATCTTGGAAAGCCATTAAACGCCAAAAATGTTTGTTCAAGCTAATTAAGTATAGAATTATAATTATTCGAAACAAATTATAGAAATAAGAATAAGCTATCCACATTTAACTTTTTATCTAAGACCCACTCGCACTTTGCACATACATACATACATACATACTATAACATTTCGATATGCATTCAATTTTAATTTTAAAGTGTAATGGGATTCAACACTATTTTTACTATATAAAAGTATACTAAATATAGAATGTCAAAATTCATAAACTAATTTAAATTATTATATAATATGTATTTATGAAAATAAATCTAACCTTAATCGAAATCTAAAACCTAATATGTTTCTAGCATATATAAAACATCCTATTAAGATAGATTTATTAACCAAACAAATTATATTATTCCCCCTTAAACAATATATAACAACTAACCAATAGCGTTCAGTGATTTTAAAATGTGATATTCCCCAAGACGATTGGTAGCATTTTATTTTCCATTGTTTGTATGTTTTTTTCATGTCACACGGATTCTGAACAATCGAAGCAACAGTCAACTAGAAAACGCATTCTCCCTTAGTAAAATTGTTGACAATTCTTAAAATGAGTTTTTTTTAAATAAATTTCGCAAAAAATATGACTCCCGTTCCCATTCCCAGTAATCCAACAAGCAAACATACACCACCATGTGTTAAGTGCAGTTTCATTTAAACCTCCCGAAATAATAAAACTCCTTTCTTAGCAGTTATCGTTTTGGTTTTTCTCCAATAAATCCGAATGTAATCAGAATCACCCATGCACGACAGCATGACGTAAGCGTTATTGAAATATGTATATGCTGCTTGATCCCGTATATCTGGCTTGAAAATCTACAGCTACCGCAGCACACAAAATCACAAATCCTTTCTAGGTAATAAAGGCCTTTGGTGCGTCACATCCAGAAAACTGGTTTCGTATTTCGATTTCGCATGCATTCAAACGAGCTACCGACGTGAAATTCTTGAGCGATTCAGCGAAACCAGTTCCAAAAGAACCACTGCGCATGAATACTCCAGCGTTTGGTATTCTTATGGTTTAACTCAGATAATGCGCCGAAACAAGTTGTATCACTCAAGGACCTCAACGCGCTGACCAACAGTTGCATTTGCAAGTTTCTCACACAGAAGGTCACCGTATAGAAGGTGTGGCCACTACATAACCACAGCCCGACTATTCATTCGAACAGATTTCAATCATTGACCAGCTGGATGTGTACAAAATCAAAGCAATCAACACCTAACATTCCAGCTGTGTATAACCACTCTAGGAAAACGCTTAACGACACCCATGCGTCCAATTAATGGACATTTGTATGCCCCACTCGCCGACATGTTCGCGTGAAACAAAATAAAATATTTTGATTACCGCAAAGGTAATAACGGCATGATAAGCATAACTTTGGTAAATGTACGGCTTCCTGAGGCGACTGTGACCCTTTTAAACACTGCAAGCCTAGGGTTCTGGGTTCCGCGGGTCAAATACGATATTTAACGAATGTGAGGTAATGGAAAATTGTGTAGAATGACTTGCTAAGTGAACTCCGCAAGGGGTCAAATACGTGAATCAAATAAATTATGCAGAGGCGCAACTTGGATCTCGGCGAACACACTCCTGCATTCCACCACCACCATCACACTTTCATGTGAATCTTTTAGACAGCTCTTCAATCGAAAAGCGCTTTGTTAATCAAACACTTCTTACATTGTGCATTTTTCTTTTATATGTTTAACAAGAAAATATTTTAATTTATGGTCTCTTCTAATTAGATATAAGCTGTGTTTTTGTATTCTTGAAATTTTATTGAAGCTCTTCTGATGAAGCAGTGCCGCAGACAGAGATGAAATACACAGTTCGTCACTCAACTCTTTTGTTTGTGAGCAGCGTTTTAATGGTGTATGAGCTTGACGAATAAACCACGCACCCGTAGGCTAGTGGGTTACTGTGATCATGCTCAGGGCTATACTGGTCGACGGCGGAGTCAATGCACTTAACTATGTAGGCGAGCTGGGGCCACGGCCCACCGGCGGAAGGCGATCTCGTGTCAGACTTCAAATGGTAAATTGTGCACGGAAGTGTATTTGTCAATATTCGCCAACGAAATTTATAGCAAACAAAAACTAGGAAATGATATACATAATATACAGATCAAAGTGGGAAAGTACAAGTAGTTGATGTTGGTGAAAGTTGCATTGGTTGTGTTGCACGCTCGAATAGAAAAAAGAGTGTTATGTCATACAAAACAAACTTGTTGTGTGGTCTGCATAGAGCGGCAGTTATTTGTGCTAAGTTTTTTGCATATCTCTCTTGGGATTTTTTTTAAGTAGTGTACTACTTATTGATGAGTTGAGGAAGAATGTAGTTTGTGACTGATAGTTTTGTGGATGTAATGTAAATAACGAGAGGGAATGCAATTAGGTATTAATTTATTGCACACAAGGTTTTTCTTACTTATTGTATTGTAAGTCTTAAAGTTGATTTTAGAAATCGCAAGTATGTACGCCATCTTCTACTTGTTTTGTTGGCATGGACACAGAGGATGAAAAATAAAATCCGGTCAAAACAATGCACCAAGTGGGCCTCCTGCAGGCGAGTTTGTAACACTGGCGTGCTATATAATTGACAACAAAAGGATCCTCTACATGTGCTTTTGAAAGTGATGTAATTTTTGGCTTAAATCAAAACTTCACAAAGGCACGCCCAAGTAACAATTTTACTTCGGTAAGGTACCTACTATCGAGGCTATTTCCCCTCTTGCAATATTAACTGCATAAGGCCTACAGGAAACACATCTGGAGCACTTTTATGAAGGTAGGGCTTTACCGAAACTTTATAGAAGCTTATAAAAGCACAAAATATGTTAAAAAAAAAAAATATATATATATTTTTTTTATTATATGTATTCTTAAATTTTTTGATTTCTTATTTTTTTTTGTATCTTATTAATAAACATAATCTAATTGACTTTTTGCAACTTTCGTGCACTACTCGCGTAATTTATATGATAAAGTTTAGAGTTTCGTTAAGACTTCCCATCGCAAAGTTGTTGATTGCATGACATTTCATTGCTTCTATAATGCCTCCTGTCAGAAGCTCTAAAGAAGCTTCTCGAAAGCTCTTCGAATCACAAAATTTAACGAAACAATTCACTTTCTACACCTCATCTCCTCACTCATTTTCAGACGTCTAATAGAGATCTTACCGATAGATATCCCTCTATGAAGCCTGTGTATATGGTCCGCAAAGGTATAGAAGTTTTTTTTTGAAACAATTACTTCAAAATCGGTCTCTTCGGTTAGTAAATACTGTAGAAGCTCTATCGAAGCCGTTGCCTACAGAAATTATAAATTTGAACCTTACCGAGGTTACTTGGGCATAATGAACGTTATTGTCAAAAAACTGAGCAATTCGTTCTGAACGAATTCTCATTTATGCAGGATGGCGTTATGTGCCACACAGCTCGAGCAAGAACCAATCTTTTGCTGCAAGGTTCAATAATCGTTTAATCGCCTGTTTTGGTGACGTCGCATGGGCTCAGTACAATTCGAAGTCCTTGAACTTTGTTTTGTAGTTAAGGGCCAATTGGTTGGTGATATTGAAACAGCGATTTTTCACTAAATTGGCCAACCTATGTGTAGAAAATAGCATAGGTATGTAAATAGCTTTTTATATGAAAATGTTATCAAAATTGGCTTGACAGAATGGGCAGCTGCCAAGCCAGCGAAGACATTCATGTGAACGAAATTACATTCCTCGATAATCCGGAAGGCTTAGTTCTTTCAATAAAGCAACACACTTTAAGGGATTCCTCCTTATAAAGGGTCTTTCATTAAGAATTTAAAACCTTATCTTTTTTTTAAATAATATAAAAACTACCTACTTGAGATGCCTGATACAAAAAAAAGTTATTGCCTCGAATAACTATCAAAACACTTATGAATGGAATTCAACTTCGTTCATATGTCCACAACGGGATATAGGTTGAACCCAATTTTCGACGACTCGGCCGCACATTTCGACCGATACTGCCGCTATTTTCTCTTTCAATAGGCTCTGAGTTCCTCTAACGTCGCCGGCTTGTTTGCATTGACCAATGATTTAATGAAACCCGATAAAAAAATTCTAGAAGAGTCACGCGATCTCGGAGGCCAATAGATTAGTCCGTTTCTCGAGATAACTCGTTCACCGA
The DNA here is from genome assembly GCA_949126925.1 of Cheilosia vernalis. NCBI lineage: Eukaryota > Metazoa > Arthropoda > Insecta > Diptera > Syrphidae > Cheilosia > Cheilosia vernalis. Next base: position 79,626,897 of record OX421358.1, on the reverse strand, counting down.
ACTGAGACTTCTATAACTCGATTGTTGCAACCGCTGTTGTGCGTAGTACCGTCTTGTTTTAACCACATATCACTGATGTTCATTCAATTGCTCAAAGAAATTTCGTTTCAATATGATGTCTCTGTAGCGAATGCCATTTACCATAACGTGACGGTCATTTTCATCGACGAAAAAAAATAGGCCCAATTATGCCACCGGAATGAACCGCAAACTGTGAATTTTTGAGGATGAAGTAGTGCTGCTTCATGAAGCACATGAGGGTTCTCACCTTATGTCCAGTAACGCATATTCAGCTTAATGATGAAGCCGTTTAACCAAGAATGCACTTAATCGCTGAAAATTGAAAATTGCCGATAACGCTCTTGAATTTGCACAACCGACTCGTAATTTCGGAAGTTAATTTTTATTATTTGTAAACGTTGTTCCTTCGTGTACTTCATCGTGTACTGGCTTTTGCTGAATATTGCGACATTCACAGTTCGGTAATCGGATTAAGGGTGCGTTCACAAAGTTTGAAGCTGTCAAGTCGCTAATGAAAAACCCATTAGTAAAATGAAGAAGGAAACAGCTAAAGCTTACATTTAAGTAGATGTCCTAACCAGGTTCACATTTACGGTAAGTCGACCGCTGATCGTATGTTGTCCTTTCTAGGCTATACATCCCAATTCTATGCAGTATAAGAAAATAAGCGAGTTGCGTTTCGGAATAACCATCTCAATAGGACATTTACTTCTCGATCATAGACAGAAAAACATGCAGTATATGAAATTTTTAATAAAAGAAAACAATGTTCAGATTAGAAAATATAGACAAATACAAATACATAACACCAATTGCCTACAAAACTCAAAAGTACTACTTCTCTTTTGACTATGTTTTTTGGTATACGCACAACGTACAAGCAAAGAAATTGGGCCTTACCAATAATCATTTTTAACCTTCACACTAAATATTTCCAAGGTCACAATATGCAATTTTGTATGGAAAATTTCGCCATTGTGACATTGGACACTAAAAATGATTATTGGTATCGCGGATTGAGACCGGTGCAAACATAATCTTATATATAATACATTTCTTTCATTCATGGGATCACATCAAAATCAGTAGGAAAACGCATTTGGAGGAATAACGGGAAACTACAGAACTGGGTAGGACTGGCTCGCGTTAAAGATTAGTACGCAACTGTTCCAAAACGAATTTTTTTTCCTATAACTGAACGTATAACTAAAACTATACAGTTAATTGTAAGTGAGCCATCTACGGGATCGTATCCGATACATTCATATTAATAATCGGTTTTCTTCACCGATTAATGTCACATCGGGATTGGTGTAAGATTAATTCCATCTATTTCCAAAGTTAAAATTGTTGTCGCTAACGTTAGCCAATTAACTTTAAGTATAAAAATAACAATATTACATTATCTATAATAACATTTAAAAAAGATCTTGATGTAATTTTAACACAAATTTTGAAGTGACTAAAAGCAATTCGATGTTGGGTTTCATCCTACGGAATTCAAAAGACTTATCTGATCCACAAACTTTGAAATGCTTATTTTTCGCAATTGTGAGATGTAATCTAGAGTACTGCAATATAATTATGGAATCCCACATAAATGCAGTTCACTCTCTTAGAATTGAAAAGATCCAAAAGCGATATACTAGAGTTGCAGGGAAAATAACGGGTGATTTTTTAGCTGGTTTGGTTTTGGCAACACTGGTTTTGACAGCTGACGTGTGTTTAGTACCTTGTGTCACTGTCAAACAGCTTCAGTTTGGTTTGCAATTTAACCACGGATCGTCTTACAAATGAACAACGCTTGCAAAATATTGAATTTTACTATCAAAATTCGTGCTCGGTTCGAAATGTTCATTTTCGCTTTTTTATCGAAAAATTGTGTTCAGCGATGAGGCTCATTTTTGGTTGAATGGGTACGTAAATAAGCAAAATTGCCGCATTTGGAGTGAAGATCAGCCAGAAGCATTGCAACAGCTACCAATGCATCCCGAAAAAGCCACTGTTTGGTGCGGTTTATGGGCCGGCGGCATTATTGGGCCATATTTCTTCAAAGATGATGCGAATCGCAGCGTTACTGTCAATGGTGAACGCTACCGAGCGATGATAACAAACTTTTTTTTGCCCGAAATGGAAGTTCTTGACTTGCATGATATGTGGTTTCAACAAGACGGTGCCACATGCCACACAGCACGCGAAACAATGGCGCAATTGCGAGGCGAGTTTGGTGAACAGTTAATTTCACGTTTCGAGCCGGTCAATTGGCCGCCTAGATCGTGCGATTTGACACCATTAGATTTTTTTTTATGGGGGTATGTCAAGGCTAATGTGTATAGGGACAAGCCCGCTTCGATTGACGCACTGGAAGCCAACATCCATGCATTCATTCGTGAGATACCGGCCGATATGTGTGAAAGAGTATGCCAAAATTGGACTCAGCGGATGGGCTACCTGAGACGCAGCCGCGGTCAACATTTGCATGAAATAATCTTTAAACTCGAATTTTTTGTGTTTTTTTTTTTTTAAAGTTCTAAGCCTCTTAAAAAATCACCCGTTACTTCATTGGAATGCCTTTACGCATACGAAGGAAATATTCCTTTGTTATGTTCATTCGGGACATTTTGGCGAATCGGATAGTATTGATTGCCCTTCTATTTTATCTTTGATTGGGTTCAATATTACTGAGAGAATGCTTAGAAACCAAACTTTTTTTTAATATCCTATTCCACAACTGTTTATGCCGCTAGTGAACCAATATCTAGGTGTTTAAGAAACAAATACTGTTTGCGAAGTGATGGATTGTAATCTTAGTAGACATTTATTCAAAACAAATCTGTTATTAATTGTATATATAGCCTTATGGTCGTAATGTTTAATATTTAATATTTATTATATCAAGTAATCACTGGAGTATTGTAACTTTGTTTGATGAAATAAACTAGGTAATCTAAACTACATTCTCATACAGTTTTTGAACATACCCACTCTATCATCTCAGCAGTAAAATCATCTCACAAATATTCATAAATATGAAAACAGACTGTCCAAGTCTGCAGGTATGCAGCTCTTAACTCTTACAAAAATGCTATAGGAACTGCATATGTTTGCATATTGTCCTTACGATTAGGCCCCCTTGCTGCGTAGGTTCTGCAAAACGAAAAGGTGAGCGAAATTTTTCGTTCAAGATTTCGTTGTGTCACTTTTGTATATGGGATTTTTCGTTCCGAAACAGCTGTACTAGGCATAGCCCGGCGATAGTCAGTGCTTATCTTTTCTTTAAGGCCATGACTACCTGGGGTTGAGTTTGAATACGTATAGTCCCGAATTAGGACCGAAACAAACATTTATAAAAAAAGAGACACCTTGAAGTACTTAATAATACATCTTGGATATCCAAAACGACCTGCCTTAAATTCAGCCGGGCCACCACAAAACCTGAGTTACTTCCTCAGGACGAGTCCGCAAGCACTTGAGAACAAATAAAATGCCTTTGACTTAGGTAATTATGTTTTTTAGAAGTAATAAGGAAACAGACTGCACTATAGAAAATTACGTTAACTGAAAATTTTACGGCATGTATTTATGTACATAAAGTCCCGCAATGCGGTAAATCGTCTGTCGCCAGGAATGCTTACAGACTAAAAGCCTTCTGTCACAGCGTTCCGAGCATCAGGTCAGCGTAGCGATAAATCAACGGTCCCTACTTTATTCATTAACGAAATTAGAGTTTTCAAACTGACAGAGTATTCGAAAGGACAAATAGGGCATAAAACAAAATGATACTTCCATTGAGATCTCATATTAGAGAAGGTGGCAACAAGATTATTCCGCATACGAGCGAGTGAATTATGCCTAATGGGTTCGTCTGCAGCAAAATTAAGGGTTGGGCGTATCCGACGTTATCATTTATATAGACAAGATCTTTATAGTCATAGGGTAAAACTATACAAAACGCCCCACTTGACAAAACGCCCCATGCGTCTGGGACATACATCAGTGTGGTTATATAACCCACGCTAAGCTTGTTCGAACCAGGGTTCGGACTTCAGAAATCTCATATCGAAGTGAATGAAAAAAAAAGCGGAGTAGGTAAAACAAAAATTTCCGTAGTAGATTTTCAGTTTCATATTAAATGAACAAAAAAACAGTTTTTTTTTTTAAATAAGTGTATAAGTGTATAAATAAACGTAACATAAATTGCACATTCAGTTTGCAAATCACAAGAACCTTACCATGTGAATTGTATACCTACATAAAGTATGTATCAAACCAAGTCAATAATTTTAATAAAAAACAGTACAGAGTATAAAGGCCCAAATGTGTAGCCAAAATACATAGTTTTTTATAAACACATTTGGGGGTTTTGTACTGTTTTTTATTAAAATTATCGACTGTCACTTTAAATTAAAAAGCGAAGTAGATTTTGAAAAAGAAGGAGTGGTGGAGTAGATTTTAAAATATTGCAAAAGGCGAAGCAGATCTACTCCTTTCGGAGTAAAGTCCGATCACTGGTTCGAACCAGTTTCACTCACTGATGAATTGCGGTAGTTGGCTGTTCTGTTTTTGTTGTCACTTTACGAAATATTTTGTGAAAACAATTTTTGGCGCCCAAACATATTGCGGTAGGTACAATAAAAATATTATTTCTTCAGAAACAAAAAATGTTGCACCAAAGTGTCTTACATACTTATAAAGTAACTTAAATTATAGTTTCGGTACATCGTCATTAGAACTTCTTACGATACTTATTTTTAATAGAAATGCCGTGGAATTACAAAAGGACTACACTGCGGGCATCATGGTCTGAAAAACACAACCAAAGACGAAATTTCAGATGAAGATTGTAAAAGGTGTATCAAAAGTACTGAAAATTATTACAAGACCGCGTCTTTAGAAGATTGGATACAGTGTAAACTGTGTCAGGGCTGGTTACATGAATTTTGCCGAAAAGAGAAAAGACGGACAATGCAACGTCTTGTCAATAAATTGGGGCTTTTTACCCAACAACCTATTTACAAAACGCCCCACTTAAACTATGTTTTAAAAAAAATAGAAAAAATAGTAATTAAACAAATTTATAAAAATTTCAAGTGCCAAAGCCAAGAAAAGAGAGTATTTTATTTGTATGCAATAAAAGATTTGTGATTTTCTTTTATTTTTTGTCTTTTATTGATTGAAAGTGGGGCGTATTGTATAGTTTTACCCTACATGAGTGTACACTGAATTTCGATGGTAGGGATGAAGCTAAGGAAGGATCAGAACAATAATTAAGACGAGTCTATGCCATCATCAAGGGGCTAGTATCAATAAAGCCAGCTAGATTTAGCAACACTGCAAACGCCTGTTCCGTGAAAAGTCTCAGGCCTTCGAAGAATCCCACTTAAAGTAACAACTCTTTAATATAGCTGCTATTTACCACACATTGTGGTTAAACACATACCTACTCAAATGTATAAGAAAATTTAAAAAGTATATTTGTTCATTGTTCCGCCCGAGATGTGCTACTCAACCGCCGTTAAAGAATGATTAATGCGTTGGAGTTTGTTTCGAAATAGTTTTCTAGCGACAACCGACCGACAACGGATTATAATCTCGGCTAGGCATCAGTCAGTATATCGCAAGATCCGACTGTGAAGTGGGTAGGGTAGATACATATTCCCGAATTATCTCAATTTTGGGTATTTTCCTTCACTTTATAAAAATTATAAAGTTAGGTCCTACATATTTAACTACTTATCTGCGTGTTGTCTTTTCTTTATGGAGAATTTGAGCTGGCAACCTTCGTTTTAATAATGTTTTGTAGTTACATCGATTTGCTCATAAAATTAACTAATGTGATGTATAGAACACCTTTACCGTTCGTATTCCTCCTCCATCGATAAGGAAACGGAAATGGAAATAATTCACACTCATGTAACATCGACAGTCATTTTTGGATATCAAAACAAAATTAAACTCTATAATTGCATATGCCCATTTGCCATAGAGTTAAAATTAATGTTTGGCTATTTGTATTGCAGTACAATCCAAATGAATTTCATTGTTTACAATGAGGGAAGAAGGAAATTCTTCTACAAACGAAATTATCATCTAAGCTAATAGCACTGCAAACTACCATGAAATTCAGTTTCTACGCATGGATAAGCTTCACTCATTTCAGCAAACACACACAAAATAAATTCAGCCAAAACTTGTATTATTAACCGTCAATAATACGAGTGTGATATGACGTAACACTCGAACATATGGCCGCGCGAATAAATTAAAGTTAAGCCAAAAGGCAAATAAATGTGTGGGGAGCTTACACTGTAGAAAAAAAAACCTGAAAACCTTGAGCGGCTAAACACGACACGATAGACGATTCACGCTTTGGTGAATATAGATTAAATCTGGCAGCACTTATAAACACATACACTCACCCGAGTGTTTATATTTTTACTATAGCGGTAGGTAGATCATAAGAGAATTTGGTACATTCGCTTTTTCTCCTGGTTTCTAGGTACTTGTTTGTCACATTTGATCGCTAACCAGGCCTTAAAATTGTTATTTTTATGAACAGAGCTGGTCTATGGGATTTTTAAGAAGCATTAACACAGTTCGGGCCACAATCGTCGAATACAACTTAACCCACATCTGACAACTTTGTAAATATGGCTTTTCATTTTTGGGGTCAGGCTTAAATCTCACCTGACATTGTCACTATTTCTCAGATTAACAAAATTGGTCAGTGGAACTCTATATCACATTCATAGTTGCTGCCTAGCCTGACCTATAGCTAATGCATGGAACGTTAATTGCGGCTTTTAAATTACATTTCTTCTCACTCTCATTCTTTTGGTACGACTGTCTTTTAAATAATTTTGCTCTCGAGAGGAAACACAGACGCAGCGAGTATGAAACGATCAAATCGGAGCAGAGCACTCGCGGCAATTGATATGCTCAAGAATATTGAACTTGAAACTATGCTACGCAATGGCTAATTATTGTTGTTCCGATTCTTTTGAGATTATCTCCATCTAGAAAGTAAATAATACTAGAATTCTATCAGGTACATACATTCAATGTTTGGTTAGAAAGTTTTGGGAATAAAAAAATGTAAGTGAGCTAGGTTCTATAAAAACCTGCTAGGTACGTGCGTTGATTAGTCGGGGACGAAATGCGATATGATTTCCAATGAAGCGGTTTGAAAGCTGCTCTTAAATTCGCTGACTCACAACAGAAACCGAGTACTTAAATAGCATACAGATTATTATTGCGGACAGCTTGTTGGTGCGAATCTTTGTTTACTTTATAAGAGTATTATCTTTGTAGTGATCATTAAACGTGAAACGAATACATATTTTTTTGAAATTATGCACTGATGACTGAAAAGGGTAACCGTTTTGTTTTGCACGGAAGAAAGACTTGAAAGCTAGCTAAGGCATATGTTATAAGTTACTACTGGCTACTGTTGAATCAATAAATAGTTACTTTAAATGTTTTGCTGGAACTGTAGGTGTTGGCATGCAGAACTACGTAGCGATGGCTCTCAGGTCCTAACCGCCTAAAAAACACAAATTAAATTTAAGAATTGTTTTCAACAGCGCCACCTCTGGCCTACGTCTGATTTTAGACGCTTTCTTTGGAAAACCGTCTGCAGATATTAAAGATCCTATCATTGATCCAACACTCGACGTACCAAGCAGTAGTGGCGCTCCTTCAACTGATGATTCTGCAGTGTATTCAAATGAAAATACGTTGATCGATGTGGCAAGTATACTATTAAAAGAACGAGCCGAAGATGTCCCACTTGTACCAGGAGTGGCAGGAGTAGGTGTTTTGTAACACATTGTAAAACATTTATTTTGTTAAAAACAAAACCTAAAACCGTTTTAAATGTTTTATTTAAATATCCAATCATCCCTGAAACCTCAAAAAATATTATAAACGAGCTTTTGTTACAATTTTCTAAATCAAAAGTGGGAATTAAGTAAATTAATGAATTTAAGTCTATAATGATGGCTGCTGAGAAAGGGGCGGCACATGTCCTGGGGCCTAGAGCGGCTAGGACTGCAAATCCGCCACTCTCCGTGAGTAAATATTATACCCGAAACTGTCTGGCAAAATCGTCTCAACTCAGTCCTTCGATCATAGAATCATAGATTGTTTCACAAATTAAAAGTTTCACGAATACGACTCGTTGTGAGAGGTTAGGCCTACAGTCGGTCCGATGAAGGCATTAAGATATTAATATAATTGAACTTGAATCAAAACCCGGTATTAATTATTATGGAGTAAGCGTGCTGTCCTTTAGAAATGGGTATAATCTTTTATAACTCGTCTTTTAGTACTACTATTGAGGTAAAGAAACCAATGAAAGTTTTACATTTTCTAAAGATAATCGGCCTTACCTGCTAATAACCAACCACTAATTTCGAAAACTAGTTGGATGTCACCTTTAGTAAAAATGTACAGCATTTGTGAAACGGTACCAATATACAATTAGACTTCCACATTTACTAGTGCGATAACTTTCTTAGAATCTATTAGGTACATTTGTTGTCATTGCAGAACTCAATTTGTTTTCGTGAAAAATAAGGTCAATGGTTTCTTTCACCACGAGGATTTTATTCTAAAAAAAGGAATACATAATATTTGAGGCTTGGTATAAGCAAAAAACAAAACACAAAATTGGAAATGCACAAAATATCCGCGGACCTGTGATGCGAATCAGTAATGCCCTTGCTATCATTCGACCAGACACAAATCTCGGTACTTGTTACGCTTTTAATTGTTTTGCAGTCCTCCTTCACTATTGATTTATGAGTGCACCTGTGTCGTAATAAAATCCCTTTCAAATTATTCAATAAACGGAAAACAGTTTATTTGAATGCTGTCATTTACTCGTAGGAAGACGATGCAAATCAAAGCTTATTGGTGGTCTAAACATCACAGTTGCATGGTTAGCAAGTGAATACATATTTTGGAAAATAGAATAGCCGGCTCATTCATTTCAGAATTAAAATAAAATCTCATTTAGGAAGCTAGAAAGCGTAGATATTAAGAACTTATCGCTTCCGGTTTTGAAAATAAATACAATTTGATCTAAAAAAAACTTAGAACCCGACAAAAGTCTAAATTCTCAATGAAAAATATAAAGCGCACATTTTTATGAACGATAGCTGTCATATTTCCTCTTCTATGAATGGACACATTCTCGTTCTACCTGTTATTCCTCCAGAAGTTAATAAATTTGTTATTTCCATTTTTAATTCTATTCTTATAATTATATTTTCCGGAAAGTGAACCTTTTCACACCAACTATTGTTTCATTAGAGATCCTTATGACCCGTAAACAAACTCCTTTTGCAGCCAAATATCTACCTGAGTCGCCTAAGGTACTGAGAATTGTTGAAAAAATGTATGATCCGTCCAAACTTAAGTAAGGAGATATTCCAAACTTATATAAAAACCAATCAAAAAGCAAGAACTAGCGGTTAAACAAGATAAAACAGAGAAAAACACAGAAATATACGTTCCAAGTTTTTATAAATAAAACAAAAAATGCAATATTTTTGAATGTTTTGCATAGATTTGTACAAATTTGTGTTTGTTAGACTTAAAAATCATTTGATTTGTTGTATTGCAAAGAATAAAATTAGAAAACATTTATACAATTAACTAAAATGAATTTACAATATTGTAAACGCTGTGACTAAACAAAAGCGTATAAGATTCTCTCCTATTACGAAATTGAATATCGTGATTTTGGACGGTTGACAACACTTGTCTTCAAAATGACATTAAGGAAGGATTTATTTAGCTAATGCCCGAGATAAATATGGCTTCCTCAACATTAACATTTAGCCCTACAGTTAGCGATATTCTGGCAACTTGCAACTATATTTGTTTGGTAAAGGGATTTCGGAAAGTGTGAAGTCTTTGCGAAAACTGCCAGACTAAAGTTGATTATTGGTAAGGCCGAATATCTTCTGATCTCTAGGCCGTTATTTATATTACAAAAGTGAACTGTACGCTTTGGGAATAGAATTGGGATGTGAATGTCATTGTAGGCGATATGGTTGTGCAGCCTTTGGAGTTATATTTTTTAACGATTATATCTTCTAATTTTCATCACTTATTTAAATGTATTTAAGTGAAATGTAAATGTTTCCACAAATTCCACGACTGTCAAAGTAAGATGACATCCAAAAAATCTCTGCCTAAACATATGAAAATATTTTATGAGATTATTGACATACCTATATTATAAAATTTATAATTTGATTTAAATTTTGTTCGGATTAAAATCGATCAATAGTATGAGCATCCTAAGCCTAACACCGTTCCCAGTTTTTGATAAAATGGTCGACTGACAGTACCTGGCCACGATTTCAGCTTAGAATTTTCCGAACTGATCTTTTTATTCACTTTAAGCATGGACATCCACATCGGTAATCGTATGCAAAAAAAAGCAAAAGTTACCAATATACAAATTAAGAACAAGCCACAAGTGAGACATCGAGACGTGATGTAGGTATGTGTGAAAGATAAGAGATAAGATAAACAAAAACGTAATGCATAACCATTATGTACAAAATATTTCTTATATATGTTTATTTCAATAAAGTCTCGATGTTGTACCCATTTTTGTCACAATATTTCTACTTACAACTACAAACAAGTACCAATGTCAACAACTACTATTTATTATTACAACGTAATTTTTTTTTCTATAAGTACCTACATCACATCAGTTTTGAGCAGACAAGGCATACCGCAAATCTTTTACTCCCCAACTGTATATCGACGATAATATTTTTTATTTTTTTGCAAGCAACCATGAGTTGGAATGAACATAATGTTGCTACCTACACGTACTTAAGAAAAATCACACAAATAAGAAGATATGAAAAATGAAATCCAAAAATTACTTACATTTGCAAAGAATCCAAAACAGAAGATAAGTAATCCCAAACACGTTCGCATTGTGTCACTTATATGAGTACTACGCAATTTTACCATAGTTCGCAGTTGAACTCTTTTGTTTTTATTTTATATATTTTCACAATCAATAACAAATGAATTTGCTGCTTAAAATTCCAAGAAAAAAAAAAAAAAAATATCTTTAATATTGAAACTGTGAATGATATGTTGTTGTATGGATGAGCAATTTGTGGTGAGAGGAATGTCTAAAAATTCCGAGCTAATGACGTATAGCTTTTGATCTTGAGAATACAAATCATGAGTTGGCGCGGCTGTGAATCATTTACTAGCAATTTGAATTGTTTTTCTGTGTTGGTAATGTGCTAAACTGTTTATTTATTGCACTTTTTCTTGGTAAAAGGCGTTGGCGATGGGCATAGATTATAGGTTTTTTCTGTAGTACAGTATTGACTTTAACAAAAACTGACTTTTAAAGGTTGGATTTAACTTTGGGTTTGAACAGTATTGACTTTAACAAAAACTGACTTTTAAAGGTTGGATTTAACTTTGGGTTTGAACAAGAAATTGCCAAATAGGTACCTTCCCCTTTTGATGGATAAGAGTGACTCATAAGAAACTGGTGTAATATTTTTGGAATAGTATTTAGGTAGATCTAAAGAAACAAAAGAGCTGAAATAGAAATGTCAAGCCCTTTGTGGAATTATATGGAGGATCTTCTTCAAGGAAGAATTAGGCCCCGAAAATTTAAAGAAATCCAATAGCATTGCCAACTTTATTACGAACGTCGAAAACCTACTTAGCTACAAAGATTTAGCTGGCCTTATGGTAGAATAATTATTTTAAGGTAACCCCTTCTTCTCTATGGTTACCCGACGCCGTCAAGTACTGCTGATATCCTCAAAAATCGTTAAATAAAAAAATGCGATGCATCACAAATCTCTTTATGTCATTGAAGTAGTTTCTTCAAAGCGTTCTGTTACTCAAGTGACTAAAACTCGGCCAATATTATGCCCCTTCAAAGGCCTTCACAGTTTAGACTGCGGTGATCTGTGAAAGATAATATGATTACCGAGTGGTGGCTTGATCAACTGAAGTATAAATAACCATGACCAATTGTAGATCATAGACCGGTTCGTCAGTAGCCATTGTCAGCTTTGTCCCTGTATCCAGGCAACCAGCATAGATCCGTAGTATGCTGCGAGCAAATAACCTCGATATATTCCCGTCAGCGTCGACGTTCATTGAGGTCTAATGCACCGCTTCCGCAATTGCGAAAACCTCGGGGGTTAGCCCATAAGCGTGTTCCAGGCAAAACTACACACCATCCATGAATGTGCGAGTCACATATACAACACTGGTATTAAAGGCATTCACATAGATAATATTCACGGACAGTCAAGCAGCTATAAATGCCCTTAGCTCGCCTATCATTGACTCCAAATCAGTATTAAGCTCTTTCAACGCCCTTAAAATGCTTGGACTTAGGAATAAAACCAAACTTTGGTGGATTCTGGGCCATTTGGGAAACGAGAAAGCCGACGGAATGGCAAGATTGGGCTTTGAAACTTCTTTCACAATACGTAAACGCTTCTGCTACACCCCTAAATCGTCTATCAATTTAGCCATCAAAAGATCGGAACTCACAAAATGTATTTCATATTCGGAAAATATCCCAGACCTAAGACATGCGAAGCATGCTCTTCAGCCATTCAAAAAAGATATACCAACAGAATTTTAAATCTAAATAGGCGTGATATCAAAAACCTAACTGCTTTCCTCACAGGACATCACAACCTACTATAAAATAAATTTAGCCGATTCCTCACTTTGTCGGCTGTATCTTGAAGAATACGAAACAGCTAAGCAATATGGCACAATAGATCTTATAGGTCGACGTGCCCTTCATCGCTCAGGCGTAGTCAAGAAGGTTTAAAAATATGGTCAATATTAATTTGGCGCACTGGCGTCACTCTTTTTGAATTTTATTAATGTAAGTACTATGTAAGTGGTAATGAGTCTTCCTTTTCAATTTATACTTATAAGGGTTCATGGCAATTTAAAACCAACAAAAATACAAAAATACGGCACTATTTCTAAATAATTTAACTAATAAGTAACTCAACAGCTTCATCTACGCACATGCTCATAAAACGGATGCTCCTACTACGTGAATTTTAAACACGTTGCCAGGGTCATATAATTATTATTCGTAATTGTAGGTGTAACTATCTATTGTCTCTGACAATTTTACAAGCATATACAGAATGCACAACGCAAATTAACATACATATTTTACATTTAACTCTATGAGATCTTTCAATAGTGGGCTTGTTATAAAAAAAAACCACGCTGAGAGGTACATGGTACACCTCTCGTCTCCTACACACAAAATGTCATTCTTCTGTCATCGTTAAGATTGCAAACCCATTTTAGTGCCTTGCAAGAGAGCATAAAACTTTAATCCGTTTGCAGATATCCACCCACCGGTTTTCTTAATATAGCTTGCGAGTTGCGACTATGTTTTTTTTTTGTTCAAGCTATTTTTTATATAACATTTTTGGAGAGATAAAAAATATTGAAATGATCGCTTAAAATCAGCAGAAAAGGTATTGAGGTATACAACAAAAAAAAATCATTCACAACCGCAAACACAATCTCAATGCCGTCATGCAATATTCATTAAATGTAATTTTTATTTGTTGTTGAGTAGAGTCGAATAATGTCATTTCACTTGATATCTAGCAGAAGTTGATTATGATTATATTCCCGGTTGCAATTCACATGTAAAATATACATTTTTGACTTTTTGTTGTTTAATATTTTCATACGAAAATGCAATTACGAAAATGTATTTTTAGCTATTTTATTGGCAAACACACAAACCACTTGTAACTATTTCTGGGGGAAAAACAACCAAAACTAACGAACTCTAATCCGCGCTCGACGTTCAAGTCGACGATCTCGTGGTAACTGAGTATAGCATTGAGTTTGAGTTAAGAGAAACAGTTCTCTGTGTCTACCTAGTGTACCATACCAAGACCAACCATTTACCTGTATAATTTAACTTACCTTTATTTGTATTTGGAATTTTTACTGAGTCAGTCAGTCAGTCTGCAAAGAGTTAGTGGCCGCAGCAAGGCACAAGCGAAGTAAAACATCATAGCTACATAGATATCTAACATGTCGGCTGTGTTATTTCACTTTGTCGTTAAAATGAGTGGTAGGTATCGGTACGGATGCGATGGCATCAGTGACGTAGGGTTACAATTTTAAAGTCTTTTTAAAAAAGGGCTTGAGGGCGAAGGGTCTGAATTCGAGACTATTTAAAGCTTTTTTTTAATTTAATATTTCAACAAAATTTACTAAATATTTTTAACTTAAAAACACGTCTGTTTTATTTTTAAGCAGGTTTTAGGACAGTTTTCCGGTGTCATAACATTATTAGAATAAAATCACAGTTTAAAATGGGGACGTTGGGATACCTAGTTTATGTAAGACGTCAACTAGATTGGTCGGGACTATGAATCCGAACGCGTTTATGACTAAGCAAATTGAATTGTTTTTGTATTCTCGCGGTCAGGGTTACCTTTGTTTGATATTGCTTTTTTTATTTGGAAAAGGCCCTTCATAAATATTTAAAAAAAATTTATTTTCAAATTAATTCATTCAAAATTTAACAAGGTTGCCTATCACAACACTATTATAGTCTTATGGGAACCAATGGTTTATAAATATTGTGTGAAAATTCTAAATTACCAGACAGGCCTTAGAAATTAGACCTTTTTCTCTCATCGCCCTTTTTTGCGACTCCTCAAAATTCTGCAACGGCCACTCTATTTATTTTAAATTTGACTCTTCGAAATGTCAACTGAGTACGCAGCACGATTTTCTTGACTAGATTGGTCGGCTTCCCCTCCATAAACGTCAACTGCAAAAACTATACACGTGAACAAACTGGGCCAATAAAAACTGAGACGCATTTAGTCAGACAGATGTCGATTTCGATTTGAAAGCTGTCGAATAAGCATTGCAACAACTGGAATTGCAATGGTTACGCGCCCTAGCAGATGTTTATTCGCTTAAAGGGGCAAATTGGTTAAATTAAGCTAAGTCTCTGTTGAAAAAAAGCCAGTAGATATTCGATGTTATGCATACTATTAAAAAAATAAAATAATTGATCAGTTCTTATCAACCAAGTTTTTAGATTAATATCAACAAAACTTTTTTGTTCAGGTTTTTACGACGGAGAAAATTTAGACATTGAACTGAAAAGTCGGTCATTTAACCGAGTTTCCTTAAACAAATTGACGGTGTTACTATTAATGCACTAACTCTGTAGAAGCCACATATACTCGCAAGTTTGCATGGTTTGACTGCAGTCCAGATAGAGGGTTACCGTACGTACCCCATTAAGGGGGACCGGAGCTCTTTTTTTTTTATCTTAAATATTACCTTGCCCCCAAAGATATGAAAGAGAGGCTTTTTAATACATTTTTCATTGGACAAAAAAACATCTAACACTTTGCGTATTCTTTTCTTTCAATGTTTGTATTTACGAAGCCATTGTGAACACATGAACATGAAGTGTTATTAAAACTTTCGAAACTGAATACATTCATTTAACGAAGTTATTAAATAATGTATATATATAACTAGTTGACCCGGCGAGTTTCGTTCCGCCCAAATTCGTTAACGTTATGGATATAATAATTCCCAGTATGCACATGCACATTGCACATGCTTTATTCAAAAGTTAAACTAAAGTAGGTACATATTATAACAATGTCAATGTTTTTCTATCGAACCGCAATGATTGACGTGTCGGCCAAGATTTCGCTTTTTTATTGAATACAAAACGGAATGTTCGCCGACACGTGAGCTAGCTAGCCACACATAATACAATATTGACCTTGGGAATTCAATATTGATACCACAAACATACAGCGATTGTCCCTGCGACTTATTAATTATTGTCAAAGCGAAAGCGAGATGTATCGACGTATTTGACATTTTAGGTGCATAAATACAAATGTCAAATCGTAAAGAATACATTCTGGCATATTCCACCCAAATTCCAACTCAGGGTTTTGTTTCACTGCGATACATCTCGCGAACGTCTGACAAACATCCGAGTGTATAATGTCGTTTTCCATTGAGCAAAAAGAATCGTCCGGGAGAGTCCGGAATCGAAAAAATCACTTCTGAGACCCACTGTTGCCACTTTAGCGATTTTTTTTCGCTATTTCTAGCGTATTTTTAAAGCTCTCGAAGATTTTTAATAAAATGTTGTCGCTAAAAAGATTTTTTTTTTAAAAACGTTTCATTTTTACTTCACATTTTTTGTTATCTTGAATTTATTGGTTGTTTTTTTTTAGTTCAGTATTAATTTAATTAGCGAACCTCATTAAGAAATTTTAGTTGGAATTTCAGGTGCCGTAAACTGAGCAGTTGAGCACATTTCTTTTCTAGTACTGACACGAACCTTTTTCGTGTGCTAACATTTACTAACATAATCAAGCGGTATTCGGCAAAATCTTTTATCTATTTATTCTGTTATGAATATACATACCAAAGTTCGAACCGTCAAAATATCTTTTACGGGCTCTGGAATTGGTATTCTGTCTTCTGTGTTTTGTATTCATCGAACAACGAAATGCTTGCAAATGGGGACAAATGTAATGAATATGTATAAAAGAGTATAATTATTAAAAATTCTATTTTCGCTTAGCCGAAACCACCCATCACTTTAGCTCGAACTAAGAATTAATAGTACCCAACTTGATCTTCCTGATGTGCGTAATAATTCAAAACTTACTCTTTTCAACTGGCATTTAAATGTTTTTTTTGGAAAAATTGTATCAGGTGCCCACTTACTATTTATAAGAAAAATAAAAACTAAGCTGTTCTTTATTTTGAACGGTTAGTAACATATGCCAATTTTCGTAGTTCCATAAAAGTTCGAAGCCCAGAATACGATTTATAAAAGATATTTTATGGTCGAGAACTTTTATTATAATAGCAAAAAAGATTTCGCAAAATAGGCCTGAATGATTTGTGTATTGTGTGTCACAGTCATAAGGAAAGAATTTACGAGAAATCATCCCAAACTGAGATAAAAAAGCTAAACATAGGTAACAAACAAGCACTTAATCAAAGGTTTGCAAATTAATTCGGAGAAAATGATATTTATTGGTGTACTACTTTACTTTGGCTGAGTAGGATGTTTATTTTAACCAAAACAAGCTAAAATGTATACCTACCAATCCCTAAAATTTTCTATTTCTGTAGGTTTAGCGAGTGGAATCTTAATTTTGCATGGTGCAGAGTGGTAAAAACCAGGCCGTTCAACATTAAAAAAAAAAAACCGTAACGTATTATAAAAGAAATATACATACAAGGAAACCATGAGTTTTTCTGGCGAATCGGTGCTTATTTATTATTTCCCTTCTTACTGTACGCTCATAATGTAGTAAATATCTAAACCTAGCAAAGACTTAAAACTATTATTGCAGTTTTCGAATATGTAAAACGTACATAAACTAGGTATTATATTTGTACAACAACCATATGGTTCTAACCTACACTACAATTTGAGCGAAAAATGGATGACTTTTATCGATTTTTAGGTTACAGCTTTGCGGAAGCCCCCCATTCGCCCCAAACCAAATATCACTGTCACATAAGTTCACTCGAAGAAGCGAAAAATCCCATTTTAATCAATACTCTAGAAGGATATAGCATGCGCGAGTTCACCATCGAAGAAAATACCTATTTGCTCAGTACTACAAATTACTTTTTCAGTGAAAAATTCCTCTCGGTTGTATTCGGTTGAAAACGGAAAACCTCTTCCTTAATATACAAAATTTAACTAAAACTGGTACAAATTCAACAAAAATTGCATCTATTAAAACCAATCTTAAGAAAGTTTCAATTCGCTAATCGGTTACACAACTCTAAAGGTATTTGTTTGCCCAGTAAAAAAAACAATCGCCCTGGTTATTCTTAAAAATACCTACCAACAAAGTAGTGTCGTAAAGAGGGCTACAAAATCTAAGTCGAATTCGAACAGTGAAAATAACAGCCATTGAAATAAACCCGTAAACAGCAGAAATTTTCGCGAGAAAACCCGCTCAACGAGAAACAACTAAACAAAAGGTAAGTGTGGGCTAGTCTATGTAAACCGATTAGAATATTAGCGTGTTTTTCAAGCCCCCGAAGCTCGATAAGAGCAACATTTCCATTTGTGGTAGACACACTGGCACATTCAGTCATTGTAGTGGCACAGTAGGTCAAGTGAGATGATGAGTACAAAATTATATGTAGAATGAAAGAGATGTAAAGAGTGTAGAGGTCGAAGACATCTTTCCATCGCTCGCCATACCACCCCCAACCTGAGAGGTAGCGATGCTTGAAAGGATTATGTAAAGTGTGTTGTACCACTTAATTTTATGTGTTGGGCTTTATACCGGTAAGAGCCCTTTTCAAGAAAAATGGGAAATAATTCAGAAAAATTGTCTCTCACTCTCGAGTGGATCTACGGGGTTGTATCTATATAGTTTCGTTTCAGTGGTTCGCATTCTCCGGTTTCGGTCGTTTTCCTTTTTTATTTTTTAATTCTTCATTTCACGGATAGGTACCTTATCTATCCTAGTACTGTACGGTTTGTTTAATTGGACTATTTGGTTCCCTCTGCAACTGCGCCGTCATTGATTTGTTCCCCTATTTCTATATGTAACCACCACGACCACCCTCTATTACTATACCTTTGACGCTCGATTCTTCCCCCAGTATTTTCTGTATTTTGGGGATACGCAGCTCTCTGCTGTGAGCGACATTTGTGTGTGGGAAAAAATCAATGATATCCCAAAAGTGGTGGAAGTCCTCTAATAAGAGCGACTTTTCGGCATTTCGACTTTGGGTTTATACTCTATAGCTAGCACTCTAGCACTCCAGTTACCACTTGGGGCAGTACGTTTTGTGCAATTTTCGCTAATGTCGTTCCAGTTTGAATTTCACTTTGAACACTCAACTTCCCTGTCCGGAGAAGTTTGGTGGAGCTTGATAACTTTTCATAAAATTTTTCCAACTCTTTCCTCCGATTGCCCATCCGGCGGAACACAGTTAGGCGTACTTCATTCATAAAGCTGTTCCTGAGGTGTATCTGTGTACGTATACTTGCCTATAGTTTTGCTGGATAAAGTACCACAAGGGATGGTGAAAAATCTGCTTTTCTAGAGCGGTTACGTAATATCCTTCAGTTTTAAGCATTAAAATGGCTTAGGGGTGCGCATTTCTTTGGTTCTTGTGGGAATTTCCTCTTTGCATCACTGACTGGCGGTTGCACTTGCATTCAACTGGTGAGGTAGGCGAAAAATCGACACGAAAAATCACACCTGCCGTTAAGTGTTTTTCTGTTTATTTTTTTTTTTTTGTTTTTCCTTACATTTGGAAAAATATATGCAAGCTGAAAGCCCAAGTGCCTGATGAGAAGGTGTTTAGGCAAATGTTTTGCTATGGCACAAAAGCAACGCCATTGTTAGAGTAGGTATTTGATAATTATAACTTATCCAGACTCTATTGAATTTTATTATATGCACGAACTGTGTGTTATAGTTCATAGTTTCATTATCGTATCACTTTTGTCTTATATAGTCAGCACACTGTTATGACCTCGAGTTTGCGTAGGAATGCAGCGGTACATCTCAGACGCAGTGTCGCCGAAATCAGAATGACCTTCCATCAATCAATAATATTGTAAATGAGACTATGATATCAGAAAAAAGGCTTTGAGTTGGTATGGGATGTACCCTCAAGTGGACACTCCTAATTGAATGTAAACATTGCAAACCATAAAAATCAATGCACCTGATTAGATTTGATTAGATCGACCGGAGAGGTGGAAGCCTGCCACTCTTTCACTGCTGACACAGATGGGCCATTATATTCAATTATAGTTCGCTCATGAATCAAGATTTGGTGATGCACTTAAGTAGATCCTTATGAGTTATAGCAAATAAGTTCAAGTTAAAATTGTCTTCAGAGACGATGACGTATTCTGAGTTAACTGTTACAGCCAAGCAAAATGGTTTTTGTGATTCTTCGTTGGAGCTCGTTGAGTCGCCAGAAAGATCAAATTTCCTAGACTTACTCGTTCTGATCTGTACCTATACTATAGATTCAGGCCGACCATGACATAAGGCTAAATCTACAAATGTAGAGTTTGTCCTTATGACACTTTGGCTTCATGTCACTATCCATTATGAGTAACTAAGAACTAATTCTTGGGATTTGTCGAACATGTATGATATGATTACACTTTCCCAAAGAGTCGTAAGGCCAAAATATCAGATTTGGCTTTATGTCGATTGCCTTAATGTGATGGCACCCACAGAGGAATGATGTTCTCTGGGATGTTGATTACGAAGCCTTAAAAATAAAAGTCGCTATTGATCCCTACGTCCTTCTCTCTTTCGAAAAATCATTGTCTTTAAAGACGGAATCACTTCTTTGCGACATTGCACGTCTGTATGTTTATTATTACAAAGCCAAGCTTGAAAATGGTGTACATACGTTTGTACATCGAAATATACTCGTAGACCGCATCTCTTAACTAAATAAAAAATCCCACTCAAATGCACTATAAGCCCCATAGGTTTTATATAAGGACCCTTATCAACTACTACTTATTTAATTATTATCATCTTTTAACAAAATTGTTGGGAGATAAAGCCTTTGTTAACGTTCGACGTGCTATTCCGTTGAATTGTGCACCTTTCGAGCTAGGTGGATAAGACTACCTTATAGATTTAATAGTGAAAGCTCCTAGCTATACAACTTGCTTGCTTATCTGTCCCATGTCAATAAAACGAGTCTAGCAAAGAAAACTATAGTTGGAGATTGCTAAAAGGCTAGGTGAGTCTAACTAGTTCTGCATCCAAAAATAACAAAGTATATGGCGTATGAATTCAAAGATTTGAAGGTCGATAATGCTTATATGAGGCAGGTCATCTGAGAAAAATGGAGAATAATTTTTTTTAATAAACTAGACAAAACAGTAACATAGGTAAATAAATTAAATATAACAAATTTGTGCGACTGTATCCAACAGTCCCGAAATATGTGTGTAAACACCGTGCGTGCGGTGTATGTGGCTTGATACACGTCATTGAGAAAAGAAGGAACTGTAATAACCGTATTCTTGATATATTATTTTCAAACTCTGCGTGAGCCTTAACATGTCTGGGGTAGGTACCTACTCTTCGTAGGGCGGAGTGACTACCTGTGGTTGTAAAAGTGTGTGAATATTGAGCTCTTTGTAATTTGTATTAACTTTACCTACATCAAATTGATTTGCTTTTTGTTCTTTGTTTTGCGTTGATGATTAGGTGAGTCAGTGAATTAATTGTTCTCTTTTCTCTAAAGTCTAACGTAAAATAACAAATAAAGACTTGAGTGAGTTATTGATATTAATCTCTAAAGTGCTGCATACATCTCGGCGCTTCAGTTTTTAGTAAACTTTTAAGACGTGTACTATTGCATACTTTCGGGATTGGTCAAGTTGATTGAAATCGAGAAACAACTTTACAGTGCGCGTCATAAAAAATTCTACAATTATGAATTGCTTGTATTGTAATGTTTTAACCAACGAACTTGATAAGATCGTCACTTGTTGGATCTGTGAGCAAGCAGTCCACATGAAATGCTCTGGTGTTAATGCTCGAGTAGTTGACGCTCTTGAGGAGTCTAATGGCCTTCGTTGGTTTTGCAAGACATGTAGGTAACTCAAAGAAAACTTCGGATCTATTCCTTATGATAAGGCAACACACAAAAATGTTTTCCAGCCTTATTAGTGATTTTAAAAAAACTGCAAGAAAGTCTGGAAAAATATCAAACATTATTTAATAATTTTGAATTTGACAGTGAGATAAATGCGAGGGGGAAGTAATCAGGTGTATTCAAGGTACTTTTCTGTGCGTATTCATGGTGAATCACAGCAACCTTCCGTAACGGATGAGAGCGTTTCGGCCGACTTGGTTGCGGTTCCGTTGCAAAAATAGATCTTTGTTTCTAGGTTATCACCTGGAACAACTGAGGAAATGCTATTGGGCTATGTGCGAAAAAAAAACTAGGGATCTTGTTGCTGACATTGAATGTTTCAAACTCAAATTTTCGTATGAGCGTCAAGTTCATTTAAAGTCTTTGTTCCTAATCATTTGTTTAATGTTATAATTTCTCCGGATTTTTGGCCTAAACATATACTGTTGTTCATGAATTTAAACATCAGAGGAGGCTTCTTAACACAGCTAGTTTGGATAAGGAACCTACTGCTCTATCAAATTCGAAAAACTGAATATTTACTTTCAAAATGTTGGAGGCATGAAATCAAAGTTGATAACGTTTTATACCAACTGTCTGGAAGAAACTTACGATGTTATAATTCTAACTGAAACCTGGCTTAATTCTGACATTAAGAACTGTGAAGTTGTACCGGAGGATCTTTATCAACTTTATCGGACTGATCGTTGCTCTGCCAATAGTATTTTTGGAAATGGCGGTGGTGTTGCCATTATGGTTGATAAATGTATCAAGTCTAATCATTTATTTCCAAATGAATTCTTGGATTTGGAACTAGTTTCTGTTAAATTGACCTTAGCTGATTCATCGTGCATTTGTATTGTTGTTGTCTACATTCCCTCTGGGTCATCTCCGTTCGTATACGAAAGGTATTCTTGTGCTCTTGTCCAGATTGCGGATCTTTTTGGTTATGATAAACTTTTTATATTTGGTGATTTTAATCTAACCTATACAAATTGGTATGTGGATACAGAATCTCCTTCGTGTTATAATCCATCAGAACTATGACCTTTGCATGGCGAACTATTTTTAGAAAATGTATTGAGTGTGGGCCTCTACCAAATCAATGGATTATAAATTACATAATGAACACCAGCGCTTCCTTGATCTAATTTTTACTGACTGTCCTGATATATGTAGTGTTGTTCCCGCTGACGAATGGTTACTACCATAGTGCAATATGTTGCGCAATAATTCTGGACCTTAAAATGACTGCAAGTCAATCAAATTTGACAACAAAATATATACCTGACTTTAAGAGAATTGACAGAAATAAAATGGAAACTTTTTTCAATTCTTATTCATGGACTGATGAAGGTGTAAACAAATTATATCATATTTTTTATAATTGTATTCGTTACTCTGTGCCGTCGAAAAAAAACATTGCTTGTCACAAGGGACAGCTTTATTTATAAACAAAGATGTCCGACGTCTAAAGAACTTGAAAAAAATTTTTTTTTTTTTAATGGAAACGAACGAATTGCTACTGTGATTACCACTTATTAATTGTCGCTCCAGTTTGGTTTGCGAGACGAGTTCTCCATTCACGCGAGCTTTCAGTATTCGTTTTCCCAACCTTTTTTCCGACTTTCAGAGGAATTGTACCAATTACGTATTTTTCTGCATTTTACTATTAAAACGCATGTAGGTAGGTACCTACAGATGCGAGTTAGAAGACAGTTGAGGTTAAGGAGTCACAACTGATTAAATTATAAGCAGTGTATCAAACAGTGAAATCGAACAGTGAAACAACGCGCACTTAGATGTTAACACATCAACAAACACTCCTAACATATGCAGTGGGAAATACCCGTTTGTATTTCCATCGCCGCAAGTTAAATGACATCAACTGTTATACAGTAAATGAAAGTGTCATTGGAATTTCATTCGGCTTGCATTGCATATTGTAGAGGCGCTGGTCTACGACATTTTTGTTAGTTGTTGTCGAGCACCAGCTGTGATTTCTGCGTGCCTGGTAATTCACGAAAGATTTGGCACCAAATTTCACATCAACAAAAAGCCGAAATTAATATGCCCCAGCTCATAAATGTATGCAATGAAAAAACGTATGCAATGATAAAATGTATGCAATGATAAAACACCGTCACGCATTTCCGTTCCCTCAAGTTAAATGTGTGGAATTACTCCACCGGATTCCAACAACGCGCGAATTAAAACACTTGTTTCTTACTTTTAAAATTAAACAATATTTATTTGGAACTATGTCCTTTATTATTGAAATACTTTTTACTAATTCTAAAAGGAGCTTAAGGCTACTATGTAGTTACAATAAGACTGTTGATAAATTCATCATACAGTCGTATTTATATACTTTTCTTATCTATCTACAAGGAGACCCAAGCGTACAATCGTCTTGCTTGATAATGAAGAAGAGATAATATTCCAACATTGTATACAAACGATATTATCTCTTTTACATATGTTATCATTGTAGCGTTGTGTGCAAGACTGTACTAGAGACTAAAGATATCATTGAATACAAATAATGTTATCTTTTTTCTCAATATGTCTTGCTATGGATACTTAACTCCCCCCCTTGTTAAACGAAATCGTCCCGATTTTTCGACGCTATTTTTAACATTTCTCTTTCATAAGTTTTGTTATATGCGTCAATCTTTTTTTGTTTTTGACGATCTGTTATACATTGTATAGTTTTTATCATTACGTACGTAAATGCTAGAATAACAATCAGTGTTACAATTGTGTATATAGTTGATAATATCGGTTTTTCTTCAAAAGGAATAATTAGTTTTTTTAAAGTATCTATGTTATCGAATTTGTACATTGTATCTTCTTTAATTATTTGGTCGATGTAAGACTCTGAATTATGATTTCTTAATATAACTTCTTTAATTTGCTTATGCATGTTTTTGTATATTTTATCGTCTAGATTTATAGTATTTTCATAAGTAACTAAGTTTATACCATTAATTGTTTGATTATTTAACTTATGCTTACCGCTTAATAACATAACACCGGATTCAATTTCTAAGTCGTAATCGTATTCTTGTTTAATGTTGCATTTTGAAGTTATATTCTTTAAAAGTGGAATAAGACAATTTTCTTCTTCAAAGTTAATTTCACAAATGTTTTTACTTAGATGATTTTGACAATTTCTTGTTCTTAAATAAGTTTGGTTACATAAGGCAATTGTTTTATCTGTAATGATTTTTCCATGTTTTGAATTTAAAGGTGTTACTTTATACAATTTACATGATTTAATTAGAACTGGATATTTATATATTGTGATGAAGAATTCATCAGTTCTAGCTAATAATATTTTAGAGTACTCAAGTATATTTATTATGGGTACTTGAATTATTTCATGTTGAATAATATTTTTAATGTCATCTAAGTCTAGGCTTTCTGATAAATATTCATTATTTTTTGCTGCATTAATTGTTCTGGTCAATAATAATAATTGTTCGTACACTTGTTCTATTACTAAATGTTCTTTAAGGCTCTGACCTTCGAATTGTTGCAAAATTTGTTCAAATCTAGAATTTATAGTTTTTTGTTTATTATTGTTTTCTATGAGATTATTTATACTCGTTTCTATGTTAACTAAGTCATAATGGTCAGGATTACCAAACACATATTTGAAAGCTGTTCCTAAAAAGTTAATTGATCTAGTATGCCTAGTATGTTCTTGTAATTGGTCTGCTAAATTCTTAATTTTACTTAACCAAATTTTTTCTTCTTGTGTAGGTTGATATTTACTAGTTACGATATTTACGTAAGGTTGAAATATCGAAGTCAGGTTGGTGGCATGTAACAAATAAGTTTGTTCTTTGAATAAATACACGTCATCTGTTTGCGTAAGTATAAACTTCTTGTTTAGTAACTCAGTTATTTGAACGTTTCCTTGCCCTTCTTGACTCTGTACAATTCCTAGTAATGTTAGGAATATTAATATTTTCGTCATCTGAAAAATGATAATTCTTTATGTTATCCTTGTGAATTTTTATTCCTTCTTTAGAGATTACAGTGTCTCCTTTATCTTCTTCTACTATTCTTGTTATGTATCTGGCGTTAGATTTCTTTCTAAGACCTGTGATTCTTACCATTATCTTATCTCCTTTTTTATACTCTCTGTGTCGAGTTCCTTTATTTAGACGTTCGATCACTTTTTTGGATGCTGAGTTTAGTTTATTTATTATAATTTCACTATTGCTATATTTATTTTGATTAAAGAAAATGTCTCTAGGTTTCAAACCGGTAACTGAGTGTATAGAATTATTTAATTCACGCACTGTTCTAAATATTTCTTCGATAAGTCTTGTTTTATTCTGAATTGTGAATATTCTAGACAGTTCAGTTATTGTACCGTTTACACGTTCTACCTGACCGTTCGCTGTCGATCTGTATACTGGAGTTTCTACTTTAGTTATGTTGTATTTCAAACACATTTGGTTCACCATTTCTGTTTTGAATCCCTTCTCGTTATCTGTCATGAGTCGTTCACATTTTGGGAAATAATTAGATAAGACCTCTTCCATAACGTCGTACAGTCTGTTTCGAGTTTCGATTTCCCGAAGGATTGTATATTTAGAATACTTATCTACTGTTACAAGGAAAGTATACTTGTCGTTGAAGTATATGTCCATATGAATGTGTGTTCCCACATGTGTTGGTATTTCTGAATTATTCAGAGGTTCTCTGATAGGTTTTCTTTCATATTTTCCAAATAGACATGCTATGCATTTTCTGTTGAAACTCTTTGCTTGTTTATTTAGATCGGGCCAGTAATATTTCTCTGAGATTTCTTGTATATTGTTACGTAACCCTCGGTGTGCTCTTTCGTGAGTTACCCTTACAAGTTTTAGTTGTTCCTCCAAATTTGTCACGTCTTGAAGTTTTCTTGGTGTGAATATAAATCTTACTAGTGGGAATTCTTTTTTTATGTTTTCACCATATTTGTATATGTTTTCAAATTTCGTATGCAAAGCTACAATCTTTTGGGGTTGTATAACTTCTTTCATCTGCCTTAGTAAAGAGTCTTTGTCCTTAAACTTTATTATGAGTCTTATTTTGTTACTAAAATAGATTTGTGTTTCGATATTATTTGTTATATCTTCAATAAGTTCGAACTGTGCAGTGTATGCATTAAAAGGCTGATTCACAGTTTTTATTATATCATTAGAAGAACTTTCAGCTGAATGTGCTGTTTCTATGGTAGAAGTATTTATGCGTTGACGTGATAATGCGTCAGCTACAAGATTTAGGTTTCCTGGTTTATAAACTAATTTTGCTCCAAAGTCTTCAATGATTCCCTTCCAACGTTTCAGCTTTGTGTTGGGATTTTTTTCTGATACAGAATATATAAGGCTCTGGTGATCGGTATATATGGTTAAGTCTGCTATACCATATATGTAGTTTCTGAGTTTTTGTAAGGACCATATGATCGCTAATAGCTCTTTCTCGTTTGTGCTATAGTTCTCTTCTGTCTTACTCAGTGTTCTTGACAAGAAGTGTATAGGTTGCTTATTCTGACTTAGTACGGCTCCAATAGCTATGTTGGATGCATCAGTAGTAAGCTCGAATGGTTTACTATAATCCGGTTGAAAAAGTTCGACTTGTTCTTTCAAATAATTTTTTAAAATTCTAATCGCTTCTAATGCTGAATCATTCAGATTTAACTTAATATTTTTACTTTGTTTTTTGTTTACTTTACCGTTATCTCCTCGTAAATATAATGTCAGGGGCTTGGCTATGCTTGCGTATCCTTTTATAAACTTACGATAGTAACCTGTAAGACCTAAAAATCCTCTCAAATCCTTTACCGTTTGTGGGACTGGAAAATTTTCTATAGCTGCTATTTTCTCAGGGTTCGTAGTGATTCTACCATGTCTGATTATGTGACCTAAGTATTCTACTTCTTCTTGAAAAAACTTACTTTTCTCATCAGATATTTTTAATGTGGCTTTATTGAGTACGTCGAATACTTGACTTATGTGCTGTATATGTTCTTCCTCAGATGAAGAATATATCAATACGTCATCAATGTAAACGTGTACGAATTTACCTACAAAGTCTCTCAAAATGTCGTCCACGCATCTCTGAAATATGCTTGGTGCATTTTTGAGCCCGAAAGGCATTCGTTTAAAATGATATTTTGCGCCATTTATAGCAAAAGCTGTTTTTTCTTTATCATCTGTTTTGATTTTAATTTGGTGGAAACCTGACTCCAAATCTAATGTTGTAAAGTACTTGGCTTTACCTAAATTTTGAATTGTCATGTTGACATCCGGAATGGGGTATCTGTCTGTTACAGTGTGAACGTTAAGTTTTTGGAAATCAACAACCATGCGCCGTTTTGGTTTTCCTTTTTCGTCCAAACCTTTTTTAGGTACTGTCCATATGGGACTGTTATAAGGACTATGGCTTTTTTCTATTATATCGTCATGTAAGAGTTTCTGTATTTCTTTGTTTACGAATTCGTTATCTGCTATGGGATATGGATATTGTTTAACATAAACCGGATTATCATTGGTCGTCCTAATGCTTGCTTCTATAGTATCTGTAAAGGGTAACGGTCCTATGCTGTTATTAATCTTCATCAGTCTATCTATGTCTGCTTTATAAATATTATTTTCCCCAATTATGTAATTAATTTTCTGAATAGATTCGACACTGCTTATGGTAGTTAGAGTCATATTACTGAAATTTATTTCCGCGTTTAGAACTTTAAGTCCTTCATATCCTAATATCATATCAAAAGACTGAATATCCTCTAATTCAAAAAATGTTATATTTTTCTTTAATATCCTAACTACTTTCTTTGTATCTACCATAGAATAACCATGCATTGTTTTTATTTTTATAGGTTTAATTTTAATTTTTTCGCTAGAATCGCATTTTCTATTAATGTAATTATGGGTTGCACCAGTATCAATAAGAATTTTATAAATTTCCTTAGAAATAGTACTAGTTAAATTTAAGCAGGGCAACCCGTCTACTAGTTTAAATGATCTATTCTTATGTTATTATTTACCATACATTCCGTTTCATCTGCTTCTGCATATGTACTGCTGACATCGTCTCTGCGTTGTTGTCGGGAGTTATTTACTCTCTGCTGCTTGAAGTTCTGCTGATAAGATCGTTGCGGTCTGTTGTGTGTGTTGAAACTCCCGCTGTGTTCACGTTTCGCTGGTGGATTATATACATCGGGTTTGTATTGATTCCAATTTTGTCGCTGTGCATGTACAATTTGTCTCGAGTTTATCTCCATCGGCTGTGGTCCTTGATTGTGTTGCTGCATATTATCGTATTGCTTCTGGGGTTGATAATTCGTTGTTTGGCTCGAATAATTTGGTCTTCTTTCGTTTCTGCGTTCATGTGGCATATTTTTGTGGTGCTTATCTTGAGTGAGATGTAAATGCCTGTGCACATTATCATGTTCTATTCTGCGAGCAATTGCGAATGCGTGTTCTAGATCATTTATTGTAGCTGAATATAATGATCCTCTTGTAAAGTTGTCACTCATACCATCAATGAATATACGAACTGCGTCGTCGTTAGCATTTTTAATTAGTCTGTCGATTATATTCGGCGGATCACCTGACATAGTGATTTTTGATATTATTAAATTGAGATTTTTATTTATCTCGTCGTGGTATTCAGACAGTGTGCTTCTTTTTTGCGTGATGGCTTTCATCATGTCTTGTAGCACGTATAGAGGTTCTTGATTAGAGTACGTATAATCTAATCTGTTACGTATCGCCTCAAAATTAAAAATTGTGTTATAATTGGTTAACACATTCGCGGCTGCACCCTGTATTTTACTTTTCACTATAGTCAATGCTGCTGCGTACTTACTGTGTGTTTTGAAGTTTTTAATGCTGTCCATTAATCTGGATGCTTCTTCGCGCCACGACCGATAATTTGATTGATCGCCGTTGAAAATAGGTAGGCTTTTAAATGCGTCTAACTGTATTTCACTACCATCTGTATATGTGGTTCTTATTTCCTCTAGCACAGGTATGTTTGGTACTATGCCTAATCCAGATTTTACTTCATTTAGTTTTGTTTCTAAATTAGTGTTTATTTGATTTTGGTTAGTTATTATTGCTGCTAACCTTGCATTCTCTGTGCGTGTGTGCTCTAGGGTTTGTGTTACTGTGTTGCTCCTGGTTTCTAAAGCTTCTAATCTTGCCATTAATACTGCGAGTTGTTCCATTTTGAACTCGTGTCTGTTGTCGTCGAATTTGTGTGTTTTTTTTCTCCACATATACACTTTCACTGAATTGCTTTGCTGCTTCGTACGAAGAAGCTATATTTGTACCTGCTATGCTAGGTAATTCTTGTAACCGGTAACGCGAGTGTTCTGTTTATACTAGATTTCACTACTTGTTCCCGAGGTCCGCTCGATTGAAGTTAAAAAGTATATTTAACCTCCTGGCAGGATCGCCAATTAAAACACTTGTTTCTTACTTTTAAAATTAAACAATATTTATTTGGAACTATGTCCTTTATTATTGAAATACTTTTTACTAATTCTAAAAGGAGCTTAAGGCTACTATGTAGTTACAATAAGACTGTTGATAAATTCATCATACAGTCGTATTTATATACTTTTCTTATCTATCTACAAGGAGACCCAAGCGTACAATCGTCTTGCTTGATAATGAAGAAGAGATAATATTCCAACATTGTATACAAACGATATTATCTCTTTTACATATGTTATCATTGTAGCGTTGTGTGCAAGACTGTACTAGAGACTAAAGATATCATTGAATACAAATAATGTTATCTTTTTTCTCAATATGTCTTGCTATGGATACTTAACTCGCGCTTAGATGTTTACTACACATCAATAATAAATCAAATTCGTTAACTAAAAATATATTAATTTAAAAATAGTTTATAAAAAAACCATATGGGGCAATATGGCGAGTAGCTTTTATTTTTTATTTAAACGCCCACATCCATCTCAGGTGTTTCTGAAAACAGTCGTGGGACCACTGTCAACAAAGGACACCCTGCATCCACTCGTCCCTTTTGGTTGTAGTGGTGTAATCTTCACCACATCCAGCGCAAATGCTCTAACCAAAATCTTCGAGCACACGCTACTAGTTGACTAGCTGGATCTCAAGATTTTCTAGAGAATTATATAGTATGCATAACATAATATAACTTTGCAAAACCGAACACAAAAAAAACAGGAAGAGACGAAGGACATAGGTATGAAACTATAATTTACATAAAAACTTCATAATGCCCTTACAGCACCTGCGCCACATTACACAAAAATCACTTATTCACAACATATTAAAAAAAAAAAATTTCGTTTCAAATTTGTGCCGTTACACAACAAAACTGAAACTGTATCCTGCATTCCACTCTTCACACCAAAAACCAATTTGCTTGTGTAACATATGGCCAATCATTCGTGCGCACGAAAACGTTTGATCGTTTCTTCTTACAGAATCTGGCCCCTGGGTCGGCATTCTGAAATAAATCTAACCACAGGCTTTTCCAAACAAGTTTCTGATCTTCTCTTACTTAGGTGTGAAACCTTCTCCGACTTAGACAAAAAATGTGTAATGCTGTTTGACGAAATGAAAATTACCCCGGAGCTGGAGTACCATCTAGGCGAAGATCACATATACGGATTTAATGATTTTGGTGAACTTGGTAGAGCGAATA
Organism: Cheilosia vernalis; assembly: GCA_949126925.1. Classification (NCBI taxonomy): domain Eukaryota; kingdom Metazoa; phylum Arthropoda; class Insecta; order Diptera; family Syrphidae; genus Cheilosia; species Cheilosia vernalis. Next base: position 79,595,424 of record OX421358.1, on the reverse strand, counting down.
AAGTTAGTACACATGCATTGGTGTTTACATTACGGGGACTAAATTCTAATTGGACTCAGACTATATCAGCTTATATTGGCGCGGCAAAAGGTGAACAAATTGCAGAATTAGTCAAAATTAATGTAAGCAAAGTGCATGAACTTGGCTTTAACTGTGTAGCTACAACTTGTGACCAGGGTAGCAACAACAGAAAAGCATATAGGTTGTTGGGTGCATCGGAAATGTGTCCTTTTACGCTAATTAATGAGCGGAAAGTGTTTTTACTATACGATGTTCCACACCTATTTAAAAGCGTCAGGAATACACTTCTTAAGGCTGATATAAAAATCAATGAAAAAATAGTTTCATGGCAAATATTAAGTGAATTATTTAAAGCAGAATCATGTCAAATATTTCAGTGTTTTCATAAATTAAAAGATTGTCATCTTGCCCCTAATCCGTTCCAAAAATTAAGTGTTAAGCTGGCAACGACAATTTTTAGTGGAAATGTTTCATCGAGCATTTATGCAGGAATGTATATACAAAGGTTATACCTATTTATATATCTTTGTAAAAAGATCTAATACGAACCCTACTGGCAATCATAAGGCGTTTTTCTTTTTTAGTTCAGAGCACAACCTGAACTGTTATACAAAAAGTTCGTGTTTCTTTTTTAGATCAGACACTTCAGAGCTCGAATTTGTGTTTCTTTTTTCGCTCATAGCATGATCAGAGCGCGCTCTATGAGCTTAGAATAAATTGACTGAGCATCCTGAGTAAAAAGCTGAGTACACATGTACATGCACACTTCCAGTCACATTTGAAGGACAAAAAAAAACAGGAAAAACAAAATATACTTTGAACGCTCTGAGCACGCACGGTTCAGAGCGCGCTCATATTGCTCGAACTCTGTTCAGTGCTCAGCTCTGAACTAAAAAAGAAAAACGCCTATAGACACATTAATCGAGCGTTACTAATATGTACAGTCAAGAACAAAAACATGCCCTAGTAGATCGGAAAACAGAAACTGCGACTACAGTAAGCGCCTATAATTCTCTAACCAGAACATGCGACAGTTGCCTATTACTGAGAGCTTCAACTTTTAAAAACTCACATTGTTATTTTATATAATACTGCCATATCATTTGAATAACCCAAATGTGAATCCCATTTAACACTATTCTTTTTTCTATATTTTATGAACCGTTTCTTTTGTCTACTAGTGCTTCTCATATCGTTACCTATACGTATCTAATAAAATAAGAAAACAACCAACCAAACTTTTTATCAACGAGAAAGTTTCGTTCTACCCAGTCGTGCCCTTATTTGTTATTGAGGGTGCTCTCTTAATTTCTTCAGCACAGCTTCCGCTTCAGTCCTCGGACAAAGGCTATTTTTGTATAATCCATCAATTCTGTTTTCAATAACCTTATACTATGTTTCCACCGGAGATTATCTGCGAGATTTAGCAAAATTTCCGTAAATCCCGCATAAATCTCGGGATTTATCATACAAAAGTTAATCCCATAAAAAGGAGATTTGGATTTAATCTCCTAAACTGACCAGATTTACATGTAGAGTCCGGTTTGTGAACACACTCTCTACAGCTCGGAATGTCAAAAATACCAAGCAAACAGAGCTTTATTTGACATTGTGTCATAAAAAAAAAACATATCCGAATTTTTTTTCTGTAATTTTGCGATTTCTTCTAAAAATGCAACGATCAAACTTTTCAGTATATTTTGTAGAATCAAATTTTAGCTAATAATATTTAAAGCTTTCCGGAACTCATGTTTTATCAATTTAAACTTTTTATTTTTTTCCTATTATCACAATTTTGGGTTGTTCGATTTGGCAGAAGTTGACAACATCTGGTGAAACGTCAAGTTAATCTTGTTTTTTTTTTGGTGGAAACACCTCAGGACTTATTTGTAATCTCTTGACCTAAATCTCGCGATTAGTGTCCGGTGGAAACGTAGCATTACTCTCCTTTTGAAGAACTGTTGCGCCCAGTATTTGTGTGGCTTTCTGACCGTTTACAAGGGATTTTTTTTCCTAAACATTGAAATAGACAGTATTCAACTCCAGTCCCTTGCTCTACCAATGAGAACGCGATTTTGATGTACAGGTTTCTTTTCCTTTTGCTGCGAACTGAGACTCTGTCCACAAAATATTATACTAACTTCTACACCATGGCCAACAATTCCTCAATACGTATTCTGTAGGCACTTCATTCCTCAAATTCTCAAAAGAAAGAAAACACTGTCATTTAATGAAAATGTTTTGTTCACACTTCTGGCCACCTTTTTTCCGTATGTATGTAGTATAAGTGTAATGTCTCCATTCTTTAAAGCTACCGACGCAAGCTTTACGCATCAACCACGACCCAGCACTTCAAGTATTACTTCTCCATTTAAATTGTTTTAATGATAGAAAATTAGAAATGGAGTTTTTAAACATTCTATATTAAATAGTTTCTAAAAAAATATATTTTAAGTAATAGTAATTTTTTAAAATGCATTTGTGACATATATGGCACACTATGCATTAAGGACGTTACAAAATATTGCAAAATTGGATTAAAATACAATTAATTTATTTCATATAGCATTTGACAGTCGATATAACAAACAAAATAATGAAACCATAAAATCCATTTTACCGTCGTTTAGTTTTGTTTCAAAAGAAAAGGACTGACAGAAAACAAAAACATATAAATAAATAAATAATCCATATAGGTAATACTAGGTATAAACTTGAAAATTTGCATATTTGGCGTACGTTATTCCAAATGGGAATATGATTGATTGCATCATGTCTAACATCCTCGCTTGGTATGGCATTTGCTGGTACTTGTCTTTTCTTTGCGGCATGTTAATATTCAACAGATGGACTTCCTGAAGCCCTTCCCAATTTAGTTGGGATGCTGGAGCTCATTCCTATATTGCACAAAGATTTCGACAGCTCAATTCGGAATCCATCCATGTGCATATGTTTCTGACCGCTTGTTTTTTAACTTTCTCCATTACTTAGTAAGAGAAAGATATTGGTTTCGTACAAAATTTCGAACTCGAGATTTTAATCAATTCTGATATTACGATGATAGAGGAACTCAAAAAAGTGGGTCGCAAAATTCTGTCCGGTCTGTCCGTCTGTCCGTCCTTCCACGGGCCTACAGCCTAAACGGCTTCCCGGATTACGTTCAAGCCTCGGATTTGGAGTTTTGGGGCTTACAGTTCGGGAGGTGTTTTTTTTTTCAAGGTAACCTCAGTATTAATGGTTCCCATACAAAATTTTCGTACCAGTTTGATTTGATCGAAAACGGCTCTAATGATTTCAACCAAAATCGATATTTAAGCTTAAGTAGGTGAGGTTACCATGACTGCGTACCCAGTTTTTGGCTAAAAATTCGAACAACGGAACTTTTGAAATTTCGACATATCTCGAAAACGGTCTACACGATTGTAACAAAAATTAATATCTAAGGTAATGTGGTCATTTATAACTTAATAGCAAACTCAGTATATTATCGTACAATGGATTTTTGAAAAACGTATTTTTTTTTGAATTTTTATTTTTTTTTTTTCAATTTACCGGAAATCGGCGATAACGATTTTGACCAAAATGCAAACTTAGAGTCAAATGGATGTTTTCAAAACTATTGTGTCCTCAATTTACAATTCAAAGCACCGAAAACGCCAATTTTAAAAACGGCTCATATCTCGAAAACCTTATCTTTGGTTTCGATAAAACTTTAAAAATGAAGCAATGCAATGAACTATAACTTATTACTTGTAATCGGTTTTCAACTTAATAGTTACGCAATAGTACTTTTTAAATTGAACAGTGCAATATTTGGTGCTGTTTTGTTAGTCAAATTTTACAAAAACCGCTTTAACGATTTTGACCAAAACATAATCCTTATCCTTATCCTTATCCTTATCCTTATCCTTATCCTTATCCTTATCCTTATCCTTATCCTTATCCTTATCCTTACTAATAATAAAACTGTAACTTTTTTCAGGCTTTAAATAGTTTGTGTGCTAAAGGCACAAGAAGTACTGCACGAAATTGATTTCGGTTTTCACAATTGCATTGGAAATTGTCGATATTAGAATTTAGGATAATGTTTAATCATTATCCGCTGTCCGGAAGCGGAGATTTAAGCTGATATCTAACAAAAGTTGTAATTCTCGAATGCCTTCTAGCTCCTAGCTTTGGAATGACTCAACCGAATAAAATATTTTTTTTTTTAATATAAAGTTCAATTATGTACAAAGATGATTTTAAGTTTAAAATCATCTTTGTACGTAGTCTAGTCCTGAAGCTGTACAATAAGCATTAAACTATAAATTTTATACAGCTCAAAAAAGTAAAATGTTCGATTGAAGCTAGATCGTTGGATTTGCCCGGCATTCAGTGGAGGAAATTTTGTGTGTGTGTGCGGCAAAACCTGTTTCTCTCTCTGCTGAATGCTGTATGCTTTTTGTTTCTCTTTTTTTTCATACACCTTTTGTGCTTTGTGTTGTTTTTTTTTTCTCACTTCTTTTAAATTGAAATTGAACTGGTGATAGTGGAGAGAGTGGAGTTGTGGCCTTATGGATTATGGTTGGAGTATTAATGTGGTGCATGGGTGGGAGGGAGATAGGTCAGGTCAGGTATGTAATGTAATTGAGATTGGGAGGGAGTCACACTCAATTGTGATTTAAAATGCGCTATATTGATTGTGATCTGATGATGCATGCCACGAACGAATCCCGTTTGTGCTCGGTATTGTTTTTTTTCGTATGCATGCATATGCAACTGCACCTTTTCTGCCTTATGTTTTTTTGAGGTTATTATTTCTTTAGGCGCGTTGGGCACTTTTAGATAAGAAGAAATTAATGAATTTGGGTTACTTTAAAAAACGAAACCGCGTCATCGACACCGAGCGACCGACACCCGATATGTGGCGCTTTTGTCATTTTTTTTTTTTGAGAAGCTCAACCGATCTCAATGAAACTTTGTTCGTGCGCATCTTTGTATGCAGCTAGAAAGATAGGATAGTTTTGGACCCGATAGGTGGCGCTGTTGTCGATTTTTTTTGAGAAACTCAACCGATCTCAATGAAACTTTGTTTGTGTGCGTGGTTGTGTGCCGCTAGAAAGATAGGATAGTTTTGGACCCGATAGGTGGCGCTGTTGTCGATTTTTTTGAGAAACTCAACCGATCTCAATGAAACTTTGTTTGTGTTTGTGGTTGTGTGCCGCTAGAAAGATAGGATAGTTTTGGACCCGATAGGTGGCGCTGTTGTCGATTTTTTTGAGAAACTCAACCGATCTCAATGAAACTTTGTATGTGTGCATGGTTGTATGCAGCTAGAAAGACAGGATAGTTTTGGACCCGATAGGTGGCGCTGTTGTCGATTTTTTTGTTCGCTAGGGAAATTTAATAATTTGAATGTAATGTGGTATTCGATTGGGCGCTCTGAGAGCACTTTTTTTTCTCTCAGAGCAATTTATATGTTCGCTTGGTACAAATAAAGCAATTTTTCCAAATTTCAGAGCACTTTTGCGAACCAAGATATTTTTTCAGATTTACCAATAACAAGTGCGTTTGAATTTGACAACTGGTAGAGTTTGTTTACATTTTAGTGATTTTTTTCTCCAGCAAAGAAAGGCATTGCATCGAGTGAATCAATTTTTGTAAATTATTTATGTATAAATATTTAATAATCAATCGGGACGGATATTTCTAATGTTTTAATACAAAATTTAACCAGTGAATGGAAATCGCTTAGAAAAGTGTCGAAGACTGTACATATTCAAATCGCACGAATAGGTATCAACACAAAAAAGAGCAGGTGACGTTTTTATGTGCGACAACTACATAATTAAAAAATCCCTACTATTATAAAACTAAGTCATTCTTTCCTTTGTTTCTTGCTACACGTCACTTACAGCACCGAAGTGGGTTTGTATAGCTCTTATTATTTTGTTTTAAATTTGAAAAGTGGAACTCTGGCGAAGCAAGGCGAGCACGGGTCAGCTAGTACATAAATAAGTATTCTTAATATGGTTCTGTTAAAACTCAAAATTTGCACCCAGAATGGTGTTCTATCGCCCTGCTACGGTCCATCGTAGTAAATGAACTGGTAAATATACTCAGAAATAAGGGATTCTATGTCCATATGGATACTCTTAACGAGAAAGTTTCATTCGACCCAGTCGTGCACTTTATTTTTTTTTTGTACATAGGTAAGCCAAGAATTGATGACGGCTTAATCGATTATATGATGAAAAAGACACAAATGTACCATTTTTTTGGATTTCATTGATATCTTCGATCGTCCAATGTAGATGTCCAATAAATCGACGCGTTCCATGGGGTGGTTATAGCAGCAGGACACTTTATTGAGATATTTTCTTTTGTTTTTTCGATCGAACCTGTTAATTTTTGTGACTGGATCAGAACCTACAAAGGTTGTTCACGATTTTGTTGTCTTTCCAATGTAAATTGGATATGTCGACACCTTGGAAATTGGGCACGTATTCAACGGATTCGAACCAAGCAATTTTTTTTCATTTTCGCATCATTCGGCAGCAAGGATCATCTGCGTCATATTCGTAGCTTACCTATCATCTGCACTTGTCCTAGGTATTTTTGCTAACATTTTGCAGACTTCTTCGTCAGAAACGGATTTTTTGCTACCAGTAGCATTAGAAATACCGAACATCTAAAATCAAATTATGGTACACATTATTGCATGATGTGCTATTTGGATGTGGGTTCGTCGTTGGAGGCAGACTTAGGCAAGAAGTCTTGAGTTTCAAATGTGTGAACGAGCGCCTCACGACGATTCGCATTAAGGCTAAATTCGCCAACATTAGCCTCATATGCGCGCATGCCCCCACAGAGGAGAAAGATGACGACACCAAAGATAAGTTCTACGAGCTCCTGGACAAAACTTATGAGCAGTGCCCTAGCTACGACATTAAGATTGTCCTAGGCGATTTTAATGCCAAGCTAGGAAGAGAGGGCATCTTTGGTGGCACAGTCGGAAAACACAGCCTGCACGACACCACCTCCGATAACGGATTCAGGCTGATCGACTTTGCTGCGGGGCGAAACGTTGTGGTAGCTAGTACACAGTTCCCACATCTCAACATCCACAAAGGGACATGGAGATCTCCCGATCAATCAACCGTCAATCAGATTGATCATATTGCGATCGACGCAAGACACTCATCCGGTATTATGGACGTCCGAACTTTCCGAGGGGCCAACATTGACTCGGATCACTACCTCGTTGTAGCCAAGGTACGGCTGCGGATATCCCGATCAACGCCAAGAGATGGAAATACTGTGAGGAAGTTTGACGTCGGACGGCTACAATCGCAAGAGATCGCCATGTCCTTTTCCAATCGAGTCTCCCAAAACCTCTTACGAAGTCCCTTGCCGCCAGCATCAAGTATCGAAAACCAGTGGCAACATTGCCAAAATGCCATTCGAGATGCCGCCTCTGATGTGCTGGGTTTCACACGGCCACCACAACGAAACCCCTGGTTTGATGACGAATGCCGGCAAGCGCATGCAGCTAAACAGGAAGCATACAAAGCGGCCCTGCACAGAAGGACTAGAGCTGCTCGCGAGCTCTACGAGCAGAAGAGGAGAGAGGAACACCGGCTTCTCAGAAGGAAAAAGAGAGAGCACCAGAAGCGCGCGATTGAAAAGATAGAGAGATGCTACAGCAGGAATGAGGTTCGAAAGTTTTACCAAAGGGTCAAAAGAACCTGCCAAGGGTACAAACGAACGAACGACCAAGGGAACATCGTAGTAGAATCGCAGTCAATGCTGAGGATTTGGAAAAATCATTTCTGCAGACTGTATAACGGCGACGACGAATCAAATCCCGCTGTCAGGCAGAATGAACCATTCGATTTGGGCGAAGATGACCAACGATTCCGCCCACCCGACCTAGCTGAAGTGAAGGTAGCTGTGTCTAAGCTTAAGTGTAACAAAGCTGCCGGAGCGGACGGCTTAACTGCCGAACTTTTCAAAGCGGCTGGCGATGATTTGGTCAGGAGCATGCACCAACTCATTTGCAGGATATGGTCGGATGAAAGTATGCCCGATGAATGGAACCTCAGCATTGTTTGCCCGATCCTCAAGAAAGGAGACCCTCTGATCTGCGCCAACTACAGAGGCATCAGTCTCCTTAACATCGCATACAAGATCCTTTCTGCTGTACTGTGTGAGCGCCTAAAGCCGTTTGTCAACAACCTGATAGGTCCATATCAGTGTGGCTTTAGGCCAGGAAAGTCCACCATCGATCAAATATTCACACTGCGGCAGATCTTGGAAAAGACTCAGGAATTCCAAATCGATACCCACCACCTTTTCATCGATTTCAAGGCAGCGTATGACAGCATCTACAGAGACGAGCTGTATAGGGCAATGTCTAGTTTTGGTATCCCTGCCAAACTCGTCCGTTTGTGCAGGATGACGATGGAAAACTCACGCTGTTCCATCAAGGTCGGTAAAGACCTCACCGACCCCTTTGATGTCAAAAAAGGATTTAGACAAGGCGACGCGCTGTCATGCGACTTCTTTAACATCATTCTTGAAAGAATCGTGCAGAACTCCCACGCCAACACCAGAGGCACGATCTTTCAAAAGTCCGTACAATTACTCGCATACGCAGACGATATTGACATAATCGGGAGAACACAGCGTGATGTCAGTGAAGCCTTCGTGAGTATTGAGACGGAAGCGGCGAAAATGGGTTTAGCAGTCAATGAGGGCAAAACCAAGTATATGCTGTCATCAAGAAAAGACACTCAACACCGACGTCTTGGACAAAACATCACCATAGACAGCTATAACTTTGAGGTAGTTAAGGACTTTGTCTACCTAGGCTCCGCTATTAATTCAGACAACGACACCAGCGCTGAGATCAAACGAAGAATAACTCTTGCCAATCGCTGTTTCTTTGGGCTAAGAAGGCAATTGAGTAGCAAAGCCCTCTCTCGAGCAACTAAAGTGTCCATTTATAAGACCCTCATCATCCCAGTCCTGCTTTACGGTGCAGAAGCATGGACCTTGTCAAAGGCGGATGAGGACGCTTTAGGCCGCTTCGAGAGGAAAATCCTTCGGGTGATTTTTGGTCCAGTCTGCATAAATGGAGAGTGGAGGAGGAGGTATAACATCGAACTGTACGGGCTGTACAGCGACACCGATCTAGCCAGAAGAGTCAGAATACAACGACTGCGATGGCTGGGTCATCTAGAGCGGATGGACACCAATGCTTCCGCCCGGAAAATCTCTGAATCCACCCCGCAGGGACGGCGCAGTAGAGGAGCACCGAGACTCAGGTGGCGCACGCAAGTGGAAGGGGACCT